>OX465424.1:15242258-16554203 GCA_950005045.1 Agrotis exclamationis | reverse complement strand
AAACAAGCCCAACAGAACAGCAGGAAGAAGCAGAACAGAACGACTCACAGTCGGGGCCTCTTGGGAAGATTTGATTGGTAAAATTTGAATGGGCCCCGACTGTGAGTCGTTCTGTTCTGCTTCTTCCTGCTGTTCTGTTGGGCTTGTTTCTTTCTTTTTTTAGTTTTTATATATGTTAACTTTTTCACGTATTTTTCAAAATTAGTTTTTACGCAGTCGGGTTTTTTGTTTTTCTTTAAATTATTTTATCGTGGTAACACCATTAAATGTGTGTGACTTGAATCACGGTGATCCATCGCAGACATGACAGAAATACAGACCCACCATATTATCGACCTCAACGGTGGAAAATATTAAAGTGCTCTATATACAGGGTGTCCAGTACTGAATGGATAACCTTGAAATGGGTCATAGTAGAACTAAAGGCGATTCAGAAAAAAAATACAAAAAAAATCAATACCGAGTATTTCCTAAGATATGAGATTTTTAAGAATATTGATAATTTTTGGTACCCTACTTTACATTCTTGCACACCACGACCACAAATTGATGAATTCCATCATTTTTTTATTGTTAAAATAATCTACATTAACTGAGCTAATAGATGAGCAGTAAATAATAACACTGCTACTAAACAGCTTTTTAAAAAATTAACTCGAATTAGTACTTTAGTGAAAAAAATTGAGAAAAAATTTCGTTATGACAAAGTTTAAGCAACCATAGCATGAAAAAAATGTACGGCAACACAGATGACCAATAATTTTAAAATAATATGCACTTAATGCAGATTTCAAAATGGTATTACTTATCATTGTACCTCATGTAAATAATGAATTATTGCTAATTGTGTCTGAAAGGAGAGAAAATTGCTGCTGAGAAAAGTTTGAAATATTCAGGTATTCCAGGTAAACCCCACACATATTAAGAATTTCACAGAAGAAAAAAAAAGTCTCATCTTCTAGACGCTTCGAATGACACCTATTTCAAATCTGTTGGATACCTTCACCCACCTTCACCCAGGTTAGGTTAGTTTAGCAAATTTCTCTCCTTTCAAACACAAATAGCAATTATTCATTATTTTCAATAGTTAAAACGATGAATAAAACTATTTTGAAATCTGCATTAAGTGCATATAATTTAAAAATAATTGGTCACCTGTGTTGTCATACGTTTTTTCGTCATTGTACCTATTGAAAATAATGAATAATGGCTATTTGTGTTTGAAAGGAGAGAAATTTGCTAACCTGACCTGGGTGAAGGTATCCAACAGTTTTGAAATAGGTGTCATTCGAAGCGTCTAGAAAATGAGACTTTTTTTTTTCTTCGGTGAAATTCTTAAAATATTTGGGGTTTACCTGGAATACCATCTGTGTTGCCATACATTTTTTCATGCTATGGTTGCTTAAACTTTGTCATAACGAAATTTTTTCTCAATTTTTTCAAGCACTAATTCGAGTTAATTTTTTGAAAAGCCGTGTATTAACAGTGTCACTATTTACTGCTCATCTACCAGCTCAGTTAATGTAATTTTTTTAACAATAAAAAAAATATGGAATTCATCAATTTGTGGTCGTGGTGTGCAAGAATGTAAAGTAGGGTACCAAAAATTATCAATATTCTTAAAAGTCTCATATCTTAGGAAATACTCGGTATAGATTTTTTTTTGTATTTTTTTCTGAATCGCCTTTAGTTCTACTATGACCCATTCCAAGGTTATCCATTCATTACTGGACACCCTGTATATTCCAACATACGCGACCAATATCAGCGTAAGAGGAATTCAGGCCCAATAACGACATTTTCAAATTTGCGGCTGTAGTTCCAATTTAGCTCATCGGAACAGCTAGGTCGGTGGTATTATAACGCTCTATGAAGCCAAAACTGTCTACCCTAAGCATGTGCATTCTTTATGGCCGGTAAATGCATGCCTATGAAGTCTCAAGTATATATCGGAAATGCGCAATCAATTTTATGCAAATGGTGATTTCTTTAAACAAATCATTTTATTTGGGTCGTTGGAATGATTACGAAGACAATATTTCAAACTAATAATATCATAATTGTGAAAGATTGTCTGTCTCTGTCTTTTATGATGGGTAAAGATGTTAAGAACACTGGTAGAGAAGGAGTGACTGCCTAACTGACCTTTATAACCCAGTTAGTACTAGGTAATACCTACGGTATCCCTTGGTTTTTTTTTTTGACATTGAACAAAATAAATGTGAATTCGATTTTATTGTTACTTAAACATGAAATTGATACAAAATTATTTATGTACATTAAAAAACTAAATTAACAAACCTAAAAATAATTACTAAAACTAACAAAGAGCAATAATTATGTACAAGAAATAAAAAGGTCCCTTGGTTGTTCTTTTAATAGGCATTTGAATTTAAAAAAATAATTAGTATGTCAGTTAGATTATCAAATAAAAAATTTCGAAAAAAAGGGAACCGACTTCAAAACCAAACACAAAAAAACTGTAAAATAACTTTTCTTTCGGAAGTCGGTGGCTTTGTTTTTTATTTCATTGACGGATCCACCCCAGGCAACGTCGTGGGATATCTGTTAGTGTTATAAAACTAACTAAAACCTTCTCCAGAATGTAATGAACACTTTCCTGAAAACCGCATCAAAATCCGTTCAGCCAAACGCGAGATAATCGCGGACAAACATACATACATACAAACATACATACAGGTCGAATTGAGAACCTACTTTTTTTTGAAGTCGGATAAAAAAATATTTGACACGTATTTTTTCTTTTGTTACGTAAAATTGACGAAGATACGACAAATTGGCTAAAATTCCCAAATTGGCAAAAAGTCACAAGCAAGTACAATTTTACTCACTCTTTCTGACGTCACGCGTCCCTGGCATTATTGTCACTTTACGTCACCGTTTTCTCATTATAACTTACGATCCGTGACAATTCTAACACTGACAACTAGAGCGCTTGTTGCACCGAATTCTAGCGCAAATAAACCTAATTGTTCGTAAAGGCGTTTCTAGTCAGCGCTAGCGTGGAAAATTCGTGCTCTGTGTATACAACAAATTGAGTGGAGTACTACAGGCACTTTGCAGGTTTTTACTTTCAAATTAGTCCTTTATAAGACAGCAGTTCTTAGAAAATCTCGCTAAAAAAGCTGAACCCTTTTGTACAATGAAGAAACAAGGTATTGGCATTATTCTTACTAGTATTTTATACAAGAGGTTCTAGCATGAGTAAAAATCGATTACATGTTTAAGTTTTTTTTTTTATTAAAAATATATTTAAATTAATTTGACTGAATGGTTATTTGTATTTTTGTTTTAAAATTGGCTTCGCAGGTTTTATCTTTCCCTGTTGATCGGATTAACTTCCAGGGTAATCAAAACCCTTTAATTAAGTAACTCATAATTCGATTACTTTTCCATTATCTTTATCGAGTACCTATTAATATAATCCCATTTAGGGTTTAAACCTTACTGAATAGTTTATAGCGCGTTCGTTTACGAATCTAAAATTCGTATTTTAGCTTTCATAATTGCTGATACGATTATCTACCTAGGCTGTGTAATAAATATAAATGATAAATCGCTTCTCGTGTCTGTCAGTGTGTATGTTTCTTGGGGCGGCGGAAGGGGTAGCGCGGGCAACGTAGAACCATTTTTGACCACCTCGCTGCCCCGCCACTGGTTAAGAACGGCGGAAGGAGTCATTTGGTGATTTTACCACGACAAAAAAGGTCGATTTGATATTTTTTAACATAATTTTATTGTTCTGTCCTGTGTGAGTCATTATAATCTTTTATTTCGTTCTGTCATAAAATAATGCTGATCCCGTGCCACCGCCGTCGCCGATTCACTGACCGTAAAACTCGAAGCAGAGGCCTAACACTGGTTCAATTCAGTCTAGTTTCCGGTCCAGCTACTCTTTTCCAAATACTATCTGTACATACCTTTTATCAGATTCCATATTTTTTTTGTTTTTCGTGGTAAAATCATCAAATGAGTCCTCCCACCCAGGGCAGGGCGAGAGGGACTGTCAGACTCGTACTGACTAAAATCCACGGTGTCCTTCAATAGCCCTTTATGTTCCGGGGACACGGTAATGAGATAAGTCCCGCGACCCCGGCAGGCTTTGGCCCTTTTCCCCCGTCATCATGCTGACACTCTTTGAGGCGCGCGTGGAACACAACGCGCCGTCGACCCGGGCATGGTCCATGTCCGGGCGGCGAGTTGCCCTTTACTCGCCGCCCGCATCCCGCGCCTACGGTGGCCGGAGATCGTCTTGCGACGTCCGACGCCGTAGGCGTCTACCATTGCGGGTGGGGCGGAGGGAGGACGCTGTCCTCTCTCTCTCACGGCCCGCCTCCTCCTTAACGAGCATTACTGCTTCGCAGAAGGAGGCGACCGCTTCCCACTCCGTCTCGCCCCGCAGCATGGCCTCGACCAATGCCGGGCGCGAGAGGTCTCCGCCTATCGCTGCCGTGAGGACACGGCGGTGCTCTGTCCAAGCGGGGCAGTGCTGCACCGTATGCTCCACCGTGTCCTCCGGGCGATCTTCGCAGTGGTGACACCCAGGCGTTTCTTCCCTCCTTATCAGACACAGGAACCTCCCGAAACTTCCATGTTATATTATTATGTACGGTGAGGACCTGCGTCATGCGGTAGGTCAGGACGCCGTGACGCCTATCCAGCCACTCCTCAAAGAGGGGTCTGACCGCCGCGATTGCGGCGTGCCCGGATGATAACACATACTTGAGCGAAAACTCAAAATTCAAATATTAATACTAAAATAACATCATAAAAAGTTAGGTTGCTCTTGAACTTGTTTTTACGTGTAATTTTATAAACATACCATTAATGAGGCAGGTTACCCAAGGGCGAACAGAATTAAATATGTTGCCTCAGCTCGCCTGCGGCGGAAAAGCTAAAATAACACCGCGGTTGTTCGAAGAAAACTGATTTTGTTAAATAGGCTGATCTTGTGTTACTTAATTTTGTAACGCGTATGAAAATTGTTTTTGAGTTCCTTCGTACACAAGGCGAAGCGAGTTTCTGATACCTTACGACTATGGCATCCATTGACGCGTGCCTTTGAATGAACATCTATGGTTTGTGTTGACATAGTCGTAAAGTATCGGAAACTTACGTCGCTTTGCGTACGAAGGGGCTTACTATTATCCTTGTCCGTTTGCGTGTATGACAGTATCAGTATTATTATACTCCTCTACTCTCTCATGGGGGACGATAACAATTCATTCGACGTCGGCGCAGCATGTTTTCTCTTAAACATGTAATCAGTCACTTCTTTTCCGGCCATTTCATCCATTTAAAAAAACATTTTAAATAATTTTTAGAAAAAAACTTTTTTAAATTAAAAAAACTTTTCTTTCGGAAGTCGGTGGCCATAATCAATGAAATAAAAAACAAAGCCACCGACTTCCGAAAGAAAAGTTATTTTACACTTTTTTTGTGTTTGGTTTTGAAGTCGGTTCCCTTTTTTTAATTTAAAAAAGTTTTTTATTTTACCCTTTTTAGGATTCCGTAGCCAAATGGCAAAAACGGAACCCTTATAGATTCGTCATGTCTGTCTGTCTGTCTGTCCGTGTATGTCACAGCCACTTTTTGTCGAAAGTATAAAAGCTATCCTGTTGAAACTTAGTAGAAAGATGTATTATGTGAACCGCATTAGGATTTTCACACAAAAATCAAAACAAAACAAATTTTGGGGGTGCCCCCCATACTTAGAATTGAAACTCAAAAAAATTTTTTTCACCAAACCCATACGTGTGGGGTATCTATGAATAGGTCTTTAAAAATGATATTGAGGTTACTAACATCATTTTTTTCTAAACTGAACAGTTTGCGCGAGAGACACTTCCAAAGTGGTAAAAAGTGTGCCCCCCCCCCCCCCCCCCCCGTAACTTCTAAAATAAGAGAATGATAAAACTAAACAAAATATATAATGTAGACCTCAACCAAAACTACCAACGAAAATTGGTTTGGATGAGATACAGTTAGCAGTTTTTGAGATATAGTACATTTTCAAAAACCGCAAATATAACTTTGCCATTCATACAAATACTATGAAAAACAAAGTTATTTTTATTGTTTGTGTATATTACTTACTAATCTCAATATAATTATATCTCTTATCTATGCTTGCTGCTACGGAACCCTTCATGGGCGAGTCCAACTCGCACTTGGCCGGTTTTAGTTTAATATTCAATAAAAATCTTCATAATAATCGGCGTCTTTGAAAATCTACAATCCTAGTAAGCAACAAAAACGGATCTATGCGGGCAACTTCACGAGATATCTATTATTGTTATATACTAAAACCTTTCCCAGAATGTAACAAATACTTTGCTGAAAACCGCATCAAAATCGGTTCAGCCGAACGCGAGATAATTGCGAACAAACATGCAATGGTCACTGAAAATCTACAATCCAAGTAAGCAAAAACGGATCCACGCGGGCAACGTCACGGGATATCCACTAGTGTTATATACTAAAACCTTCTCCAGAATGCAATGAACACTTTCCTGAAAACCGCATGAAAATCGGTTCAGCCAAACGCGAGATAATCGTGGACAAACATACATACATATATACATACAGGTCGAACTGAGAACCTACTTTTTTTTGAAGTCGGTTAACTACTTTTTTTTTTGAAGTCGGTTAAAAACGTCTTTAATTAAAGGTAAAATTCTTGATTCTAAACTAATATTGTTATATTCGCATTCTATAATAAAATTGTAATGTGGACCATAATTCAATGAAATTGGGACCTAAACCTGAATTAAGGTATATTTTTTGCTTATGAAAGTGTAACAAATCTATAATCATAATATTTCAAACATTTAAGTCTGTTGTCTTTTATTTTGGTAATGGCTGCATTTATATCTACCTACGTTCTCAACTCCAATAAAGTGTACACTAAGCGATTCCGATGAAGATGTCGACACGTACTGCATTCAATACATCTAACGGGGTCAACGACATAGTTCGCCTGACTCGAATGCACAATAGCAACGCCTGTGACACTTACTGAACATATTGGAACTGATCTATACTTATTTAAAGAGGGTCTTTCTTTTAAATTGGCCAACGGGGAAATAACCAAATCCAGAAGATAGGTATACAAAACTACTTTGGAGACTTTAGCTTTAGTTGTTTTTTAACCGACTTCAAAAAAAGGAGGAGGTTCTCAATTCGTCGGAATCTTTTTTTTTTTATGTATGTTCCCCGATTTCTCGAAGACGCCTGGGCCGATTTGGAAAATTGTTCTTTTGTTTGAAAGGGTATACTTCCCAAGTGGTCCCATAATCATCAGGTCAGGATCTGATGATGGGATCCCGGGGAAATCGAGGGCAACCCTCAAATTTTATAGGCCACACGTAATCGTACGTCGTACATCGTTTTTCGCAAATTTTATGAAGTAATTTAAGTACTTGCGTATGATAATCATTATCTCATGTAGCTGAGCTGATGATGGAAGGTACAACTCCTTAACAGTAAGGAGTAAGCATCGACTGATTTAGTTTGTGTTCGCATATCTTCGGAACTACAAGTCCGATTTAAGTAATTCTTTTTTTTTGTACTAGGTATTGTTTAACTTACGGAATACTGCAAGTTTCATCAAAATCGGTTCAGTAGTTTTTGAGATACTCAGGGAATTTTATTAGCTTATTGTGCACGACGTGAGCGATGTTGTTACCGGTGCTACGGATTACAAAATTTTAGTGCACATGTAAGAGAATGATTTATTTGACAAGAATTTGGGTTGAATATTTAAACTAAAAAGAGTGAAATAAAAAAACTTTTTCAAAAAAAATGTAACCGCCTTCAAAAACAACCACAGAAAAGGGTAAAATAACCTACAAAATAACTTTTCTTTCAGAAGTCGGTGGCAAAAAAGACAATGAAATGATAAAAAATAAAGGCACCGACTTCTGAAAGAAAAGTTATTTTGTAGGTTATTTTACCCTTTTTTGTGGTTGTTTTTGAAGGCGGTTACATTTTTTTTTGAAAAAGTTTTTATTGTAACAATTTTAGCATATTTTATGTTTTTGGTCATGTGTGAGTTTTCCACAAAATTGGACTGCGTCTCATTTCATATAAAGTATTAATCGATACATTTTCATTTCAATAACGTTCACAAGATTTATAAAGAACGTGAGTTATACCAACGCTTGATATAATTTCATTATATGTAATAGTTTCAGTTGTTATAATTATATTATAAATATTAGAGATTTTGTATTTATATCATCATATACTACCTGCCCAATTTTTTGTATCATACACTGGGGTAGTGTGGTAAGAGCATATTTAATGATTAAAATTTTGCTTTTACCTACATCCATCTTTAAAAATAAGGCTTTTTCTACCTGAAAAAGGTTACACAAATTACCACGTTTTTTTAATTTAAGCAGTATCTTCTTAGTCCTTGTAGATTGGACCACGTTATAAACTGACGAGAATACGCACACAGTTCTTTGCATAATGTTATGAATATTATACAATCTAAGTCTACGCTTGCCTTACACTATGGTTAGCAAAACAGTGTGTACTGTGGACCTCGTCTACACGAGCGGCAGTAAACGTAAAGTGAGTTTAAACTATGTTGAAATCGAAAATAGTCTTTTGCACCGATATTCGTATTGTGATTGGCTTTATAAGGATGCTGATTGTACTATTCACAAAAATTTTGGGAAGCAGCAGAGAATATGGTAGTGAGAATGTTTTATGAAAACCCTTTAATGGAATCCTGGTTAAATATAATTGCCTTTCACGTTCCAAGACCACGGGACTCTGGAACGTAAAGGGCAATCAATTGAAAAAACAGATGGGTTTTAGTCAGTATCACTCTGATAGTTCCTTCCGTTCCACTCAGGTCGCGAAGTGTCATAGCTTAAAAAAGTGTCTAACCAAAGTGACTTTGTTCTAATTTTTTAATCGCGTCTTACCGTTTTTATAATTAGTTGAAATCAGTTCGAATGTTATAGTATAGTACAAACATGCCTTTGTAACATTACGCGACTCAAACAATGCTACTCAAACGACGCGACTCAAGTGACGCGACTCATGCGACGCGACTCAAACGACTCACATACACTACACTCGTTGGGTTTCACCCGCACATTCGTGGAAGGGTTTTTGTACTTACTCCTATAACTCGTAAAAGCCTCGCCGTTTAAGAAGCTGCTTTAAAACTTTGCAAGTGCACTTAATATCGACAGATTGTTGTTGATTTTTGTAAGTTATTTTTGTTTTGTCATTCTCTTCTAAAATGTCCAAGAAAGTGCTGCGTAGGCGGTTATTACTACATTGAATAATAAAATAGAACAATGTTGTTGTAGTTTGTTATGTAGTTTACTATTAACACGTGCGAATAATACCGTCCAGGGACCCAAGTCTGCTACTTCTAGAAATCGTTATTCCAACACAATCTCATTGTCATTTTGCTAAAACTTTGTAATCTGCTAAATTCATTGGTCAATCATAGATTTGAATTTTCCGCAACTGCGCCAATCCTGCTGAAAAATCGACTTTTTAAGTCCATACCAAAATGTGGAAGGACGTTTTTGCCTAGGAGATAGGCAACTGCCTAACCCCATTGAACAAAAAAAAATTACTGCCATACAATTATAGCTTGATCAGAAAAGCTACTCTGAGAAAACATTTCGTTAGTGTTGAGGGAATTTTGTTGTACTTAGTACAAAATAGAAAACACCCACGTAGAACAAATTAATTGAATTATAGTATAATAAAAATCTACGTCTCTCCGATAATATTTCTCTCTATTTTTCGTTTTTTACCGTGTTTTCAGTTTTTCCTTTTGTAAATTACTTCTATTGTAAAATTAATTAATGTACGTTTTTTTCGTTCTGTACGTTTTTAGGGTTCCGTAGCCAAATGGCAAAAACGGAACCCTTATAGATTCGTCATGTCTGTCTGTCTGTCTGTCTGTCCGTCCGTATGTCACAGCCACTTTTTGTCGAAAGTATAAGAGCTATCCTGTTGAAACTTGGTAGATAGATGTATTATGTGATCCGCACTAGGATTTTCACACGAAAATAAAACCAAAACAAATTTTGGGGATGGCCCCCATACTTAGAATTGAAACTCAAATTTTTTTTTCACCAAACCCATACGTGTGGGGTATCTATGGATAGGTCTTTAAAAATTATATTGAGGTTACTAATATCATTTTTTTCTAAACTGATTAGTTTGCACGAAAGACACTTCCAAAGTGGTAAAATGTGTGTCCCTTCCCTCCCTGTGACTTCTAAAATAAAAGAATGATAAAACTAAAAAAAATATATAATATAGACCTCAACAAAAACTTCCAACGAAAATTGGTTTGGATGAGATACAGTTAGCAGTTTTTGAGATATAGTACATTTTCAAAAACCGTAAATGTAACTTTGCCATTAATACAAACACTATAAAAAACAAAGTTAATTTTTTTGTTTGTATAATTATATTGTTTACTAATCTCAATATAATTATATCCTAATCTATGCTTGCTACTACGGAATAACGGAACCCTTCATGGGCGAGTCCAACTCGCACTTGGCCGGTTTTTATTTTATACGTAAACCTGATTTAAACAACGGAAACTAGTTTTAACATTACAGAATAACACATATTTATCAAAATACGTGTACACTTAGTTACTCGCAATATACATATAGGTATGATTACACTGTCTTAGCAGAATTCAAAGCCAAATGCCAGTTTCAGCATTACTCCTTGGTTCTATTCTATAAATAGGTGTTTGAACTGTAACGCAATGTCAATGCTGGTTCTCATTTGAATGTCTCAACAACCCGTGAATGGTAAACACAGTTGCTCTGAAGTCCTTATGTTTACTTAGGCATATAATTACCAATCCTACTATTCAGTATTGCCAATTATGAACAGACAAATGAAATATACTGGAATAACAGACTTATTTCGCAAAGTTGAACTTCAAAATGAAGATGGTTCAAATAACGTGAATCGTTCATAAGTTAACAGTAACTGTAAGATATTCGAGAGGAATTATTAATTGTTAACCTCTTGCTACCGCTTCTGGCTATGACAGTGTTCTAACGTTGTGGTTTTTCTTATTTAACTAACGAATTTTGGGGTGCAAATTACTACTCCGTGAAATTCGATTACAAGATGAAGATCTTGAGCATAAAACGAAATTTTTGAACAAATGATGTTTTTTAAGGGAGTAGGTACAGTCAAACGATCATGCCACGATCACGGCGGTAAGACCCCGCTTTGAGGAGTGCTGGGGAGGCGTCACGATATCCTCACCTTCCGTCAGGCGCAGGTTTTTACCGGACACGGGTGTTTCGGGAGGTATGTTGTGTCTATTTGGGCGAGAAGAAACGCCTGGATGTCACTACTGCGAGGATCACTTTCAAACAATTACTGAACATCAACTGGCAATCCATCAAAAAACTACTATACACTACTTTGTTATAATTTAAAACTGTCTTAAAAGAGTTGTAGAAGACGGCTGTATCAAACATTAGATTAAATTTAGAGTCTTGTATTGCATAATATTCTACATTAATTTTTCAAAATGTTCCTCGTACCGTATGTATTATTTTGTTGTTATACTGTCTAAAAACTGGCAAAGCAAATTCAGAAAATACTATAAATATTTCCCTTTCTTTGCTGTTATTATGGTGGGTTCAAATTAAATACGTCCTACTTATTAAATCATGAAAGCTAATACGGGACCACCTACGAATTTCTGGCAGAGATTGCCAAAAATAGCGCGAAAGGATAACAACATAAGGAATGCGTGGGTGGAACTCACACATTTATCACTTCTGCACTGTTGTGATGTCAACACAGAATTATAGGCTTGAGTGGGTGAGACGCTCACAGAGTGAGATGCTAAGAATGATCTCCTGTTAAGATTTGTTTACGGGAGCGACACATTATTACATAATTATGACTCATAACATTTAACCTGGGTAACTTTTTAAAATTGTGAAAAAGTAGTATATTCTATTATGTCAGACGTTCATCTGATAGACATAACACACAAAGCATTGAAAATCAAAAATGGTCGACTAAGGCCGCTATCCCACTGGCGTTTTAATTACAGCGTTGGTGTCTCTCCAGCAGCGTCTGCGCAGCGCCAATGCTAAGCAGTTGCGACGTTGATGACGTCGCGTCGTCGCGTGGCAAGCGTTAACGTCAGCCGAACGCTTGCCACTAGAGAATCACGACGTCAACGCTTGTAAAACGCCAGTGGAGTAGCGGCCTAATAACCTTATTTTACATCTCTCATATTCGGTAAGTAGGTCCTTATTACCCCCAAATGGGGCTTGTAGGCAACCAATTAGCGCTCTAGGGTAATAATGTAGCTAGAAAAGCCCTAGGGCGGTAAGTAATTAAAAAAAAAACTCTTCACTCTTTCAAAAAGTTCGCGTACATCTAACCATCATACTGGCAATAGACATCATGCATTCAGCCCAATGGCAAAAGAGGTCGCTTCGCTATTCGTATGAGTATAATAGTCATCAATTTTAAATATCGAACGGCGAAGCTCAATTTCGTTCTTGAAAAAAATAAAATAAAAAAAAGATGAAAAAAGGCGGGAATATAAAACTTTTATCTAATAAAAAGTTTTATTCTTGTAATGCACTGCCTTCCTGACGTCGCCGGGGGCGTGAACTCTACCTTTTCCTAAACGGTTGTAAGATTGGATGTAGGGTTAATCTTTGTAACTGCTGACCTGTTTCCGAAAATTCTTTTAGTAACGAGAAGATATGCTAACCTGTCCTTAGATGTTAAAAACGTTTCTGTTTGTTTTTAGACTGTAAGTGGGTGAAGCCGTAGGTAAAATCTAAATAATTATAATTCAAAACAGAATAATC
The DNA here is from genome assembly GCA_950005045.1 of Agrotis exclamationis. Lineage (NCBI taxonomy): Eukaryota > Metazoa > Arthropoda > Insecta > Lepidoptera > Noctuidae > Agrotis > Agrotis exclamationis. The sequence continues at coordinate 16,541,319 of OX465424.1, read as the reverse complement.
TTACACCTGTAAAAACACAAATTTTTTTTCATTAAAAAACATGAGAATTCTCAGAAGATAAATATTTATCATTACTTGAGTAAACCAAAGCACGTTCTTTCATTCAATCAAGAGAGGCTAGTAAACCACCCAGGTGAAAATAAAATTTTAGATAAAACTTAAAAAAAAATTACTATTATTAGGTTTGTTTTACTGAGTTTCAATAAAATTTAAAAAATAAACGTTGGATTCGAATTTATATATTTTTTATTTAATAATTATTTAATTTCTGGCCATGTCTGCCCCACGAACATGATCAGGTCGTCACACCACCTCCGCCGCGGTCGACCTCGACGGCGATGTCCTCTTTCAGGCGTCCAGTGAGTGACGATCTTTGCCCACCTCTCCAGAAATTGCCCAAAATAGAGAGGTTTGGAAGAAGAAAGGGGAGGCCTTTGCCCAGCAGTGGGACACAGATTAGGCTCATAAAAAAAATTAAACGTCTTGCTGTAATAACGCCTAATTCTAAGAGTTAAATTCACACCAAGACGCGACACTGCACGCACATTTCAATAAAGCGACTCAAAATCTAACTTTATTTACTACACGATAAGATACACATTTTCAGTATCGTCGTGCTACGTCGCATCGCGTCTCGTTATGAACTAAAACGGCCAATATTTTTGTTTCCTTGTAAACGCTCATGAAATGGTTCATAACAAGATTTGATTTTTAATGCCCTTCGGTGCGTAGGCCGCTCGGTTATAATATTACATCGTTTTAAAAGGTCATAATTTTCCTTTTTATGCGGACTTTTTCGATAAAAATGGTAACAGTTTTTGACAAGCAGTGGAAAATAAGCTTTAACATGAAAGTAACTTCTAGCTTGCGGAAGAAGAAGAAACAAAAAGCTATTTTGTTTGTGTGAAGTTTTGGCCCCAGAACCACTGTGTCGCAGCCCTGTTGCCCGCAAGCGGTTTTATTTTTTTTCAATTAGCTAGACAAAAATTGTGATATAATATACAAACACTATTTATAACATATAGCATGCAGGTACAGACGCTAGCAAGTCAACCTACCCGAATCTATCAAATTTTACCAATCGAACATTAATCTTCCTCTATTGTGATAAGGTTGAAAATCTGTACAATTTGCCTTCATGTAGTGCCAGTTGTACGGTTCTTAGTCCGGTTGACCGAACTCAACGACCATTTATATCTAGACTCCTAATCACAGGCGACCGATGTCTGTCAACACATTAGGTAAAAAAGTCTTATAACCGTCGTGACTCGACCACTCCTGTGAGTCCCCTCGTCGCACTGACCTTGAGTTAGCCAATTAGAACGCAGTATCCCGTCCCGTTAGCCAATCAGAACGCAGTACCCCGTCCCCCTCGCTTACGTCGTACCTCAGCGACTTGGCAGAATAATTTTCGTTAGTCAGATCGTGCATGAGGCGTCTAGATATAAATGGTCGTTGACCGAACTAATGAAACTTTCTCGTGGCAGTAGTTCGGTTGATTAAAATCACCAAACTAATGATACTCTGTGTGTGTCCAGCGTTCGGTTCACAAAAAATGTTTGAAAAATGAAATAGTTTAATAAATTTTTAGCATAGATAGATAACTATAATTTGATAAGATAGTCAAGTTGTAGAAACTAAATATATTTGCTTTCTAATAAATGGGAAATTATTTGAGTAACAATTCTATTATTAACTTAATTTACATAACATTATTTAAACAGCAGTCTGTCTTGTATAATTACGAGATGCGAGATATGATTATTCAAAGAAATTGTTATTATCAATTTGAAGATAAAGGTTTATTTATTGTCAGTTACTTTCTAGACTGGTATAGTAATACGACTACCTAAAATAAATAATAGAGAGAACAATTAGGTTAAAATTGTTGAGAAGCTAATAACATTTATGGGCGGTAAAATAATCTGTAAGAAAAGTATTGTGTCCGATTTTTTAAACGTTGGGTATTTAAAAAAATACAGACAAAGCCTGCCGGGGTCGCAGGACTTATCTCATTACCGTGACTCTGGAACGTAAAGGGCTAATGAAGGACACCGTGGATTTTAGTCAGTACAAGTCTGACAGTCCCTCCCGCCCTGCCCTGGGTAGGAGGACTCATTTGATAATTTTACCACGCTAAAAAAAAGATGTCATCATCTTAGAACACACATAGTAATTATCAATTCACAAAGCGTAGCATGTAGCAATTTCCTATGGGATCGTGTTTGTACTCGTAGCGGTCTCGTAGGCGACTCGTAGCTAAGTGGCTACAGCGTAGTCGGTACGATCTTACAAGTTAGTGGCTCTTTAACTTTACGCAATGAGCCAAGGCTCTCTTTTGTACTTTCCTGAGTTTTTTTTTTATCGGTTGATTGAATATCTTTGCTTGTCTATTATAAATCTCCTGTGTAGTTTTACTACAATAGGCTTTAATGTTCCTCTATAGAGTAAAAGTATTTTTATAGGAAAGCATTGGAAATGCTTGTACAAATCGGATCGGAGATTTAAGTCTAAATTATTATAAGTCTAGGTTTATTTGCGAACTATGTTATTCTTAAAAATATAAATATATATAATATTTATTTTAAGAAAATGTATCAGTCGTTTATTTAGGAATTGTTTATGTCTAACGAGTTATTCGTCAGCATTTCATAAATTTACAGACCAGAGAATAAGCTACCGGCTTTATAAGCCACCCAGGTAAACAAGATAATACTAGATAAGTAAGACAAATGAAGGTTTCACTTCGTTATTTTATCGTAGTATTTTTCGCCAACACTTAATATTCTGTAACCGGAATTTATATCTCCCAAAATTAACTTAACTAGAACTCGCTCAAAACTTCAGCACAAAAAATTCGATATTATTTTTGCATGTTCATAATTTATTTTGCCAGAAAAACTTGTAGGAAAAAGCCTAAAAAATATGAAACATCCGTGTTACAACACGGAATTATGAAATAAAACTGCTGAAAGTAAAACTGAGATAATTATGAAAATGTGTTTATAATTATGTCTAAAACGGTTACTTAGCAATATCGCAAATAATTCACTTCGTGTATGAATAGCCAGGTCATGCACGACGTGAATCATTAGGAATGTTGCTTTAAGTAGACGTTTAAGACCCGCACGTGAATGGACGCAGACAAGACGGCAAGGCGAAGAGAGTGAGGATCGAAGTATATGTCGACGGGTTCCGGGCTAATTGTATTAAGCGACACTCTGAGCGATATAGACTTTTATACATATTTGGAATCAGCGAATTTTTCTGCGTCATTTGAGCTGGGTTTGGTGACGATCGGAGCACTTTTTTGTCGCTTAATACAACCGCATTTTTTGGGCCCATTTTGGACTGCAATGAATGAACCGACATAAAATATTGACAAATTTAGGAACTGTGTACCTAAGCTGACTACCAAATACCAGGCAGTCGTTTAAACGTTTTTTCCTGGAGCAACAATTTACAGGCAACGTACGTTAAAGCATTTAGCCTGACTTTATAAATATATAGAAATGTCGCTTCACACAATTAGCCTCTTTGTTAAATTCTTATCCAGTGTCGCTTAATACAATTAGCTTTACCTTGTAAATATACAAGAATGTCGTTTAAACCATTTAGCCTCTTTGTCAAATTCATACCCAGTATCAATCCATACATTTAGCTCTGTACATGAAATGTTAGATGTTGTCACTTCAACCATTTAGCTTGCAGTAGATAAATGAAGTGTCGGTCGCATGAACTATTTAGGATTTCAACTAAACTTTTAAAGATTATGGTTAAACCTATTTGTTTTATTCTCCGATGATGAAGTGGAGACTATGTATGAGGACATAAGTAGGGCCATACATAGTTCCAAAACCCACTTCACTGTTGTTATGGGAGAATTTAACGCAAAGTTGGGCAAGAAAAGCGGTGATGAGGTGAGAGTGGGGCAATTTGGGTATGGGCAACGGAACCCTAGGGGACAGAGGCTGGCCGACTTTCTGGAGAAAGAGGAACTCTTCATGATGAACTCTGTCTTCTAGAAGCCGCCTAACAGGAAATGGACCTGGTTGAGTCCCGATGGTTTCACGAGAAATGAGATAGACTTCTTCATGACCGACAAGAAACGGATATTCAGTGATGTCTCTGTGATCACCAGGGTAAAAACCGGTAGCGATCACCGAATCGTAAGAGGCTCGCTGAATATCAATGCTAAATGTGAAAAGTCCAGCCTGATGAAGGCTACGCTCCGACCTACTCGGTTCCATATTCAAAACCCCGAAAGCTTTCAACTCGAGCTCTCTAATCGCTTTGCTTGCCTTGAGAACTTAGTTTCAGTGGACGAGATCAACGACGGGCTAGTGGAAACTGTCCGCACGGTAGGGTCTAAGTTTTTTAGACCCTGCCGTTAAGAAAAACCTCAGAAATTGACCGAGCAAACCTTAAACCTCATGGCTGAACGACGCTTGCTACAGTTGCGGTCTTCCGATGATGTCATATAGGCAGCTCAATAGACTTATATCTAAGTCCTTGCGACATGATCTGCGTCTTTTTAATATGAATCGTGTTACAGAGACCATACAGCGAAACCAAGGCTCCAAAATGTTCGCAAAGGACAAGTCTATTGGGCAAAGTCCGATCACAAAGCTGAAACGGGAGGATGGTAGCATAGTGTCGACCAAAGTAGAGGTTTTAGGCGAGATCGAGAGGTTCTATGGACAGTTATACACTTCGGTCGCAAAGCCCGTTGACAGCTTGGTAGGAGATCCAAGAGCCAAGCTGTCCCGACATTATACCGAAGATATCCCGGACATCAGTCTGTACGAGATTAAGATGGCCCTGAAGCAGCTTAAGAACAATAAGGCGCCGGGCGAGGACGGAATCACTTCAGAGCTTCTGAGAGCGGGTGGAACACCGGTATTTAAAGTCCTCCAGAAACTCTTTAATTCCGTTCTGTCCGAGGGCAAAACGCCTCAAATGTGGAGCAGGGGTAAGGTGGTGTTGTTCTTCAAAAAAGATGATAACAGCCTATTGAAGAACTACAGACCCATCACGCTTCTGAGTCATGTTTATAAGCTGTTTTCAAGGGTTATCACGAACCGTCTCGAACACTGACTTGATGACTTCCAGCCTCCCGAACAAGCCAGTTTTCGAAGACGCTATAGTATTATAGACCACATCCATACGCTGCGGCAAGTTATACAGAAGACGGAAGAGTATAACTTGCTATTGTGCTTAGCGTTTGTGGACTATGAGAAAGCCTTCGATTCGGTGGAAACATGGGCGGTACTTGAGTCACTCCAGCGATACCGTATTGACTATCGGTTCATCGAGGTGTTGAAGTGTTTGTATAATAACGCCACCATGTCGGTCCGAGTACAGGAGCAGAGCACAAAGGCGATTCCATTGAGAAGAGGCATAAGACAGGGGGACGTTATCTCCCCGAAACTGTTTACCTACTGCCGCAATGGAAGACGCCTTCAAACTCGTGGAATGGCAAGACTTGGCATCAACATCAACGGCGAATACATCACTCACTTTCGGTTTGCCGACGACATCGTAGTCATGGCAAAGTCGATGGAGGAACTCAGCATGATGCTCGATGGCCTCGACCGAGTTTCACAACGGGTGGGCTTGATAATGAACACGGACAAGACGAAAATTATGTCAAATGCCAATGTTGTGCCCACCCCAGTCTCTGTTGGAAACTCGGTACACGAAATTGTTGACTCATATATCCATTTCGGACAAGTAGTCCAATTAGGTAGGTCCATCTTCGAGAAAGAGGTCAACCGCCGAATCCAACTCGGTTGTCAAGTCACCGATATAGCCCACCGGATTAGCAAGCTGAAGTGGCAATGGGCAGGCCATATTGCTCGCAGAGCAGATGGCCGATGGGGTCGAAAAGTGCTAGAGTGGAGACCGCGGACTAGCAAGCACAGCGTAGGACGTCCACCAACGAGGTGGACAGACGACCATATATGGATCGCCGGAAGACGCTGGATGCAGGTTGCTTCCAACCGGTATATGTAAGTATTTTATTTTTTATGTGATTATTTTTAAAAGAAGTTATCTTATAGATAAACCTTTTTTTGTAATTGAAGAGATCTCAAAAAAGAAGTTTTTATATACTCAAATGTTAAAGTTTAGGAATGAAGAAGAATGAGAATAATTATTTCAGGTAATAAGATTGTAGGCTACGTAATAAAAAGACTATTTAACTTCTGATTCCTATAAAATTGTGATAAAACTTTAGTTGTTACCTTGGTAAGGTAAGAAGTTACTGCTGTTCCTAGGTGATTGTCATATTAAATAAAAAACTTATCTTTAAACAATTTTATAATGTGTTTTATTTCTCATTTCATGTACCTTTTAATTTATCAATGTTTTACCCGCCAATTTCTGCAAACTTCATTATTCAAGTATGATAACAAACAATTTATTTTCAAAAAAATCAGTCGCATAAACTTATTAGCCGTACATTAATAAGTTTAAGATATGGTAGTTAAATCAATTAGCTTGGGTTTGAAATATGACCAACTCTTTGATTAAAGCACTTAGCTTAGAGCCATTATTTGCATGCCTAGGCGGTTAAGTCATTTAGCTTGGAACAAGAAATAATAAACCGAGGCGGTTTAGTCATTTAGCCTGGAATAAGAAACAATAATCATAGGCGGTTAAGTCATTTAGCCTGGAACAAAAAAAAGTAAAATATGGGTCATTTTGTATTAAGCGACATTTATCTTCGTTAAAAATAGGAATATTCGAAAAAAATAATAATCCGATTATGGGGAATATGTTATAGAAACAGTAATATCCTTCTTTTTAAAGAAATAATGCGATTTGCTAAAGTTATTATTTTTTTTCTAAAAATCGAAACTTTAAACTGCTCTGGTGTAAAGTTTCAAAAATGTCGGTTAATACAAATAGCCCGGAACCCGTCTATAGTTTCTGCCTTCTCTCATAGGAAAAACTTACAAATGTACTGATATTAACCCTTAAAACTTAACACTCCTTTTTTGGACATTCACGTAAAAATGGCTTTTTTTTTTGTCGTGGTAAAATCATCAAATGAGTCCTCCCATCCAGGGCAGGGCGGGAGGGACTGTGAGACTAGTACTGACTAAAATCCACAGTGTTCTTCAATAGCCCTTTACATTCCGGGGTCACGGTAATTCATAAGTCCCGCGACCCTGGCAGGCTTTGGCCCTCTAAAGGGGGCCCCGTCATTATGCTGACATTCTTCACGAGGCGCGCGTGGAACACAATGCGCCGTTGACCCGGGCATGGTCCATGGTCGGACAACGAGTCGCCCATTACTCGCCGCCCAGGCGCCCGCGCCTGCGGTCGCCGGAGATTGTCTGCCGATGTAAAAATGGCATGGGTTTATTTTAAAACTCTAACAACTAGAATATATATTATCCCATCTATACATATAATAAATCTGTAGAAGGGTCAATTCTGTACATTGAAAATATTGAAAAAATTAATAGCGGGGGGTGTTGCTGGATCGATACCAAACCCAAATATGTGATTAAAAAAAATTTTGTCTGTCTGTCTGTATGTGCAGGCATCACGTGAAAACTAACGGTTCGATTTCGATGAAACTTGGTATAATTATACCTTATTATCCTGGGCATAAAATAGGATACTTTTTATCCTGGAAAAATACGTAGAAAAAAAACTTATTTTTCAGTTTTATTCATACACGTTGTTCTGTAGAACCGCGAACACACGTTGTATTACCCGCAGTGGATTCAGCGCCGTAACCTGTAGCGCCGAAAGTCGGATTTGGCTTGAACCGTTTGCGGCACACGCGGGCCACGCCTCCCCGACTCCTATATAACGCGCAACGTTCCGCGCCGCGCGATGCATATAAATTCTGAATTTTGATGCGAGCGGACGTGTCCAGTGTGGCGAGCGGTCGTCCGTGGAATTAATATTGTATGCGTGTAATTTTAAACCGTGCTTTTCAGCGCGACCTTTTTGATTACTGTTCCGATCAGTTATTTGTAAATACAAGGTCGGAATTACTATGAAAAAAATATTTACTACAGAACGCGAGCTCAACAGCAGTAGCTCAATAGAGGGATCTCCTTAATTATTATAGGCGTAGCCGTATTTGGGTCCAATAGATATTTATAAGATGTCATTGTCAGAGTTACTCAAAATGGAGAAATAAACCATCCACGCGAAGACCGACATCCGCGCGGACGGAGTCGCGGGCAAATGGTCACCAAATCTCTCTTTCTCACTAAAACTCGCTTTAGCGAGATTTTAGGGACACCCCGAAGTTCGGTTTGGTTAGGTTCCTTTAAACACTGCAAATTGAAATAGAAGCCCCGCTGAGCGGGGCTTCGTCGACCTTGCTTGGGTCGATTTTTTTTTTTATTAGAAAATAATGTTTATTTTTACAATACTTTATGATACAAAATTTGGTGAGCATTTGTCCATTCGGGCTAGCATTTCGATTTTTTGGTTTTAAAATAGGTACTTTTCTGGTATAGGCGTTTAACCACAAGCCATTTATAATACCTATAAAGAAAGTAATATTGTAGGTATGTATTAAAAAACTAGACGGTAAATAAAAATAACCCGCGAAATACCAAAACATAAGGTGAATAAAATCACAAACAGTAATAAAAAATACGTGTCTGAAACGCGAGTCGATATCAAAGGCTTTGTTTTTTAGGTAACGCCAGTGTACCATCAGGCTAGTATTTCCTCAAAGGAAAGTTTTCAATACGTTTTCGACTACCAGCCTGCATTTTTCCGACAGTAAAACATTATTGAAATTGGATTCAAAGCCATAAATTTTGTAGTGTCTTTGTTAAATTTTGTAATGAAAATAAATTATACATCTCTGTATCTAAACATATTCAGCCTTACTACAAAAACTTAAACATCTGTTGAACACTTGTCTAAAAAAAGTGTGACTGCAAAACGGACCTTATTTCAACGTCATAATTTGACATTTTTTTAGACACGTGTTCAACAGACGTTTAAAAGTTTTTGTGGTACGACGGATTATTTTTAAAGATTTTGTTTATTAATATGAACATTCAAGTTTCTTTTTCAGAATATGTGTGTTTTGTAAAAACTAAAATTAATTACTTCGAATAAGAATTCCTGAAACATTCTAGGACAGCCAAGTAGCGTAATTTCTCGAGGGGTTATTATAAAAATAACATTTAACTTAGACACGTAATAATTATTATATTTTCGAAACAAACTCATACTTTCTTCTCGCGGGAGTAAGCAGAAACCACAGAGCACCATCAATTACGATCTTTACTTAATCTTTCGCCTCTTTATTCATACATCTAGTCATACATCGCACGCCAGGTGCGAGTACTACGCACCTGATTTTTTTTAATAACTAGTAATGTAATAATCATCAATAAGCATCACCGTATCTAAAAAAAGTATATCCGCCTTACTTCAAAAAGTTAAACATCTGTTAAACACTTGTTAAAAAAAACTTTTCAACTTCAAAACGGCATTTGACGATGATATAAGGGTTGTTTTGCAATTACACTTTTTTAAACAAGTGTTCAACAGATGTTTAACTTTTTGTACTAAGACGTTTTAATGTTTTGCAATGTTACTTCACATGTCCAAGAACGTAGATTTAATTGGTGTACACGCCAGTGCAAAATAAAAGAAGACTCTTTAAGGCTAGGTGCTGAATGGTGACTTTTTCTCGCGGTGACTTCTTTCTCCCTGTCGAGTACTATAAAGATTTAAGGAAGTGCACTGATTATGGTGACAAATATCTATTTTTTCGAGTGACAAAAGTCACAACACTAAAAGTCTCCAGTGAGCGGCAGCTTTTACTAGTAAATAAAGATGCAATGCACTTAAATCCCAGTTAAACACCCGACTTTCCGCTACCGTAATTTTCCTCAACTTCAGAGCTGTCACAAACACAAGGCATTAAAGACATTAGCCTTTCGTTCCTTCATCAAATACACTAAATATACTTTGAACTTAACACAATTGAAGATAAATAGCAGCTGTCTACGTATACCACTTTTGTTCGTGAATGTACGTTAATGAGGGGAAATCGTAAGCGGTAAAGGTCAGGGAAGGGACTTTATATAGTACAGGTGATAAATTGTACTTATTTGTACCAAATGTGGACACAATATTTCATTAAATTAGTGTGGGATAAAAGTTAACAGACTTCAAAACTAATCACCAAAACGTCAGTGGCTTTTGTTTTTAAATTAATAATTAGACTTACAAAAAAAAAGTTATTGTATTTGAAGAACATTTTGTAGTTGCAAATATTAGGGTTAAAAACGGGATATTTATTATAGTGACCATCTAAAAACTTATATTTTGTGGTTGTATTTGAAACCGGTTAAATTAAAAAATTACGTAAAATGTTTTTAATCTGTACCCTTTTTAGTTTAAATATTTAACCCATTTTTTGACGAAAATGACAAGCATGCTACAACGTACAAAAACAAAAAAAAAGAATCACACAAATCGGAACGTTTCCGGTCTTTGGTGTAAAAATGATCTCAGACTCTTATTGTATCATGATAATATATTGAATGTGTAATATGTGTGTTTATAAATTGAATCCTCCAAATGTTTTTGCTACAAAAAAAAATAATTTGTATTTTTGGTTATCCGTAGCAAATGGTATATGGTATATTTGTCCGAACGTCTACCAATGAGTTTTCTACCAAGTTTCTCCAGTTTGTGAATCTGACTCACTCTCTACTAGTTATTTTTGATAATTTTCAGACTATGGGGTGACAGGTACAGTAGTAAGACTGTCAGAGCAAGATACCAGCCCTAAAACGTAAAGGGCATGTGAAGGAACGAAGTATGTTTAGTCTTTAAGAGTATGACCGTCTCTTGCGTTCCATCTAGGGCGGGGAGGACTCATTTAGTTATATATAAGGTAAGGCATTTTTGATTGGTAAAGAAAAACGTGGAAACGACATTTCGACGGGTGCAAAGTAAAAAGAGTCATCTACAAAACAGCTACTTTTCAGGAGAGCGCATAATAGGAAAAAATGCTCCCATTTTGTTAATTTTAAACCAAATTTATTGAAATTTTCATCATTGCTTCATTATTTAATAACATATCCACATGTATATTTCATTTCTTCTAATTATGTTTAATTTACGAGATATTGTAGTTGTCTGCATCAACTTTGCGCTTAAAATAAGACAACTGTGTTATCTACCACTTGGTCGTTTCTACGTGGGAAAAAAAATAGATTTAGTAAAGTATGATTAGTATATTTCAATAAATACGAAACATGTAACACTTCATATTATTAGAATTAGTTAATGACCGTTTTACATCTTAAATAAATTAAGTTCAGAACATAAATCTGCGCAGATGTCTTTTTCTACGTCGTCGATTCGGTGCAAGGTACAGATTTAGAAGGAGGTTAAATGTAATATTTACTTAGGAATCATTCATTTATTATCATAAAAAACGTAACTTCTCATACATTTATGGAAACAAAAATAAAATCAATAAAAAACGTGGGAAAATCTTACTGATAATTTATGGAGTGAGGTTCACGGAAGAGGTTCAGGAATCACTGGTCTTTGGTTAAGAATTCAACAGTATTAAAATTAAATCTAGAAAGTTCTAAACTTTAATACTTTGTAAAAAAAAACTGTTTACTATTATGATAACCCTTTTACTCACTCTTTATCACATATCAAACCAAAACAAACAAATATTCGTGCCGGCCGGCGAAACACATGTCATCTGACTGATGACTCAATATGACTGACCGCTGCCCCCCCGCGCGTCTCGCGTATAAACGGCCAGCGGTAGTTATCCGTATCTACATCGTGCAATTTCACAAAACAGGCGTAGTTGTTTTTTTTTACGTGACAAAAATACAAAAAATTTGATGATATTTGTATTTTTGTTTTTGCTATGTTGTAGAACATGATATTTTGAGTTAGTTTTTACACAAAAACAAAAATCTCAAAATTGCAGTTGACTTTTTTTACTTTGCACCCGTCGATTTGTAGTATACATAATTATTTTCTATTTATCTATAAAATAAAAACAATATTTTTATCCTCCTGTAAAGCTTATAACTCTAAGAACAGTTCAACATTATATGAGGCAGATTAATATAGTATATTATTGGTTGTGGTGGCATTGGTCCATTAACGCGGTAAGCGACAATTGGTTTGGCCAGCAAAGGGTAATCGATTTATAATAGGAATTTCTATTATTATAGTCACAGCTTGACATTTACAGTATCAATAAACAAATGGCCCACCCATTTTTTTTATTAATGTTTCAAATAATTTATTTGAGAGTATAAAAGTATGGTTTGTTTTTAAATGAATGTACGAACCACCGACACTTTTTTTGTTTTTTTTTTTTATCGTGGTAAAATCATCAAATGAGTCCTCCCACCCAGAGCAGGGCAGCAGGAACTGTCAGACTTGTACTGAAACTAAAATCCACGGTGTCCTTTAATAGCCGTTTGCGTTCCGGTGTCCCGGTATTCGTTAGTCCCGCGACCCCGGCAGGCTTTGGCCCTCTAAAGGGGGGCCCCGTCATTGTGCTGACACTCTTTGAGGCGCGCGTGGAACACTACGCGCCGTCTACCTGGGCATGGTCCATGATCGGACAGCGAGTCGCCCATTACTCGCCGTTCGCATAACCACCGACTCTATGAAAGATGTTACATCTAGACAAAAATGTTGCTATTTGAAAAGGATTAGTGAAAATGTCTTACATTTTATCTAAGTGCACAAATAATGATAAGAACACTCCCCCACACGCAGCCTCTATCTAAGCAAGTAACACTGTTGCTTAGCCATAAAGCAATAAGAAACATATTTGAATTGTGACGTACGTAATTAAATACGACGCGACGTGAAGATCCCAGTTCAAAGTTTCTCTCGGAGATTTTATGATTACGATAAGCTGAGGAGATGAAGTAGCTGAGAATCACTCAATTGAAACGTGGGAAATATTTAATGAAAGAGGAAGTTTCTGCACAGTAGGTATTATTCGAATTTCCTGCTCTTATCAATGAATACAAATTAGACAAGTTAATTAGAAACACACTGTTCTACTCTATTATAAAATCCGTATAAATGGAACGTTCAAAATATTTGCTAATGAAAAACAAATAAGAGACACTGATAAATCCGCTCGTGCGGCAAACAGATAACACATTATAACCAGAATAATTGTACTCACAACGTGTTCCACAAACAGCGGTAAAATGTATTATTTTGCTTTAAAAATTATGCTTTTACCGAATATTTGTCGGTCAAAAAATATTGCTACGAACAATTTCTCCAAATAAAATATATATAAAAGTGATTTTCGGATTGATATTCCACATATAATTTACTATTGTCAAATAGCTTTGAGTTAAAAAAATACGGAAGTGACACGTGTGTGTGTGAAAAAAAGAAGCGAGCGCAGTACAGGGTGCGCAGTAACTCTAGCTAGCCCTATAAAGGGAAGGGAATACTCGACTCATTCACAAGTAAGCCGACGCCGACGTCACTGCAAAGTTGGGAGTACCGCACAACTTTCGGTTGTGCTACCGCATTTTTTCGTGAAGTGTTACTTTGTGGTACTTGGACAATGAAAGCGTTCCTGTATATGGTTGCTGTGGTACTGGCGTGTGATGTCGCTAATTCTCTGTTTTTACCGGTAAGTACTTTATTTAAAAAAAAAACTTAAAAAGAACTGTAAATAGAAGTATGTTTTAAAATTTAAAATTTTAAAATACACAGTTTACAAATCAACAAAGTTTAGAAATAAAGTTTTGAAAGTTTTATATTTTTGTTTTATAAAACTTTTAGTAAATTATTTTAAAATAAAACTTCGAGCGTAACTTTTACACGCAATTTTCACTGTAGTAAATTCTTTTACTACTTTTATATTACAGCAGTAATTAAAATAATCTGTTTTCTCAATAAACAATCTCTGTTCTTATCAGCTATATCTATAGTTAAAGCTTTATTTGTCAAACGATTTAAATAGTGCGTCACGTGCAAGTAGTAAAACATGAAAGCGTTTGTATTTAATAAAATGGTGTGTGCTTAGATTTATTAAGCGATTAATATTATACTATGTGTGGCTTATGACTTTAAGAATTCTCTTTTTTTTTATTCAAATTAGTAATAAATCTGCCACAGGTACCTACCTACATAAACTAATTTTTTTTTACCGTTATGTGCTCAGAATATGATTTGAAATTCGAACAATTGGGTAGGAACGCCGTTGGTTAGTTTTTTTCTTTCTTTTTCAACATAGTTACAGTGAGTTCATAGGTCAAACTTGTTTTACGCAAATTAATTAGGGCAATGAAATAGTGTTTCCAATTTCGAAAAGAAGTATACGCAGGTAGGTAGTTATTTTACATATTACTAAAAATAATTATCATGAAATTACTGTAGTGGAATCCTATATAATTGGTGAAAAACATATTTTTTTCAAACTGAGAGTAATAAAAAGCAGGTTAATTTTTTATATGATAAAATTATTCCCGCTTTGACAAGCTTTTAGCAAGTGATAAAAATGAAACGACAATTTGCCTTTTGAATCTGTAAGCAATTATTATGAAAATATTAAATTTTGTTATTCTTAAAATATTCGTCAAATTATCAATCATTTTATCAAGATTACAACACAAAACTCATCTTTTATTTAAATAAATAATAATATATAACGCAAAGGTGTTTTTTCAAAATTTTAGGTTCAGTAGTTTCGGAGATAAGGGGGGGGGGATTGTTAAATTTCGTCTATTTTCTTGAATAACTTGGACACTATTTATTTTAAAAATACACTTAAGATTGTCTCAACAAGACCTTTCATTTGATATGTCACACGATGCAGTTTTCAAATATTTTTTTTTAATTTTCTTCTTCCCCCCCAAAAATTACCTCCCATATACAGTTATGGATTTCTTATAGGTTTTCCTATAATCTATAAGTAGATATCTAATTTCTGTATTTTTTTCAAAATTTTAGGTACAGTAGTTTCGGAGGGGTGCGTCTCATTTCATATAAAGTTATTTGATATATTTTCATTTCAATAACGGTCACATGATATAATCAACGTGAGAAATACCAACGATTGATATAATTTCTTTACACATAATGTTTGTGTTACTCTAAAACTCATTTCATATAATATTATTTGATATAACGTTTATTTAAGCGAAAATCATTATCATAACGTTTGAAACATATAATTTAACGTTTAGTATCCAAGAGCGAGCGAAGCGAGCTCGGGACTTGGGACATCCCGACACGGACAGGTTAGGTTCGAAGGGGTTTACTTTAAACCTTGCACGCAGAAATAGGAGCCCCGCGAAGCGGGGCTCCGTCGAGCCAGCATGACAGACAGTAATCAGTTATTTGACCTAGGATGCAAGAGCGAGCGAAGCGAGCTCGGGACTTGGGGCACCCCGACACGGACAGGTTAGGTTCGAAGGGGATGGCGGGGTCTGAAAGACCCCGCCATCCCCTTCGTGTTAGGTTACTTTAAACCTTGCACGCAGAAATAGGAGCCCCGCGAAGCGGGGCTCCGTCGAGCATTCATGGTAGGTGGTACTATTACTAGGTACATCAGAGTTAGATTACATACCAGGAAGATAAAAAATTAGACCAAATAAGTTTTATGTCTTTTGAGTGGTATACAAAACGATTTTATATTCATTGATCGTTATGATTATAGAAATTAGTCATTATAAAATTATGTCAATCGTTTATTATATTAAGAGATCGTTATATCAAATAATATTATACATTCAGTTGTTATCGCTTGTAAATATTAGAGATTTTGTAGTTTTATCATATATTACTTACCCGTTTCGGAGATAAGGGGGCGGGGGGAATGGGGAAATTCCGTCTATTTTCTTGAATAACTTGGAAACTATTTTAATATTACAAAAAAAAAATCTATTTAAGATCTTCTCAACAAGGCCTTTTATTTGATATGTCACACTATGCTGTTTCCATTTTTTTTTTTAATTTTCTGAACGCGAGCTCAACAGCAGTAGCTCAATAGATCTCCTTCATTATTATAGGATTAGCCGTATTTGGGTCCAGTAGGTATTTATAAGATGTCATTGTCAGAGTTACTCAAAATGGAGAAATAAACCATCCACGCGAAGACCGACATCCGCGCGGACGGAGTCGCGGGCGGAAGCTAGTAAATGAATAAATTGATGAATAGAAAGTTCTCATAGGTGTGAGCGAGGGGGTGCTAAGACAGGAAACCTCCACGTGCGCCCGTGGACTGGAGTTCCCTCTCGGATACGTCCGGGGGGAAGACCAGTTTTTCGGGCCGGTGCACCCTGGGATGCGGGCAAAAACTCTCCTTAGGCACTGTGTGCCTAAGGGGTTTCTTTGCCCGTATGCAAATAGCCTGTCGGGTGGACGCTCCAACGCGTGTCCCTCTGAACAGCAGAGGGCACAGCGGCGGAGCGGGCTTGCGGACGGTGAGTAATGGGTATGCTCGCCGTCCGACCAAGGACCAAGCCCGGGTCGGTGGCGCGTCGTGTTTCACGCGTCACCGACGGGGCCCCTTATGGGGCCAAATGCCTGCCGGGGTCGCGGATTTTTCTTAATCCAGGATACCGTGGCCCCGGAACGTAAAGGGCATCCGACGGAACACGGGTGGATTTTAGTCAGTAAGAGTCTGACAGTCCCTCCCGCCCCACCCAGGGCGGGAGGACTCATTTGATGATTTTGCCACCCTAAAAAAAAAAAAAAAAAAAAAAAAGTGTGAGCGAGAGTCTCTTGAGTATTCTTAATCTGATTAGTAAAAAAAAGACAGAATAATTAGTATGCGCGTCATTTACAAGCGTCGAAATTGACTGAAAAGTTACAGTTTAAAAATTGTTCAATAAAAGTTCACTTCACTTATACAAATTCGATCTTCCCATTAAGTTTCCAGTGGTTTCCAGCGCGCTTATTTCTTGAACCATTTATAGAACGAAAACAATTTTCTTTTTTCCATTGAGGCTCGACTCAATGACAATACTAAAATAGAATCATTCGTAGAATGAATAACACCTTATTTGATTTAGTTCTTGAAAAGACGGTCAAAAATAGCTCGTAAATAGAATGAAAATTCAATGTCTTGAGGTATGTTTTAAAGAACGAACTTAAATTTAGATCAAAGTAAGCTCAGCCATGCTTCATCTATGTAAAAATAAACTTTATTGTTATAAAATTAAATGTCAATATTACTACTAGCGATTCTTTCGCTAGCATGCTTGACTGCTTCGCAGAAGGAGGTGACTGCTTCCTATTCCGTCTTGCCCCGCAGCATGGCCTCGACAAATGCTGGGCGCAAGCGACTTAACTAAGCTAACTTGTAACAGAGTGGGTACTCCACCTCTGTTCCTTCAACCTCTTTGCTTTTTAGGGTTCCGTAGCCAAATGGCAAAAACGGAACCCTTATAGATTCGTCATGTCTGTCTGTCTGTCTGTCTGTCTGTCTGTCTGTCCGTGTATGTCACAGCCACTTTTTGTCGAAAGTATAAGAGCTATCCTGTTGAAACTTGGTAGAAAGATGTATTATGTGAACCGCATTAGGATTTTCACACAAAAATCAAAACAAAACCAATTTTGGGGGTGCCCCCCATACTTAGAATTGAAACTCAAAAAAAAAAATTTCACCAAACCCATACGTGTGGGGTATCTATGAATAGGTCTTTAAAAATGATATTGAGGTTACTAACATCATTTTTTTCTAAACTGAACAGTTTGCGCGAGAGACACTTCCAAAGTGGTAAAAAGTGTGTCCCCCCCCCCCGTAACTTCTAAAATAAGAGAATGATAAAATTACAAAAAATATATAATGTAGACCTCAACCAAAACTACCAACAAAAATTGGTTTGGATGAGATACAGTTAGCAGTTTTTGAGATATAGTACATTTTCAAAAACCGCAAATATAACTTTGCCATTCATACAAATACTATGAAAAACAAAGTTATTTTTATTGTTTGTGTATATTACTTACTAATCTCAATATAATTATATCTCTAATCTATGCTTGCTGCTACGGAACCCTTCATGGGCAAGTCCAACTCGCACTTGGCCGGTTTTATTTATCTATTTCGATTTTTAAAATTTCAACATTTATATTTCGAATTTCATTCTGTCATTGCATAATCTTCACCTTCTTTTTGGGTATTTAGTACAATTTTTACTACGGCAAGCGCTACATCTGCAATATTATGTTATCTAATTTAGTTATAAGTAAATATTTATAAAGTCGGTTGTGTTTTAAAGTGCTTTTTTTATCGTGGTAAAATCATCAAATGAGTCCTCCCACCCAGCAGGGCAGGGCGAAAGGGACTGTCAGACTCGTACTGACTAAAATCCACGGTGTCCTTCAATAGCCCTTTATGTTCCGGGGTCACGGTAATGAGATAAGTCCCGCGACAGTGTTTTAAAGTGCTACCTACACAAAAAGTACGACAGCTCCAACTCGAGCACATACCGCGCCAACGGTACCGACTTCGCCATCCACTACGGCTCTGGCAGCCTGTCCGGCTTCCTCTCGGAGGACGACGTCTTCGTGCGTGCAGCGGCATCATCATTCACATTCGTGAAATTGCCTTCGTGGCCGCCAAGTTCAACGGCATCCTCGGCATAGCGTTTAGCAGCATCAATTTGGACGGCGTGATACCCGTGTCCTACTAGAAGGTGGCAAAATGCGACAAACTTAAGTCTAGTTCGCTGTATAGATCTTTGTCATAGGAATTTAGCAAACTAAATAAACGAAAGAGTGTCAAACTCAAAATTCAAGCATTTATCCAACAATGTGAAAGTTTATATTTTGGGAGATTTGTTGCTCAATAAAGCAAAAATAACGAGACGTATTTGGATTCGTAGGTACACTGATAGATTATAAAATAAAACGTTTTAATATTATTTAGGAATTAGTATGACGTTTTGTGTTTTTCGACAGTTCGTAATCAACAATTCACGTGGCCTATGCGACCGAACGTGTTGTGCTCGTTCAGACGAAATAACTGATGAACGCGCTAGACTTAATTATTTACTTATTGAACCAAATAATAATATTATGTAACATACTTCATTATCTATGTCACGATAAATAGTGAATTAGTGTATTAGTGCTCAACTCAATAGATATCGATTCTTTTGAGCAGTGAGTGAGAGTTTTTTTTATTTAACGATGGATTCGCGTTTGACCACTATCTCATGTTACTCTTGACTTGAAAACCCCAAGGTTAAAACTATAAGAAAACACAGATACTGGTTTTTAGAACAGTAAATCATCACCGCTTTTTATTTGCATTAGACTATCTCAAAAGAACACCAGGGCCCTGGCCCGAAGGGCAACTGAAATAACAGGCATTCCCTTCCGTTCCACCCAGATCGGGAGGAATTATTTCGTGACTTTCCAACAAACAAAACAAAACACGAAAAAGTTTTGTAAAGTTTTCACTCCCACCTGAACGTTGGGCAAGCGTGATTACTGTCGTGGCAAAGTGCATATCAGAAACGGGATCATGTCTTAGTTAAAGCACGTGCTAAGTAAAGTCAAGCTAAGTGCGTTTTTCGAATATCTGATAACCGCAACAGATAACGTCTTCTAAAATGTAGGTTAAAAGTGCTTCGTCCCCCTCTTTTCCCTACCCGAGAAATAAAGTGAGGTGACAATGTACCACTCAACATCTTTAGTTACCAAGCAAGTTGAAGTAAAAGGAATTCAAGTTAAATAAGAAGTCCATTAACTTTGTTTATCACGGTGCTTCACTGAAAAAAACATGTGACGAGTCAATAGAAAACTGTGGAAGAAACTTTTAATGGACTAAAGCTCGCATAATTATGGAAGCTCCCTGCGCCTCCCAACTTTGTTGTTTTGTTATGCACTAAGAAAGAAATAGACTTGTTCTGTTAAAAAGTTCATCCTCAATGAGAAACTGAATTTGCTTATTTGAAACTTTTGCGCTTAAAACACTGAACCACTGGCCTTAGAAGTCTCTTTAATTATAACTAAATATTCTGCCTATTTGAGACGTGATATAGGAAAACTAATATTTTTTTGGTTAATAGAAGTGGGTATAGGTACCTATGTACAAATTTGTAGGACATCTTTTTTAAGATATATTTTAGTGTTGAATAGTGTTATCGGATCTTTTTTTGCACACACCCTAGTTTAAAACATAATAATTATTGCTGTGCTTCTTTGCACAAAATGATGCACAATACCAACAGCGACCACCTTATCGTATTGTAAAATAGTAAACAGTTGTAAAATAATAATTAGATTATCGCAATGACTCGAATAATAGCGGTAAACTATTACAGGCTGTAATGAGTCCCACCTTTCAACTATTATTATTTTCATAAACATTGTGTCAAAATATTTTATTTATTACGTACCTAATTAGTTTTCCCGTTCCCTTGCATCGCACGATATTAACGGCTTAATAAAACAACGATTTATTTTTATTACAGTCAAGTTACTTTAATAACAATTTATTATACTTAAACATAAATTGTCCGAAAACCATAGTTTGAAAGATGGTGGAAATCGCATCAAAAATGCTTAGGCCAGAAAGACACACAATTTTAACTTTTTCCAGTGACTTTGCGTACGCGGGACAATAATCAAGTATTTATTTTTGCTGAGACAGTTCTATTTGCCTGCGGTAAAAAATGCATTTTAAATTCAATCGATTTTAAGTTCATCGGTGGAAACTTAATTCAATTCCATACAGTTATTCTTGACAACTTTAAAGATAAATAAAAAATAAATATATTGTTTTAGTTTCAGTTGCTCTAGTGAAGACTCCATTTTTTTGCCGGTAATATCATCAAACGAGTCCTCCCACCCAGTGGACGGGAGGAACTGTCAGACTTGTACTGACTAACACCCACGGTGATCCTTCCATAGCCCTTTACGTTCCAGAGTCACGTTTACCTGATGAGACAGTCTCGCAAGTAAAGACTCCATACCATATGAGTTTACTTCTATATCTTTATTAACCTCTGAACAGACATTGCACTGTTATAATTTTCTTTGTGAAATAGTCCGTGACCTATCTTCTTTCAGGCCAATACATATCTCATGAGACAATATTCAAGTAGTGGACATATAGCTATGGTGGGTAGGAACATCATTACCGACTCCCCTTGACTCTGATCGTTATCGAATCGGACCAACTCGAGTAAGGACGTTGTTATCGCAGCGCATTGAAATCCATGAAAGTACCTGCTTTGTTCGAATTCCACATTCCACTTATTGTAACTCAGAACTATACACGGTGAAGATAATAGTTAAAATGTAGTTTTTTTTTCGGTTCAAAGGCAAGTAATTTGAATTAAGGCGTTTGCGAAATTGATTTTTTGCAATTTTCACCTTAAAGTAGGTATAATGTGACCGCGGGGAATCACAGACGTCGCGAGGCCACTGTAGTCGCGGGCATACGGACGGCGACTAATGGCCGTCCGATCAAACACCATGCCGGCTTTGAGCTGTCAGGAATCTGACGGGGCCCCTTTTAGAAGGCCATAGCCTGCCGCGGTCGCGGGACTGTCTTATCAGGTAACAGTGACCCTGGAACGTAAAGGGCTATTTAAGGACACCGTAGATTTTGGTCAGTGCGAATCTGACAGTCCTTCCCGTCCCGCCCTGGGTGGGAGACTCATTTGATGATATTACCACAAAAAAATACATAATGTGAATATTTGATTGTTCAAAATCTTTGGTTCTTCATAACCTTACTGACAGATGTGTTGCTAGTTTGTTTCTCCACTTCTTCTTTCCAGCCAAACCACTAGGAAGTGTCGAAGGGCGAGTCCTATGGGTGACTGTCTTATGCAAAATTGTCTTCCAAAAAGTTCTGATTTTATCAGCGTATTTTGAAAAGTAGTAAAGCAAATAAATAAATAAGTTGGCCCATTCCAGACTATTCCGAGTCATAAAATGATTATTAAACCTATTTAACAACGATTAAAGACAAAATTAAGTTTGACAGCGTGTCAAACTTTGTAATATTCCCGTCAATCTTGATTCCAACTTATTCAAGAATATTATTAGGCTTCACAGAACAAACGACAGACGGACGGACAGCGGTCTATTATTAATTGCGTCGATTTCCTACCATTGTTATTATTTTCATAGTACCAAGAGGAAATAATTGATTACTAAATTCTTTCTCTATTTGAGACTTTTCAATTTGAGTTACATACGCCGTCAAGATGGATGTCAACAAGCAAGGTCACTTTGTATGGGAGGCTGGATTAAATCCGCCTGGAACATGCTTTATGGTATTCACATGAATAAAAGATAAATCTATTAAAAGGACTTACATTTAGGGGAACAGTGTATAAGACAGGGACGCGAGGTATAATAGGGACATACACACTTTTTTTTTTTTTTATCGTGGTAAAATCATCAAATGAGTCCTCCCACCCCGGGCAGGGCGGGAGGGACTGTCAGACTTGTACTGACTAAAATCCACGGTGTCCTTCGATAGCCCTTTATGTTCCGGGGTCACGTTAATGAGATAAGTCCCGCGACCCCGGCAGGCTTTGGCCCTCTAGAGAGGGGGCCCCGTCATCTTGCTGACGCTCTTTGAGGCGCGCGTGGAACACAACGCGCCGTTGACCCGGGCATGGTCCATGGTCGGGCAGCGAGTTGCCCTTTACTCGCCGCCCGCATGCCCGCGCCTACGGTGGCCTGAGATTGTCTTGCGACGTCCGTCGCCGTGGGCGTCCACCACTGCGGTTGGGGCGGAGGGAGGACACTGTCCTCTCTCTCACGCGGCCCGCCTCCTCCTTCGCGAGCATTACTGCTTCGCAGAAGGAGGCGACCGCTTCCCACTCCGTCTCGCCCCGCAGCATGGCCGCAACCAATGCCGGGCGCGAGAGGTCTCCGCCTATCGCCGCCGTGAGGACACGTCGATGCTCTGCCCAAGCTGGGCAGTCTTGCACCGTATGCTCTACTGTGTCCTCCGGGCGATCTTCGCAGTGGTGACACCCAGGCGTTTCCTCCTTTCTCCTTAGACACAGGTACCTCCCGAAACTTCCGTGTCCGGTGAGGACCTGCGTCATGCGGTAGGTCAGGACGCCGTGACTCCTATCCAGCCACTCCTCAAAGAGGGGTCTTACCGCCGCGATTGCGGCGTGCCCGGCCGTCGGTTGCGACAATCGTCCCCTCCATACTGCCCTGAGATCGCGCCGGACCTCTTCCCGCCGCGCCTCGACTTGTCGGGGCAGCGGGAATGCTCCCCGGCGCTGCGCCTCCACGCGCCACTCATAGACGCGCTGGAGGGCAGTCGCCTCCAGATCCCAGGGCAGTAATCCGGCAAGCAAGTTGGCCGATTCGCCGGCGATCGTGCGGTATCCCCGGAAGGGACATACACACTTAAAGAAAACTTAACAGAATACTAACGTAGCGCAAGCGCCAACAGGACGTCATTTGCAAGCGGCCATTAACAAATGGCGTCCTGATGGCGCTTGCGCTACGTTAGTATTGTGTTAAGTTTCCCATCATACCCCCCGTCCCCAGTGGTAGACGCCCACGGCGTCGGACGTCGCGGGACGATCTCCGGCCACCGTAGGCGCGGGCATGCGGGCGGCGAGTAAAGGGCAACTCGCCACCCGACCATGGACCATGCCCGGGTCGACGGCGCGTTGTGTTCCACGCGCGCCTCAAGGAGTGTCAGCATGATGACGGGGCCCCCCCTCTAGAGGGCCAAAGCCTGCCGGGGTCGCGGGACTTATCTCATTACCGTGACCCCGGGACATAACGGGCTATTGAAGGACACCGTGGATTTTAGTCAGTACAAGTCTGACAGTCCCTCCCGCCCTGCCCGGGGTGGGAGGACTCATTTGATGATTTTACCACGATAAAAAAAAAAAAAAAAAAAAATACCCCCCGTCCCCGTCTTATACCAGTGGAAAAGTCGTGAATTTGTATATAAGGGAACAGTTTCCCTTATATACAAATTCACGACTTTTCCTTATAAGGCAGAAACTACATGTATTATAATATACAGGTCCCCATAGAACCGTACCCGTGAAGTTACAAAGTGACTCACGAACACAGGCCACAAAGTTCAAACTCCTGTTTCTAACACGTCCAAAATTGACCATTAACCTCTAGTTTCAGAGTGTATGACACTTCTTCGCCTTGACGAGGTAAAGTTGGTACAGTCTTAGTCACTGTTTAGTAGCTTCACTTTTGTATTAAAAATTGTCTTCCTACAGTTGTATCTAAATTTATGTATGTGGTTTAGCTCTTCACTTGCCTTGCATCTTGAACAGAATTCGGAATCGGAAAAAGGAGGATGTTCTCAGGTCATCAGAATCTTTTTTTGTATTCACCCCGATTTACCAAAAATTCGGAACAGTACATTATGATACAAGTGGGGAAAGTTTGTCATTGCATTCGAGGCAAAATCAGGATGTTGGTGGCACAAAATTCACCGATTTTTTTGCCAAATATATTGGGGCCTGCTCTATATGCAGCTGACAACTAGCATTGTATAAAATGTGCATGGCCTAGACACCAGTGGCGACAAATCCTCCAAAACCCAATTAGCACTTTACAATTTCAGGCTATTGACATCCTCTAAAGACTGCCAAATACGTATTTACGAAAAACAGCCGGACAATGTAAGGAGTAGACCCGGTATGTAATATATGGTTACCCATCTACGGACCGACCTATGCAAGCGAGGCTTAACTTGAAAGATATAATATAATATTCCACAACTATCACACAACGCCATCTAGTCCCAACCTAAGCAGAGCTTGTGTTATGGGTACTAGACAACTGATAAACATACTTATATATTTCTAAATACATACTCGTACATATTATAGATAAATTACACCCAGACACAGAACAAATGATCGTGCTCATCACACAAACATTTGTCCTGGGTGGGAATCGAACCCACGACCTCCGGCATAGCAGTCAGGGTCACTAACCACTAGACCAACTACAGGCCTATCAAAGTCGAGTGATGTGACTGTTATTATTTTACCACAAGTTCCTTAGCTTGATCTGTACTCTCGAGTACTCGTTATGTTAATAAATAATAAGAAAATTTAGAGGCAAAGAATTATTCAAATGAACTTAACCAAGTTTGTATTTTACTTATGTAACACCACTTAAGATTACTGTCAACAACGGCGATGACAATATAAATTTATTAATCCTAAGCTAATATTTAAGAGTTTGTAATGGATTATGAAGAAATGAGTTGGGTTTACGTGAAAAATAATGTAAAATATTAATATAATAATATAATATAATATTCCACAACTATCACACAACGCCATCTAGTCCCAAGCTAAGCAGAGCTTGTGTTATGGGTACTAGACAACTGATAAACATACTTATATATTTCTAAATACATACATATTATAGATAAATTACACCCAGACACAGAACAAATGATCGTGCTCATCACACAAACATTTGTCCTGGGTGGGAATCGAACCCACGACCTCCGGCATAGCAGTCAGGGTCACTAACCACTAGACCAACAGGCCAGTCATATTACCTAAAAACTTTTGTTTATCATTTAAATAATGGATTATTCGCTAATATTATATTGGTTTTTTTATGCGACTTTGCTCGCGTTCATGTAGGTAGATTTCTGTATGGTTTGAAGCAAATCAGAGGATCTTTACAAGTGGCCCTTAAGTCTATAAGAAACTTTCAGCTTAATGTTCTAGAACATAAAATTCAAATTTAGTAAAGATTACAGAACGTTTTCATTCGTTCGTATTGTAGTCTTTAATAGATTTCCAACTTTATGAGCTTAAGAATAAAGTTGAAAATCTTATAATGACTACAGAGCGTTCTCTTTTATCGTGTGCCACTTGTCTAGTGAGGCTGACTACTCAATATGAAGTTTCGCTACGTTTTCCTCATTTCTCCACAGTAGCATTTTGAAAACCGCAGAAAGTAAAACTAAATTAAAAACTCAGCCTTTAAAAATGTCCTGACACTGCAATTTCACACGTAATCCTACTATAAGTAAGACTCAATATCGTATATTATATCCAACGAAGATTTACAAATAAATGTGAATTCAATTCAATACCGTCATATTACTTTGCTTCCATCTGATTGCAGATGCAAAAATGGCTATTGAAAGTAATATGAAAGAAATGGCGAATATTTTTTATAGTGGTGTAGTCATTATTTTACCTTTTTATTTTAAAATTGTGAAAGTACTCGTATGTCGAACTCATAAGCGGACAAAAAAGAGGGTAGATCGATTTGTCTGCTCATAAACGTCCTCCCGCAATTACTTCAGTTTACCGTGATCATGGCGCTTGCAACAGTTCCGAAATATCGGGAACTCAAAACAAAATAATAAACATGGTAAATATCGCGTTTTAAATCCTGCTTTAAAAAGTTACTTTTATATTAATACTGTTGTAAAATATCTCTGAAAATAATGTTAATTTAGTAGATGATTGTTTTTGTTATCTTGTTCATTATGAAACTATTTTCGGAATTTTTTGAAATATAGCTAAGTTTAGAATTATAATATACCACCTATTGTTGAAAAAAGTCCGAAATAGTGTTGAGTTTCCAATTCAGACTTACGCACAATGTAATTATACTTTTTTTTTTTTTGGGGTGGCAAAATCATCAAATGAGTCCTCCCGCCCTGGGTGGGGCGGAAGGGACTGTCAGACTTTTACTGACTAAAATCCACTCGTGTTCCTTCGGATGCCCTTTACGTTCCGGGGCCACGGTATCCTGGATTAAGAAAAAACCGCGACCCCAGCAGGCATTTGGCCCCATAAGGGGCCCCGTCGGTGACGCGTGAAACACGACGCGCCACCGACCCGGGCTTGGTCCTTGGTCGGACGGCGAGCATACCCATTACTCACCGTCCGCAAGCCCGCTCCGCCGCTGTGCCCTCTGCTATTCAGAGGGACACGCGTTGGAGCGTCCACCCGACAGGCTATTCGCATACGGGCAAAGAGACCCCTTAGGCACACAGTGCCTAAGGAAGAGTTTTTGCCCGCATCCCAGGGTGCACCGTCCCGAAAAACTGGTCTTCCCCCCAGACGTATCCGAGAGGGAACTCCAGTCCACGGGCGCACGTGGAGGTTTCCTGTCTTAGCACCCCACAATGTAATTATACTTACGTATAAATTACTTTTCATTTCTGTTACACAGCGTTAATCCAGCTCTCGTTTTTTCGACGAACTCTTCTAACATTCAATGAGCAAGATGATTTAATAATCGCGTGAGCCATATAAAACTGGCGAAGAATGTAAGGTAGTATTTACATTACCACTCACGGAGCACTTAAGCTTTTTATGGCCCGTGTCACTCTTGTACCAACTGTGACGACCATGGTTATCCATTTTTCGGGCATTGAGGCGCTGACATTTTTATATACATAATTTATGAAAGGAAATATTCGATAGTTTGATGAAGAAAACAACTAAAATAGTTTTGTCACATTGTCTCGCTATGGAAAGCTTTGCTAGAATTTATTTGCCATGACGACTGAGTCAAGCTCAGCTGAGTAATTTTGTTAAGACTGGTATAGAAAGATGAGTATCGGATATAAACTTCATTCGAAATTATCTACCTAACACGTAAAACCATTAGAGTCATATCCAATTTATTGTATACCGATGTTCTAATAGTTGTTTACAGGTTTATTGAGAGAAAAGTAATGTTCTGTTGTCACAACCAATATTTTCAATTTGACAAGATGTTTTATTCTTCGAGGCGATATAATATTGTACGTACTTTTGTTGTTTTAAGTCGACTTTATTTTTGTTGCTTGTTGTCTCATGTTTTTATTTGATTAAATTAACGATCTTTTATATTTAGCGAAAGAACAAAAATATCTAATCATAGTATTAAAACTTTTATCATAATTTATTATGCAAAATAAATAATGTTTAACTATAGCTAGTCGATTAGTCGACTCTTCGCGTGACCAGAGGACTGGGCTATTTCTAGACCAAGAAATAAGCATTGCAATACAATGTGGCAATGCTGTCAGCGTTCTGGGCACTGTTCTCCCCTTACGGGATCCCTACGTGCTTTCGAAAGTTGTTGGTTCGATTTTTATTATATCGAACAAGTTACTATTTTGTTTTTATTTATAGTTTAAATACAATAATATTGTATTATAATTTATTTCAACCTACGATTTAGGTAGATCATCATCATCATCATCATCAGCCGGAAGACGTCCACTGCTGAACACAGGCCTCCCGCTTAGACCGCCACGCCGAACGACAATTCGCCACTTACATCCATCGGTTGCCCGCGACCCTTTAGGTAGATAATAATAAATAAAAAGTACTTTTTGAAAAAAAAAATATTATACTTTGCACAATATTTAATAAAGTAGCTGTTTTTCAAAAATACTTCTCAAAATTCTTTAAGTATTTAAAAGAAAAGAAAGCAACACGTAGGCACTTTTCCTTGTTCTCTCTATTCAAATCCAATTTTCAATCATATTAAGTAGAAGATCTGTGAAAGAAAACCAGGTGTAATATCGTCACTTTACTAGAATAATTCATGCAGGTGGGAAACGTACTCATTCTATAAATTATCATATTTATTGAATACTTATTTCGCGAATAAAATCCGTGGAACGCCTTTAGACTCTTACTGTAAAGTAAGGAATAATGTATGAACGTCTGAATGAATTATTTAGACTTGCAGCTGCTCAGCTTGCAGTTATGAATCTACGTAATTTGGAGATATTATTATTTGATTATTTGAAAAGTGCTCAAAAATCGTGAGGCAGAAATTTCAGAACGCTGTTAAGATCCTTACATATCTACCGATTTCGTCCTATCAGATTTCATACATCTAGTCATATATACAATGTGGCCGGTTGCGTGTACTACACACCTGACACTTCTGAGGAAGCTCAACAACAAAGTTAATCATTTTATCTCCTTCTAGGGCGCCTTTCACGACGTGGACACTCTCCTTAAGTATTCACTACTCCTCGTACTCCTTCCATTATTGTTTTACGCTCGTAAATGAAGCTATTTCATCATTAAAAGAAACTTTATTACGGTACTAAACCACTGAAATTGGAACAAAAATCATTTATTGGCATTATAAATGAAATTCCGATGACTTCAATTTTTAAAAGCGACAACTTTGCATAGAAATTTTGGGAGAAGAATCATGAGATTGTGATTACCGAACAAAAATCTCAGGGCTCTTACGAAAATTGATTCAATTCATTGATTATTTCCGTCACTTTTTCCAAATTCCGCTTAATCTATAGCAAGATTATTATAAAGATAAATAATTGCATTTTTGTCCGTTTGGTAATACGATAGGTAAAAACTATTTGGTTTTTAAATATATTAACTATGATATGAATAGCTATATTAACTATGAGTAACATGCGCATGCATTTTTTTTATCTACGGGCAGTAAATCGAATATAGAATCGGCAACCATTTTTCCCGCTTCAACTGACTTCTTTTTTAATTCAGTTGAAGCGAGAAATGGTTGTCGTTTCTTTTATAAAATACAAAGTAATTCCACGTATCAGTTTTAACTAAGCCAGGACCGTGCTGACTCATGTTACTGAAATTGGACTAGTGAAAGCTAACGAAATAACACCGTAGTTAGAAATAATAAAAAAAGCTCCAATATGGAATAAAGAGAACTGCATTCATCGGTTTATTTTCCAGCTTTTATGAATCATGTTTTTCACAGCAAAATGGATTCCAAACATGAACAATATTTATTTTAGACCGAAGTATGGTTGGTCCCTAAATAAGTTGGTCCCAAATATTGGCCGTGCGTTCATTGGTGTTGGTATTTGTTCGGGTCAAATACTAATGTTAGTTTAATCCACTCGAGAGATGTGTAACGGATCGAGTTTATTTTGATAACGATTCTGGTGACTTTGTAACTTATTTGGATAATATTATTAGACTCTGATAATAATTATTTGAGATAACATTTACGTGAAAATTGAATCCTTCTGGAGCTGTAGGATTTCCTGTATCGAAATCTGATATAGAAGGAAATGAGAATTATTAAAAGTTATTTTGATTTGTCGTAGCTAGGTACCCAATTTTTCCGCAGTAATTTATTGTAAAAAAATAAACCAAGTTTTTTTAAGTATTTCATTTTGGAGCATATTTAATGAGGCCTCTCTTACCATCGCGAGTTTTTATGTAAAAGTAAAATACCATTTTCCTCAAAAAACTCTCGATGAATAAATATCATTCCGGTAAAAGATATTCGATTCATTGTGTTGATAAAACATTGTTACTCGGACACTCTGATTGTAAAATAAACATAATGAAATATATTCAAACTAACACAAAAATCTATAATATCATCATCAGCCTATAATGTTCCCACTGCTTGGACACGGGCCTTCTCTCTGTGAGAGGGAGTGGGCCATAATCCACCACGCGGGCCCAGTGCGCGTTGGTAGATGTCGCATGTCTTCGTATTTGATGGTTCTAGGACATGCCGGTTTCCTCACCATGTTTTCCTTCACCGTTTTGAGAGTAGTGGTGATGAAATAAATTACACAAAGTAATGCGCCAGGATGGGTTCGAACCCACGACCACGACTCGTAAATTGGGGCTGATACCACTGGGCCACCACTGCTCTCTCAAATCTAACATACTTAACTGAAATTTAAACTCAACTAAACATCCTCCAGAGCTCTATCAGCCCGTTCAGAACCTCGCCGCTGTGAGCGGTGACTTAGCGCGGAGCGGCGAGCGGTATAAATCAAATGTATAGAAATGTTTGAAACACGCCACAACGCGCCGCCATGCCAGTGGCGAATTCCCGTAAGTACAAAGTAACCGTCGCTCTGTTCACCACTTAGACTAAAGTCGTGAAAGAGTTGTAAATAAGAGTTGTGAATAAGATACTTTCTCAAGTCCACTAACTTAGCTATTCAATAAGTTCTACATTTTCAAACATGCTATAACTACATCGTATATTTAATACCTACCTTTTTACGAAAGAGACAACGTTATTACACCCAGTTCGCTTTATATCAGAAGTTCCTTCAACTTCATCGTAACTTGAAACGGCTCAGTTACATAATATCAAAGACCTAAGGCTATGTCCGCACTTGCAGGTGACTTGCTTAACGCCTGAAGTCTAGCCTTGCGAGTTCTTCTTCTTAGTCGTACACTCCTGGCGGAGTGGTCGTGGTCATGGATAGTCTGCTTGGTTTGTTGCGGTTTTAGCGAGTTTTCTCCATTTCTCCCTATTCGTAGCACTGCGTGTACATTGAGTAAGGGTACACTGTGTAGATGATTTAATGAGATCTGTCCATCTGGTCGGTGAGCGGCCGCGAGAGCGTTGCCCTTCCACTCTTCCTTGTATCACCAAACCAAACGTTCCAATGAGCTTTCGTTGCGGATGATATGTCCAAACATTTTAAGGATTCGCACTTGAACAATCGACGAAAGTCTTTGTTTGATACGAAGCTCTTTCAGGATGGAAACGTTAGTGCGGTGAGCAGTTCATTTTATCCTCAACATACGTCTCCAGCACCACATTTCGAGGGCGTCAATCTTCTTACGATATTTTTGCTGTATCGTCCATGTTCCAGCTCCATAAAGGAAAATAGGAAATATTAGGCATCTCATTAAGCGAACCTTGGTGTTTTTAGTAATGCGGCGATCTTTCCATATCTTCGCCTTGCGAGTAGCAAACTAAATATTCTATAAATAATTTTCGTACGAAGCACTGTGAGATTGTTTTGGCCTTAGTTACGGGCGTTCTGACAACAAGCCCGAACTCTGAATGAAAATATTATAATTTGTCAGATAACTCTTTGGAGCCCGAGCCACCACTCAGGACTGCGGATTTTTTTTTTAAACCACCCAGAAGTATTACTGGTGTCGTCCTAACTGGTGTCGACGTTTCCTAACATTTTGTTAGATTTAGTTTAGCGAAATGACATATGTCTGACTTTATTAGTACATACGAGTATTTTGTCATATCACAACGTACTAAACAAGAATATTCCACATGCAGGTCTGCGGAGCCCCGCGAAGCGGTCGCGGGGCTCCTACTTCTGGGTGTGACTTCTTGTGTAAATTATTCGAGTCGGGGTGCCAGATAGTCCTGAAGCAAGAACTGGTTGAACCTAGGCAAAACTACTTTGTCCTAAAATCGGGTTTGGCCGGTAACGCCAAACTAGTTTATCCTATCGGCTTAGCACGCATTAGTTTGGACTAGGCTATACCAGTTAATCCTATCGCATGAAAAGAGAACTAGTTAAGCCTAGGCGAAACTAGTTTGTCCTGAAATCGGGTTTGGCCGGTAAGATTATTATATACGTATGTATAATTTCTGGTTTTACTTTATAACGAAATTCCCTACGAGGTATAACGGTGAATTTTTTGGTACGAAAAGTTATTTTTATCTCCTTGATTTTGGGTACGCAGAAAGGACGTACCAGAACAAAATTGGGATCACATTCTACATAATTATATACAAGCTTATAATGAAGAAATATGATCTCAATTTGAACGTAGGTAGCTAGGTAAAAGCTTAGTAATTTGAAACCTGTTTTTGTTTCTGTCTCTTTTTTTTTCCTTTTTGTATCAGCTGGAAGAGGGTCTCAAACACTTTGATAAAAATATTACTTTTATAGAAAATAAATCTAGAACGAATTAAAAGCAAAACAATTTTGTAAAGCTGAAAATTTCTAAACTTCAAAAAGAAACTGCCTTTTTACAGACCTCACTAAAATATTTTATTCAATGAGTACTTATTAGGATCGATTCTTTTCAATCGCCGTTATCCGGTTTAATCAAGTACCCTTCATTGAATCACCATCCAAAACGTCCAATGAAAATTCTGTACCGTTTTAAAACGTAAATTGTTTTTTTTTTTTTCTAAGAGCCATCTGAACATCCAAAGCATAAACACGGATCTTTGAAATTAATGTCGCTCAAACAAGGACGTTTCTTATGCAAACTATGTACTAGAACATTATTGATCTAAACTAATATTATAAATGCAAGTATGTATGTTTGTTTACCTTTTGACGCAAACTACCTACTGAATCGATCGTCCCAAAATTTCGCATATACGTTGTCAGGAGTATAGACACGGATATAGGGTATCTTTCATCCCGAAAAACAGAAGTGAACTGGTGCCGGGAAAAAAAACTATTACTACGTACCATATTGTTTCTCAAATTCTAAATTAACGCAAGCGAAGCCGCGGGCAAACACTAGTACTAAAATAATTCTGAAAAAAAAAACTTTGCAAAGAGACTGTAAGGTATGAAAAATCTGAATGTATGTAGAGTGCATGCATTTTACACTTGAGTAATTTTATGCATTCGTTTCAAGACGAATATTTTCACGTCCTTTCTGAGACATATTAAAAGGAACAGATAAAAGTTGCGACGCTCCGCTTACAGTAACAGGAACTTTCCACGTAAGGAAATAAAGATCATTTTCATTTGGTAGTCATGTGAAATCACAGATGACAAACAGACAAAGAATAATATCTCTTGAAAGTTAACTATTGTTCCTTCGAACTGTTCATTTTTTAAGCATTTACCTTAAATTATTTCTTATTTGTTCAAAGTTCATTAGTTTACAATCCATAGTTTCGAATTAAGTACGGTTAAACGATGATGATTATGAAACAGGGAACAAAGCAAGTGACGTCATCAATACGATTCGCATGTAGTTTTGTGTCACAAACATGACTCGTCCGCTCAATTAACACCCCATTTCACGAGTTTCCGCTTCATTTACTACATTCATATTTAATATTGTGGTTGTAGCCCAATATCCTAGTTATGAAACCAATCAGAAAAGAGTAGATTGTTCAATAGCCAAAAAGCTTATTTGGTTTCTTATGTTTTTTATAAAAAAAGAGTTTATAACTCTAACGCGAAAGTATTGTAGGTGTCATTCCAAAAATGACACCTACAGTACTTTCACAATTATTATGACTTGTGACTGGACAAAAAATTGTTACGCTACCGTAAAGCGTTCAAACGAGGAACAGAGAATTTCAGTTTGCAGGTGTGGGTTGCAATGGCCTAGTTGGTAAGGCGTCTGGAGTACGTATCTAGAAGACGCGGGTTCGAATCCCACTTGCAACTGAATTTTTCTTTCCTCAAAAATCATCTTTAAAAATTGTTGTTTGATTCGTACCAATATATTGGTTTACAATACAGTATATTCTTTTTATTTATTCATTTAAAGACCATGGAGCGCTTACAGTTAAATATACTGGTGATAAACAACGGTATGATAACAGTAAATTACAATTCTTCACGTCTAGAACTTCTCTGGTACAAAAGAACTGTGGAGCAAATGAAGTCGGTTAAATACCAAATAATGCCAAAATAACCACTTGAACGCTAGGGGCTGCTGCATTGTTGTCGGAAGCCAATCTTGCACGTTGTCTGTAGCCAATTCCTGCACGTTGTCTGAAGCCAATTCCTGCACGTTGTCCGAAGCCAATTCCTGCACGTTGTCCGAAGCCGATTCCAGCATGTTTCGTGATGAGTCCTGCACTGCATGTCTATTTGCTCGCATCCAACACACATGACAAAACTTTGAAAAGAAACCTCAAACTATTGATAGGTGAGGTCAATGTCGGTATTATCAAAACATCTTATGAGCCATTAATTTCCAAATATTTAGACGTGGAGGGCAGCGAAGGGTTTTTCGATAATCAAGATTACTCACAACTCTACAAAATATGAAAAAGAAATACGAGAAAAAATTGGATTGGCATGACATGGGCTAGATTAAATTCTGATAGATTAAATCTGGTTTTGAGACTTAACTTATGTTAAAGCTATCAATTTACTATTAAAACAAAATTGAATAATTTCAACCCAAATCGGGATATTTTTTTCTCTCAATGAGCCGTAGCAAAGATGGGGCTAGTCATCTATGTGGATGTGATCAATACAATGTATGACTAGTCCGAATAATTCGTAATTATAGCAAAATCACCGTACCTGTTCCCACTGCTGGGACACGGATCTCCTATCTGAAAAGAGAGTGGGCTGTAAACCACTATGCGGCCCTGTGCGGGTTGATAGATGATCCAAATGTAGTCTTCGAATTTTTGGTTCTAGGACATACCTGTTTCATCACGATGTGACTTCACTTTTTTGAGAGCATTGGTATTTACACAAAGTAATGTGCCTGTCTGGGTTAGAATCTACGACCTATCAGGTAAACTTGACTCCGGGACGTATTAAAAGGGCTATTGAAGGATCACCGTGGATTTTGGTAAGTACTTACATCTGACAGTCCCTCCCGTCCCTCCTTGGGTGGGAGGACTCGTTCCTCGATGTGACCACGATAAAAAAAATAATTTTGGTAACTCACTTTAATTGGGCTAAACTTCCCTTGCATACAGTTCATTTTCAAAAACGGTCACAATAATATTGCAAAGCGCTTCAGAATCCGTTGCACGTTATTATTATGTTCATTTCATGAACAAAGCGGTTACAGATGCAGTTAATTAATTAATTAACGCTGGCAATTTATTCGCATTAGAAAGATTAAGTTGCGTCGTACCTACCTATAATCTGTGTAACATTAAATTAGTCCTAGAAAATATTAACTCCCTAAGCAATATGTAATTCATTAAGGTTGCTGTCTCAGCATTTTTCAGAATGCAAATTCAGAACCTTTTAAGCTCAAAGTTATCCACTGGGAAACATCAGTCTCAATAAAGAAACGTAACGTGTTAAAATACGGAGTGTTAACCGTTAACGGATCCTCGACAAAGCTGTCAGTCAAGAATTTTGCGCGTCAAACTAATTAACGAAGAAGCTGAAGGTTTTTTTATTAGGTTTGAAATGGTACATTATTTTTCACGTTTCTTGCACGTCTTCTGAAATCTTCTTCGGATGCAGTCGCTTTACCTATTTATATTGTCATACGTCGATAGAATTCGAGTATCTATGTATAAATGGATCATTCTCAAGTCGACAAAAACGCAACTCGTCAGATTCGCAACTCGTCAGAAAACTCAACTCGTCAAATTCGCAATTCGTCAGATTCGCATCTCGTCAAATTCGCAACTCGTCAAATTCGCAACTCGTCAGATTTTGCATCTCGTCAAAAACGTAACTCGTCAGATTTCACTTTGTGCGGTAGATATGGTGAAACAAACCATGGTAACGTTTCGTGCCTATGCGCGTACCGTATTCTATGAGTGATCATATTTCTCTTTTAAAAATTAAAGGTGCATGCCTGGAAATAGATCTCTAAGCACGAAACACGTGGTTTCGGCCTTAGTGACAGACGGTTTGACAACGAGCCCGAACTAAGAACATGACATAGACACTAGCTTCGCGTTAAAATGACTTCAGTCAATCCGACCACAATTTGATTTAAAAAACGTTACTTACGTTCGTACATTTGCATCCATTCCCGTGTTGTTGGACTTAGAAAGAATAGAAGACACCCTGGTATCGAACCAAAATTGATGTCACTATGCCATCACTGCTTCTTATTTATATATGACTAGAACTGTAAAATAAAGTATAAAACTTTAGGACAAATACGTAGGTCATATTTTGCTCTGTATTTCTTTGTGTAGGTATTTGAGTTTTAATTTTTATAAAATCACCTAAAAGGAATAATTACCTACTTGTGTGTGTGTGGGCCACATTTCTACTAGAAAAGAAAATTTACATTAAATATCATCATCATCAGCCTATAAATGTTCCCACTGCTGGGACACAGGCCTCCTCTCTGAAAGAGGGAGTGGGCCATAATCCACCACGCGGGCCCAGTGCGGGTTGGTGGATGTCACATGTCTTCGAATTTTTGGTTCTAGGACATGCCGGTTTCCTCACGATGTTTTCCTTCACCGTTTTGAGAGCAGTGGTGATGAAATAAATTACACAAAGTAATGTACCTGGCTGGATTCGAACCCACGACCTACAACTCGTAAGTCGGGGCCGATACCACTGGGCCACCACTGCTCTCACATTAAATATAATCTATACATTATTTAAGCGCTACCTTTAGCACATTCTCTTTGTAGGTATTCTAATTAAGATTTCTTAGTTGAATCTCTGTAAGCTACAAGCAAAAACAATGAGCTACAGTATTTATTGTGCAGAGTAAAGGATTTGCCCGTAATACCGCAGGAAAAGCTTTAATTAAAACATTATGAGTTACTGGACTGTTCGGAACTCCATACATAATCTAGTTGCAGCTCGGTTCGTTAAAGAAACTTGTATAGGTATTATAGCTAACACGGGACTTCGTTAGATCTGTAATTAACTACGTTATCGGTATACTTAGAACCTGATAGGAACGTGTTGGAATTGGATATTTGACACCATTAAATAATAATTCAAAAACAGAATTTATCCGATAATATTCTATACAGGGTGACTTTTTTACCACCGTCCAAAATTTTCTAGGCATTGGGTATCAATCACTAACCCCATTTTTGAAAACAAATCGATATCATAAATTTTCATATTATATCATTTTCTCATCGCTCTGCGTGGTCACCAAGCTAAACGTTAATAATACTACACTTGCCGCATGAAACGGGCAGAGCGCACCTCGCTTACCCCCCCGCCCCGCCCTGTTACACCTGAGCGACACATAACAGCGCGGTGTCCAGATTCATCAACTTTTTATAGATAACATTGAGACGTGATATTATCTCGATATTTTTGTATTGAGTGATACAAAAAGAAAAAACACGTGTTCAATGATTTTCGCCAAAGATTAATATATTAAAATTTGGATGGTGACTGAAAAATCACCCTGTATTTTAGACTCTAAAACATGATTTATTAACTTTCATAAGACTGTTAAATTAGATTTTTAGTATTCTACTATCTAATATCATTGAGCTAAGAAGTTAGTCACGTCACAGTGTGATATTGTCATACAAATAATAATTCAAAGGGAGAATGGCGTTTTTGACAGCTCATAAAAGTATTCATTCGATCGGCGGCGGCGATTCAAATTCCGAATTTATAGACATTTTTTTCACATCGCTTATGAGTAATCGAAATTGAACACATTTTTAATTTATTTGACTCCGATCTTATTTCGTTGTAGATATTTTCTAAATTACTTCTAGGAGTAATTTCTGGTTACGTATTTTTATTTTCCAAGACTCAGGTAATCAAATCACATCATGTAGATATTTTTTTCTTACTCAAGATTATTTGGTCCTATTAATTTATAGAATAAATCAAAGAAAAATAAATCACGTTTTTGCAAAAATAGTCCCGGCAATAAAAAGGATTCAAATTGATGAGATCTTCTAAAAAATAAAACAAAATGACTGACAACAAACCCAATTACTTACTTTTAAATACACTGAAACCAAATTGCGTCCACCCAAACCGACAATTCTGCCAAATAACGAGGGTGACTGTCGGATTGGAATTTGGTCACGTTCACCGGTGACCGAACCCTGTCGTCTTTACTAAATCATTGCAAACTCGTCTGTCAGTTCGCGACGCGAAGCAAATTGTTCATGTCAGTCATTCCGGACCAACATAGCTTCAGATTAACGGTGTTAGCCGTTGATTTACTGCGTAGGAGTAATCGGATATGAATATGGTTTGGTTAATAGTATTAATGGCTTGGTGTGAGTGAATAATTATGGCCGGTAATTGCTAAACGTTAAGAAATGATAGTCAGGAAAACAAAAGTACTTTTTTGGTCCTTCCATGATTGAGTTACCGTCTATTGCACACTGAGACCAGTTTGTGTCTCTTAATTTTGGCTGTCATTTACCGATCTTAATGTAATTTTCAGTCTTTTAACTCCTCCAGAGGTGTGAAAGTCTAAAGGAAGTCGGCAATCAAGCTAAATTGGAAGATATCCTGATATCATTTATATGAAAACTGAAAGTTAATTTTGAAGTTTAATTTATGTAGTTACCAAACCCTGTGAAACCAAAAATTATATTCATATTTGCATTTCATTTTTACGGGGAAATGTGTAAGTTGGTAGTAGCAAATTCCGCGCTTTATATCTAGTTAGTATACCGGTAATTCAGTAAACGTCTGCCGTCACTAGTGTTCTTCTTATTTCCTGTATTACTCGAAGGGGTGTTCATACAACACTGTTTGTATTATGCTCACATGACAAGCTTATTATTGAACATTGTTGCCTCCAGCCTACAGCCAATATGAGCATGAGCATGTTACCGGCAACCTGTGTAATTCAATACAATACCTAGGCAATGTATAGCGTCCAGGTAATTTATGAATACAATTGACTTTTATTGCACGTCGATCTTTAGAAAGAGAAAATCGGTTAGGTACTGTTGGTTTCGTAGAGCGTCATAACTTTCGCACAAAACACTAAAAAACAGCAACGAACGATGACAATAATCATGTGTGCAACAAAACTGGAACATGAAGTTAATATTATTCAACACTACGACGCGCACACGCACACATTCTCACGCACGCACTGCAGCACGTTAATATATCTCATGTAATAAAATTTATCATCATGTTTTCAAATAATTGCTTAATTTATTATATTGAAAACAATGCGTTTCAGCTTTCAGACGCGGATTTGTAACCATAGTGCGGGCAAATCCAGAATCAGCGTATCAACCACAAATACCCTACTAATGTGGGATATTTCCTTTGTAACCCAATAAACTGACCATAATTATAATGGACGTATAAATAGTTTATTGAGCACCAACGCTTGCCCTTTTCTACTCTTGTGACATAAACGTACTTTTATTTATTGATCTTTGCCACGTTAAATTGTCTGTAGGTATAATTGTAATATTTTTTTTAACCCAGGGAGCTTAGAACACAGTTTTAGACTTCGTAACTTTGCTTGGGCTAGTTAGGAGGTGAACATATCAAAACTACGTCCATATTCATATAACAAATAAAATAAAACGTTTTGGAAAAAAATAAACCGAGTATACAAAAAAAGTGTAATGTAACTTTTTTCGGAAGTCGGTGGCTTTTTTCTTATTTTCTCGACTTTTTTGCCACTAACTTTCGAAAGAAAGGTTATTTTAAACTTTGTTTTTTTAGAAACGGTTTAATTTTGTTTTTTAAATTTTTTATACATTTTAGTGAGTACAGGCGTAACAATTATTATTTTGTGTGATTTTGTAAACAATGCAAAAATACGCGATAGCAGCAATCGCCAATGACTTGCTGTTGTTCATTGAAGAGTTCCCTCGATTACTCCAGGATCCCGTCATCAGATCCCAACATAATTACCATAGAACCATCTGTAAAGTATAACCTTTTTAAAAAAGTTCTTAAATTTTACAAATCGGTCCAGGCGTCATCGAGAATTAATCGAAAAAAAATAATAATTTAAAGCAAAACAAAAAACCCGACTGCGTAAAAACTAATTTTGAAAAATACGTGAAAAAGTTAACTTACATAAACTCACAGTCGGGGCCTATTCAAATATTACCAATCAAATCTTCCCAACCCCGACTGTGAGTCGTTCTGTTCTGCTTCTTCCTGCTGTTCTGTTGGGCTTGTTTCTTTCTTTTTAGTTTTTATGTAAGTTAACTTTTTCACGTATTTTTCACAATTAGTTTTTACGCAGTCGGGTTTTTTGTTTTGCTTTAAATTATTTTTTTTTTATTTTACCCTTTTTTGTTACGATTCATTGTTGACTGTTTTTTCTTTGTTTGTATAACGTTTGCCGGTAAAGTGGTGTGTGAGTGATTGTTGACAGAAGGGGCGGCAAAATGATATGCGTGTTCTCGGTTTACAAACAACTACAAACGTTTATACTTTTTTTTTTTTTTTTTTTTTTAGCGTGGTAAAATCATCAAATGAGTCCTCCCACCCCGGGCAGGGCGGGAGGGACTGTCAGACTTGTACTGACTAAAATCCACGGTGTCCTTCAATAGCCTTTTATGTTCCGGGGTCACGGTAATGAGATAAGTCCCGCGACCCCGGCAGGCTTTGGCCCTCTTGGGCGGGGCCCCGTCATCGTGCTGACGCTCTTTGAGGCGCGCGTGGAACACAACGCGCCGTCGACCCGGGCATGGTCCATGTCCGGGCGGCGAGTTGCCCTTTACTCGCCGCCCGCATGCCCGCGCCTACGGTGGCCGGAGATCGTCTTGCGACGTCCGACGCCGTGGGCGTCTACCATTGCGGGTGGGGCGGAGGGAGGACGCTGTCCTCTCTCTCTCACGGCCCGCCTCCTCCTTAACGAGCATTACTGCTTCGCAGAAGGAGGCGACCGCTTCCCACTCCGTCTCGCCCCGCAGCATGGCCTCGACCAATGCCGGGCGCGAGAGGTCTCCGCCTATCGCTGCCGTGAGGACACGGCGGTGCTCTGCCCAAGCGGGGCAGTCTTGCACCGTATGCTCTACTGTGTCCTCCGGGCGATCTTCGCAATGGTGACACCCCGGCGTTTCTTCCTTCCCCATCCGACACAGGTACCTCCCGAAACATCCGTGTCCGGTGAGGACCTGCGTCATCCGATAGGTCAGGACGCCGTGACGCCTTTCCAGCCACTCCTCAAAGAGGGGTCTTACCGCCGCGATTGCGGCGTGCCCGAACCTCGGTTGCGACAGTCGTTCCCTCCATACTGCCCTGAGATCGCGCCGGACCTCTTCCCGCCGCGCCTCGACTTGTCGGGGCAGCGGGAATTCTCCCCGGCGCCGCGCCTCCACGCGCCACTCATAGACGCGCTGGAGGGCGGTCGCCTCCAGATCCCAGGGCAATAATCCGGCAAGGAGGTTGGCCGATTCGCCGGCGATCGTGCGGTATCCTCGGATCATCCGGATAGCCATGACCCTCTGGCATGCGACCAGCCTCGCTGGTCGCGTCCGCATGCTCAGGGCCCACACGGGGGCCCCGTAGAGGGCCATGGACCGCACGATACCGGCGTACAGCCTCCGGCAGGAGGCGTTTGGCCCGCTGAGGTTGGGCAGGAGTCGCCTGAGGGCGCCTGCCGCCCGGTTCAGCCTTGGGGCCAAACGCAGGAAGTGCTCCTTGAAGTTCCACCGGCCGTCGAGGACGAGTCCCAGGTACTTCATCGTCCTCCCGACGCCGATGCGAACCCCTCCCACCGTTATGTGGGACTCTGACCGTGGCGCGTTCAGACGGCCATGAAAACACATGGCCTCTGTTTTGTGGAGCGCCACGTCGAGTCCCAACTGCCGGATCCTTCCAACGACTGTCGCGACCGCTTGCGTCGCCAGGTCGGCCGCCGCCTGGTGCGACTCTCCCTCCGCCAGGACGAGCGTGTCGTCAGCGTAACATATTACGCTGACGCCGTCAGGGAGGTCGCCGCGCAGCACCCAATCGTATCCGATGTTCCACAGGGGCGGCCCCAAGACCGAACCCTGTGGAACACCGCACGACACCTCTCGCCGGTTCCACTCTCCCCGGTGACCGGGGTAGATGACGGCTCTGTCCGTCAGATAAGCCTCGACTATGCGACGGAGGTAGGTCGGCACCCGGTGATACCGGAGTGCCTCCCTGATGCAACTCCAGGGCAGGGTGTTAAAGGCATTGGTGATGTCCAAAGACACCGCCAAGACGACCCTGCCCCGGGCTACTGCATCCCCCGTCGTGAGGGCTCTCACGCGCATGATGGCGTCCACCGTCGAGCGCCCCCTGCGGAAGCCAAACTGGCTCTCCGCAAGGTTCGGGCCCACCCGATTCAGGTGCCCGACGAGGCGGTCTGCAATGACTCTCTCAAAGAGCTTGCCCACCTCATCGAGCAGCACGATGGGCCGGAATGCGGACGGAGAGTCCGCAGGGCGCCCGGGCTTCTGGATCAGGACCAGCTTCCCCGTTTTCCAACGAAGCGGAAACCGGCCCCTCTCCAGGCATGCGCTAAAGAGCCCCCCCAGTCGAGGCCCGAGAGTCCTCGAGGCCAGGACCCAAGCTCTTCCTGGCAGGCCGTCGGGTCCTGGGGCGGTATTTTTGGCCTTGAGCCGTTGTACCGCCACTCTCATGTCTACCTCGGTCACCTCTGGAGCGTCGTAGACGTCGTCGTCGCTGTGGTCCGCGTTTGCGTCAGCTTCACCGTCAGATTCCGTCGGAGACGGAGCCATAGGCGGGGGAGTATGCTCCCCTCGCGATGGGAACAGGGCGCTCACCACGTCCTCCACGAACTGAGGCTGGAGACTCTGCGTCAACGGGGGAGCCCAGGGGCGGAGCTTCTCTCTCGCCCACTTGTAGGGCCGGCCCCATGGGTCCCCATTCAGAGCCTCCAGCATCTCCTTGCGGGCCAATTCCTTGGCCCGCCAGATCTCGTCGCGGAGGACGGTCTTCGCTGCCCTGTAGCCCTCGTACAGCTCCGCCTCTACAGTTGCCGCATCCGGTGGTCGGGTGCGGCGCCTGCGGAACCTGGTGTACCGGCGTCGCGCGGCAACGCACGCCTCGCGCAGCGCTGCTAGCTCGCGCGACCACCAGTACAGCTGACGCCGGGCGCGTCCTTGCCGGACCCGGGGCATGGCCACGTCGCAGATCTCTGACATGGCCTCCCGGAACCACTCCGCCTCGTCGTTGATGTCGGCAGGCCTGTCCGGTGGTGACACCCAGGCCTGCACGATCGAGGCTTCCAGGAATAGCTCCCGGTCCAGCTGCTTCAGCGCCCATCGCGGACCACTTGGGTTCCGTCCACTCGGGACCGGCGCGTCTGAGGTCTGGGCGGAGACGTCAAACCGGATATACCGGTGATCGGAATAGGTCTCCACCTCCTCTACAACGCGCCAGTCGGTGACGCGCGGTGACAGGTCGGAGGTGGCGAACGTGACGTCCACCACCGACTCGCCTCTCCACCGCACGCACGTGGGGACAGAACCCCGGTTCTCGATGACCAGGCCCTGCGCCAGGGCCCAGTGCTCGAGCCTTCTGCCCCGCACAACGTCCGTAAACCGGGAACCCCAAGCCACATTCTTGGCGTTGAAGTCCCCGAGGACGAGCGCGGGGAAAGAACCGAAGGCGACGACGACGTCTCCCAGCTCCGATAGGGAGTCCTGGAACTCGGCGAGAGTTTGGTTCGGGGAGAAGTATACGCCTATCACGGCGATCTCCCCGACCCGTGCTGCGACGATCCCGCGCCCTCTCTTGACGCGATCGAGGGGCGGGGTACCGGCGGCGGCCGACGAAATAATGGTCACCGAGCCGTTCAGGTCCGCTACCCAGTCATTCCTGGGCACGACAAAGTACGGCTCGGCGACCA
The DNA here is from genome assembly GCA_950005045.1 of Agrotis exclamationis. Classification (NCBI taxonomy): domain Eukaryota; kingdom Metazoa; phylum Arthropoda; class Insecta; order Lepidoptera; family Noctuidae; genus Agrotis; species Agrotis exclamationis. The sequence goes on along the minus strand of OX465424.1, from coordinate 16,497,166 downwards.
CGGCGACGTTGATCAACCACTGCGCCATGCTCTGGAGCAAGAGATCCTGAGCAGCGGCGCAGTGGTTGATGTTCGCCTGGAGGAAGCGCAATGGAGACATTAATCGGAATCCATTGCAGCCTCCTCCAGGACCCTCTCCGAGGGTTGAGTCACGGCGGCGGCGGCAGCAGCAGGAGCTGCGGCGGCGGCGGCGGTGGCGACGGCGGCGGCAGAGGGCCTACCTCTGCTCCTGGTCTTGGCGGGCGGGGCGCAGGACTTGCCCCCTGCCCGGTGATCGGCCGGCTTGCCAGCCGCCGCACATAGGAAGCAGTGCGGCGGGGCGTTACAAGAGCCGGCCTTGTGACCGGGCTGACCGCAGCGGAAGCAGTCGTCACTGCGGTCCACCTCCGAGGTGCACTTGCATGCCGTGTGGTTACCCACTTGGCAGCGGAAGCACCTCAGAGGCCTGGGCTCCAGCAGTTTCACCTGCGCGGACACCCAGCCGACCAGGAGCCTTCGGCCCTCCCCAATCTTTTTGGCCGCCGGCACGGGGCAGCTGACCGTGATAGACAGCAGCCCCGTGAAGTCAGGGCGTAGGGTGCCTGCCTTCACCTGGTCGGCAGGGCATTCCCCAGCCCTGGCAACGGCAGCCACTACGTCCCCCTCCGAGATGGAGTCGTCCAGGCCCATTATGCGCAGATCAGCGCGCTTTACGGGCCTGGACACTCGGGCCTCCTCCGCGTCTAGGGACGCTCTGAGCCGTTCGGCTAGAGCGTCAGCGGTAGGGCCGCTGTCCGCGCCGGGGATCGACAGAAGTCTGGCCCCCGTAGCGGTGACTTGCACCCGGAGACCCCCGTCGATTCCCAGCTCTCGGAGGTTGACCGCCTCCTTCGCCTTCGCGAACACGTCGCGGTACGTCACGCCCCTCTTGACCGCGTCCGGCTGTAGAGTGATTACTACAGCCGCGGTCTTAGGGGCGCGGAGTTTCGCCGCGACGGTTCGCTTGCGCTGCCGCTGTCTCTGTCGCCGCCTTCGCCTTCCTTTGGCCCTGCTCTCTCCAGCCACTTGCCATTCGGCATCGGCTGGAGGGGGCCGCGAAGGCTGCGCAGGCGGGACAGATTGGGACGGCTGACTCGCTGCCGCCGCCGCCGTGACACCCTTCCTCTTCTTCTTCTGTGGGGCCGAGCTCTGTGGGGCCGTTCCCCCAGGGGCCGCCCTCGCTGGGGCCGTCCTCGCCGGTGCCGCCGCCGCTGAGGCAGCTCTTGTCGGGGCCTGTTTAGGTGGCACCGGCGGCTTCGCTGGCTTCGCCGCGGCCCGGTTCTCCGGAGCCGGCCTGGGCGGCGCGGAAGCAGCAACGGCCGCGTAGGATGCCGCGAGCGGGGGGCGCAAGATGCGATTCTCCAGCGCTGCGAACCGCTGGTTGAAGGCCGCCAGCTCCTGCCGCACCAGATTTAGGACATTGCTGTCTTCTGTTGGTGCGGGCTTCGCCGGCGACTCCTTCTTCCGCGTCTGCGGCATCTCCTCCCGGCGGTCCCCCTTCCGCAGCCCGGCCAGCTCCGTCTTAAGTTGGATGTTCTCCTTCCGGAGAACATCCATCGCCGCCGTCAGTTTGGCGACCTCCTCCCGCATTTGGGACATTTCGTCCGATGCTTTAGATGCGGGCGGAGGCCGGCTGAGGCTGTCCGACACCGCCGCCATGATCGTGGCCGTGGCCTTACTTATGGCCAGGTCTTTTGTGGCCTTTTTACCCGGCCTTCCAGGCCGGCCCTTAAGGGTGCGGATGGCGTCCTCCACCATCTTTTCTAAAGAGGGCTCGGCTTCCCGCCCTCTGCCACACGTCCCGCCTCGGCCTTTACCCCGCACACTAGTGGGGATCTTCCGGCCCGAGGCAGGATCCTCCTCTGACGACGAGATGTCGTCCCGGGAGCGCTTTAGGAACTCGTTCCTCCTGCTGGCGCTCCCCTCATCCCTCTTCGCCGTGCTTCCAGAGCCTACGCTCTGGAAGCTCGTGGCGTCTGATGCCGAGTCGGACTCCGACTCGAGCACCAGCGCCCCCTCCTTCTGCGGAGCGGCACTCTGTGCCCGCTCGTTTGGTGCCGGTGACGTGGACGTGCTGGAATGATCCAGCGACTCCACGCCACGGGCACGTGAGCCCCCCTGGCTCGATGCGGCGACTGCCGGGGCAAAAACTGGGTAAAAACGGTGTTTGTTGTCCCCCCCAGAGTACGGTGGGACTGACCGGACGTGTCCGGTGCGGGATTCCCCAGCTGCGGAGCAGCTGGGACCCGCCTGGGTAGCTTTACCAAAAACCTTTTTTTCCATAATGTACTTTTTTAGAGAGGTGAGTTCCTCTTTCAACCCTAATCCCCCATTTTCCCTCCCCTGGTTCACTTCACGGTTACGTCTAAAGATTAGACGCGTACCGGAAGCGAACCTTTCCCCCCCTAGACCCAATCTCTGAGACCGGGCCCCGCGCCGTCTAGAAGCTCGAGCTGACTGCTCGATCCTCCAGGCGGCGCGCCTTTCCCCGGTGTGTCCCTCTTGGTCTGGTCTCTCCCTCTGAGCCTGTCCGGCATGAGTGCACGGGTGCCTCTACCGGCAGGGGCCCAGAGATCATCGAGACACACAAGCCCCACCACGACGACAACGTGGGGACACGTTGGTGGGGAAACGTTTATACTTGAAATAAAAACTTAAATCAATAAGTAAGAAAATTAGCAAGAATGATTGTCTTGTTAAACAACTTTAAATCGTTATATATATCCTAAACTATTACTTAAAATGAAAAATGATAAAAGAAACCTAAAGACACCCCACTTTACATAGTTCATCGACTTTTATTTTTTCATTTTGACAATATGGCGTCTGGTTGTCGCTGTGGTGAATTTTGATTACTGTCATGTCTTTAGTGACACTCGCAAGGTTAAGGTGAATCGATTGACGTAAGAATTATCAAAATCGGCCTACGCGTTTTGTCTCTAGAACGCCACATAGAAACAAACATACATACATAGACTGATAAACACATTACCCTCCTTTGCGTCGCGCAGTCGGGTAAAAATACATTAAAAAAGATTCCGACGAATTTCTCTTTATTATTCTCTTTTTTAAAGAAAACGTTGCCCCACACTAAGAATTTCTTGCTGTATCGTGGGTGCGTTTACAAACATAGAAACTCACATACACAAACACCCAGACCCGTAACAACTAATTTCAGATCATACAAATATTTGTTCCGCACGGGGATCGAACATGCGACACGCTGCACAGCAGTCGATCGCTTAGCCACTGCGCCAACCGTGTCATCAAATTGAGAACCTCCTCCTTTTTAACCGACTTCAAAAAAAGGAGGAGGTTCTCAATTCGTCGGAATCTTTTTTTTTTTTTTATGTATGTTCCCCGATTTCTCGAAGACGCCTGGACCGATTTGAAAATTTTTTCTTTTGTTTGAAAGGGTATACTTTCCAATTGGTCCCATGATCATCAGGTCAGGATCTGATGATGGAATCCCAGGGAAATCGAGGGCAACCTTCAAATTTTATAGGCACATAGTACCATTTTCATATATTTTCTAAATCTGTTCAAGTATTTGCATCTGATAATCATCATCTCAGGTGGATGAGCTGATGATGGAAGGTACAACTCCTCAACGGCTTGGAGTAGGCATCGACTGATTTAGTTTGTGTTCGCATATCTCTGGAACTACAAGTCCGATTTAAGTAATTCTTTTTTTGTTGTACTAAGTATTGTTTAACTTACGGAATACTGCAAGTTTCATCAAAATCGGTTCAGTAGTTTTTGAGATAGGGAATTTTATTAGCATATTGTGCACTTGAGCGATGTTGTTACCGGTGCTACGGATTACAAAATTTTAGTGCACATACATGTAAGAGAATGATTTATTTGACAAGAATTTGAGTTGAATATTTAAACTAAAAAGAGTAAAATAAAAAAACTTTTTCAAAAAAAATGTAACCGCCTTCAAAAACAACCACAAAAAAGGGTAAAATAACCTACAAAATAACTTTTCTTTCAGAAGTCGGTGGCAAAAAAAAACAATGAAATGAAAAAAAAATAAAGGCACCGACTTCTGAAAGAAAAGTTATTTTGTAGGTTATTTTACCCTTTTTTGTGGTTGTTTTTGAAGGCGGTTACATTTTTTTTCTAAGTCGATTAAAAATAAAAGCAACCCAATTGTATAAACGTTTGAACGAAAAATTAATTGAAAACCGTTTCGTTTCTAACTACAGAAGAAACAAAGGCTTTTCACATTTTTTTTTTGTTCAAACATCTTCTTACTTATTCCAAAATACCTGTACGGTAAATTAGTTTAACCGAGATTTCATGAGCTCAGTACCAAAACTCCTATACATTATTCAAGAGCAATCCAAATGTAAATGGGTACCGACAGATGGACCACCAACTTTAAGTTACATAAACAGTAGCTAATATAATACAAGCTGCCCGTACAATAAATTTAGGATATACCTAGTACGAGAACTATAGAAGTGTGTTTATAGTTAGAAATATGATATAGATATACTCGTAGGCTACCAAGCTGAACAACTTACTGTGTACTTTAAAAAAATACTTAATTTCAGTTTTGTCAAAGTCAAAGTCAAAGTCAAATCATTTATTTCAATTAGGCCATCAAAGAGGCACTTTTAAACGTCGCATAATTAAAATTAAGGAAATGGGATGGGATGGGAATGAATCTACACCCATTCGCAAAGGTAGGTTGTATGAAGAAGAATGGGCAAGAAACTCCATACTTACTCTTTTTAAAAATGTTTTACAATATTTTTTTACATCATTTAAAATAAATAATGTGAAAGCAATGTACCTTGAAAATGTACACTGAATATTATAAAAAATTAAAATAATAAGAAATAAAACAAAAATAGCAAAAAGGTACATGGTGTTCACATTTAACAAAATATTGAAATTACAGCTTTTTTACAAATACAATATAAGAAGTGTGTGAGCATTCAAATTTCAACCAGCTTGATTCTGTTTAAGCCCTACATTGTACTATGGAGCAGGACCAGCATGTTTCCAAACATTTTTATCTTGGATATAATCTTCTAATTTATAATAATTATGCTTGTTTACTAAATGTATTTTTTATGTAACTTTTAAATTTTCTTTCATTTAGTGTTAAAATTTCCCTAGGTATTTTATTGTAACATTTAACACAGTACCCCATAAAAGATTTTTGTACTTTAGCCAATCTAAAATAAGGTTGATCAATTTTATCTTTATTTCTAGTATTAAAATTATGTCTATCGCTTATTTTATTAAAAAGATGAAGATTTTTCCTAACATGCATTATATTTTCATAAATGAATTGACAAGGCACTGTCATTATATTAATCTTTTTGAATAGTTCCCTAAGAGATTCGCGACGACGTAGATTGTAAATTGCTCTGACAGCTCTTTTTTGCAAAATAAAAATGGACTCAATGTCAGCTGCCCGCCCCCACAGTAGAATGCCATAAGACATAATGCTGTGAAAGTAGCTGAAGTAAACTAAACGCGCAGTTTCGACGTCTGTTAACTGTCTTATCTTTCTAACAGCATAAGCGGCTGAGCTTAGACGCCCCGCTAGAGATGCTATATGGGGGCCCCATTGTAATTTATCGTCTAACGTGATTCCTAGGAAAACTGTCTGATTAATAAATTCCAATTTTTCTCCATTCAATAAAATGTCGCAATCGCTACTTCTAACATTTGGCAAAGTGAATCTTATACATTTAGTTTTCTTTTCATTGAGAGCTAAATTATTAAGAGTAAACCAATTTTGAACCTTAGAAATACAGTCATTAACAGTGTCTAGATTTTGTGCACGTCTATCTATTTTAAAAATTAACGATGTATCATCTGCAAATAACACCATCTGTGGTTGATTTTTTAGTAAGTGGGGTAAATCATTAATATAGACTAAAAAAAGGAATGGACCCAAAATAGAACCTTGAGGCACGCCCATAGTCATTTCAGCTCCTAATGAGTTTATACCGTTTATCTGAACTTTAACCTGTCTATCTCTTAGGTATGAATTTAGTAAATCAAGAGCTTTATTTTTAATTCCATAATGTTCCAGTTTCAGCAAAAGCGTTTCGTGGTTTACGCAATCGAATGCCTTTGAGAGGTCGCAAAAGATTCCTATGGCATCTTGCGCTTCCTCCCAGGAGTTGAAAATGTTCTTCAATAAGGTAACACCGGCGTCAGTTGCCAACGACCTTTGGTGAAACCGAACTGTTGATGATGAAAGATGGAGTTTCTATTGAAGTGACATAGCATTTGTGCAAGCATTAACTTTTCAAACACTTTACTGAAAACTGGCAAAATTGACACCGGCCTATAATTGTTAGGATCTTTGCAATCACCCGATTTGAAAAGTGGAGCTACCTTACTAAGCTTCATGAGATCCGGAAACACTCCTTGGTCTACACTGGTATTAAATATAAAAGCTAAATAAGGCGCAACGGTTTCTATTATAGATTTACAGGCCTTCACAGACATTCCCCAGAGATCTTCTGTTGACTTAATTTTAAGATCTTTGAATGCTTTAATCACAGCTTGGGGGTTTGTGTGCCGAAACCTAAACTCCATCGGACAAGCCTTTACATTATTTCTAAGTAAGGCAGCCGAGAGTGCGGGTGACGAATTTAAAGACTCGGTCGTCTTATGAGGAACGTTCGAAAAAAACTTTTCAAATTCCTGAGCTACTTCTACATCTGTGTTTATAGGACCATGTGCAGTTTCTAAATTAAATTCGTTATTGCGCTGTTTATTCCTACCTGTCTCATTATTTATAATTTTCCAAGTTGTTTTAATTTTATCATCGGCTGATTTTATTTTATTGCTAATATGAATAGCTTTAGCTGTTTTGCATACTCTTTTAAAAGTTTTTGAATATTTGGCAACATACTGGTGAAAGGTAGTATTATTCACATTGTGTCTCTTTAGACCATAAAGTTCAAAAAGCCTTTCTCTGCTTTTACGAATTCCAGGTGTCGCCCAATCACTAAATAAGAATTTTGTAAAGATAGTTTTAGTTTTTACTGGAAACGTGTGACTAAATTGTGTATTTAAAATTGCAAAAAACTCGGCGTAAAACTCATTTAGGTCACTTTTATTATTAAAGATATCTTGATCACATAATTTACTTGTTAGTGTATTATTAAATTTTTCTAAATTTTTATCTGTAATTGGCCTATACCTTATTTGAGTTTTTTGCATAGGTGTGTAGGCGCAAAACGTTATTGTTTGGCCACTGTGATCAGATGGCAATTTATTAATAATTTCCTTATGCAAATAATCACAATTAGAAAATACGTTATCTATACAAGTGGCAGAAGAAGCTGTCACTCTGGTAGGTTCCATAAAAATATGTGACAAGTTAAATGATTTAAAAAGACTCAAAAATCTGATACTATTGGAGTTATTTTCTAATATATTAATATTGAAATCACCACAGATGATGATAGATTTACTACTACTACATACTTTATTTAACACTTCTTCCATTATAGTATCGAATAGAGGAAGAGTCTGGTATTTTGGGGGTCTGTATACACACACTATAACATGCTTATCAAGCTCAACACAGGACAATTCAATGATGTGTTCAACTGACAGTTCAACAATGTCATTTCGAGTTTTTGATTTAATTGATTTCTTAACTAATATTAATGATCCGCCATGTAACATACGTTTGCGGCTGAAATGGCTAACTACACAATAATTATCATAACAAATAGACGTAACTTGGTGATCTTTTAACCAATGTTCGGTAAGGCAAACAATATCAAACTTGGTTGATTCCAAAAACATTTCTATTTCCAGTAGTTTAGAAGAGCATCCTTGAATATTTAAATTAAACAATTTTAAAGTATGTTGCTCTCCCCTTGATAATTTATATTTAACTAATTTGCTAGAAGAAACCTGTTCATTGTTCACTGATAAAGAGTTACTAATTGAAGAGGTCTCTTCTGTTGTCTTACAATCTAGTTTAAAGAATTATCCGGAATGATCCCCACAACAGAACCATTAAGTGTACTAGCAGGAAGGGAATACCCTATCTGACTGGAAATGGTCTCCGAGGCTGGTGGTATACTAGGAAGATCCTCCTTCGTACAGCATGCAGGAACAGAACACTGTATCACTATGTTGTTAGGACAACCTAACAACACAGACTCGTCACTTAAACTACTACTTAACCTAGAGTCTAATACATCAGCAACAACATGGTTAATATTATATGCTATTAACATAGCAATCAAATGTCGACATTTCCAAGACAGAGATAAATGTCTCCGATTCAAAACAAAACTGTTTTTGTTGTTTTGTGTTTGATAACATGACCTTTTTGTGGGGGTGGTAAAAGCTGAAGCTGAGCTGAAGTGACTATTCTAGACGCAAAGAAAGATTCAACCTGTTCCTTCAAATCTCCCTTAGTAACTATCAGCTGTTCAGACAAATGTCTGGTAACATGTCTGGTAAAAGTTACTGAAAAATATCAGTAACTGCTGTTGCCAGCGGCTTCACCTGCTACGACTTCAATTTATCCCACAGGAACATAAAATCAGGATAAAAACTATCCTATGTGTTAATCCAGGTTATAAACTGTCTGTGTACCAAATTTCATCTAAGTCCGTTCAGAGGTTTTTGCTTGAAAGAGTAACTAACATACATCCATCTTTCCAAACAAACTTTCACGTTTATCATATTAGTAGGACGGAAGTAGGATAGGATATACATTTGTTTCTTACTTTTTGTTTGTTTTAAAATAATAACCAAACAAGAATTGCCTCCCTCGAATTCATGATTTTTTATTCTCCTCTTGTTTCAAAAACCCATCAGAATTTTTTCAATAAGTATTCCAAAATAAAAACACATGGATTAGAAAGCAAATTGTTTTAGCTAAAACACAGGCTTTTAATACCTTAAGCTAGGTATCGCCCGTGTCATGTCAACCATACAACCATTGTTTCCATTAATTACTTTTAAACTCCAATTTTGTTCATTCAACGAGGTTTTGTACTGGGAATTGTGAAATAACACCACTAGAAAAATATCACGTCTATTTTAGACTTCAATTTAACTATAGGTACATGTCTAGGATTGCGGTCCTCACAATCTTTTGAGTCCATCTCAAAGCTTTGTATGCATTGTGGACATGAAAAGAATTTCTCGCCACAAGGATCGTTTGTGTGTGGTTCACGTAGTGGACACATAAATGTGGCCGTACTACATTTAAAATCACTCTTCTATGAACATTTATCTTGACTTACAAGTGGCATTTTTGTGGCTCAAATCCCACAAAATTAGAAGACTTTGTGCTTCCTAATGTCTTTTCCCGCCGTACATCAACTCAGTGCGGCTTTAGTGTAAAGTTTATCCTTAGATTATAGAATGCCCAGATTCCTAGTAGGGCACTGAGAATTGAAGCCAAAAACACAGTAGAAAATTTACTCCTGTCGTTTGATTCCTACATCTCTTAGGAAAACGTTTAAATGTGTGGCGATCACTCATACATTTATATATAAAAAGTGGCTACACTGAAACGTTACGTTCTGCTTCGAACACGGAATCTGGAGATTTTATAATCTAAGGTTTATTCATAATCACACATGTTAGCAGCAAATATTTGGCACTTTTTTTTCGCGTGTTAAAATTTTCAAATGAGTCCGACTGCATAGCGAACCACTGTCTCCTATCTACTCCTCGCTTGAGCAGTCGCGACTGTTTCATAACTGAGATGGTACGCGGATGAGGTGGCCGACGGTAAAGTACGCTTTCCTAGAAGTAAACCTATTGTATTGTAGAGTGTTTACCCGTGGTCCCAGTGGGTCAACCCATTACCGGGTCCACGGGTAATTTAAATTAACCGTGGTCCCATGCTTAGGAATTTTTCTCTGAACTTTGGCTATATCGATATCTATAAAATTTAATTACCACCATATACCAAACTTTCTTTCTTTCTTTAATTCTTAATCATTTATTTCAGTTAAATGGACGTGGTTCAGGTAGACGGAGCCCCGCTGCGCGGGGCTCCTATTTCCGAGTGCAAGGTTTAAAGGAACCTAACCAAACCGAACTTCGGGGTGCCACTGACGTCTACTTTCACAGGCACCAACAACTATTGAGGCACCCCGAGGTTCGGTTTGGTTAGGTTCCACGGGACCACGGGTAATTTAAATTATCCGGGTACCAGTGTAGGGCGTAGTTAACTACTTTTTGTAATCTTGATTACTAACTACGATTAAAAGTAGTTAACTACATGTACTTATGATTACATGTAGTTAGATTACTTTTGCCAAAAGTAATCTAACTACATGTAATCATAACTACATGTAGTTACAACTACTTTTGCCAAAAGTAATCTAACTACATGTAGTTATGATTACAAGTAGTTATGATTACATGTAGTTACGATTACATGTAGTTATAACTACATGTATTTAACTACTTTTGGCAAAAGTAATCTAACTACATTTTTCTTTTTTTAGCGAAGTAAAGTCAAATGAGTTCTCCCAACAGGGAGGAGTAATTGTCAGACTTGTACTGACTAAAATCCACGGCGTCCTTCAATAGCCCTTTACGTTCCGGGGTCAAGGTTTCTGTGTAGTCCCGCGACCCCGGCAGGGTATAGCCCTCGTAAGGGGGTCCCGTCATTGTGCTGACACTCAATCTTCGAGGCGCGCGTGGAACACAACGCGCCATCGACCCGGGCATGGTCCATGGTCGGACAGCGAATCGTCCATAACTCGCCGTCAGATTAAGAGTCAGACTCAGGGTCAAATATAGAGACAGACTCGTTCAGACCCGGTCAGACTTTGTTAGACTGATTAACTGTCATAATGAGATCTTACCTCCTGACTTGATGGAGCGACCTGAAGGTCTACTTCTGTGACTCCTACTGGAACTCCTCGACGGATCGAACAAGATGTGTCGAGTTTGGGCTCGTTTTGTTAGTTATGATGAGATCTTACCTCCGGACTTGATGGAGTGACCTGAAGGTCTACTTCTATGACTTCTACTGGAACTCCTCGACGGATCGAACAAGATGTGTCGAGTTTGGGCTCGTTTTGTTAGTTATGACGAGATCTTACCTCCGGACTTGATGGAGTGACCTGACGGTCTACTTCTGTGACTCCTACTGGAACTCCTCGACGGATCGAACAAGATGTGTCGAGTTTGGGCTCGTTTTGTTAGTTATGATGAGATCTTACCTCCGGACTTGATGGAGTGACCTGAAGGTCTACTTCTATGACTTCTACTGGAACTCCTCGACGGATCGAACAAGATGTGTCGAGTTTGGGCTCGTTTTGTGAGTTATGACGAGATCTTACCTCCTGACTTGATGGAGTGACCTGAAGGTCTACTTCTGTGACTCCTACTGGAACTCCTCGACGGATCGAACAAGATGTGTCGAGCTTGGGCTCGTTTTGTTAGTTATGATGAGATCTTACCTCCGGACTTGATGGAGTGACCTGAAGGTCTACTTCTATGACTTCCACTGGAACTCCTCGACGGATCGAACTAGATGTGTCGAGTTTGGGCACGTTTTGTTAGTTATGATGAGATCTTACCTCCTGACTTGATGGAGTGACCTGAAGGTCTACTTCTATGACTTCTACTGGAACTCCTCGACGGATCGAACTAGATGTGTCGAGTTTTGGGTCGTTTTGTTAGTTATGATAAGATCTTACCTCCGGACTTGATGGAGTGACCTGAAGGTCTACTTCTATGACTTCTACTGGAACTCCTCAACGGATCGAACTAGATGTGTCGAGTTTGGGCTCGTTTTGTTAGGTATGATGAGATCTTACCTCCGGACTTGATAGAGTGACCTGAAGGTCTACTTCTATGACTTCTACTGGAACTCCTCGACGGATCGAACTAGATGTGTCGAGTTTTGGGTCGTTTTGTTAGTTATGATAAGATCTTACCTCCGGACTTGATGGAGTGACCTGAAGGTCTACTTCTATGACTTCCACTGGAACTCCTCGAGGGATCGAACTAGATGTGTCGAGTTTGGGCTCGTTTTGTTAGTTATGATGAGATCTTACCTCCGGACTTGATTGGAGTGACCTGAAGGTCTACTTCTATGACTTCTACTGGAACTCCTCGACGGATCGAACTAGATGAGTCGAGTTTGGGCTCGTTTTGTTAGTTATGATGAGATCTTACCTCCGGACTTGATAGAGTGACCTGAAGGTCTACTTCTATGACTTCTACTGGAACTCCTCGACGGATCGAACTAGATGTGTCGAGTTTTGGGTCGTTTTGTTAGTTATGATAAGATCTTACCTCCGGACTTGATGGAGTGACCTGAATGTCTACTTCTATGACTTCCACTGGAACTCCTCGACGGATCGAACTAGATGTGTCGAGTTTGGGCTCGTTTTGTTAGTTATGATGAGATCTTACCTCCGGACTTGATTGGAGTGACCTGAAGGTCTACTTCTATGACTTCTACTGGAACTCCTCGACGGATCGAACTAGATGAGTCGAGTTTGGGCTCGTTTTGTTAGTTATGATGAGATCTTACCTCCGGACTTGATGGAGTGACCTGAAGGTCTACTTCTATGACTTCTACTGGAACTCCTCGACGGAACGAACTAGATGTGTCGAGTTTGGGCTCGTTTTGTTAGTTACCTATGATGAGATCTTACCTCCGGACTTGATGGAGTGACCTGAAGGTCTACTTCTGTGACTCCTACTCGAACTCTTCGACGGATCGAACAAGATGTATCGAGTTTGGGATCGTTTTGTTAGTTATGATGTGACCTTACCTCCGGATTTGATGGAGTGACCTAAAGGTCTAGGTTTGGGTTCGTTTTGTTAGTTTTTTTTATCGTGGTAAAATCGTGAAATGACTTCTCCCACCCAGGGCAGGGCGGGAGGGACTGTCAGACTTGTACTGACTAAAATCAACGGTGTCCTTCAATAGCCCTTTACGTTCCAGGGTCACGGTATTCGTTAGTTCCACTACCCCGGCAGGCTGTGGCCCTCTGAGAGGGGACCCCGTCATTGTGCTGGCACTTTTTGAGCGTGGGAGGTACTTGTGTACCCCCTCTAGAGGGCCAAAGCCTGCCGGGGTCGCGGGACTTATATCACTACCCGTGACCCTGGAACGTATATAATAGAATAGTGTGGTACTATTCCCAAACCACTACAACTCCTGAGAGCCAGAATCAACAGTGGCAACCACCAGAAAAGCGCCGAGACAATGAAGCTCGACGTGTCCCGGGGAATGAATTTACCTGTCTTGGATCCTGCACGAAATTAATCAGAAAATAATAGTGGAGGAGTAGGAAAAATAGAAAAATACGCCAAAGCCTGCCGGGGTCGCGAGAGTCACGAATTACCGTGACCCTGGGACGTAAAGAGCTATTGAAGGACACCGTGGACTTTAGGCAGTATGAATCTGACAGTCTCTTCCGCTCTGCCCTCGGTGGGAGGACTCATTTCATGATTTTACCATGCTAAAAAACTAACAAAAGGAGCCCAAACTCGACACACCTAGTTTGATCCATCGAGGAGTTCCAGAATCAGTCACCGAAGTAGACCTTCAGGTCACTCTATCAAGTCCGTAGGTAAGATCTCAACATAACTAACAAAACGAGCCCAAACTAGGCACATCTAGTACCATCCGTCGAGGAGTTCCAGTAGGAGTCACAGAAGCAGATCTTCAGGTCACTCCATCAAGTCCGGAAGTAAGATCTCATCATAACTAACAAAACGAGCCCAAACTCGACACATCTAGTTAGATCCGTCGAAGAGTTCCAGTAGAAATCACCGAAGTAGACCTTCAGGTCACTCCATCAAGTCCGGAGGCAAGGTCACATCATAACTAACAAAACGAACCCAAACTCGGCACATCTAGTTCGATACGTCGATGAGTTCCAGTAGCAACCACCGAAGTAGACCTTCAGGTCACTCCATCAAGTCCGGAGGTAAAGTTACATCATAACTAACAAAATAAGACCAAACTCGGCACATCTACTTCGATCCGTCGATGAGTTCCAGTAGCAACCACGAAGTAGACCTTCAGGTCACTCCATCAAGTCCGGAGGTAAGATCTCATCATAACTAACAAAACGAGCCCAAACTCGACACATCTAGTTCGATCCGTCGAGGAGTTCCAGTAGAAGTCATAGAAGTAGACCTTCAGGTCACTCCATTAACTCCGGAGGTAAGATCTCATCATAACTAACAAAACGAGCCCTAACTCGACACATCTAGTTCGATCCGTCGAGGAGTTCCAGTAGAAGTCATAGAAGTAGACCTTCAGGTCACTCCATCAAGTCCGGAGGTAAGATCTACGCGACGAGATGGTGGAAGCCGCCCGAGTGCGTCGTGGTATGACCTCGGCTGACCTCGACTTGCCTGGTCCGGCCTCGCGCATCTATATCAACGAGCGCCTTACGAAGACCAATCGGGAGTTGTTTCGGCAGGCGCGGGAGGCCGGTGGGCGCTTCGGGTGGCAATACGTATGGTCCAGGCGAGGCCGTATACTCGCCCGCTACAAGGCCGGGGACTCTGTTCACCAGATCCGCAGCGAGGCTGATATTCATCGCGTTTTTGCAGCCGTACACATACTGCCTACTGTTTAAAATAACCACGATTTGCCCTAATTTTGTTTCTCTTATTTTTATTTTTTTCACTTTTTATTATTTTAAACCTTTGTTTTATTGTTTAAATGCCTTTAACACACAGTATGTCACAAAATTATGTAAATGTGGCGTGGTGGTCGCTGTTTATGTTTATGTTGTAATTTTCAACTGTCGTGTTTGTCTCACGGCCGCGCGTTACAGAGTGCACAACTCGAACCGGTTAGATCACAGTTATTTTGTCCTCACACACAATATTTACATACACTTACATTTACCTTTCATATTTACTATTCTATCTGATTTAATATTTAAGTTTCTATTACCTTTAAATTATCATCACTTACGTATTTATTTCACAAATTACGAAATAATAATTAAGATTTTACCCAAATTTATATTAAAAATTAATGAATGTTTTTTTACTGAAATGGAAAATTATTATTATTTATTTATGAAATGTTTATACCTACTCGATCTAATATTTTTTAACAATGTCTAAAAAAGACAAGTATCTCAGAGTTGGATTTTTTAATGCCGGTTCTCTGGGAACAGGTCATGACGATTTTATTTGTGCAGTTGACAAGTACGATTTCGATGTGCTGGCTATAAACGAAACTTGGTTGCGCTCGGGCGAGGAGGCGCGCGCGCCTGCGGTGCCCGGCTATCACCTGCGACACGTGCCGCGGCCGGCGTGCGTGCGCGCCGGCCGTGGTGGGGGCGTCGGATTCTACCTGCGGCGAGGTTTGAGTGCGCGAACATATACCGGGCCGATTGACCCCAGGTTCGAATCCGTCGAGCAAATGTGGCTTACGTATTCCATGGCAGGTAAGAGAATTGCTATCGGTACAGCTTATCGACCACCATGGTTTGATATTGATTTATTTTTGGATGCTCTGACGAATTCTCTTGCTGCTTTAGGACATTGCGATCACTACATTTTGCTCGGTGATTTTAACGTAAATATGATAAATACCAACGAGCACAAAGCCAAAAAGGTACTCGAGTTTCTGAATTCTTTAAGCCTATCTCAATTAGTCACTTCGCCGACACATTTCACTGATACAAGCGAAACCCTTATTGACCTTCTGTGCACAGACCTTAGCGCAAGATACACGAATGTGGAATCATTTGGAACATGTACTGGTCATGCCTTCATAGTCAGCGAGTTCCATTTGAAACGTGACAAATTTAAACCATTTGTAGCAAGATACAGGCCCATCAAAGATATTTCGTGACTACCTCTCTGATCGTAGCCAACGGGTCAAGGTTGAGAGCTATACCAGCAATGAAGAAAACCTATTTTGCGGAGTTCCTCAGGGCAGTGTATTAGGCCCAACTCTCTTCCTTGTGTATGTAAACAGGCTATGCCAGCTTTCTATACCTGACTGCAGGATTCTAGTTTATGCAGATGACACAGCACTAATTATTAGTGGTGATACCTGGGCATCTGCGCACCGTTCGGCTGAGAACGCGCTTGGTGTTGTGATGGATTGGCTCTCCTGTAATCTGCTTACACTGAATGTTGCTAAAACACATTATGTTGCTTTCTCTGCGAACTATTCTACGCAACCTAACATTCCGCCCATAAAGGCTCATAGATGCTCCCATCCTGCGCTTAATACCTGCGACTGTCCTGCCATTCATAGAACATCTTGCGTTAAGTATTTAGGAGTGCACATTGACTGCACCCTAAGCTGGAACAAACACGTAGACGTTGCGGTATCTCGTGTACGTAAGCTTATGTTTCCAATGAAAAAGCTTAGAGCCGTGGTTTCTGCCCCATTGCTAAAAAACATTTACTTTGCTCTAGTACAGTCAATTTTAACCTATTGCATCCCGGTTTGGGGTGGAACACATAAAACTTTAATGCTTCGACTTGAGAGGGCGCAGAGGGCAGTTTTGAAAGTGATGCTTTACAAACCCTATCGTTACCCCACTATCCAACTATACAGAGATATATCTGTGCTCACCGTCAGGCAACTTTGTGCACTCCATATAGTCCTACGTGCACATTCCTCACTAACTTATGATCCTGAGCTCTTTACGAATAAACGACGTAAGGATATGGTTTGCCCTTCCATTAAAGCCAATACTGCTCTAGCAAGTCGTCACTTTCTGAACTTGAGTAGTCGTCTTTATAATGCTCTCAATAAAATCTGCAAAATATATTCTCTTCCAAAATACAAATGCAAGAAATTTGTAAGTGAATATCTTCAGGGTCTTACATACGACGAGACTGAAAGACTTTTCGCCAGAAATATATAAATATAATTGACTAAGTGCCATTCAATTTCAGATTTCACAACTCATACACCTACACATAATTTCACTTCCACACAAGTATTTCCATGCATGCCTCTTTAATCTTAAATTTATTTTTATCAATTCAATAAATCAAAAATATTGTAATACCAATTTTAATAATACTAAATTTATATTCCGCTAATATAAACTAATAATTAAAAATGTATTGTACCAAAATCATATCTGTTTCTTACACTACGTTAGTATATGGATAATTATGTTAAATTTTAGATGTTTAAATCTGTAAGAGGAATGCGCCGATGTCTGTCACACAGTTAATACTAGCACAGACATCGCCGTTTACTCTATCTTTTAAAAAAGTAACATAACTTTGTATACTGTTTTAAATAGGATAGATCAATTGTACCCACCTTTCTGTTAATAAATTATTATTATTATTATTATTATTATTTGTAAGGACAGTTTTAATAGGGATTTGTCTCAATTAAACTTGGAAAATATTGCTGACTTTTCAAATGTAAATGATATGGTTTATAGTCTCAATGAGCGTATAAAATCATTATTTGACGAACATGCACCAATCAAGACCTGTACTATAAAGGAAGTATCGTATCCCTGGATCACTGACACTATTAGGCTCATGATGCGGCTGCGGGACAAAGCGTTGGCTACGTATAGGAAAACCAAGACAGAACCAAAAAAACAGTATTATAAACAGTTAAAATCTTTAGTGGAAAGCGCCTTGTACCATGAAAAAACTGCATACTTTAGGTACAACATTAACAATAAAATAAAAAATCCTAAATTATTATGGAAAAACATTAAATCCACCTTTTCCTCCTCTAAGCGCGGTCAAGACCTGCCAACACACTTTAGAGACCCAGATTTAATAAATAGTAACTTTTTAAATGTTCCTGGCAACCCGGTGGCCAGCGCGTCGCTTGTAACGTACTACGAGTCCCACAGATTTAGCGACGCAACTTTCACCATTGCCCCTGTGGACCAAGATGAAATCTCGAGAATTGTTTCTAATTTAAAATCAAATGCGGAAGGCTGCGACCACATTACTTTAAATATGCTTAATCTAACTTTGCCACTTACATTGGAGATTATCACATTTATTATTAATTACTCAATATGGACTTCTACGTTTCCCAGCCAATGGAAGATTGCCACTGTCAGACCTATACCAAAAAATTCAAACCCGACGGAAATTAAAGACTTGCGGCCTATAAGCATACTGCCCTGTTTGTCAAAGGTAATGGAGAGAGTGGTGTGCCTTCAGCTAACTCGGTACTTGGAAGAAAATGGACTGTTACCGGACTTACAATCCGGTTTCAGAAAGCAACGCAGTACTTCTACGGCATTATTGGATGTCACTGATAACATTATATCAGCACAAGACAAAGGCATGTGTACACTGATGGTGCTACTTGACTTTTCCCGCGCTTTTGACTGTTTAAATATAACGCTGTTACTGTCTAAGCTTAGATACTACGGATTTGATGACAATGCTATACAATGGTTCCGCAGCTACCTCAGTGACAGGAAACAATTCGTTGAGTTGCGCTTGGATGACGGTACTACTTTGACTTCAGCTCTAGCTTCATTGGAAAGGGGAGTTCCTCAAGGCTCGATTTTAGGACCAATTCTTTTCATTATTTACTGTGCAGACATAATTAAGTGCCTTGAGAATTGCAAATATCACATCTATGCTGATGATGTTCAAATCTACCTATCTTTTAGACCAGAAGACTACAATTCGGCAGTTCAGCGTTTAAATAATGTCTTAAATAAAATAGCCACCTGGTCAGAAGAGCACTGCTTGGCATTAAACCCGGCAAAGACCAAATATATGTTGTTTGGTACAAAACAGCAGTTAAGGAAGGTTCCCTTAGTTTTGAACCTATCTCTCATGGGAGAACCTATTGACCGAGTTAACGAAGCGCGCAACCTCGGTCTATGTATGGACTACAACCTTAGATTCGAGAAACATATTGCCAGTTCGGTACAAAACTGTTTCTATAGGTTGAAACTATTGTACAAAATGAGGCCTTTTTTGTCTGAGCAGCTTCGCGAGCAGTTGGTCGAGACCCTTGTTCTGTCAAAATTAAACTACACTGACACAGTTTACGGACCTCGCTTGCTAGCTCGTACAGACCGGCTTATACAAAGAGTCCAAAACGCGTGCGCGCGCTTCTGTTATTCGGTTCCTCCTAGAAGCCATATCACTCCCTTCCTTAACAAACACTTCGTACTAAAAATGAAGTCAAGGCGAAAATTACACCTGGCATGCCTACTTTTCGGTGTAATCAAGCATAAGAAACCGAAATACTTATATGATAAGCTGTGTTGGATGACCAGTAGACGCGATTGCGCTCCACGCCTCTGTGCACAGCAACTAGCAACACAGTCTCACAAGACGGCTGCTTTCAGGGGCAGTTTTAGATACGCTGCATCGAAGGTTTGGAACAATATTCCACCACCAATAAGGGTGGTAGGCACGATTCACACTTTCAGAACCCGTCTGCGGCAGTATTTGATAGATGCGCAACGAAAATTGGATTTGGTTCAACATAATATCTCAATAATATGATTTGTACCTACTTCACAAAATAATACAAATTGTTGCCATGCCGATTAAATTCTTGTGTGCCCTTGAAAAGCTCGTGATGACTGCTGTCGCTTGCGCGGCGATGTATGCTTCTTTACCTGCCTCTTCCGTCCAAGGCTATTGGCTGCCGTCTTGAGATACGTGCAATCGTGTATAGGAGATCTACCAAAAAAAAAAAAACAATATTTACAGATCATCCAATCACGCCACGTCTATATATAGATATACCCCTTCGATCATTATTAATCATTAATGATCGAAGATATACCCACATATTTCTCCGTTCCTTGTATTCCGTTTGCTGTTCGAAATTTTACGTTATACCACGATAAAAATCAATCAATATACAATGCTGTAAACCTAATTAGTATAAAAATAGACTCACCTTAGCACTTACAACTTTTCAAGTTATTCTCTTTAAATTCAATCTCAATTATTATTAGTTTACTCTTTCGCAATTTCCTTTTATTCAATTCCTTTTATTCAATTCTGTCGTAAAAGAATATAACGTGTCAAGCGTGCGACCGTCCGCTGCGGTCCGCTGTTTGCAGCGCATTGTCCGAGGGTAATTTAACCACTGATAACAATTTGATAAGCACCGGATCGCACGCGCGAAATATTCTTTTTTGTAGGTACCTACTATTTTATACTCATTATGGATTTATTTATGATTAAACTCTATATGTATTATTTCTTAATTGTCACACATAACATATTATATTATAACATATATTTATACATACCTACCTATTTAAGTATTAGTATACCTACACACAATCACATAACTGGTTCGTTGTATACACCTCTCAACCAGGTCCAGTTGAAAATCAGCGTCAGGCACTTAGTTGCCTGACATTTATGCTGAACTGGGCCTGTTTGGAGCAGCCGTGGGGCAAACAATTTCGTACCAATAGTTTTAGGTTATTTTTATTCATTTTTTTTTAATCACTTGTTCATTTTAATTTATTTTATTATTGTGCTATGCCCTGTGTCTGTACCAATAAATGTTATTTCTTTCTTTTCTTTCTTTCTTTATCTCATCATAACTAACAAAACGAGCCCAAACTCGACACATCTAGTTCGATCCGTCGAGGAGTACCAGTAGAAGTCATAGAAGTAGACCTTCAGGTCACTCCATCAAGTCCGGAGGTAAGATCTCATCATAACTAACAAAATGAGCCCAAACTCGGCACGTCTAGTCCGATCCGTAGAGGAGTTCCAGTAGAAGTCATAGAAGTAGACCTTCAGGTCACTCCATCAAGTCCGGAGGTAAGACCTCATCATAACTAACAAAACGAGCCCAAACTCGACACATCTAGTTCGATCCGTCGAGGAGTTCCAGTAGGAGTCATAGAAGTAGACCTTCAGGTCACTCCATCAAGTCCGGAGGTAAGATCTCATCATAACTAACAAAATGAGCCCAAACTCGGCACGTCTAGTCCGATCCGTAGAGGAGTTCCAGTAGAAGTCATAGAAGTAGACCTTCAGGTCACTCCATCAAGTCCGGAGGTAAGACCTCATCATAACTAACAAAACGAGCCCAAACTCGACACATCTAGTTCGATCCGTCGAGGAGTTCCAGTAGGAGTCATAGAAGTAGACCTTCAGGTCACTCCATCAAGTCCGGAGGTAAGATCTCATCATAACTAACAAAACGAACCCAAACTCGACACATCTAGTTCGATCCGTCGAGGAGTTCCAGTAGGAGTCATAGAAGTAGATCTTCAGGTCACTCCATCAAGTCCGGAGGTAAGATCTCATCATAACTAACAAAACGAACCCAAACTCGGCACATCTACTTCGACCCGTCGAGGAGTTCCAGTAGCAGTCACGGTGTAGACCTAGACATTCAGGTCACTCCATCTAAACCGGAGGCAAGATCTCATTATGACAGTTTATCAGTCTGACAGTCTGACATAGTCTGGCAGTTTATCAGTGTGACAGTCTGACCGAGTCTGTATTTGACCCTGAGTCTGACTTTATTTGACTCTTAACCTGACAGCGAGTAATGGATGATTCGCTGTCCGACCATGGACCATGCCCGGGTCGATGGCGCGCTGTGTTCCACGCGCGCCTCGAAGAGTGTCAGCACAATGACGGGAACCCCTTTAGAGTGCTATACCCTGCCGGGGTCGCGGGACTAAACAGGCACCTTGACCCCGGAACGTAAAGGGCTATTGAAGGATGCCGTGGATTTTAGTCAGCTGTCAGTACAAGTCTGACAGTCCCTCCTGCCCTGCCCTGGGTGGGAGGAGTCACTTGAGTTAGATTACTTTTATTTGGCAAAAGTAGTTACTTTTTTGTAATCTGATTACTAACTACGATTAAAAGTAGTTAACTACATGTAGTTACGATTAAAAGTAGTTAACTACATGTAGTTATAACTACTTTTGCCAAAAGTAATCTAACTACTAACTACATTTTGTAGTTAGTAATCTAACTACATTTTTCGATTACTTAATGTAGTTAGTAATCATGATTACTAACTACAAAATGTAATCGTAGTTATTAATCAGTAGTTAGATTACAAAATGCCCAACTCTGCCGGGTACCCGGTAATGGGTCGACCTACTGGGACCACGGGTAAACAGCTTTATTGTATTGTGTTTCAAATCTTCCTTCTATTTATAGTTATAGGCATCTTCAATTCAATTCTCTTCGTCATTAGTTTCGGCTCTTATTAGTGCCATTAGTCTCTAGGGAACTATCCATCGAACTGCCTAATCGGTTTGGACATGCAAATATTAATTAGGTTAAGATGCGACACCGCGTGTTGTGACTACTCACTATTCATTTTTTATTTAGTTTTAAAACCAATTCTTTAATGTTTATTGGTGTTCTTTATTATTATTAATCTTCATTTTTATATTATTTTTAATTCCTGTAAAAAACAACAGAAATGAAAACAGTTAAGGTTCGCGCGCGAGACATCGACTGGAGACAGTGACAAGAGACCGTGACAGGAGACCGCGACAGAAAACCGCGACAGTACTTAACATTAGGCAATAACAAATGTCACGGTCTCCTGTCTCGGTCTCTCTGTCGCGGCACGAACCGCCGCCAATGCAGAAAACGCCGCGAAAAGTATCGCGGTCTCCTGTCGCGGTCTCGCGCGCGAACCGGCGGCACCTTTAGCCGGTGGTTACTGGTCACAATGAGAGATGTATCATCGAGGAGTACTGCTTTCTAATTCAGGCCCTTGATCCAACCACCTACAGGGATCCTCAAAAGATGTTTGTCGACGCTCTTAGCTACCAGGTCATTGGCTGTTGCTACGATTCCCACACTAATCAAATATTTGTATTACCTGTAAGTTGTTCCGAGTCTGGGTGTTTGTGTATGTGAGCCGCTATGTTTGTAAACGCACTCACGACACAGTATTCCATAAAGTATTATTATAAACTAAGAAGTAAATCTCCGGCTGTGGACATGTAAATAACAACCAATCGGGACTTCTGCAGACCTTCGATAATGTATTCTAAGATGTTCCGCCATTACAACGCGACCATGAACAAGTACTTAC
Source organism: Agrotis exclamationis (assembly GCA_950005045.1). NCBI lineage: Eukaryota > Metazoa > Arthropoda > Insecta > Lepidoptera > Noctuidae > Agrotis > Agrotis exclamationis. The sequence goes on along the minus strand of OX465424.1, from coordinate 16,474,158 downwards.
TAGAGTTGATTGATTGACTTGGCATATCTGGTCACTATCAGGCTCCCAAAAGTTCTCAACTTCGACCCAGACATATTCCTACAGTTATAAGCCATAATTAATATTAATGGTAAAGTAAAGATAGAAGAAAATCCTTATTATTACATAAAATAAGGTCTAATTTTTTTGTTAACAGAGCAAAGAGTATGGACAAAGGAGTTCTGCATCAGCACTATCACGGTTTTCAAGGATACGTCGATTGCCTAGACCAGCTCATCGCATTATCAATCCTGATGAAGGTAAGAAATTCTATAATTTCTTATTCGTCTATTGCTAAATCATGATAGGTATGCTATCCTATCATGATTTAGCAATAGACGCCCACAGGCCCACGGCAACGGATGTCTCTAGGCGATTTCTGGCTACTGTAGGCGCGGGCATGCGGACGTCGAGTAATGAGTGACTCGCCGTTTGATCATGCACCATGCTCTAGTTGGCGGCGCGTCGCACTCATAGAGCTGTCAACAATCTGACCGGGCCCCCATAGAGACCCAAAGTCTGCCGAGGTCGCGGGACTGTCTTATCAGAAAACCGTGACTCCGGAACGTAAAAGGCTATTGAAGCAACACCGTGGATTTTAGTCTGACAATGTCTACCGTCCCACCCTGAGCGGGAGGACTCACTGGATGATTTAACAAGTAAAAAAAATATCATTATTTCACAGAGTTTGACAGAAGTGTAAATGAGTCCTTTACAAAGCCAACAAGTTAGTATTACTGTGACCCGAATTTTGTGAGAATAATATTATTTTGAATTGTACTATCTACGTGTTGTACGAAACGAATTATACGAAAGTGTATTCTACACTATCTACACTAATATCATAAAGAGGAAAACTTTGTATTTTTGTTTGTTTGTTTGTAATGGATAAACTCAAAAACTACTGGTCCGATTTCAAAAATTCTTTCACCAGTTGAAAGCTGCTTTGGTTCTGAGTGACATAGGCAATAGGGGGGGGGGGGGGGGCGAGCGAAGCCGCTTGGAAAAGCTAGTCTACTTATAAAATGGGTCATGTGAAGTATTTAAAAAAAAAAGTATTGAAACTTTGACCTTCAATATTTTCGTAACTATAAACATTTTGGGTCAGTTCATACCGAGACGCGATGCGAAGTGATGTAACGCGACGATACTGAAAATGTGTTTTTTGTTTCATGTAGTAAATAAATTTATCAGTGATCCTTCAAGCCCTTAGCGTTCTAGGGTCACAGTTACCTGACGAGAAGGTGCCGCGACCCTGGCAGGCTTTGGCCCTCTAAAGGGGGCCCCATCAGATGGCTGACAGTGATTTAAGGCGCGCGTGGAACACGAAACGTCGTTGATTCGGGCAAGGTCCATGATCGGACAGCGAGTCACCCATTACTATAAAACCGCCTCACCACATCTGATGCCGTAAGCGTCTCCCGCGGCGGCGGGTGGCGGTGAGAATGAGAATTAACCCTAAAACAAAATATAATAATAATAATAATAATAATAATATTCCACAACTATCACACAACGCCATCTAGTCCCAAGCTAAGCAGAGCTTGTGTTATGGGTACTAGACAACTGATAAATATACTTATATATTTCTAAATACATACTTAATATAGATAAATTACACCCAGACACAGAACAAATGATCGTGCTCATCACACAAACATTTGTCCTGGGTGGGAATCGGACCCACGAGCTCCGGCATAGCAGTCAGGGTCACTAACCACTAGACCAACAGGCCTAGGACCAGAATAATTGAAAAAAACTCCATATCGTGAAGAATTCCTGAGTTTTGCATTCGTTTTGGATCTGAAACTCCACCAGTTTAGAGGGAAAAGAGTTTTGAAGTATTTCAATGTGATTTTTATTTAAATTTTTTAGACAAACTCAGCAAAACATTGCTTTCAGTATTATTTAGGTACTAGCTACAAAGTCTCGGTCTATTAAATATTCAGGAAGCTGAATAAATTATGTTCATTGTATTTTAATCATTATGTTACATCATATAATTACAGTGCCTCACAAAAAATGATGAAAATAAACTAAAAGCCGTTCTTGGGATATTTGACATATCTTAGTAGCTCATTACTTTTACCAACCAATATAAAACAAAATGGTAGAACACTGTCCTTTTATTTATACAATTAAACCACAAAAACCTTTATTTGACAGACGAAAACGGTCTGCATTCATAAATACATACGCATAAAATCTATAATTATAAATAACCTCGTCAACCCATTAATGTATTCTCTTTAAACTCCTGCTCTGTTTATAATTTCACCTGCCTTCCAAGACCCTTATTTACCGCATAACATTTATTTTATTTTTGTGGTTAATCATCAAATGAGTCCTCCCTCCCTAGATGAAGTGACTTTTACTGACAAATCCACCCTTTATTTTGACTAAAAATGCCATTCTTTCAGTTACCTTTTACGTGCTAAGGCTTTTCCCCATAAAGTGCGACCCGTCCCGGCGTGCGGCGGCACGATTTGGCAATGCGATCTCTGTAAAAGTCTTAGAGCTCGATTCGTTCCGGCGATGCGATCTGATCGCACGCGAACTCTGTAACCTATGGATATCTAAAGGTTCTTTAAAGGCTGAACGCATTGCAATCTGACGCCAGCAGTGAAAAACGACCTACGACCCCGGGGAAAGGCTACGACCTCGGAGCCTCCGCTTAACCTTGCAATTAACTTTGACATTAACTAAACCATAATAAAATTGTCAGAATAAATTGTTTCCTTTGCTTATTCTGTATAAAATAATTATGTAATTTTCGCAGATTGTTTCCTGGTGACGTCGGAAGAAGGGGAGTTATTTTTTAAATCACCGTCGGATGAACCGATCGTGTGCGGCATCTACATGATAGCCGAGCCTGATAAAAGGATCGAGGTCATCTTTAACTACCTCGATGTGCCCTGCGAGAATGGAGGATTGGTCGCGGTAAGTTGTATGAGAACGAAAATATGACTTTCATTATCATTGAATGTAATGTCTGGACTTTAAAAGAGACAGTGATTTCTGAGTTTGTTTCGGCAATTTCTTCCCAGAGTAGTCAGGTACAAAATACCAGCCTCATCTAGTGTCTAAAAAGAATATTAACCTACTTGCATAAATAAAATTATCATTTCATTTCTTTGGTTCGGACCTGCACATTGTTTTTCAATACTGTTTTTTAATTTTAACGGCGAGGCGGCGCACGTTGTTATCTTCAACAGCATATTTCATATAATATACAAAAAACCAAGGTAACTTTTCAGATGCATTTGAATAACTCCGTCGTTTGTGAGAAAATCCGTATAGTAGTAATAGCAATTATCATCATCAGCCTATAATTAATATCCCCACCGTTGGGACACACGCCTTCTCTTTGTGAAAAGGAGTGGGTCATAATCCACCACGTGGGCCCAGTGTGGGTTGGTGGATATAGCAATTATAATAAAGTAAAAATCTCGATATTTATTATTCTACGAAAATTATTTTATAAATTATTGCTGAAAATTTTAAACTTATCTATACATATAATAAATCTGTAGAAGGGTCAATTCTGTACATTGAAAATATTGAAAAAATAAATAGCGGGGGGTGTTGCTGGATCGATACCAAACCCAAATATGTGATTTAAAAAATTTTTGTCTGTCTGTCTGTCTGTCTGTATGTGCAGGCATCACGTGTAAACTAACGGTTCGATTTCGATGAAACTTGGTATAATTATACCTTATTATCCTGGGCATAAAATAGGATACTTTTTATCCTGGAAAAATACGTAGAAAAAAAAACTGTAACAAACCTTATTATGGAACCACTGGCGACTCCTATTATCAAGTAGAACATTACGCCACGCCTGCCTCCATTGATTTCTAAAAAGGTTCCACCACTCACCACTAGATGGCGTTGTGCCTATGACGCGCATTTCTGAATCGCGGTGTTAAGATTCTCCGAGAGTTAATGACTACCGCAACTTTATTATTTTTCTGTGTGACTTAACTAGCAGTGCACTTGCGGGCTACGTCCTAATTGGATTAGCTACACAAGACTCGGCTACTAAGTTTTATCATAAAGTTAAACAGTAATTCAATTCTGTTAATTTTGGTTTAGAGGACCAAAAACCCCTGCCTTCGTCCTCCCTGGGAAAAGGTGGTCGGGACTTGTCCTATTTTATATAAATAATTTGTACGTTGTGGACAATAAATCTTTGTCAAGAAACCGAACTTCTCTTCGTGCCGGCAACGGTGACTAACATCCCTTAAAAATCTTATTTTTCTTATTATTAATCTTATTAATTATTATTATTATATTATTGGCCTGTTGGTCTAGTGGTTAGTGACCCTGACTGCTATGCCGGAGGTCGTGGGTTCGATTCCCACCCAGGACAAATGTTGTGTGATGAGCACGATCATTTGTTCTGTGTCTGGGTGTAATTTATCTATAATATGTATGTATTTAGAAATATATAAGTATGTTTATCAGTTGTCTAGTACCCATAACACAAGCTCTGCTTAGCTTGGGACTAGATGGCGTTGTGTGATAGTTGTGGAATATTATTATATTATATTATATTATTATTATTATATTATTATTAGAACGCGAGCTCAACAGCAGTAGCTCAATAGATCTCCTTAATTATTATAGGCTTAGCCGTATTTGGGTCCAATGGATATTTATAAGATGTCATTGTCAGAGTTACTCAAAATGGAAAAATAAACCATCCACGCGAAGACCGACATCCGCGCGGACGGAGTCGCGGGCGGAAGCTAGTTAAAAATACGTTCGAGGAAAAAAGTGTATTAAGGTCTCGATTTCTTTTAACCTTTCAAACAAGATAATTGAAAAAAATTCGATAAAAATTTAAACCCCTAATTGGCCTCTATGTTATTTGATGAAATTTAATATTTTCGATCTGAAATTATGAATCTGTTTCATTTATTTTACGTAGGCATCAGCATGTGTCATTAAACTTTACATGTGGGTTGTAAAGTTTAGGTCATGGTGTTAAATTCATCATCATCATCATCATCATCATCATCAGCCGGAAAACGTCCACTGCTGAACATAGGCCTCCCCCTTAGACCGCCACGCCGAACGACAATTCGCCACTAAAATTAAATTAAATTTAATTAATAGTAAAGTTAAATTCACTTCACATAAATTCCAACTTCTGTGATAAACCATTCTTTTTTTAATCGTCCCACCCAGGGCAGACCGGGAGGGACTGTCAGACTTGTACTCACTAAAATCCACGGTGTCCTTCAATAGCCCGGAGCGTTATACCCGGAGCGAATACGTTCCGGAGCCACGTAACTTACCACGTTACTCGTTAGTCCCGCGACCCGGCAAGCTTTGGCCCTCTAAGGAACGCCGTCGACCATCCTAAACTTAATTTTGTAAGGGACTGTATGTAATGACCAAGATTTACAAGCCTATAAAGCATCAACAAAATTAAGTAAACTCGTTAACAAAAATGATTAAAATAACCCCATAACGGATGAAGTATTAAGTTTGAAACTGTCGTAAACTTTTATAACAATAAAGTGGTTAAGAAAACTTTAATTGAATTTTTTGCTGGCTGTACCCGTGGTGTTAGTTATTACGTTGTAGCTTGCCTAGATCATCTGCTTTCACTACATTTTATTAATTTTATGGGCCACTGAAGGCGGTTTTGCTTAGACCGTGACTTTACCCTGCTCTGAATTAAGATAATGTTGCCATAACCTTAATTTTACGGCTCTATCTTGGCGTTTAGATTATTTGAATCAGGTAATATTACGGAACGCAAAAGGAACTTTTCGATTTTTAAGAGAAGTTATCTTAAAAAACATAATTATACGTTAATTAATTATAGCTTTTTTGGGTGGCCCTGAGTGGAGCGGAAGTTACTGACTCTTACTGATTAAAAATCTACCCTGTTCCATCAGTAGTCCTGGTTTCCTACACAGAAAATTCCGCGAATTCACCATAATTTTGTTTTAATAAATATGAGTTTAAAGCGCAATGAGCAATTTTCTTTTGTGAAAAAAGAGCTCACGTTAATTATGTATATAATTATAAACAAAATAAGCGTATTTTGTTTTTTTTTTATTATTTTTGTCTGTGGTCGTCCAGCTATACAGCCAGTATTTTATATGTTCGTCATTAAAAAAAAATGGCAAAGATTTTGCCGAAAGCTATGTTATTCTAGAGAAAAAGGTGAAACTAAATTATATTAAAGCTGTCATATTACTTAACTTAATGTTATTTATTTTTATATCGCGCTGTAATTTAGTGGCTTGATAAAAAGTTACAACATGGTTCAATAGAAATGTCCGAATAGGACTAGTTTTTTTTTTCTTAAATATTTCAGCTGTCAGTTGAAAGAGATTCTCCCTAGGCCTGCAATGATAATTTTCAAACGGCTAATCAGACATGTAATACCCTACTTTCAGAGTATGAGTACTTAATAAAAAATACATAGTAAGCGTAGTTTGCAATCCCCTATGGGCAGTAGTGTAAAAGATAACCAAACCTATAGTTTACTGAAAAAGAACTTTATTTCAGTGGGTGGACGGTTGGGAGTTGAATGGCCAGGTGTGGCCAGCGGACTCATGGGACGACGACCGAGTGGTGGAGTCCTGTGACCAGAGACCAGCACGGAAGTTGGTCTCCAGACAAAATGCTGCCTTGGTGCAGTACCGAGTACCTGCAAGGGGGAAGGGATTCGCTGTTACTGTACGACACTTGAAGAACTCTAAACGTAAGTTCTTTTCCTATTAACTCCTTCTTATCATTCCTCCCCCCTCAGGGCAGGACAGGAACTGTCAGACTCGCAGGGGAGGTAAGCCTAAGATGGGTAGTCCGCCTAAAACGGGTATGTATTTTACATTACGCGTCGCCTCTCCCTATGAGGCGCCGCCCGCGTCCTGCACGCACACATTCTCATTAGCAAGAACGATGCGTAATTTAAAATGCATACCCGTTTTAGGCGGGCTACCCGTCTTAGGCTTACCTCCCCTTCTGACTAAAATCCACGGAGTTCCTTCAATTTAGGTATAGCCTTTTACGTTTCACTGTCACGATAACCTGATAAGACACCGACCGGCCTATGTTAACTCCTGCGGTATTATCTTTCTTGTGGATGGCTATAGGTGTGAAGGAAGGCCAAAGAAATGATGGATGGACTGTGTGAAGGATGATTATAGCTAGGAAGGAGGTGACAGTTAATGATGACGTGTAGAGTAGTAGGTATTAAAGAAACATGGTAGTGTATATCTATGGGTGTGACTCACCAGGTCCGCCTTGTTCGCGACCACGATCCTGTCGGAATCCGGAGCCAAACTGTTTTTACTGTGTTTCTTCGATGGTCAAGAATTGTCAATTTTTTTTCTTTGGTAGTGGTTTAGTATTGTTCGAAATAGGTTTCAAAGTCGAAATGTTACAGTTTTATTTCTATACTGTATATAAATAGCTATCAATTCCCAAATGACTTCGAAACAAACTAAATTTTCTAACGTACCTACGTAATTAAAGTTAATCCAAATGGCTGAAACTAAATCAAATAACTTTATCACAATCATGTCATAAACGGCTACATACAAACGAATTAACAAAACTAACGTCATTTAACTTTTCTTATCTCTTCAGATGGCTATCAACACAGATTTACTTACACAAACACATGCTTGTATTACAGCACAGTTGCTAGCATTAAAAACGTACACTAGCACTGCCAGACTAAAAAATGACTTTCATTTAAAACTATTAGAAAGTGATTATATCTCACACCAACTTAAATTTGGGATTGAAAAAAAAAACTTTTTTTGTAAAAACGTTTTCGAAATTAATGTTTATATAAAGAATAAGTCAACTCATTCGATTTATTAAATTGATAAAAAGATCAAAAGTTCTGCATAGTTTTGATACAATTTGATCAAGATTATTTTTAAAAACTTCAAAGAAAATTACTGACCTTAAAGATAGTTTCAGTGCTTCTTTTTAGAGTAGGTACAGATTGTTGGCCTTTTTTATCGTGGTAAGATCATCAAATGAGTACTCCCACCCAGGGTGGGACAGACGAGAGGGACTGTCAGACTCGTACTGACTAAAATCGTCTTTACGTTCCAGGGTACGGTTACCTGATGAGACAGCCCTGCGACCCGGGCAAGTCGGATGGCCTTATTTTTGACGTGTACAAAAACATGTGTGTTTCATACAACTAATTTTGACGATGAAAATTAGGGCATGCAAAACCGGGTCCGGTTCCGAAAATTGCAGAACCGGTTCTTGAGGCGGCCAGAACCGGGTTACCCGGTTCTACCCGGTTCCAAGAGAACAAAATGTTTTTTTATTTTTTTTTATGAGGATTCGTCTGCAAATTGTGAACAGAGCTTGGGGACAATCCAAATACTGATTCATTAGTTATTTTATATATTTTTAACAGTTTTAGATTTATTAAAAAAAAAATTACACGTTGTAACACAAAGTAGAGAGAAAATTGGAACTCAGAAGTTCCAATTTTTTCTTTACTTTGACTTACCTACTTACCCAGATAGCATTAATTTTAAAGAACTGCATATATGGTGACAATAAAGACAACTTAAGTACACAATTTTTATAACTTCATTCTAAGACAGTTAAGTCGAAACCAATCGTAACTTTTGTGTTTTGGCTCATTTCACTGAAAATATTAAAGTGATCATCACTTTTTATAAAACTAATATTTCAAAAGTAACTTGAACAAAGTCTCAAAGTCGCTCAGCAAGCCATGGAGAGGGCTGTGCTCGGTGTTTCTCTACGTGATCGAATACGAAATGAGGAGATCCGTAGACGAACTAAAGTCACCGATATAGCCCACCGGATTAGCAAGCTGAAGTGGCAATGGGCAGGCCATATTGCTCGCAGAGCAGATGGCGATGGGGTCGAAAAGTGCTAGAGTGGAGACCGCGGACTAGCAAGCGCAGCGTAGGACGTCCACCAACGAGGTGGACAGACGACCTTATAGAGGTCGCCGGAAGACGCTGGATGCAGGTCGCTTCCAACCGGTATATGTGGAGATCTAAAGGGGGGGTTATGTTCAGCAGTGGACGTCCTATGGCTGAGATGATGATGATGAACTTGAAAATTTTCAAATAAAAGCTTACGATGTGCCCTACGCTTCATTATTTGGTAGCCGAGTTGAAACTATCGCTATATATTCCAAAAAGATCGCAAGCAACGACAAATGAAAGCTTGTAATATGCCTTACACTTCCTTCATTGGAAGTTTTATTTTTACTTGGTAAAATCATCAAATGAGGACGAGAGGGACTGTCAGACTCGTACTGACTAAAATACAAGGTATCCTTCAGTAGCCTTTTACGTTCCGGGGTCACGGTTACCTGATAAGACAGTCCCGCGAGGCCGCGACCCTAGCAGGCTTTGGCCTTCTAAGAGGAGCCCCGTCAGATTGCTGCCAGGTCTTTGAGGCGTGCAGAACTCGGCACGCCGCGCCGTCTACTCGGGCATGCTCCATCATCGGACGCCAAATCACCCAGTATTCGTCGTCCGCATGCCTGCGACTACAGTGGCCGGAAATCGGAATCGTCTCGGGACGTCCATTGTCGTGGAGGTCTCCCACAACAGCTGGGTCGTGTCCCTCACGACGCACTTGCTTCCTCCATCGCTAGCATGACTACTTCACAGAAGGAGCCGACTCCTTCCCATCCCGTCTCGCCCCGCAGCATGGCCTCGAACAATGCCGGGCACGAGAATTCGCCGCCGCCTATGACCTCCGTGAGGACACGGCGGTGCTCTACCCAAGCGATAGCACACTTGCAACGTATGCTCCACCGTATTCATCGGCGATCCTGTAATTTTGACATCCAGGCGTTTTTTCCCGCCCGATCAGGCACAGGAACCTGCCGAAACATCCACACAGGACATTCGCCAGGTGGAAGGTGAGGACGACGTGGCGCCTCTCTAGCCACTACTAAAAGAGGGCTCTTACCACCGCGATTGCGGCGTTCCCGTTCTTTGGCAGCTATGTCGAAAACATACGCAAATATGATGTTTTGGCACATTTTAACTAAAATATTATTATATTCACCATTTTCTTATAGTACTAACACTCCAAAGTACTGTGAACGTGTGCTGCGCCTAATAAAAGCTTACAATTGCCCCTTCCCTTCATCGCATGGAAGCTTTCGTAGCAATTCGATGCAGTGAATGCAACATTATAACAATCTTATCGGAACCGGGTCGACCCGGTTCCATCGCCCTCAGAACCGGTTCCACAGACTTATTCCAATACCCGGGTATACCCGGGTATTCTAGAACCGGGTAGAACCGGGTAACATGCCCGACAATTTATCAAAAACATGAATAAAGCCTCCTGCAAACACACGCGATTAATCGCGCGGGGCGACATGTCGCGGTCCATTCGCAGTATTTTTAGAGTGGAAATTAGCTTGGCTCATTGTCGCAGCGCGATTAATCGCGTGTGTCTGCAGGAGGCTTTAATTGAAACATACTACTACAAAATAGGTTATACAAGAAAAACACTTTTGAAAGTTGGTACATGCCAGTGACTGTACATTTTCGTTTACCTCAGCGCAGAAGATATTAGTTTAGTAAGTATCTCGGTGTTGCTAACTTATTTTAAAAGTTTTACTTATGAAATGCCAACAACATGGCGACATTTTACCGTTACCTAAGTTGCTTTTTGGTAAAATTAATTTTGGATACGTATTGTATAGTAAGATTATACAGCGATTAATATTATTTCCTAAATTTTACTTTTTTTTTTTATTACTGAAAACTTGTTATTGACCGCGGTTTCACTCGCTTCTTTGTCTGAAAATAATGTTCAACGATTTCTTTTCAGTAGGTAATTAACCCGCCATTGGGAACACCACAGGCCTGTATCATGGCTTTGTTCAACGATTATGATATTTTAGCATAAGACACTCGGGGATGATCTATTTTTCCGTTTGTGAATTGTAAGAATTCTGGGTTGTAGGGAGGTCTCTTTAGCAACATCATATTTGAGTTACGGTAAAATAGTCTAATAATATACTTACGAAAATTATTATTCTGCCACAGTTCTGATCAGCAGATCTCAAGTATAAATCATCAAGTGGTACTTGTTTTCTGGATAATAAACAGAAAACAAGTACCATTGTTCCCAAGGAAAAAATAATAATAGCATTCTTATAATTCATGGATGGATGTCGATTCAGTAATCATTGCGCTGATAGTCGTGTCGGCCCATGGCTATATTGCCAAGAGCCTCAACTAACATCTAAGGAGGCTCTCGCTACAGATACCTGAGTAGCTGGATCATTATAAGGCCTATTTCAGAAAGCAGTTCTTCTGGAGATAACGCGCATTGTTGGTTGTTGTAGTTGTTCCTTTCTCTGGAGTCCTGACCGCCGGTATCTTGGACCCTGTTCTCGATACTGGTGGGGCTATTACCTACCTACCTTTTATAGGATGTAAAGAATAAGGAAAAAAATGAATATTCTTATTATAATACATGGCACCGCGTTTCTTTCTAACGGATTTAATTAATTTCTACAGAGTACAACACGAATGAATTTTCAGATTCTAAATTACCACGAGTGAAAACGCGTGGAAAAGCTATTGTCTAAATACACGCCAGTCAGTAAAATCCGTGTAACATTTTGCAATGTTAGTTCAAATATCGGAACAGTTTTCATAAATTATGAGTACAAATAACTGATATTTCTGGCACTGGAACCGTGGACAGTGGCTAAATGTTAGTAGAATATGAATTTTGAATGATATTGCATATGGAAATCGAACGAAGTACGTTTGTATGAAAATGTATGAGTGCCATACCCTCTCGAAATTGATCCAATTGTGAATGAAATGTACGTAACGGAATATATTTACTTCGGAGATTAGATTTTTTATCAATTGGAGATGTATGTTTATTAAGGTCGTATGTAAAGAGCCCATATAATATTCTGTATGTATTTAGTGAACGTTAATCGAATCTTAAACTTTTTTACTTGACGGAGTGTTTGTAAATATCACTCGTTCGTATTAAAGATTCCCCTCTATTTGCTCCATTCCTCCCATGAGCTCTTCCTTTTTCTGGGCTTTTGCTGTGCCGTGCATCGTCTCCCGAAACCCAGCTTCATCATGCATGCGGCTGACGTGACCCGCTCAATCCTTACGAAAATGGCCTTATTTTTTACGTGGTAAATGAGTCGTCTAGCTTAGGGCGGGACAAGAGGGACTCTCAAACTCGTACATACTAAAATTCACGGTGTTCCTTCAATAGCCCTTTTCCATTGTTTCCTACTAAGACAGTCCCGAAACCCCGGGAGGAAAAGGGCTTATATCTATTCAAAATGCCCGTCATAACTTCACTTCCCACAACTTACACTTATAGGTATAATGAACATCATTAAGGTCAGTGTGGTCATCCAGCTTTATCGTCACCACTAATTTCTTCGTAAGCCAGTACATTAACCACATCATTTACCAGACTCACCCAACTAGCACCGAACGATAAGTTAATGTTTTCACTAGAACTTTTTCTCTCTTCGTTTGTTTTATGACTTACATTAACATTGAGAAGATGAACTACGAGAGCATCCTGAGAATAAAACTACAAGAAGTAACTTGATGATCTCAATTAGCCTAGGAAACTGCTAATGTTATAATAAAGGATCCAGCGTAAGTAGGATACTTTTATTATTTTGTACTAGATTCAACTCGCGGTTTTGTCTTTTTTGTTAAATGTTAGGTTTTTAAGCTATTGCATAGCTTTTATCGCAGGCTCTGAGCGCGGCGCGGCGCGAAAATCCAAACGAAAAAACCTAAGGAAAATACCTAAAGAAAATACCTGACACCACGCATCGTCTAACGTCGTTTCAGTTCGGGAGACTTCGGCAATCATAAAGGTACGGACAAACGTGCTCATTACTAGCACGAAAGTATGCTTTTACTGAGGGAGAGGGACAGGGAGGAGAACGTTTCTTGACGTTTCATTTGATTGACGTGGCTGACCATAGCCTAATTAGTACAGTAATAAATATAATACTTAAATAAATAATTACAGTTGCATAAGTTGATAAAAAATGTTATGCAATAGCTTTACCGCGGCAGTCCCCGAGTGCCGCACGTATTTTTTTTTTTGTTGTTGCACCAAATGCGTCAAACCCGTCGTGATGTCCTCCATCTTCTTTTCCCGCTCTAGGTAGAGCGGACCAAGACTGTCAGACTCAGACTAGTTTAGGAACATGGTTCCAGGGCAGAGGTAACTTTTCAAATATCCACGCAACTATGACAGAACGACCCATGAAAATAACATGAAAGAATCTAACGAAAAATGTCTTTAGCTAATCTTCGTGCAAGTGCAAGCAATAAAGGGCGAGTTGTTTGATCAGTAGTTCAACTATTTGTGAAAACCTATAGGTTAAAAAAGAAAAAAAAAGAACTATTGTATACAATAGTTCTATTTTTCTTTTTTAAAAACGTTACCCCACACTGGGAATTTCTCATATTTGTGTGGGTGCGTTTACAAACATAGAGGCTCACATACACAAACACCCAGACCCGGAACAACTACTTACAGATCATACAAATATTTGTACCGTGCAGAGATCGAACCCGCGACACGCTGCGCAGCAGTCGATCGCTCAACCCCTGCGCCAACCATGTCATCTTTTCCTATTTGTGTGGGCCCCGCATTAGTGGACGAAGTTTTGTCGCCATCAAATTAACGGTGTGGAGCGCACAAAATACCCACAGAGGCCTTTATCATGACTTTTCAGTTAGGGTCAGCTCAGACCGAGACGTGACGCTGCGCGCACATATCAATAGAGCTATTCAAAATCTAACTCTATTTCCTACACGAAAAGATACACATTTGCAGTATCGTTGCGTCACCTCGCGTTGCGTCGCGTCTCGGTGTGAACTGTACCCTTAGCACGAGTTTTCACTCAAATACTCTCAAGTAATGAAAACTCATGCTAAGGGTGCAGTTAGTGTGACGTAAAGTATTTTCAATTGACAAATTTCAAGGAAAAAATTAGTTCCTTCTTCGTACACCAGAGGCGCTGTTCCATTTTTCCATACAAGAAACGCTGTAAATACTGGAAAGACGCTGTAAAGTAAAATAGTGAAAACTAATGATAAGGGCTCAGACACATTTTATTTGAATATTATTAATATTATCTTTTCTTCCATTATTAGTAATGACTCATGAAATGTTTATTTTCGTCTACACGTCATTAAGGCTGTCTCGAATATTGATGCGTTAAATCTCTGTATCGCGGGACTTATGAATTACCGTTACCCCGGCACGTAAACGGCTATTGAAGGACACCGTAGATTTTAGTCAGTACGAGTTTGACAGTCCCTCCCACTGTGCCCTGGGTGGGAGGACTCATTTGATGATTTTGCCACAAAAAACAGTATGCATTGGTTAAACGAAAGAAAAAATGCATGTCCATTATTTTGTTATTTATTAATGCTATTAAATTGCCTATTACAAGGTATTAGGTATATTATTATTACCCGAAAATACTCGGAAACATACAAGTGGTATACATACATTCGGCGTGGCGGTCTAAAGAGGAGGCCTTAGTTCTGCAATGGACGTCTCCTTACGATGATTACAAAGCCAGCACAGCCGCGGTTATTACTTCATTGGGTCACATCCTTAATCTTCGTTTACCTTTATCAAAACATTGCCACCTTTACCCCGGATAAGTTTAAACCAATAAACACTGTAGCACCCACTATTAAAGTTCACAACCCCATAACATATTCATAACAGCAAAACTCTAGTTTCCGCAAGGTCGGAGATCATAACGTAGAAGTTTTGAATAAACTGTTGACTTCAGCGGAATGAAAGGAAGTGGGTGTATGTTTGAAACTGCAAAGCAGCGTACTGGGAAGAAGTTTCTTCATAGAAATATTAGTTCTATAATAACTAATTATAGTAGAACTGTGCAAAATAACGTGAGGTTGGCTACCAGAATTTGACGTTCACTTCCGCTGTACAGGGCCGGAGGACTCATTTCAAATTAATAATATCAAATACAAAAGCCAGACCACGGACCGGAAGACGCAACGTAGGTAGGCCTCCCACTAGGTGGACCGACGACATCGTGAGGGTCGCGGGCAACCGATGGATGCAAGTGGCTAATTGTCGTTCGGCGTGGCGGTCTAAGGGGAGGCCTATGTTCAGCAGTGGACGTTTTCCGGCTGATGCTGATGAAATACAAAAGCAATAATATGGTGGTTACATACACCTACATTAGAACTAAACACTTCGATTAGATTGGACAGTATTTATGAAATAAAATTATTTATTTGCAAGAAATATGGGCAGTTTATGCGGTGAAATTATATTTAAGTCCTTTAGATCTTATCGTACCAAATCATCATTATTAGCCTTCAATGTTCCCACTATTGGGACACAGGCCTCCTCTCTGTGAGATGGAGTGGGCCATAATCCACCACGCGGGCCCAGTGCGGGTTGGTAGATGTCACATGTCTTCGAATTTGATGGTTCTAGGACATGCCGGATTCCTCACGATGTTTTCCTTCACCGTTTTGTGAGAGCAGTGGTGATGAAATAAATTACACAAAGTAATGCGCCAGGCTGGGTTCGAACCCACGATCTACAACTCGTAAGTCGGGGCCGATACCACTGGGCCACCACTGCTCATATGGTTCGTACCGGATAAGGCAAGTAAAATTATACAATAACAATAAATTACTACGTAGTTCAACGACAACTCAAAGTTATAACCACACATTCGGTCAGTCCGTTAAAATCAGCAAACCTAATTATATTCGAGTCGGCTCGTCACAATTTGAGAACCGAGTTTTTGCCTGGACGCATATCTAGGTTCACTCGATTTGCTACCTGGCTGTACCGAATTACGTTTAACGGAAAATCTATTCTAATATTATAAAACAGTACAGCTTGATTGATTGAACGCGCTAATCTCAGGAACTCCTCGTTCAAATTGAAAAAAATATTTTTTGTCGGATCTGGTCTATTTATCGAGGAAGGCTATAGGCTATGTTGTTGGATAGTCTTTTTATCGAAGAAGGCTATAGGCTATGTAACATCACTACGACTGGAGTGGAACAGCGGGCGAAACCGCGGGACACATGTAGCCATAAATTAAAAGGTGCAGATATTGCTCCGACATAAGTAACCTACAGAACTACATACCAGCTTCATATCTCAGACTTTAATAAGCTTCAAAGAACGCCAAATGAAACAGAAAATCACCTGTCTCTTTTCTACAGCTTGCAACGTGATGCTGTTTGGTGCTGAAGGCGTGTACACTCTCCGCAACCACGGTGAGACCGGCAACTGCTCCATGCTGGCCGTGTCTCCTGCCACAGTCCAAGTACTAGACCTCAACGTGGGCGTCACCATCAAGAAGGGACGACTCATTGAAATGGAAACTGGGACCATTCACCACGTAAGTTCAATAGTTCTTCATAATCATCATAGTTCAATTTTGTGTAGAAACTTTTTGGTTTGGTTTTTGAATTAATGTTATTATAGGGTTCGCAATGTTTGGTTAGGGCACTTGACTGATTATGAGAACGAAGTTAGTTATCATCTAATTTATAAAAGTAATAATACGGTTCTGTTTTTCTTTGGTATTATACTTAAATTTAGATTTCTACATTCATTGGAAAATTTAACAGGTTTTGTTATAAGGAAATGATGAGTGCTCTGTCCCTTTTCCACGCTTATGCAAAGATCATTCTGACTTACCTAGGTATATTGTCGTGAGTCTTATTCGGCTACAAGTTTCACACACACAACATTTTGATATAACGCCAACTGGCGATAGCCCACGCAACGTAATTTATGAAACAATTAGTGGCCACCAGTGGCTTTCCGTGTGACACAATGATAGACAGACGCGGTTGGGAGCATTATTTCATGGAATTGGGGGAAGGTCCATTCGTTTTGCTAATATTTTGTCAATTTGAAATTTTAAGGACAATAATAGGGTGTTTTTGAAAAAATCTAATTTGGTAGTCCATCGGTTAGATCTCCAAAAACTATATTTATATTATAATTATCCGTATATTTTCTTTTTTTACGTAGGTAAACCAAAATTGTCGATGATCTGACAGGCAATACGTCACAAGCTAGTGCAGTTTTTACTGATTTCTGATGTCACAACCCGCCTCTGTCTCTCAAGTTTTGATATCTGTAATTATTCATTGATTTAAAAGAAATAATTGTGTATCATTATTTTTCAAAACACATAATGACAGAATTAAATTAATGAAATTTATGTATACTGTCAACATTCCTATTTTTTTAATAAACATCAATCTAAACTACCTACGTGAAATAAGGCCATGAGTTGGTACAATTTATTAGTCAGCAAGCAAGTTATGATCATCTACCAAAACGCACCAAGCGCGGTGGGTTACGGCGAATTCCTTTTGACAGAGAGGAGGCCTGTGGCCCAGAAGGTAGGTTGTTACTTGTACAGAAACTAACCATTCAGAGTTTCAGTTTAATGTTAATGTGTAATTCATCTCTAATTATTCAAGTCATCCGTCGAATGAAACACCAAATTGAAAAAGAGGAAATTACAGTTTTATAATGTTAAACGGCGTCATAAAATTGCTAATTACTATTCTACTTCAAGTAGAATTAGTCGCAGAAATTGCTTTAATGTCATTGAAAGCTAAGACATCTATATTTACATAATAATAACTGTCGAGATTAACTCTAGTGATACAATTTCGTGAAAATTGAAGTTCAAAAACGAGTTAAACTTTATTAAAAGGCTCATCAAAGTAAACCAATCTATTTTGTGAGTTAGTAGCTGTAATTGGCGAATTTCGTTGAAAATTTTGAAAACAGTTTAAATATGTATTTTCGCTTTATTTTGATCTCTTTTTTTATTTACAAAGCCGGTTTTTTCGCACTACTGTTTTTTTCGATTGATCATTAATTCTTAATTTTTTTTTCGCTGTACATATTGTTCTTGTGGTTGCTATCGCGTATTATATTATAAGCCTGTATCGTCCCACTGCAGGGCAAAGGCCTCCCTTCCCTCCTTCCACTTTTCGCGGTCTAGGGCGATTGTAGGCCAATCCCTCAAAAATCTAGCTCATCCCGCCATCTCCTTCTGGGCCTGCCGCGTTGTCGTTTACCGCCATCTGGGATCCACCGAGTGGTTGTTTTTGCCCAGCGCGTATATAATACGAATTATGAAATTTGTATGTTGCTCTTAAAATAAATACACTATGGGTCTCGGACAGCACAATAACCCTTTGGTACAGACTGTACCAATCTCTACGGTCCTATCGGACAAGATAAACTTGTACGCTATAATATTTCCCGGGCACCCCACCGAGCGACCCGACATTTCATTGGAAATTCATATTTAGCCTTGACTAATCTCCGTTTAGGTTGACCGCAATGAAGAAAACGTCCAGGCAGACGAGATAATTTATTATAATACTATACTGGGTGTAAGGGACAGCCCTCTGCAAACTTTCAGGATTTGCTCAGTAGACGAAACTGAACAATCTTCCACAATTTTTTTTTTCAGGAAATGAAAAAAAAATCAGCCTCACCATATAAAATTTATAAACTTGACTTGACTATCCAACCTATCTGTCAACGTCACTACCTGTCAACGTCCAATAGCTGATTAAACTTCCAAATCGACATTTAATTCGACTATTCGCTCGATATCGCTATTACTCCACGCTAACCATCCCCAAGTTATTACATGACGTTCCTAAACGTTATCTGTCAAATCTAACTACATAGTTCCTCCAATGAAAGATAGATGGCGCTTATCCAAGTTGATTGAAATGTGTCTACGCTTCGACAAATAAATAGGTACGAGTCAAATATTTTTAGATAGGTAATCCAACTTAAGAACTAATTCTTAATTTCTCCTTTCTATCCTTTCACATCTTATGGTTTCGTCCGAGGCTCTGGAATGGTTCTCTTCCTATCTTCGGGGACGTCAGCAGTCGGTTCGCGTTGATGAGAGTTCGTCAAGTTGGTGTGACTTATCTGCTGGTGTTCCACAAGGCGGTATTCTTTCCCCACTGTTATTCTCTATCTTCATAAATTTTATAACTCTCTGTCTTCGGTGTTCGTATCATCTGTATGCCGATGACCTTCAACTGTATGCAGCTGCGCGTGTGGAAAGTTTATCAGACGCTATAGGAGATGTAAACCAGGACTTGGTCGCTATTAAGAACTGGTCTGATAGGTTTGGGGTGTCTGTGAACCCCTCAAAATGTCAGGCCATTTTGATTGGTAGTCCGCGCATGATGGGTCGGGTGGGGATAAGCTCTCTTCCTCCTATTATTTTTAACGGTACCGTTATCCCCATCAGCCCTAGTGTAAAAGATCTCGGGCTTCATCTTGATTCGACGCTCTGCTGGCAAAGTCAAGTTTCTAGTGTCTGTCAGAGAGTCAACGGGACCTTGCGTGTCCTGTATCGTCTGAGGAACTTTCTGCCTGCAAAAACCAAGATTATGCTTGTGCAGACTTTAATCTTCCCTATAATCGACTATGGTGATGTGTGCTACTTTGACCTGAATGCAGTTTTTCTAGATAAGCTTGATCGGCTCTTAAACAACTGCATCCGGTTCATATTTAACCTTAAAAAATATGATCATGTTTCGAGCTATAGATCTGAGCTTAATTGGATGCCCATCCGACAAAGACGTAATTTGCGTTCCTTGACCACTCTTTTCTCCCTACTTAGCTCTCCGACTCCTCCTTCTTATCTTATCCCTCACTTTCAATATCTATGTACTTCACATGCTAGGAATCTGCGTTCTTCTAATAATCTTCTCTTACTTTGCCCTTCTCATACTTCTGATTTTATTCATTCTTCATTTCACATTCAGTCCATTCTTCTTTGGAATGCGCTTCCTCTCGGTATCAGGACGGCCACCAGTCAATTTGCATTTAAGCGGAAGCTGCGTCGTTATTTTCTACACCATTAGCAGAGTCGTCTCAATCTCCTTTCTTATTTTTATATGTATATATTATATTTATATATTATATATTTACCTATACATATATTATAACAAATATATATGTATGTTTATTTAATTTAAACTTATCTTTTTTTAACTCAATTTATACCTAAATTATCTCATTCTTTTTATGCACCTGCCATGTTATTTCTCCACTACCCTAGGTTGACTGGTAGAGAATGCCTCAGGCATTAAGTCCGCCTATGTACACGTGTTGCATAAAGTTTTAAATAAATAAATAAATAAACTAATTTTATTTTTCCCACGTTTTTTCCCACGTTTTTCCCACGTTTTTATACACTCACTTTTCTTGTTTGTTTGTTTGTTTATTTGTTTGTTTGTCGTTCCGTTTGGACTTTTGCAACTCAATTTTGAGGCACTTCCCGATAAGCTAGCAGGCTGAAATTTTGTAAACGCTTTGAGTTCTGATGACAATACATGACTAGCTAAGAAACGTCATAACAAATCCAATATGGCGACCTCCCCAAGATGGCGGACTGGCTGTTTGAAACCCACCCCCATGATATGGGATATCAAATGAAAGGGTTTGCTGTCAGGAATACGAAAAAAATAGTCACGGGACTTAAATCCAATATGGCGGACGTCCAAGATGGCAGACAGGCTATTTGAAATGCACCCCTGTGATATGGATATCAAATGAAAGGGTTTGCTATCAGGAGTACGGAAAAAATAGTCACGTGACTTAAATCCAATATGGCGAACGTCCAAGATGGTAGACTGGCTGTTTGAAATCCACCCCCGTGATATGGGTATCAAATGAAAGGGTTTGCTGTCAGGAATACGAAAAAAATAGTCATGTGGCTTATGCTAGGCTAGGCTATTAATCCAATATGGCGGACGTCCAAGATGGCGGACAGGCTTTGAGGCACTTCCCGATAAGCTAGCAGGCTGAAATTTTCAGGGTAGCTTCAAACCCGATGAACAATGATAAAAATAATAAAATAAATTAATAGATTAAAAAAATCTAAAAACCCACGTTTTTAAATGTCCTAGAAAGAAGAAAATAACCCTACAGGGCTGAGAGAGGGGCCACTCAAAACGTGGGGGCGTATCTTTGCAAGTTACACCTACGATCTCACGTCATGTAAATATATCCCATAAATAACACCCTTATATAATATACGCCCCCACGTTTTGAGTGGCCCCTCTCTCAGCCCCGTAGGGTTATTTTCTTCTTTCTAGGACATTTAAAAACGTGGGTTTTTAGATTTTTTAAATCTATTTTTTAGTAATACCTATAGCCTATTGCAATAAGTAATTCTCTGAGATTGGCTAGAGATGATTATGCGTGCGTAATAAGTTTTACTAGCACCCCACAGAATTTTACGATCATTTCTCAATCTTATTCTTTTCGCGATACACAATACCCACGAGGAAAGAAGGCAATATGATCCTTTCAGCGTACAATCAGCAAATGAGCTAAGTATACAGGCAGCAAGTTTTAAACCGTTTTCCTGTGTATTTTATGCATGCTTTATGCTGTATGGATGCAATTTCAAGATTTTATACTACAGGAAGCCAATTAATTTTGTATGCAGGCACATTGAAACCTAAAACACAACATTGGAACACCGTTTAAAAGTTGCTGCCTGTATTCTAAACTCTTTTGGTGAATGTACATTCAGAAGGGTTGTATGACTTTATTAATCTTTTATGTTACTAATTAAAACACAAATCATTATCATGCTCAGGCTTTGAATATTAAGCCTTGAATATGTAAATACAGGCAGATAACACGAAATTCTAATAGCATTCAGAATTTGTAATTACAACCGCAAATAACTAGGACATAACGTGTAGGCCACAACTGTAACTACCACAATACGCCTAACATTACAATTCCATTGTAATTTTAGACGTATTCTGGTAGTCTGAATATGACTATAACGGGTACTAAAAGAGACAAATCATGAAACAAAGCACGTTCATTTATAATGTGATAAATTTCAAATACTGTCATTAATTTCAATTCATTTTAAACAAGTCTCTTCTTAATAATTATTTCCACTTCATCATCATCATCGTGATCTTTAAGCCTCCTGCAGACACACGCGATTAATCGCGCGGGGCGACATGTCGCGGTCCATTCGCAGTATTTTTAGAGTGGAAATTAGCTTGGCTTGTTGTCGCAGCGCGATTAATCGCGTGTGTCTGCAGGAGGCTTTATCCGTGTTCTTTTAAATTCTTTAATGAGACCGTCACTCTTGATTACAAAACTTTTAAGTAACTGAACTTTACTTCTTAACGAAGTAAATGTAAATTGTTTAAAGTTGAAACGTAACTCGCGGATTACATTGCAATTGTAAACAATTGTAGATTAACGGCACGTTCAGTGCAGTGGCTGAACGATTGGACTGCTGCGATGCGTGTCGTGGGTTCATTTCCCGCACTTAGCAAATATTTGTATGACCTGCAAGTAGTTGTTCCGGGTCTGGGTATTTCTGCATGTGAGTTTAAGTTTGTAAACGCACCCACGATACAGGAGAAAATACTTGTGTTAAAAAAATACTAATTTTCCTGCATTTTGGAAAAATGTATTAGTTCTTTATTAGTAACTAATACATTTTGGCACTGTTTTTTAGGGTTCCTACGTCCGAACGAAAAAACAGAACCCTTATTAGATCACTCGTGAGTCCAGTTTTCACAATATTTTTTTTGTATTAAGTACATTTTTTTTACCGAATATTATATTTTTACATCTGTACATATATATTTGCCTACTTCCATATCTCTTTCCCAATTCTATATCTCGATGTCTCACATCGAGCTATGTGAAATCGTGTTGTATAAGAATTGGCGTGTCTATTGTCTTTCAAGAGTCTAATATGGTCATAACAATGTTCTGATCGTGAATTCTAGGAATGTATTGACGATTCAATAGCTTGGCACGATGGCTAAGGAATGTGACGACAAATCTGTCGAGTTAAGTGGCTTTATTGTCTGATAGACATTGCTTTGTGCATAAAATTTTGGAGCAAATTCCAAGAAATAAGCAGTACTCATGTAGTCTTCATTCCTATTTTAATCTTTTATTTATTACCTTTATCACCATGGTAACGACCTTGATATTTGTTATTTTGAATCCGTCACGGGGTCGTCCGTTAATAGGTCACGATTCAAATTTGTCACTTATACATACTTATGTAGGTATGTACAATTGACAAAATTTTATACTGACCCAACAATTTTCTTACAGACATTTAAACACAATCAGGGTCACATTCGACCTTGATCTTTGTTATTTTGACGGATTCAAACGATTTATTATCAACATGTGTCTGGATTCAAATTTGTTGACTGTACAAGAATTTATAGCGATCTTTTTTTCCGCAGTGCACAAAGCGCGGCCTGACTGATTATCTGGACATCGGAGGCGCTAACGGTCTCGACCACACCAAAATGGAGGTCCATGATAGTGTGTGTGGACTTGATTCTAATGAAGGTAATAACAGTGCACATTATTACTTGACTCCTTTACATCTCCTTTTCGATGTATGTGTCTCTGTAGCAACATTAATAAAAATCAGTGGTTTAGGCATGACAACATAATAAACAAGCTTACATTCGCATTTATGATATTAGTAGGGATTAGGATGAGTGCATCAATCTTTATCCTTCATATTTAGCTGTTTTCTTTCTCCAAAGTTTCTTTGAAGAATAAATAGCGTAAATCTTTCAGTTTTAGTTTTCGTCAAAATCGGCGTCGAGACTTCTTTCAACGTTTTTTGAAATTCCTCATAGTTTCGGATATAGCCATCCACGCCCGGTTGAAAAAATCACCCTGTACAAGTATATAGGAATAATAGTTTTCCCCAAGTAACCCCGTACTTTGTAAGAAAATACGGCACTTTCATCTTCAATTCCGGGCGACAAAGAGCGAAGTCTCAAAGCGAAATGTATTTTAGATTTCCTTATTAATAGTGATAGGTAACGCTATCCATATTCGAAACATATCGATGCCTATGAATAAGAGCCACTGTGAAAATTGACAATTTTCCAATGGCGACTCTATGAGGAAGGAAGAGAGCCTCTATATGTGTGAAGTCGGAATGAAGTACCAGCGTGAAGTTAAATATAAAAAGTGTTTTTATTAGGTTTATTTAATTTTTATTGAAAAACAATCATTTATCAAAATATATAGTTGGCAAGAATTGACAGATCTCGTGTCCCTGAATAATATGGTCACAGCATAATTATTGAAAAGTTAATTAGCATATTGGACCTTAAACATACATAGATACTTACTATTTTTCGCAAATGTAACAAGAAGGCAAAAGTCAGATATAGTTTGTATCATATAGTATCTACATGTTTTCACGGTCAAATTACCATTACGAATTGATAAAAAATTCTCAAAGTGAACAACCTTTTTATTGAATTATTTTCTGGGACGAAAGGCATCCTATGTCCCGGAAAATTAGAAAAATTACATATGCGTCTGTAACCTCATAGTCAATCATCAATTACTAAAGTGGTTTTATTTCTTTTTACTTATATGATGACTGTGGTACGTGCAGATTCTGACAAAAACGATTTACTCGCGTTCCTATAGTTTTGCGAACGCTATAACATATTTAAGGGCGCATTGCATCTATGAAGCTGAGCCAGAATAGCACTTGGTAACCGCGTTCAAGAGCTACCACAGCCCTGAGCCCGGGGTCGCGGGACTGTCATCAGGTAACTGTGATCCGGGAACGTAAAGGGCTATTGAAGGATCACCGTGGATTTCAGTCAGTACGTACAATTCTGACAGTAAGGGCTTTGATGATTTTACCACGATAAAAAAGGGCCTAGCCCGACTTTTCCGTATTTGAGACGTAGACAGGAACTATGACGTTAATTTGATGGAAAAAATAATAATTCCTAGTTCCGCTAGAGGCGCTTTTTCATTTTCCGTACAATAAACGATGTAAATACTTTAAGTACGCTTTAGGTAAAATACGGAAATTTTGTGTCAAGGCCTGTGCCGACACTGGTAGTTCTAAAAGCCGTAAAGAATACTGTCACTCAAGTGGGCTGATAAGCAATAAATGTCTATGTTACTGATTTGCAATGTAGAAAATACATTGAAAAGTTTCAGCTAATTTTCTACGCATTACATGATTCTAATTTCCCAAATAAATAACGTTCAAGGAGAACGTTACCCAAATTGCCTTTCTGTCAACTTAAACCCTTTATTGCTTTTTATAGCCCTTCGACATTCTAAAGGCCGAAACAGTTTATTGCATGTTGTAATATGCAAATGTGTAGTAAAAAGTTATTCAAAGAGTTTCTTTTTCAGCGCGCCGTCCGACGTTCATCGCTTGTGAGGACACCGTTGTCCGACTGGTGTCCAGTGGACGTTACCACAACTCTGCTACCCTCGCCTTCGCCCCCCTTCCCCTGGAAGACCTGGAACACGCTGACCTCATGTGTGGCTTAAACGACCTCTAAATGAAAACACCCGCTTACTGAAAAGTAGCCTCTCGACTATGGCTCCAGGGATGACATTTGAATGCAAGATTAATTTATTTGAGAATTCACGTTCTACGAGTTTAATCGTTTCGGTACGTGAAGTTTGTATACTGACCGTTGTTTTTTATTGTTTTTAAACTAAAAAACTTTTTTATTCGTAATTTAACTGATTGGATGTAGATAGAATAGAGTATTTCAAAACTGAAGTCAATACGACTATATTTATCGCTACTCGTAATGACGGTAGATTATCTGTACTAGAAATTATAAGTCCTAGATTAGATTAATCAATCAATTAATCAGAGAAAGTTTGCGCTTTGGGCTTAGCCTGTCGATGTCGTCTTAGGCGCAAACTTTGATCAAACAATTAGTCTCTGTTAGAGGTAAGTTGCAGTACTTAGCGTCGTTGCCAGATTTAGACAGGACCCTTCACTGGACGCGCTCTCGCATCCAATCAGGGGATCAGGGGCAATAACGGTAACAAATTGATGCCAAACTATGTAACTTATTCCTGAATTTTATCAAAAACCGTGTCAGTTTTTAGACATAAGTTAATATTACAAGTAGACACACATCTTAATGTAGCATTAAGAAACTAATATGGTAACCCGTAATGTTGCGTAGTTCGTGTCTTACCGAAATAAAAATTTATTACCAAATTCAGTATCACTATTCTAGTCATGCATTAAGACGATAGCGTTAAATGTTAACGCTCTAGCTATTTGTCAATAAATAAATGTACATGATGGATTGTTTTATTTTTACTTTATCTCACAATTACACCTAACATAATATACAATCATTGAGCCAGCTGTAATCTAAAAGTTCCCAACTAAATAAAAATTGCACTTCAAACCAAATACATAAAAGCCACCGCTCACTAGAAACTTTTTGTCACGGTGACTTTTTGTCGCAGTGACTTTTTGTCACGGTGACTTTTTGTCGCAGTGACTTTTTGTGACGGTGACTTTTTGTCACGGTGACTTTTTGTCGCACTGACTTTTTGTCACGGTGACTTTTTGTCAAGGTGACTTTTTATCGCAGTGACTTTTTGTCATGGCGACTTTTTGTCGCAATGGCTTTTTGTCACGGTGACTTTTTGTCACGGTGACTTTTTGTCACGGTGACTTTTTGTCACGGTGACTTTTGGTCACGGTGACTTTTTGTCAAGGTGACTTTTTGTCGCACGACTTTTTGTCACTGTGTCTTATTGTGACAGTAACTTTTTGCCACGGTGACTTTTTGACACCCAGTCGAATTGTCCGCTAGGAGCTATTTGTCACCACCATAAACAGAGCACTCCCATATATCACTCGACGGGGAAATAAAAAGTCTCCACAGCAAAAAGTCACTAGTGAGACGCTGGCCTTATTCTCAGGTTTTTTGATGCTGATTGTAATTGCACTTTTCCTTTATACCTATATTTTTGCAATGCCACGCCGCGCCGTCACGATGCCTCATCAACCCGGTACGAGCTGCGTTGACGTTGCTACGACGTTGCTACGACGTTGCTACGACGTTGCTACGACGTTGCTACGACGTTGCTACGACGTTGGTACGACGTTGCTACAACGTTGCTACGACATTGCTACGATGTCGCTAAGACAATTCGACGGCCTATTCACATTCCAATAATTTATTATTCTAATCTGCCGCTTTGATGTAACGGTGGTAAACGCTACTGCCAAAGGAGGTCCTAAGTTTAATAAACGAGTCGGGAAATATTATTGTAAAGTTTTTCCGATTTTCGTCCGGAGCACGATCAACTGTTCAATCGCATTGTCACTAATTTACATAGTTAGCGCAGTGGATGAGCGATCGACTGCTGCGCAGCTTGTGTCGGGTTCGATCCCCGCACGAAACAAATATTTGTATGATCTGCAAGTAGTTTTTCCGGGTCTGGGTGTTTGTGTATGTGAGGTTCTATATGTGTAAACGGACCCACGATACAGGAAGATATTCAAAAGAATAAAGATTTAAAAAAATGGTTTGTGCACCTAATTAACCAATCTATTACAGGTAAGAAATATTCTGAAACTTCAAACGAAACTAGTATTGTGCTTAAAGAGTAATAGGTAGGTATCACAGAGTAGGGGCTTGTGCCTGATTAATGGTAAAAGACTCACTACTCTCTACTAAATAATTATAACTTAAATATCACCTGCCATGTTATCTCTCCACAACCGTTGATTGACTGGTAGAGAATACCTCAGGCATTAAAACTGCGTTTGAGAAAAAACTTTACAGGCTTTACAGGCTTATTAGTTCTTGCCATTAGATTAGATTCTAACCTAATTGGCTTAAAAGCTAGAGGCCCTTGAGACTGCAACATTAATATTTTAATAGGAATCTCACTAACGAATTAATATAAATAATTTCGAGTACAAATAATAATACCGACTTTACTTAAAGAAAAAATAGTAGGCTATCATCATGTCCGTCATTTGATCTACTGCTGAATGCAAGCATCCCTAAAACCACAGAATACTTCATAGTACTACATACAGAAGTGTCACTTCCCGAAAACAAACAAATGTAAAATCTTTGCTCGAGAGGATAAAGTAAAAATATGTACAGAGCGCGTGCGAAACGGGCGGCGGGTGGCAGCCGACTGTGAAACCCATCGAAACCCGTCCACGGAGCGCCCGGGTGTGCTTGCAGTTTCATACTACAAGCACACGCGGGCGCGGGCTACACCACGAAGTGCGCCAGGCTTGCCAAAACTAACATTCCTGGTCTTGAGTGGTTCGCATCCGTCCGCTGCCAGCCACTTTCTTCAAATGACTGCCACTGACCCAGAAAGCCCCATGCACTGGGCACATCATGAAGTATACGATAATTATGTCTAGGCATTTCACGATGTGGCTAACAGAAATACGTGAAAGATATTCTCTGATTCCAAAAAAGAAGGCATTCTAGACATGTATAAATAACTGCTGAATTAATGGGGAAGGCCGGTCAAAGCTAATTGTAGATGGCGCCACTATAGCTAAGTCCTAATCCGACCAATGAGGTAGTACTATTTTGAAGTACCTATAAGATTTGAACCAATGACGATGCTTGGAACTAGCTGTACTAGCGCCAATAGTTCCCCAGTTGCCATCCCCATTATGTAATAACAACTTTCTCTACTGTTCTAAACAATACAATTCAAAGTTACCGCATCTAAAATAAAATAATTAAATTGTTACTCGGTCGCTCTAGTAGGTAGGTAGGTACTTTTACTGCCGACGGCGACGACCTCTGTAAACCTTACACTAAACCAATGAATACGGCTCCCTCACGATATTCGTCATTTATGAGATGCCTGCCGACCTATTCTGATACAATTTAGTGTTGTTTGAAAAACATAGATGTCGCTGTAACCCAGAAAGAGTGCCAATCTTAGATTTTAAAATGCTCAGATTCCGTGTTCGAAACAAAGTGAGCACGTAAACATATTTAAATATTTTCCTTGAAGATGTTCACTTGTTTTACATAGGAATCTAACGACGGGGGTAACTTTTCTTCGGTTTTTTTGGCTTCTATTCTCAGTGGCCTCATAGAATCTGAAGGTGCCAGTATTTTGTATGTACTCCGTTCTGAAAAACTGCCTCATGAAGCCTGTTCTCATGTGCATGTACCTACTATTGCAATAGTTGTGTATGTTACTAGGAAAAACGAATGCGCCCTCTATCAAAGAGACAATGCATTTATTTGGCCTTGAACATCACGTTGGTTAGGCTACTAACAAAAGCGACCTCTGTCGGCGCGAACATAACAAAAGAAAACTTAAAATACAAACAGCCTTTCGCAAACCTGACTTCATAATATCCAACAATGATAAGCTAAGCTAAACTAATTGAGTAATCCAGGAGTAACCAGTTTTAACTAACAACAGAATAAAAAACACCAATTTTAATTAAATTTTATTGAATAATTTTTTGGATAGAGATAATAAACAAATACTTATTTAAAAGCAATATATACCACTATTGTGTAACAGTATTCTGACAAAAATAGTTTATTCCCGCTACAGTGAAATAAATATTCGTGCAACTGTACAAACGAATTTACGTAATAATAAAAATATACTAGATTTTTTTTCGACATTAAAATTCTATGAGAATAAGAACTAATATCGATAGTAATTTTAGCGTTACGATTAAGATGAACGTATAAAGAAAAACAAGGTTATAAAAACGTTGTTTTATAATTTCACCTACAGAAAGCGTTAGGGCACACGACACCATAATCCAACATATAAAACACATATTGTCGACGTCATTCGCATTTAGTATCCAGTGATAAAACAAATAAGTGCACACTCATGTATACACACATTTAAATTAGCACCTAATTTGTAAAGCAGTATCTACTATTATCGTTTGCATAACAGATATAAGCTTTTACACAAATAACATTAAACATTTATTTTTTCTAACAAATAATACCATTGTAGATTTCCCTAATTGACTACACATTTAAGAGCTGTTTTACATACATACAGTGTTATTGATTATTGTTACTTTACGCATATATCAAATATTTCCAGATTCATAGTGTGGATAGGATATTCCTCCTATATTATGTAGATAGATAAGAGAAAACAAGAGAGTCCAGTATTAGTTACATAAAATTCTAATGGCAATCACATCAATTCTAAGTCTTATATTATACTATGCTATACACTACGCCTAATGAGTAGCTTATTCAACAAATATATTAACAGACAGTACGTATCGATATCGTCTCATACAGCGATAGGATGTAGGGTTAACCCTACACATACCTTAATTATAGATCTATGTGTGAAAACTAAAATTTAGGCCTATTGAAAACAAATAATAAAAAGGTCTCTTTAGTACCCGGCAACGAAAAAGCCACATTGATCACGCTCTTTGGAATGAGAAAATTTGTAAGTTTCGTCCACTGCTGGTCATAGATTTTTCGCAATATATGTTACTAAGATACGGTTTTAAACTTTCTTGATCCAGTCTCTGATTGCAGCTTTTCGCAGGTAGTCGCTACACATAGCCTATTGGTCTAGTGGTTAGTGACCCTGACTGCTATGCCGGAGGTCGTGGGTTCGATTCTCACCAGGACAAATGTTTGTGTGATGAGCACGATCATTTGTTCTGTGTCTGGGTGTAATTTATCTATAATATGTATGTATTTAGAAATATATAAGTATGTTTATCAGTTGTCTAGTACCCATAACACAAGCTCTGCTTAGCTTGGGACTAGATGGCGTTGTGTGATAGTTGTGGAATATTATTATTATTATTATTATCGCGTTGTTGCTACACTACGTTTTCCTAGTCCGGGTCTCGACTTAAGGACACGTCCACCCCAACGGTTGTTTTTCCTGCGAGAGTTGTGGTCACTTGGTCAGCCCACTGCCACGTGACCTTACTAATTCTTTGAACTATGTCTCCAACTTTGGTGCTCTGACGGATCACCTCATTCCGGATATTTTCGTTCCATAGCTTGCTGAGTGACTTTAAACTTTTGGACTAGCCTCATTGTGATTGACCGCGATTCGGCACAGTAAAGGTGGCGGTTCGCCCCGCGATCGAGACAGGAGTCAGTGACCGGAGACCGCGACAGTACTTAACATTAGGCAATGTATGAGCGGCAGTTCGCGAGCGAGACAGCGACAGGAGACAGATACGGTAGCAATCTCCGGTCGCGGTCTCGTGTCTCGGTCTCCTGTCGCGGTCTTCGGCGCGAACCAGTACCTTAAGTCATTACTAGTAGGACGCCCGCAGTGTATATCTTGGTAGCATGACTGACTGACATGACCAGTGACTAACGTCATACAGGTAATAATTATGTGACAGCGATAACATAGATTTTCTCTTTCTAAAAGGCGCGATCAATTCGTATTATTTTTTCCCGGAAAATAAAAACCGTTATATATTTATATTTTTAACTACAGTCGGTTCATTGTTCATGAAAAAATAATGATCTATTTTACACTTGTTTTTTTTTTTAACTAAAGATATTTCCATAATTTTGTTCATGACAAATGTTCACAAAAAGTTCGGTGATTTTTTTGATTTGCATTGTTTATTTTAAACAGCATTAGGGCTAATTGCACATATAAGTTTGACACAGGTAAGTAACAAGAATTTCTTAGAATAAATATATTTTGCAGTTAAATTCAAAAGTTAAACCGTGTTTAAAATTAAGTGCAATACTCCTTTTATAATAAGTCAGATGTGGATGAAACGTATTTCCTATTTATATTTCTACAGAATATATAATATAAGTATATTATAAAATAATTTTCTGTAAACTTTTAAAGTAATATTTTGGTGAAAACAGATCTTAATATTATTTGAAATTGCTACTTATCATACAATCCTTATTTAGATCACTTTACATCTTATTCTTACTAATTAAAGCTATCCCATACAACTTCTCAAATTGTGCTTAATTCAACAAGAAAGCGAGTGTTGTGCACATTTGCCAATGTTAGTATATTTCCTATATTTTGTTAATAAAATCCAAATACACTGTCAGGGGTAAAAATAATGTAAAGATGGATTATCAAATGATGAAACTACTTCGTGCTTATAAAAGGGGCTTAGTGTTTTTGGATAGTTCGGAATACCTACATTAAAGTTTGGGAAAAGGGTTACGTCGATGTGATTCAGTACTAAATCAACATGTTTCTTGTCATTTTGTGTAAGCATGGTCACTTTCTTCCAATAATATATTCCATCGCTTCTCCATCTTGTTCAAGGATAGTAATTGACGATCGCATAGGTACAAATATTTTACCGCTAACGTTTCTTTAGTACAAATATTATGTTAAAAGTATAAAATTGTTACTAAGTTCATAAGATAATTTTTCACTTAAAGCATTATTAAGCTACAAATTACGTACTGTTTCGGAATTCACGGCTATTGTGAAGACGAATACGTTCCTGTATATAATTTCCTCATAGATATGTTTTACATTAGTGATATGTATATCGATTATGATATGAAAGGAAAACATACTTAACCGGTGTTAACAATAAGTATCAGAATCGTGTGACTTAGTTTTACTAAATTGATTTACGGTATATTGTGCTTTGCCTATCAAATATAATAATTAAGGTACAGATAAGTCTACTCAGCGCTCAGAATATCGCAATCTATTCTAAAGAAGGGACTATTCACAAAATATACTATTATCTGTTCGAAGTCATAAGAATTTGGAGTTCATAAGATCCTCAAGTGGTACGAATTATTAGCGTCCTAAATACAATAGTAGTAAATATATTGATAAAAATTCATCTCACAGTATACACTCGACTTCTATATTACCATTTAATATATAAAATCGTAAAATTTTGCTACGAATAAGATATGTCATTTTGCTATTTAAGCAGAGGCACACTTTGATATGTATAGTGATTTTTATCAAACTGTCGTGTGTGAAAGCTTCGCTTTAACAATGAAAGCCGACGTATAAATACTTTCTCTAAGTATAACTTACGTTATTATATACGCACAGGTATTATAATAATTCGCCGACATTTATTATTTTCATACTCATAACATGAAATACACATTAACTAAATATATGAAACATCAAACATACGAAACAACTAGTTACAGGAACATCGTAAACTAAATTATTTAACATTCAACATACTTTTTCTACGATATTATTATGATACAGAAAATGAAATATAATAATAATCAGCTTTTACTTAACGTCTTTCCTTCACTTTCCACGTACAAAATCACATCACGATTTCACTTTTAAAAGTTTCATTTTGTAACGTTCCATGTATTGTTCATTTTACTTCATTTCGCGTTCCACACACCAGTTATTTAATTTAGATTGTGATAAAATATATTCAATTAATACAACAATTACTTCTAGTACTTTAGTAGCCAATATTAAAATTCGAAATGCAATACTCATCTAAGTTTTCATAAACATTTATAAAAAGACAGTTTTAATGAGACAAAATCGTATCAATTTATCCCAAACTCGTCTCAATAAAGCTGTTATTTAATAATTATTCGTGAAGTAAAACATTTATTTGCATTGTTATTGTACTAGTTTGTATAAATAAATTTGTCTACTCTTCCCTACTGCGTAAATATTAATTTGACTGGCTCAAGAGCGCTGCCATGCCCTGTTTACAACGCGACAGTGGTGGCAAGCGTCGTCAGCAGGACTATGGGCAGAGTGGTGCCCGCGACGCTGCTGTAAGGACCGGTGACGGCCCCGTCACATGGCATGTGCTCCAGTTCTGAAAAATTAACAGAAATCTTATGAACAAAAATTTTTTGGTGAATACATCCCAGTGTTCATGTATTCCTTGTTATGGAAACGTAAATACATAAGTTAGAGGACATCAGATCGTCACTTTGTCTAATTGGTAGTCATAGTATGGAAATGTAATGGTAGGAATTTTTGTAAGAGAAACGAAAGGCAGTTTGTATGACTTCAGTCAGCTTATTGCTTTTTTATGGTCTTTTGTCGACGGGAAAAAAATACAAGAGACAGAAAATAGAAAGATATTATCGTTTTCAGCATGGCGATGTAAAATATAGAAAATAAATGATTTTACTCTTCAATGGTGTTCGGAGCGTGCCATACTCGTGCAAAAAGAACAGTCGAAATGTATATGGCCATGCTATGCGTGCTGAAACGACAAGTAATATATAAAATAATAGACGCTACGCACACCCCAAAATAAAAATGGTATAAGAATGAAATGACGAAATGTAGGTGTACACTAACAAACAACAACGCAATGTTACCTCTTATTTCTCCTATTTGATTACTGAAGAGATTTTTTTTATAACTGGACATAAATATTAGGAGATAAAATGATAACCAGTATCACCAAACTAACAGTAAGTTGGTAAGTTTTACCAACTACAACAAGTTGAACCAGAACAATACTTAACTGTGAGTCTTAAGATAGACTTAATTGCCTAGTTAAAACTGTCACCGTAGTCGTAAAGTATGGTAGTAACAAATACGTAAGTGAATAATAAAACTCTACTGTAGTTCCTAACTTGCTTAAAGTTTCTGTTAGTAGAAGTTTTAACGCCTTGAATGTACAATTTTACTAACAGTTTTAAATCGTTGAGTGGTCACTTAAAAGTTTTTAAGTTTCTTGGGGTTTTCAGGGATAACAGACACATGTAAGGATTACAAGACACGAGGACAGCTTTTTTAAACTTGGAATAATGAAGTATTATTATTGTCTGGTCAAGAATTTCATAGCTTTAGCTAGTCCCGTTGAAAACCAGCTTTTGCACTTTTGGTATTTGCTAACTATATTTTTGCTGTTGTCTAATTTTTTTTTTTTTTTAAATAGGTATAATGTGCACTCGTGAAGTTACGGCACTAATAGTTTAGGTACCTAGTGCACACACTAGGTACCTAAACTATTAGCTATTACTGGAAAATACAGCCTATAGTTAAAAGTAAGATAAAACTAAGAATAAAGTGAGACAAAAGTAGAAAAAAAGTAAGAATACAGTAAGAAAAAGCAAGATAAAACTAAGATACAATTAAGAAAAAAGGTAAACAAAATCAAGACAAAAGTAATATAAAATAAGCAAAGATAATAATAAAGGTAGACAAAAAAAAAAGGAAAGAAACATTAAGACACAAATAGTAATAAAATAACAATAAAATTAATAGTTAGGTAAGAGTAAGAAAGAAGTAAAAATAGTAAGACAAAACTAGAGTAGAAGGATAAGAAATCAACACAAGCTTTCAGGTGTACTTGCAATTACAGTCACTACTGGGTTTCATACCATTGAGCTTATTGAGGAAGTCATTCCAGAAGGCGCAAGCGGAGGCGCGGGGTCCACGGGGCCCGGCGGGGCCGCTGGTCCCGTCAGCCGTGTACGTGTAGTAGTGCGGCGACGAGCGCGAGTACAGCGGCCACTTCTCGTCTGGCTTGTGTGGTTTACTGGAACACATTGAAAAAAAGAAATTAGCTTAAGTCACATTATGCATCGGGCACGCCGCGGTAAGACCCCTCTTTGAGGAGTGGCTGGATAGGCATCACGGCGTCCTGACCTACCGCCTGACGCAGGTCCTCACCGGACACGGAAGTTTCGGGAGATACCTGTGTCGGATAAGGAGGGAATAAACGCCTGGGTGTCACCACTGCGAGTATCGCCCGGAGGACACATTGGAGAATATGGTGCAGGACTGCCCCGCTTGGGCAGCGCACCGCCGTGTCCTCACGACGGCGATAGGCGACGACCTCTCGCGCCCGGCATTGGTCGAGGCCATGCTGCGGGGCGAGACGGAGTGGGAAGCGGGCGCCTCCTTCTGCGAAGCAGTCATGCTAGCGAAGGAGGAGGCGGGACGCGTATGGCAGAGGACAGCGTTCACCTCACATCCCAGCCGCAGTGGTAGACGCCCACGGCGAAGGACGTCACCAGACAATCTTCGGCCACCGTAGGCGCGGGCATGCGAGAGGCGAGTAATGGGAGACTCGCTGTCCGACCATGGACCATGCCCGGGTCGAGCGACGGCGCGGTGTGTTCCACGCGTGCCTCAAAAAGTATCAGCACAATGACGGGGCCCCCCTTTAGAGGGCCATAGCCTGCAGGGGTCGCGGGACTACCGAATCACCATGACCCCAGAACGTAAAGGGCATGAGGATTTTAGTCAGTACAAGTCTGACAGTCCCTCCCGCTCTGCCCTGGGTGGGAGGACTCATTTGACGATTTAGTAGATAGATTCCAATTGACAACACAGTTGGAGCACAACAACAGGGCTCGATGCTAAATGTCTGCCAGTGTTGCCTGGGCCCTAGAACGCAAAGGGCAACTTATGTAACAGCGTGGGATTTAGACTCTGGACTGTAGCGTAAGTTAGAGGTGACAAAGACGAAGTCGATGGCGCTGATCTTAGGGTAAACTTGCTTCATAGTTGACTTTGTCAAGCCTAGAAGCTCTATCTGTGAAGAAATTAAGGTTGTATGCGTTCGGAGAAACAGATAATTACATATTTTAACGCCGTCTTGTGAATAATTACATTAAATAAACCATAAATGAACACCCCAATGAACCGTTCACCCAAGAAAAGCGACTGAAGTCACCCTTACGGCTTGCTGTATTCAAAGCCAGGCGTTAGTTTGAAACTATGTCACGAATGTACTACGGGTAGGCCCTCGAGTGCTATCGGTTACGTTGATGAATGGGCTTATCGATCCCAAAGATTATCGAACCGTAGGCAAGTTACTTGATACTTGATTGGACGATAAACCCAAAGACGCATAAGAGCGCGTTTCCATTAGGCAAGTCTTGCATTCAAGTTTGACATCACATTTGCATACAAGTAGCTTGAATTGGAAACATGTTTTCGAGAGTGTGTAAATTGCTTGAAGGTTTTAGTTGTATACAATTGGCGATGATCCCAATTAAACAGTTTGAAAATGTACGTTCAATTTGCACATCACTTGAAGCAAAATGTACAAGTTCAAAATATACCTACTTGTAACTTGTAATATGTAGGTTTTTTCAATTTGCATACAAGATGAAACTTATATACAAGTAACTTGTATAATGGAAACGCGCCTAAAGAGTGGTAAACCCCTTCTGCGAAGCAGTCATGCTAGCAAAGGAGGAGGCGGGATGCGTGAGGGAGAGGACAGCGTACACCTCACGACCCAGCCGCCGCGGGAGACGCCCACGGCAACGGACGTCGCAAAACGATCTCCGCCGTAGGCGCGGGCATGCGGGCGGTGAGTTATGGGTGACTTGCCGCCCGATCATGGACCATGCCCGGGTCGACGGTGCGTTGTGTTCCACGTGCGCCTCAAAGAGCTGTCAGCAATCTGACGGTAGGGGGGCCCGTCAGATTGCTGACAGCTCAGAAGAGGGCCAAAGCCTGCCGGGGAACGGGACTGTCTCACCTGGTTACCGTGACCCTGGTACGTAAAGGGCTATTGAAGGACACCGTGGATTTTAGTCAGTACAAGTCTGACAGTCTCTCCCGCATTTTACCAAACTAAAAAAAAGGGTGGTAAACCCCGAAGGGTGAGGGCAGGAACATGCTTTTGTTTAAATCGCAAGTTGAGACCTATTCCATTGATATCGTCCCAGCTGTAGGAATATCACAGGTTGATTAAAACTGTTGGCGTCTACTAATCTACATACATTCGACCAACGTTTCTTTTTGTGCATTTTGCACTGGCTGAATGGATTTCAGTGGGCTCAGAGAAAGGCTATAGTCTCGAATGACACATATGACACTGCTCATTCCGGTATTAAGTTACGGCAGAATACAATATTTTCGATTTACACGCGAGTGAAGCTACTGGTAACAGCTCGTAAAAGGTAGATAATTATTTTGATTGCCATTAACCGAGCGCAAATCCAGACAACAGATTAAGCCATCTCAAAAATACATGATTACTGAGGCTATAACAGAAAATTTCCGTATTTTACGTACAGCGTACTTGATGTTTGTACGGCGTTTATTGTGCGGAAAATGAAAAAACGCCTCTAGTGCAGTGTGAAGAAATAGTTTTTCCATCAAATTAAGGTCAAAGTTCTCGTTTATTTTACGTCACAAAAACGTAAAAGTCGTGGTAGGGCCTCGGACATCAGAAAAACTAACGGACATCGGACAGCCGCCTCAAATTTATTTTAAAAATTCAAATCGATATTCCAAACTTAGAATAATCAGTTTAGTTTAAAACTGAAACTTTATTGTCCTACACATATCAACTGGAAAAGAGTAGTGACCGTATGAAACAGGCGTCAATCTAACGAAAACGATACGACGACTCTGGTACATAGTTACGGGTCGCTGCGCTTACGGTTCAGCGAATGCTGGTCAGTCGAAGAGATGCAAGCGTGGCGACGGACAGGCGTAAACACGAGGCCGACGAGCCGTAAGCGTGGGGACCGCTGCCGCTAGTTGACCACGCGCCACACCGCGGATCGTGCTTGTCCCGAGTTGAATCGTTTACGGGATTCATACAAGAGTACTAAACGACTCGAGCCGATACGGTTACGATCCCTTTCTATGTGTGCTATGAGCATTAGATTGAAATCGATAGGCTGACAATTGAACACGTAGAACTTTCCGTTTAGACCCAAATCTCTTAGCTTTGATTAACATCACCCTATTAAAACGAAGTTCTCGATTGGAGATACTGCGACGAACAACTTAGTGAGTCAATAGGTAGATATTATTTGATTCTCTGATTGTGTCGGACATCTCAATATTCTAACGAATAGGCATGTTTGATTGGTGTTGCATCTCCCGTGACTTACAAGCTTATGTAAAAACGTCAACTCCCGTAAGAGCTGCGTTTTTGGCAGAAGATGTGCTTACACACGCCTACAGCCTACACGCACTTCCAAATTTTAGGAACTTTAACGTAGAGTGATAATTTTGATATAATTTTATAGCCTGACTCAAATACTTTTAATTTAATGCAAAAACATAAGCAAAATACATGGGTACTTTTCGTGCTAGAGTATAAAACGTGAAAATATTCAGTAATTTTTGTGTACAATTTCTTGTTTGCCCACGTTTTTTGGTTCTTTTTACATTTTATTTAGAAAACTTTTGCAAGTTTTTGAAAAGCCTTAACATTTAACTTTGCAATAAAGTTATTGGCATGTTTGTAGGTCTCATGGATTTAAAGATATTTGCATTTTATTGTACATACCACAGTTTGACAAATCAAAAAACTAAAATGGCCGCCATTCGCGAGGTGTTGGAATAAGAATTTTTTTAAAAGCAGTTTTGTCGATGAAAATGAATCTATAATATCCCCTTCAAGTATCGCTAACTCGTGTCCGGACACACTGTATAAATATTTTTTCAACACACTTGCTCATAAAATGGCTCTAATTTCACCGCAATTAGGCACATAATGACACCTGTAATCAAACTGTTACTTTTTCTTTACTATTATTCACAAGTGAGTTATAGGTTTTTTTTTTTAAATTGGTTTAGTTGCTTCGTTTTTAAAAAAGTTTCGAAACAAAAAAGATCGTGTTCAATAGTACAAATAAATTAATGTACTTACGTATTGCTTGCTAGTTTCATGCAACTTCGTATTTAAATAGATAAATTTCAACTTGTACGTTTTTAATAAATACAACTTTCACTCAAATATAACTTTTGTTTTTTCTGTGATAAAGAAAACTTTGAATTACCCATTTTGTACAGTCGGCCAAGAAAGTGGTGTACCACCCTAAGGTTGAATATCGCTTGCAGATTCATAGGTGATAAAGATTAGTTTCGCTTGCAGATCGATCTGACAACTTCTATTGCTGTCTTTATCTGATTATTGATAACGACTATTACTGTTTGTAACGTGACAGCTGTTCTTAGTTTGAACTTGATGGAACCAATGACGTCGTAAAATCAACGGCGGGGGGCTGTAAATTTTGATGACAAAATTTGTATCTACAAATTCAGAATTGTAATCAACAAGTTACATAAAATTGTAAAGGCACAAGGCGAATCCACAAACCTACAATTTCTGTAAACTTGTAATCACAATACCAATAAAAAACAAGCTAAAAATAGATTTATCCTTTTATTAAATTTCTACAATCAATTTTAAAATACTTATAACAAACAAAAACATAGCATGTATAGTAATATTTAGAAGATATTGAAAATTTAAAAAAATTAGAAACGGGTGTAACCGCCGTTGGCCTCTATAACCTCTAAAAGACGAGACCTCATTGAACCAACAAGCCGTGAGCAAATATCGGTTCCCCGCATTTCCTCCCAAATATAATTACAGTGACTAATAAGAGCTTGTTTGGTTCTTTCATTTTGATGCAACCATCGTTGGACCATAAGGCCCCAAAGATTTTCTATCGGGTTGAGGTCCGGCGATCTTGAGGGCCACTGAATTACCCTTACGTCAGTGTGTGAACGAAACCAGGCTCTTACGATCCTCGCATTATGAATTGAACAATTATCTTGAACAAAATCAAATTGTGGCACTTCGTTCTCCGGGTAAACATTACGGACTGTCGGTAGCATTGCATTCTGAAGCACGTCGATATAATTTACAGCCGTCGCTCGAGGAGGTAGAGAACACAATTCGTCACACCATCCGCACTCATCCAGCCCCAAATATTTACGGAAATTCGACCTGATTCTCTATTTGGGATTACATGATCATCTTTATACCGTGTTGAATTATATCGCCAAAGGTGAAGACGTCCATGCTGACTGGATTTAAACGTTTTTTCATCACAAAACACTGTAATAGACCAATCAAACTCTAAGTGCTCTCTGGCGAAGTTCAGACGAGCAAGTCTGTGAGCATCCGTCAAATATATTTTCTTGGCGTAATGCCTGTGGTGCAACCCCATGTAATGTAGATGATTCCTTATTGTTTGGGCACTCACATCGAACATCTCCGCAAAATGTTTTGTGGGCTTAAAACCATTGATTTCATATTCCCGTCTCATGAATTCTCTATCGTTATTGGAGAGTGCAGGCCGGCGACCACTTCTTCTGTGATCCAACAAACTTCCCTCCTCTCCTTCACGACGAATCCAAAAGCGGACAGAACGCCTCGATATATTCAAATTCCGGGATATCGCACTGATACTGCTTCCCTCATTAAATTGGGCAATAATTTGTGCTCTTTCGGCAATGGTCAAGTTGGCAGGCATTGAGATGATTTTATATGCAGTTGATTGAAAAATAACACGGAAAATATATCGATTTTTTGCATATATTTGACAAAATTTCAATTGTCAGTTTTCTTTTTCAAATGGAATTCGGTTGTCTATTTAAATAGTTTTTATTACTTTTGTTTGGAAACATTTCAATTGCTTTGTAGAAACTAATGTCCTTTTCATTTATACTAAAGGTTAAAATGTCATGTACTTATATGTGACATATGACGTATGAATACTAAATACATAGGTTTACGTCATGATAATGTTGTCTCTTTCAGTAATATCTTTTTATAACGAACCTTGTTGTAATTTTCGATGACCGGGAAACTAAATCAAAACTGGTACACCACTTTCTTGGCTGACCGTACGTGGCTAAAACGCTATCCGAGAATAGCAAAAAAAAAAGAAACCTCATTCTTTTAGACTATGGCCGCTCTGTTAGATGCGCGCGCATAGGAAAACTGATTTATTTTTCCCGCCATTGCGAAAAAATTTCACAACTCGTTTTCACTGTTGAAATTATAGTTATTTTCTTCACAAGTGTGTTGAAAAACGTCGTATGATACACGTGTGTATTGATGATTACCGTCCTCGGCTCTCTTAAGACCCTCACCTAACGGCTCGGGTCTCAATGACGCCTCAGCGGTAATCACCAACATTACACACTTGTACCATAATGTACTATTTTCGTTGGTCCGTTGTTATGTGAAAGAGCGCCTCTCGCCATCAAACGTAACAGTTTGGCGAGTTTATAATTTTTACCAAAACTGTATTTCAGAAAAAAAAATACGTCACAAGCAAGTGCAGTTTTTATTCACTTTTGACGTCACGCCCCCATTCTCGAATTTTGATGTTAAATCGATTTAACAAAAGAAAAAATGCGTGACAATTATATTTTTTAACCTCTAGCTATTTGCGATTTAGTGATGTTGCATGCCTATCAAAAGTGAAAGAAACTTACCCAGTGAGCGCAAATCTGGTGAAAGACTGCATGATGTGTGCAGCTAGGTCACGTTCCCTGGTGTGATATTGAAGGGACATGTTCAGCGGGTGCCCGAAGACATACTCCATCTCATCACCGTGCATCACACCCATCCATTCGCCCCACAGACTCGTACTTGTGCGCTAGAAATGTGCGAAAAAGGTAAGGTTTAGAAAAGACTGCCGTCAACGAAGTGCTGGCTAAAAAAAGTACTTTATTATTTAGTAGGTGCAAGTATTATACATTATTCGAATGTGAAAAAAAAAGGTACGAATGTAATTTAATTTGTAGTTCTTTTCGTCAAACACATTTGTTTTTCCATTTCACTTTAGTAATTGACAAAATGTTCGATATAGGCTTTAGTCGCAATATTATTATTTTATTTTATTTGTTTCAGACATCGTCCACACTTTTTAATGAAAGAAATAAATAAACAATTGAAATAATCAAAACAAAACATTATTAAAAATAAAACAATTAAGATTTATTTGAACGTTTATTTAGATATCTCTAAACATTAACTGGAGTACGTTTTAAAAAACTTCGTCGTAACTAGAAATAATAATTTAACAACCAACACAGTATGGTGTAATACCCTTTAAAATAACCTGCCATTTATCTCATCAGTTATCCCCCAGAAAACACAAACAAGTTCCCAGTTAATTTTGACAGGTGCTGAAATTACAAACTAAATTCAAAATGTACTGCGTTTGACGTTTTATTAACATTTCCCGTAACAACCAGCGCCACTGTGAACGGCAAAATAAATTGGTCATCGGTATCTAAGCGGTAGAATTAAAGTTTAACTACACCTCTTATGGATATGGAAGGGTTTTGCTCGTCAATTTACGACCATCATGTATGTTTCAGTACACTTTTATAGCTTTTCGGAAGGCACGCAGAAGGGACTCATTACTGTAATGAGAAAAGTTTTAGGTAAGCTGTTATGGTTTTTTTTTTATTTTTAAACAAGTCTTTACATTTTTTAAGCAATAACGTAGTAATCTCATACTTGTATGAAACAAAAAAAAAACCAAAAAAACCTGACACTACGCATCGTCTAACATCGTTTTAGTTCGGGAGACTTCGGCAATCATAAAAATATCCGTCATAAAAACAATAATAATACTTTTTCTTACTGATTCTAAACAGCCAGCTACAAAAGGAGTTTTCACAATGAAACCTACTTATAAAATTCTCCTACAACAAAGAAGTTCTTTATTACAGTGGTGCATCACAAACATTTTAAATAAATATTCTCGTTAAATATACGCGGTAGGCGATTTTATTCTTTTAAAATAAAATAAAAATGTTTTGCAGTAGCTTCACCGCGGCAGTCTCCGAGTGCCACATGTATTTTTTTATTTAAAAAAAGATAGAATAGAGTAGAAGAAGAATAGAAAAAAACATCTACCAATCAATTCTTATTAAGCGCAACTGCATATACTGTAAGAAATTTCTGACAGGAAATTCTGATGCTCACCGTAGGTATGCACTCCGCATGCTTTTTTTTTTTTTTAGGTGGTAAAATCATCAAATAAGGCCTCCCGCCCTGGGTGGGGCGGAAGGGCCTGTCAGACTCTTACTGACTAAAATCCACCCGTGTTCCTTCGGATGCCCTTTACGTTCCGGGGCCACGGTATCCTGGATTAAGAAAAAATCCGCGGCCCCGGCAGGCATTTGGCCCCATAAGGGGCCCCGTCGGTGACGCGTGAAACACGACGCGCCACCGTCCCGGGCTTGG
Organism: Agrotis exclamationis; assembly: GCA_950005045.1. NCBI lineage: Eukaryota > Metazoa > Arthropoda > Insecta > Lepidoptera > Noctuidae > Agrotis > Agrotis exclamationis. The sequence goes on along the minus strand of OX465424.1, from coordinate 16,430,306 downwards.
TCCTTGGTCGGACGGCGAGCATACCCATTACTCACCGTCCGCAAGCCCGCTCCGCCGCTGTGCCCTCTGCTAATCAGAGGGACACGCGCTGGAGCATCCATCCGACAGGCTATTCGCATACGGGCAAAGAGACCCCTTAGGCACACAGTGCCTAAGGAAGAGTTTTTGCCCGCATCCCAGGCGCACCGGCCCGAAAAACTGGTCTTCCCCACGGACGTATCCGAGAGGGAACTCCAGTCCACGGGCGCACGTGGAGGTTTCCTGTCTTAGCACCCCTCCTGTCTTAGCACCCCGCACTCCGCATGCTTTCAGAAATTTTGATCCGATAACTTTTGTACTATAAAATATATACACAGAGTGCCTTCCGCCAAGCATCAGAATCGGATGATCCGTCAGAATTTTTCTTACAGTGCGCGGTATCTGATACAAAATGTATGCAGCGAGTGGCTTCCGGCGACCATCTGAATTTTACTGACTAAAGAAAATTTTAAGAAATAGCATGTTGAAACATTATTCAATCATCAGTTTCCACTAAAATTATGGGAATCCATAAAATCCAAGTACTCAAGATAATGTTGAATCGCTATATCACTCACAGAAGCTACTGCGAAGAACAGAAAGGGTATGATTTCCTTTGATTACACCACGATTTATGTCCTAACCCAGACTGAGCTGTAAATTGCTAATTCCGAACTTAGCGTCGACGTCGTGAAACGTTGGGTTAGATTGAGCCTTAATGGCGTTCCAGGCTAAACCGCATGGCGGTTTCATTTGTTCGTACCATGACGAGACGTTGCTATATTGTTGTTTACATCAAATTCTGGTTAAAATGTTACTTGGATTACAACGGTAAATAATTATTCATTTATTGAAGGCAACAGAGCCGATAGAATAACTTGACCTAAATGTATAATATTATTATTTAAAATAATATTATTGATGAGTTGAGTTTGACTGAGATTTGTTAGTAACAATGTAAACTTATATCTATGTTAGTAACACAATAACAACAGAAAAGTATTATTATGGTTATATTACCTTAAGTTAGGTATTTAGTTACCTTATCTGTAAAATCTACAAAAAATATGATTATATTGACGCCTCAGCAGAAATTAAGGGAAAAAAGATTGGTTGACATAAGCTATACATACATAATCTTCTATATTATAAAAATCAATTGCTGTTCGTTAGTCTCGCTAAAACTCGAGAATGGCTGGACGGATTTGGCTAATTTCGGTTTTGATTTATTTGTGGAAGTCCAGGGAAGGTTTAAAAGGTGAGGCGGTACGAACTTTGCCGGTCAGCTAGTTATGACATGAAATATACTTAAAATAAAGCGAAATGCGTATGTCAACCGGGCTAAATTCAGTAAAATTAATAAACGCTTTTGAAAGTTATCAGTATTTTTAGACTTTATTTTTTTAATCGTTGTTTTTTTTTTAATTTCTTATGCATCGTGGGTGCTTTTATAAACATTTAAACTCACATACACAAACACTCAGAGCCGGAACAATAACTTGTAGATCATCGATACAAATATTTATTTTAGACGGGATCCCAACCCGCGACAAGCAGGGCAGTCCAATTTCTCAGCCACTTGTATTTTTATTTTAGTCACCATCATAAAATATCAGATTTACCAAAAGGTCTTTTGACGTCAGAAGAGATCATTTTACTTGAAACTAAGTCACAAGAAGATCAATAACTAATGAATGAACATCCTACATAGCAAAATTTAAGAACGTGTGGGAGGACCCTTTTATATTAATTAAGAGAGATTCACCTAATAATAGGTTGGTATGTTTACACAAATTTCGAAACAATAGCAAAGACTAACAGCCGTATTCAAGTGAAAGTAATTACTTCAGCTTAAGGTGAATGCTCCAGGGTAGCCCGCGAAATTCAAAATTTCTTGGGTTTTTTGCAATTGGAACAAAAAAATAACCTAAAAAGTCATTCCTGAAGCTTTATGAAATTAGAGCTTTGTATTGATGATTTTGTTGATTATAATTCCGTAACTACATACGTCTTACAGCCGCGATCAATATTTTAATCAACATACAACCTAGCACTAGCCTGTAAATTGCAAAAAATCCAAGAAATTTTGAATTTCGCGGGCTACCCTGGAGCATTCACCTTAAGCAATTACTTGTGCAATTTTTTTATGCAATAGACATGAATTTAAACGAAGTGGGAACCGTCAAAGAAAGCAAAGATAAGAATTATATATTTTTACAGTTCAAACTTCAAGCAATTATTAAACTACATAATAAAAATCGTAAATTAAATAATGACATTTACTCGAGTAAAACCTTTGACTTGTTTATAGATACGGGGGTTAAAGGTGCTGGACTTGAGCATTCACTTGTAACAGAACATCGAGCATTCGCTAAACAACGAACAGAGCCACGATACTTTTCAAGATCTTTTTAGCGAACGCTCTAGTCAATGGTTGTCAAATTTTTTCTTAATAAAGATGTCAGACTTGAAAGTCGGCTTGCCAAATGCTCGCCAGTAGCTCGATCACAAGATTTTAGCATTTTATTTACAGAGTCTTTCCAGTATTTACAGCGTTTCTTGTATGGAAAAAATGGAACAGCGCCTCTGGTGTAGGAGGAACAAATTTTTTCCTTGAAATTAAATGTCAAAGTTCCAGTTTACTTTACGTCACAATAAGTGAAAACTCATAATGTAGGTAACAAGTTTATCAGTAAGTACCTATATATGGTTTTTTTTTTTTTTATCGTGGTTTAATCATCAAATGAGTCCTCCCACCCCGGGCAGGGCGGGAGGGACTGTCAGACTTGTACTGACTAAAATCCACGGTGTCCTTCAATAGCCCTTTATGTTCCGGGGTCACGGTAATGAGATAAGTCCCGCGACCCCGGCAGGCTTTGGCCCTCTAGAGAGGGGTCCCCGTCATTATGCTGACGCTCTTTGAGGCGCGCGTGGAACACAACGCGCCGTCGACCCGGGCATGGTCCATGGTCGGGCAGCGAGTTGCCCTTTGCTCGCCGCCCGCATGCCCGCGCCTACGGTGGCCGGAGATCGTCTTGCGACGTCCGTCGCCGTGGGCGTCCACCACTGACCTGTATATAGATTAAGAAAACTTTACGCAAGATCAATTAACGCACGAGTTCTCAATCAACGTGGGCGATTGTGAATGAAAGCAATCAAAATGGATCCAATTTCTCTATATCTTGGGTTACCCTATTAGAAACCCTTCGCATTAATTAATAATACCAATACATTATTGTCTCTCATCTATGAATAGATTCATTGGTATCCCTTAATTGCTGTGATCTTAATCAGTACCTAAACGATACAGTTTTAATAGCTAAGGACGGATTTCACATAATTATGAAGACCTGCAGCTCTAAGCTGCCTCAGCATCGAAACTATTGTTTGGTATTCACTGATAGCAACGCGTCGCAACACTATCTGAATGTTCAGAAGAATAAACTTTTTTTAAGAGAATGGCATATCTGCCCGAGTCAATTTTCCAATGCGATTCTGGCGAAAGTATGACCGTTTTTGGTTTTGTTGGTGAAATTCGTTCAAAACCGGTCCATATCATCAGATCTTTCTTTTCGTGTAAGTATATGGCCACTCCAGGTGTCAGGAGTTAATAAGGCCGCTTCCGAGAACACCACAGGCCTCTGACAGGCCTTAATTTGGACAGATAATTATTATATAGGGGAACAGTGTATAAGACGGGACACGAGGTATGATGGGAAATCACACACCTAAGGCAAACTTAACACAAAACTAACGTAGCACAAGCGCCAACAGGACGCCATTTGCGTCTGGCCGCTTACAAAATGACGTCCTGATGGCGCTTGCTCTACGTTAGTGTTGTGTTAAGTATGCCTAAAGAGTGTATGTCCCCATTATACCTCACGATTTTTAACGTCCCCGTCTTATACACTGTTCCTCTACGTCCAGGTTTCCTCACGAGACACGATGTCATGTCAAGGTTAAACTTAGAAAATAACAAAGTGTGAATTGAAAAAAAAACAGTTCATCAGAATGTCATTTAATAAAAATACCAACATTACACTAGCAATCAAAATTAAAATATTCCCTTCCTTGCCAATTCATCAAAATGAACAAACATTTAATTGCAATTTGCTGATAAGCTATTGAAATGCAATTCGCTGGAAACCGAATCACATCAATATATTTCCAACTCAGCGTTTTTAATCAAAATAAGTTTCCAATTAAACTGATTGATGTTTCTGTTATTGCTTTGCATTAAAATATTGATTTTTTTAACCAGACTGCCTCAGTTATTTACCTCACCTTAGATCAGATTTGGAAGAAATAAGTTCATAACATAACATCACAACTATGATCCAAAAAATAAATTAATGTCTAATTATAGTACACCTACAATTTGCCAGGCATTTTTTAGGCCTCGTGTCTGGGGTTAGCTTATCGCCATCAACCGGGTACATCATACTCGTATTGAAAAAGACAAATTGATACTTGCCCGGGCTCGAAATGAAAATGATAAAATTACAACACTGGGACATTAATTCAATTCTAAACAGCGACTTATGAAGACAAAACAGTCTGAAGTACCTACTGTAACCCACACAATATGTGAAAGTAGCTAATTAAACATAGCTTTAACGAATTCTGGCATTCCAACAATTCGTATAACTTCGGGTAGAAATAACACAAAGTGTTTGTAAAGGCAGTTCAAATGAGTGAAATTAAACACGACTCGAATTTAGTGCGTGAATGTTCGTTTTAAAGCTATAGTGGACTTAGTACAGAGGTATGCATAATCATTATGAGCCAGACATGAAACAGACTATCAGCAGACTATCAGTATACTTTGGGGCTTACTGACAAAAATAGTACCTACTTTGTAACCTTGCCGTAGGTTATAATTAATCAGTCATGGTTACTATTTTTAAGCTATGTTTTGTCTGCTCAATATAATATTATGTTATGTCTGCTTAACTATATGACACTGAAGGTAGGATTTAAAATATGTATAAGTATCCTTTGATTTTATTTTTATGTATAAGGTAGGTATCTACAGAGTGAATTTTCCAACTGGACGTGGCTACATCCGAAACTCTGAGGAATATCGAAAAATACTAAAAAGAGTCTAGAGGCCGATTTGACGGAAACTAAAACTGCATCATTAGATTTTAGAAAAAATTAAAACCGCGGCCGGGAGTTGGTCCCGCTGATTTTGGAAAAAAAAATACAGCCTGTATTATTACACTATTCGATAGTGTCGCTTTAAATGGATCACATTCTGGGAAGTAATGTAATATGGAAAACTTTTCATTATATTTCGGTCGGTATTTAATTTTTAGTCAGTACAAATCTGACAGTCCCTCCTCCTGCCCTGGCTGCCCGGACTCATTTGATGATTTTGCCAAACAAAATACGAATTCTAAAATACATAGCAATGGCAAGAAAGTTCAACAGGGCCCAAAAACCAATGATATTATTCATATAGACCTCAGATCAAATTGAACATCCTTCCGGGAACCAGAGATTATTCAGAAAAAAAAGAAAACTACTTACATAAATGGATAGAATCCTACTAATGCCTTATGTGAGTAGTTTTCATGTTTCTTTCAGCTTACAAAGACAAAACTTCTTTGTGCTATAGATAATTTCACAACGACTTCTGGTGGTTCGAAAGAAAAGCATTACTTTGGCCTCTTTTGTGTTTCACGGAACAAGGAACTATGGTACATTTATGATAATTTTGGGTGTATACGAAATGTGCCTTTTTCAGTGCATATAATTATACTTTCTAAAAGACATTGCCAAGTTTCCCTTGTGGCCTCGGCCAACCCAACAAAGATGAACTATATATCATTAAATAGGTAAACAATTATAGAATTTAATGGTATAATTGGTTAGAACCGAAAAAACATATAGATAGACGTATTGAGTGATCAACTATATGTATAGGGTGTTTAAAAATCAACTGCAGGAATTTCGTGTGCGTACTCGGTATCAAAAACCAAGTACATGCCAAAAAAATTTTATTTCGAGCATTTAAAAAATTATAATTTAAAAAAAAAAATCGTTTTTTTTTATTTATAATTTTTTTTTCAAGCCTTTTTCTTTTGGCCTATTAATAATTTGGCCAATAAAATAAGTTATTTGTAAGTATTTCGATAAATTGCCAGTCCAAAGTCTGCAAAATGTGATGGAAAAGTTGGAATCAGCTGTGAGCGCTACACACGGGTGAACGACCTCTAAGAGCAACCAAATTCTTTAACATGGTAAAAAAAAAATGGTTTAAATTATAAAACCCAGCACAAAACTACCGAAAACGAGGACACGATGTGGAATCTGAACAGAAAGTACTAGGAGAACAGGATCAATACTTTTTTTCGTGGGGAATCAATTTTGTGGCGAACTTACAACAACCCCCAAAATGATATTTCCGTCTCTCTTTTATGCCGAAATAACAGAGTGGACTTTTAGTCAGTAAAAGTCTGACAGTTAATTCAAATCAAATGATTTATTGCAATCCATAATGTACACAATATACAGGTGGTAAAGATACAATTAGAGAGAAACAATTATGAACCCTGTCAGGCACAGCAAAGTTTGGATATGGTTGGAGAGAGGAAGAGCGGTTTTTATCGATAATTATTTCCTTTTTACTGCACCCAAATCTCAACTTGTTCGATAACTTTATCGTACAAAAAAAAGAGTAGTAGGTACCTACACAGAATACTTTCAATCAGGCTTTAGGCGGACCTGCAGACAAAAGTTTTTATAATGTAAAACTAAAGTTAGCTTGAATAATAATAGGTCAGTTGTAGCACATTCGTATACTCCAGATACTCCAGTTCGAACCTGAAAGCTACTAATTGACAATACCTTAATGGAAATTGTATCTAACATAATTAACCGACGGACTGGCCAACTGGATCAATCTAGTTTAAATCTAGAAAGCCCTCATCAATTTAAAGTTAGGTTATCTTACTTCAGCTTGTGCTAGAAATTTTTTTTCATAGTTTTGTTGTTTAGAGTATTTCGATATTTTTTTTTATTTCTTTACAGAAAGAAAGTTCTTTTTACAAAAAGAGATAGTTTATGGTTCTATCCATTGGAAAGGGATTTTAAAGTAAGAAGGCTCAATTAAGCTACTTTTTAGTTACAGAAGCTGTCATTATGTATTTTTTCCCGCTTTTGCATCATTTTTCAATGCTGCTATGTACCAGTCGTATCGTGCAGTTTTATTAGCCTATAGCCTTTCTCGATAATAGGAATAAATAATTTTTCAATTCAAACCATCCTGAATGCGCTAATTCAACCAAATAAACAAACTCTTCAACTTTATATTTAATAATATTAGTATAGATAATACATCATTATAGCCTTGTTCGAATTCCATTGAATGTATAACATGGATCTCATTAGATGTTCTCAAGAACGAAAGGCAAAAAAGGCTTTGATTTAAAAATTATTATTTGGATGTTTTTCGATCGCTAGAAAGGAAATTATTATGTCTTTTGAAACATAAAAAATGTAATTACTAATTATATTTTGTCAGTCAAAACGTTAACATTGTTTGATAGATAACTATATGACGGTACTTAGATTATCAAAAAATATTAGATATGTATTTTTTCCTTTGTTACGTAAACCAAAATTGACGAAGATACGGTGCTTTTCAAACTGCCAATACGTCACAAGCAAGTACAGTTTTTACTGCTTCTGACGTCATCTTTGTAAAATATATGAATTGATTTAACAAAAGATAAAATACTGATCCATTATTTACCAGAACTAACTGACGTTTCAGGGTGACGGTTACCTGTTGAGACAGTCTAGAGACCCCGGCAGGCCTTGGCCCTCTAAGGGGCCCCCATCAGATTGCTGACAGCTCTTTGAGGAGCGCGTGAAACACGACGTGTCGTCAACCCGGGCATGGTCCCTATTCGGTAATTCACCAATTACTTAGGTACTCACCGACCGCATGCCCGCGCAAGAATCGCGTATAAGAACAAGATTGGCAAATGACACTTAGGCGATTCACACACGACACCGCGCACCGCCGCGGCGGGCGGTGGCGGTAAAGCGGATTTGACCAGTTTGATCACAGACACTGGTAAGAATGGCCGCTGAAGCAATCTGGCTTTAATGGCGTAGAAAGAAAAAAATAAGAAGATATTGAGTTCATCCATTTTTAAGAAGCAGAACTCTAAATGGGACATTCAACACATCCTGCACCCATAATGAACCGCGCGGTTATGCGGCGCCCCGTGCGTGAGGCGTCGCCGCACCGCTCGACCGCGCGGCCGGGCGGTGTACGTGTGTTAGGTATCTACGGATTTCTGCGACGTGAGATCTGCTTCACCGCCTACCGCGGCGGTGGGCGGTGCCGTGTGTGAATCGCCTTAAGAAAACTAGCCATTTTCTTCTTAATTAACTTTTGGCTTCAGAGCTTACCGTGTTGTTGAAAGCGTAGGAGCACAGTTTCCTAATCTGATTCGCTGTACTCATTTCCTATCTATAAACTTTTACATTGTCAAAACAAAGTTCGTTCAGCCATGATGCCATTTACGCCACCGCGCCGTACAAAGTTCTATTGACATTAAATAGTTCAAATTAAATCATAAGCAGTCAAAAGGTCATAATAGTTAGATATGGCGGTACACCCATCACTAAAGTTCTTTAAACATTGTTTGGTGTCAGTCAAGTTATGAAAGCCGGGCGTTGCGGGACTGTCTTATCAGGTAACCGTGGACCCTGGAACCTAAAGGGCTATTGAAGGTACACCGTGAATTTTAGTCAATACTAGTACAGTCTAAGAGTCCCTTAAAGTCTCATTCGCGTGTAATGTAACATTATAGATTCGACTTTGAGCATTACATTACAATACTATTACCTCCCTGACTGACGAGCATTCGCGTACATTTAGTATAGATTTGATACAAGATACGCAATGTAATGCTCAGTTCTCCTCCTTCACTGATGTACACTTATTTGTATCATTGCAAGGTGCGCATTGTGATGCTCGATTGTCTTCCCTCACTGATGAAATGTTCGAATCTGTAACGTTACATTACAGGTGAATGCTCGCGGTGAGGGAGCGCCTTTACGGTTCATCCTGGACGGGAGAACTCATTTGATGATTATCAGTTTAAAAAAAAAAACATGAAATAAAAAGTTATGTTTTGTGAACTAGTCTTGATCGAACGTGACACACTGATTTTCACACCAATGAAAATACCGGAACTGTCAATCAAACACTGAAACGGTTAGCCTGTTTAATTCAGGTCAAAATCCCTGATTAGTGATAAGGAAAATCACATCCCTAGTCGACAAAACGCGCACCTAATCGTAGATAAGGTAATTACTCCGTTACGGTCCACAAACGAGGGGCCTTAATTGTTGCCACATTAGTTTGGCAGTCAACGGATACCCCAACATCCCAAACAAAGCTAACTTTTGAATTTAAACCTTAAAACAATTCCCTTGTGCTTAGTAACGTTTTTAGACGCAGACATTAAATTAAAAGCGGTCGTTTGGTACGTGAGGGCCTTTTAATAATGCAGGCGGTCGGCAGCCAACATTATGCGTTGTCATGCATGAGTGTGACGTAGGTAGCCATCTAAAGCTACCCTGTATCCACCCATGTACTCGTGAAAGGTCAACGCGTACACAAAGTAACATACCTTCCCTACATAACTTCACAGAAACTACCGAATATAGGCTATCTCTCGCACTTAAAATATCACTGTCTCTCGCAGTTCGCAAAATGTCATTTAACAAGTTCGCATTTTGTACGAACATGATGTACCAGGTGAGATCGTACAATATTATTAACGTTGAAAAAGGTTTATCACCTAACAAATGGCCAACCTACGCACACGTCATAACAATGCGTATCGAGGAATAACCGTGATTTATTTCAGGGACACATTCTGAACTAATCTGTGCTGTGTATTACATAATTTGTAGGAAAAGAAGCTGTATTTTTTGAAGATTAGGCTACAAAACAAATTGAACATCTAAAATGCCTCTGGAGTGTGTGTAATCTGGCGGTATATCCGCTGAAAAGTCTTCGTACGACGTCTTAATCGTTTCGCCGTGCGAGGGAAATACGAATGTAGGCCGAGGTCAGGCAAAATTGAATAATGAATGCGAATTCTACATGTGTGTTTCAAGTTTTTCTTTCTGCGAGATACTAACATAAAAAAATGTTTCTGGGTTCGTTATGCCAAGCTTATATTTGAGTTGATTTTAGATAGAAAAACACTTTTTGATAAGCCTATCTAGCTTGATAGTAAATAATTCCTCTAGGTAACTGCCTTGATCTTGTCCTAAGTCCTAAAGCCTCCTACGGACAAACGCGATTAATCACGCGGGGCGACATGTCGCGGTCCATTCGCAGTATTCTTAGAGTGGAAATTAGCTTGGCTCGTTGTCGCAGCGCGATTAATCGCGTGTGTCTGCAGAAGGCTTTAATCATTGCTTATTTCATTCGTATTACAAATGCAGAAGTGAATTTGTTGTTTGTTTTTCACACCTAAATATTTCAATCAGTTATTTAGTTATGATCCAACATAATACGCCTTTACTCTCTCACTGTTGGCCAAAGACTTCCCAGCCCTGTTTTTACCTCTTGAATGTTGGACTATGTTGAACGACTTTCCCGAATAATCAACCAAGCATATATACCATCCAGAAGTTAGAATTATCTACAGACGTGAAGTGGATATGAATTTTGCTAACCAACTTGTTAGCGGGAATCAAGTTCGCCTCTCCGTAATATTTTTACTTGAAATTAGGTTATCGCTTGTCAAGCGTTCTATTGATAGAGTAAACGTTGTTACTGTCCGCCTACATACGTCGTTTTTGTAGAATTATTGATACTAGCTGTCGCCGCGGATCGGTTCACGGGAAAAAATGAGAAAAAGTGTTTTTTATTTATGAGTCCGCTCCATGAATGAAGTCGTTGTGACACGGGCGGCGGCGCTAGTGTCTTTGTCATTACGTCAAATTGTATTAAAGAAATGTAGTACCACTAATTTTCCGCAGAAAGTCGTACTGCGGACACTAGGGTCTACAAAATTTACAAAATTAAAGATTGTGAAACAGATCATCATCATCTTCCTGCCCAGATCCCAATTTGCTTGGGGTTGCATGGAAACTACCTATAAAGAGCTCCAGGTAACACGAAATTTGCTCTAACAAGAATCATAGCAGATTCCGTTCTGATTCCTGCCTTAATCTACGGTTAATAGGCGGGAGTTTACGAGTACGTATGCATGTAAATCTTTATTTGTCTCACAAAAAATTAAACCCTGCCACACAATAGGAATTAATCTAGTATCGTTAGTACACATACACAAACAGCAACAATAGCTCACCACACACCCAGAACAATAACTTGTTTGTAAAATCACTGGGCCAAACACCAAACATGTCTTAAGGCGCGGACCGACTACGATTTTAATCGCTTATGACCGCGTAAACTATTGTCACCACTATGGAGCGAAAATATAAAAAAAATATAAATAAGATTGAAAATTGAAAAAATGATATTTGTGTTGAAATGTGACGTAAGCTGCGAATGGGCATTTATTTTACTGCTTTTCTTTAGATTATTTAAAATATAGACATAAAATTAAATAATGGTTTGGTTAAAGCTTTAAAAAAATGGAAAACCTACTAAATTCTTAAAAAAAACTGTTGTTATCGCTGGAAATACAGAGATCTTCGACGTCAATGTTTATTTTTGTGCTACAACTTCCCAATTTTTATTGGGAATATCAAACTCTTATTTATTATTCTGTTCGGTTTAAATTCTTCTTTATACCCTTCTCTGTTCACTGTATTTTTCGCGTTGCTTATTTTTATTACATTACGTCATACTCGACGTTCTAAGAAACCAATTTTTGGGAATATTGAGATAAGACCGCGCCTTAAATTTTTGTTTCACACAGTTTGAAACTACACCAAATATTGTTAGCACGTTAGAATGAACTTACGCCATCCAATTTGTTACACAAGCACCGATGTCTACTTTCCAGTAATAATAATGTGCACCTCGTGTAGGTTTGTTTACACGGTAGAATTTGAAATGTTAACATTTCTGAACACTATAAATTTAATTCCGTGAACTAGTGTAATAAAACAAAGAGTACATAATGTACACTAACTTCAAGCGCTGCCTGCTGTGTGCAACTTAAAGTAGGATCGTGTTAAACATTTATGTTTTAGTGTTGTAGAAATGTTGAATAAAAAGGTTACATGGTCAGTCAAAAGGTAGACTTTTGGTTAGAATTGTTTGCATTTGAGCATTAAAAAACACCAGCCGAGTGCGATTCGAACTCATACGAGTTCGAATCGCACTCGCACACGTCGCCATCTACAACATTATTTTTAGTATATGCGAAACCTGAATATAGTTTGTTCAGAATCAATAACTGATTCGATTCCAATAATTTTTAACCGACTTCAAAAAAAGGAGGAGGTTCTCAATTCGTCGGAATCTTTTTTTTTTATGTATGTTCCCCGATTTCTCGAAGACGCCTGGACCGATTTGGAAATTTTTTCTTTTGTTTGAAAGGGTATACTTCTCAAATGGTCCCATGATCATCAGGTCAGGATCTGATGATGGGATCCCAGGGAAATCGAGGGCAACCTTCAAATTTTGTAGGCACATAGTACCATTTTCATATATTTTCTAAAGCTTTTCAAGTATTTGCATCTGATAATCATCATCTCAGGTGGATGAGCTGATGATGGAAGGTATAACTCCTCAACGGCTTGGAGTAGGCATCGACTGATTAAGTTTGTGTTCGCATATCTCCGGAACTACAAGTCCGATTTAAGTAATTCTTTTTTTGTTGTACTAAGTATTGTTTAACTTACGGAATACTGCAGTTTCATCAAAATCGGTTCAGTAGTTTTTGAGATAGGGAATTCTATTAGCTTATTGTGCACTTGAGCGATGTTGTTACCGGTGCTACGGATTACAAAATTTTAGTGCATAGGTATGTAAGAGAATGATTTATTTGACAAGAATTTGGGTTGAATATTTAAACTAAAAAGAGTAAAAAAAAACTTTATCAAAAAAAATGTAACCGCCTTCAAAAACAACCACAAAAAAAGGTAAAATAACCTACAAAATAACTTTTCTTTCAGAAGTCGGTGGCAAAAAAGACAATGAAATGAAAAAAAAATAAAGGCACCGACTTCTGAAAGAAAAGTTATTTTGTAGGTTATTTTACCCTTTTTTGTGGTTGTTTTTGAAGGCGGTTACATTTTTTTTTGAAAAAGTTTTTTTACACCATGTTATTTTTTTTATCACCAGTTAATTACAATACAATCACCGTACGGTTAGGTACCTATTGCCAGACTATTATCACGAGTTTATATAACACAGGAGACGCGGTTTACGCGAGTGCACCGCGAAATGAGCATGTTTTTGAACGGACAACCAGGTAATATACAAGCTTATTAACTTTGTGTTGTTGTGTGTGTTCCCAGCAGTGGGAACATTTATAGGCTTATGATGATATTATGTTGTCGTTATCAATATCGAGCAAAAACGAAACGAACGAAAAAAAGTTTGCTGTATGGGGCTCCCCTTTTTTAAAAGTATCACACGAGTGTATAATACCTAATTATGTGCAGTTTCATACACTACTTTATCTAACTCTCATTGAACACGAAAAGATAAAGATTGACACAGTACATCTTGGACATTTAATAAATTATTTTTTAAAAATTGAAAATTTTGACTATCTAAGTATCACGGTTCATTAAAAACAGCCTGTTGACAAACGGACAGACAGACGGACAGCGAAGTCTGTAAAAGGAACCCTAAAAATAAAATGTAACGAGCAATACTTTTTTGTTCTTTTTTAAATCTATCTTCTCCCTTAAACACTAGTGGCCTTACTACAAAAACTTAAACATCTGTTGAACACTTGTCTAAAAAAAGTGTGACTGCAAAATGGACCTTATTTCAACGTCATAATTTGACATTTTTTTAGACAAGTGTTCAACAGACGTTTATAAGTTTTTGTGGTACGACGGCAGCCTTACTACAAAAACTTAAACATCTGTTGAACACTTGGCTAAAAAAAAGTGTGACAGCAAAACGGACCTTATTTCAACGTCATAATTTGAATTTTAGACAACTGTTCAACCGACGTTTAAAAGTATTTTATGGTACGACGGTAAACATCATTAAACGCCGTTTCAAATTAAATAATCTTTTCATATTAATCCGATTATCTATCCAAAACAAAAACTATTTTGAATATATTATTCCGTAGCCAATCCATTATTCCACTATCTAAGGACGAAAAGGCAATTCCGCTTTCAGTACACCGAAGCGTGGAACACAAATCGATTGTTTTAATGGACCCATCTAAGATATAGAGGAAATAAAGCTATAAAGTGAAATAGACGCATTGTCGGGAGCAGAAATGGAACGGCGACGGGTCACAACCGAAAATAGCTTGTTGTTAATCTGTGACCTTTGACTTCCCGACCAGGGCTGACCCATGCCTAATTTATTAAAGGTGCCTACAGCCGTTTGTTACGGACATCTACACGTCGTCTGGTTTGCTACTTATCTCATGTTAATTTTAGTGTGGACCTTGAAACGACAAGGTTATAATTGCTTTTTAACTGTTGAGCTATTTGGTGCAATTTGAAAATGATGGCTTAGGTATAGGTATATCGTGACTGACGAATAGGGTGCCAAATTGGAAAGTAGCGTAATTTTTACCAAAGACGTAACGGGTCTGCCAAAGTAGTTCACCGTGACCCTGGAACGTAGAGGGAGGAAGGAAAACGATGAACTTTAGTCAGTACGAGTCTGACAGTCCCTTAGGCTCTACCTAGTGCAGGAGGACTCATTTTTACCCAACTACGGCAAAGCCAAAAGGAGGGTTATGATTTTGACCGGTATGTATGTATGTATGTTTGTCTGTTCCCTCATAACTTCTAAACTACTTATCATTACTTGACAAATGAGTTGACCTGCAGTTGTTTCACACAATCTTTATTGGCTAGGTGGTATACGACCACGGCTATTACTTAAAAATTCTGTAACACGGATTGTTATTGTTTTATACTTTTCAGTGCGCGATTTTTTCATAGTCGGGTTTTAATTATTTTAACTTATTTTTTTATGATTACCAAATAAAAAAAAAGGTTATCAAGGAAGAATTTACATATTGTGGAATTTATCTCAGTACCTAGTGGTACAAAACATGCTAATTACTGAATTACTAAGTTGCTATATACATATCGACAACCGCGAGCAAATTAACTATAACCCCTATACGTACCTAATTACTTACCCATCTTCGATGATTAATCGATTAAGAAGCTTCCACAGACTTCAAAGGGAACTTACTTAATATTCACAATGTTTTATAGCAAAAGCCAGAGGGCTAGTTTGTTTGTGTGCCCTGACTTGACCTACAAAGCGGTTTTGATGCCGCCACTGTCCGTCAAATCGTTATTTCGTCGACAAATCGCGAGCTCGGTCGAGTCGTGCCGGCCAGCTAACTTCCTGATTTATAGTCGGCCATTTATCTCGATATTCTTATATCGGGATCAATGTGGACACTTTTTGCATATTAAGTGGTCTTGCAGATGCGAGATTCTCGATTTTCTTTGCGATTTTCGTGTTTTTTTATCAGACTACTCTCATGGACAGAAATCTTTTAGTAGATTATATTCTATTTCTCCTGTGTTGTGGGTGCGTTTACAAATATAGAAACTCACATACACAGATACCCAGACCCGGAACATATTAATTTGTTCCGTGCGGGAATCGAACCCTTGATTCGCTCCGCAGCAGTCCAATCGCTCAGCCACGCGTTAACCGTGCCGTGGAAGCTGAACTAGTAACTAAGGAAAGCCTATCATCAGCCTGTAATTTTCCGAGTAATGTGAATCACATCTCATCTCAGAGACTGAAGAAAAACATAGTGTCTATTTTTTTTAATATTAGATGCTTCGGCATGACGGTAAACTATTTAATTTTATTGATTTTTATTAACAACCAAATATCACTCATTCTATCACGATTTTATTGTTGGTTCGTCCCGAAATCACACCAGCAAATACATGAACGTGACAAGATAACCCTTTCATTGCTTTCACGATATCGTTCAAACAAATAACTATCAAAGCGTCAAATGTAAAAAGGATTTTATCTCCTTGAATTTGTGCAAAAAAAAAAGAAAAGAAAATAAGTCAACCAAAACAGTTTTTACCGCTTCAAAGGAGGAAAGGTCACCTCAGATAAAGTGGCTACCTACCTACCTGTAATATTTGGGGTTGGTAACAAGTAACAACCTGATTTTTGTTCTAGACCCTCTCATCATTGGCACAGAATAATTAATAGTACTATACGTACAGAAGGACTACTCCAAAAAAAAAATCGAACAAATGTAAAATCTATGTACGACAGAATAAAGTACATTTTAACTGGCAGCCGTACCGCCCACCTACTTTTTTAATAGCCTAAACTTCCCGTGCGCAAGCAAAAATGTACTGAATGGTTACGCCCGAGAGTTTATTTTGGTTTATCTGACGCCAACGACATTAAAAGGTTACTATGGGTCAAGCTCAATAGGGTTGCGACTTGCGAGTTCAGGCACAAATAGGTAGGTACCTATGCGTATTTTATGCATTTGCTAAATTACATTATTACCATAAATACCTATGTTCCTCAAGGAATTTTATTTTTATCATCAGCTTATATCTTTTTGGTTTCATCATCGATTACTACATACATTATTGATTGTTAGCACAGAATGATAATAGTAGGTACCTACGGCACCTTACGTGAGGAATAATATTTATAATAATATTATCTTTTCTACCTATTATTGTTATATTTTTGAACATTTATCTTACAAAAAAAAAGAATAATATTTAAAAGATTTTTATCGTCTATGGCAAAATAGCCAGTCCTTATTATTTTGCACTCAACCTAGTAACCGACCAATTACTATCGCATACTGTCACAGGGCCCGCGTTGCGTGTCTTTGTAGGTAGGTAAAAAAGTGGCGCAGCGAATTACGACCGCTGACCTTGAATGCGTAGTGTGGCCATTTTCTGAGTTAGAACTTTTAAACAACAACGCAAACATCTTTCTACTTTCTACCGATCTTAATTCTTAGTACTCAGCTTAAGGTGAGTGAGAGTGTCGTCTTTTTATCTTGGTCGTCCAGTAGGCTCACCCCCCCCCCCCCAATTAGTATCTCGCCTCATTTCCAAACTTGTAACCTCATGATTAGGTATCATGATCAGTTAAGCCCATACTTCACAAGCAGGGAGATAATTTTGTTGATCATTACTAAATATGTACTATATATTTTTTTTTCTTCATAATAATATTGTGTTATTAATTTACCAAAAGCACCTAAAGCAAGAAACTTGTGCGTAACTACACGTAACGTAACAAAAATATTAAGGAGACGGAGCGCGTGCGTAACGGGTGGCGCGTGGCAGCCGTAGTGAATGGGCCACGACATAATGGCCCCGCAACTACTTGCAGTTTTATGCCTACACCGCGGAGTGAGACAGGCCTGTCATTGGTCAAGTTAGACGAGTGGACCATTTACTTAATAATTCTAGAAGCGTATTAAGATAGTAAGACGGGATGATACCCAGACATGAATCCATTTTCTATATTTTCACGAGTAGGTATTTAATACAAAATAATCTACATGTAGGTATGTAGCTTTTTATAAATTATATAACAGTACTGTCTCAGTAAAACACTGAGATTTTTTTCATGATAGAAGGATTTTAAAAAGGTGCACAGACTTAGGACATAGAATTTTTACACCGACACAAACTTGCCTAGGAATAGTTTTCGAATATCATCGGTCTATGCAGCGGGCAAAGGGTAGAAGTGAATAAAACTAAGATTCTCTTCTAATTTTATTACACTATCTTAGACTCAACATAAAACATGTACTTTTAAACCGTAATGAACTCGCGACCTATCTTGTTGGTAAAGTCTTAACATCGCCTAAGACCAATCTTAGACGAAAACCACAACAGTATAATATTAGATTACATAAAATTACTAGCGACTGTGCCCATTCATCCCCGCCCCTCTATTATAGTCTATTTTACTCAGTGAAAATGTGGCATTCTAATGGCGAAAGAATTTTTTTGAAATTGGTCCAATAGTTTTTGAGTTTACTCATTACAGACGCATAAAAATAAAAAATAAACTGTTCTCTTTATAATATAATTAAGTATAGAAGATATATATTATTCACGTTGACCTCGGCTCCAATTTACGGATTCACAATTCATATGCCTCTTCGTTCGCGATTCAGCATCGATCTAGTGAGTTTAATAGTTAATCAGTTGGTTTTATTTCTGAACGGCCGGTTAATGAATTAGTGGCCGTGTACCGGTACACGAATATTAAATTAATAAAGAGTTTCATTGGGATAATATATTTTATACACCGTTTAAACGGGCGCTTTTTGAACACCATGTGTACATAGCGAAAGAGGAGAGAGAGGAGCTATTATTTCACCGATTCTTAGCCGGGTGGTAGGGGCATGGCAACTGATATTTAGCCAATTTTAGCCAATCGCTTAAGAGGTTAATCAGTCGGTTGGTTAGTTGATGGTTGATGCCTTTTCTTTAGGTGGTAATGTCATCAAATGAGTCCTAGGTGCAGTCGAAGGTAAAATCCGACGTGTTCTTTCAATTGCAGTTTACGTTTCGGTAGTCTACGCGCTGTCCTGAGCTTCTTGTTCGGGCGGCGAGCTACCTATTAGCCACTTCGTTCACAAGGCGACGCCGGTCTCCGATACCTTACGACTTTGGCATCCATTGACGCGTGTCTGTGGACGAACCTCTATGGATTTGTATTGCGATAGTTGCTTGGATACCAAAGTCGTAGGGTATCGGAGACTGGCTTCGCCTTGTGTACAAAGGGGCTTACTCGTAGCCCGCAAGTCTGCGCCTACGGAGTAGCTGAAAAAAGCCGCGCGATGTCTTACGCCCTGGGAGTGGGCTTCCGTCGCGGCGGCTGGATCGTGAGGAGGAGGATGTGCTCTCCATTACGTATTCCGCCTTCTCCTTCAAGGAAATATGATTGCTGCCATCTAGCAGATTTAAGGCAGTGGACACAGGGACTGCATCCGATAGTTTACTAAGGTAAGGTAAACAAACTAGACTACACTCAAAAAACGTAAGGGTTAAAAATAAATAAAATACTGTTAAAAATAACCCAGCATGTTTGTCAACATAGCACCTGCAAAGTTTGTTGCTAAAAACAAATACGTCAACTTTGCTGACATTACTTGTTAAATATTAACCGTTAAAATTGGTTAAAAATACTTGGTAAGAAATAACACAGTATCTTAAGTTAGTAACGACCGAGTCAAGTTGGCTGAATTTAGCCAATTTTACTTGGTTAGAAATAACACAGTATCTTACGTTAGTAACGACCGAGTTAAGTTGGCTGCATTTAGCCAGTTTTACTAACTTAACTACAGCCGGCTCACTCGGTACATAACATCAGTGTTACTCGGTATTCTTAACCAATTTATCCAGTATCTACAGCCAGCCTACTCGGTAGTTAGAGCAGTGTTACTCAGTATACTTAACCAATTTATCTAGTAACAGCAGCCAGCCTACTCGGTAGTTAGAGCAGAGTTACTCAGTATACTTAACCAATTTATCTAGTAACAGCAACCAGCTTACTCGGTAGTTAGAGCAGTGTTACTCGGTTTTCTTAACCAATTTAAGCTGTAGCCACAGCCAGCCTACTCGGTAGTTAGAGCAGTGTTACTCGGTTTTCTTAACCAATTTAAGCTGTAGCTACAGCCAGCCTACTCGGTAGTTAGAGCAGTGTTACTCTGTATTCGTAATCAATTTAATTCGGTGCATAAAGACAGTTAAATTTGTATTAAATAAAAATACTTAGGTCAATACTTCCAAAGTTTTTATATTCGAAAGTAGATACACTTTAAAATATAAAAACTTTGGAAGTACTGACCTAAGTATTTTTATTGATAATACAAATTTAATTCATTAATCGTCCATAATATTGTCCAAACAACGTGTCACTTGTCCAAACTTATCACACACACCCAATATTCACAGCGGAGCCACGAACGAGGAGCGCATGCACGCGTGCTTACTTCAAGAGAATCGACGAGCAAATGAACGAGCGAACTAGCGACCGAGACTAAACGAATGATGGGATTGATTGATGCTAGCCAAACGATTCGATTATTTTTAACAGAGTTAGCTACTCGGTTAAAATTAAACGACACGAACCGATTGCCGTTAACAGAGGTAGTTTGCAAGAAGCAACCGAGTAAAGAAAAATGGCAGCCGCCCTTACCTACATTTGATTTAGCTGAGATTAATTTCCTACGTCTTTAAATGAAAAATATTTTATGACTCATCAGTTGAGTCATCCTTCAGGGAGGCCGATGACTCAAATGGTGATCCACCGACCAATGAATGGGGCCTGGCTGAAATGTTCACGAAAATGAAGGTGGCAATGAATCGGTTAATCTTATGTATTGATAAATATGTTGGTTTGTAAAAATCAACCGAATAATTACTCGATTACAATCAGAAGAGTTCTACTTATCTATTATTAACTATAGATGTTTGTAAAAAACAACCGAATAATTACTCGATTACAATCAACAGAGTTGTACTTATCTATTATTAACTATAGATGTTTGGAAAAAACAACCGAGTGAAATACTGGTTTAGTAACAACAACATGCTTATTGGTTATTAGCCAAGAATATTTAACAATATTCACAAGTCTACTCTTTGTCAAGTTTACTTGTAGATTTTTAGGCAAGTCTTAGTTAAAATTTACCAATATGATTGTAACCGAGCCAAAAAGGTACTTTGCTAAAGTAAAATTTTTTCAGTGTAGTATTCATAAAACCGCAGAAAACGTAATATTGCTCTTTGATGTAAGTTATAGGTAATAAAATGAATTGTTATTTAATTCACTAAAACATATGATATCTGGATCAAACACAATTGTTTTTTTTTTTAATATTTAGTCGCATAAATATACCAATATTATGTTCTGCGAATAACAAATCAACAAAAACTAAACCTCAGGTTATTACCCAACATCACCCATAATTGGACCATTCAATCTCACAAACTTAACCTCACATATCTGCCCACATTTTTGACTAAAGACAAACGTGAGAAAAATACTAACGCCCACAATGGGAGCAAGTTGAGTGGTTATTCTATAGAATTGAATGACAAAGGGAGTAAAACTACGCGAGGGTGGAGTGAGATGCCCGGACAATAGCCAGATGTCGGTGCAATTGAATACCGCACTTGACGCGCCCATGAAATATGTATTGGGTCCATCGTTGGTGTCAGTTGTGGTTGAAATAAACGTGACTTGGGTACGGCTTGTGCTTCATGTCCGTAATGTGTATGAGAGTTACCACAGTCATCGAATTGGTATACACATGAACTGGTTTGGGTTTGAAAGAGTCTTGTGTCCATTTCGAGACATCTCGCTACCATTTCTGACTATTCCGTTGCGATAGTCCTGTTGGTTGGTTGGTTGGTAACTTAGCTTTCCGCGTCATGATGACCAAGGAGAGTACAATTTCTCAACATCTACATAGATTACGAAAACTGTCAAAATCAAATCTTTTATTTCAATTAGAACATCATAGAGGCTCTTTTAAACGTTAAATATTACATTTAAAGGAAATGGGATGCAATGGGATTGATTCTACACCCATTCTGAACTTTATTTTTTAGCAACTTCTGACGCATACCTCACTTGACGTACTCATAATATCGTTTTGCATCCATAGTTGTGGTCAACAGTGACTAAGTTAGCTTAGTTTAGCGTGGCTAAGTTTCTTCAAACATCGGCCATGATGCGAGATTTCAAAACGCATTGCAACGTGGAAACATAGCAAACAGCAAGTACAGTGGTGAGAATCTAAATGGTAAATAGTAGATATCGAGAAAACCATGGATGGAGAGAAAGAAAATTGTCTACATCTATACATTCTGAGAGTCAAATTCAAGCAAGCGAGCCCTTGCAAAAATTGCGTCTAGATTTTGGGTCCCTAAAAGAGTTTTAATAGACCTTTCTGGAACAATCTAATTTTATGTTATATGAGAGACTAGTTTGCTCGTCCGAAGTTTTTTCGAGAGAAAAGTTTTCGTTACCGCCGTAGGTATTGCCGGCCTATTATGGAGCAGGTGCTAGAAGGTTTTAGGTACGCTTCACATACAGTAAGAGTCATAAAGTGAGTTTCTAAGTAGCTTATACTATAAAAACAAGTGGAACACTTTTTTACAACATTTTGCCTATCTAGGCTCTTCCTACATATATATAAATAATATAATAAATAAATAGAAGAGGAAACAATACAATATTTGTAAGTATAAAAAAGCGAATTAAAAAAGTTACCTATAGGATGTAAAATAAAAAAAAACTTTTAATCTTTATTGCAATTTCGATTTTTCGGATCTCTGTGTTTAGTACTAAAATATTTCTAGATTTCTGCTGACACAAGAGGAGGTGAAATTTTCGCTAATTCTCTCAATAAAAAAACATTTTTTTACTGATTCTTTAAGAGACAACAATTTGTAATCTGGAGCCACATCCGCATTATGTTGGGACACATTTTTGTTTTCTTTCTTCGTAAATCTTGAAGTCCACGTGCTTCAAGTTAATAAGCAGCTTTGTTTTAAAAGATAATAAATTAATTAACCCTCTTTATCGTGCAAAAAGCTTAACACTGTGTTAAAATAAAGAAGTATCTTATTATAATAAAGAATAATGAACACTGCGTAACCACGTAGCGGCCATATTATTTCTTGTTCTCTCTTTGTCAACATAATCAAACATTGTTCGTCATTATCATCTATCTTCCGTTATCCCAAATTATTTGGGGTCGGCACACTATGCTTTCTTTTTCGTGACCCACTTACTTCTCTATAAAGCGAAGTACCATACGTTTCAACTAAGAACAGGATGACCTTTGCGCCATTTTGTGACGTCATGCACGTTTTTCTAATACTTAATAAACAAAAGTCATATAAAAATAACATTGACAAGATAATATCGATAATTTAAATTTAATTTATTCATTTTTTTAAATTTGCAAAATGTATTTTTTGTCTAAATTATTTTTCGTTACAATATAGCGCCAAGGTCACCCCATTCTAAGTTGAAACGCATACTAACAATGATGAAACTCTTGCCATAATTATTGTTTTAATTTTTTAGACCACTGCTAGCCAACTGCTTCCTCCGTTACCTCCCATGAACTCGTTTCCCGTTATATTACCCATAATTAATATTTTATCAGCAAAATAATTTTGTCAACGGAAGAATAGACAAAATGATAGTGTGTAGAAAGATTTCTATTGTCTTATGGTGGCTCCATTATTCAGTCTAAGTACGGGTCGCGCAATTCTCGCAAAAAAAAATGTGCAATTATAAATAAAAGAACTTTGCATAATTAGTAGAACAGAGGACAGAATTGGCTATTTTACGTGTGCAGCTATCTATAACACATAACACAGGGTTTTTATTCTTAACTAGCGGGGTGCTAGTCCTTGTTTTACACAGTTTAATCAACTTCAATAAGTTTAAAAATTTGTAACTTTACAGTTGCACAGACGCCAGTAGCCATTTGTCAAATTTTACCAATCGAACATTACCCTACAACTATTGTGATAAGAGCCCTTACCACGAGTTTTAACTATTTTACTTTACAGCGCCGTCCCAGTATTTACAGCGTTTCTTGTATGGAAAAATACAACAGCGCCTTTGGTGTGCGAAGAAGGAACTTATTTTTTCCTTGTTTGTCAATTGAAAATGTCAAAGTTCCAGTTTATTTGACGTCATAATAACTGGAAACTCATAATAAGGCCTAAGGTTGAAAAAGTATTAAAGAAATTTGACAGATTTCAGTAGGCTTACCACATCAAAATCCATTGCGAACTTTAAATTGCAATCTCAAAAAAATAGGAACGAAAATAGACGTTTTTTTTAATAACATTATTTATAGAAAAAGATAAAACCACTTCCACAGTGTTCCGTCACGAAAACAATAATGTCAAAGTCAATAAAGTAGGTTGAATTCACATTATTAAATCGAGTGACGTAATTTGAGATCCGTTTATAGGCAGCTGGTTTCCCTACCGATATATTCGTTGTACAAATTGGTATCAATCCAGTCGAGGTAGTGTTGCATATTTAGCATCATTTCATCGATTTCAGCTACCAACAGGGTCAGAGTAAAATAAAAGACAGCCACAATCTCTGACTAAAAACCGCCCTATTCTTTCAATTGACTTTTACTTTACAGGGCCGTGGTAACCTCTTGAGACATTCTCACGACCTTACAAGGCCACCATCACCTCTTAAAACATTCCTGCGAACGAGATTTAAATACAACCTGATTTTATATTAATACTTTGTAATACCAAAAAGACGATTTTAGTATTAATAGCACCAACTATCATGCTTATATTCTCCTAGCAATTTATGTTCTAATTCCAAATTAAATTCTCTTTTAACAAACCTAGTGAGAGACAAATAATAGTATCATCAATAAAAAGTTACCATGACTGTATTTTGGTTCCTGACTTGGACAAAAAATAGTCAGCCAAACTGAACTGAATGTAGAAGATCAAATTAGTTCGCAGGCACATTTTTCTTTTGTTTTGCACCAGTTTTCTCCTTCTTTTTTGACGCGAATTGGCGGAACACATTTTATATTTCACTAGCTGACCCGGAAAACTTCGTACCGCCTCGGAATCAATAAATAAAAAAGCTGAACGATAATTGCAGAATTGATTTGTGAACGAAGGGACGAACATCAAATATTTGACAGGTAGAAATAGTTTTTAAGGGAAAACAAAATTGTTGCTTTTACTATTTTCCTAATATTTTTATCATATTTTCACCTTCCTTCCCTGGACTTCCAAAAATAATTCAAAACCAAAATTCTCGAATTTTAGCGAAACTGCTGAACAGAAATTGTTGTTATTTTATATAGATTTACCTTTTTACCTATGGCCGTATTCTACTTTATAAATCCATCAAAATGTTAGATAATATTAACGGCAGTAAAAAAACGGACCCGAAATTATAAAGTTTCGGACAAAAGTATTGACCCATTTCGAATATCGCACATCATTTAATTTTAAAACATTACGCCAACGCACGTCCCTACCCGTTCTTTATTCAAAAGTAGTGCTAAAGCAAAAAGCAGATGTTTCTGGCTTTAAGGGCGCTCAAGTTTGGTTCGTTAGCCAAATTAACGTGTTAGCCCCTAGACCGGTTTTGCACTTTCAAGTGCGTCTTCGTCACAGGAATTTCTTTGAAATGTTTAACCTGCATGTCTGTTGCCTACTACATTTTGACTTTATTATTTAGTTAGGTATTCCAACGAAATCTTTATTTAATGTAGGTAGTAAAGGTTTGTTGAAATTGGACAGACATTTTGTGTTACCAAAAGTTTCATAAGTTTAGAGAGAAACTGTGGTAAATGAACCTCCGTCTTGTTTATGACATGTTGGTAATTGTTTATTAATTCGGGAAAGCTTTACATTTATAATTTGAATTTTCCATTTGAACATTTTCTGACCATTCCTTTCGTTTTTTAGCTGAAGGTTAAATATATGAAAACTTTATTTTTCTGGGCATATGGCTTAACTAGAAGTTTATTCAATTTACCATTTTCCTATAAATACTTAAAAAAACTTTTCTCTTCTTACTTACACACATCACATGCAAAATGCATGCATACCCTGCAATGTATCTCCTCTCCTTTCGCAAATTATTTTGGAAGAGATAAGAATAAATAAGCGTCACCATTGTACGTAGCTTTCTGTTTCTTTCTTCCTTTCTGTTGTGTATTTACGTAAATTAAAAAAAACTTACATGAGTGAAGTAATAATAGTAGACATCGACTCCGGAATCCGCCAGTATTTCTGCGAAGTAGTTAGTAGGGCACACGAAGAAGTAGTCGCCAACTACGTCCGCGATCATTTTCTGGTTCAGATAACCATCAGTAATTTCCTCCCAGTCCGTGTACTGTAACAGAAAAAAAACGATTAAGCGTTTGAAAAAAGAAACAACAAATGGAAAAACCGATTCTTAACTTACAATGTATTTTAGAGTTACCAAAGTAAAACACCTTGAGTAAAGAATCTATTAATTAAGTAGTTAACTTTCAAAATTAATTCTATCTTTTATTAAGCTGGTTTCCTTAATGTGCACTACAGTCTAATTTATAACAGATGGGCCACTAACGTTTTATCTCCTTCTAAAATGGCAGTGAACATCTCTGTAACCCGAAACATATATATAATTTTTTGACAACTGTAATCATCTTCTTCCATTCTTCCGTGTAAGACGCCACGTCATCGTTTACTCTTTTTTAAATATGATACCTTATAAAATACATCAATCTTTTCTTTGGTTTTTCTCTCTACATCTATCACCATTGATGTGCAACAACAACTCAATAACAGACTTGCACATCCCTAAAATAGCACAAGTATTTTATTGCTATCATAGGTTTCCCCATTAATTCCGACCATGAACGTCGATATCTCTTTAACAGGTAAATTAGGAACACAATGTACAGCAATGAGAAAAGTATTTTCGCATTATTGACGCTAATTTGAGATGGACATCCTTTTTAGTGGTCAGGATGTGATGGAATCACACCAATTTCTACGAACAAAGTATTGGAGCGTTCACTTAAGTGGTACTATTGAGATTATGAAGAAAGGCCAAAGACTTGTAGGAATACTAGAAAGAAAGAAAGAAAAGGTTTTATTAAACTCACACAGGACAGAACAACAACATAAAACTAGACAAAACGAAATAATATAAGAAAAACAAAAGAAAATAAAATTATAAAACTAAGTAACAAGTTTGGTCCTGTATGAGGCCAAAAGGCCGGTATCTCAGCATGTGCTGTGACATTTTACCTATTTTAGGTGGTTGTTATGCTCCTTTTAAAGTTTGCTAGGTGATTTTTTAAATGCGGGCAGAACTTTAAGTACTCGTAAAATGAAGAACTTTTACTGTGGGATCAAACGAAATATCTAAAATAAATCAATTGCTTGACTCGGAAAGATGTAGAGAACTATGTATATTTTCTGTTTCTTGTTTGCTCGTATTTTTAAGTACTTCACTCTGCTTAAACTATGGCTCATTTTTTTTATTTATGAAGCAAGTAAAATCATCATCATCATCAGCCTATAAATGTTCCCACTGCTGGGACACAGGCCTCCTCTCTGTGAGAGGGAGTGGGCCGTAATCTACCACGCGGGCCCAGTGCGGATTGGTAGATGTCACATGTCTTCGAATTTTTGGTTGAGGACATGCCGGTTTCCTCACGATGTTTTCCTTCACAGTTTTGAGAGCAGTGGTGTTGAAATAAATTACACAAAGTAATGCGCCTGACGGGGTTCGAACCCACGACCTACTACTCGTAAGTCGAGGCCGATACCACTGGGCCACCACTGCTCTTGTGCCTTGTCATTTTGTGCTAATCTCACAGAGAAAACAAATGACAATATTGTTACTATGACAGCAAAAAAAAAAACATTTGCCATGTTATACTCATAACGAGTTATTTTTTAAACTGTATAAATGGTTATATAATTTCTCGACAACACGCCAGACACATCATTAAACATTCAAACTGTCCTCACACAATCGATACAATAAAGATAAGTAACAAGGACTAACAAGTAAGACTTTCATTGTTTGTCTTTCAAATGAATGTTAATTACACACGGTACCCCAATTACATACTGTATTAAAGGTCTTGACCCTCATCATAATGAAGAAACTTTGTTAAATTTTAACAACGTAATCCTTATAACGTGACCTTTTAACGTTCATATGAATTAGTTATTCACTCTCCGCTGTGCACACATCACTTACTTGAAAAACAATAGCTTCGCGTTTAATTTTGGAGAAATCCTTGAAAATTGTGTCGACGATTTCTAAAAACTTCTCACGCTGCAAAAAACTGGGCCCGTCCTTTTCAAAGTAGTCGAGGAAATCGTAGAGCAAGAAATACGTTCCTGAAACGAGAAATACATAAAATTTATTATGTTAATGTTGGATTAAAGACGAACCAGCTATGCAAATGCTTAAGATGAAGATGTTGTAGAACCATTAGGGACATGGAACGGTGTTTTATTTTTGCATATTTTGATTATTATCGGTGTTTCATGGTATTTCTTTTAGAGCATTCAAGACGGTGAATTCTGAAGTAGCTGTCAAATATATTTAAACAATTTTACTAATTTAGTTATTCAATGTCAAATACAGAAATGGACAGATTTATGCAAACCTAAAAATTTTTGGAGCAAAAAAAAAAAACGATTTATTAAATCTCTATTTGATTCTCAAAAAAAAATACATTTGATGTTTAGATGCATTTATCCACCGACTTATGTGAAATTTAGATTTCTGTGTTTAGCAGTTTTGGCTGTAGAAGAGTCTTACGACCATACCCTGTTCTTTTATTTATATCGACCAACCGTTCAAAATATACAAAGATGTCCTGAATATCGACGTCTTTAACGGACGTAAGACTCTCCTGCAGCAAAAACCGCTAAACGCAGAAGTCTAAATTTTGGACAGTAATTGCAGTTTACTATGTAGTTGGGCAGTAAGAAGGGATTTTGCGAAAGCCCCCCTCTAAGGGGGTGAAAACTTTTGTATGAAAAATCTTATTCTTTGGGTTTATAAATTTGAAACTTACCTCGAATATGAACATAATAAGTAAATAAAAAAGATTGGCATCATTATTTTTTTTAAACTACCCTCCATTGGTGATGTAGACGATGTTGAAATTTGTATGGGAAAATCATAACGCGCGGGCCCATCAATTCGAAAATCAGTATTTGCATACTAGATCAAAAATAATCAAACACGTGGTTTTGGATTTTTCGAAAATCACCCCTCAAGTTGGTGAAAAAGGGTATTCAAGTTTTAGGGAAGGACTTTGAGGCGTCTGGGAGAATGATTGGCCGATCGGATTGGTCTGGCAGCTTACAAAGGGTCTTGAAAATGTACCACGAGTAATAGGCTTTCTAAAATGACGTAGGTAGTTGAGTAAGGTTTTTATCCACCTTTAGGTCACGCTACCTGTGGAAGGGCCCTGCTTTCGAGCTAGTAAGTACGCATACTGTCTTAACTACATAGTAGACTAGATATCCTCAAAATTTCAGCTTTGCTAAAATGACGTAGGTCTGGGGGCACTGGGATCTTAGTCTATTACGTAACAAAAGAAAAAATACGTGTCAAATATTTTTTGATAGTCAAACTGACGGACAAAATATATTATTTAGTTAAATACACTCAATAAAATTACATATTGCAATTCATCATAAATATCTTAAACGCGCACAAAAAAATCGTTAAATCAAAAGAATGTTGGCCAAAGACGTGGTTTTTACGGAGCATCCCTTTTGCTGTCTTGATCTAATTAAATCATCTACGTTGGAGCGCAAATAAAATTAGGTTCCCGTTCATTTCATTCCGTTTGTTTACGTCTGTTCAAAAGCTCTAGCTTTGACTTGGTTCCCGCTTTTATTTAGTTCATTTTCTCTTTACCCACTTTTATTACCCACTTAGGTGTACCTAGAAAGGTATTATTTAACCATTTATTCCTAATATTATGAAGAATTTTTCAATAACAGCCATGTAGTCTGGGTTTGTGAACGGCTTATGTCATTAGGCTTATCCCCTTTTACATGGGACATAACTAGCGAAAAGTGGATACTACTATAGTGTCCGCCAGATAAGTTTGGAATAAAATTCGTTGACCCCCGTGTACCAATGTATTCCAATATTTCAAAACCATTCGGAAAAATGTAAAGAAAGTGTCGTAACACGATCACAACCAACGTATCGTGGTAAGAGGCGACCTTGACCTTATATTTTATTTTGAAATTCGAACGATGGTATTATGAAATTCGAACGATGCATTATTAGGATCAATGACCTTTATTCCAGACTTATCTGGCGGGGACTATAAAGGTATAAATTATTTAGGTACACCAAATAGTACGAGTACACCCAAATTTAACCAGCATGCTAAGCGTTCACAAAGAAGCTCGGCACATATGCGGTGTATTTTGCTCATTATTTCACTAAACACCGATAATAAGGCGAACCTATTGACATTTCCCGGGCACAATTCCAACCCACTTAGAAACTCTCAGGACGGACGCACTTCTGGCCAAAAGAACAATAGCCACCTTTTCGAGAAGTCATAAGTGCTTTTGGTATATTTATTTAACACTAACTTTTTCCCGTGGCTTTGCTCGTGTTAATTTAGAATTTGATTCGTAACGTACATGTGCCTCAAAACGGGATGTAGCCCTATTATCATCTGCCGGGGTCGCGGGACTGTCTCACCAGGTAACCGTGACCCTGGAAAGTAAAGGGCTATTGAAGGATTGATGTGGACTTTAGTCAGTACAAGTCTGACAGTCCCTCCCGTCCTGCGCTGGATGGGAGGACTCATTAGATGATTTTAGCACGTAAAAAAAATAAAAACGTACCCCTTTATTTATGAAAAGCCTACCTTAAGCTATGCTTAGAAGTCGAAGAGAGTGGGTAAGAATCAGCTTGTATATATGTATATTGTATATATATATGTATTTGTATTTATTTTTGAATTGAATAGACTCATAGATCATAATATGGACTTAGGTATACATATAATATTATAGCAGCAAGTGTTAGTAAACAAAGCTAGTGTTACCACCTCTGTACCTTTGAAGGTTACAGGCGTAATGTAATGTTGATGTTGTGTTCGATCAACTATAGTACAGCATTGCGTAGTAACTTAACTAGTAAACAAGTACACGTGTAGGCACTTAAGTTAGAACTACAATATTACGTCGACGCGCGATGTATCTAAGGGTCACGACACATATGCGGGACGTCCCGCCCGAAGGTTCGGTTGAATACGCTCGCAGTGTTTTCCAAGTTCCCTAAAACACATCTATCATCGTTTCTTTGCGGAATAAAATCCGTAACCAGGATATTCGGTGAAGAACCATACTTACCGATATAGCTAGTAAAATTTGCAAGTTGAAGTGGTAATGGGCAGGCCACATCGCTCGTAAAACTGATAACCAATGGGGAAGAAAAGTGCTCGAGTGGCGACCACGAACCGAAAGACGCAGCGTAGGCAGGCCTCCCACTAGGTGGACCGACGACATCGTGAGAGTCGTGGGCAAGCGATGGATGCAAGTGGCAAAGCGTCGTTCGGCGTGGCGATCTAAGGGGGAGGCCTCTGTTCAGCAGTGGACGTTTTCCGGCTGATGATGAAGACACATCGCACATTTAACGCAATAATTAACGGCATTTCCCGTTCGTATGGCCCTAGAGACCTTGAAAAACACCGCGAGCATATTCGTCCGAACGTTCGGCGCGGTAAGTTCTGCAGATCGTGCAGCGACACTCACGCATCGTCCGCACGAGTTGATAATAATTTATGCACGAGTAAGAAAGCCGACTTGAATATTTTACGCTACATTAACCAACTTGAGGTTTCTTTCTGAGATTATTTTCTCTATGAGAGATAGACTCCGCTTGTGGAATTAGTCTCTCTACTAGTTTTTTTTTCTCTCTTTTGCAAACTAGGTAATACGCCCTGGGCATTTTGTCAAATAAGGCGTATTACCTACATTTATACTACATGAGACCTTAACAATTCTGGCAAGGATGTGTTATTTGATGCACCTCTTATGTTTAATCAATATCATTTCATATTTTATCATTACACACGTTTTGTTTTGGAGTGGTTTCGAAATGCTTTTTGCAAACCAAGGGGTCTAAAAAGCTACTTTAGTAATAATGAATCATACATGAGTTGCGATTAAATTCGTAAAATGGAATATGTCATATAGACAAAGATAGAATTTTTTTCAGGCCTACGTATTAGATACGTGCAGGCTTGATTATTATAGATTTTTTATAGATTTTTTAAAAGGCCATCATAGGCAAGGTAACCAAAATAGTTCCAGGAAAGGAAAACCTAATGAGGCTTTATATTTGTGTGATAATCTTACTACAGAGTAATTTAATCCTAATTCGCAACTACACCAATCAATACGCTTAACTATGTGCCCTGACTTTAAAATTCACCGATGTAAATCATCCCTTAAAGTTGTACCCAACACTAATATCAACCTCGAAAACATAAGCAACACAGTGGAAAAGCTATAGTCATACATAACTTTAAAAGAGGCTTAGCTCAGTAATAATCACAATCTCTTAATATACATATTGTAACAGTTCCCGTAATGATTGCTGGCATTTTATCTCAACCCTGAAAAAAAGATCTTACGATCCGAATCAACATGAGAACCTTTTATTCCGTACCTTTTAAATTTTAAATGAGCCGTGTTTACGAGGCCTTGGTAAAAATGACAATTATAACTGAAGTACCCTTGGTACCAGGGCCGGATTTTCCAATAGGTACTCTGAGCACTTGCCCGGGGCCCCATTTTATCCTTAGGGGTCTCAAGTTCTAAATGCTACTCTCGGCTGTGTTAAAATATTACAACGGCCCTGGACTGCAAAGTTCAACTGGAAGCACAGGTTTGTTTTCAGTCAATCAAGTCTGACAGTCACTAACGCACCACCAAGAGAGGAAGGACTCATTTGAAAAGAGGGTGCTCAGTTAGCTCGCTTTTGAATCCTACAGTCCAATACTGCTTTAGCTTCTATTATTTTATAAGTCGACAGTTATCATAAATATAATAATCGATAAATGTAGCGACAACTTTGTAAGGTTGAAGTGATAAATGGGCAGGCAACATCGCTCTGGGTTAGAAAAGTTCTCAAGTGACGACCACGAACCGGAAGACGCAGCTTAGGCGGGTAAGTGGACTGACGATGTCGTTACACACGCGGACAATCGATAGATGCAAGTGGCGGATGGTCTTTCGGAGTTGTGGTCTAAGCCTAAATGGGGAGGCCTTTGGCTTTTGGCCAACAGCAGTGAACGTCTTCCGGCTGATTTCGTTGCAGGATGCAAGAAAATTAAATTCAGTCTCTTGGACTTTATCGAGCTTCATTGCTTTTCTAGTGGTCATCACTGTAATTTTTGGTTTCAGGAGTTGCAAAGGTTTGGGAAAAGTGCAGCCTGTTGGTCTAGTGGTTAGTGACCCTGACTGCTACGCCGGAGGTCGTGGGTTCGATTCCCACCCATGACAAATGTTTGTGTGATGAGCACGATCATTGGTTCTGTGTCTGGGTGTAATTTATCTATAATATTTATTTATTTAGAAATATATAAGTATGTTTATCAGTTGTCTAGTACCAATAACACATGCTCTGCTTAGCTTGGGATTAGATGGCGTTGCGTGATAGTTGTGGAATATTATTATTATTATTTAATTTATTTTCATAATAATAGTGATGTTACCCAGGCT
This sequence comes from Agrotis exclamationis, assembly GCA_950005045.1. Lineage (NCBI taxonomy): Eukaryota > Metazoa > Arthropoda > Insecta > Lepidoptera > Noctuidae > Agrotis > Agrotis exclamationis. Next base: position 16,396,826 of record OX465424.1, on the reverse strand, counting down.
ATCTGGGGCCCCTTTGACCAAAAGTGGCCAAGGCCCCAACATGACGGCCCTGCTTGGTACAATCATGAGCAATAATGATAATTATCGCACACAAAGCGACTTTTTAAGTGATAATCACATAACACACGTAATACTAACGATTGTTTGTAATTATTTGTTGTTTCGAACGTTTAAAAAGTTGTTAAATAATAAAACTTTTAAAATAGTAACGATGGAAATTCTTTCCATAAGAAACAACTTTTGCAAATGGGCAAGTAGAATCAATACTGTTTCTGTGGAAAGTTCGACATTAAAAAAGGCCTTTACATGGCCTAATTAAAATAAATGGTTTGACTTTGAAAGGAATACCATGTATTTAACACTTATTAAACAGAAAGCGATGGAGTTTCTTTGCCATTCTTTCAAACTAAATTACATTCTTTAAATGGGGCGACTATAATAAATTCTATATGTTACAAAGTTTGACAATCAAAAATCTTTTTTATTGGCCTAACTAAACTAAATATTTTAAAGCATTAGCATTGCCATTCAATGTAGCAATGCTGCCAGTTTTCTGGGCACGTTCCCAGATGACAGCTGTAGATAATACTTTGACGTCTAGAGCCTAACTACTAGCCCTTAGTGTCCCTTTATCGTAGTTTTAAAAATGTTGTACTCGTAGTCTATAGTTTTAATAGTACAGACTTTTTTTTGTGTACGACTTTGTAATATTTAGTTAGTAAAATTAAGTTTAAAAATTATTCTATTATTTATGACAAGAAAATCTGATGCTCTTGAACTATGTCAAAAGTAAGTATATAAAACTATCAAGCACTTATTTATGTTTATACCTGTGGTGTTAATAGTATATGGTTCGATAAGTAGGTCACGTCGCAGGAAAGAGAAATATTAATATTTGGACCTAGACGGTGTTGACACCTGAACTAATAAACCTGCACTAATAAACAACACGAAATGAGCTTGTCACAACGTTGTCGGCGAAACTAACGAAGTATCGTACACAGCGGGCCAACAAACCGGAAAAATCTTGTTGCTACTGAGAAAATACAAGCTCTATTGTTAAGGGAAATAGTTTTAATGAGAACAGATTTTTGGCTCCATGCTTGCACGTAATTTTTATTATTAATGTTGTTGAATTAATTACAACTTTTTCTTTGTGACTGTTAACTGTACCTGCGGTAATTTTCCCAGGCGACCGTTATATCAAGAACATCATTATCTGTTAATGCAGGTTATAAAGTATCTGAATCTGATGTCAGGATCTTAGAGAAATCGATAGAACTTTTCAATGAATGAAAGCATATCATCAGCGATTGCTGCTATCGCGTATTTGTACATTATTTATGCAATTACACGTAAGAATATTACGCTGTACCGAAAAGTACTAGAGTGGAGACCACGGACTAGCAAGCGCAGCGTAGGACGTCCACCAACTAGATGGACAGACGACCTTATAAAGGTCGCCGGAAGACGCTGGATGCAGGTCGCTTCCAACCGGAATATGTGGAGATCTAAAGGGGACCCCTATGTTCAGCAGTGGACGTCCTATGGCTGAGATGATGATGATGATGATGACCCATTAAGAAGAAGAAAGTAAATATTTTTCATTTTGTTTTATTAGAACCCTTATGCCACAAATTGTGACCAATTATAACGCTATCAAACGCAGACTCGGGGTCACAATCATAATTTTATTTTTCACCTAATTTGCTGAGTCAAGTACGTTCGTATCTAACAGGTACTTAGTTCTCAGTTACTATCTTCAACTCTGTTAAAGCTTTAATATCCTAATGGTCCATGTGGCTCAGACTTTTAACAAGTTTATAATTGAGAAGGCTTTTTAGTGTCTTCACCTTTTCTTTTGTCAAAGTGATGGTCTACACCTTGCCTTGTATATATATTAGCTATTCGCCGCTGCTTCTTTTGGTCGTAGTGTGAATTTTTTTAGCCTATAGCCTTCCACGATAAATGAACTATTCAACACAAATTGATTTTTTCCGATCTTTCGAAATAAGCCGCACTTGCAGAGGTTGAGCTGTGGATGGGTAACCATCTGTTAGCGAGTTTTCTCCGTACCGTGAAAAGCACGTAAAGCCGGCTTAAATTTTTTTAGATCTTTGATAGTCGTTATTATTAGTCAGAAGCTCTGAAGTCTGACAACCGGTCTTACCATGGGGTATCATATAACCCAGTTACTGGGTTGTTGAGGTCCGATAGGCAGTCGCTCCATGTAAAATACTGATATCCAGCTGCATCTGGTTCGACTGGAAGCCGACCCCAATATAATTGGAAAAAGGCTAGGCAGATGATGAGTTAGTTAACCAAACACACTCTTCATCTTTATAATATTAGTGTAAATATCCTATCTTTCACATTCACTTATTATATACAACCAAATAAATAAATAAACAAACTCTTCAGCTTTACAATACTACTATAGAAATATGTAAATAGAGAGGTACACAACCACCAATTTGTATTCATCATCATTTCAGCCCTTGATCACCCACTCACTGGGGTTATACTCTTGCCATTTTGATGATATCGTCAACCCAACGGGCTTTTGGGCAGCCCTGGTTCCTTGGTAAACCTTGGTCGCCATACTAATCATACCATTAAAACTTTTTATGTTATTTATATGTAAGTAGTACACAGAGTACATTTAAAGGAACCTTAAACCTTATTATCTTCATGAAAGACAAAGGTCCGCCTCTTATATCTGAATATCTGAGAAAATAATAATCCCAATAAAAGAATATGTACCTAATATCTAACGAAGACAAGATCTGTATTAGTTCAAGTATCGATTCGCCTCAAGCAAGACAAACCGAACCACAGATAATTAACAAAAGGACTGTGTGGTTAGGATCTGATTCGGATTTATAGATAAAGTTTTCCAGATTGTTATCCATTGAATTGCTTGTACGTAATGTTGATTTATTAATCACCATGTTTGATTTAAATCGGTCTGCAATCTTTAAATGTACCCTGTTTATGGCGTTTTTAAACCCCGACGGAAAAAAAGGGTGAAGACAAGGGTGTTTAACCAGTGTGTGTTGCCAGTGATGACATATGGCTCTGAAACGTGGTCTCTGACTGCTGGCCTTTTAGACTAAGAGTCACTCAACGAGCGATGGAAAGAGCTATGCTCGGAGTTTCTTTGCGGGATAAAATCCGGAACATGGATATTCGGCGAAGAACCAAAGTCACCGACATAGCTCATAAAATTTGCAAGTTGAAGTGGCAATGGGCAGGCCACATCGCTCGTAGAACTGACCACCGATGGGGAAGAAAAGTTCTCGAGTGGCGACCACGGACCGGAAGACGCAGCGTAGGTAGGCCTCCCACTAGGTGGACCGACGACATCGTGAGGGTCGCGGGCAACCGATGGATGCAAGTGGCGAATTGTCGTTCGGCGTGGCGGTCTAAGGGGGAGGCCTATGTTCAGCAGTGGACGTTTTCCGGCTGATGATGATGATGATGATGATCGAAAAAAAGGGGTGTTATCAGTTTGGCGTGTCTGTCCGTCTGCGGCACTATAGAGCCCGAACGGATGAATCGATTTCAATTAAGTTTTTTTTTTGTATTAAAGGTGACTTACGTGCGAGTGTTCTTAGACATGTTTGATGAAAATCGGTTGAGCCGTTTTAAAGTTGTGGGGGTAAAAGTGGGGAAGGGTAACCGAAGGTTTGCATATAAACTCGAGTGGGATCTCAAATGAAAGCGCAGTGATAGGGAATATTGATGACTTAATCGAGAGTGTTTTTGTAATTGGTGGTGGGAAAATTGGGGAAAAAAAAAATCCGATTGTCAAGTGAGAGTGGCAATTACTACATCTCAGTCTTTGCAATTCTGTTAAAGATGATTTGTAATGTGGGTTATTAAATAGTTTCCTTTGGTCGAGTTCACAAGTTGCTACACCATCCAAAGTTTTTACTCTACTTCTACTTTTTACTCTTAAGGTTACATAGGCTTGGCCTTTCGCGAAAGTACTTTTGCCCAAGTAAACCATAGCTTTTTCAACTGTCGTCCTTTGCAACTATGTGCTGTAACCGCCCAACATTAAAATTATATAAAATAAGTATGTACCTATAAAAACGACTGCATCAGTGAGCGGGGTTCGCGTAGCTGAATTTTGGGCTTAACAAAATATATAAAATAACTAAACTACTATAAAATGATTTGCCATTGGCACGCTAAGAAAAAGACCTATAAAAGTATAAAATAAAAAATTGGTGTTTGTGTTTTTTCGGGGATTTTTTTTTTATTATTACAATAATATGTTCATACAAATCAATACTCTATATTTTATTGCAATCTTTCTCCAACCCAATTCTATCTCTATTCTACCAAGAATGGACAAAGTTACTTCATTATTATTTGCACAAGTGTGACACGATTCGTACACTATTGAAGAATAGAAACAAATCTTTATTATATTTTAAACATTGCCCTGCTGTAAAACGGTAAACATCTTTCCACATTTATAATTATTTATCACCTAAATTGATATATAAAAAACAGTACACACAAGGAATTTAAACCTTGCCCATATCAAATCAACGTGTTCTATTTTGTAAAACCGCCTTTGTTGTATTTCACCTTGTGTGTGGAATTTGAGCTGCCCACAAGCCAATACGAATGCCGTGTAAACGCTGGTTTCTCCACAAAGGTAAATTGGAGACAAAGCTGACAACACAGCTCTCAGTATTTGAACGTAGAATCGACAATCTTGCCAATCACCTTTGATTTTTTGAATGCTAGATAGTTGAGGTTTAGTATTCCTGATGAAAATATTCTTCTGCTACTAACAAATTCAGACCACTAAGAAAATCGCGGCATGAATTGGACAAGACTAACAAAGAATCAGCATGATGAAATGAGCGGACAGACGGTCTATGAAGCAGACATGTGCTAGCGAATGGAGACCGTTAATGGGTAAACGTAGCGTAGGACGCCCTGCGGCAAGAATGTGACTGGCAGCGCTGGCAGCGGATTGATGCGGGCTGGTCTTTGGGGGAGGCTTGCGTTTGCAGTGGACGACAATGAAAACTTTCATTGGCCCTGAATCGAAACACTTGGAAGTCATTGGGTAAGGCTTTTGGCCATTTCACTAATATTAGCAGTCCTCAGACCGATCTTAGCAAGCGCGGCTTAACCTCAAAGATCGACCAGCGTAGTTGTTACTCGTATTTAGCACGAGTTCTATCAACCAAACATATTTGACCTATTTTATATTTGGGTCAACTATCTTTGAAAACTATCCATTAAGATCGTGAATGTCTCTTCTGAACAAAAAGAAATGTTTATATTAAATGAGGTCTAAGGAAATTAGATTTCCATCCAACGTGTTCAGAAGATTAGCGAAAAAGAAGTTTAATAAGTAAATTAAAGAATCGTCAAGAAAAAGGTTTCTTTTGAAAGAACTTTGGCCTTCAGAAGTTGGCGTCAAACAAAAAATACGTAGCGAAGGGCAAAACATGCAGAGAAAAAAATACATGTGGCACTCGGTGACTGCCGCGATGAAGCTTTTGCTTAACATTTTTATTTTATTTTAAAATAATAAAATCGCCTACCGCGTATATTAAACGAGAATATAATTTATTTAAAATGTTTGTGGTGCACTACGAGAATTTTATAAGTAGGTTTCATTGTGAAAACTCCTTTTGTAGCTGGCCGTTTAGAATAAATAAGAAAAAGTAAATTGTTTTTATGACGGATATTTTATGATTGCCGAAGTCTCCCGAACTGAAACGACGTGCTGTCAAATGTGGTCAGGTTTTTTCGTTAGGTTTTTCGCGCCCGCCGCGTTCAGAGCCTGCGATAAAAGCTATGCAATAGCTTAAAAAACCCTTGCAGAATTTGTGGTTTCGGCCTTAGTGACAAATGTTATGACAACGAGCCCCAACTAAGAATGAATGATATTAATTACGAATCGACAGATACCTAATTCCTTTAGTGTCCGCAAAACCATTCATAACCTGCGGAAAATTCATGGTAGGTATTACATTTTTAATGCAATTTGATGCAATGAGGTGATTGGAATAGGTAGATTGAATGGGGGGTCATTGATCCGAAACGTATACGTTAATATGGACATTCCACCGGGATTGATTTATCATAAAAACCGGAACTTAGGTAGGAATTGTATTATGCCAGGGTTGCGGAATTTGTTCGAAAGAGTTACCGCGGCCCTGGGACGCAAAGACGTCAAATATTAAAGCTATTAATATTCTTTTTTTTTTTTTTGGCTTACATTGCATATCGAGGAGTCTCCATTTAGGCATACAAATGCCTGTAGTTGAAGGCTCCATTAAATTTGCTCCAAATAAAACATTTCTATCACGTCTCAATTTTTTGATATTTAAATTTTTATTTATTTAATATTTTTCACCACTTTCAAACATAAACTCATTTATTTTATTTAAATAAAGCCTCCTTTTTATCTTTTTTGTTTGCCGATAGTACTCTGTAGATGAGGTTTCCCGAATTAATAACCAGCACTAATCTGCCAGCATCGCAAGATTCCATTTCCCTTGATATCTTTTCACAATTACACCAATTTCTTGGTGTAATCACTCTCCATGGTCATCACTCATAGATTTCATATTTTCAGGGAAAAAATACAAGTGTGAGTCCAGAAAATGTATTTTTAAAGACATGTTGCATTTCATTGTATGAAAAGCTTCTAACATTTTATCTACAAGCTCGATACATTGCGGTGATTTATGGTTCCCCAAAAAGTTTTTAGTAACAGCAATGATCGATGTCCAGGCATCTTTTTCTACATCATTTAAGGTAGAAATGAATGCTGGATCTTTTATTATGTTTTTTAATATCGGGGCCTACAAATATTCCTTCTTTATTTTTGGCATCGCTCAGAGAAGGAAACTTTTCTCTCAGCAACTTAAAGCCTACGAGTACCTACACTATGTTAGTATTAGGTGTCTTAGGTACGGGAAGTCATTTATGAGGAATTGTTTTTGTAACTGATGACACATCTGGGTATCTTATTAATTACTTGGTTTTTTTTTAAAGCCTATATTAGTAAGACAAAAATCACTCGCATGATTTTTTGGTTCACACCATATTACTGGTTGACCAAAAAGAATTTCATTAGGCTTTCCTCTAAACCAACAGATCAATTTTTTATGGCAGGTAAGACAACAGATATGGCACCGAGTTTATATTTAGATTTCGATGAAACAAGTAAAAATATATGCACTATAACGCTCCTTAAACAATGGTGTAATTTCCACTTTTTGTTGTGTATAACCCTCAAATATGGCAAAACTATCGGGAGAATTTATAAAAACTTAAGACATGTTAAAAAGTAAATGATGGGCAATTTTTAAAAGCCATCAAAGCAAGAATAGAGGCATAAAATTGACACTTACCCTCAAAATTAGATTTAAAAAATGATTTCGGAAATCAATTATTCTGCCACTTTGAGACGTGATATAAGAAAACTAATATTTTTTGGTTAATAGTAGTGGGTATATGTACAAATTGTAGTACATCTTTTTCAAGATATATTTTTAGTGTTGACTAGTGAAATCAATCTACCTATTCCGATCTATGCTAATGACATATACCTTTACAAGCACCGCGTCTAAATGACTTCAGTCGTGGCGGTATTAGGGTGCCTTCCTACCAGAGATGTGCTATGTAGCTGTGCTGCGAGGATGTAAAAGCTGAACTACGAAACTGTGTGACCGTTTCCACTGATGCTACGCTATGTAGCTGTGCGAGTAAGATGTGCTCTGAAGATAGGTAGCTGCGCTACGAAGATGCGTAGCTGCGCTACAAAGATGCGTAGCTGCGCTACGAAGATGCGTAGCTGAGCTACAAAGATGCGTAGCTGCGATACAAAGATGCGTAGCTGCACTACGAAGATGCGTAGCTGTTATACTGCTCGAGCTATGCGATGTATCGATAACAGGGAAGACAACCCATAGCACGCATCCATAGCAAGCATCCTTCCATATAAAAAACATCTTAGTTGAATCCGTTTCCACCAGTGCTGTGCTATGTAAACCAATGAATATGATTGGTGGATATCAAACGCATCCGCAGCAACGTAGCATAGCGCATCTCTGGTGGAAAAGCAGCCTTATCCGTCCGCGATTTGATTTTAACATTAGTTCCCGTGTCTTCGTTGACGGACTTCGAAAGTAAACACCCAGGTGCGTATACACTTGGATTTCTTTAAAGTTGTTAGTTATTTCTTTACGTAAAAAGTTTAACTGATCACCACAAACGATTGACTGAATCATTGTTAAATTAAAATTAAAAGTAATTTCCCAGTGTTTGACCTTATTTGAATATAGGTACCTTATTTTTAAAAAAAAGTACTAAGTTTTTGCTTCACGAATTAAAACACCGTCGATGTCTCCTATAGAATGTAATATAAAAAAGATTTTAACAACATGTTCTACCAATTTTAACCAAATAACGATTCCATTAATTTAAAATCTGTCAAGAAACTTAACTTTTCAACTGTTTGGTTCCAAGTTATAACCGTGAAAGACAGACGGAGAGTGACAGACATGATCAAATTTTGTAAGAAGATTCCAAGTTTCCACTACGTCACTTCTAAATCAAACAAACAAATCAATAAATCAAGTTAATATTAATACAAAGAGCGCGTCTCTACGGACCTTGGAAAGGATGCTTTTTTTATCGTGGTAAAATCATCAAATGAGTCCTCCCACCCAGGGCAGGGAGGGAGGGACTATCAGACTTGTACTGACTAAAATCCACAGTGTCATTCAATAGCCCTTTACGTTCCAGGGGCACGGTAATGAGATAACAGATATTAAAAATCAAAACACAGCCCACAACATAATCTAACTCAATAAAAAAACTGGCTAATTGCGAGGGGACGCGCGCACGATGGGTTCTCTACCATTATCTATTAAACCGGCAAAAAAATCATGTCTGTTCTATATAAACCCCCTTACATATGTATCTTATTCTGTTAGTACTTGTTGTTATAGCGCCAAAAGAAATACATCATCTATGAAAAGTTCAACTGTCTAAATATCACGGTTCATGAGACTGCCTGGTGACAGACGAACAGACAGACAGATGGACGGCGGAGTCTAAGTAATAGGGTCCTGATTTACCCTTTGGTACGGAACCCTAAAACCTAATAGAGTTCACATAAGTAACACCTTGACACAACTTCATAATAAAGCGCTTAGCGCATTACACTATGATTTATGTATCACACACGCGATAATCACGTAAAAATGGCCGCCGGCATATGGCGGGCGACATTGGAACTTTGCAATCCACGTCGTACGGCCAAGGTCAAGGTCAAATACAAGTGGGCACCCGGGGTGGAAAGTTCTAGAGAAACGTTTTATAACAATTCTCACATATCAAGGGAGAATTTTTGCAAAGGTATCCATTTTATACCCCGTGCATTTTGCGATTAGCACCAATTTTCGTGATTGAATTTGAAATGGAAATTATGTCAACAAACTAAGAAATGAAATAGAAAATATGTGCTTTGTTGAACTTTAAATTTTACAAACAGCAATAAAACTGGTTCTTTGAAATTTTATTACTAGCATTAAAAGCCTGTTGCTTACATAATAGATTTGTTGTTAAAGTGGATAAACAACAAATATAAGCACAATTGAGTTGGCAAAAGCTCGTAATAATACGATCTGTTTACTTTAACTATTTGTGTAAACAAGTATAAAACGAATACCTACTTTGATTTAAATTAATGATAGTTAAACTGAATCAATATGTAAATTAAAACATTTTCAAATCAAAAAGGGGAAAAGAATTACAGAATGTTAAAAAACTCGTAATATTATAGCTGACAATGTTTTAAAAAAATAATGTTTCATATTTATTGTCTTTTTTATTTTGAATGGTCATAAACGCGTCCACCAACCCGCACTGGGCCCGCGTGGTGGATTATGGCCCACTCCCTTTTACAGAGAGGAGGTCTGTGTCCCAGCAGTGGGAACATTTATAGGCTGATGATGATGATAAACGCGTCCTCAAAACAGGAGACTTGTGGAGCAACGTATTAGTAAAGTACCCCGACGGCTGGTAGCTTGCTGGCGGGACCCCCATAGAGTGCCAAACGCCTGCCTGGGTCGCTGGACTGTCAGTACTAGTAGATTTAAGTCAGTACGTGTCAGTTCATTTCGTTCTACCCTGGTCGGGAGGGCTCAATTCTTCTTCTTCTTTCTTATCCCATTCTACTTCAGGGGTCGCGGGACTTATCTCATTACCGTGACCCCGGAACATAAAGGGCTATTGAAGGACACCGTGGATTTTAGTCAGTACTAGTCTGACAGTCACTCTCGCCCTGCCCTGGGTGGGAGGACTCATTTGATGAAATCCCATTCTACTTGGGGTCGGTTCAACACGTTTTCTTCTTCCATTCTCCCCTATCATTCTCCCCGTCACAGTATCATTTACTCCCTTTTCTTTCATAATAATATCATTCCTTAGACAATCCATCCATCTTTTCTTTGGCCTTCCTCTTCCTCTCCATCCATCAACATTCATACTCATCACTCTCTTAGTCACATGGGAGGGGTTCGATTAAACCACGATAAAAAAAAAGCTGGTAGCATTGCCACCGACGGTGAGTTATCGTCATCTAATTTAATTTAGTATTCAATCAAGATTATTAATTCGGGTCAAGCAAAAATATTACCAACCAAATGGTATTTACCAATTCTAGACGACCTATCATCTGCATCCTTCATGGTATCTATAACAGATATAATGATGACACAACTACACGACCGACAGTCTTCTTTCATTTAGGATTCCAGTAGCGAGAAATACTGGTAAATCCATTCAAATCTGAGTCGTGCCCGCTGCAATATCCGACTAGAGTACTTTAACGAATACACAGGGTTTGAAAACTGGCTGTATATTGCATAACGCTACTCCCTGCAGTTTCTCCCGCTTATTCGTACTCAAAGAATATGATTTTATGTTTTCTGAGTACGTTTCAGATTTCGTGCTGCGGAATATTAAGTTTTTCATGTCTGTTATGATGTTTTACTACTGAATTTGAGTTGTAAAGTTGGTGAACTCGATGTTATCAAGTTGAAAATTAATTGTCTATATCTGAATATTATACAAAAAAAAAATGTTATTTTTATGTACACGCAATCAATTGCTAATGGTGGTGATTTTTCTTAGATTTCGAGTTACTGAAGTTGATGTTAAAAACTAACTTGAGTGCCAAATGTTAGAATAAAATAAAAAAAATGTATTTTGCCATGGAACAAAAAATATTCCTCAAAAGAAAATTTACTTGTTTTCGTTTAGAAACTTCTTGCAAAATCATCATATTATAAGTTGGTAATAATTCAGCAAGAAGTTTATTAAGTATCCTAGTTGTAATTTTTCTTGTTAGATAAACTAAAGTTTCTTCTTTTACGATCCATCTCACACGATTACCTTTCCTACGAGGCTTGATCCATAGTTTTTAGGTTGCTTCAGATTTACTGCTTCACAGGAATACGGTAAGCACAGAAAGCTTTCAGGCGAATTTATGATCTAGCTAGACTAGATCTAGTTCTAGTCTCAGAGGCTTCCAATTTTGCTGATAAGGTAGGTAGTTGCCGAAAATGCAAGAGTGAATAATAATTGGTTTAGACGCAAAAGGCTAATTCGCAAAATGGCAACCTAGTCGCAAAAGGACAAGTTCTCAAAATTGCCGATTCTCTAAAAGCCCAATACGCAAAATGCAAACCAAAATTATTTTTTCTACCTAATTCATACAAATCTAAGATATTTTCTCTCTGTCTAACTAATTTGTTTCATGTTATGCGAAGAATTCTTAGATTTATAAGAATTACACACAAAAATGTAAAAAAAGAATAATCAAAATTATTCTTTTTTTGCCATTTTGACAATTAGGCTTTTAGAGAATTGGCCATTTTGAGAACTTGTGTTTTTGCAACTTGGTAGCCATTTTGCGAATTAGGCTTTTTGCGCCTAACCTAATAATTCTGTAGAAAACATAAGTCTATTCATTTCAGATTGAAAGTCCATCTAATATTTTGTATTATTAGTCACTTGATAGACAACCAAGTTCATCTTGTTAAATTGTTTGCTCAGAAACTTAAACTCGTTGGAAGTTGTTAACCGCTCGCTCTACAAAATTCTCGGAAATCTTATCAAGCCTTCAATTTGGTTATGCCTAATGTGGTTTATAAAGGTAATCTCAATAATAATTTTCTTCGCCATCATCATGCTCTGTTTCCGACGAGAACATGACAAAGCTCGGAATTAAATCAGAGGATTTAAAAACCCGAGATTTGTTCTACTAGTTTAAGGCAAAGCTCCAGGTGGCAATAAAATATCTCATTTTCTACAAGTTGTCCTCAGGAGGAGTTGCTCGAGTAGCAGGGTGCGTAGCAACAGAACAGGGGTGGGGTGGGGAGGTGGGGCGGGGGTAGCGGCGCCGGTACGTGGGCGAGTCTGTAGTACTTGGTAGTACGAACGGCACGACTCGCATCTACAGCGTGTTGTTGTTGTGTCTACATAGATTTGCGCAGGCGCGTCGCCCGCTACGTAACTACGTACCGATGCGCGGACTACACGAACGACCTCGAACTCCACACCAAATATTGATAAGTCGTACTTAAGCTTTTATTCGTTCGTTTTGTAAATGTGTCTGGCTGAAATGTCACTGCACCTTAACACGTTTCGTCGGGATATGTGCAACTTCTTTGCTACCCTCAAGCTCAACTACGTTTGTCGTGAATTCGCAATGAAAGCTTGAAGTCGCTTAGTGTTGCTGGGGTTTTCTCGATTGTTTTATTACATTTTTCGGTGTTCGTCCCTACCAAGTTTTTACGGTTTTTCTATCAACTGTGTGTTTTGAACCCACATCATTTACCTACTGTTTATTTTTTATTCACCCATAACTGTTGTACAACAACTTTATAAGTTACTTTGTTTATTTACATGACAAATACATACAAACGCTCTTTGATATTACTATGAACAACGAATAATTTATACTGTGCCAGCATCAAAGTTTTAGCTACACCGCAAATATTATTCAACATCAAAAGCTAACTTAGTTGATTAATTTTATGATTCTAAATCTTCTATTAATTTTGCTATGGAGAGATAATTGCTACTTTTCTCGCTGCTGTAATTTATAAAATAACAAAGGCGCTCGTAACTACACGGAGGCACGTTAGGAACAGCAAAAACTTACCTTCGTCTTGATTACTTCCAAGAAGCACCTCAGTATTATGGAAATTGCCTTCCTTCATCATTGTGTCTGGGTCCTTAGGCAAAAACACGCCATCCACGGTCGGCGCTGACGGGAATCCCAATATGCCAGTGTAGGAATTCCACTGCTGTACTGATATAGTTTTTGCATCAACTCCACGCATGCAGTCCATCACTAAGCTTGGATCAGCCGCAAGCAGGCTACTGTTGCAGTTACAATCATCTACTAAAACTTTCCCTATGTCTTGTGCTCTCTCTCCTGTCATCCAACTCCACGGGGCGTTCAATGTCCCCGACTGCAATATACCTCTTTTGAATAATCCCTTCATCTCCGGCGAAAGCATATGCAAACTCACGCTCCCTCCGCCTGCCGACTCTCCAAACAAAGTTATCAATTCTGGGTCACCACCAAAAGCACGAGCATTATCTTTAATCCAACGAATAGCGAGTTGTTGATCCCACAAGCCCATATTTCCCGGAGCTTCTTCACTTCCCGGCGAGAAATATTTATTCAAGTATAAAAATCCGAACGCCCCAACCCTATATTGCATAGATGCTACTATTACATCACTGGAAGAAGCCATTATGTCTGCTTTATATAGGTCGAGTGTAGCCGTGCCACTCATATAGCCGCCACCGTAAATCCACACTAGTATTGGCACTTTGGGCCTCTCGGTAAGAGGCTTATCTTGATGATGACGAACTCGTAAATGTTGGGGAACCCAAATGTTAAGATATAGGCAGTCTTCTGATATGTTTGTGTTTGGATTCCACATTTCTTCTCCCTCAAATCCGGGGAAGTATTCGTACCGTTCTTGATAGCAGCTGTTTGGCATCGCTGTGGCTTCAAGTACTCCGTGCCACGGGTCGATGGGTACCGGTTTGCGGAATCTTAACGGTCCTAGAGGTGGCTTCGCAAATGGAATGCCGGTGAAGATATGTACCTCCCTACCCATAACAGTTTTAGCGTAGCCTTTGACAAGGCCACTTTTTGTCTCGACGATTAGTGGATCATTGTGAAAGTTCTTTGGCGCTTGGCTGGTGGTGGGGGTGGTTTGTGTGGTGGAGGTGGTGGTGTCGTGGTGGTTGGCCCATGACCGCGTCCAAGCGCCTGACACGAGGCAACAGAGCAGAAGCTTGGTGAACACAATCTTCGTATTGCTGATCATCTCGAATGTTGTTGTTCACACGAGTATTAACGAGACGTGTCGGAGAACAATCTGAAGTAGTCCGCCAGTTTGATGAGATACTTATTGAAACACATTTCTAGTGCCACTTGATACACTGTTGTGGTCGTACCTGTAATAGAAAAAAAAGTGTTAGTCAAGTATAAAATTCAACAGTTTATATTCTGTTGTTGTGGGAAAGTTCAAATGATTTTTTTTTTCTTTGTTTTCAACATAATACTCAAGTTTAAAATTACACAGATTTTATTCACATTTATATCCACAATTGTTTTGGTTTTTTTCCTCCAAAAGTTGTAAAAAGATACACAAAATCTGTGTATAAAATAAATTGTAAATTATACGAGTATGATTTCCGTACACAATTTTACAAAATACCTAACTAATATCGTTAAAATTACGTATCGTTTACAGCGTTAACGCTGGCGTAGATTAATTAATTACTGGGTACAGCGTAAGTAACAAGGCTTTAGGGATATCAAACTTTATGCCTTTTAAAACTTACTCCTATAAAGTTAGTTGAGATAGTAGATATTGATATTGTTCTTCGTGCTATCTCGAACAGTAACTTATTTAATATCAAGCTGTTGGCATCGGCCTGGTGCACGTCTAACTCGAAAATTTTCCCGTGGGAAAGTATCTCATGTATTATTCCACTCTTTAAGACCTATCCATCATCATCATCAGGCTATAAATGTTCCCACTGCTGGGACACAGGCCTCCTCTCTGTGAGAGGGAATCGGCCGTAATCTACCACACGGGCCCAGTGCGGATCGGTAGATGTCACATGTCTTCGAATTTTTAGTTCTAGGACATACCGGTTTCCTCACGATGTATTCCTTCACCGTTCTGAGCAGCAGTGATGTTGAAATAAATTACACAAAGTAATGCGCCTGACGGGGTTCGAAAACACGACCTACAACTTGTAAGTCGAGGCCGATACCACTGGGCTACCACAGCACCTATCTGTCCATCCATACGCATTATAATATTACGAGTAGTAAGGATTGAGTAGGTATCTCTGCTTTTTTCGTGTTACATAAACTGAGACCGCATCACAAGATTTCTGAGGCCTTCTCACGAGATTTTTAGGGTTCCGTAACCAAATGGTAAAAACGGAACCCTTATAGGTCTGTCTGTCCGTCCGTATGTCACAGCCACTTTTTGTCGAAAGTATAAGAGCTATCCTTTGAAACTTGGTAGGTAGATGTATTATGTGAACCGCATTAGGATTTTCACACAAAAATAAAAACAAAACAAATTTTGGGGGTGCCCCCCATACTTAGAATTGAAACTCAATTTTTTTTTTTCACCAAACCCATTCTTGTGGGATATCTATGGATAGGTCTTTAAAAATGATATTGAGGTTACTAATATCATTTTTTTCTAAACTGAACAGTTTGCACGAGAGACACTTCCAAAGTGGTAAAATGTGTGTCCCCCCCCCCCTGTAACTTCTAAAATAAGAGAACGATAAAACTGAAAAAAATCTGTAATGTAGACCTCAACAAAAACTTTCAACGAAAATTGGTTTGGATGAGATACAGTTAGCAGTTTTTGAGATATTGTACATTTTCAAAAAACGTAAATATAACTTTGCCATTCATACAAACACTATGAAAAACAAAGTTATTACTTACTAATCTCAATATAATTATATCCCTAATCTATGCTTGCTACTATTACGGAACCCTTCATGGGCGAGTCCAACTCGCACTTGGCCGGTTTTTGTATTTTACCTTACAGCGTAATTGCAGTGTTTACTCCGTTTATTGTATGAAAAAATGACAAAGCAGTCTGTGTGCTTAGTGCGAGTTTTTTTACGTTTACGCTATAGTAACATTTAACCGCGTTTAGCGCTCTTATTGGCTCGATCCAAAGGCGTGAGAACTCTCAACCAATGCGAGCGCCAAACGCTGTTAAACGTTACTATCACATCAACGTCAAAAAACTCGCACTAAGCACACTGGTGAAGAGGAACTATTTTTTTCCTTCAAGTTATCGTCAAAATTCCAGTTTACTTTAAGTCTAAAACTAACCATCTTTAAGCCAAATTACCAAGTATTGGATTGATTATCTTAGCACTTTAATAATGTTAAATAACAAATCAACGAAAGTTATTGAAAATTACTCAATTCGTTTATTTGTAACTAGCTTCCGCCCGCGACTCCGTCCGCGCGGATGTCGGTCTTCGCGTGGATGGTTTATTTCTCCATTTTGAGTAACTCTGACAATGACATCTTATAAATATCTATTGGACCCAAATACGGCTAAGCCTATAATAATTAAGGAGATCCCTCTATTGAGCTACTGCTGTTGAGCTCGCGTTCTGTAGTAAGTATTTTTTTCATAGTAATTCCGACCTTGTATTTACAAATAACTGATCGGAACAGTAATCAAAAAGGTCGCGCTGAAAAGCACGGTTTAAAATGACACGCATACAATATTAATTCCACGGACGACCGCTCGCCACACTGGACACGTCCGTTCGCATCAAAATTCAGAATTTATATGCATCGCGCGGCGCGGAACGCGGCTCCTTATATAGGAGTCGGGAAGGCGTGGCCCGCGTGTGCCGCAAACGGTTCAAGCCAAATCCGACTTTCGGCGCTACAGGTTACGGCGCTGAATCCACTGCGGGTAATGCAACGTGTGTTCGCGGTTCTACAGAACAACGTCCATGAATAAAACTGAAAAATAAGATTTTTTTTCTACGTATTTTTCCAGGATAAAAAGTATCCTATTTTATGCCCAGGATAATAAGGTATAATTATACCAAGTTTCATCGAAATCGAACCGTTAGTTTTCACGTGATGCCTGCACATACAGACAGACAGACAGACAGACAGACAGACAGACAGACAAAATTTTTTTTAATCACATATTTGGGTTTGGTATCGATCCAGCAACACCCCCCGCTATTTATTTTTTCAATATTTTCAATGTACAGAATTGACCCTTCTACAGATTTATTATAAGTATAGACTAGCGGCCGGTCCCGGCTTCGCAAGGGTGGGTGGACATGAGATATAGCCTAGGGTACTCAGGGTGAATGTAGCTTTCTAAAAAAGAAAAAAAAATTTAAATCAGGACGGTAGTTTTTGACTTTAATCATTACAAACATTAACACACAAAATTACAAATCTCTCATCTTTATAATATAAGTGTAGATAAATCTCTGGTAATAAGCACTATAATACTGGAACAGTGGTGGCCCAGTGGTATCGGTCCCGACTTACGAGTTGTAGGTCGTGAGTTCGAACCCCGCCAGACGCATTACTTTGTGTAATTTATTTCATCACCACTGCTCTCAAAACGGTGAAGGAAAACGGCATGTCCTAGAACCAAAAATTCGAAGACATGTGACATCTACCAACCCGCACTGGGCCCGCGTGGTGGATTATGGCCTACTCCCTCTCACAGAGAGGAGGCCTGTGCCCCAGCAGTGGGAACATTATAGGCTGATGATAATGATGATGATGAAACACTAATACGATAACATTAGGACTGTATCCCATTTCTGGGAAAAGGCATAATCGATTTCTAGCCTATTTTTATGTTTGAATAAGCTACCTTATTCTTTATGTGTGCTATATTTATATTGTGATATAGTTAACATCTATGGAGACGAAATCGCAAACAGACGCAAGCCTTTTCACATAATTTATGTACTTTTATAATGTATCTCCGAACCTACTTAGGTTACTTTAACGGCTTTTGTAAGATACACAAATCTAAATAGATAACCCTTCCTAATCCCTTCAGTGTCGTAAAATGTTGCTAGTAGGAACATAAAATGTATAGAGTAGGCAATACGCAGTAATGTCGTAAATCAAAATATGTTGTATGAGTCAAAGTCTCCTACTACATACATTTTATAAAATTTTAATCAATTTTGGGATAATTGGGTAAATAAAAACAATTATACATTTAAATGATTAAGTAGATAGACACAATTAGACTATAAAATCCGCTCTATACCATAAACAGTATCTGCTTGTTGGTACGAGTATATGACCAGATCTATGAACGTATAGACGAGGCGAAAAGAGTATGTTGCAAGGACCGTAACAGGTGGCCATTTGTGGTTAATGGTATCTGACGGGGCCCCCTAAGAGGGCTAGAGCCTGCCGGAGTCGTGGGATTGTCTCACTCGGTAACCGTGACCCTGGTACATGAAGGGCTATTGAAGGAACACCGTGGATTTTAGTCAGTACAAGTCTGCCAGTCCCTCCTGTCCGGCCCTGGGCGGGAGGACTCACTTGAAGATTTTGCCACGCAAAAAAAAACCCATGTAGAAAAGTTGTGAGTTTACGAATATATTATTATGTGAGTAACTACTACTGAGACACAGTCCTCGTCTCTGTGAGGGGATCATAATAAACATTGGCCTAGTACCAGTTGGTGGAAGTGATTTTACTTTGGCTCTAGAAAATGTTGGAAACCCATTTGAACTTCCTTTTAATGTTAGTGAGTGAAAAATATCAGAGAAAGTAAACTGACAGATTTCTCGATAAAGTCATTTTCTTGAAGTGCAACCATAATAATTTTTCTTTGGTCTTCCCCTTCGTTTGTATTCAGCATTTTCTTTGTGAAATTTTAAACTTCAGTTCAAAATCAAAAAGCCACTGTTTTTCTTTAAATCCCCTTTACGTTCCAGGATCATGGTAACCTGCTAAGACAGTCCCAACACGAAATCAAGTTATCCTTTTAACGAGATAAACGTTTCTGAGTTTAAAAGAATAAACAATTTGTAAACTAGGCAGCAACAAGTTCACCCCGCCGTATTTATTTACCCTTGACGAAATACAACCTTTGGTTTACCCCAAAATTAGAGGTTAACCCTATAAATCGTTCGTTTTCGTTTAACCCTAGATTTGTATTCTCTCAGCTCCAACGTCCTTCAATTTACCATTCAGTGACAGAAATTGATTGAAAGGCACTCGTACACAAAACCCCGATTTGTATAATAGTAGAGTAGGGTTGATGTATGGGGTTGTTTGTCGAGAAAGTGGTTTGTGATTAAAATATCGATACGAGAATACCATTCCATTAACGACACTGTTTTGAAGAAGATTTTTTTCGAGATTTGGCTTTTCTCTATCTTTTATTGCATAGCCGGGTCCAGACCGGGGTGTAACGTGTTATGTAATCCACCGTGAAATGTAACACGAATGTGGACGGCACTACGAGCGTTACATGTAATGCTCGTAGTGTAATACATTACATGGTGGATTACATTACACGTTACACCAGTCTGGACCCGGCTTATGACCTCATAAGGTTTTCCAGAAAGTTTAGGTGCGTCGCTCTAGAATGACCAGATGTATGGACATGAATGGTGCAGTGGCTGAGCGTTCGACTGCTGCGCAGCGGGTTCGATTACTGCACGAACTAATTATTTGTATGACCTGAGCCCTTATCACGAGTTTTCACTACTTTACTTTACAGCGTCTTTCCAGTATTTACAGTGTTTTTTGTATGGAAAAATGGAACAGCGCCTCTGGTGTACGAAGAAGGAACTATTTTTTTCATTGAAATTTGTCAATAGGTGCGTCCGCACAGAGCGCGCAGCCTCGGGCATTTTCCGCGAGAAGCAGCTTGGTTGGTGTGGACGTGTCTCGGGCGAGGCAATTGACAGCGCTGCCGCGGTCGAGCGACCGACCGCCCGAGCCATCCAGTGTCGGCTTTTGTTTTGCTCGCGTATATTGTTTCGTGCCTCGGTCGAAAAACAAGACGCGTCGCACCCAATAGGTGCGTCCACACAGAGCGCGCAGCCTCGCAGGGCATTTGCTGCGCGAGGAAACTGACAAGCGAGGCTGCTCACTCTGTGTGGACGCGTCAATTGTAAATGTCAAAGTTCTAGTTTACGTCACAGTAATGAAAACTCATGATAAGGCCTCAGCAACTAGTTGTTCCGGTTGGCAGCTTTGATGACCATGGGCACAATAATGACAAACTAAAAATGACATTAAGTTTTTGACTGAAAAAATCTAATAAGTCTGTCAGTTGTCAGTCTTTTGCTATCGTAAACCAAAGTTGACGGAGATATGACTACTTTAAAATTGCCAACACGTCACAAGCAAATACAGTTACAGCGACTAACGTCGCGAGCCCCCAGTCTCGAATTTTGATGCGTTACTTATTTGTAAATATATTTATGCATTAATTTAACAGAATAAAAATACATGTGTCATTTTTTTCAAAACTCTAGTTGACAGTTTTTTATATCTTTTCAGATACGATTCAAGGCAACACTCTAATTGGTAGTCTATAACATTTAAACCGATTTTTTAAAGATAATTCAAAGAAAACAAAATCTATAAAAGAAAAACCTTGATTTAATAAATAGTGGAACAACTTAAAAAGCAAATACACAAAGGAATTGCGTGAAAGCAAGTCGATGAACAAATAAATGAATGATAGGTTCGCGGTCTGATTCGTAGAAGGATCAAAATTAGGCAAACAAAGATGTATTACTCCCCAATGATTTCTGAAGGGTTGTTCAGGGGTGTATTTGTTTTATACACACGGTTATCTGTAACTGTGTTAAATCAATTCCAACCCAGCTCAAGGGGTGTTGACTGAAAATGTTCACACCGAAATCTTTCGAGATGTTTTGGGTTGAATTCGGATAATCAACAATGTGGAAATCATGGACAGATTTTCATGTTGCCATACCTACTTTTTTGTACGTTTTAGGTGACAAAAAACGGTAACTGTAACTTATGGACGTCTGCTGCGTGTTGCTAAACCCTACAGAAACTTTCTCAAGTCCTTTTTGAAGGGGTGCTAAGACAGGAAACCTCCACGTGCGCTCGTGGACTGGAGTTCCCTCTCGGATACGTCCGTGGGGAAGACCAGTTTTTCGGGCCGGTGCACCCTGGGATGCGGGCAAAAACTCTTCGTTAGGCACTGTGTGCCTAAGGGGTCTCTTTGCCCAAATGCAAATAGCCTGTCGTGTGGACTCTCCAACGCGTGTCCGTCTGCTTGCCCGTCTGCGGCGGAGCGGGCTTGCGGACGGTGAGTAATGGGTAGCTCGCCGTCCGACCAAGGACCAAGCCCGGGTCGGTGGCGCGTCGTGTCGTGTTTCGCGTGTGTCTTCGGGGAGTTGTCAGCAAACTGACGGGTCCCCTTATGGGGCCAAATGCCTGCTGGGGTTGCGGGTTTTTCTTAACACAGGATACCGTGGCCCCGGAACGCAAAGAGCATCCGAAGGAACACGGGTGGATTTTAGTCAGTAAGAGTCTGACAGTCCCTTCCGCCCCACCCAGGGCGGGAGGACTCATTTGATGATTTTACCACCTAAAAAAAAAACAGTCCTCTTTGAAGCTCATCATTGGAAAAAACCTAAAAAGGTAAAACCCCAAAGTTGTTGGTACAATTACCAGGTCAGTGGTTTCTTAAAAGAATAAAATAGAAGAGAAACACAAAACAATTTAAAAAAATAAAATAAAAATTCAATAAGAATTTAGCTGAGCATATCCACACCAAAAAGTTAGCAACTCTGTATTTGCTGGCCGAACGACACCCAGCTCTGGATTTTAGTTGGCACCCCGCAAGTGACACATGGATGAGGGTAGGCCACACTGATGATGGTTGATGGCAATACGGTATGTGCGAAGTCTGTGAGAAGGAACTATGTGAATCAACTTAGGCGTCCGCGGAATGAAGAACGTATCAAGTCATGAACCACAACCATTTTAAGTCGTTTTAAGCCTCCTGCAGACACACGCGATTAATCGCGCGGGGCGACATGTCGCGGTCCATTCGCAGTATTTTTAGAGTGGAAATTAGTTTGGCTCGTTGTCGCAGCGCAATTAATCGCGTGTGTCTGCAGGAGGCTATAGGTTTCATATTTTTTTATGAAAAACAAGCCCAAAATTTTTATCAAAATATCTACCTACTTGGCAAGAAATGGCATATCCCCAATAATGTGGTCATATACAGTGTAGGTATAGGCTTGCTCCTATAACAAGGCTTAACCATAACTAGCGGAATACCTCTGCCTTGTCCTTTACTATGTTTCCTAGGTATAATTTTCTTTTCATAAACATAATAAGAAGATGGATCAGAAAAATGTGTTTAGTTAAAAACATTAGCTGATTCAAAAACAAAAAGAGCCGACATGTCGTGGAAATGGTAAATCAATCACAATAAAATGTTCGACCGAGAGTGGATTGTAGAAGTAATGACGCTATTTATACGACGGGTAGCAGGGCTGGCCGTCATTGTCTTCATTGAAAAGATTTGAAGTAATTGAAGTAAAAGGTGAAAACTTTTTAAATTTTAACAAAATTTAAGAATCAGAAAATATGTTTTATGCGTAATGTTTTAATAATATAATAATATTCCACAACTATCACACAACGCCATCTAGTCCCAAGCTAAGCAGAGCTTGTGTTATGGGTACTAGACAACTGATAAACATACTTATATATTTCTAAATACATACATATTATAGATAAATTACACCCAGACACAGAACAAATGATCGTGCTCATCACACAAACATTTGTCCTAGGTGGGAATCGAACCCACGACCTCCGGCATAGCAGTCAGGGTCACTAACCACTAGACCAACAGGCCAGTCAAGTTTAAAAGTATAACGACATCACTGAGTTAAAGAGACGTGGTGGATCTTAGAGATAATGATAGAGATTTAACAGTCATTGAGAGATTTAACAGTCACGCACAGTAACCTAAAACTAATATTTTTAATGACTGACTCAGCTCAAGTCGAGCTCAACTAGGCATTAAAGGCATTCTGTGCTCGATTTAAGCTGAGTTTGACTTCATTACCTATACGCATTCTTTTATATCTATAAAGACTGAAGATCCACCAGTAGCAGCTAAAAATATAATTTGAAGAAAGTTTCGAACCGTTGTCATGTCAACTGAGTCTAAGTGAGGTGAGTAATAAATTGACTTAAAACTAGTCTTAATATTTAACTGCTAAAGTCTATTATTCAATTGTGAGGCATCAATATCCTACAGAATCACTCACAAACAAAATCATCAAGTTAATTAGCCTATAACATTCTCAACGTTGGGACACGGCTTCAGTGACAAGCATTGGGTCATACATATTCCACCACGCGGGCTTAGTACGTGTTTGATATGCCAGTTTTTCTCAAGATGTTTTCCATCACCGTTACAGCAAAATATGTAAATCGAAAAAAAAAAACAAGTCAAACTTTATTTAATAAAAGAATTACCTTCCAGTAATGCAATGCAACGGTGATTGGCTAGAAAACCATTAAACATGTACGTAGCTTCTATAATAACACGTTAGCCATAAAAGATAACGTTTACAAAGAAGTTTGCCCCTGTTTGAACTCAGGAATATAAACGTACAGACAGCATGAAAATTAAATGATCTTTGTGCAGTGTCATAGGTGGTCTATGAATTAGAAATTGTTTTGTGGACCCTAAACAAAACACACAGAGGGCTTTATAAATGCTGCAGTTACTGTAAATTACTTCTTTAATATATAAACGATAGCCCATAATAGGTATATTCCGCTGCTGGGCAAAGACAAAGGTTAGGTTAGGTTTTGATTACATAAAACTAGAAGGTAGAAAAATTTTGAAGGAGTTGTATGTAACTTCTTATTATGACGTCAAAATTAGTTTTTTTTACCTACAATAAATTTGCAGAATTATTATTATATCGCGTTATACATTAAACAAAGTTTTATTAAAGAAAACAGAGCCGCGGAAAAATAGCAATACTACGGAGGTTTTATCCGCTTGTTGGAATGTCCTGGTTGCTGCAATTTAAACTCGCTTGGAATGACGTTTGCTTTAACCTGTTTCGAACCCCGATTAATAAAACTCGATACCGTAACCGGATCCTTCAAACTTGAATAACAAGTTCAGACGATACATCCATCAAGATTTAGTCAGATGCAATTTCAGATACAGGTTTCTCTTCAAAAAAGACGGAAAGATTTATTTGCTTTTTGATGAACAAGTCTACAATGCCACAAAATTACTAAGGAAGGTATGATGACCCCATATTGTGACGTGATGCACGTTTTTCTTATACTTGCACGCTCTTAAATAAACAATTATATATCAATTCAGAAAATAACTTTAACTAGATAATAATCATAACATAAACAATTATTTATCTGCGCAAAGTATTTTATTGCGATATTGTCAAATGACAGTTGACAAATAGAAGTCATTAGGTGCGACCACACAGAAAGAGCAGCCTCGCGAGGCATTTGCCGCGCGAAGCAGCTCGGCTAGTGTGAACGTGTCTCGGCCGAGGCAAGCCAGCGTGCTGCCGCGGGCGAATGACCGAACGCCCGACTCATCCAGTGCTGTCGGCTTTTGTTTTGCTAGCGTGTTTTGTTTCGTGCCTCGGTCGAGAAATCTGATATTTCTCGACCACATCCACACAAAACGTGCAGCCTCGCGAGGCTGCTCGCTCTGTGGGGACGCACCTATTGACGGATTCCTTACAGTCAGTTCACACCGAGACGCAACGCGGCGCGACGTGACACAATGATACTGCAAATGTGCATCTTTTCGTATAGTAAATAATTACTCAGATTTTGAGTCGTTATTAAAATGCAGCGAGGCGCCGTTGATGACAAAGATGTATCTTATAGTGTAGGAAATAGAGTTAGATTTTGAGTAGCTCTATTTAACGAAATGTGCGCGCAGCGTCACGTCTCGGTATGAGCTGATCCTTAGAAGGTGTGTCGCATAGCACATGTCATCGATTTTGATTTTAGATTTTACTAAATTTTCATCTTCATACGGTTTAGATACGGTAATCTCATTCGAATAAACTGGCGGTAAAAATACGGTCACATTTCATACGGCGTATAAAAGTTGACAAATAAAACGAAACATTTTTCGCCGTAAAAAGCCGACATTTTTCTAGCTTTCATAACCGTGGTTCCACACGAAGAGCATAAACTGTTATATTAGGCGCAGTACCGTTCGGCTAACACATAGTTACAACATTCAACAGATAGTCAATCGAGTGTTATTTTCTATTCACTTGGCTATGAGGCCGCGCTTATCCGACGATCTTCGTGCCGATCGGGTGATCATTATTTCATCGGCCGCTCGTATGGGCCGCAGGGGACACATAACCGTTGGCTGCGGGCACCGACCGCACCGAGTGAAAATAACGGCCGGTAATAATATTTGTTTCATGGTGATTTTTATTGTCAACCCCTGTAATGAGAATTTGAATGGATTGAGGTTTTTGTTCTACATAACGACATGACATGATTTATGATGTTGACCCTCTGACCTAATTTATAGTATTACTAGTTGCCGCCAGCGGCTTCGTCCGCTTTTAACTTGTATATTATCCCACGGGATCGAAATACCGTACTATGTGATAATCAAGGTTGTAAACTATCTATGTACGAAATTTCATCCAATTCTGTTCAGTAGTTTTTATATAAAACAATAACAAACTTTCTCATTAATAAAATTAGTTATATTCCTCTTTGCTTTTGTTTAAAAAACGAGGAAAGTAGAGCCTTTAGAAATAAACGTAGCAACAACAAATCAGCGGCACGAAACAAAGGGTGATTAGCAGCAAGGTATCATTTTGAGGGTCGCGATCACAAACCTTGTTTTACGAAGCAGAAAAAGGACGAAAGAGCTATTTGTCGAAGCCTTATAGTAATTTGTAAACGAATGCCGGGCTAATTACTAAAAAGATTTGTCGGTAATATAGTAAGCAAACAGGAGCGTTCAACCGAATTTTATCAACATGCTTTAATTATAAGGGCTAACATTTTAGTAAAAGAAATGGAACGGAATAACCTGTAGGAAATATTTTGTAATGTAGAACAACTCCATGATACCGATATTTTTTAGGGTTCCGTAGCCAAATGGCAAAAACGGAACCCTTATAGATTCGTCATGTCTGTCTGTCTGTCTGTCCGTATGTCACAGCCACTTTTTGTCGAAAGTATAAATGCTATCCTGTTGAAACTTGATAGGTAGATGTATTATGTGAATCGCATTAGGATTTTCATACAAAAATAAAAACAAAACAAATTTTGGGGGTGCCCCCCATACTTATAATTGAAACTCAATTTTTTTTTTCACGAAACCCAAACGTGTGGGCTATCTATGGATAGGTCTTTAAAAATAATATTGAGGTTACTTATATCATTTTTTTTCTAAACTGAACAGTTTGCACGAGAGACACTTCCAAAGTGGTAAAATGTGTGTGTGTGTGTCCCTGTAACTTCTAAAATAAGAAAACGATAAAACTTAAAAAAATATATAATGTGGCCTACAAAAACTTCCAACGAAAATTGGTTTGCATGAGATACAGTGAGTAGTTTTTGAGATATAGTACATTTTCAAAAACCGCAAATATAACTTTGCCATTCATACAAACACTATGAAAAACAAAGTTATTTTTATTGTTTGTGTATATTACTTACTAATCTCAATATAATTATATCCCTAATCTATGCTTGCTACTACGGAACCCTTCATGAGGGAGTCAAACTCGCACATGGCCGGTTTTTTTATTTGTTTATATTTTAATTGAAGTATGATGCATAAAATCAACCGACACACCGAGGTTCTTACCTTACAAGCGACGAATTCTTTAATCCATTCCTAACGTCTTACGGTTAGGACACATGCGTTAATGTGTATAATATTTAAAACTATTAATAAGATTATCGTATAGAAGTATCTAAGATAAACAGCTGAAAACAATCTAAGGCCATTATACAGGGTGAATTATCCAACTGGGCGTGGATGGCTATATCCGAATCTATCCGTAATATCGAAAAACACTAAAAGGAGCATCGAGGCCGATGTCGACGAAAACTAAAACAGCATCATTGGATTTTAGGAAAATCAATAATCCTGGCCAGGATATTCCTCATAGTTTCGGAGTTCAGTTGAAAAATTCACCCTGTATAACACAGTGGAACAATATCCCTATCTACGGTCTACGCACAAACAGTCTGGACCATCAACACGTGTAGGCAACAGATTACTGATCGTAGTACGGTGTTAATACCCAGTTAGATTCCCTGATTGTCCTCCCGTCTCGTACTGTAATCCCTTAGTCGGGTTTTATGATGGAAGTGTTTGTGTTAGCACGGGGTCTACTTTATAAGCCCGTGAACGAAGACACGGATACGGATGTGCGAACGTATCTAATGTCAAAATTAAAATTAAACAACTGAAGTTCTTTTGACGCTGCGCTAGTGTCTATGTCATTACCATAGGTCGGAATTAGGTAGAGTTATTTATGTACTTACACTGATTTGATACAGCGAAAGAATAAAGTGGATATGCCCCAAATTTCAAAGAGGTAAAAAATCTCGTGATTTATTAAATATTTTTTTTTACTTTTACACAATATATTTGCCTTATCTATTAGATCTCTGATGATTTTATTACCGTTGTGTATTTGTAATACAAGTTTTGCACACGAGATTGTCTATTAGAAATCCCGGAAAGATCCATATTAATATCAACATTTCGATGCAAGTACCTACTAAAGTAACTCTACCTAATTTCGACATCTGGTCATAGCATTAAAAAAAAATTAATATCACGAACGCGCTAATGCACTGGGTCAAAAGGACTTCGGTCATGACAATATTATACACAAATTTGGTTTTGCCGTTATTTACCCGTTACGTACCCGTGTCTTTGTTCAAGGACTTAGAAAGTAGAACCCCAGGACTTAAAACACAGCAGTATCATATAAAGCACGGTACCAACAATGCTATAAAAAAACTACCATCCTTGTTTGAAAAAACGAAACAGGGTGTTACAAACGTTATTCATACAACACCAGTAGTTATACAATTTGTTCAGCCGACAAAAACTATTCGTTTTACGTAGACATTTCGCTGGCGGCACGATAACACAAGTTTTCTATTCGAAACGAAATTCTATCGCTATTTATTTACAGCAAGTGATTCGAATACAAAGAACACGAAAACTTGTAAGGCAATTTACAAACGATCTGTGGGCCCAAAGCGCACAAGAGAAGTACCATATTGGATTTTTAGAAAAAAAAATGAATGCCTTCATGAAGAAGTTTTCCAAGAACTTTTTCTTGGACCTGTACTGAATCGATAATGTTGTCGTTGTCTCTTTGAAGACTTATCAAGACGTCAGTCTTGTTAAATAAATTATATTCTTCTGATAACTGTCATGAAGCAATTTCCAAGACTTGGCTTTTCATCTTGAAACATTCATCCATTCAAACTTTCTCATTTAGTAAATTTTGTAATGGCTTTCGCCAGCGGCTTCACCGATCCTTATAGCGTATGTCACTCAAGAGCAATACAGATATCTACTCGTGAAAGAATTTTTGAAATCGATCCAGTAGTTTTTGAGTTTACTCATAACAGACAAATATAATCTTTCCTCTTTATAATTAAATATTAGTAGCTATAAAATTTTATTATTAGATTACTATAGATAAAAGTGCCCAGAAAAAGTTGACGAGGCCATCTGGACCTGGTTTTATGCGGTACTGGAAGAGTTCATGGAAGACATTAGGGGAAGCCTTTACCCAACAATGGGGGAAAGTATAGACCCGAAAAAGAATTCATAGTGTGTGTCCACAGTGGAAGCCTAGGGCCTATCGCTCGTAGCCACCGCACTAGACTCCCGCCTTAGTCACTTCAGCGGGGCCACGATCGGCGATTTCATAACCGTGTTTGAGCACTATGATTCGTTTCAAAACAGGCATAAATAGATAGTGCACGTTAGCAAGAAGGCTGCCAGGCTGAAATGGGAGTTGGTGGGCCTTGTCTGTCGTATGCGGGATGACCGTTTGGCGAAGATCTCCACCCCAGGTGGCACATGTAAGAGCTCCTGGAAGGTATTGGAGAAAGCCTTTTTCATCACTGGGACAAGCCAAGCCAGAAAAAATTAGCTGCGAACAAGACCGCAGAAAAAATGTTAACTATCTCACTTTTTAATAGATTCTCCTTCATTGATCTACAAATCGTAGGCACAACGGTCGACAATCAGAAGTCAGCTGAGTGTTAATGGGTTTTTTATTGATCCTCTTCTTCTTCTATTGTCATAAAGGTCATAAACGATTAAGTCAGTCAGCGACGATAATGGCAATGTTAACAGCTCAGGGTGCGTTGGGTAAAGTTAGTTCATACTTTTATGAAGGGCAGATTTTATTTTATTAAGGCAAATTCTGTTTACGACTCTGACTTACAAGTTGTAAATCGTGGGTTTGATTGTAACTGTTGTTTGACTAATTTATTTTATCACTACTGCTCTCATAACGTTTAACTCATCACCTATCTTGCCCTTCTGTAAGTTTGAGTAACTTTTAGTTTGTAATTTTGAGTCAAGTCGAACTGACCGCGACATTGCTTTCTTTGGGTAAAAAACTATCAACTTACACATACACAGTATGTACAGAATTGTCTAATGATACACGTGTCGCTCTGTTTACAATATCCACGCTTTAGACTGCGGAAAAAAATTACCTTTCAATATCAAAATAAAGACATTATCTCATGATCGAATCGATCATTTAAATTTGAATATTGCCTTCCTTTGTATAAACATAACACGATATCACGTTTTTAATCCAAGGCAGAGATGTACACATGCCAGCAGGTAAACCTATCCCAATCAGTCAAATACCAATCGAACATTGACCTTCTACTATTGTGATAAGGTTGAAAATCTATTAAAGAAATTTGTCAGATTGAGGTAGATTGATGTACTATCGTCTGTACCTGAAAGTACACTCATATTTCACCAGTTATATTTCAAACATATCTAATAACGGGCGCGACTATTGCCTACCAAGCAGTTTAATACAGGCTTCCTGAATGAGAAATGATTTATGGAAAAACCCAATAACATTTTGTTGGACCCAGGAATCGAACTAGAACCTCACTCGGCTGTCGCGATTGCGACCATTTAAACAACAATCCAATAATAAAAGAAAACCTAGGTTATTAAAAATGGCACAGTGTTTAAGATCACCTTTTAGACTTCATAATTGGAACAAATATTTGAGGTCTATCACAAATGTTTGTAGAAGTGATAGCGTCGGTTGCGGACAATGAATTAATGATGACGCGATCGGCACGGATCCCGGATCAGCTGATGGGTGCGACCTAGTTGTAAGTAAGACCTATGATGCTGTGCGAATCAACATTGGCATGTACTCATGTAGTATAAAATATGTACAGCAGAAGCGGTTATAGACCCTAGAAATGATTCTACTGTATCATATAGGTATTTACAACTTTGCCCCAAAACGTAGACAACATTGTCGATAAGTAAACAAAACTGAAAATTGTACCTATTTCTTACCTTACAAGATTAGATAAGGGTTACGGAAGAACTTTGAAGCCCACTAACGAAAGAGATCAAACACGAGAAACCCCGCAAGACTAAAGATCTCATGTAAAACGAAAACCACTTTAACTTCAGCATTAAAGGTTGTGAATAAATTCCTTTCATGTATGACGGTAGCGCATATCAAAGTACGTTTGTGGAGATCAGTAGCGGCTTCCCTAGGGAGTAGCCCGCGCTCTAAATTAACTTAGACTCACTACGTATGCAGACTGTCATGTCATCTAACGAGGTCCAAGACGACGCATCGCTGTACAAGTTTACCAAACGACAATATGCCGCTAACTTATATAGCATACATCGCCGTTAAATTTTCGGGTCCTTAAGGTGCGAGTTCTGAAACCTCTTGTGAATAAACGTCTGCCATTATTACCGTCATCAAACTTTAAGCGATATTATGTGGCCTCTCAGCTTTTCATTCGCGGAAAATTTTTAGTTAAACTTCAAAGTTGAAACTAATCCAATAAATTGTGGTTCTAGCCAAAAAGTGTCCGATTACACAATTCGAATAAATCTCGGTTCCATTTAACACGATATTTAGCTTTGAAACTAAAAAGAACACTTGTTTATTCAAAATTGATTCACCGTACATTTTATTATTCAGGGTGATTTTATCAAACAAGTATAATAATTCCATTTAAAGTTAGTCGTCACGAAGTCTGTGGAACAAGCAGTGCCTTCCAAATATTTTTTCAACGTCGCGAAATGAACGAGCTCATTATTCAGTGTTGACTTCCAGTTTGATGGTTCTCTTTTCCTTTAAAGTTCGCGTAATCCGTTTTGAGAATATCTCTTGCCCTATACACTTTATCAAGCCATTTTTTTTTCTCTCTTTGATATTACTGGGCCAAAGAAAATAATCTACCTAAAATTATTACCTTTCTTGTAAAATGTACCTACTAAAAAAATAATTGTAACCGTATTTCCAGAACACTTGAAAAACGAGTGTCGTAAAATTGATTTGTTGCTGCTCTATGTTTGAAATGATATTACGAGTAGGTACCATTTTCTAAATTTTAATAAAACATTTCAGTGCAAAATTATGATTATGTTTTGAGCAATTTGTTTTTCTTCAAAGTTCAAACATACTAGTACATAAATATCTTGAGTGCATTCCATTAAATTTAAAATGACATAACAATTAAAAACTATTGTGAGCAAGTACAAGCATTAATCTTGAAATTATAACCCTCAACTTTCACCCCGTTAACGACCCAATACCCGTCAAAGTAAGGCCAAAACGTCTTACCTTTAACTTCAACACTCCGCTCACCGCTGTCGCTTTAGCTGTGAGTCCGCTATCTTACAGTGGGGAAAAGAGGTGGCCGGGGAGCGGGAGGCTACCAAGAGGCCGGCGCGCGCCGCTCGATAAATCGATGTGGGTAATACAATGCTATGCGGTGGGACGGCCTTGGGAGCTTGCAACCTGCAAGACACACCCCCGCTCTACTTTCAAGTTCATTACCAACGCGACGTCTTCACTCGGCAACGAATGAATATTATCTGACCTAATTAGTCAGTGACGCATGATTACTGTTCTTGTTACGGTAGGTGATTGGATTAAGTGCTCCCACGCGCGGCGCCTGAGTTGCTGTGTTGTGACTTGGTGTTGCGTCTTTTAAGAATATTTTCTATTACTTTGCAGTAAGGTGCATAATTATTTTGGAATGTTCTACAGATTTTCTATGGCAAGACAAGTAGACACTTTTTTTAATTTCTTTGAAAATAGACATCATGTCTATCAAATTTTTTTACTAAACCTACACATAACAGCTGTTAAATAGAACCTTTTGAGCAAACTCTCGCACATATATAAAAAATAAAACAATGTATAGCTTTTAAAGTTAAGATGTTAACAAAATAGCACGAGAATTTATTCAGCCTTAAACAGCTCTGTCTGCATTTAAATAAAATTAATAGTAGATATAAAATAGTGTTCAGTGCTTTCTTTTAAAAGGAGCAAACGTTAACAAGTGAGCGGCCATTTGTAAACGTCTCTGGGCATCGTGACACTCTATAAATTGCAGTAGTCTTTGAAGCAGGTGATATAAAATATTACCCAGGACTGAATAACTCTAGTCTTGAATAAAATTCACTACAGCATAATAAAAGTAACTTAACTTTCAAATCATTATTTATTTATTTCAAGTTCAGCATCTCGTGAACCGTGATAGTCGATAGAGATTTCTACAGATGATATATTTATTTTGCCGCT
Organism: Agrotis exclamationis; assembly: GCA_950005045.1. Classification (NCBI taxonomy): domain Eukaryota; kingdom Metazoa; phylum Arthropoda; class Insecta; order Lepidoptera; family Noctuidae; genus Agrotis; species Agrotis exclamationis. Next base: position 16,363,823 of record OX465424.1, on the reverse strand, counting down.
ATAACAACAAAATATTAAAAAACAGAATAAAATAAATATTTACATACAACAGACATTTTTTTTTAATCGCGCAGTATTCAGTGGCTGTATAAAAAGTTAGAACATGGTTCAATAAGAATGTCAAAATATAACTAGTTTTTTTTTTATTTGGCAGCTTTCAGTTTAAAGCCATTCTCCCTAGGGCTGCAAAGCATAACTTTCAACCCGCTCATCAGGTATGTTATGATCTACTTTCAGAGTATGAGTTATGAATACAAAATTACCTAATCATTATTATTATTATTACTAGCCTGTACTGTCCCACTGCTGGGCAAAGGCCTCCCTCCATTCCTTCCAACGGTTTCGATCGTGCGCCATTTCCTTCCAATTCTCAAGGAAGGCATCCAGTTCGTCCCGCCATCTCCTTCGCGGTCTGCCTCGACCCCGCCTCGCCGTTTCAGGGCACCAGTCCTGAGCTTTGCGGGCCCACAGCTCGTTCGGCATGCGGCAGACATGTCCTGCCCAGTCCCATTTAAGTTGGGCAGCCTTTTGAGCCACGTCAATGATCTGTGTTTTGGAGCGCAGTGTAGTGTTTCGAACATGATCTGTTAATTTAACACCTAAGATACTCTTAAATCGCAATTTTATTGGAAGTTTAAAATCTTTGTAAGACTTTTTCATGATCTTATGAGCTGTCAATGTCACAACAAGGAAAGTTGATGAAAAATTTTACTTGGATGGCTTGAAGAGTAGAACGATGAAGATCAGAGTAACGAAAGATGAATCGTGTGAAGTGTGATGAGTAATAGAAATGAAAGAATTAGACCGTGCTGTGTCCGCCCCAAATAAATTGAGATCATACCCCGAGATGGAGAGAAAATAATAATCTCATATTATGTACAACAAACTTTCACGTTTATCAATTAGTAGGATGTTTATCACGTTAAGTGAACGGAAAATTCCTTGGTTATCAGAGGAAAAAAATACTTTGTTGTGTTAGAATTTTTCCATCTGTGCATTTTTATCTCTCTTTCATAATTATATTTTTTGTAAACAGTTTTCATGCTGCAACTACTGTTTTTTTTTTTTTCTGAGCATCACCCGTAGTACACGGGTAGAAAATGCCTAAGGTATTAAGTCCGCCTGTGTACTTTGTGTATAAAATTGTAAAAAATAAATGAAAACTTGGAATTATTATATTTCCATATGTCTAGAGGTACAATATAAAGGATTCGCACTTATTTTATTATTGGCTCTGTGAGCCATAATCTTAGAAGAATTAATCAATTTTACGGGATGAAAGGTAGCAGAAAATGTGAAAATCACTTGGAAAAACACAACCTCAGGTGGATTTCAATCCAATGGGCCGCTTATTACGGTTTAATATAGAAAAAAAAACACCTATGCTTTCCTACCTGACATTGCAGCAAGAAAATAAACAGTATTTACATAATACGTTCTTATTAAATAGTCGCGTTTTGCTAAGAAAAGGCTTTCCCTCGTGTACAGGAGATGTCGTAAGCAGCGACTAACGGATTATGTCAAGAGGCAGACAAGCATACTTCTCACTGTTTATTTTAATAAAAGCGACCTACATTATATACCTATTTGTTTTGTTAAATACCTATTGTGGAAATATGTAAATCGTCGACGATACTGCAATAGCGCCGAACTACCATCTGCAATACCGCGAAACTGCAAAAAGTAGCGAAATTCAAATTTACGCGCCGCGCTGTCCTAGTCTGTCATTGGTGCGTGTTAGTGAACACACTACTTTAAATAAGCCAATCAGAACCTCTCTGTAGCTTCGCTGCAATAGCGCGATGCGTTTCTAGTGGTTGTAGTTGGGTGAATACCGCGTAACTGAACAAAACGTAAACAAATTGTTGTGAATAAGTTAGTGTCGTAATTCGTTTTTTTTTGTTTTTTTTTTTTCGAAATATTTTGTGATTGAGAAGTGCTTTCCTTTTGTGTTTTATATGAATAAATAATTGTTTTGTACTCTTTATCATAGTTTCAATTACGCGTATCTGCCCTTTTATAACATCTTAAGACGAAATTGATACAAAAAAACCGCGTAAGTGCCATAAAATCAAAAAACCACTAGAAAAACCGTAAATTTTCTGCCACTGACTGATGGCCTGGTACTCCAAGGTTATAATTGTAAATACTAAAAATATGAAGTTTTTTTTATCTCCTGTAAAGTTATCAACCTTGTAGTTACGCTCTATTGCAAATAGTAGATCAGCGCTATTGCAGTATCGTCGACGAAATGGGTCACGTGCTATCATACCAGTACATCATTAATTAAAAATCTTACAAATCATCATTCGCTTAGTAGCCCTTTCCCAAATATTAGACAGGCCTGTTGGTCTAGTGGTTAGTGACCCTGACTGCTATGCCGGAGGTCATGGGTTCGATTCCCACCCAGGAAAAATTTTTGAATGATGAGCACGATCATTTGTTCTGTGTCTGGATGTCATTTATCTATAATATGTATGTATTTAGAAACATATATATAAGTATGTTTATCAGTTGTCTAATGGTACCCATAACACAAGCTCTGCTTAGCTTGGGACTAGATGGCGTTGTGTGATAGTTGTGGAATATATTATTTAACTATATCGGGGTCGGCTTTCAGTCGAACCGTATGGAGCTGAATATCAGAATTTCACATGGAGCAACTGCTTACCAGCCCTTGAAAACCAGTTAATGGGTAATACGATACTCCTAGGTAATTTTAGTTGTCAGACTTTGTGCTCAAACACACTGCGAGCCTAGCGCGGTGGCGGCGGTGTGCGCGGAAATATTGAAGTGTGTATGAAATCGCCGCTAGTGGCCATATTGAAGTGACTAAGGCGGGGGCCTAGTGCGATGGCTACAAGCGATTTTGCAAGCCTAGGCGTTGCTAGGCAACAACTAATACAACGGGCGGGTGGCAGGTGGATCAAACCTTTTCAGTCTTTTAGTAGCGCCATCTAGTTACCAGAACATGCACTAAAGTACTACCGTTGGATGTTTTTGTACATATTTAAATTATTTTTACCATACTTGAGTAGAAAAATGTAGAATGATTGATAATCTACTTGTATACAATACTAAACAACCTATAAAACATTTTAAAATTAATTTCTTTAAACAAGATTTATAGGAACTACTTTGTACCACCGGTTTGCAACACCTGAATTCGCCGCTACAAAAACAAACGCTGGATCGGCAGTGTGGACACAGACCGCGCCCGCCGCCGCGCCCGCCACCGCGCCCGCCGCCGCCGTCGCGCTAGGCTTCCAGTGTGACGTATTGGTAATTTTAAAAGTGTCGTATCTTCGTTAATTTTGGTTTACGTACAAGAGAAAAAATAATTTTACTGTCAGTCTAATTAGAATATTTCAGTCAAATAGGACTATTATATTTATTTCCATACGTCCATAGGTCTATAAGTCTTTCTATTAAGAAAGCGAAAAGTTGTTTGAATGGATGATGTTATTCTTTCACGCAAAAAATACTAATTTCAATAAATTTGGCATCTGCCAAATTGATTGAAATTAGTATTTTTTGCGTAGATAAATTTATAACCTGCATTAATAAAAATTATACGTTTTAATCTAATTTTTTCGGTGATTTAGTTACAGCCTTGTAAGGTAGGTACTTAACAAAACCATTTCTTCTCGCTAAATCAATAAAAAGGCTTTCATAATTCAAGGAACAGTCTGTATAATACGAGAGCTTAAAACCTTTTGATACGGGTAAAACCAACTAATGTACTCTTCTACTAAAATCCTTTTAAGACCTCTTTGGTACCACACAATCTTTTTATTAAACACATATCATCTAAAAATGTGTTCCGTAGGGTACATTTCTGCGAAGCTGAAAAATCTACGAGTACTTTTTTGATGTCACTGAATTAAGGACTATATTTGAATTGATTTAGAGTTTAAAACTAAAGCCTAAAAGTCAGTTCCATTGCCTTTGGGACACGTCTGCTCTCCTTGCGAGTTCGCAGTGGGTACGATCCCAGTCAGTCGTTAACTTTGTGTAATTTATTTCTATCAACACTGCCCTCTTAACGGTGAAGGAAAACATTGTGAGGAATCCGGCATGTCCTAGAAATGAAAATTCGAACATCAGTGATATCTGTCAATCGATACTGGGTCCGGTTAATAGATTACAGCCCTCTCACAGAGAGGCCAGTGTCCCATCCCTGGGATTATTATAGGCTGATTACGCTATGCCAATCGTCGACATGCGCATGCAATTTTATACCAAAGGTTAGTACAGATACAGCACTTTATCCAGTGACATGATAAAAGCGCGCGAATATTTCTCCATTCTCCAGCTCTTGTTGAAAAAGGACCCATGAGATTTTAGTAAGGACATTTAAAATAATAATAATGTTCTACTGAACGGGCGTTTTGTTGGCTCTGTGCCAGAACTCGTTTTACTTACTGAAAATGATGGCCCGTTGCTCGTCCCTTATCAATAATGGGGCATTTTCCATGCTTTATGAGCTGCGATTGAAAATTGTTCATGCCTATTTTATGATCCGTAGATTTTGTACCCGTAAACGTTATACTAGGGTAAAAGTGTAAAAACTTAGTTTTTCGATAAAAGTAAAAATTCATGGAATTTTTTTTTACAGTTTCAGGAGCCATGGGTCGCGGAAACCTTATAAGTAGTTACCACGGCTTTGGAAAGCAAAGCGATACTGCAGGCACAAGATGATGTTTGGATAGTCAACTCTGATAGTACCTTTCGCTCCACGCAGGCCAGAGGATGATAATTATGACCAACTCAAAAACTTGAAAAAAAACGACGAGTTGCACTCTGGGAGTGCCGGAAGAAGTGAAAACTATTTTATTACTGTGTTATATTTTAAAACTGGAGTGGTACAGATATGAAATTTTGTTACATCTTGTTAGTGTCGTACAGGTGTCAAAACACAAATGTATTCATATATGCTCGATAGATGGCGTTGCACGATTAAAATGCAAGCTATCGTTTGCATCACTATCAGGGTCACGTGACCCTCACGCGAGTTTAACATTTTTACCCATTTTAAGGAGAAAAGTGTACCTGGAAAGTATGTACAGTTGATACGTGCAATGTATAGTCGATGCAGTACCCAAGTCCGGTCTACAGCGGGCACTACCGGCAGCTTCAATGTAGCGGTTGGCTTGCACCAAGGGTCGGCTCTCAGCCCGTACCTCTTCCTGATGATAATGGATGCTCTGACGTCGGACATCCAGGAAGAGGCCCCCTGGTGCATGCTGTTTGCCGATGACATTGTGCTGATTGCCGAGAGCGGCCTAGAGGTCCAGAACAGATTGGAGGTGTGGTGGCAAAGACTGGAGAACGTTGGCCTGAAATTGAGCAGAACCAAAACAGAGTATTTGTTTTGCGATTTTGGCGGTCTCTCCAGTTCTGTGCCCATTACTCTTGCAGGAACGCCCATACCAGTCTGTTCCGACTTTCGGTACCTCGGGTCGCTTGTCCAAGGAGACGGCGATGTAGACCGGGACATAACACACCGGATCAACTCGGGATGGATGGAATGGCGACAGGTCACCGGAACAACTTGCGACCCACGGATGCCCCTCAAGTTAAAGGGGAAAATATACAAATCCGTGATTAGACCTGTCGTATTGTATGGATCGGAATGCTGGGCTGTGAAAAAGATGGATGAGAAACGATTGCATGTAGCGGAGATGAGGATGTTGAGATGGATGTGTGGAGTGACAAGAATGGATAAAGTAAGGAATGAGTTTATAAGGGGAAGTTTGAAAGTGGCGCCGGTTACAGAAAAAATGAAAGGGAATCGTCTATCTTGGTATGGACATGTGATGAGGAGGGATGACACCCATGTGACTAAGAAAGTGATGAGTATGAATGTTGATGGATGGAGAGGACGAGGAAGGCCAAAGAAAAGATGGATGGATTGTCTAAGGAATGATATGAAAGAAAAAGGAGTAAATGATGCTGTGACGTCTGATAGGGGAGAATGGAAGAAGAAAACGTGTTGCGCCGACCCCAAATAGAATGGGATAAGGGCAGGAAGAAGAAGAAGGTACAAAAAAGTGTACAACGCCGCTAAAGAAGTTTTGACACAAAAACAAGCAACAAAACTGTTTTGCTGTAGGCAAATGAGGAAAACATTATGTAGAACACGCAAACACAAGTAATTAAAATAAACAACAAGTAAAAAAATATGACTCGAACGAAATAAAATAAAAGAAACGAACCACAAACAATTACTTCAGTAATATTTCAAAAATAAAATAAAGAGTTGCCAACGAACCTTTGTTCCAGCATTTACCTTATTTATTTGTCATGGAGGAAAATAAATGAAAAATAAACCTTATGCTGTATGGGAGAGTGAACAAATTAATTTAAACAACTTTTATTTATGCATGACACTAGAGTTAATCGAGGCTCTGTCTTTAAGAAAATGAGAACTTGAAAGTAGACTTTTTATAACGCGGTTAAATCACCAATTGAGTGCCACCCAGGGTGGGACGGGACTGTTAGACTGGTACTGACTAAAGTCTACGGTGTTCCTTCAAAAGCCCTTTACGTTCCAGGGTCACGGTTACCTGGTAAGACAGTCCCGCAACCCCGGGAGGCTCGGCTGCCGTTTGCCCTGGGCGGGAGGACTTATTTGATGATTTTAAAACGATTAAAAAAAAGAAAAGGGTGATGGCAGCTCGATGTTATGTTACGTAAGAAAATAAAAGGAAAGCTCCACAAAATCGATATCGTTATCGACAGATCCTCATTAAAAAGACAGAAAGTCACTTACCGACTTCTTTTCTGTCAAGATTAGTTTTATGTACTTTTCAAAGCGTAAACAGAAAGTGGGGTGAAAGTTTCAGCCCTAGACTCCAAGTCAATCTCATTGCTGTATTGAGAATTATGTTTTCTTAAAAAAACTTTAATATTCTTTTTTAGGGTTCCGTACCCAAAGGGTAAAATTAAACCCTTTTATTAAGATACCGCTGTCCGTATGTCTGTCTGTCTGTCCATTCTGTCACCAGGCTATACCGTGATGGAATGTTGAAATTTTCACAGATGATGTGATGAACAAGTACTAAAAAACAAGTACTAAATATTTAAGGGCCTCCCATACTGTTACAACAGACATGATTTTTTGCCATTTTTATAGATGACGGTACGGAGCCTTTCTTGCGCGAGTTCAACTCGCACTTGGCCGATTTTCTCAAAATACCGAGTAAGCACTTTAATAATTCTAAAACTTTGTCATTATTTTACTCTAAGTTAAATGCTGAGACGCACAAAGTAATTTTTTTGTGACTGCAAATGCTAACTTCTTATTTTTATTACCCACATTTTAGTCTTATTATTGTAATGGAATTTAATGTACGCTCTTTGTAGATCGTAACGATAAAATGCTTGAAGCATTAATGCTTTTCTCGCAGTTACGTTTAATTATTCATTCTTATTTATGTATTCATTCGATATTTACCTATGTATGTAATTTTGACATAGTATATAACCGCCAGTCCTTAAAGGCTTAACAAGTTGATACCATTACTAGATCGATTATACTTCGATATAATTTATGCTGACCTCTCATTAGACTCACACACGTGATGTGCTCTATGTAGTAGACAAAACCGTTTCTTATTATTTTTAAGACAGATTTTTCTAAGAGAGACCAGTCTGTCTTAAAACTGTGTGACTCCAGTACGCGTTCAGGCTTTAATTGCAAATACGTAAGCGAATATTTGTCTTTCAAAAACTATTTTAAAATTGAGTTTGCGCTACAACTTCAAATTAATGACTTTTTCTTTAGTATCTACTTGAAGTTTTTAAATCAACTTCGTTTACATTTTTAAAATGTTGAAGTAAAGTGCAGTAAGGACCTGAAGATATATTATATGGTATTTATTTTAATCTTTAACATGTATGTTACCCACAGGAAGAAACAGGTACCGTTAAGGGGCCATTTTGAATCTGCAGACAGACAAAATGGGGTTCAACGTCCTTTAAATAGGGGAGACCGGGGCTACAATTAACAGAGGTAAGTATTAACAAGCAAATTTCTCAAAAACTAAACACACTACACCTCCAGTGCATGTCTCAATTTGACAACTTGATCGCGCCGCATGCCACAGCCGTCGGTTGGTTGGTCTCCGCGCGTCATGTGAGTGAGTTGTGTGCCGATAGATATTTTTAAGCAGGTAACGATCTTTTTAGAGTTTACGATTTGTACAATAATTATAAAGTGTTATGATTATGTTTTTTGTTTCCCTAAAAGCATATTTTATACTTAACAATTCTAAGTTTCTTATTTGCCATTACTATTGACCAATATTTTATTATGTTGTTTAATACTTAAAGTGTACCTTTGGGGCTATAATTAACACATGGGAGGGGCTAGACTTAACTAGTTAATACCGACCGTCAGGCATGCCGAAAGGAGCCATGATCCCAATAACCACCCCCAATTTGACCACCATTGGTGGACAGTGAAGTTTTCATACAAAAAAATTCCCTCTGTCCACCCCAGGGTGCACAAAAGGAAGATTTTATATAAAGATCCCCCTGGTCACCACTGGTGGACAGTAATACGAATTTTATTGAATATTACCTTTGGCCACCACTGGTAGATAGCGAGACGATTTTAAGCTGGAGTATTCTCTGTGTGTGGACACAGAGAATACTCCACTGGTGGACAGTGATATTTTTTTACCCCTTCTGTTAATACTTGCCCCATACCTGTTAATTCTAGCCCCAAACCTGAGGTAACAATTAACAACCACAATTTTTGGGAAAAGTCGTTCTATCTACGGCATCGATACTATTAAGTTTGTTTTGAGATCATTACGTAATACCAGAATGATTTAAGCATCATGTATCCCAAAAATTAAGTGCAAATGTTGAATTATTTCTTAGCTACAACAAAAAAAAATTTTTTGGTTAATTGTAGCCCCGGTCTCCCTACTGAATATTTTAAAGGTAATTACACGACTACGGTAAAAGCAATAGGAAGAGTAGAAATGATGATCCAGAGATTATCCAGACCTAGACCTTGCCTCTTATGCACGGTTTGTTCCCAAATGGGAAATAAACCCACACGTTCTACGATAGAACTGTTTAGTAGGACAAATAGTTCTATTAAACAGTTCTATGATAGAACTATTTTTTTCTCAATAGTCCTACGATATTTAGGTGTTACAAATTAGTAGAACTAATGGAATTCTTTATTCCTGTTCTATTCTACATATATAAGGGAACACCCGGGCAAGTATTGAAGTGTCCTTTTGAATGCACATTATGTAGTTCTTGAATTTATTTTGGACATCACTGCCATCTCTGCAAGAAAACATTGTGAGGAAATAAGGACTTATACATATTATAATCAATACATAAGTCTAAAGCCATGTCGCAGGAATATAGCTATGGGGTAAACAGAGCCAGCATAATTATGTCTGACACTAGAGGCCCTAGCACAACTTTTCGCGTTTTTGTGACAAAATAAACGGGAACTTTAGTGACGTTAATTTGGTGGAAAAAATTGTTCCTCGTTCGTACACCAGAGATACTTTTTCATTTTCCGTAAGTAAAATACAGGAATCTTGTGCTAAAGCCTCTAAATAATAATAATAATATTCCACAACTATCACACAACGCCATCTAGTCCCAAGCTAAGCAGAGCTTGTGTTATGGGTACTAGACAACTGATAAACATACTTATATATTTCTAAATACATACATATTATAGATAAATTACACCCAGACACAGAACAAATGATCGTGCTCATCACACAAACATTTGTCCTGGGTGGGAATCGAACCCACGACCTCCAGCATAGCAGTCTGGGTCACTAACCACTAGACCAACAGGCCTGTCGAAAAAAAATGTAGCCATATCCGCAAACGAAAAAGAAAAAAAAGGAGAAAGGGGAAGTATTTACGTCTTTTGTAGTCTATGTACATATTTATGTCATGTTACATGTAGATTTATCTAATACATGTCATGTTTAGTAATGACGTGAGCCTCCGGTTATACGAAAATTGAAAATACTGACTTATATGTCTTGTATAAATGTACATTTTTTTGTTATTATTTTTGCCACAAGCGGACTTTAGTCATCAACTTTAAAAGAGTACTAATCATGACACATACAGGTTTTTTGTTTCGTCAAATTAATTATTGATGAAAAATTAATTAGACTTTAAAAAAAGTTCTCGAGGTCCATATATCGCAACGATTTTAAATCGTCGTCGCCGCCGTGGAAACAATTGGTTGTTTTAGTCAGTAAAGCCTAAGTGTCCCCTTCACTCCACCCAGTAATGATTTTCCAGCCTAAAAAAGGCCAAATGAATTTGTTGAGAAAAGGGTGTCAAGTATACAACAATAAAACACTATCCCGCGCACGAAATAAGCCAGAAAAATGCCCGCTAAAAGCTGGCAACCAAGAGCTTTCAGGGCGAACATCTCAAGTTTTTTCTCTAAGTAAACCGACCATGTTTAACGTAAAAGCGGCCTCAAAGAAACGACCTTTATTCAACATTGTTTGATTAAGGGCTGATTTTTCTATAGTCAGATAACTTTTATCTCAGGAATAAAAATAGCGATTTGGATTAAATTTCTATTTTTTTTCTATAGATAAGCTGTCAATCCGCCATTTTTATTCCTCAGATAAAAGTTATCTGACTATTGAAAAATTAGCCCTTAGTTTAGTAAATCAATATACACTGATGCATCTGCCTCATCTATTATTCATTTGGATTCCGATTGAAGTCTAGCCTTTCCATTTACGATATCGTGTCTAGGTATGTAGACAGTCCGGGGTCGCGGGACTAACGAATACCGTGACCCCGGAACGTAAAAGGCTATTGAAGGACACCGTGGATTTTATAGTCAGTACAAGTCTGACAGTCCCTCCTGCCCTGCCCTGGGTGGGAGGACTCATTTGGTGATTTTACCACGCTAAAAAAAGGTAGGTAAGTATGTAGATAGTACCTATAAACAATTAATATAAACCTAACTACTATTTAGTAAATAAACCCTGGAAGTACAGCCTATATCAAAAAGTTTTTGCTTATATTTTATGACCTCGTTCCGAATTTTATCCCATAGGCCGGCCACGATATATCTCAAACTGTGGCCTTTTGACAATTGAAAACCGACCAAATGGTCGCCTGAACATTACGCCGGTTATGGGAAATGCCGCTGAATAGCGCGATAATGAACCTTAAATATTCGTATAAACGCGATAATTTATTGCATTTCCCATTAGTGTAGCCCCAGTAATAGCTACATCCCAAACATAGATCTTTCCACGTGTGAATGTTACCGGAAATAGATGATATCTAGGAATTGCATTTAGGAAATGTATAAAAAAATGTTTTACGTATTCAGGTAGACGGAGACGGAATAGGAGCCTCGCGCGACGGGGCTCCTATTTCCAAGAGTTATAGGAACATTTCCTAGGAATTGTATACAAAGACGGATTACATACACATACGGCTAACAAATACCTATAGCTATACGTTGTTCATCTTAAAATACATAAATCTCTTTGCTGTAATATTAAACAACCGAAAATGCAACTCGACCGTTACGGCGTACATACATAGTAAATTATACTCATGACTAAATAACAGGGATTACTGTCTCTTCTCAACCTATAACGCTTTTGTTAAACCAAAATGGACCTTCTTAACATAAAAAGATAGAACTTTAAATCTATCTGACAATAAACCTCATATATTTGTAATAATAACTTATTCTCTTAGGATTAGTATACATATTTATATTGCCAGGTAATATATCGGCTTCGTCTATTGGGAGCAAAAATACTATTAAGTATTTTACTTTTCAGCAATGTTCATAGTCTACGAGTTATGCTGGTCGTGTTTCATCGAATGATCGAAAACTATTCAAACAACACGAAAATGTTCGTGTCATTTTAATACAGAACTATTTGTTTAGTTCTAAATAGCGATGCATCCGATACCGACACCGATACCGATATATCGGTATCGACGATATTTTATGACCGATTCAACTATACTTTTTATTAATTTAAAAATGTAGTGTAAACTAGCGTGCTGTCTCGTCTATTTCGTTGTAAACGAGGCACGAAGTATGCCCGGGGAAACCCACTAGGTAAGTAGGTACCTACTGCAATTATATGTTCTGAGATGCCTACAACTGACAGGCTTTGGAGTGTTTGTGGGAAGATGAGCCCCTGTCTACTCTGAGCTGTAATTCTCTCAAAGAAGTCGAGAGATACCTAAGGTCTCCTAATATATCGAGTGATGCAGATCAATTCGTTTTCTGGCGACATGACGTCTTATACCCAAACTTGAAAAAAAATGAGCAGAAGTACTTTAGATTCTGACTTCTGACGCATCTGAGAGAATATTTTCCAGCGCAGGTCTTTTTCAAACAGACTCGCGAAAGCGCCTTTCTCCGAAAAAATTAAGATTGCTTTGTTTTTTAACCAAAAATCTTATTAATATTAATTTTAATTACAAAAATTTATATATCTAATATCAACCTATGTCACTACTTTTTATATTAATAATAAAATGACTTGTGTTTTTTTAATTATATTATCTTTTAATTCACAATAAGCGTATCGGTATCGGTATCGCCGATATTTTTATAAGAATGTTTAAACAATATTGATAGGCACGAGTTTAGCCCCGACCATAAACAAAAGCAATATATGCACATTGTACAAATAACCATATTTGCATTTAGATCAGATATTTTAAGCTGAAAAGTCCTTCAAAGCCTGAATCGTATAGAAATAGCAGCAAGGCCGAGGCGACGAGGCCACAACGTCATATACCTACATTTAGTTAATAATACATCTTAGTTACCTTGCAGAGGCTTATAAATACTTTAACAATACTTTATAATTACAAGACTTGCCGCCTTATATGTAAAACGGTGGGTTACATCACGTCTCGCCTCCATCGTACACTGCTTAGTATTTTCGTCCCGTTGTAAGGGAATATAAAATTCTTATCACGATCTCTGAAGGGTCCTACTGACTGCTTATCTTAATACTATAACAGTCTCTTAAAGAAAATGTTTACTGAATACGAAAAGTAAATAATGCTTTTCTAGGCCGATGATGACAGATTGGGACAACATGAAGCGTCGCAAACAAAGCTTTTTAAAAATGGCCGAAAATATTGAATGGTGGTATTCTGAGATCACAATCGAGTTCTGTATTCACACTGAAAAATGTTAGGACGACACTTGCGGGTTCAGAAGTGAGTACAGAGTGAGTTTTTTTCACAGTAGACAGGTTTTCTAGTGAACTTTTCATGTACAACCACTTCACATGGAAACAATAAAAAGTCATCCGCTAAAAAAGCCTTTACAAATTGCGAGTTGCATGTTTCTTTTGTTCAAGGGATTGTTGCTAGATTATTATATCTTTGTTCAGCCAATTTCACAGTTCTGATTTATTTGGTTTTGTTTTTATTTTTTCTCTTAGCATTAAACCTCATAGATGGAATATCCTTTTCTTAAGAAATAAGAGCAAATTTCTCATTACCGTACCTTAGGGTTGTAATCTATACTAATACTCGTATTATAAAGAGGAAAACTTTGTTTGTTTATAATAATAAGAATAGGCTCAAAAACGTCCGATTTCAAAAATTCTTCCACTAGTTGAGAGCTGCTTTGGCCCTGAGTGACATAGGCAATAAGGGGGGTGGGGGGGCGAGCGAAGCCGCTGGGAAAAGCTAGTCCTTCATAATCTAATATCCTAAATGCGAAAAAGAACGTTTGTCACTCAATAAGTACAGAATGGCAGAACAGAACTGGAAGAAATTTTGCTCAAAGATAGGTCGTAGTTTAAAAGATGTTTGTGTTTGTTACAAAACGGCTGGAGCGATTTTTATGAAATAAGGCATAGGCATCACGTCCTAATTGACAAAACGTTGTTTCGTCCTTAGAGGTTAGACCCCCTGCCGTTCACAGCTGATCTTGACATTTCAATCAGGCTGTGTGCTTTACGAAGTTTCAGGTGGCCAAAATTACTGGACAAATATTTAAATTCGATAATTGGTTTAACAGAAATTTTCTCGCTTTCAATATTTATCTTCAAGTTTACTTGATTTGGGAACGAATATTTTAAAGATGTTTTAAAACTCCGGAGCTCTGGACAAAGTAACATCAATTCTGTCAGATTATTTAGATGGATTATTGATATCCGAAGTCCTAACACACCAAACAGCTTATGTCAATAATATTGAATGTCACTGTGTGATCTGCCGTATCCCAGTAGTTCCATTGTCCAGTTCCATTATGGAACTCATGGGATTTTTTTCTCCCAGACAGTAGTTCCATTGTTTGTATGAAGATAACTTACTTCCCGTCTTTATACTATGGCGGGGGGACCTCTCGCGCCCGGCATTGGTCGAGGCCATGCTGTTGAGCGAGACGGAGTGGGAAGCAGTCGCCTCCTTCTGCGAAGTAGTCATGCTCGCAAACGAGGAGGCGGGCCGCGAGAGGGAGAGGACAGTCCTCCGTCCTCCCTCCGCCCCAGCCGCAATGGTAGGCGCCCACGGCGACGGACGTCGCAAGACAATCTCCGGCCACCGTAGGCGCGGGCATGCGGGCGGCGAGTAATGGGCAACTCGCCGCCCGACCATGGACCGTGACCCGCGTTGTGTTCCACGCGCGCTTCAAAGAGCGTCAGCAAGATCACGGGGCCCCCCTTTAGAGGGCCAAAGCCTGCCGGGGTCGCGGGACTTATTCCATTACCGTGACCCTGTAACGTAAAGGGCTAATGAAGGAAACCGTGGATTTTAGTCAGTACAAGTCTGACAGTCCCTCAATCCTCCCACCCAGGGCAGGGTGGGAGGACTCATTTGATGATTTTAACAGACTAAAAAAAGGGGGTAGCCTTATACTTTTTATTGTAAACTTTTCATTCGGAATTGTTTAAAAACACAGCACCTCATACTTATGGCAGCCTAGTACTTTTGTTGGTTAGTAACATTCTTTCAGATAATACAGAATGCCAGTAGTTCCATAATGGAACTGGACAATGGAATTACTTTGACAAAAAAGACGGGTTGCACTCCGGGAGTGCCCGTAGAAGTGAAAACTTTTTTATTACTGTGTTAGGTATATTTTAAAACTGGAGTAGTACAGATATGAAATTACCGAATTTATTACATCATGTTAAGGTGTGATCGGTACGGATTGAAACTGATCGGTACGGGTAAAACTTGTTTTAGGAATCCGCCAAATCTAACTCAAGACTCGACCTGTATTATGTACGTACAAGCAAACAAGATAACCGGTACCTACCAACATGTCTGTACTGATAACCTCCTTCTGTGTAACCAATTATTTTCATTCAAAACAGATAAACAAAGTGTTCCAAACACTTTAAAGCCTCCTGCAGACACACGCGATTAATCGCGCTGCGACAATTAGCCAAGCTAATTTCCACTCTAAATGTACTGCGAATGGACCGCGACATGTCGCCCCGCGCGTTTAATCGCGTGTGTCTGCAGGAGGCTTAATGCTGACTTACGTGAGAAGCCAGCATAACATTGCCGAAAAGTTTGAACGTGTAAAAACTTTAAAGGGGTAAAACAAGCGATTTTTTTAGTTTTAGTCAGTGATGGGTATTAACCATGACTTTAGCCGACTGGAAAATGTAATCATGACTCTGGATCGTAAAGGTCTATTGAAGGAAGATCCTGTATTTTAGTCAGAACGAGTTGATCATTTGATGATTTCACCACCCTAAAAAAGCAGACTGGACGACGACGGTAAGTTCTGGGACTATGACTAAATATTAGAAACTCAAAACAGATAATAAATACAGTTACTAATTATCCTGTCTTAACTTCTAATAATACTGTAAGTGGTTATGTCAGTTTAATGAACTTATATCAAAAGATTAAAGAAATTAGCTTGGCTCGTTGTCGCAGCGCGATTAATCGCGTGTGTCTGCAGGCGGCTTTAAACTCTGTTTTTGTAAATTCGGTTAACAGCAAAACAATATAAACACATTTTAATGCCAATATAATCGTTTTCATACAGTTAGGTGGCGCACAAAATGACTACGTAATTATTTATCACTATTGTTTTATTATGCTTATCGTCAATACGTACCTTTTTCGAATATCAGTATACATAAATATGAAAGGTAAAGTGATTGCTTTAATTTGTATTAGGTATAAGTTTATGGTAAGTTGGTATAATTTTTGGATATTATGCATGTCTGTTTGTGATACCGTAACTCTTACTCTTTAACTATAACCATCTCAGCAGTTCCATCCATCTCTGTTTCAAAATCATTTAAATCTGTTCAGCCGTTTTGACGTTAAAATTCAACATACGTACAAACATACAAACTTTTGTATTTATATTTGTAGAATTTAGTTTAAAAAGTTCAGTATGAAACAAATGATAAGTAAGTATTCTCTAAATAAACCTACCCTTCAACACTCAACACGTTAAACGAAAATTATAACCGATACCGAAAAACGGTAAATAATAACCGTACAAATAATTAGCAATAACGATAAAATAACTAACGATACGGTTGTCGGTTCTACAGTCGGCCTTGATAAATGTTTCCCTTGACATTAATACGGAGTGTTCAGTTTTGAACCGTGGAGTTATACAGGGTGACACCTTGACTTGTGTCGTTCAGTCACGATAGGGGGTAATGCTAAACATATTATTATTTGCTGCCTGATTAATGTATTACAGTTACAGTGATTACAGTTTTACAAAGTTTGAAGTCTCCTTGTCAACACTAAATTTATAAAGAGAAAAGATTTGTTTGTTTTTTTTTTATAAATAAACTCAAAAACTAAGGGACGGCTTTTCAAAAATCTTCTGCGTTTAGTCAGCTACCTACATATTAATGCTTTAGTATTGTATACTTTCTACACTTATAACATAATGTTATAAAGAGGAGGCTTTGTATTTTTTATTTTTCCTTTGTAATAAAGAAACTCCAAAAAGATTGGACCGATTTTCAAAATACTCTTATTAAGTTTCATTATCAGCCAGTAACTCAGTTATAAATGTAATTCGTTCATCATCATAAAAACGAAAAATGTTTGGACAGATGGATGAATGGACGACTGAACGGATGTTTATTACACGTCTTAAAGATTCTAAGCGTCTTTATGAAACAAACTTTATAAAACTCTTTGTACAGGGATAGGTGACACTATTTTTTTTATCGTGGTAAAATCATCAAATGAGTCCTCCTACCAAAGGTGACACGGGAGGGACTGTCAGACTTGTACTGACCAAAATCCAAGGTGATCCTTCAATAGCCCGTTACGTTCTAGGGTTACTTTTACATTCTACAAAATGACAATACCGCGACCCCGGTAGGACCCACATAGGCGAAGCCGCTGGCTATAGCTAGCTCATTATTATAAAAATCAACCCTGAAAATTACTTTTTCATAAGCCATATTATTAACAGTATTCATATCGGAAATGCCGATAATATCAGTAACATTAAACACCTACCTACTTATTTAATATTAACGTGTTCATTTAAATAAATTACTTCGCCTAATAGATAATTATGACACTTACAATTATATTAGGTGAAAGGGTGCTTATACACGAGACGAGCGACGGTAAGGTTTCCCCAACGCATAGAAAGCACAAGCTGAGCTCAACCCGAGTCACTCTACTCGCGGTGTCAAGGTATGTACAATGGGCCTACAACATCCTTCATACACTGGGCAACGCAAGTCTCCGATACCTTACCTACCACTTTGGTATCCAGGTGACTATCGCAATACAAATCCATAGAGATTCATACACAGTCACGCGTCAATGGATACTAAAGTCGTAAGGTATCGGAGAATTGCGTCGCGTTGTATTCAAAGGGGCTAACTCTCTTCTAACGCATCGCAAATTCTTCTCTGTTCGTCAAAAAACCGACGATAGAAGAAACTGGTTCGAGGGTTGTAAGTCAATGCACCCACTACAAGATTTTGTGCTAGGCACTTGCTCCGCTTGTTCTCGGCTAGACCCACTATGAGCTTGAGCTCCTTGTGTTATGAGTCGAGCTTCACGATAACTGACAAATGCTTGCTGACTGCGCAGGTCCACTCAAATCTGTGTGGTTCTTTCCTTAAAAGACCATTTTAGACACCTGCATGGTCTTCGTATGGCTTGAACAGTATAATGTCTGGACTTTAAAAGAGACAGTGACCTCTGAGTTTGTTTCGGATGTTTCTTCTCAGAGTAGTCAGGTACGAAACACCGGCCACATCTAGCTTTAAAAATATTATTTGACGTGTAATAGTGTTTTATAACAACCAAATTGCAAAATAAATATAATTTTATCATTACGGTCTACGGTACCGAAAAATTAACCAGAAACATTTTATCTAGTTCACTGGTCAATTTTGAGGTACCGTTTATGACCGAGGCGTTGAACGCTTGGAAAATGGCTTGTCCCAATACGGATTTGCCCGACTACCTGTCCTCCCAAAGACGGTGGGACGTGCCGCTCTGCAGTATTGTACGGAATAACCTGTTAAATACGTCAACTAGTACTGCGGAGCGCGCCCGTCTGCTGGCTATGGGGGAGTGGGAGTCGGGATTATGGCTACAAGCACTCCCATCATCCACCATTGGTACCATGATGGATGATGCTTCATTTCGGCTTGCTACAGGCCTTCGCTTAGGCGCACCATGTGTTGCTCTGCATCGTTGCCACTGTGGTGAAGCTGTCGACAACCTCGGGCATCATGGCCTGTCCTGCAGCAGAAGCGCAGGTCGCATAGCTCGTCACGCTAGCATCAACGACATTATTCGTCGAGCTTTTGCCTCCGCCGGCGTACCAGCGGTTTTAGAACCAAATGGGTTGGTACGTGACGATGGGAAAAGACCAGACGGTATGACGTTAGTGCCTTGGAAGGTGGGTAGGCCTTTGGTGTGGGACGCTACCTGTGTCGATACCCTTGCGCCATCCCACGTTGCAAGCACGGCGGGCTGTGCTGGCGCCGCTGCTGCGGCTGCTGAGAACCTCAAGCGGCGCAAATACTGTAACCTTAATGGTTGCTACAGTTTTGAGCCGTTTGGGGTCGAAACACTCGGGTCATGGGGTCCGAGTGCGCGTTCCCTTTTTAAGGAGATTTCTCGCCGACTAATCGACACTTCGCGTGACCAGAGGGCTGGTTCTTTCTTTGGTCAAAGAATAAGCATTGCCATCCAACGTGGCAATGCTGCCAGTCTTCTGGGCACGTTTCCAGATGACAGCGATGCGGAGGAGTACTTTGACGCCTGAGTGTCTATGCCCTTTTTGTGTTTTTTTTTTTGTGTAATTAGGTATTTTATTTTAGTTTTAGTTTAAATTTAGTATTTTGTTGTGAATATTTAGTTTTATTTATTTTTAAATTTCTAGATTTAGTTTAATTATCTAAATAAGTAATTCAGTAAATTACACATAATTATAATAATAGTTTAAGATACAATAATAGAAAATGGTTCTGTACAAAAAAAAAATTACAATCTTAATTAAAGAAAATATATCGATTTTATTTTATCATTTATAAATGACAAGCATTTATTTACTTGGACCAGTCCTGTTTTCTGTGTTACATTTGACACACTTCCCGGTTTCTAATAGCGGCCATACACCATACTGCCTATCGTACAATCGGCATGACGATCGATTTGATCAAATTGGCAGTTCGTCCATATACACCATACACCATACTGCCTATCGTACAATCGGCATGACGATCGATTTGATCAAACTTCAAATCGGCAGCAGTGATGCCAACTCAGCAACTTTAAAGCTAGATCTAGCTATTATTCGGTGACCGACAGCTACAATTTTATAAAACTTGTGGCTTAACTTTTTAGCTACTTTTTTACAGACTTGTTTTTTTACCGATTTATCCCACTAGTGGGAATCAGTTGGTACAAGTGAAGGTCGGAAAACATTTGCTTATAGTTAAGCAAATGTTTTCCGACCTTCAAGCGATTTTCGACTTTATTGACATTTATGCCAACACCGGATTTTAATGAAGGAGCAATGTTAGCTAACGAGAATGTGAGAAAAAACAAACTAAATTTTGAATATCAATAAGGTCAAAAATCGCTTGAACCTGTTTTTTTAACTTGCTTAACGATAGCAAGTTAAAAAAAGGTTCAGGCGATTTTCGACCCTCCATTCCATTCCACTCCCTCTCACAGAGAGGAGGCCTGTGTCCCAGCAGTGGAAACATTAATAGGCTGATGATGATGATTCCATTCCACTCCACTCCATCGCAGTCTGTAAAAAGTGTCGTTACAATTTTTTCCGCCTAGCCCCCTTTCGCAACGCGCCATAAGGAACTTCGTTCCAAAAAAATATACGTTTCGAATTGAGAACCTCCTCCTTTTTTTACGTCGGTTAAAAAGTAGCTACCGAATATTAGCTAGATCTAGCTATAAAGTTGCTAAGTTGGTATCACTGCTGCTGATTTGAAGTTTGATCATTCCGATTTGATCAAATCGATTTGATCAAATTGGCATGATCAAATCGGTATGATCAAATCGGCATGATCAAGCCTACTGTCATGCCAATTTGATGGATTCCACGCCCACACACGGTCAAATCTAACTGATCAAATCGGCAGCGTCATGCCGATTGTACGATAGGCAGTATGGTGTATGGCCGCTATAACTGAGCTGGAATTTTACACGCATGACTGTGTGTGTAGCATGACAATACAATATTATGATGGGTAGTTCTTCAGAGACAAAATTTTCGATGTCTGTGGGTATATTTCCGTAACCAACTAACAAAACGGCATGTAATATTTTTTTCTGTATACTTTAGCTTTAGATCTAACTAGTGCAAATTATATTTTGTTAATAGTAGCTATCTAGATACAAAATAAAATTTTTTGAAGTCTGTTCTCCTGATTCATATGGGGCGTCCGTTTCCCATTTTCCGGAACAAAATGGTCGATGTCGCATTTTCCCTTTGATTCATCAATATAAATTAAAGTTATATCGAAAGGTAATGAATTGACCTCCAACAAAAAAAAAATGTAATAGTTGTAACTACGTTAGTGTGTTTATAATTAAGTAAATAAGAAGTGTCCGGCGTAAAATACTGATTAATATGGAGTAAGCTTTTCTTGACCGTACTTGGTCGAGGAATGATAATGAGAGTCTGGGATCCCGCATGGGGGGAAGCCTGTCGTACAACGGACATGCTAGAAAGCGGACGTGAGGCTAGTTGGCTTAGAACCCGGTGAAACAAAGGTAAATATCTGATTCATCTGTGCTTGGTTTAGGTACCTTGCTGATTACAATGCCTAATTTATTAATTTTATTTTGCTGTTTTAAGACTTGAATCTGAGTTTCGTGTGATGCTTTTGGGTTATAGATTCGTGTAGAAAAATGACAATACTGAAGTCTGTATGAATTATGAGTTAAGCATGATTTTAGGCAAAATCATGATTCATCTGTGCCTGATTGATATGTTCAAAAGCCCATATGAATCTGAAAATAAATTAGTTTTCCCATTTTCCAGCAAGAAAGGAACACTTTTGTTACGTTATTTTACTTTTCCAAGTCAGTAGAGTGTGTGTGAGTAAAATTTTGACATTATTCTTCGGTATTTATGCATAAGTCAAACTCTGTTAGTTTTATTTTGATATTGCAGTTCACAACAATGCCACTATCAACAATAGAAAAGAAGGAGAAAAAGAGACTCTTAGAACGTACGAATTTTTTATCCTTCTAGGATGGAAATTGGAAAATAAGAAAAGATCCAGACGAGTATGCTGCGTGGAAATTAAAATAATTTTATTTGAAAAGAAAGGGAGAAAAACCAAAGTAAACTGAGAGAATATTTTAATATGCATTAAAATGACTATCTGGTACCTATTTATAACATTATTCTCGCTTTTCTGTAAGTATTTATTTCTGTATAAATATTATTCTGAAAAACGAGAATTTTATTGTTGAATTGACCAGATTTTATCCTTGATATGATCACTGATAATTGTTTTTATAATAAAATATTATTTTTGTTATAATATTTTGATTATTTTCTTAATACAGAGCCCATTTTTATTTAAAGTTTTCCATTTTTTATTTCTGTTCCTGATTCATCTGTATAAAATTCTGATTCATCTGGGCACTAAATTTTTAAACGTCGATATCTTAAAAACTACTTTGTAAAAACGAGTCCCTCATACAAATATATGTTATTTGGAATATCTATTTTCATATTAACATGTGTTACTGAGCTGAAAGTGAAATTAAAATTTGACCATATGAATCAGTCAAATAATCGAATTTCGAAGAACTACCCTGATGATGACATGGAGCTGATCTGATATTGGAGCTGCAAGGTGGCCATGAGAAATCAGTAATGAAACGGCGAAACCTCATCGAGTTTAAACTCCTTTGATTGATATTTTACCTTTAGATGTTAGTTCTTTCTATTAACATTTTACGTATTTGATGCTTGTTTTTTAATATTTTTTAAATTGATTACACATTCTGAGTTACAAAGCTCGAAATAATTACTTCATTTAAAATTATTCGCTTTGTGCCGACCGACATACTCCGTTCGGCTACGTACTCGTAAGTTGAATTTCCAAGGCCTGGCTAAACCTTGCGGTTCTATCCCATATATTGTCCGTGTATATTCGTTAAAACCATCCACTTCCGCCTACTCATTCCAACCCAAACATTAATGTTAATCCTACTATGTGTATAGTTAGAAATGCATAAAGTGAAGCAGGATGGATGGATGTTTGATACTCTTCCAAGCTGAATCTACTACACGGTCACCCTGCTTCGTAATTGGTAATAGAAGGAACACGGTTGATCCCTTTTGCTTCTTTCTAGGGTGGCAGGAATCATTTGATTTTATGACCTAACCTAAAACATCTAATGTTTTGCAATAATGCAAAATTGGCATAACCTACATAATATTTTATATCCCGTTGTATGATTATGTTGTGACAGCTTAAGGGAGTGACAGCTTCAGAAAGTGGCACAAAAGGGTGACACAGAGGAGAGATATTTTAAGGTAAGGTAGGTAAGGTAAGATATATGAGGGTCTACCAGTGATACCCAAGTGAAACTGCAAGCTTAAACTAGTCTTCAATACACGTAATAAGCCTACCTGTGCATAGGAACAGGCAATTATATCGCGCTCTAATTCTCACACAAAAAGCAGAATGATGAATACGTCTAACACAACAGTGGGGTAGAACAATGCCCTTAGTATTGAAAGGCTATTCAGTCTATGTATGTACAATCGACAAAGTGGAATTATGAACCACCATAAGCATTATTTTCCTACAGACATTCAAATACAATTAGGTCCACATTCGCGTAAACATACATACCCATGGTAACGACTTTGATCTTTGTCAATTTGACGGATTCAATCGATTTATTGTAAAAATTGGTCATGATTCCACTTTGTCGATTGTACTAACTGTTGCCAGTGACTTCGCCCGCGACAACTTGTAAATTAGCAATGCCACGGGAACATAAAATCTGGATAAAAACTCTCCTATGTGTTAATCCAGGTTTTATCCAAATCCGTTCAGTAATTTTTGTGTGAAACGGTAACAAACACGTACACACATACTCAAACAATCGCATTTACGTATAATAAAATTAGTCAGAGTAAGATAGTACGAAGTTAGTCAGAAGTTAGTAAAATAAGATAATAAAGCTAAAAAGTTTAATTGATTTCTTGTTTGTTTGTTAGAATGCGTTAATTTCTGGAACTATCGATCAGATTCTAAAAAATATTTTTTGTTATGCTAACCACATTCATTAATGAGGAAGATAATTACAGGTTATCACGCTACTACCCTTAGAGGCTGAGCTGCTGCTGGTGACTACTACAGGGCACAGACTAGGAATTGCAATCCGGTCTTATTTTCAATCTGACCGGATTCACCATTCATCGGATCTGACATCGGATTACACCAATCTGGCTGGATCTGGTCGGATTTGAATTAGCCAGGATGACTTACCAATCCTTTTCATTCCAACATGGACTGTTAATAAAGTGTAAAAAAACGATACTTTAAGTTTAACGAAATCAACTTTTTTTTTTGCTTGGTAAAATCATCAAATGAGTCCTCTCACCCAGGGCAGGGCGATAGGGACTATAAGACTTGTACTTACAAAAATCCACGGTGTCCTTCAATAGCCTTTTACGTTCCAGGACCACGGTAATTCGTTAGTCCCGCGACCAACGAAATCAACTTAATATACATAATCCTATATGCTATTAAATCCGGATCCGATAGTGAATTTTAATGCCTGTTCCGCCGAATTACCGGATCCGGTTTTCCGGAATGCAATCCCCAAAAGTACGTATTATAAATAAAATAAGTAGATTTCGTTATGCATTGGTTTTTTATAATACTGAATCACATCTGTTTTACGTAAAATGCCCTGAAAAGGCTTTTAATTGCGTATAAAAGGCGTAGATTCGTATTAATTAGGGTCCAAATGTGCGGTGAAAAAATAGGGAACCTTTGTAGCACCACATTTACGCGGTGCGAGATTAGTAACAAATGGATGATGAACGGACACAACAGATTTTTAATTTATTTATGCAGTAAAATACTCTATAAACCAGCTTTTAGGTACATTGCCCTTATCACGAGTTTTCACTATTTTACTTTACAGCGTCTTACCAGTATTTACAGCGTTTCATGAAAAAATAGAACAGCGCCTCTGGTGTACGAAGAAGGAACTAATTTTTTCCTTGAAATTAATGTCAAAGTTCCAGTTTACTTTACGTCACAATAAGTGAAAACTCATGATAAGGCCTCATTGCTTTTGACTGCAGCTTCGCTAGCTTTTATTTAGAACTAGCGGCCCGCCCCGTGCTTCGCTACGTGTTACAAAAAATGTGATAAATGAAGAACCACTCGACCGATTTTGTGCAAACTTCACATAAATAATCTACTAAATAGTCCGAACAAAAGTCCTTATAACTTCGTTTTTCGAACAAAGCACTGAATACGGCACATGATCGCCTTTCCACCAGGGAAAATTTAATTCACGGTCCAATGAAACAAACGGAGTTTTGTAAAATATAAACGATTACACAGAAAATGTATTTACCGTCCTTCATATGGGACACTGTGAAGCTTTCCGTGCATTAATATTCGAGGATTCCCTTTTTAAATTTTGCACAAGTAGTTGCGTGTTTTTTAAAATATAAATTTGTAAAATATTGAGGAATGTGATTGATTAATTTAAAATATTTCATTCGTTTAAATTAAAGTTTTGATTTAATTTCGTTTCGTCGTTCAGAAGTTTTCTGTTTTATTGTTTTTAATATTATGAAACTTTTCAATTCCATACTGCGACCAAACTTTTTTTAATTTATTTAAATTATTACATTAGAATAACACTAATTAACGGAACTAGGTAACGGCCAAGATTTCATTTATTTTACTCAAATTAAATTTTCACTGTAGATAATTTACTCTCTTAAACTATGTATGTATCACTATACAGGAACCCCTGTAAGTTGTCGTAGACAGATGTTTTTGATAAATGGCAAATACAATCACCTTTTATAAAAGCCCGGATAAATTGAAACACCTACGATTGAATTGATACCTCGTCGAGATCAAATTTATACACCCACACGTCATATACGACACGTTTTATATACAAATAAGAAAATAAATAGGTCTACTTTCGGAAAAGTCCAATATTGAATGAACGTACAAACATTTAAAGAAACAAAACGAAAAACACACGTGTTCTATTTCTGATTCATACACAGCCTACGTCTAATTTACTCTGAGAAAAATGTGTTATTTTATCTGTACCTCAACAGTTATTTGCTAAATAAACTTAATGGAACTACATTACACATAACATTAATACATTTGTGAGTTTCTATGTTTGTAAACGCACCCACGACACAGGAAAAAATATGGAAAACTAGGTCATAAGTGTTTGTGCTCCTTAAGCCTAAATTGTTTTTTTTTTTGTTCTTACACTTCTTTTGCGGATCTTCAACCTTCTAATGTTTTTATCCATAATTCCATTCAATTTGCAAAAAGGATAAAGATAAAGGAAAAGGTAGTGAGCCGAGGTTGCGTGCCCATTATTATTATAACTGAGGAAGGCTCGATAGCCACCGAGATCTATGATAACAAAACATTTTCCATGATGGAATACAATTTCGTTTGTATCTCTGGATAGATTTGATTTTAAATACCGTGCCACTTAATTTTCTAAGTCATTTACAAGATGATCCTGGTAACATACGAAAGCAAAAAAAGATTAAACACTTCGATGTTACTCATTTTTTCCATTTTTAAAAATCGTTTTTTTTTTACAATTCGATAGTTTCTCATCAGCCAGTATTTGCTGATCACATCCTTCGCTCATTTGAATGATTGAACGAATGACAGTGAAGAATAACAGCAGACAGAACTAGCCATCGTAAAAGTAGATCGCTCACTCACGCAAATAAGGCGTTCGAGGCTACAGTGGCTCATAAAAGTAATAAATCACACTTAATTCCGACTCCGAGACCCACTTGTCCCAACCCCTCACTCGTGGACGGAATGCTTATTGAGTTCTTTTTATGTGGAAGACATCTTTTTTCTAGGACCATCTTCTGAGAAGCCAAACTCATTAAGACACGCCTGGTGTTCCATGATATCCGATACAAAAACCAAAACAGTCCTGCGGGGCCGGGGCCAAAACCGCTACTTTATCCATGTTGCTAACGAAATTGCGATAAAGTGAATATTCTCTCCATTTACATGAACAATTCTACTACAATTCAGCAACATTGCAATGTTGCAAATTGTTATTTATTAATTATTTACCCTATTCTTTGAGCAATAGAACAGAACATTCCATTTTACGAATGATATCGCAATGCATATTTTGTTGCAAAGGTGGTCTTTTTAATCCCTCTGTATTATTTTCATTTATAAATCCTTTTCAAGATTACATGTTTTAAACATTTATAAGGACCCAACCTTTTTCTGTAAATGAGCCACTTAAGCAGAGTTCCTCGACGAGTCAATACTTCTTCATAAGAAACCTCGAACTGCCCTGAGGGAATCGTTCGGAATCTATCACCATTTTACGTAATCTCAGGCTTCGTGTTCTTACCTTTTTTTTTTATTTCTACTTCACCGGACGCAAGATTGACTTTTAGGGAGCATTTTTTGAAACCACAAGAGATATTAGAATTTTATATAACTCCTGTTTTTATGTTGTAAAACATGTAACAGTGGACTCAACAGCTTATCTCTATCAAAAGATAGATAAATCCTGGGAAAAGATATAGCTTTCTCTCGGTAGGTATTACATAACAGATAGAGCAACTGAAATTGAAATCACGAAAATCGGTTTTAGTGACAACACATTTAGATTCTGATATCGATTCAATTGGCATCCTAGCTAGAATCGGTTTAGTTAACTAAATATCCAATTTCAATTTGAATCCGTGTGTATCTGTAGCTAGCGGCAGTTTTTTCACCGGGAAATCCCAAGTGTTTTTTTTTTTTGCGAAATTTAATTCTGTACTGGCAACTATTATACGGACTACACAATGGCCGCCATATTAATTTGTCACTTTGGAACCGTAAGTAATTAATTTACGTGTCGCCGCTGTCAACTCATAAAGCGGTCGTTATATTATAATATCAACTTGATTATGTTCTTAACTAATCACTGTGTTAGTATGTGTCACCCACTGTGTTAATTTATGACAAAATATGATAATTAGAGTCAATTTGTTGAGATATTTTGATTAAAATTCGCTTTTTTGAGTGATTTATAAGCTTATTTTAAACACTAATGATAGCAATGAAGTAGATAAAACGTCAATTTGTGAAAGATGAAATATAATTAAAATAATAAAAGTAAAATAAATAAAATAATGATTTCTGACCGGAACAAATATTTTTATAGCCTTTTGTGGTAGTTCCAGGTCTTGAGTATGTGAGTTTAAATGTTCGTAGAAACACTTACTATTCAAGACAAATCCTAGGGTGGTGAAATGTAAAAAATATAATTATTATGTATTTGTATACCCATTTAACTCTTAATCACGTTTATTTTATAAAAAAAATATATAAATTAAACTAGACTAAACACCAGTTACATAACTACCTAATTTAAAAAAAGATTGAATACAAGCAAAATTTAAAAGTTTTTCAGACAAAAAGAGCCACGGCGACATTTCAACTTCGAATTAAATTCATGAAGCCAATTTATTGACTTTTGGAATGTTTTAAAGGTCAAAGTGACTGTACTAGTGAAAGCTAGCTAACCATTAATTAGAAAAAATAGATCGCAATGACAAGGATTCGCATACCAGGTACTATTACAAATTACTAGTTAATAATTTTAAATTCTGAATTTGAATTTGATTACCTAGAAAAAGAAAATGAGTAGCTGTCTGTTTCCAGCAGGGTCCAAAATTAACAAGATTATTATCACTATGAAATTGGTTTCGAAAGAAAAATAAAAACGAAGGTTTTGTCAAATATTCTAGGTACTCGTACTTCAAGATAACACCTACGTCACCTATTAAGCAATAGGTGGTTTTACGATTTCGTGAAAATAGGTTTTGTCACCTATTTTCACGAAATCGTAAAACCTCGGTATAGAATGTTCAGGTTCGTAGTAGACCACTCAGAATTGAAGCCAAAAAAGGAAGAAAAATTATTCCCCTTCGTTCGATTCCTATGTTAAACCAGTGAAGTTTTCCTTGGAAGTGTCCAAGGAAAACATGACTGTGTGCGTGGCCCTAACTCACACATCTAGAAAAAAGTGGCTTCACGAAAAAAGTAACAATTTGCTTTGGACACGGAATCTGGACATTTCATAAATTAAGCATGTTTTTGTATTTTGCTAAGTGCACGTATTTCATTGCTAGTTAAAATATAAACATTTTATGTGTAGGTTCTTTCTTATGGACATACCTAAGCTCCTACATATTACAACGCATCCTGCCTGAACTCAACGAATGAGCACATTCGTAAATATTGTATCTAACACACGCACGAATCGTAACGTACTAAATCCCGGAATACAAAAGCTACCTCCCTATAAAAACGCACATTATTCCTTATTTATGTGAAGCAGGCTTATTCTGATCTCGGAAACATCTAATTTCCAAAACTTTTTATTTCTTTCTTTTTCATCATTTTCACAAATGTTTTAAACTCGCTTTTGGTAATATGATTGGCTCTGTCAAGCAGGTAGGAAACTTTTTGGAACACAAAAGAGAAATTAAATTCATCTTCTCTGTTTTGGTATCATTTATCTATGCTTTTAAAACTTGTCTCTCTTATTGTTTTGAAATTAGAATGTTTTATTTTTATGTCGTAATTTTTATTTTTAGTAGGTGCAACATCAAATTGTGTTTACCGGGAAAATTTAATTAAGCGGTACCATCCTTTTTGCACTTAAAAATGAATTTTACATTTTTCAAATAATTCTGCAATTCCTACCTCATTTCACATCTGTACCATTGTTATGTAGCACAATTCAGAATGGTGTATTTTTCGAATTCAAAGTAAAAAATTGACCTATACATTTTTTTTCCGATTTATTATTTGTTCGTTATGAAAATTGAGTAAACCTCTGTTCAATCCATTACTATATTCTGCTTCCTATATTAATCCGTTTGTTGAATCCCGAAATAAAACTGGCCATTGAAGGCTTTCCAATAATAGGGATTATCAAGATATCGATTCAACGGAAGTTTTTACCGTAATTATAATAACGTGCTTAATAGTACATTGTTACCCAAGGCGTGAAAGTTACTTATTTACGTCCCGAGACGGGGTTTGGCGCCCGAACGTAGTGAGGGCGCTAATAGTTCGAGGGACTAAATAAGTAATTTACCCGAGGTAAACACTGTGCTTTTCATTACGAATACGAGGAAAGAAAGTAAAATTAACAACATAAATTTTAGCTATAGAAAAAATGAGTGTAGATCGGATTGTCACTTTGCCGCTTGTTTTTTTTTTTTTAATTTTTCTGCTGTGGTCGTCCAGCTATACAGCCAGAATTTTTCATGTTTATTATTTAAAAAATGGCAAAGATTTTTTCGAAATCTGTGATATTTTAGAGAGAAATAGTTGAAACTAAAGTATTTTAAAGTCATTATTTATATTCTTAATACTTAACTTTATGTTATTTTAATTATAAATCGCTCTGTAATTTCGTGGCTGTATAAAAAGTTACAACATGGTTCAACAGAAATGTCAAAATAGTACTAGTTTTTTTTCTTAAATTTGGCAGCTGTCAGTTGAAAGCGATTTTCCCTAGGGCGGCAATGGATAACTTTCAAACGGCTAATCAGACATGTAATGACCTACTTTCAGAGTATGAGTAATGAAAAATAACTTTACATCTGCTCAACAAAGTAGAATGTACAATGTTGGATAAAACTTCATTAACTTAATATTTTTGTATGATTTTTGGTGTCGGAAAAATTGTCGCTTATACGTTCCAAATCTATCAGATTCAAATTGAAAAGGTTCGATTTTAGAGTTATAATATTATGTCGCCTTTTTGGTATTCCAAACTTATTTATTTTATTTTATTAATTTTAAGAAGGCTTACAGACTAATAACAGAGAAATAGGTAACAAAAATACCCACAGATATATAACAATTAACGATTAACTAATCCCAAAAAGTTGAAGTTATGGTTTCCGGTTTCTTATTTTATTTTTATTTTTTCTTTGCTAAGTGTGTGAGTACCACCAGCCGGTGCTTCATTCGTAAAAAAATATCTGGCTAAAAGTTTTCTTGCTACTCTCGTCTTAGTGCAAAATAAGTCAATATCATGCCCGGGAGATAATTCATTAAAGCAACGAGCGCTTCTCATAAGATAAGCATAAAGGTACAAGTTGGTAGCCGACTGCACGCAGCAGCAGCAGACGACATGTCGTTAACTACGGAGGGAATTTCATATAAATACGTAGAAACCAGTAGTGTCACTGCGACACGTCGTTTGCTGCAGCTTCATGTAGTCAGCTACTAACTTGTACTTTTACGCCTATAATTAGTGGAGGCAGAAGGCACACTCAGAAGAGGCCTCCGACGCAACCCAATAAGGTTAGTTCGAAGTGTCTTTGTTCGCTTTGTTAATCAAAATAGATTTAAAAAATCTAAAAACCCACGTTTTTAAATGTCCTAAAAAGAAGAAAATAACCCTACGGGGCTGAGAGAGGGGCCACTCAAAACGTGGGGGCGTATATTATTTAAGGGATATAGTTACATCACGTGAGATCGTAGGTGTAACTTGCAAAGATACGCCCCCACGTTTTGAGTGGCCCCTCTCTCAGCCCCGTAGGGTTATTTTCTTCTTTTTAGGACATTTAAAAACGTGGGTTTTTAGATTTTTTAAATCTATTAATTATTTTATTATTTTTATCATTGTTCATCGGGTTTGAAGCTACCCTGAAAATTTCAGCCTGCTAGCTTATCGCCTCAAAGCCTGTCCGCCATCTTGGACGTCCGCCATATTGGATTAATAGCCTAGCCTAGCATAAGCCACATGACTATTTTTTTCGTATTCCTGACAGCAAACCCTTTCATTTGATACCCATATCACGGGGGTGGATTTCAAACAGCCAGTCTACCATCTTGGACGTCCGCCATATTGGATTTAAGTCACGTGACTATTTTTTTCGTACTCCTGATAGCAAACCCTTTCATTTGATATCCATATCACAGGGGTGCATTTCAAATAGCCTGTCTGCCATCTTGGACGTCCGCCATATTGGATTTATGTCCCGTGACTATTTTTTTCGTATTCCTGACAGCAAACCCTTTCATTTGATACCCATATCATGGGGGTGGGGTTCAAACAGCCAGTCCGCCATCTTGGGGAGGCCGCCATATTGGATTTGTTATGACGTTTCTTAGCTAGTCATGTATTGTCATCAGAACTCAAAGCGTGTACAAAATTTCAGCATGCTAGCTTATCGGGAAGTGCCTCAAAATTGAGTTGCAAAAGTCCAACCGGAACGACAAACAAACAAACTTACAAACAAACAAACAAACAAGAAAAGTGAGTGTATAAAAACGTGGGAAAAAGCATAATTATATCATTGATTACTGACCGCTAGAGAAAACTAAAAAAGAAACAAAACAAAACTTAAAAAAAAAAACCGTAAATGGCTTTTTTATTTTCTTCTCATTACAGCTAGTATCTACTTGATAAAAACATAGACATATATAGAATAATCGATAAATATGAACAATCGAAGAGGTTGAATATGCAATTTTAAACTCCTAATTAGTCTTAAAAATTATTTGGAATATTTTGGGTATTAAATATAAATATTATTAGTAAAAATATCAAGCTATGTTAGTTTCTACGCTAATATATCGTTTAAAAAATAGCAATTCTTTCCAACTCGACTAGGTATAATCTTCGCCATTTAAGCTTGCCCTCGAATATCTTCAAAACGAGTGGGCGTCGTATGCGATCAACCATTTTGTCTTTAAGCGAATTGACTGCCGCGTAAAGTCATTGAACCCTAACAGGACCATTTTTCAATTTTTCCCTTTGTGACATTATCATGAACGCTGTGCCCAGTCACCTGGCAAAATCCTTTAGTCTTCCCTTACGTCACTGGAAAGAAATGGGGACGTTTATTTTTAGCATTGGACTTTGTTATAATTTTTATTCTTAAATCAATTGATATAATAAAATACAGACATAAAAAAACCGGCCAAGTGCGAGTTGGACTCGCGTGAAGAGGGTTCCGTACGATGTTACCTACCACGTTTTTTTTTAAATCTGACCCAAATTGGTGCGCACAATATTGAGTGATTTACCATGTTATTTTAATATCATGGACTTCTTATAGGTTTTCCTATAATCTATAAGTAGAAAACTGATTTCTGTATTTTAAAAAAAAAAATAGGCTCAGTAGTTTCGGAGATAAGGAGGGGGGGGGGGAATGGTCAAATTTCGTCTATTTTCTTGAATAACTTGGATACTATTTATTTTAAAATTACAATAAAAATACTTTTAAGATTGTCTCAACAAGACCTTTCATTTGATATGTCACACGATGCAGTTTTCAAATATTTTTTTTTAATTTTCCCGTTCCCCCCCAAAAATTACCTCCCATATACAGATATGGACTTCTTATAGATTTTCCTATAATCTATAAGTAGAAAACTAATTACTGTATTTTTTTTCAAAATGTTAGGTTCAGTAGTTTCGGAGATAAGGGGGGAGGGGGAATGGTCAAATTTCGTCTATTTTCTTGAATAACTTAGAAACTATTTATTTTAAAATTACAAAAAAAATATATTTAAGATTGTCTCAACAAGACATTTCATTTGATAAGTCACACGATGCAGTTTTCAAAACTTTTTTTTTTCATTTTCCCCTTCCCCCCCCAAAAATTACCTCCCACATACAGATTTCATCTATTCACGTCACACCTCTGTGCTTGGGTCACAGGAATTGATATGTGTACCAAATTTCAACCCAATCGGTCTAGTAGATTCGGAGGTAATTGACTGTAAGCGACAGACAGACGGACACACGAGTGATCCTATAAAGGTTCCGTTTTTGTATTCGGACGTACGGAACCGATACTTACTGCTTTTCAATACCGATTTTTTCTAATACCTACTGGCAGTTTTTTGAGACTCAAATTATTAAAACGGGAAGATTTTCATGACATTTTGTTTCATAATACTGTCTGTTCTACGACTAACAGTATTCGATTGACAATTAGACCAATAATGAAAATAAAAGTCACTCAGGATAAGAATCTTCGATCAAATTAATAACTTAAAGCCTCCTGCAGACACACGCGATTAATCGCGCGGGGCGACATGTCGCGGTCCATTCGCAGTATTTTTAGAGTGGAAATTAGCTTGGCTCGTTGTCGCAGCGCGATTAATCGCGTGTGTCTGCAGGAGGCTTAAAACCAAACACGATCATGTACCGACAAGAGAGAAGAATAAAAACTACTGCACAAATTAAGCCTCCTGCAGACAAACGCGATTAATCGCGCGGGGCGACATGTCGCGGTCCATTCGCAGTATTTTTAGAGTGGAAATTAGCTTGGCTCGTTGTCGCAGCGCGATTAATCGCGTGTGTCTGCAGGAGGCTTTACACTCGCTATAAATATTTCCCACCTAAAAGACCACTTAAACAAGCAGTTGCTAGGAAATCCTGCCACAACCACACAATTTCGAATAACAGCCAACAATTACTTTGAAAACAAAAGACGTCCGCTCATAAATGGCTAACGCTCTCTTTGTTTAGTACCAGTTAACAAACTTGTCATAAAGTAATGAAAAATGCATCCTCCACGCTTCTATTTAATTATGTATATTCCCTTGGGTCTTAGTCAGTTAACCGTAATGTGTTTGAAACTTCCTTAAGCATTTCTTGGGGTACGTCAAGGAGGGTTTGAAATACATAAACGTATAATGAGACCAAAAAGTTTACAGTGTAATTAAAAACTGACAAGAGCTTTTTCTTTGCAATGGTAATAACATAATTTATGAAAAAACCGATCTCAAAAACATTTACTTGATTTTATTGTTTTGTTTATTATTTAAATGTTTAAAACTTCATGTAGGTAATACAAACGGTACATAGGCGGACTTAAACTTAATTTTTTTAATAGTGGTTTGTCAAAAGCTCAAAAGTTTACCAAAGGTAGGTTACTATTTTCTAGTAACTGGGCTGCGAAGGTCGCTCCATAATAACTAATATAATAAACACAAAAGTCACTTTTGCTCATTTGTAACATTAGATTTCACATTATTCGGTCTCTATTTTGGTACAGGGATAGATGGGACCCTGGTTACAGATACTTTTTATAACATAAAGTGGGAAAAATAAGAAGAAAAGCCGCTTGTAAAACCTAGTTATACTGATATTCCTCTGAAAGCCTCGATCCAATCCCAACTTAGTTGAAAAAAGGATAAACAGACGTTTATACTAAGAATTTCACGTGTTCCGTGTGTGTGTGTGTTTACTGATGATGATGATGATTTCACGTTACCAAAGCAATGTAAAAAAAACGGGTTTGCTCTTGGCTATAGCCTAGAAGGAAAAATGGGGCCTAGATAGAGCCAGCTCACACGGGAGGAACTGGAACTCCTGCGCAACGACGTAAGACAGTAAAAACTATTTGTCGCCGTACTCCGACAGGATAGTGGTCACACACCAGCTTACTACACTCGGACGAACGCACAATCGTCATTTTTAGGGTTCCGTAGCCAAATGGCAAAAACGGAACCCTTATAGATTCGTCATGTCTGTCTGTCTGTCTGTCCGTCCGTATGTCACAGCCACTTTTTGTCGAAAGTATAAGAGCTATCCTATTGAAACTTGGTAAGTAGATGTATCATGTGAACCGCATTAGGATTTTCACACAAAAATAAAAACTAAACAAATTTTGGGGGTGACCCCCATACTTAGGTGTGAGGTTACTAATATATTTTTTTTCTAAACTGAACAGTTTGCGCGAGAGACACTTCTAAAGTGGTAAAATGTGTGTCCCCCCTGTAACTTCTAAAATAAGAGAATGATAAAACTAAACAAAAATATATAATGTAGATCTCAACAAAAACTTCGAACGAAAATTGGTTTGAAAGAGATATAGTTAGCAGTTTTTGAGATATAGTACATTTTCAAAAACCGCAAATATAACTTTGCCATTCATACAAACACTATGAAAAACAAAGTTATTTTTATTGTTTGTGTATATTACTTACTAATCTCAATATAATTATATCCCTCATCTATGCTTGCTACTACGGAACCCTTCATGGGCGAGTCCAACTCGCACTTGGCCGGTTTTTTTTTTAAGGTCTACTTCCAGATCCTGAACATAATCAAATTAGAAAATGCTGTCCAGTCTCACTGAAGTTCACCCAGTTTCACTCGGGTGAAGTGAGCTCGTGAAAGTTACAGGAAATCACTACTGGATGCTTTTTTTTTCGGTACAATTATCAAATGAACCGCGCACCCAAATCAGGGTGCGATGGAAGGGACTATCGGACTTGTACTGACTATAAAATTATATAATAATCCACGGTGATCCTTCGATAGCCCTTTACGTTTCAGGGTCACGGTTACGAGACAGTCCCGCAACCCCGGACTTTTAATGCCTTCTACCGCCAGTGCCCGTGCCTTTGGTGGCCGGAGATCGTCTTGCGATGTCCGTCGCCGTGGGCGTCTATCACTGCGGCTGGGTTGTGAGGTGGACGATGTCCTTCACGCATCCCGCCTCCTCCTTCGCTAGTATGACTGCTTCGCAGAAGGAGACGACCGGTTCCCACTCCGTCTCGCCCCACAGCATGGCCTGGGCCAATGCCGGGCGCGAGAGGTGATCCTTCGATAGCCCCTTACGTTCCAGGGTCACGGTTACGAGACAGTCCCGCAACCCCGGACTTTTGATGCCTTCTACCGCCAGTGGGATCGCTCAGCTGTCACCACAGGTTACAGGTAGCCTGTGGTGCCGTGGGCCGCTAGGACGTGAATCCCACAAAAATCAATCGATTCACAAAATGAACCCGAAAATTACATCCCTATTATAACAAAAATCTGTCGTTTGACAAAACAATCAATTATTATAACAACCAATCGCTTTTGAATATAACAACAATATGTATTAATGAAACGTAGCTGTTACGATAAGTGTTGCTTCCGAAGCCCGACTGCTCGACAATCGCTGCGGTTCACCGAGTTCCATGTGGGGAGGCGCGATATAGATTTCACACGTAGAGGTGGCATTTATTGGAAACATGTACGTCTCCATTTCATAAGGTTTAGTGTAAGTGGCTTTGGTAAAAGCCGGGTGTGAAGGGATAATTATCGCAAAAATCAACGAGAAATGCCATTAGTGCGGCTAATGAAGTATAACTTGTACATTAATAGACATTAAAAGTACCTGTAGGTTTTTTCTTCCCTGTTTACTTAAGTTTTAGTTTGTTTCAAGCAGAGTATTTGGTAGGTAGTAGTAAAATTATAGGTAAAATAGATTGGAAAATCATCAAACGAATCTTCCCACCCGCACCCTGGCGAAGCGGAAGAGACTAAAAGCAACTGGTTCTTTCAGTTACTATTGCGCGTTGCCGTTGTGTTTTACGCGCTGATAGGGTCGAAGCAGTTAACCTTTGGCCCTATCGACTTGAGCACTGGTATTTGGTCGAACGGCGAGCAACACATTCTTGAAGTCCACAAGTCCGCGGCTCGATGGCTTAAAATCCTCCTGTGATCCAACGCTAGTGGCTGGATCGTGAGGAGGAGCATTGCCTCTCCCTGAATCGGGCCGCCCCGCTTTCGCTAGCATTACGGCTTCGCAGAAAGAGTTGACTGCTTCCCATGCCTCTTTACTTCATACCGTGGCCTGGACCAAGGTCTTAATTCAAAGTTTTTAATTGATATTGTACCAATGATAAACGCTTTTAAATTTTACTGAATATATAAAAGCAAAAGCTGCTTCTGAAAGGTGAAGCAGTCACAAAAGGTTGTGACTGCTTCACCTTTCAGAAGAACAGGTGTGCTGTGTGTATAAAATAATAAACCTTCCAAAAAGTTATTCCATTTCAACTTAAAGATATTGAAAAGACATTTTCTGAACTGAAATAAAAGACTACCCTGTGAGCCGCGCTGGGCGTCAGTACAAATTACCTAACGACCACTACGTATAACCTAACTTCGTTACACTATAGCAAAAGACTAGAAGCTCTCGTGGCAATGGAAATCGGAAAAGTAGATTTCTTAGTAATTTTAACTTTTAATGTTTTCGTCTTTTTGTAGGATGTGGGCACCCTCTATTTTTTTTTTTTTTTTTTTTATAGCCTAGTCTGTGTCCCACTGCTGGGCAAAGGCCTCCCCTTTCTTCTTCCAAACCTCTCTATTTTCAGAGTAATTTAAGCCGCCTTTGGGAATCACATAGGCCTCTGACATGGCTTTCGAGTACATAGTTCCTCACAATGTTTTCCTTCATCAGAATTACTCATGTCCTTTATCTTGGACATACACGTTTAAAAGCACATAATACGAAAAAATCATTAATACTTCTTTTCTACACTAGCATAAAACTGTTGACATAAACTTTAGCCTGAATATCACCTGCCTGGACTTTTCCCAAATGTTTTGCAGTCGGCTTCCAGTTTCTATAAAACCAGTATTTTACATATAGCGACTACCTCTCTGAGCTCCACTGCCCAGTTACTGCCTACTGGGTAATATAATGCCGCTTAATAATACTGGTTGTCAGATTTTCGGGCCGTTGATTACCTGTAATGACTGTCAAACATCTCCAACCCCATAGACTTTAATGAGTAGACAAACTGCGATCATTTTGGCAATAAATAACACAAAAATGTATTTGGAAACTACTCCAGTTTAATTCAATTTGTCTCATGACTAACCATAATAACTAATCTCAACTATAAATTAACTGTAAAATTAGCATATTTCAAGGGTATATTCCCAGTAATCTATGCTGCCATAATTTCTTTCATTATTGAATTGATTTCTGCAGCATGAATATTCCAGTAGGTAATTTGACCTGACCTTGGAACTTACAATGCGTCGATATGACGTCTTGGAACTATAATGGAACTCCAATTTAGTAGTTCGTTCTTAATGGGTACTTCCTAGAGTTAGGTATCCACTGTTGTATGCGTTGCGTTCCATTGAAAACGCAGTTCACAATTGACTGAGCACAACACTTTTAGAAATGAATGTCAAGGTCAGAGGTTAAGGGGACTGAAAAAAATCTAGTTTTTTTGTTTTTAAACAGGAGAAATAGTTCTATAGATAGATTTTATCGCCTTGTAAAATAGGTCAAACTTCACTTGGTAAATCCAAGTCATTTTTGACGTACATTATTGTAGAAAGATTTCTACAATAATGTGATAAACATAGTCACCAGAACAGTCAGATCAAGTTCATAAGATTTCATTGTGTTTTCTAAACCGAGTGTCATACCTACAGGTTGATACCGGCGCCACCAAATAACTCTTGAATTTTTCTCGGATCGGTTACCTCAGACAAAAAAAAATACGGTTCTGTCTAGACCCTTTTAGCCAAAACAGAGATAGGCTGCGAGAGATCTAAATTGTGTCGGACAGAAATTCCAGTACACATTGAATGTGTCAACTTAGAAGATACAGCTCCTAGAATATTTTGACAAATACAAGGAACTGTGATACTATTTTAGACATTTTATTCTAGTTTAGACCACTTCTGTCTGATTTTTGATTCATACATAAAACATTCTAACTTTTACGAAGTATGTTCTCCATCCAAAGTTATGTACAGACGCCAGCACATCAACCTACCACAATCTGCCAAATTTCTTCAATAGATTTTCAACCTTATCACAATAGTGGAAGGTTAATATTCGATTGGTAAAATCTGACAGTTTCGGGTAGGTTGACCTGCTGGCGTCTGTACCTAGTTTAAAAGAGCATAATTTCCTTAGCAACA
This sequence comes from Agrotis exclamationis, assembly GCA_950005045.1. NCBI lineage: Eukaryota > Metazoa > Arthropoda > Insecta > Lepidoptera > Noctuidae > Agrotis > Agrotis exclamationis. The sequence continues at coordinate 16,324,364 of OX465424.1, read as the reverse complement.
AACCATTTTTCCTACATTACTTGTTATGTTATTAATATGATTCTGATTAAATGTTTCTTTTTATTAATTATTTTATTTTATTTATTTGGGAAAAAAAAACAGTGACACATTACGATAAAAATAAGCAAATGTGTTACCAACAACATTTTCCACAAAATACATTAACGATTTTTTCTTTTATTTGCTTACAGTAGCATGCGATATAAACTTAAAAACTACAATAATATTAAAAAAAAACAATAATTTGGCTTTTCTATTGACTAAGTGTCTTCATGGTAAAGGTCTAACTGCATCCTGCATCCACTTTTATTACAAAAGCGTTTTCTCTTGGAGCACACGAAGAAGTGCTTTTCTAAGTAATATACTTACTAGGATAGTAGCCACTAACGATACTACGACTACCACCTTAATAAGAGAAGAAAACCGAACTATGTTTCCCACATTTGTACTTATTTCGTTACAAAGACAGTTCGACCGTCTTTTGTTATTGATTACGTAACTCAAAAGACACTAATAGGATAAGAACGCTTGAAGTGGAAATATTATAAGAGGCTATGGGTGCTAATAAATTGTGGGTTGGAACCTTTTAGTTCGTTCTATGGGCCCAGTTGCGGCACCCCTCATAATATTGATTATCCTTTCCAACACGAGCTGTCGGATCGAATCCGTTAGATGGGCTCTGGTGATTACGTGAACAATGTCTTCAATAAGTAATTGATGTAGAATTGAAGTAAATTCATTTCCTTTCTTAATGACTTTATTTTACAGAAAGATTACGGATTAGTGATATACTTGTGGACAATTGCTAGTTACAAAGCTTCCACATACATAATTATAGGTAATTATGTTACTAAGTAGAATATATTTTGACTTTTAATGAGCATTAAGAATCGTATAGAAAGGCCGTGTATACGTAGTCCTCGCAACCGTCATGCCTGTATGACCAGATATATGGATATGTATGAGGCGAAAGGAATAGATATGTAAGGATTGTAGCAGGTGGCGCTATTTAGTTTCTGTCTACCCCATGGGAAGAAGGTGTGATTGTATGTGTAGAAAAATTAAAATAATGAAGAAATTGTATGAAACTGTGCGATATTGTCGCTCATATTTTCTTTCATGACCAAAATATTCCCTAAGCTATTACCAGCGGGTTCGCCCGTGTGTCACTCGAAATTTATCCCACGGGAACTTAGTACCAGGATAAACGGTAACTTAAGTTTTATCGAAATCCGTTCTGCCATTCTGATGTGTTTGTGTATAGTGGTTAGTGACCCTGACTGCTATGCCGGAGGTCGTGGGTTCGATTCCCACCCAGGACAAATGTTTGTGTGATGAGCACGATCATTTGTTCTGAGTCTGGGTTTTTATCTATAATAATATATTATGTATGTATTTAGAAATATATAAGTATTTTTATCAGTTGTCTAGTACCCATAACACAAGCTCTGCTTAGCTTGGGACTAGATGACGTTGTGTGATAGTTGTGGAATATTATTATTATAATATTATTATTACCACCAACCAACTTGGTTTACGTCAACATCCACCAATTACGTTCCCTTTTCCTCTACAAACTATAGGCGAAACGCCTTCTTTGCCAGAAGCGCGACCAGTTTCAACAATTTACCGCGTGAGTTGAACATAGATCTTTTTTTTACTACCGCGAGCACAACGAGACGAATATTAGCCAAAGAGTTTTTCGATAAAACTAATACTTAGTTGCGCTCAGACTGTGGTGACATAATGATTAAATGCGGTAGAATAAGCTGCAATAGTATTATAATGCTGCACTAAATTTTTATAACTGCACTGCTCTTCACTTCTATAAATTAAATACATAAACGTATGTTAGGTTACGTTAGATATTATAATAACATATATATGTGGAGGCTTTTTATTAGTAATTTGTAGTATTATTAAGTTTTTCTAATCATCGATGTAATTAGTCTGTAAGCCTTCAATAAAATAATTAAAAAAAAAATTAAATATCCTTCCAAACATCCATACATCGATGTCTGTATTTTTTACAAGCTTTATGTACACACATCAAAAGTGTCTAGGGATCAAGCATTTTTATGCGGATTTCTTGAGATTGAGATGTGGCTTTGTAATAAATTTATGATTTTATAAATTTATATGGATCCTTTTTGGTGCATTTCATAATTTGAATCAGGAACTGTGAATCAAATTCGAGTAAAAGATGAAAATCAGCTGTCAATATTTTCCCTATAAAAACATACAACGCATTGAAGACATTATTAGTGCTACTGTTTCCCTACTACTGATTAAAACCAACGTTATTATGGAGCGGCGACGTCATTTAAGCAGGGAAGAAATGCTCAGAGCCGTGGGAATGATAGAAGCTGGTTCCCGGCAACGTACTGTGGCTTTAGCTCTGAATACAAGTCAGAGTGTTATCAGTCGACTTTGGACACGTTACCGAAGCACTGGTACCGTGGCTGAGCGCCATGGAGGACGGTATCGCTGCACCACACGGAGACAAGACTGATACATTCAAATCTTAACTCGAAGAGCTCCAACAATAACCGCCATGATGTTAGCCGTGAGGCTTCATCACTCTTCAGGGAACTTAATTAGCGACCAAACAATCAGAAACCGCTTGCATGAAGTGAACCTTCATTCCCGAAGACCGCTACGGGTACCACCTATAGCAATACACAATCGTAGGATTCGATATCAATGGGCTCTTGAACACAGAAATTGGGCAGAAGAACAATGGCGTTTCGTGTGCTTTTCTGATGAGTCTCGTTTCGGTATGAGACCGGATACAAGACGTATACGACACTGGAGAACCCCTGGACGCCAACAGCGATTAAAATCCTGCCAGGAAGTCCATCCTTATAGTGGTGGAACCATCATGGTCTGGGCGGGTATTTGGATCGGCGGAAGAACTGAGTTGATTTGGATCAGAGGCAACCTCAACGCTCAAATTTATGCTGAGACGATTGTATCAGACGTCATCGTTCCTCTACAAGTGCAAATCGGTCCCTTATTTCAGTTAATGCATGATAATGCACGACCGCACACCGCAAGAGTTGTAAGACAGACTCTCGCCGCAGCTAACATCAATGTCCTGCCCTGGCCTGCTCAGTCGCCAGACTTGAATCCGATTGAGCATGCATGGGATATGCTACAGAGAAGAGCTCTGCCGAATATGGAGGGTATCCAGTCGCAAGAAGACCTTTTTTTGTTGTTGCAACGAACATGGGCGGCCATTCCACAGCGTGATTTGGATGAACTCATTTTGAGTATGCCAAACCGATGTTCTTGTGTTGTTAGTGTTCGCGGTAGAAACACGGATTATTAATTGTTTAAGTTACCCAATAAAATTTTAAAGAAAACTGTTATTTCAGTCTTTTTTTCGAACTTTTGCGTTAGTGGTTCAAATGTCAAAAATCCCTTTATTAGGAAAATGGCAAATTTCTTTATTAATGCAAAGGTGACTTGGTTTATCGTTACTGTGACAAACGAAAACACTTTATTTGATGAATCCTTAAAGAAAATTTTAATTAATATCAATCAGGAGAAAAGTTATTGCAAAAATATATGTTGATCCCTAGACACTTTTGATGTGTGTAGTTTCACGTGTCCCGTTGTCTGTAATCAAATTTTGCAAGTTATGTACATTTGAACCATTTCCCGGTTTCCGATTGAGCTGAAATGCACGTATATGTTTATCACATGACAATGCAATATTATGATGACATAGAGCTATTCTGATGATGGAGCTGAAAGGTGGCCATAGAAACTCTGTAATGAAACGCCGCAAACTCGCACAGTTTAGACTCGTTTGATTCGTCTTGACGAGTACTTTGTCTATCGTAAGTATTTTTTTAACAATAATAGATTGTTTTTTAAAAAAAGAACATACTTACCTAGTTTTTTTAAATGACTCACTTTTTAAACCAGCGAATCAAAAGCCCTAGCATGACTTTTCATGTTTTTGTGACGTAATGTAAACGGAAACTTTGACGTTAATTTGATGAAAAAATTAATAGATTTAAAAAATCTAAAAACCCACTTTCTTAAAATGTCCTAAAAATAAGAAAATAACCCTACGGGGCTGAGAGAGGGGCCACTCAAAATGTGGGGGCGTATATTATTTAAGGGATTATTTATGGGATATATTTACATGACGTGTATAGATCGTGGGTGTAACTTGCAAAGATACGTGCCCCCACGTTTTGAGTGGCCCCAAATACTTCAAGTACGTCGTAACTAAAACACAGAAATCTTTTCAGTATTGCTTTATGTTTTGGACCTAGTCATTAATTTGTGAAGTTCGATCAATATCGTTTTGTAATCAATCAAAGTTCTTTTTGGTGTAGAAATAAAAATTACAATCTCACCCAATACTATAAGTACAATCATACAGCCAACGTGGGTGGGATATCACTATCATTATGTCTGTGAAGAAGTACATTATTTTAGGTTTTGTGTTTCATCGACTAGATTTAGATTCTCGAGTGATACATAGTGCTTTATACTACACCTACGAGGAAAATAAAAAACTAAATCTTTTAATTGATTTCTGTGGTAAAAGGTTATCAATCAGTATTTTTGCTGTTTCCTTCAACTGCGGCGGAGTTAAAAAATCTTCATCATCACTCATCCTACTTACATACATCACTACTTATCATTTTGATAGTTTTATTTTACTTTCTACGAAAACTGAATCCTCAAACAACACACAAATTGAAAATGGCGCCAATGGCGTCTGCAATTTTCACATGTTCTTTTTTCAAATTGTTTATCCTGCCGCCGCAGGGTCGCACTGCCTGCCAGCCCGACACCATCCAACACACAGCTAGTGGCCAGTGTCATTTTGCGAACTTGGAGATAAAAACTCACTGTAAAAACTTTTTTTCATGACCTCCTAGATTTTTTTTGAGTAAAGTGCTTAATTGAATAGCTGAAGGCCCTCGAATTATTTGTCTATTCACAAAACCAACTTAGGTAAAGTTATAACGATAGCAATTCCCGGTATTACACGTTTTTAATTTCATTCGCGTGAAAAATGTCTATCGATTCAATCTTTTTTGATACAAAGGTTAGTTATTTCAAGATTTATTCGGTCAACCATCGCTTATTTTCCGTCACGTGTTTTTATTTTGGGAATCCTGTAAAGGTGACGTAAAAATAGAATGTTTCGAGGATAAAGATGGTCCTATGGTTTTGAGTTACCGATAAACCAGGAATAATATTATGAAAGAAATCATTGCCTAGATCGTGGGGATTTATTTATATCTTCCATCAGGTTTTTTGAATATGGATTTTGGATTTTTTTTAAACTAGGTATATCTCCTTTATCGTGGGTATGTTTACTAAATAGAAACTCACAATCCTAGACTCGGAACAACTACTTGTACTTGTTCTCCGGGCGGGGATAGAACCCATACGCAGTGCAGCAGTCGATAGCCAAGCTACTGCACCTGCCGTGCCGTGCGTCGTTTCTTAGTAGTAGCCAAAAGTTTGCCAAGCAGAAAGTATATGGACACGGAAGTTTCGAGAGGTTCCTGTGTCTGATAAGGAGGGAAGAGACGCCCGGGTGTCACCACTGCGAAGATCGCCCGGAGGACACAGTGGAGCATACGGTGCAGGACTGCCCCGCTTGGGCAGAGCACCGCCGTGTCCTCTCGGCGGCGATAGGCGGAGACCTCTCGCGCCCGGCATTGGTCGAGGCCATGCTGCGGGGCGAGGCGGAGTGGGAAGCGGTCGCCTCCTTCTGCGAAGCAGTTATGCTCGTGAAGGAGGAGGCGAGCCGCGAGAGAGAGAGGACAGCGTCCTCCCTCCGCCCCAGCCGCAGTGATAGACGCCCACGGCGTCGGACGTCGCGGGACGATCTCCGGCACCGTAGGCATGCGGGCGGCGAGTAAAGGGCAACTCGCCACCCGACCATGGACCATGCCCGGGTCGACGGCGCGTTGTGTTCCACGCGCGCCTCAAAGAGCGTCAGCATGATGACGGGGCCCCCTCTCTAGAGGGCCAAAGCCTGCCGGGTCGCGGGACTTATCTCATTACCGTGACCCCGGGACATAACGGGCTATTGAAGGACACCGTGGATTTTAGTCAGTACAAGTCTGACAGTCCCTCCCGCCCTGCCCGGGGTGGGAGGACTCATTTGATGATTTTACCACGCAAAAAAAAAAAAAAAAGCAGAAAGTATATGTATTTTCACCTCTACTACTCTAAAAACCTTACCACAGAATATGTGTGTGTCCACACTGGAAGCCTAGCGCGACGGCGGCGGCGGGCGCGGTGGCGGGCGCGGCGGCGGGCGCGATCTGTGTGCACACTGCCGATCAAGCGTTTGTTTTTGTAGCGGCGAATTCAGGTGTTGCAAACCGGTGGTACAAAGTAGTTTCTATAAATATTGTTTAAAGAAATTCATTTTAAAATATTTTAAAGGTTGTTTAGGATTGCATACAAGTAAATTATCACTCATTCTCATTTTTCTACTCAAGTACGGTAAAATAATTTAAATATGTACAAAAACATCCAACGGTAGTACTTTAGTGCATGTTCTGGTAACTAGATGGCGCAACTAAAAGACCGAAAAGGTTTGATACACCTGTCACCCGCCCGTTGTATCGGTTGTTGCCTAGCAACGCCTAGGCTCGCAAATTCGCTTGTAGCCGTCGCGCTAGGCCCCAGTGCACAGTGTGGCCACGAGCGGCGATTTCATACATTCAATATTTCCGCGCCCGCCGCCGCCACCGCGCTAGGCTCGCAGTGTGTTTGAGCACCATGTCCAATTGACACACCTTTGGGTAACGCTCTTTTTTTACTTGTTAAAATAAATCCTTCGACCCATGGCGGGACGAGAGGGACTGTCAGACTCGTACTGACTAAAATCCTCTGACTAAAGTCCTTCAAGAGCCTTTTACGTTCCGGGGTCACGGTTATCTGTTAAAACAGTCCTGCGAGACCGAAGACAATCCAACCCTTGACGTATTACAGGCTAGATATTATGTTATTATTTTGAAATATTTCATGATGTTGGTACAAAATATTAACGCCCCATTTCACAGTGTTAAACAGCTATACAATTCTTTGCAAGATCTGTGAATTACGGACTGCATGGCTACATTTCAAGCTGTGCAAAATCAGTTAATCTTGAGCTCGCTTTACTCGCAGATAAATGTCAGGCTACCTATACGAGAACTTCTGGTTGCAACCGTGACAGCAAGACTCACTAGTTGACTTTACAACATTATTTTCTAGTAATAAATACCTACTAAGTAAGTAGTAGAGATAACAAGGACTTAGTATTTATTACTGAGATGTTGTAAAGTCAACTAGTAAGTCTTGTTGTCACGGTTGCAACCAGAAGTTCTCGTATACATTTCTCTGAGTGTACTGCAACTTTTTGCACAATGAAATGAACGATCATTTTAAACCGAGTCTGGATAGTTTGATGTGTATCCGTGTTTACTACGTACCTAGGAATAGGTGATAGAAGGCAGCTCATAAATTCCAAGTTCACCCATTAAATTATAGCTCTATGTGGCGAATTTTGTAGTAGCTAGCTCCCTGCCTTGATTTTCTTATAACTCATAATATTGAGAAGACAAAGTGAATTTCAACGCATTACTCTTTCTCTGCTGAAATCTTTGAAATTAAACTGACAGCCTTGCATTAGCATCTTAGTTTTCAAAGAAAAAAGCCGTTAGTTTTAATATAATTTAAATAATTTCAGCAGACAGGTTTAACAGTTGCTTTTTACAGTTTTCAATAAATAAATTGAGGCACTTATAAAAGATTGGTGTTAGTATAAAAAATACTTTTTGAAACAGTTTCATATTACAGTACAAGTACTTCGTAATCCTCTTATTTTTTGGGGACTGGGAGATTAAAGGCCTTTGCCACCAGTTATAGGCACCTATTTCGTAAGTGAAGTTAATGCGACGATTTGGGACCAAAAAAACGGTCTATTTCCGAACATAGAAACACAATAAACATAAATCTTGGTAACAAACACTCATTGTTTCGTTAGTTAAAACAAAAACTGTGATACCATAAAAAAGGCGACACTAATATAAGTTTAGGATTTAACCACGGCACGGGGGTGGTAATACATGGCGTCCCACGGCTATGCCACATGGAGGGAAAGTACCCTGAAAATTGTAGATAGAACATTAAAAAAAAATAAAGTGCATTCATAGATATTAATAATTACATGGTTGAATCGGGAATCAAACCCGATAACCCAATACACGAGAATAAATCGATTTCAATTATTTATTTAAAAATCTATGAAAGCAGTTTAAATATTTTTTAAAATTAAAATTATGTCTTCTTTCAGTAAAATATTTAAAGAGAATATTAAAAAATAATAATTAAACTGCATTTAATTTTTTTTTTTTCCAATTAAAATAATATTTTCTTTCAGTAAAATGTTCTATCTACAATATTCAAGGTACTTTCCCTCCATGTGGCATAGCCGTGTGACGCCCTGTATATAGTGCGTACACACGGCTACACATCAAGCTATGCAAAACCAGTATAAGCTGAAGACTTAGGGTTTTTATCGAAAGCGATAAAAACTAAAACTACGGGGAGAGGGAGACCTCTAGCAACATGACTAACGACTGTCCAGAAGGACATGAAGATGCTAAACCTGGCGAAAGAAGATGCTGAAAACAGCAGCAAATGGCGACACATGATAAGGAAAGCCGACCCCGAATAACGGGACGTGGCGAGGCAGAAGAAGAAGATAAAAACTAAAACTACGAAATAGATTTTGATAAAACTGCGTACACAGATAGTTTATCATAATATAACTTAATCGAACAAAGGGAATTAACAAAATGAATAAAAGCTCTATTATACGGCATAAAATAAAGTGGTTTTTTTTATTTGATAAAAATTAACGAAAAAGTTTTTTTTGTATAACTTAACAATATTGTGCACAAAAAAACTAACTCGAGTATATAGAAAAAATATAAACTGTACGTAAACTCAACAGAACCAGTAGTCTAAGAAGAATCACTCACCCTGCAGTATTATTTTTAGATAAAAAAGCCAAGTCCTAATTTTTACTTTAATTCTTTTGAAACAAACACCATTCATCAATCATACCATTTGAGCGGTCTAAATTACCAAGTTGTATAAGTAATTTTATGAACTCTAGTTCAAGACAATTAGCATCTTATTAAAACTCGCAAGTACAAAGATTAATGTACTTTACTCAGTAGCAGCACCTGGTTGCGTTAAATTTTAACATTTAATTTGAAGTAATAAGTACATTAGCTTGAAAATTTTGATGGGTGAGATACTTAAAAAATAATATTATATTAAGAGATAATTTAGACTTCATTATGAGGAGTACTAAACTGGATAATCAAGGCTATAATTTGAATTTATTTGAGCTGGAACTTTGAAAACTTAAAAAAGTTGTACACTGTACAGCATAGTAAGTAATGTTGTAGTACTCATCAACAGACAAAAGGCACAAGACAAACTGTTTAGAGAACAAAATTAATAGAAATATACAAAAGTATTAGAGAAGAGATAAAGCTTTTGAAAAAAATATTGTTGTGTTGAATAGTCCATTTATCAGGCTATAGGCTATAATATAAATAAAACATAGACCAAAAGGAGCCGAGCAACAATTTCAGGGAATAAACCACAGGGAATAACTATGTAATGATATAAAAATATTTAATTTTGATTATAATATGATCAAGAAAAAGTATCAATGAAGAAGAACACAAAAATTGAAAGATTCAGTGAAAAAGTGGAACATTTCGTGGAAAAATGGCAAAACACTATCAAGCCACTTGGTTGGCACTTAGTAAAACCAAAGTAAAACAAGTTGATGATGATTATATTTAACGAAAGTCTGAAAACTCTTTCAACATAACCTCTATTCTACAGTCTACGTTCATTATTTTAATTTGAAATGTGTATCTTTTAGCAACAAGTCTGCTGGGTTAGGTTTTGTTTCGAGAATATACTTGCATTTTCTTTTAATTATTATGTGAGCAAAGGCGAGGTAAAATTCTAGGGAGCATAATTATTTTTTCGTTTCTTATTTTCATGTAAAAACACTAATTTTTTCCCACGTTTTTTTTTTTTTTATACACTCACTTTTCTTGTTTGTTTGTTTGTATGTTTGTTTGTTTGTTTGTTTGTCGTTCCGGTTGGACTTTTGCAACTCAATTTTGAGGCACTTCCCGATAAGCTAGCAGGCTGAAATTTTGCACACGCTCTGAGTTCTGATGACAATGCATGACTAGCTAAGAAACGTCATAGCAAATCCAATATGGCGGCCTCCCCAAGATGGCGGACTGGCTATTTGAAATCCACCCCTATGATATGGGTATCAAATGAAAGGGTTTGCTGTCAGGAGTACGAAAAAAATAGTCACGTGACTTAAATCCAATATGGCGGACGTCCAAGATGGCAGACAGGCTATTAGAAATGCACCCCTAAGATATGGATATCAAATGAAAGGGTTTGCTGTCAGGAATACGAAAAAAATAGTCGCGTGACTTAAATCCAATATGGCGGACGTCCAAGATGGCAGACAGGCTATTTGAAATGCACCCCTAAGATATGGATATCAAATGAAAGGGTTTGCTGTCAGGAGTACGAAAAAAATAGTCGCGTGACTTAAATCCAATATGGCGGACGTCCAAGATGGCAGACAGGCTATTTGAAATGCACCCCTAAGATATGGATATCAAATAAAAGGGTTTGCTGTCAGGAGTACGAAAAAATAGTCACGAGACTTAAATCCAATATGGCGGACGTCCAAGATGGCAGACTGGCTGTTTGAAATCCACCCCCATGATATGGGTATCAAATGAAAGGGTTTGCTGTCAGGAATACGAAAAATATAGTCATGTGACTTAAATCCAATATGGCGGACGTCCAAGATGGCGGACAGGCTTTGAGGCACTTCCTGATAAGCTAGCAGGCGGAAATTTTCAGGGTAGCTTCAAACCCGATGAACAAAGATAAAAATAATAAAATAATTAATAGATTTTAAAAAAATCTAAAAACCCACGTTTTTAAATGTCCTAAAAATAAGAAAATAACCCTACGGGGCTGAGAGAGGGGCCACTCAAAACGTGGGGGCGTATCTTTGCAAGTTACACCCACGATCTATTACACGTCATGTAAATATATCCCATAAATAATCCCTTAAATAATATACGCCCCCACGTTTTGAGTGGCCCCTCTCTCAGCCCCGTAGGGTTATTTTCTTATTTTTAGGATATTTAAAAACGTGGGTTTTTAGATTTTTTAAAATCTATTAATTTTATACAATTATTGTATCAAAAACATCCTCTATCTCATCATTGGGTTGACATCTATATGTCTACTTATTTCTTTCTCGCATTTTATTAAGTAGCCTTGATCTCAGTGTTGAGTGTACTTACTACGCTAGTCCAACAAACAGATGTGCGATGAACGCTTGTGCGACAAAACTGTACTGCGACGCACCATAGTTCGAATGCTCGCTTGTGCGACACACTGAAGGTCGACATCACGCTGGTGCGACAAATGATCTTTTTCAACAGTTTCAATTTAAACAATGTTTTTTATCACACATTTTAACTGCTTACTTTTCACGGCGCATGAATAGTTACCTATGGGATAAAATAATTAAATATTTTTGTTTTTATTTTCCTGTTCACCCATACCTGCTTATCGCCACTTATACAATCCAACCAGAGTATAACGAGTTATTGTACGTCATAAATTATCAGTTTATCATTTTCTTATAATACTACCTTATAAATAATCAATAAAACCTTTTTTTGTTAACTGCTACAAAACCGAATGCCCATGAAACTTTAAGTTTTAAAGTTAATTTACGTATCACGCGACCTTGTCAGACTATACCCAAAGGACAAAGGAGGGTCTACCACCACCTTCGATAGAAATCTTACTTTAATTTGTGCAAAATATGGAGTTAGCATTTGGCATTTGATATAGCTCTAGCCCTTTTTCAAACTGAAGTAATATTAAAGTCACGATGATATTTATACAAGTTCATGTTAATCCAAATTAACTTAATGATTAAGTGATAATAAATCGTAAAGATGGTAGCACTCACCAGCCGCTGCCTTTTGCATCGCTCGCTACGCTCTCTTGGATCGCTGCGCTCGCTCGGCTCGCAGCTCGGACCGAGCGCAGTCAGATGTTCTGACCAAACTAAACCTATTTTATCGAAGTTCCATAACTCAGTTACTGCGATCATCTCAAGCGACTAATTGTTTTAGAACCAGAGAGAGGAAGTTTGTTTCGCCTACCAAGTGAGGTAGTAGGTGTTTAGTCGCAAGGTTTAGAATTTTTATTTTTGAACACATTTGCTCGAAAAATGCATTTACAAAGCCTGTGTACATTGTTCGAAAGTTAAAAATTATACGCACCATACAACGGAACGTGCGGTAAAATAGGTACTCTCACCTAAGTACCTATTTTACGGCATACCCCGTTGTATAGCACCGTGCGTTTTCTTTACGTTTTTTCTAATTTCCATAAAAAAATATAAGAATTCCACCAAAGAGTTTCACATTATGAGAATAAACAACCTGACTGATCGAACCTCCTTGGAAGCGCTTTTGCTCAATACGTTGTCTCACTTTAATACTAAAGAGTAAGTGAGACGAAAGATGTAGTTCTAATTTTCACCAAGTGCACGTGGCGCCACTTGCAAATTCGCGCCATTTTCATATTAGAAACTTCAAAAATTGTTGCGACTTTCCCACTGTTATACAAAGATTGTACTGTTTTCTCGCAAATGTGTTGAAAAACAATTGTATGACACACGTGCAGTAATTGGTATTTACAAACTCGTGACTATGGTAATCCCTCGACCTCGTCTCGGGCTTACATTCGTCTACTCGTTTGTAAAAATCAACTTACCGCAATAGTATCATAAATAACTATTACTGGAATAAATATTTATTTAGAGAGAACATTGTATTTTCCTATAAATATTACAAAATAATAGAAGTAGGGAGTAGTGTAAAACAAACGACGTGTCCGTTACTTTGGTTGTAGGAACAAATGGTGGTACAGTCCCCGAGCTCGAACAATACAATATAGAATGTCGGAGTGATAATGATTTGTTTGCCCAGGTAAATACTTTGGTTACCTACTCGTTGTACTGCTTATTGTTTCTGACCGCCACATTAATTAGGTACTAAATACTCGTAGCTTCGTCACAGAGAATGTACAAAAAATACTGGCCGATACTGTCGTTGTTATGCTCAATTTTTTTAATCAACAATTGCCTGCAATATTGCCTTGCATAATTTTATAAAGCCAGTTTATTTAACTTCTTTTTATTTGATTTGACATGAATTTTCACTTGTCGCTGGTTTAGGTCAGAGTGAGACGAAATCTACGATGCAGTGAGTTTATCCAAAAGAAGCTAGTTCGCTCTGACTTCGAACATATTCGGGTTGTATGCCTTTGAGAACACAAACACAGGTAGTGAGTTCCATTATTTTGCTGTTCACATTATGTTGGGAAGCGCTCAGTGCGAATTTGTGGAATGACAACCTGGTATGGATGCTAATTAGCAGTTCGTCTAGATGTCTGATGGTAAAGGAGAGGCCAAACTTCACACGCAGATGCTGGATGGTCTAAAAAATATCAGAGAACGTTTTCGAAAAATAGTATTGCAGAAACTAATTGACCAAGATTTAACTTTCCATAGAAATTGGGATTAACCTTTTTTTAGACAAGGCATTTCAAAAATGTTCTCTAATAACTTTTTAGTCATATGTATCCTACATATGCGTATGGATTTCCATTAAAATAAATTCTGACTTTTCCTAAAATAAGGACTTCATAGCTTGTTTGAAATTATGTTCGGTTAACACGCTCTTAATACAAAGATATTTTACAATGTGCATTATTCTATAGGTTACCCTTCGGTAGTATGTTGCCCCTTCAAACAAAGCTTGATAGCCGTAGGAGTGGACGTATATCTATCTTTTACTTAGTTACGAAGCGGTGATGCAGTTGTGTCAACAACACTACGGGTGAGCTAGATTCACGTCCCAACCGCATGTGGTCTTAGTGCTTCCCCAATGTCGATAAGATTTATTTACCTACCTTTATTATTTACAAATTTCCTATCCTATATTTTGCTCCAAATTCTGCCCATATCTGTTACACCAACACTACTTGAAATGCTTCCCACATTTGGAAAAAACAACGTTGTTTTTTAAATTATGAAACTTAATTTTCTAAGGATACGTAACGAATACATACAATTTTCTTTTCAAGGATTCAATAAACATCATCAAAGTTTTTGAGAGATTTTTTCTCTTTGAAATTCTTGTTTTCAATAGCACCGAGCCGAACGCGGAATTTATTGAAGTTGGCTTTCATTAATGGAATCAATTTATCAGTGGCTGAGAAAACATTTTCGGGAATCCGCGAGAAAATTCTTCTTTTTGGGATAGAGTAGCTAAGTACTCCATTAGTAGATTGCGTTGTAAATTAACCTGTGTTTTGTGTATACTAGAGTACTATTTCGACCCTTACCCCAAAATGTCTAGGGATTGTACGTAAAAGAATAAAAAAATCGATAAGCATAGAATTTCATGAGAGGATACTCGAAATCTTTCACAAACACAATATGTGTTACCAGTGATATATGGTAGGTACTGAAACGTGGTCTCTTATGGCCTCATTATTAAGCTCAAGATAGCCCAACGAGCTATGGAGAGGCATATGATCGAAGTCTCTCCGCGTGATCGAATCAGAAATTAGGGGATTCGTAGACAAACTATAGTTGTCGACATAGCCCAGCAGCAAGTCGAAGTGACAATGGGCAGGCCTTAGAGGCCGCAGAGCTGATGGTCGAGTTCTCAAATGGAGACTAAGTACAGCGTTCATCTACAAGGTGGACAGACTATCTGATGAAGACCACAGTATCGATGTGAGCTATAGGGGGGCCTATGTACAGCAGTGAACAACCTACGGTTGATATGATGATGATGATGATCCTATACCCGCAGTCTGAACTGTGGGCCAAGATAATCATGGATGACATGTAGGGTCCTGACACAACGAGTGACTCACATTAGCCCTTTTTATCGTTGGAAAATAATCAAATGAGTCCTCTGGAACCCAGCATGGGTCAGACTCGTACTGTACCGTACAAATCCACGGTGATCCTTCAATAGCCTTTTACGTTCCAGGGCCACAGTTACATGATAAGACAATCCCGTGACCCTGGCAGGCATTGGTCCCTATGGGTCAGATTGCGGACAGCTCTTTGAGGCGCACGCGGAACACGACGCGCCGCCTTCAACCCGGGCATGGTCCATGATCAGACGGCGAGTCACTCACCATCCGCATGCCGGTCACATTAGCCCTGGATAGGAATAGTTGGAAGACATGGCGAGAGACCTTTGCCAAGTAGCGCGGGATGACAGTAAAAGTACTACCCACAGTCATAGGCTGTTCTGAGCTGATCAATCTGTCTGAAGATAAGGATTTAAATATTAGTACAGATTGATTGAAGATAGAAGAAAAACACGCTCACCAAGAGACCTTCCAGGTCCCAGTGGAAACATCATTGGCTGATCCATATGAACATAAACAATGCAATAATATATATGTATATCTTTTATTATACATCATGCAAGTAAAATTATTAAGAGAAAAATATTGCATTAACAAGAAAGTTTCTCATAGCCTTTACTTATGGGTTGACAGTTGGACTTTAAAGTCATTATTTTAATTGTAGAGAAACGTGTGTAAGCGTCTAATTATTTCTGAGAACACTCAGTAAGTCTTAAAGTTTAACAAGAAGAGAAGTAGCAAGTCAAAGAGATCGTGGATGGATTATGTTAATGTTGATTAAAGGTAATGCGGCTGTGGGTACTACATGCAGAAATTCCTAGTACTTGAGAGCTGGCTACATTAGTAATTAAAACTATTAGATAATTGCATAATTAATGACTCCAAAGACAAAGTAAGAAGAGCTGATGACATCTAACCGTATTCTCAGTATCTAGTTAATAAAACCACTAAAAAAACACGCGTCTAACAGAAAAAAAGAAAATGTAAAAAAAAAAAACAAAAATAAGATTTATTCCAAATTCATTAAAACAGCTTCGAATCCGATTGTCATGAAAATTTTGTTTCGGTTTCGGGAAGTAAGACGTAAAATTTAATTTACCGAAATGTCGTAATGTAAAACAGGTTTAATTTGGCGTTAATACTTGCCTATTGGAAGCAAATTGGACAGTGGTGGTATCAGAACTATAAATTATTTAATATCGAGATTAGCAGAGAAAAGCACAGATCAGAAAAAAACTCGGAAAGATATGGGCATAAACCTACCTAAGAAAAGATGTGGTAAATTTCCTTGATTACCTAATTACTTTATTTACCCTTAACGACCCAAGAAGGGTAGAGGAATTATGACTTTAACCCCTTACAATATGGTATGTTTTATTCATTCACTGACCTCTTACTATTAATCAACTAAAGGACCGATGATGTGGCTAGAAAAGCGATAATTACTGCGATAAAGATTAAATTAGAAGAACAGGGTCGGATTAGGCTGGAGGGACCGGGGTGGCTCCCCACAAACCCGGTTAGTCGCCGTTCAGACATTTTTAAACTAGTACTACTATCAAATCAATAATGTCCAATATGTAATAGCGTTATTTACAAAAGGCCAGAAAAAACAGCTCACATTAAAAATTCAATACTGACTCTACATAATCCGGTTCGCCTAATTGCTCCAGAAAATATAAAATGTGTACTGACTGACAGTGTTTCGTACTTGAATTACGTAAGTACGAAACACCTTAAATGTGTTATTTATCTAAGGTTTCTTTGTAATATCTTATTTAATTAATTTCTTGGGAAGTAAATTCATCAAATGACTGCCAGATTCTTTGTGACTTAATCAACCTTGTTCCTTTGGTTCCCCTTTGAGTCCAAGGACCACGATACCCTGTTCAGACAGTCCCGAAACCCCGGCAGGCGTTTGACCCTTTAAGGGCCCCTTCAGTTCGTTGACAGCCCCTTGTCTTATACTTAAGAATAAATAATACATACTACTCCGGGAGTTACAAAACTGCCAACAACATCTCAAGAAGAACTGCACGCTGACACTCAACCGGCCCACCCACTCTAGACCCACAAAATAATTGCCAACCGTTTAAAACAAAAACGTTTAGGCATCCCTATTTCATAGCAGCATAAAGTGAGACTGCCCTCGGCTCAACACGAGATTTAATTGAATTATTTGAATGAACCCGACGCTTCCGCCGGCTGGCTCGGCCAACTGTGCAGGATACACCAATTGCCACTTTAAAATATGTATTTCTGTTTGTTTGTTTGCTATATGAGTTTTATGGTGTGTTTGTTATAAACACTAGGATTTGAGAGCTATTTTTGGTGTTATGTAACTGTTGGCAGAGACGGAGTGTAATGAATTATGATTTACGTGACCTGGAATTTGGCTGATACTTTATTCCTCGCTTCTATTTTCTATAAATAATTCAAAATAATGTTTAGACATATAAACTTTTGATAATAGGAAGATTATGTCTAAGCCTCCAAGAGGCTCCTTTGGAGAACAAAAAACCCGGCAGTCTCCTTTTAAAATTTCAATTAACGGCGAGATTCCCTTGGCTAAATACCGTAATCTTGTAGTTCCGACACTCAAATATAATAGTGACTATGTCTACACAGTTACCAACAAATCGACTGACTGGACAGTCCTATAATTTAATAGTAAATCGATATGACTATTAAATCCGTAATAGTTAGACTTTCGATGGTATCTATAGCAATCACAAGGTCACTGAATTAAATTAATTAAAACCCTGGAAAAAATAAACCAATATTTTAAAAAGTGTTTTATCTTCGTCAAAAAAAGCGTCAATCATACTATTAGCTACAAGACACATTAATCAGTAGTAATCATCTAATTGTCGCGTAACCGTGACATAATGTAATTAATTAGTCAATTAACGTCCGCAAATCAAGTCCACATCAACATAAGCCAATACTTACAATGTTACACAATACTACTGTTTATTTTATTACATATGAAATTACATACATATAGTATATGAACACAACAGGTGTCAAATTGCTGATGGATGACCTTGGCTGGATTGTTCGATGCGTAAGGATCTCGTGGAACCGACACTTAAAGTTGGTATAAGTTCACAAGCACTCACTCGCGTTTTGTATATAGTAATAAAGTATTATTTTCGGGAGAGCACGACAGCGATGCGTCCTCACCGACGTACCACAGAAGACTAAGCGCCCAAGTGAAATTGGCCCGGTGCCTCTGAGGGTTGCAAGCTCTCAAATACGTTTTCCACTTTTCCAATAAATCTGAAGTTGAGCTTTTCGCTTTTATTGATATCTGATGCGCATTTTACGATAGTTTTGGCTTTTAAGGTGTGGCGTTATGGTTTTTTGTTGTCGTATTTTTTTTTTTTTGTTTTTATTAAACACTGTATTTAGTAACTAATTTAAATCGAAGGAGGCCCGCAAACATCGTATATAAACATAGTTTTCTTTTTTGTCCAATTCGAAATAAAATTTGATACAATGGTTTGATTGTGCAGTTAACTACCTATTTGCAGTTAACAGTATCGCTGTGTTGATAAACACAGGAAGCAACATTTTATTTCATAAATCAATTGACCCTTAATTCATTTAACAAAGTCTTCATAAAATACTTTTGAAACATTTAATAAGCGGAGGAACTAAACCGTTACATTTTTGATCATTTCAGGGTAATTCTCCCAGTGTGCCCGCACTCGCCGTGGATGATCACTCTTCCCCGAACGGTATCGCGCCCGGGGCACCCCATACGATGACCTCTTACTGCGTCCTCCACACAGAACGCCCCGCCCAACTCGCGTCACTTCCATTACTCGTTTCATGAACTTATATCATTAACAATTCCATTACGAAACTCCAATGTATAACGAACTAGTTGGATTACACGAGGGATCGCCAATATTGTTATAAATCCACAGTTTCCGTGGAGCAACACCTCGAAAACGATTAAATAATTGCAGATTCGCGGTTGTGGTTCGGCTCTTTCGTGAAATTTCTACGAAATTGGGGCATTCGTGGGAAGTTTCTTGATTACATTGAACCTAATGAATAAATAATGGAGTGATTTTGAAGGGTTTTGTTTGCAGTTCTTATTTGCGGCCGGCGTTTAGGTATAAAGATTTTGGTAAGTAGGTAAGGCAAGCATTGTTTTATTGGCTTATTTTGATCGAAAAGTTAAGTTCCTCTGCCTCTATTAGCCTGATTAAGCCAAACAAAAACGGGTTTCGGCTCATCAGTATTTTTCCCACGTTCTGCACAAAATGTGTATAGTACGTTAGATTTAAATGTGCTAGTTGCAGGCCACGCTCCGAGTATCATTGTAGGGCCGCGTACGTGCGCAACGAGCCACCATGTCGCCTCTAGTCGTTGCATCTACCTCGCGTATACTAACATTCTTATTCATGTATATTTTGTATTCATGGACAGATTCATAGGGGCGAAAATTTACTGAGAATCACAAGTTCTGAGAGAATATGCTGGTTGTAAGTGCGCTTTAGAGAGTTGTCAAGTTTAAATTAAAGATTAAGAAAGTGCAAGTCTAGATTGTTCGTAGTTAATAGAAGGAATAAAACTTGGATAAGTTCAGGTTAATTTAGTTCAATTTGGTTTGAAAACAATTGTTTAAACACACGAAATGAATATCGCATCTCAATCTAAATCATGCTCCGCATTTTTTAATGGCTGCTATTCTTGTTGCTCTTCGTGTTGATTATTCTTTGATTGGACATCTTAAAAACTCCGATTGGCAAATCCGGCCGGTGATTGAGAAACAAACATCAGAAGCAAGATCGAGATTGAAAATACATTAAATTTCCAACACAAATGAACGACATCTCTGAAACTTACTTGATCAATAGGTGCGTAACTGCGTAGTAGTAGTTAAGTACGTACACGTAGTTTGTTTTTCTTGGGTAATAAAATTATCAAATGAGTCCTCCCATTCTGGGTGGAGCGAAGACAAAGTCCCTCTTTTCGTCCGGTTGCCCTTTTCATTCCAGAGCCACGGTGTCCCCAGCAAACGTACACGTAGAAGCTTACAAGTTGTAAAGTATACACAGCGAAACAAATACAAGTATACAACGCGTAGCAACTATGAGTTAGCTTTCTTCGTAGCACAGTAGCATATTCGTAGCACTTTTACGTACATTATGTTTTGTTGGTTCTACGTTTCCTAGTTGGTCAAAAAGAGAAAAGTAGAATTAGATTTCTTCGTAACACCGTAGCATATTCGTAGCACTTTTACGTACTTTATGTTTTGTTGGTTCTACGTTTCCTAGTTGGTCAAAAAGAGAAAAGTAGAATTAGATTTCTTCGTAACACCGTAGCATATTCGTAGTACTTTTACGTACTTTATGTTTTGTTGGTTCTACGTTTCCTAGTTGGTCAAAAAGAGAAAAGTAGAATTAGATTTCTTCGTAACACCGTAGCATATTCGTAGCACTTTTACATACTTTATGTTTTGTTGGTTCTACGTTTCCTAGTTGGTCAAAAAGAGAAAAGTAGAATTAGATTTCTTCGTAACACCGTAGCATATTCGTAGCACTTTTACATACTTTATGTTTTGTTGGTTCTACGTTTCCTAGTTGGTCAAAAAGAGAAAAGTAGAATTAGATTTCTTCGTAACACCGTAGCATATTCGTAGTACTTTTACGTACTTTATGTTTTGTTGGTTCTACGTTTCCTAGTTGGTCAAAAAGAGAAAAGTAGAATTAGATTTCTTCGTAACACCGTAGCATATTCGTAGTACTTTTACATACTTTATGTTTTGTTGGTTCTACGTTTCCTAGTTGGTCAAAAAGAGAAAAGTAGAATTAGATTTCTTCGTAACACCGTAGCATATACGTAGTACTTTTACGTACTTTATGTTTTGTTGGTTCTACGTTTCCTAGTTGGTCAAAAAGAGAAAAGTAGAATTAGATTTCTTCGTAACACCGTAGCATATTCGTAGCACTTTTACGTACTTAATGTTTTGTTGGTTCTACGTTTCCTAGTTGGTCAAAAAGAGAAAAGTAGAATTAGATTTCTTCGTAACACCGTAGCATATTCGTAGTACTTTTACGTACTTTATGTTTTGTTGGTTCTACGTTTCCTAGTTGGTCAAAAAGAGAAAAGTAGAATTAGATTTCTTCGTAACACCGTAGCATATTCGTAGTACTTTTACGTACTTTATGTTTTGTTGGTTCTACGTTTCCTAGTTGGTCAAAAAGAGAAAAGTAGAATTAGATTTCTTCGTAACACCGTAGCATATTCGTAGCACTTTTACGTACTTTATGTTTTGTTGGTTCTACGTTTCCTAGTTGGTCAAAAAGAGAAAAGTAAGATGTACGTTCGTAGACTTATGACTTATGACCGTGACTTCGTAAGGAGTGCAGTAGGTAATGGTTTCACAAGATCATATCACCGGTATAACTAATATCCTAAGTTTTCCAAAAGTGTTCAGGTGTTTTTTTATTAAAAAAACAAATTGAACACTAACATAACATCACGCTGCAACCCCCTAAGGATTAGGCAGCGAACCTATTGCCACCAACCTGGCAATATTCCAGTCTCCAAACCAATTATTTACCCGATCTGGGAATCGAACCTGGGGACTTGAGCATGGGGCTCAAAAATCGCGCTTGCATCCACTAAACGAGAGTAAAAGTTAGTATTAAAAAATATATTCCACTTTTTTTAATAAAAAAAATGAGTTTGAAAACAAGGAACTCACTCATAAAATCCACGATTATCATACATGGTATATAACAATCAATACTAAAGCTTTCTAGGAAATATTTAACACCGTACAGCTGTCAAAGAGACAAGGTAACGTAGTATCGATTGATACACATAGTATGAACTCCTAGCTACCTATGTTCGCCTAGTACCTTGTTATAGTTTACCGATATCATTATTAGTTTTCGATACGATAGGGGCGAGCCTATTATCCGTTGTCTGGCACAATTTAACCCTTAAAGGGGTTGTATCTGTCCTTAGCAACCAGATTTCTTTTAGCGGTTTATTGAACAAAAGTAGGAACTTATCAGTTTCTAGACTGGATTGATAGGAGAACGAATGAGGGCTTTTTGCGTTTCGTAATTGTATGTAAATAATTTGATATTAATAATTAATTCTTCTACCAGAGGTGCAAAAGATTATTGTATTTTACTTACAGCGAATGTAACAGCGAACATCACGCTAAAATCAATTGGAGCTAAGTTTCGGTTGTGAAACCACGGAGAACTGCTAGTAAACAGATATTCAGCTGCATTCGGTAAGACTGAAATCCACAGAAGTATTACCTAAGTAAGTAATTTTAAAGGGGGTTTGAATATGTAGACTGTTTACTTTGCGCCATTTTCCTTTTTACACAATTCAAAAGAGGCTTATGACTTATATTAATAGATAGTTAATATCAATACAAAAAAGTATTGTATGAAACCAAATAGGTATTAAGATTCGCATATTTTTGAAAAGGCCTGGATATTTTCAGATATAAGCCAAGTATGAAGGCCTTTACTGACAGCGTCAACCTATGGATGTTCATATGTGCTTTCTCACTGCCGAAATCAGATCGCATTGCGTTCAGCCTTTACAGAGATCGCATGCGATCAGATCACATCGCCAGATCGTGTCACCGGGACGGATCGCTCTCTGTGGATATAGGGCTTAACTCAGTTACTAAGGAACGTTTGGCTATGTGTCGCTTTCCAAACTAAAAAGCGCTTTAGCTTTACACTTTAAATGACAGATGTGTCTGTACATTTTTAATCAAGTTTAACGCTTGACCTGCAGCGATATGGGGTGGAGAGTGCTGGAAACGCTTTTAGGTACATAGATATGTAGGTATAACATTAATTTTCTGAGGCACTAGCAAGATTTTGAACGACGATTTTAAAATTTTATAAATAATAAACGCATTAACGCATGCGTAGCGAATTTTCAAAGATTTTCTTCGGAAAGAAGAATTCGGACCACGGACAGGATTCGAACCTGCGGCCTTCGGATTCAGTACATCCGACGCTCATTTCCAACCGAGCCACCGGGGTTCACACCTGCCGCGGCGAATTCTTCCTTCCATTTCATGGATGTACTGAATCCGAAGGCCGCAGGTTCGAATTCTGTCCGTGGTTCGAATTTTTCTTTCCGAAGAAAATCTTTGACGATTTTAAAGTTGACAATACTCGAGTTTCCCATGTAACATTAACTTAATGTTGTGGATTTATTTATTTTATACCTTTTTTATCATGGTAAATCATCAATTGAATTTTCCCGCCCAGAGTGGGACGGGATGAGAGACTGTCAGACTTGTACTGACTAAAATCCATGGTGCTCCTTCAATAACCCTTTACGTTCCAGGGTCATGGTTACCTGATAAAACAGTCTAACACCCACGATAAAAAAAGAGTTTCAAACTTCTTATCTATCTATATCTTCTTGTTACAAACAACTGTTTTTGGGGTGTTACAATAATTTTAGGGGTTTAACTAAAAACCCAGGTTTAAATCTTGTAAAACTGCGGTTTACAAAAACATTATTACAAATCGTGGTTTTGCGATAAACCATGGTCTAACAGTAGCAGCTGTCAAAGTGTGTCAAAGTTTTTCAAAGCAACTTTTTCATTGTGTTGTTGTTTTTGTGTTATTTTAACCCAAAATGGATTTAAACAAGGTCAGCCTTACTACAAAAACTTAAACACCTGTTGAACACTTGTCTAAAAAAAGTGTGACTGCAAAACGGACCTTATATCAACGACATAATCTGACATTTTTTTAGACAAGTGTTCAACAGACGTTTAAAAGTTTTTGTGGTACGACGGATTTAATTGTTATTACACATGGTGGATTTCATTGTTTAGATAATCGTTCAAATGACGGTACTAAAGTCGACGTTTTATCTCAGTTTTGTAATACGGACAAATTTAAACCATGGCTCTGCAGATAAGCCTGGCCTTAATACACCAGGTTTAAACCAAGGTTTATTTAGTTTTTGTAATAAGGCCGTTACTGACTAAAAACTACAGCGAGGGCTTTTCAGCTATAACTTGAATTTCCAAATATAAGTACCTACCTACTACAATTTTTCCCCTTTTTCAGACTATCCATAAATGGTAACATCACGTAAAAACCTACAAATGTATGCAACCAAACAAATTACCTAGTTATTGCATCTTCAAACATCATTTAAAGATAAGTATCTGTACACTCTGCAGCCTCTGTTCAGTCACACGCCAAACTCTGTAAAAGCACCACTTCGTACCATAGCAACCCATAGCTTCTATTATTATCTTCCATCAATGCCACAACGTAAACCGTGGGTAAAGCTAAAGTATGCGAATAAAAAGATGCTTTAAAAATAAAAAGGTTTGGGATGCAGAAAAACCCTTGCATCGACCTAAAAACCGTTAGAGTAGTAGGTTAATGAGCCGGGAAACGTTCATAACTAGAGCATGCCCGTATTTTTCTTTGGTTATGTTAACAAAAATTTATTGACGAATACATGATTCTTAAAATTGGTAATAGGTACGTCACAAGTAAGTACAATTTTGGCTTACGTGGAATTTTGGTGAATTTTGGTGTCATGAACGTGAGTAAGATGTGTCGCAGGATAATATGATAAACAGAATTAGCAAAATTCTAGGGATATCGCACAAAAACAAATACAAAACACAAATAAATTCGCAAAAGACACTGACTCCTGTATCACAATGTGATTGTTACCTTTTTTTTATCGTGGTAATAAATCATCAAATGAGTCCTCCCACCCCGGGCAGGGTGGGAGGGACTGTCAGACTTGTACTGACTAAAATCCACGGTGTCCTTCAATAGCTCTTTATATTCCGGGGTCACGGTAATGAAATAAGTCCCGCGACCCCGGCAGGCTTTGGCCCTCTAGAGGGGGGCCCCGTCATCTTGCTGACGCTCTTTGAGGCGCGCGTGGAACACAACGCGCCGTCGACCAGGGCATGGTCCATGGTCGGGCAGCGAGTTACCCTTTACTCGCCGCCCGCATGCCCGCGCCTACGGTGGCCGGAGATCGTCTTGCGACGTCCGTCGCCGTGGGTGTGCACCACTGCGGGTGGGGCGGAGGGAGGACATTGTCCTCTCCCTCACGCGGCCCGCCTCCTCCTTCGCGAGCATGACTGCTTCGCAGAAGGAGGCGACCGCTTCCCACTCCGTCTCGCCCCGCAGCATGGCCGCGACCAATGCCGGGCGCGAGAGGTCTCCGCCTATCGCCGCCGTGAGGACACGTCGGTGCTCTGCCCAAGCGGGGCAGGCGATCTTCGCAGTGGTGACACCCAGGCGTTTCCTCCTTTCTCCTTAGACACAGGTACCTCCCGAAACTTCCGTGTCCGGTGAGGACCTGCGTCATGCGGTAGGTCAGGACGCCGTGACTCCTATCCAGCCACTCCTCAAAGAGGGGTCTTACCGCCGCGATTGCGGCGTGCCCGATTTGATTGTTACCTAGCGCAAGAATCAGCCTCACTGCTTTAGCTAAAAAATATTTACGCCTGCATTTTTGTTTTAAATACTAACAGCCACATTGGTCCATCTTCAAAGTTAAACCGTGCTTTCCTGGGTCAATCCGTAGATGGGTGACCAATTGACCATCTATCATGAAGATAACGCTCTTTACGTTCCAAGATCACGATCAGCTTAGACAGTCCCACGAAACTGAGAAGTCTGACAACCAGTCCTACCAAGGGTATCGTACCCAGCAGGTATACTGGGTTGTCGAGGCTAAAAGACAACTGAGTTGTGCCGGGAAAAGGTAGACGCTCCATGTAAAATTCTGGTATTAAGCGCCATCCATTTATCCAGGAAGCTAACCCAAATAAAGTTGTGAAAAGGTGTAGATGATGGTAAATGAATACTTTACTTTTAATAAATGATTAATTATAATTAAGCAATCTCGCCGTTTCATCAAGTAATTATAATCCGCCAAAAACGGAGGCCCTTTGTAAGTAAAGAAAATAATAATATCATGCCGTCGCTGAACAAACTTTTCAACCGTCTCGTTCTCTTGAGAAAAAGCAGGTGTTCGAAATTGAAACCACTTCATTTTAAGTTTTAGAACACTCAAGATGTCGTGTCTATCTTTGGTGACTATAAACGAAACAGTTTTTCGTCTAAATATGTTGGTACATCGCAGTGGCAGACGCCCATGGCGAGAGACGTTGGCAAACGATCTCCAGCTACCGTAGCCGCGGGCATGCGGGCGGCGAGTAATGGGCGACTCGCTGTCCGACCATGGCCGGGTCGACGGCGCGTTGTGTTCCACGCGCGCCTCAAAGAGTGTTAGCATAATGACGGGGCCCCACTTTAGAGGGCCAAAGCCTGCTGGAGTCGCGGGACTTACCGAATTACCGTGACCCCGGAACGTAAAGGGCTATTGAAGGACACCGTGGATTTTAGTCATTACGAGTCTTACAGTCCCTCCCGCTCTCCCTTTGCCCTAGGTGGGAGGACTCATTTGATGATTTTACCATGATCAAAAAAAATATGTTAGTACAGTGCTACAAAGATTTTAATATTGACACGTCTGGTCTAGTGGATGCAAGTGAGACCGCTGACCATGAGGTCCAGCCCCCCTAGCCAAGTCACAATAAGTCGCAAACGATAATCGTAAACGCTCGGTACTCCCAAATAGATTTTCAACTTTATTCTAGCGAGAGAAGTTGAAAATCTATTTAAGACTAGCTTCTGCCCGCGACTTTGTACGCGGATCCTGTTGCTTATGCCAGCGACAACGGGGTCGTCAAATTCGAAGATCTGAAACGTCTGATATCCAATACCAAGAGCCCGGGGACGGGAAAACAACGGGATGCGCGAGACGATTCGAGATGCTCCAGATCTTCAATTTTTATACGTCAACAGAGAGCGCTCATCAGGTTGAACAACTCTTGCTAAGACGTCATTCCTATACATGTTATAGTGTTGCTGGGCTCTGGAAGTTCCACATCAGGTGTTCCAGATCTTCAATTTTTATACGTCAACAGAGAGTGCTCATTAGGCTGAACAACTCTTGCTAAGACGTCATTCTTATACATGTGATAGTGTACCTGGGCTCTTGGAGTTCCACATCAGGTGTTCCAGATCTTCAATTTTTATACTTCAACAGAGAGTGCTCATCAGGCTGAACAAATCTTGCTAAGACGTCATTCCTATACATATTATAGTGTACCTGGGCTCTTGGAGTTCCACATCAGGTGTTCCAGATCTTCAATTTTTATACTTCAACAGAGAGTGCTCATCAGGCTGAATAAATCTTGCTAAGACGTCATTCCTATACATGTTATAGTGTAGCTGGGCTCTTGGAGTTACACATCAGGTGTTCCAGATCTTCAA
Source organism: Agrotis exclamationis (assembly GCA_950005045.1). Classification (NCBI taxonomy): domain Eukaryota; kingdom Metazoa; phylum Arthropoda; class Insecta; order Lepidoptera; family Noctuidae; genus Agrotis; species Agrotis exclamationis. The sequence continues at coordinate 16,296,933 of OX465424.1, read as the reverse complement.
TTTTAAAACGTCAACAGAGAGTGCTCATCAAGTTGAACAACTTTTGCTAAGACGTCATTCCTTTAAATGTTATAGTATAGCTGGGCTCTTGGAGTTCCACATCAGGTGTTCCAGATCTTCAATTTTAAAACGTCAACAGAGAGTGCTCATCACGTGGAACAATTTTTGCTATGGTGCCATTTTTGTATCTCTTATAGTTTAGCTGGTCTGTTGCGGTTCTGCATCAGGTGTTCAAGTTTCCAAGATAAATTATAGCCTATGTGTTGCTCCGACTTAATATCTATCCAACAAAAAAATAATAATTCAAATCCGTCTAGTAGTTCCGAAGATTAGCGTGTACAAACAAACAGACACACAGACAGACAGATTTTTTTTTTGGATTCGTGCTCTATTGCTGTTTCTAACCCCCCTTATTCGATCTTTCCTGTTGCTAACGCTCAGAAATCTTAAACTTCCTCTAGCTATAAAGTTGAAGATCTACTGTGGAGTACCGAGCGTTTACGATTATCGTTTGCGACTTGTTGTGACTTGGCTAGGGGGGCAGGCTCCATAGGTTATTTGACAGCATCAATAAATTGCAAATTTAATTAATCCAACTTGCTTGTGACGTTTTGCTAATTCTAAAATAATCGTATCTTCGATAGTTTTGTTTCTTGTAACAAAAGCAAAACACGTGGCAAATATTTCTCGATAATCTGACGGACGGACTAATATCCTATTTAGACCAAGCAACGCCAAAAGATCATTGTAAAGCTATACCTAGGTAGCTACGTTCATTTCCTACTGAATTACTAATTTTACGGCTGGAAATCAGGCCAAGTCTCGATCGCCGGAAATTGCGACTAAACCTTTTAATATTTTTACTACGCTATTATTATGTGTTGAAGGCCTCCCAGAATTACGCCGAAAGGTTTTGATTAAGTCGTTAAAATGTGTTATTTTAAGTAAGAAATGTGGCTTTTTTTAGGTATTAGTTCAGAATAAGAGCTCGTAGCTAAATAATAATAACCCTATCCTGTGGCTTGGAAAGCACGTAAATCCGTTAATATCGCTGTCATTTGTATGTCGTAAAGTATTGTATTAGGTACCTAATTAATTAAAAAGTAATAAAAAAAGAATCCCGCCTTTTCTATTTGGCGATAGGCGCACGTTTGACACTCAAAGGTTTTTCATTCTTGCCTTAAAATCCGTCTTCCTTAGATGTACCTAAGTGAAATCATCTTGAACAACACCCTAACTTTATACCCAAGTTTCGTCACTATTTGTATTCATGACACTGAATTACACGGAATCACGTCCGTGCTGGGAAATTATAACGTTCTCATCAATTTGGAATAGACACGTAGACGTGTAGGTAGGTAGACTCCACCGTCTTGAGAATTGTTAATAAATAACTTACTACGCTACAAACTTCATCAGCATTGCCTTTTCTTAAGTTTAATTATGTCCCGGGTTAAACGTAACATGGCTGTGAGTCTCTATCTTACCGTAGATTTGTGTCGAATAGCCAGATCATACATATTTAGATTAATACCTATGTTTGTTATTTTTTATGCCTGTTTATGTACCTATAGTTTTTCGTCATATACCTAGCCTTTTTCCAATTCTTTTGGGGTCGGCTGCCAGTATAATCAAACGGTTATTCTGGATTAACAGTAACTATTTAAAGCAACTGCCCCTCTAGCCTCCATAACCCGAATCTTGATATAACTTATTAATTGACAGCCTGGTTATACTTTTTGAATTATTTAGGTACCTCAATATATACTTACTTGAAAATATACGAATTTATTTTAGGTATCTTTAGACAGCGTTCATGAGAAACTCTAGGTACCTAAGTCATTATTCATCTCTAGATTCTGTGACTATAGCATGCGTAGCATGACACCGTAGAAACGACTTTTGTCGACGGAAGAATAGACACAATGACGGAATGTAATAAAAAGTTTTATGTCGCCCTAAGCATCCAGCATGTTTAAAATAGTGCTTCCATTCTTCAGGCGCCGCTAGTCATGGGGTGTGCTAAGGTCGGTCAAAAAAAAAACAAATTGTACAGAAATAATGTATGTCTATTCTTGGTAAAATAGAGATATACCTAGGTAGGTCATGCTAAGCATTCTGGAGCAAAGTGCAGTTATGCTATTTCACTCGTAGAAAACCTAAGCTTTTGTTTTGAGGAGTTTACAACTTATCAAGTCCCTCAACGAAGACGGGCCCGTACGAAAGTAACTAGAAACTTTTGAATGAACCCTACTCTCTATTACTTTCGAATTCACGAGTTTTGACAACACATTGGGAGTAGGGAACAAAGATGCAGTACCTAGGTATACTAAATGAAATGGAGTGTAGGCAATGCGAGAAACGGTTCAATGCTTAGAGAGTAGGAAAGACATATCCTACATAATAGGGTTTTAATACGGTCTTACCCGCAACTAGTTCAAATTGATTTGCAACACAATGTATACTCCTAACTTGTTTTAAATTTAATCTATATCGAGATAAAAGAAAGAGAATAACACTAAATTCGTATCATTTAAAGTAGGTCAGGAGTATAATAACCATTAGGTAGGTCAGAATAGTTTGTAAGACGAGTGGCCCATCGTGGCGTCTACGTGTCTTATTCGCAGTGGAATATAAAAAAGTTAATTGTTTCTAGCAATTATAGTCCCTATTGCTTGCTGAAAAATTGTATTTTAAGCTATTATGTAGTTTCGCCAGTCCAGATGCCTTATCACGGGTTTTCACGTTTTTGTGACGTAAAGTTAACGGGGACTTTGACGTTAATTTGATGGATAAAATTAGTTCCTCTTTCGTACATGTCATAATACTTGAAATACCTACGCTGTATACCCAAATAAGTAAAGTTCAAGCTAGGGCTTACGGCGGTGTCTGTTCCTGAAATCAAATCTTACATCCCGATTTTGTTTTTTTTTTCTTGCGTTAAGTGTACGAATCAAAGTTGAGTATCCCCAAACGTTTGTCCTAAAATTGTTTATAGGTACTCTTTAATTTTTAATAGTACTTATATGTTTTCTTACTGTGTATCCAAGCTCAAATTCAAAGCTAATTCTGAGAAAACATTGAAGTGAAAGTCAATCATTTTAGTGTCTGTTATCAATTTCTGTACAACTCTTCCTCCTGAAGGTACGTAGGTAACCTTGAGGGTAGCAAAATATTTTAAAAGGAAAAATAAATAAAAGAACATCTATTAATGAAACAAATATATTTCATTATGAAATTAATTACCAACAAATCCATTTTCAACACGTTTTCAAACCATTTTCAATATGATAGGGAAATGTGCCTTTTTTATAAGTGCCAAATATTCATTTAATATGCTGTGCAAATGCAGCTGCGGGTAATATTTTGAGATCATTGTAATATTTAATAACATAGAGTGGCCGACACGACAGCATCGTCCAATATTACCTATAGCCACAGTTGCCAAGCTAAAAATTTTACGCCTAATGGTAACACTACAACACACATATTTATTGCACATTTAGAAATTTCGTAAAGTGTTTTTGTCTTTTTTTTTCTTATTTTTAGAGATCCAAGACATTTACTATAATTTTGCACATCGATATTAAAATGAAATAATATACACAATAGCGTTTAAATTTAGACTGTGGTATAATACACATCCAAAATATGGAACTATGCCTAAGTTAGTTTGGACAATGGACAAGATATTATAAATTAAATGGACTATTTTATAGACGAATAGTCATATTGCAAAATAAAAATCTTGAAAACAAGTAATAGTTAATCACGATAAAAATATAAAACGATCTGTATAACAATAATAATTATCTGAAATATACAAGTAAAAAAAATATATTATGTAACAGTATGTATGTACTATCAACTAGGTTTCGGATAAACTGACCCAAGATAAAATTAAGTTTGTCAACAAAAACCGTTCGTCGAAGATATTATACATAGATATATACAATATATTCACCGCTAGTGCCCGCCATTGGCACATACACACTCCAAATATTTGGAAATACGAATAATATATTTAAAAAAAACTGAAACCAAATAAATACTTCTTTGTCCGATTTTCATTACTTTAACAGGTAAGAAAGTTATGTTATTACTATACATACAATTTATCTCGAAATAACTTTATTTTAATAAGGCCATAAAACAATTTACACATAATATTCCAGTATTGTTTGAGAGCCAATACTTCTGACCAGCCAAAACCTAATGAAAATTTACTAACTAGCATTGTCTGCATTACGTTTAAATACATTAACGATCTCGCCTTATCATGAATGGTAATAAGACTTGGACGTATTTATAAGAAATAATTAATTAAAAACCTACAATTTTAAAACTCGCACCGCCACGTCGATGGCATTTGGTCGACTTAAATCTCATAGAAATAAATTACAAGTGAAAGATACAATATTAAAAATTGTGGAATGGTTACACCATCAAAGTCTTACGAACACAATTCCTTACATTATTGGATACTTTGGTTTCTAAGAGACACATTCGACCAACCACATGACACCGTTAAAATACTGGACAAAATAAATCCTTATGCAATTACCTAAACCAAATTATTGCTGATGTGGGTATATCATGTAATGTGACTATAATATTACCTATGGGAGCTTCAATAAATAAAATGTCTCTGAAGAACAGTTTCTATCACATATCATTACACAATGTAGCACCACGCGGTTAATAGACCCATCTATGTCTACACTTACCTCTATTCATTGTTGTATATGGAGATGTATAAAAATCAATACATCTGAAAAATAATTTAAGATTGGTATATAAAAGATTCTGTATAATTATGTTTAAAAATTAAATAAACTCTCTTATTGTTTTATGTCGTAAGCTATTGAGACTGTGTTTTGGCTTGTAAAACATTTTTTTTTTAAATCAACACCTATTTATAAATATTATTTATTGACTGCGAAACTTCTGGCCTACTTTACTTCTACCCGAAAATCAGTCTATCTACGTTCGATCGCTCGTCGTTGGCTGTTCCATGAGAGGCGCGTGTCTCGTTCCCTCATCGCCTGTTCATAAAATAATATCACATTCGTTGCCTTCTTCTTACACCATTATGAACTACACTCAATAACCTATAGTTGTCATTAGTTGTGTGTGCTAACAGCCTCGGCATCCGCTCGTATCGACGCTTCCTTTGTAACACTTCCACAAATAAATCTCGGTACAGACAGAGACGTGACCGTTGCCTCACATCATATAATTAACTAAACCCACCAGATAACCTCAGCTACATAAGATCGTCAGTATATTATTCTCCTATTGCAGTACATAAACATGTAAAAACTTGTAATAAATAGTCGTTGTAACCGTATTTTATAACCATTAATCCTATGTGTCTATTGCATTAAAGATGTTGAAACAATAAATATTAAATGGAACAATCAGTAATCAAAATTTGACACTACAATGCCATCAGTCGGTGAACATAATGAAACAAGACACACAATATTTAGTGGACGGAGATAATATATAAAACGCTTTAAAAAGTGTCAAAATTGTGCGTCACTGTAACACTGCACGTTCTTACATTATTCCAGACTGGCGCAATCTTACTTGTCTATCTACCCTCCCTTCACGGAAGTTCTCTTAAGATGAAGACTATACAAAAAGTAGTACAATAAATAATGCCCGTTAATCTCACGATTAAAATAGGTAATAATGAAATGTTCAAAAATATTACATATGCCCACTCCAGAACTGAAGATATGGTACCGCTTCAACTCAAAATGGTAAAATGTTTTCATTTGAAAATCTTTCCTGATCTCAACTTAATGAAAGATCACTTAAATCCTAATTTATCACATTTGACCTGGTTAGCACATGCATATTTACATAACGTTTGCTGTGCTCTCTATATTTTAGAATCTGATTTAAAATTAAATTATCTAATATATATTAGAGTTAAAATGTATGTTACAAGAACAGATATAAAGAATACCACACCAATTTTAACACTACGAGAATTCAAAATGATGAACCACTCAAAGTAGGTGCAACATTTTTGGAATACCGAAACGACATTTATATATTTAAAACTGGCCACTGACACACATCGCACATAGACACTAACATTAATACTTTGAGTGGTTTATGACCTTAAACCTATAAGACACTAAATTACACCACAACATCAAGTAACTACCGCTGATATACTTATAAAAACAGTCAACATCAATTTTGAATAATATTTATATTTTAAATTTGAAGTAATGGCAAAATATCTACATTATGCACAATGTGAATGCATTACATTGTTTATTTGATAGTATTGTATAAACTCATCGAGAGTGAATACGAAAACTAGCTGTGAAACGTTACTGGATGGCAATGTTTAATACAACGTAGTTATACTTTATAAAAATCGAGTTCTTTCTATATTAGATGACGAGTCTCCGTATTCGCTCCTCTAACAATTAGAGTATTTCGGTAGTAAAAATAAAAATTCAGAGTATTGCTTCTCGTTTATACTAAAAGTTTTCGACTACCTATCTTACTTATTATATCCCTCTGGCAAAGTCACTATTATATTTTAATACACTTTATTTTATCTGTATCATGTGTAACAATTAACAAATAAAACTATAAAAAAAACTTTTAATATCCTCAGTTAAAACCGGCTTATGTTAAAAGTACTAACTAAATCAATTATTCTATATTAAAATGTTTCGATTAACGTTTCCTGTACCTGATTATTTCGTTGCATTGTTCCTATCTAACTGTAGCAAAATGTAGGCATTCTATGGACATGAGTAGTTTAACACTCGTTCCAAATTTACATTGGAAATATTCGCCCGCGATGTTTCTCAATATAAATATCTGGCTACTGTAAGATATAGACAGCATTTCACTTATCCTAGACTTAATTGACAGTATTTTATACAGTATCATAATAGGCTCATTTCCGGACAGAATACATATAAATGACAATAATTAAAATATTATTTTTAAAGAATAAAGCTCTGTATTGTACATTTAACGTTTGAGGTTAAAAATTACAAATTGAGGATACTTAAGAATTGAAGGGACACTGTGTGACACTGAAATAGAGAAAATATTCAAAATATTATTTTATCATTTATTTTTTTATAAATTATATAAACGAAATATTCTATTAATATATAAAAATATACATATATATAATTTTAAAAACACTATTTTGTGTTATAAAAGTGTCACGAAATTTTAATGTCAAACTAAGAATAATTTAAATACTTACGCTTGATTTTATAGAATTATTTAATAAGTACAGTATATTTAATCGGCACTTAGACTGTATTTATAGATTATATCACAAGATCGGCAGTTAAAATTCATCTTGAGGAGATTATTATTAATAAATAAGTAGTACTAAAATATAACTAACTTTACAGAATATTAGGTACGGATTAAATAAATAATATTATTTTTTTAATTCTTGTGAATAGTTTCTTAGAAATCAGAAAACATCGATATAAATATAATTATGGTTCTTATAGTTCGAAATGGCGCGAATATACGGGACGCATTTCCTGAAACATGGCGGGCGAATATTTTCCAACCGAATAAAATCCATAGCCAATATAATCTAACCTTTAGGCTCGTAGAATTCTGCAGCTGACTGAGCAATCAGTTTGTCTATTATATATTTTGTCTTGTAGTCGATTATATCGCAGTGGTATTCTGTACTGTAACATCAAATCTAAAACAAAATGTGTACAAACAATTACTATTGACAATTAATTTATCTACTTCACTGTTTATTTTTATGAGGTACATATTTTGGCACAGAGAGATTTCTTAAAAACTATAGTTAATTAATACATCAGTATGTTAATTTTTAGATAACGTTATTTTAAATTACATAAAACATTTTTTCGATGTTCTAAAACTTGTTTGACTGGTCTTAATCGTACGAATCACAGTTTTTGCATTCTCCTAATAACCTATCGTCACGACTACCAATTTTCTAGTTCCTCTTTAATGGAATGAGTTATTTAAAAATCTTATTATACGTAGGCATACAAAAATATGGCAAAAGAAACTACGTTTAAGCCTTCATTGAAACGCAAATGGTGTGTCTCGTTGTCACCTGTGGATGTTCATCGTGATCGATCGGATTGACACCGCCGGTTGAGATAAACAGAGGTTGTAGAAAAATACTCGTGTTCACGCAAAGCGGTTAACAGACATGGTCCCTCATCTTCAATCAAATGCGCTGCATTGCATAACTAAATTATACAAACGATGCTAATTACTGGCGTGATGAGAGACAAGCAAACACTGCCACATTAGTAATGCAAAACTCTCAATAAAGATTCAAATGTGCACAAACTTAAAGTTTTGACCTAAAACAGCAAATTAAATTAAATATAAGCATTTTGTCCAAGCCATGTGTTTAACACAAAAAAAATAAAATTGCAGCATGAAAAAAAAGCCGTTACATTTACTATTATTGCTCCGCGGTAAACGCAAATAGTTTCCATTCACTATTTATTTCCAGAATCAATATAGAAAATTATGTCATAAATATACATAAACCACTCCAAAACGAAAATTGTCCAGTAAAATTCTAATTAAACCTGCTTATATCAATAATGTTGTAAAGTTTAAAAATGTTTTTAAAAAATATTCCATTTACTGTTATAATATGACTCGGTCATTAACTATAGAGGCACAATGTAACTACCGACTCCATACAGTAGTTCATGGCCTTGCATAGTGACGCTCCCCTGGATTATAAGCAGGGGCACGACACGAATAATAAATAAAAACACTCGTCAACATCAAATAGTCGCAATTTAGTACAACAGAACGCGCCAACCTAAAGGTCAAGTCTTGAGGAAGTCAGGATGAGACATCAGCCCCGACCGTTTCATCCCGCAAACCCAGCACGATTACTCTGCAATACTGTATGGAGATCAGTTATATTGTGCCAGAGGTATGCGAAGATCGAGAAAAGGACGGCGCGTTCGTAGATCAGCGTGTGTTGTGTACGTGTGTGGTGAGGTGCTTGGAGAGGTAGTCGGCGCGAGCGAAGCACTTGCCGCACGCCTCGCAGTGGTAGGGCCGCTCGCCCGTGTGGATGCGAAGGTGGCGCGTCAGGTCGCTCTTGCCGCCAAACGCGCGCCCGCAGAACAGGCACACAAACGGACGCTCGCCGGTGTGCTTGCGCACGTGCAGTTTCAAGTTCTCTTTCGACCTCACACACTTCCCACAGAACGGGCAAGCGAATCTCCTCTCCCTGTCCCTCTGTCTTTCGTCATTTTGCATAAAGCTTAGGATCCCCGAGTGCGAGCTCGAGCTCTCGTGCTTGCTGCTATCAGCTCGCGACTCGTTTTCCGAACTGTCGGCCATTGAGCTGATGCTGGCAAACGAGACAGGCACCCGCCTTTTCTCGGAACTCGTGTCTTCATCTCTTTTGCTCTCACTCTCAGCACCCGAAGTACGACAGTCTATTGAATCGTCTACGGTCACGACAGAGTCTGAAGCGCCGTTCGAGTCGACGGTGCTGTCTTGTTCGGCATCCCGGATCACCTCAGGAGGTGTCTTCGCCGGATCAGTTCGATTTTTTTTCTTCATAGAGAGATCCATTTCACCGCACTGACCGATCAGAGCCTCGTTAGTGCTGGAGACTTGATCGGCTGCGTCGGGTACGTCGGTGTTCTTGGTGTGGAGTCGTTCTAGAGTGTGGTTGAGGCGGTGTTTTTTGAATGATTTGAGATAGCGGAACTGCATGCCGCAGACGTCACAGGTGAACAGTTTGTCGGCGGGGAGGCGGGCGCGGTGGTTCTGTTCACGGTGCTTGACGTATGCTGAGCGGTACCTGTAGCTCTGCCCGCACTGCTCGCAGACGAAGGGCTTGTCGTCGCAGGGGGTCTGCGAGGCGTGCTGCAGCGCGGCGTGGCGTTCCAGCAGCCAGGCGGACGGGAAGGACGCGAGGCACACGCCGCAGCGCCGCCGCTCCGAGTGCAGCATGTGGCGGTGCTGGTACATCATGCAGTCGTCGCTGAGGTAGCGGCGCAGGCGGCAGGCCTGCAGCGCCAGCAGCGGGGACCACAGCGGCAGGGCGGTGGGGGAGCGCGCGGGGATGGGGCTCGGGATGCTTGGAGACACGCATGACATATCCAAGCACATCTGGAATTTAATAAGAACCCGTGAAGAATTTGTGAATCAAAAGGTAATTTCTTAAAATAATTTATTGTTATACCTGTGAGAATCCATGAAGCAAGCAGGGTGTCGAGTTCAATAAAAGAATAGGTCTGTAATGATTGTAGAGCTTTTATTTGTCAAAATTGTATTTTTACAGCTATGATATGCTTATATTTGTTTCAAAAGTTACAATGATCAACAGCGATGGGTCTCTGTTTATATTGTTGCAAAATTGACAAAACATTACACCGTTTGATCCTTGATCCGTTCTGATATACTGTAACACTTTTTCAACAAAACTGTACTGCTCTTTGTTACAACATTATGAACTATTAATAATGTTAAGGCAAAACAGATTTTCTCTAATCTAAAATGTCAACAATGTATGTTAAATAAAAGAGCTTAAGGGGAAACAATCATCGTTTCACTGACGAAGAAACGACAACTATATTATTAAGCTCTATAAATAAAGTGGACCTACGTTATTTGAACTTGTGCTGAAAATATTCTATACAAGCATAATATACGAAGTTTAATTATATATCTAAAGACATCCTAAATCCAAAAATTTAAACAGCAATGATTAAAATTTGGAAAGTCACTACGGGAACTGAAGCGACTAAAACCTAGTCGTATATTATGCCAATACAAATATTAGTCACGAAAGTTTAACTCTAAATAATTTATAATAAACACATTATAATTAATAAAACAAATTGTACCGATATACAATAATTAATACACCTACAGGAACTTAGAAAAATTGCAATATAAGTTCTATATTTAGGTATGCCACTTAAATAAAATGGTAAGTTAAATTACAATGAACCAGTTTGGATTGACCTCTAGCTCGATCATGTCGGACGAAACTTAACAATACTATCTAACACTATACAACACAACTGTACGATATATTGGTCAAGAACATAATCTAGCACTGGTTGTTCGATACTCCGGTACCACTCGACTGGAATGCGCTATCTAGTAGCTGGGTAAATCGCCTCGGCGTACAAATCATAGGATAGTAGAGTGCGCAAGTCACATATCATAACGCAACTTACAATTTTCACCATAAAAATTACAGTTTTTCTCTATCTGCTACATATTCTATGTTTAATCCGTGATTTGCAGCCTTTATATAAGTCTTGTATAGGCAAGAGGCACTCTAAATATAAAACTGTGGTCACAATTTATGATAATATAAAAATGAATCTACGTCGTATCTATTTCAACACATGAAATATTTCGTGCTAGTGTTTTCTTAAAAGTTATCATGCTCTGTAGGTACTCAGAAAGTTACCTACGTAAATTTAAAATATAGATATAATAAAGTTTATCAATATATATTTATATATTATATACAGGGTGGAATTTTGTAGTGCCACCTGGAGGGAAAGTACTCCTAATACTGCAGATAGAAAATTTTACTCAAAGGAAACATTCCTTTATTTTTGAATAGAAAGCAAACTGCATTCAAAGATTCCAAGAGAATGGAGCCCATTTCGAGCAACTAATTAGTTAGTTTACCATTTTTTGTAAATAATTAAATTAATTTAAGATTTAGGTTATCCTTTTATTTAATTTATCATGTTTGTTAGAGAGATTTCATCCTTATAATTGACCCTAACGATCGATGCAATAAAAGTACACGGTATAATTTTTTCAGATTTTAGCCGGTTCGATTCCCGGGTGTGGGGAAGAGAATTTTCGAAAATCTTTGAATGCAGTTTGCTTTCTATTCAAAAATAAAGGAATGTTTCCTTTGAGTAAAGTTTTCTATCTGCAGTATTAAGAGTACTTTCCCTCCAGGTGGCATTACAAAATTCCACCCTGTATATGTATCATTTATTTGTGCTAACGGCGTGAGAACTCTGCGGGGACGTGGCAACAACTGGCAAATGTTAAAATTTGAATAACTGCACTTGGGGGTAGTATAATCTATTGTTCATGTACCTACTTTATATTTCACTAACAACATTTACCACATTGCCTATATACAAGTAAATACATACATATAAATCTATTTGAATATCATTATTTTAATAATAAATATTACCTCTGAAAGTTAGGAAACAAAATAGTATTTTAAACTGCATTCTGTATTATTATAAAAAACTATTTCGATAAAAACTCGTACAAATTTGTTAATTCGCATCATTATTAACCATTTATTTATTGCTATTAAGTATTTCTGTAAATTGTAAATATTTAATCTTTCTTAAAATAAGAAGAGGAACATTAATCAAGGTTTCAATATTGCTATAAAGTTTGGTAACGGTCGACTCTGATAAAAACAAAAACGAGTGCAGCTTTTCAAATAGCAACATTGTGGTGTCTCATTTTTTTATCATTTTTGTTGAATTTTATTCATTTCTCATGTCTAGCTCCGGAAAGTAGCGCATCTACCAATCTATTTATCTAAAATGCATTTTATATACTGTGTGAGTTTTAACAATTAGACAAACATTATTTTTTGCTTTCCCAAGTTATTTTCATAGTAAATTCGCTATACTTTACAAAAGAGTGTTCGAAAATAAAATGTAGGTATTTAAACAATTCAGATGATCATTCAAACATGTTTTAATTTACTTAAAACGACGAAGACGTGGTCAAGTTCTCGCAAAAAAGAAACACTGTAATGGAAACATGATCAAACTGGGCAAGTAAATTTAAAACTGGTAAGTATCGTAGGTATTCGTCGACAACAATTGACAGGTTCATGGAATGTAAATTATATTGCTAGTAATTTTTCAAATCACTTCGATCAATATAAAGCACACATCCTCATCAACCATTTTATATGTATATAAACATTCACATAATACTCGGAAAACATGTGTTATTTACCACGTGCTGAAAGAGCTTCCACTAAGAACACTACCACATCATTAATTCAATAACTATTATCGTAACATTCCATTCAAACGAAATAAACTTAGTTTATAAACGAGTTTGAAATGCCCCGGTACTCACGGCGTTCATACTAAAGAATTTTGAGATTTTATATTAAATACTCGTAGCTCATATAATATTTACCTATAATGTATCGGTGGCATTTATTTTATAGTAACCAAGTTGACACTGGAATAATTTTGGAATGTTAGGCGTTTGAAATCCAAATATATGTATGTAGAGTTAAATTATAAGTACTTTTGATATACCAAAATTAAATCAACGAATAGCATACTGGCCTTAATTTCTACATGATGCCTAAAGAACTTATAAATAGCAATGAGATCTGTTGCAGAATTTTTGTTTTCTTAATTTTAATATTTCTCGTCCCACAGTGTTATGCGCTTCTTTGCATTTTCAATTTGAATTTAAAAAATAACGATTTTTTCATTTGAATGTTGCTAACTTTAAAAGAATAATTCGGGTGGCAACTTTTAATCATTAGAAGCTAATTTCTTGACAAAAACGAAACGAAATTAAATAATAATAAGATTTAAAATCTCAACTGTGTGGCCTAAAATCCTAAATATTTGAAATCACATTCTGAGATCGCATCATAAATTCCCAGATGTAATACCCTTACTTGTATTAGACATATATCACAGATCTTTTTCTATATTACCATAATACTTTCTTTTGAGTGAACCCAAAATTATGAATCACTAAATATCTAATTTATTATAATCAAAGATATTTAAACGCCTACATTCAGAACGAAACGTTTACAAAGAATTTTCAATATCCTACTTTAATATATATATTTATAAAATAAGTGTAAGTCACCCTTATTTTATCCGTGAAATTTATAGTATTTTTTTATAAAAATGATATGTTCCATGACCAAAAGATTATGAAATGATTAGGCAGTTCAGTCTATCTACTAGTACGTTACGTAAACAATTTAGGTATATTAAGATAATGATATAAATTTCTATAAAGATATTAGTATGCTGTAGCCAGAGTACCGTGGGCAGATCAACATTATGTATAAGTAATTTTCCATTGAACTTACAGACTATAATGAGCCAACATCCAATCAGTTCTAAATCAAAGCTTTAAATTTCTCGGTTGTGATGTCGAAATATGAAACTTTGTATAATACAAACAATAATTTTCTATAAATTCTGAGCCCAAAAAATAAAGGCTATGTTCTAAAATCGTATTTCGAACAAAAATATGGTGGTGTTGAAAAATAATGAATCTTACGATCAATAAAATATCCCTGTATTTGACTCTGTTGAATTTATTGAACACAGCGATTATCGTGAACAGTTTCAAACTCTGGGCATATCTGTCAGGATCGAATGATCAAGTGATTGTCTGATTATATTTAACTAATGGAAAAAGGGATTAATTCAGACGATAAAATCTAAAGTGCGGTGCTTTCATTAATAAACGTAGATATCCGCAGGGTTTGAAACTTTGGGATAATCATAAATCAATGTGGTTCTGCAGTATGAAAATAGATAGAAAATTTGATATATACTTATATGTATATGCCATGCCTCTTACGTGGTGGGGTGCCACCAGTTTAGATAGGTTTGTTTTTGACAGTAACGGCACCTTAATTATAGATGTGGGCGAACAGAGCGGCCTGGCGGCGCGGGCACGGCGCGAGAGGTACGGCACTCGGACAGAACAGAAACAGCGCTTAAAGCTTTGATTCCCATGATCACATCCACAACCCTCCCCGTGTATACCGAATACAGAACTACCGAAGCGTTTACATTCTAATAAATTTCCTAAAAATCCGATATTATCAAACTATATGTTATTTACATTTATATGTCATAATATTGCTTTTGAATTACCTCAGGGGAGCGTGCGTCGTTAACTTCGAAAGACATAAAATTAGTAAAAATCTCAAATCCCTAACTTCTTAATTGTTACCAACTATGTTGAGTGCAATTTTCGTATGGTCTCTAATAATAATAATTAAAGCACTCTTAATCAATCTTTAATTTTGTTTATAAAATCAACTCTCACAAGATACTACTATAATAAATATGCAAGTCTCTAAAGATTATGCCAGCTCTAAATTAATAATGATATTTTACAATTTCTTCATAAATTTCGGTATTTTCGAAATTGCAACCAATACGACATCATTGAAGAAACATTTTTGTACAAGCGAATATAACTAAAAAGCAATTGTTATTATCTCGACTTTGAAAGTAACGTTATTAAAAGGATTCATACTTCTCTAGCTAACTTTGGCTATGCCGTCTAATGACCCATCGTAGAATGAGTTTACTTTTTATTAAAAACTAAAGCGTAAAGAAAGCACCTAACGTTCAAAAACTCTTAAGAAAATAAAGCAAAACAGAATGAAACTGAAAAATGTTCAAATAAATTTAAGAAGTATCAACTTTAGTGTGTCAATTATCTATTAGTGAAATATCAAATATTATTCATATCATTCAGATCACAGTTGCGGCGTTTTAATCACATTCTTAACTAATTACAACATATTGTCCTCCATTTGTTCATTCAACTATCACTTCTCGCTCACATTGACTATTTCCAGTAATAGTTTGTGTTACTGGTTAATATGTGGAAGGCTAATTGTGCACTAGAGAGGTCCCAAGCTCATTGATGAGGGCTTTCCTCTTCCGTGTCGACAGGGCTGGGCGACAGGAACTTGCGAGCGTACTTTGGATAGTGCGTCTTCTCGTGCGCCTTCAGAATAGTCGACCGCGAGAACGTCTTGCCGCAGAGCCCGCAACGAAATGGCCGTTCTCCTGAAATAGGTAGGTTTTGATTAATTGTGAAGGCAGTAAGTACTGCCTAACTTTAATTCAATGTTAAAAAATGCACTGAACTGCACTATTTAAAAATAAAACTAGCTCAGTAGCGATTCAATTAGCGAATAGATATCAGAAAAATTAAATTTAAAAAAAAATAATAAAATTTCTAAATGACAAAATTGCTGTATAAGAAAAGGATGGAATTTGAAAATGACTCTATTCTATTGGTCTCTCTCCAAGTACCTATCTAACAAAATCTAAATTTTGGTATGAGCATTAAAATATATTAAGGTATTGTAGAAGTAGAACAGACAAAAAAATTAAGACAATGCTTACCCGTGTGAACTCTACAGTGATCCTTCATATGGTGCCTTAATTTAAACGCCTTGCCACAGAATTCACACTTAAACGGCCGGTCCCCCGTGTGCACAGGTAAATGTGTTATTAACGACGACACGTCCGGGAAGCTCTTCCCGCAAAACTTGCACAGCACTACATTCCCGGGCTCCACTGCACTTATGTCCAGCTCTATTGGGGACTCTTCAGCGTGCATACTCATGTACGTGGGGTCACTGAACTGCCCTATCATAGGCAACCCGATAGGCCGGCCCAGCAGTGCGTCGCGGTACTTCAGCGTGTCAAGCGTATGCGTCGTCAGTATGTGCCGCGTCAGTTTGCTCTGATGTGGAAACGCCGCACCGCAGTGTATGCAAGGATACCCTCTCTCCCCTTCATCAATTCTCCCCCTACCGGACCCATCGTACTCCTGCAACCACAAAAAAGAACATCAACTTCTTTTTTCTTGTTCCATTTTACACGGATCAAACTGTGTGCAATATCTCTACCACTACTTTCTAAATTGAGATGCAGTCTCGGTATATTTTTAATTTCCACTATCTAATTAAGAAGTTGACGCTCATTTTTGCCCAAAAAATGTGCAGGAGTGACCCGGGAGCCGGCTACGCGTAATGCCTTGTTGTTTAGCAACGCGCACGCGTACTGAATCACAGATTCGTACCAAAACGTATGCATGTAATATGGCCAAAATTTAAAATAAAAAACTGCCCAAAATATATATCAAACAAAATGAATGGATATAAAAATGATGGCCAACAAAATGAAGGTCAACTTCTTGACAGCAAGGCATAATACTCGATGTTCAAATAGCGCAGCATATCAAACAAGCATGCGTGTAACTAATCAATTTACACATAAACACCAACAGCCAAATTAAATGTAAGTAACATTTACAGGATCTTCACAAGACTATGTTAGTTAGTTACTTTATTCTGTGCCACCACTTAGTCGGCATACAGACAAAACTACTTTTTGACATATATTATTAATCAAGCAGCCACTCACAACAAAGTCTTACTACAAATTAAATTAACTTATTGGAATATGACAAGCTTGGCAGTCTGAAGTTTAAATTAATTGGGCAAATGTTTTTTTTTTTTCAATTGATAAGTAAAACACTGTTTTGAACAGTAAGGACATAAAATAACACTAGCTTATTTTTGCTAGACACTAAAATTATTTTTAAACTTTAAGTAGAAAACATCAAACATTTAATGATTGTGGAAAAATAAATGAAACATGCAATACAACACAGATCTTTCATTATATACAGAGACATTTATTACAAGCTACTTATACACACATGCATTACTATCTACATACTTTATTTATAAAATACATACATAAATACGAGTATCATTAAATGTCACAATATAATACAAAAAAAGTACATGGTGACATTCATCAATATTTGTAAGAACACAATGTAAAGTAAAAGTAGTAAGCACAAGATAAAATAAATTAAGCCCAGTTTTTTTTTCTTCTTGTTCTTAGCTTACGCAAAGAATTTAAAGATTACAAGTTAAAGCTACAAACAACAACACAAATTACAAGTAGCTAAAAGTAATTATTACTTGTGAGTTATTCTTGTTTCCTATTTCTCTGTAGTCTTTAAGTCTTCTTAAAATTAATAAAATAAATAAATTATTAAATTTCAGTTATCCAAATTTCGTTGTTAAAACGACTGTTCTACCCCATCTAAGAATCTTAAAAATTTTGCCAAGCTCAGCAATATTGAACAGGCACATAATTGAGACCGTTTTTCTTCCCTCAGTTGACGTTAAGTAAACAAGCTTTAAATTGTGTTCTATCTACATTAAATACACATCTTTACACATTTAACATAAACAGTTAACTTTACTCACGGATTCATGTTGCATTCGGTACTCTGATGATGTCTCCCCAACCTTCTCTTCATTGCTCCTGTCCCAATCAATTTCTTTCTTCAAAGACTGAAATATTTAAAAAATTGGTTTTATACAATATGAATTATTATAAACCATATCTCAAATTCAATGGATAAAATAATTTTATTTTAAGGTTGATTTTCGTTTTTTTTTTATTTGACATAATTGTTATGATGTGATAAATAAATTGCATTGGCCAAAAAATAAAAATTTGCAGTGCAAAGACAAGAAAATGGGCAAGCAAATAACTTACAGTAAACCTCAGCAATCGAAATGAACACATTGTTTTCTTTTTACAATAAAATTATTCAATTGAACAACTGTTTTCAAGAGATGTCAGAATTATCAGGGAATATTGGCATCAGTAATTCTTGGTTACATTATACTGGCTGTGTTCAATTTTATGAAATTGAACAGTATAGTCAGTCAGAATTTTACCTAGGGTGAAATATGCCACTAAATAATCTATTCCATAACTTTACAGGAACATATTCAACAGCAAGTGCTTTGCGAGTGAAACAGTTCCTGTAAAGTACTACTGTAAAGTACTGATGTACATAATGTGTGATTCTGTCAGCCTATAATTTCACCCCATTGAGAATTTGAGACATGTGACTCTGTGAGACCATTATTTTTGGTAGACGCTATGTACCTTTTGGCTTTGTGAATTTCATTGAGAAATACTAAAAATTAAAACTTATTACTGATAAAACATACCAGGGGTACTTGTTGAACAGGAGGCAGTCCAGAGGGGCCTGCAATAGGTTCACTCCTCGGACTAGACAATGATGCGTGGGAAGGGTGAGTCAATCCGGGGTGTGATATAGTGTTCAGCACACTTAACCGCTGCTCCACTGGAGAGTAATGGGCTCCTAGTACGCTGCTACTGCTGTGACTGTTTATCGTCATGTTTAGTCCTGGAAAAAAGAAAAAAAGTTTTGATTTTGTGTTTAAAAAAGTATCAAAGGCACTCTTAACACTTTTCGGTTTTTTAGCCTGAAAATTATGGTATCAGGTAGTGTGTGAAAATTTGGGCTAATTATGACAAAAATCTGACCCTACAGTCGGTAATTGGAGCTAAAATATTTGGCTACTGCTTGAGATAGTGGTCAACTTCATTAGTGTTTAGTCTTGTTATTTCCAGGAGGGTTTAAGAAATTTTTCCACCAAAATAATCACGAAGTAATAGGATAAAATTTAAAGACCCTTTATCATCAATCTACTTGCTTCTTTGTTTACTTTTTAATGCAAAACTTTTACCTTTCGTCAAGTTACTGCATCGATGTTAAATATTGATGTTACACTTTGTTTTACAGAGTTTAGACTGAGAGAAATAAACGATATCATGTTTGGGTTAGTGGTCTCTTTGAACAAATACATTGCGTTAGACTTTCCACAAAATAATATAAATAAATCCATGTAAAAATTAAACACTTGAGGTAAACGTCATTTTGAAAAGTCAAAACAAGTTAGTGATGTACGTTCTGCTAACCGTAACAGCTCACTTAGTCGATTATTAATCCCATACTAATTAGTCGATTACAATGAATTTTTTTTTTTGGTTTTTAACTGTATACGTATCGTTTAAAGCGTATACATTTAGAGTTAATTTAATTGTGTTCGAACTCTCAGCATAACTAAAAAACAATTATTTTTTGGAAAAATGTGTATTAGAAAATCTTCAAACATACTGAAACAACTCAAAGTGAAATGAAAAATACCAATAGGAAACGTAAGTTGTGGTAAATATTACATTTTTAAGATGGACACATTCTTGTTTTAAAACTGCTGTCGGTTTACTATTGTATGGTATTATAGTCGACTAGTTTTCTAGTTAAAGGATGATTCACACTACACCGTACCGTGTCCGGGCCGTGCCTCGTCCGTGCGCCGTCCCCGGACGGGACACGGTCGAACATTGTGGTGTACTTTTTGTATGAAGTGTTTGATGCTTAGGTAACCATGCCTCGTCCGTGACCCGTCATACAAAAAGTACACCACAATGTTCGACTGTGCCCCGTCCGGGACCCGGACGCGGACGGCGCAAGGACGGCGCACGGCCCGGTCCCGGCCCGGTGTAGCGTGAATTATCCTATAAACTGGCTATTACAATAAAAAGTCCAAATGAACAAGTTAGCGGCACCGAGTAGGGCTAAAATTTTTTTTTTCTAGGATAATTTTTATAATAAGTAGGTATACAGTATCGCAACTTTTACGTACCGATACTTTCATTTTGTGCTCCATTTGATCTAATCGAAACCGTGTCGTCTTCTGGTGACGATGATCGCATGGGCTCATCAGGTGGCTCATCTTTTGGGATAGGAGGGTGTGAGAGGGTTGGAGTATCTCCCGTGATGTCAGGCCTAAATCGCCGAACTGAAAGCAACGGGGATATCCTTGGGGGCGATGCTTCAGGCATCTCTCTGTGATCACGAGTTTCTCGAGATTCACGTAAGTCCCTGGGGTCCCGAACCTCTCTCAAATCTCGTGAAATATCCCTAGTTATGGACTCTCTAGACTCTCTGTGATCCCGCAGTTCGCGGGGATCCCTCAAATCTCGAGGATCTCTTGGTTCCCTAATATCTCGGGATTCTCTTAAATCCCTTGGTTCTCTTGGTTCTCTGTCTCTGTGTTCTCTTGGTTCTCTAGACTCGCGAGAGTCTCTTGTATGACTCTCTCTAACGTGAGTTTCTCTGACGTCTCGAGTCTCTTTGCTATCTCTTTCACGGGTTTCCCGTGTGTCTTTCAGTTCGCGCCGTTCCTCTTTCTCCCTGTGCTCTCTGCCGTCCAACTTTTCATGTGTTTCTGAACAATCCCTCGTCTCTTGTGCCTGGCACTCTTCCATTGGTTCTTGAACTTTTCTTGTTTCAATGCCTGCGGCGCTTAGAGTAGTCATTTCAGCAAGTCCTTTTACCTGGAAAAGTAGATATTTTTATTAAAAACTTCTATCTGTGTAAAATTAGTCACTCGCACAACGCTAAATAGAAAATTACAGTATCAAAAAATAGGCGATGTAGTGCTCACTCAGTTAAATTGAAATACACTTGACCTTAATATTTTATTTGCGATTGTAGACTGACTGAAAACCAGTTTGAATAGAAGCTAGTTTTATTATTTTATTTTAATTCCTAGCTATCTACACGTGTTGGTGACACCTTGCAAGTCGTGTTTGTCGTGTGGACACCAAAGGAAAAATATGTAATTAATACTTAAGTGAGTAAAATTAGACGAATTTTAATTTATTAACGAAGAGTTTAAGTATCTATTCATATTATTGTGTCTGATAGAACTTTTATGAAAAAGAAATGATTTATCCAGCAGACTGCATAATTATTTTCTGTCAGAGAATGATTGAATTTAATATTTGTTCTATGAACCTATAAATACTAACTACTAAGATATAGTCGGTTAATACCTGAAGGCTCTCAGCAGTTTTGAGGAGAGCAGGCAGCTGACAGTACTGGACGTTGACTTCACCCTTGTACATGAAGTCGACCAGGGTCCGAAGTTCCTCAAGACCCACGTCCTTGAGAATCACGATGGGATGACGCGACGGGTGGTCCACGAACAGAGATCGGAAGTACGATGAACACGCAGACAGCACTACCTGGAAATGATGCAAACATTCTGCTTTATCATTTATTTTAATAACTAAGATAGGTACCACCGGGTAATAAGACCTAGCTAAGGGACCTGTGTAATAAAATCTAAAATACCTATACAATGTGATACTTAAACATGTTTTAATGTTAATCATTATTTAAATAAATTATCTGCAAAATAAAAATAGAAAATTTTGGCCTCTAACATAAACAAGAAAGGAATTAAACATTTTGTAAAACCTTACATATGGGCCTTGCTATCATGTACATGTTTTTAATGATTTTATAGATGTAATATCCCACAGGTTTTATTACCTGCGGATACCTACCTTAGATGTGTGCCTATCAGCCTAAGTGAATAGATATCGGCTAGCTGCTATAATTACTTCATCACTCAAACATGGACTCGACGGTTGAAGTCCTCAAGACAGATAACCCAATGCAATGTAGCTCATGATTTCAAGTTAAGAAATAGACAGCTCCCAAAAATAAAGAAGGGTAGGAAGAAAAGAACATGAGTGCGCGCAACTGATGGCTCCTGAACACCTGACGTAAACCACAACATAGAGAGACATGATTGCGAGTAGTTCCGATTTTTGTTTCACACACAAGTTTTCTTACGAACACTAGAAAGGCTTTACCCGGAAAACACCCTGGAATTCCGATGTGCAAGTTGGAAATGATTCTACTGGAATTAACTAAGTACCGGTATAAAGTTTTATCCACGGAGCAGACATTGCGTTCAAGTGAGACCGCATATGAGCAAACTTATTGTAATGCTATTTCTTTGATCTGAGTTGTAGTGGACTGTGGACAACCCAGGACCGAGATGGCTGACTTTCTTTGGGACTCCCTTATGTCCAGCAGTGTACGGCAGGCATTTGGTTGAAGAAATTAAATTGATTCTATCTCTTAGGTAACTCAAAATCTAGATCGTAGGTAGTAGCACCTGTGTATTATTTTTTCGAATGTACTGGTAATCTATAAAGCTGGCCAGTGTTCAAATATTCTTTGATGTCCGTTGTTGGGTTTAATCAATTCGCATTCTCTCCTCTACTAAGAATTCTATAGGCAGGCAAGCCTTATACGCATTTAAACGCCTTTGCTCTATCTGGATTCACAGAAACTGATTGAGTTTTAGATGAAAGTATTTCCTCGTATTCCCTATTAATGGCTACTAAATCTTAAAACGATACCTATAATTTCCATTGATGTCGTTCCCGGCACTGGTGTTTAATTTAACGTGTAGGTTAGATACATATATACGAAAGTCTCATGTAATAAAGGGTGAGGATATTTTCATCAACTGGTTGCTACTGAGGAGTTACAGATGGAAAAGCACTTGGCCCGACCGGGGAAATAAACCCGGAGCTCTTGTTTTGCAGTCGCAATTTCAATCACTTGACCAACGAGGCACTCTACTCTGTCAATGATGATGAAGTGATGATTTTAAGGCTGCAAGTACTGTGCCTTCAGTAAACGAGAGACCCGATAAAATGAATACTAGCTAGGATAATCCTCAGTTAGCCAACCAGATTAGAATTGATGAACAACTTCCTATTCCTAATAAGAAACAAAAGATGGTCACTTATTCGGTGAACGCAGAGTTCGTGATTGTAGAATTATTATGCAATTAATAATAATTTAATCGCATTGTCATGCAATTATATTCTTGCATTGACAATGTCGTGTTGTCGAGACGTGCATACTAACAAAAGTCGGTTTACTTTAAAGGGAGTTAGGTCCGGTATCTATCAAAGCTGAGAGGGGTGTGTTGGAAAACTTTATCGTCCATATAAACCTTTATTACCTCCGAAATTCAGTAATAAGTACGATACCCTGGAAGTACTAAGTGCAGAGTGTAGATCTGTTTCACTATAAGTAGGAAGGAATTCAAATTAACTTTGTCACAACTTTGTCTGCCTCCTTTACCTCGCCTTCTCATTTTTTATTACAGTGCTTTTACACATTCCGACTTTTTACGTCACCTTCGCCCAAGTCCACATTTTAACTACAAGGAAAACCTCATAGCAAATTTATCTAAGAGCAATGCAGGCACATTATTGAACGGTGTAAACAGGCCCTAAGAGCATTCAGATTAACAATAGGTACGTACAAAGTAATGAAATGAGGCGTAACGAGAGGTTTCTACACGTGCCGTACTAAACAGAAGTCATTAAACTTATACGGAATCAATCGCTAACTCAATGCCTTGATGTGCCAATACCAGAAGCGTAGCGTGCTTTGACGGGGCCCCGTATAAAAATTTGTTTGGGAAAACAAAAATTGCATTGCTCAATATCTATGTCGAAATATAAACAAAAAATTGGACAAAGGTTGCCAACTTCTTCGGACGCTTTACGCGAAAAAAAAAATTAAGAAATTGCTTTATTTTTTAAAAAATGGGATGTTTTTATTCTATTATGGTTACGCACGTTGGGGGCCCCCGTGGCCCGGGGGCCCCGTATAATTGATACGGCAGATACGGCGGTAGCTACGCCCCTGGCCAATACGAGAACTTTATTGGAAAATCAAAGTGTGCGCAAAGCTAGGATAGGTCTAATCTAATGAATTGTTTTTGGGTAACCAGCTTTTGCTATCCAAGTTGATAGGCCTGATTAGTGATTACTAGAGCCGTCTGAGGTCTTGGGGGCTTCACTTAAATTGAGTCCCATTCCGTTACTTTTCTTTTTTCTAACAAAAATGTACCAACGCAAATATAAACTTATGCTATATTACAATAATTAAATGAATGTAGGATGTAAAAGCGAGCATTAGAAGCTCTCAAAATATGTTATGACCCCAGAGGTACCTACCTATTCTTTAAGGTATGATGTACACAGAAATTTGGGGGCCCAAGGAATGCAGAACCTGGCGATCACGAATCTTATATAGGTATCTTCGTCTTTTAACTCCTTTCTGCTAATCTTTTTGGTTGGGCTTAAATGCTTTTTTAATTATTATCTTTGGTAAAATAACGTGTTTGCTTTGTAAAGTCTCATAGATTTCTTTAGCCCTCGGGGCGAAGGCCTCAGCCTGACTTCCTACCATGGGTCGAAATGCTGGAGTACCTATAATATTCCTACTTGCGCTGTTCGACCCGCTGCGTCCAGTTTTTCCAGGTTGGCCAGTTTGATAAAATAAATAAAAAGGTAAACATGTAGACCCCATCGTCTCGCAGATGTATGTGCAAAAGACTCGGGGATAACATGTAGCTTCCTATTCGTGTAAAACTTTTCACGAAAATTGAATCAGAAATTCCGAAGATTAAGTACCTCCAACAACCAACTTACAAACTTTGCCTATATGTGCAAGCTGATTAGTAATTGGCTGCATTCTTTGAAACGGGTAATACAAGACATGATTTGCAAAAAAAATTAACCCCAGCATCATGGGGTCCAAACTTGCTTGATGTGGAGATATCGAAACTTTTAGTATTTTTCGATGAATTTATCTATCACTCTCCCATAAATAGAATATGAGAAACTATTCACAAGTGGAAACTACCTATTTTTCCTACTCCTCCACTATTCTTTTCTGATTAATTTCGCAGCAGGATTCAAGACACTCATTCTCAGGACACGTCGAGCTTCATTGTCTCGGCGCTTTTCCGGTTGCCGCTGTTGATTCTGGTTTTCAGGAGTTGCAGTGGCTTGGGAATAGTTGGGGTATATTATGTCCCAATAAGAAAAATCTATTTAGATTAGAGAAGGTACAATAAAATGATCCTTACTTTGTGAGCCCTAATGGATGCACCCTCGGAGCAGGCTAGCGTGACGTCGACCAGACTCTCGTCGTGCAGCAACTGGCTGAATACTCCCAGCAGGTTGCTCTGATGATTGTTCCACCTTAGGCAATAGTGCTCACTTCCCATGTCTGAGCTAGCTCCCGCCGCTGTAACATTACAAATAAGGTTCATTTTAATCAGAAAATTATCAGATTCAAATAAGGTAGATAAAATAAAAATAAAAGAATTTTAAAAAGCCGTTAAACTTTTTTGCTCAAATGTGGCACGACACGAATCTATGATTTTCAACTGCCAAAATGTAAAAATGCTGTCAGTCAAGGACGTAGGCATAACTTCGTTTGACAAAATTAGTATTCCCAAAAAACATAGGTAGGTATTCAAATTCATTTAGAAATTTTCCACTCAAAAAAAATCAAGTATGCAAAAACCAAAACAACATAATTACAATTCCTACATAGCTACTTATATATAATATACAATCTAGATACAATCAGTTTAATTAACCAACCAAAACAAATTACATAAAATATTAATCTCACGGTGCGTCTCGTATCCGCTTCGGCACCGATAAATAAATAAAAAAAAAACATCACGTGGTTCTTTCTATCTAGGTGAAATGTCCCGCTTAAGATAACAACTTCAAGCTGAGGTACGTACAAGATACAAACCAATGTTTATATATTTCATATATAAAATCGGCGTAACATGTCATTAAAGTTATTCTTCATAGCCAACGTTCGTAGCGGCGTATATTATCAAAGTAATTACGGTAAGTCGGGTTTTTACAGATTTATATTTGTTAATGCACAAAACATGTGCTTGGCTCTTAAAACTTCTGCCATTAATCTCTAAATTAAGATCATAAGTTAAATTGCCATGTGAATGAAGTGTTCAAAATCCACCATTTTCCTATTTACATTTTCCTAGGTGACATTTCCACCCCTGTTTGGACTGTCAGTTTTCGGGTCGAAATAAACGGGAACCGGATCTGAATCTGTCAGTCGCGTAGGCCGTCCCGGCCTTATAGCAGTTTAATATACATAGGTAGTCATGGTTATCGCTACACGTGTATTTGCGACTGCCACAGACTTATGTGTTATCAATTTTAAGGCCTATTTTCAACACCAGTCACGACTCATTATTCATTTACCGCTCATTAGCTGATACAGTGTTACTGTGGACTTCAACACTAACATGTTAAATCATCCACGAACAGTCATATGAATATGTACCTAAATACAAAAGGTATTGTGTCTAGGTATAATACTAGTTTATATGTGAACATAAATCGTTTTAGTCTACGACCTCGGAAACATCATGGAATAATATAAATTAATTTTGTACAACGCAGCCTCGATAGGTATGCTAAAAATATTTAATCGTCTCATTGATAAGTCCTTTAGTGCTCATGTTTATTTCATCTACATTATAGTTCCAGTTATACCATGCGATTGATGTTCCTTTAAATATATTTTTATACCGGAATGTTTTGCAAGTTGAAATTCACTAACTGTAAAACATAATGCACCGTTGCAGATGAACTTAAAATCAAATTTCGTGCGCATGCGTTCACTAATTACAACATTTACCTACCCGACGCAGCACCCGGAACACTTAGATTTGCTAATAAGTACAAAACGCCACTTGTGTATTATTTTTTATTCTGTGATTACCGCTTCGCGCCTACATGCGCGAAGATAAATATAGCTGCGAGTGTACCTAGTATTTAAACGTAGGTGTTGTGCGCACACGCGTGCGGCCGCGACGCAGTCAAGATCAAGGGCGCACGATTGCGCAAGAGTTGGCGGTCGCACCGCACTGCAACTCCGTGTGATGTCATCGGTCCGTCTGCCTCCCCCCAGCCCGCCACTCCTCACTTCATCACACGCTCGTTGTAAAGGCCGCGAACGCGGAACATTCTATTTTAAATTTTTGACCGTACGCTTTGTGTTTAGATTTTTTTTTTTTGCAAAAGCCTTTGGTATCCTTTTCTCATCGTATCCATCGGTTCTCAGAAAAACGTCATATCATTGTTCTAGACTTCGTTAATGGCTACAGACTATAATGAACGACGAGCTTGTTGTGTTGATGGTATCTTGGACAATTTACTGTAATTTTCAGGAACAGGTTATCTGTGCCTAGCTGCTCGAACAGTTTTAAAGTTATTTCCTGTTAATTACTTCCCTAATATTACTAAACTGAAAACTTACAGGACAATTATTTCGATCCAGTTTATCGTTAAATGTTTTACCTGTTTTTATGAAGAAACAGTTAGGCATTTTTTCATGATAAAAAACCTAATCTGTCAACTTATCAGGACAACATAGTCCGTGATAAAATGGCTCTACTATCTTACGACCTTCCTAAAATGCACTTGATAAAAATGCAATAAATTACCGCTAACACGCTACGCAGATATTTCGATGTTATCTCTTCAGATACAATCGACTAATGGCGTGAATTCATGCGTTTTATTCATAAATTATTCAACAGAAAATCAAGGAATACTAAACTTGTTGTAGTAGTTCTTAGTTTGTTCACGTAGAAACTCCTTCTGAATCCTTTCATTGGGCTTTTTTTTTATCGTGGTAAAATCATCAAAATGAGTCCTCCCTTATTGTTCTGAGGTCCTCCCACCCTTTACTGTCAGACTTGTACTGACTAAATAAAATCCACGGTGATCCTTCGATATCCCTTTACGTTCCAGGGCCAGGGTCACGGTTACTTGATGAGACAGTCCTGAGATCCCGGCCTTTCATTGGGCTTGGAAGGTCAATTACACCTTAACTTTAACATCGGGCATTATTCTATGCGTACAATTACATACTTACTACAAAAATGGGTGGATGGAGGGATTATAATGTACTACTGATTATATTCAAAATCGCAATTTTCAGGGTCAAAAATTCAAAATATACCTCAAACCAAAAATGGACTAGACATGTAATGTTTTTAAGGATTTCTCTTATGGTCCTTTAATGTATGTAGCTAATAATAAATTCTATACGAACTATAAAGCTATATTCATAAAGGACCTTTTTCCCTCATCGCAGCCTTTATCAATACACCTGTTTCTAAAAGACACGTCTTACAGAGAGACAGGTTAACAATTAGACATCAGCCAATGAACATACATTTGTACAAATAATTGTTTCTTGTTACTGCTAAGTAGCAGACATTCTTTGCAATAACTTACTCTTTCAAGGTCTCTTTGTTTCTCAGTATGTTTTTTGTTTTGTGTCTTAACACAAGAAACCATGTTTGATGGAGGATTTTTTTTGTAATCATAATATCAATTAGCTATTGTCAAACTGACAGACGAACCGAATCCGTGGCGTAGCGTTTTTGTTTGTAATGTATGGAATTGTTTCGTATATATGGGATCGTTTTCGCTTTTTTATATGACAGGCCCTACAGCCAAACGACGACAATCGTTATCGCTTAGCAGTCACTAATACATTTTCAACTTTACACCCAGCGCGTTAAGTTGAAAATCTATTGAAGTTTACAGATCGTTTTCGTTTGTTTCGTTCGTTATCGCTCAGCAGTATTTAATAGATTTTCAACTTTATACGCTAGTGTATAAAGTTGACAATGTATTAGTGACTGCTGAGCGATAACGATTGTCGTCTGCTGTCGTCTGTTGTTTGGCTATAGGGCCTGGATTCGGTTCGGTTCGCTATCGCCTGTCTGTTTGACAAAGGCTTTAGAGTCGTATAAGAAAAAAAGCTGAAAAATCGAGCCCAGCTAGAAGCCTTATCACAAGATTTCCGTATTTTACCTACAGCAGCGTACTTGAAATGTACGGCGTTTATTGTATGGAAAATGAAAAAACGTCTCTGTGTACAAACAAGGATTTTTTTAATGAAATTCTGGTCAAAGTTCCCGTCTACTTTACGTGACAAAAACGTGAAAAGCCGATTTAGTGCTCTGTTTAACTTTCATAAAATGAAAAACTATTTTTACCCTATGAATAAAAGCCTAATAAGCCGTGAGGGAAATGTTGCTGGTTATTGATTAATGGCAACACCGGATCACAAAGTCACATTATTTAATAATGGCAATTTTCTATACTTTTAGAATCAATACGGTGTAACGTGCACGAAAATACACAAAAGTGAATTTTCGTCATGAAATAACAAAAAAAAATGGAGGACACACAACATGTCATCAATATAATCGAAGAGGAAGTAGGATTAGAGCGCTTAGCTCAAATGCTAGCGCACATTTGTAAACCTAGTTAGGTATACACCGTGACTTTTTAGTCGTCTTACAAAAGAAGTCCACTTAATGTACTCGACCTAAAATACATCTAGGCGAGTTTAGTTTTTTTTTTATCGTTAAAAATATTTTTTATCATTAATAAATAGGTACATTAGAAATATGAAAATGTTTACGTATCAAGCTGTAGAGTACACCTACCCAGCGCAATAGTCGGGCAGATCATTCAATCTCCATTTTCTATGAGACAAGGGTGTTTTTAACTACTCCTTGCGTCATAATAATGAATTAAAAAATTATTTATAATTTTTTCAAATCTCTTAAATACCTACCTATTTTTTTATTATAAACATGTTCTAGTCATTGGATACATGAACTGGGCTGCCGTTGTAAGACGACTAAAAAGTCACGGTGTATATATAGCTATGGCTATGGCTGACCTTCATAGCACAATAGTCTAGCTAACATGTTTAAAGGAGTGTACACATGGACGCTACATTGTGTTTCTTTTATATTTATGTATACATAGGCTTAATTAACTCGGACTGTTGTTAAGGTCGTTTTATTATTTTTGAGTGATGATAGAACATGCAATAACGCATTTGATTGGATGCATACGTTTGTAGGTTTTTATGTATTGTTGCTATATAAGGATAGTCTGGCCAATAATATTTAATTTTATGTTCGGCAAAAGGAAAATAGCAGTACCTATTTTTGGACATAATCGTACCTATATTTAGGTAATTGAAATATTATTTTGATACGTCTTATTTTGGTATCAGAGACCCTAGCATTTTTACGTTTTTGTGACGTTAAGTAAACGGGAACTTTGATGTAAAAAATTTGTTTCTCGTTCGTACACTAGAGGCGCTTTGTCATTTTACATATCTACAATAAACGCCGCAAATACTTCAAGCACAAGGTTTCCGTATGTTACCTACGTAAAATACGGAAACCTTGTGCTTAGGCTTCAGGCGCTTAAAAATAACAGTGAATAGAAACATTGTGAGTTTCAATACTTTTTGAACAAATTGTACAGTAATTGCCTATCTCGGTAAGCAACACAATTGACGGCCTTATTTGTACTAGGTATCCCAAAAGTCTAGACTAGCCCATAGATTAATTTTGTATCATTTCCAAAAATGAAACAGAATCACAGAACCTCTTTACCAAAGGAGCTTAGGAGGCCCATGTTTTTTTTAATGTTTTGTAAAAAATATTCAAAAATTAGTAAAGTTATGAACAAAGATTAAAAAACTAGTTATCTTTTTCTTTTTTTTTTCTTTTGGTAAAATCATCGAATGAGCCCTCCCACCCAGGGCCGAACAGGAGAGAATGTCAGACTTGTACTGACTAAAATCCACGGTAAACCTTCAATAGCCCTTTACGTCCTGATAGTCCCGCGACCCCGGAGGATAGGATAGCCCAGTTTGCCAAACGATAGCCAACTAGTTTGATCTTCAAGATGTCATTAAAACATAAAAATAAAGACAAGCTAGTAAGCAGATCAGTAGCAGTCATCGTAAGCTATTCGAATGCAAAAATGGTCACACATGCAGTTTTTTTTGTGTGCATTGATGAGACAGCCCCGCGACCCCGGCGGGCTTTGGCCCTCTAAGGCAGATTGCTGACAGCTCTTTGAAGATCACGTGGAACACGACGCGCCGTCGACCCGGGTATAGTCCATGATCAGACTGCGAGTCACTCAATACTCGCCGTCCGCATGCCCAAACTAGGTAACTTAAAGTCTAAATAAAAACAATACCTAAATGTTCAAACAAAGTTTTTGTATTATAATCAGTGTGTCCTTGGCTTAACGATGCAGTTCGCATCATGAGCTGTCTTATACTAATTCAGTGGTACATTAGGTGTCTTTCACACTTATATGTCACTTCATACATTTTGCGTGTGTAGTTTCCTATGGCGTACCTACATACCTAGGACTTAAGTCTAGATATATGGTCACGTGGATCGACCGATATAGGCATGACCAATAAACCTGAGCAAAGTTGTGAGTGCGATTGTCAGAGTTAAGTCTTCATTGTTAGGGTGCCTAGGTGATCTATGTATATTAGCATTGTTTTTAGTATTAGCAGTTTTCTGAATATACTTAACTATTTGTTAAAAAGTATAGGTACATTTTTTAACAATTTGTTAAAGAATGTATGGGATTTAAAATAATACTTAGTTACTGATCAAACAACTGGATTTACAATGTAAAATGATAAGTTTATGTTTAAAGAAACGTATGTTAGGTATATTCATGTTGTGTGATGGATAGTAATCGGATGTGCGACTAACCTGGTTTGTTAATTCCTTTAATCTATTTAAATATAATTACTTCCTACTTTCACTATCAATTAATCTTAAATCCTTAATTAACAATAGGTATTGTAAAAATAATATAATTATAGAATTCTAAAACAAACGGGAAACACACGCACCTACTCAAAAGTTTATCTTTAACATTCATAATAACTGCATAAAACCTTTTCTATTTTTGTTCTGTTCTCCAATCAATAGGGTGACGTCACACGTTGTCCTGAAACTGCAATGTGTGTGCTGGCCTTACATAACACGCGCGGCTCGGTCGGCGCGGCGTGGGGATCAAGGCCACGCGAAATAACGCATATGCCCGGTGCAGGTCGAACGCACGTCGCGCGTTCTCGACGGACGCGATATCTTCGGCCTAACGACGTTTCCCGACGGTACCCGACGCATGGGCATCCGGTCGCACCTAAATCTATACCTAACTCGACCTAACTCTTATCTAAATCGTACTTTCAGTAGGCTAGCTTCCAATAAATTGAAAATCTGATTTGTCCGTCAGTTAGAGTTCTGAAATGGACCTTTTTGTATCGACCTGTTTGTCCGCGATTATCTCGCGATTGGCTGAACGGATTTTGATGCGGTTTGGAAAATGTTCATTACATTCTGGAGAAGATTTTAGTATATAACACTTATAGATATCCCGTGACGTTGCCCGCGTGGATCCGTTTTTGCTTACTTGGATTGTAGATTTTCAGAGACGATTGCATGTTTGTCTGCGATTATCTCGCGTTTGCTGAACGGATTTTGATGCGATTTTCTGAAAAGTGTTCGTTACATTCTGGGGAAGGTTTTAGTATATAACAATAATGCATATCTCGTGAAGTTGCCCGCATAGATCCGTTTTTGTTGCTTACTAGGATTGTAGATTTTCAAAGACGCCGATTATATGAAGATTTTTGTTGAATATATACACTAACTAAAAAGGGAAAAATAAAAAAACTTTTTGA
This sequence comes from Agrotis exclamationis, assembly GCA_950005045.1. Classification (NCBI taxonomy): domain Eukaryota; kingdom Metazoa; phylum Arthropoda; class Insecta; order Lepidoptera; family Noctuidae; genus Agrotis; species Agrotis exclamationis. The sequence goes on along the minus strand of OX465424.1, from coordinate 16,263,954 downwards.
AAAAAGAGAACCGAGCCGACTTCAAAACCAAACACAAAAAAAAACGCAAAATAACTTTTCTTTCGGAAGTCGGTGGCCATAGTCAATGAAATAAAAGACAAAGCTTTTTTTGTGTTTGATTTTCATTGAATATTCACAAAGATACAACGTATCAGAACTCGAGTGTCGGCTTCTGGTATCAGGATACAAAAAATGACACCACGGCATGACGTATTGTGAATTTTAAAATCGTCGTATCTTTGTTAATTTTGGTAAGTTCACGTAACGAAAGAAAAAAAACTGGTCAAATATTTTTGATAATTTTATCTAACTGACTAGGTAATTATGACTCATTAGATTTTTTAGTACACAAACCTACGGTGTTTCATTAATTTCTTATGTCCTCTGCCTTTTCTGTTTAAGCTTCCGATTTGTAGTTGCGTTCTATTTTTGACTCAAGGCAGATAAGATTGGGGTCGCGGGATTGTCTCACTCGGGAACCGTGACCCTGGTACATAAAGGGCTATTGAAGGAACACCGTGGATTTTAGTCAGTACAAGTCTAACAGTCCCTCCTGTCCCGCCCTGGGCGGGAGGACTCATTTGATGATTATGCCACGCGAAAAAAAAGGCAGATAAGATTATCGCCATTACGGAATTTCATATTCCTGTTATTAACCACAATTTGCAAAATTTTCATTCCAAAATAATATGAATGTGGTTTAATAATCTGGATTTCGGTATTTATTTTGGGCCTACTTTCCTCATCGATGAATGTATATAATTATGTTAACGGAAATGTAGATATTATGTAAACCGTCATTGTACCTATACAATTCCTAAGAAATGTATTTAATTCAAAAAATCGCCCGGAAATTTAATGTGTGAAACCTAATCAAACCGAACCTCGCGCCTTGGGATGCCCCTGACGTCTACTTTCAAAAGCAGTAGCAACCCTTGGGTACCCCGAGGTTCGGTCTGGATGGGTTCCTTTAAACCTTGCACGCGGAAATAGGAGCTCCGCGAAACGGGGCTCCGTTTATCTAAAGTAGGAGCTCCGCGAAACGGGGCTCCGTTTATCTAAAGTAGGAGCTCCGCGAAACGGGGCTACGTTTATTTCATCATCATCATCAGCTTATAAATGTTCCCACTGCTGGGACACAGGCCTCCTCTCTGTGAGAGGGAGTGGGCCGTAATCTACCACGCGGGCCTAGTGCGGATTGGTAGATGTCACATGTCTTCGAATTTTTTGGTTCTAGGACATGCCGGTTTCCTCACGATGTTTTCCTTCACCGTTTTGAGAGCAGTGGTGTTGTAATAAATTACACAAAGTAATGCGCCTGACGGGGTTCGAACCCACGACCTACTACTCGTAAGTCGAGGCCGATACCACTGGGCCACCACTGCTCTGTACATAATACATACATTGTACATAATATAAGTTTAGATATGTAAAAGAACTAAGTTTATAGGACATTTTTTTTTTAATGAGTCGGACAATTATGTACCTATGACATAAATGTCGACTTATTTGATAAGGTTATGGGTCTTTTTTTTTGCGTGGTAAAATCATCAATTGAGTCCTCCCACCCCGGGCAGGGCGGGAGGGACTGTCAGACTTGTACTGACTAAAATCCACGGTGTCCTTCAATAGCCCGTTATGTTCCGGGGTCACGGTAATGAGATAAGTCCCGCGACCCCGGCAGGCTTTGGCCCTCTACAGAGGGGGCCCCGTCATTACGCTGACGCTCTTTGAGGCGCGCGTGGAACACAACGCGCCGTCGACCCGGGCATGGTCCATGGTCGGGCAGCGAGTTGCCCTTTACTCGCCGCCCGCATGCCCGCGCCTACGGTGGCCGGAGATCGTCTTGCGACGTCCGTCGCCGTGGGCGTCCACCACTGCGGGTGGGGCGGAGGGAGGACACTGTCCTCTCTCTCACGCGGCCCGCCTCCTCCTTCGCGAGCATGACTGCTTCGCAGAAGGAGGCGACCGCTTCCCACTCCGTCTCGCCCCGCAGCATGGCCGCGACCAATGCCGGGCGCGAGAGGTCTCCGCCTATCGCCGCCGTGAGGACACGTCGGTGCTCTGCCCAAGCGGGGCAGTCTTGCACCGTATGCTCTACTGTGTCCTCCGGGCGATCTTCGCAGTGGTGACACCCAGGCGTTTCCTCCTTTCTCCTTAGACACAGGTACCTCCCGAAACTTCCGTGTCCGGTGAGGACCTGCGTCATGCGGTAGGTTAGGACGCCGTGACTCCTATCCAGCCACTCCTCAAAGAGGGGTCTTACCGCCGCGATTGCGGCGTGCCCAGGTTATGGGTCTTTGAATAATAATTGATCTGTGTGGGTTTACTTGCGTCTGGCACTCCTGCTCAGCGTGTCGGGGTTCGATTCCCGCACGGAACAATTGTTTGCATGACTTACAAGTATTTGTTGCGGGTCTGGGTGTTTGTGTATGTGTGTTTCTATGTTTGTAAATGCACCCCCGACACAGGATAAAATCCCAGTGTGGAGCAATAAAAAAAAACCTTAAAATGACAACTTTGATGTATTTATACCTATCTAAAATCACATAGAATTTATTTATTTACAAAAAGTTCAAGCATTTAAAAGTTTCCATGTTACGAATTTTATCGCATAATTCTTATAAATTATAATAATTTTACTAAAGAGGCCTTATTAGCCATTTATTATTAACCCCCTTTCTTAACCCCCATTATTAACCCCCTGTAAACTTTCCAGTGAGAAATTCAGGTTAACTTTCACAATTGTATTGTAAGTTTGTGGTTAATACTTTAATTACATTGATCAGCCAGTCAAGCTTATTAAACAATTAATTAAAGATTTCACTTAGAGCTAAGCGGGATCATCTAATTAAGTGATAAAGATTAGCGTAGCTTGCATGATTGTTATTTAAAAACCAATTTATGAAAATTAAACGTCTACTTTTTTCTTATAACAATATTTTGTCATCATTAAAACCAAATTATAGAATCAAGCGTTACCTACTTTGCCGAAGTCCATGACATCCAAAAAAGAGCCTGATAATGAAATATCACTGAAAAATAATTTAACTTTCTAATGGTGAAATAATTTTCAAAATCCAGAGTGGTTCCAGAGATTTCTTCCTACAAATAAACTTACAGACTTTACCTCTTTATTATTAGTTTATTTTTGACCTAATGATAGAAGAAGAGACTTATTAGTACCTAAAGAAAATAGCGAACTTGCATCAAAGAAATCCTACACACTCAATGCAGTATGCCTCGGATTTGAAGTGTTGTATCGTTATTATATACGAGTACGTACGTAGCAGAGTAGGTAGAGAATCTTTCAGACTATAAACTTACGTCATAGAACATTTCCAGTACCTAATTTGGGAAAAGGCTAAGTAGATGATATTAGGTATCTAATACGGTCTTTAAATGAAAAAAATCACTAGGCCTTCAAAAAAATTAGATTACCTATCAAAAAATATTTGACACGTATTTTTTCGAAGAAAAACACTTTAAAAATTGCCAATACGTCACAAGCAAGTAAAGTTTTTACTTGCTTCTGATGTCACAACCCCTTCTCTCGAATTTGATGCTTTGTGTCTTTGTAAATATGAATTAATTAAAAAAAAATCCTTATCCATTATTTTTCAAAACTTATTTTACTGACGGACTAACATGTGACTGTTCATAAATTACCCTATTAGGCTGATAAAATTTTCGTTTTTATTAAATCACTTTAACATAGTGGAAAATATATTATGAGTGGTACCTCCGAATTTGAATTTATTGATGCTGTGAACATTTCTACTATTGTTCGACTTGTTGATGTTGACAGGTAAAGCCTAGTTGCCTGCCTTAGCATCAACATTACGGTAAGGTCGACTTAACACATAAGGCAACAGACAGTACAGATACCATAGCATTATCAGCCTGTAATGTGGAACCAACTGCTGGAACATGGACCTCCTCTTTGTGAGATGGAGGGATAGGGCTGTTAACTCACTACGCGGGCCAAATGCTGGTTGGCAGACCTTACAAGTTCTCTCAATTTTTTGATTCTAGGACATGCCGGTTTCCTTACAGGGTGCATGCCGGTTTCCTTCACAATGGTAATGAAATAAACTACACAAAGTAATGCGCCTGGCTGTGTTTGAACTCACGACTCGACTCGTAAATTGGGATTGTTACCACTCAGTCACCACTGTTCCTTTCAATTTGAATTTGCTTATTCTTTTTTAAGATGTCCAATCAGAAGCAACTGTCAAAAATAAAGTAACGGGATTTGGATTTAGACTGAAAATATGTATTAATTTCGAGCGTTAAATTATGAAGCATACAAGGTTATAAGGCTAAGCCAAGGTAGTATGAAAGCACTGCCATTTTTTTGTATCTTGTTAACATCATCAAATGAGTCCTCCCAGGGCGGGACTGTCAGACTTAGGTTATTTTACTGACTAAAATCCACGGTAACCCTTCAATAGCTCTTATGTTCCAGGTTCCCGGTTACCTGATGAGAGCACTGACATTAGTGCAGCCACACGAACAAAAATTAGATACTAAAGGACAACGTGAAGAACCCCATTCGTCCTCATTCCTTTTAGATGCTACAAACAACGCGATTATGAAAAATGGCCTATGATCATTGCATCCGTCGTAGGATGTTGCATGTTCCGTAAAGGACATTTCCGGGTCAATAATGATCTGTAGTTTTAGACTTCCGTCACTGACAGTGTCTGTAAGGTAAGTGAGTGAACACACGTCATTTCATCCGCTTTTCCCACGCTCATGTTGCCGGATAACCGACAACAGACCTGTCACCGGATTTTCAAAGGAAGGCCGCTAAAATCAATGTTAATCTCGATCGTTTTCGATTTTACAACAAAGAGAGACATAGGTAGTGTATAGAGTGAAGAGGTAGTGTGGGAGAGTAGCCTTCTTCCTAATGTAGACTTCTTTCAAGGTGGCCTACTCCGTAATGTAGACTTAGTGTCCTAGTGACCGAGTCCTGCAGTCTTAGTGTAGCCTAAGAGTAGAGTTCCTCCAAGTGTGGCCTACTCCGTTATGTAGACCTAGTCCTGTAGCCCTAGTCAGACTAAGGTGCGACTGCGGGGACTCACCACAAACGATAGTCTACCTTCTGTCTTGTTCTTGTGTTCCACCTTGAACGACCTGTCCAAAGCCACCACCAACGCCGTTAATGTAGCAGAGTTTTGTTTAATTTAGTCATAATATAGGGAATCATCGACACGACGAAGTAGAAGTGTACTCCGTAGACTACATTCTACGGTGTTTGTTTCTCCTTTATTTATGTATAAACTACTTTTTAATACAATTGCTCAAAAAGTGGCATATTTAAGGGACGTATAGCGTTCGGAAAGTGGGCTATTACACACTAGTGCGTTCTCTTTCCCAACTGTCAAAATAATGTCTATTAAAAAGAAAAACCAACCATGAAGTTTTAACTAAAGAGTTTTTGTGATTCATACAAAAACGTTTATTTCTAAAAAGAAGCTACTAATTAATTTCAATGTCAGATTTAATGATTTAATTGAATGAGTTAGGTTAGGTTTTATTTCATTTCATCTCATTTTCATTTCATATCAATAAAAAAAAATCTACTGAAGACTAAGCTGTATGGGCGTTCCCTTTGCCTACCAAAATGGATGAAAAAAAAAAAACTCTGCCTATATTCTACGGTTGGAGTCATTTTCCAGAAATTTTCTTTGCGAGTTTAGTTTATAATTTATTAAATTGCTTCATTTTTTCGCAACTGTATTAAAAATAGTCGTTCAGTACACGTGCGGAACCGTCATTGCAACTGTTCCGACTGTCAACCCTCGCCTACTCGGCTCGGGTAGACATTTGTCGGAACTCTTTGCAATGACAGCCTTTCCGCACTTGTAATGAAATATACTATTTTAGTATAGTCTACTCGTTGTTTACACTGCTCCCTAGCAGTCTACTCCATAACTAGGCCTGCTTCCATGATCTGCTGCGTGTTGCATCCTCCGTAGCGTAGTTTCCTCCCTAGTGTTTCCTTGCCGGATAAAATTCGACCACGTAGTACCCTATCTTCAGGCCTACCAAGATTTTACAAGTCTTACTCATGTTGCGCCTGCTAGCGAATGTAAGGAGCACTTAGTAGTGGCTACATACGCAATTGGTCCAAAGTCTATGCGGGCTCCGGGCTTGGTACCTAAGTGAGTAATGATAATGACCCTCGGTGGCAGGAGTCTTGTCATGAACATGCTTCTATTTTCATTCGCCTTCTATAAAGGCAGGAAAAGGTCATTAAAAATATTTGTACCTAAAGTATTTTTTGCACAGTTAAATTAAGGCGCTTCCCTGAGCAAATAACCTTAAGCCTCCTGCAAACACACGCGATTAATCGCGCGGGGCAACATGTCGCGGTCCATTCACAGTATTTTTAGAGTGGAAATTAGCTTGGCTCGTTGTAAGCGCGATTAATCGCGTGTGTCTGCAGGAGGCTTTAAGAACACGCGCCATACAAAATCACGATAGCCCGCGCGTGAATAACAGAGAAAAATTCGCCTCGAATTTAGAATAAAATCTTTATAAAATATAGGTAGAACGGATTTAGAAAAAAAAAATCATTTTAAATTGTGTCAGTAGCAAAATTTTAATAATGTTACTTCACGAGGAGATGCATGTTTTCAATAATTATTATTTCTCATTTCTATAGTTTCGTTGAATGGAGATTTACCGGCCCGTAGTACGTTGCCCCAGCGATACACGTGGCCGACTACTCCCCGTAGGCCTCTGCATCCTCAACGGCAGACAGACGCCTTAATACCCATACTACAAGTATCTAATATAATATGCATAATTATATTTCATCAAAAAAAAACACCAACAGAAGTTTGTTAAAAAAATTCCTATGGCCTTGGTTCTAATCACTCTCAGACTAGTCGGGCAACGACTGACATGCAGTTGCCGGTATTTGCATTTTCTGAAGGTTGCTCATTCTATACGCGTGTCTATAAAAAATGGACAAGCGTGAGTCGGTGTCTGTGAACACAAACAGGTCTACTGACTTTGTAAACGGCCAGTTGCAGAAAGAGAAAAAATACTATTTTACATACTAGGGTGAAAAAAACAGATATTCTTTTATTCAGGGATGTTTTATTTGTTTCTTTACTAGCTTTTGCTTGCGACTTCGTTTGCGTAGAAGACAACTAGTATACCATAAAACATCCTATGGCACTCGATAATAAAATTAATCTTTCTACCAATGTTTTTTTTTTATAAAATCGTACGAGGATAATTATTTTCTGATATTAACATAACTTCAAAAATAAACCTTTTTACAAAGTTAGTGTAGATTCGTTAATTGCAAAAAGTTAAATAAACGTCCAAGTACATTTTATATCACAAAAGTCGTTAATTTTTGTATTATTCCGCTAGAATACGTCAAAATCGCCAGTTTGAAAAAATATCAGGTGCCCGAATGCGGTTAATAACAGAATGCGGGTAACGACCACATGTATGCGCATTTGCTCAACTACGTATAGAGATGGCCTATCTGTTTTCCCAGCTTAGTGATTATGCTCACTATCCTGCTAAGATCATTTTTCTAGGGGAGTTGTGGTCATCAGCCGAGCGAGGCGAACTTGCACGATATTTGTGGCTCATTTACATTTTATTTTGTATGTGATGTAATTATGAAGTATAGGTAGTTATGTGGGCGTCTACCATTTTTTCTAGAAAGAAAGAGGAGGGATTTAAAGTTGTTTAACCCGTTCTTTTACGATTATAGGTATTAAAATGAGTCAATAAAAAGCTTTTAAACACAAAATATAATTTTCCATGGTAAAATCGGTAAAAACATATTATGATTTTTTCACATCTATATCTATACAATCTATACATATAATAAAACAGTAAAAAAACTGTGTCTGTACATTGAATATATTTAAATATAAAATAAAATAATTAAGGGGGGTTTAGAAACAGTAATAGAGCACGAATCCAAAAAAAAATTCTGTCTGTTTATCTGTTTGTCTGTGTGTCTGTTTGTTTGTACACGCTAATCTTGGGAACTACTGGACGGATTTGAATTATTATTTTTTTGTTGTATAGATATTAAGTCGGAGCAACACATAGGCTATAATTTATCTTGGAAACTTGAACACCTGATGCAGAACCACAACAGACCAGCTAAATTATAAGAGATACAAAAATGACACCATAGCAAAAATTGTTCCACGTGATGAGCATTTTGATGAAATTACGTCTTAGCAAGAGTTGTTCAGCCTGATGAGCACTCTTTGTTGACGTATAAAAATTGAAGATCTGGAACACCTGATGTGGAACTTCCAGAGCCCAGCAACACTATAACATGTATAGGAATGACGTCTTAGCAAGATTTTTTCAGCCTGATGAGCACTCTCTGTTGAAGTATAAAAATTGGAGATCTGGAACACCTGATGTGGAACTCCAAGAGCCCAGCTACATCATAACATGTATAGGAATAACGTCTTAGCAAGAGTTGTTCAGCCTGATGAGCGCTCTCTGTTAAGGTATAAAAATTAAAGATCTGGAGCATCTGGAATCGTCTCGCGCATCCCGTTGTTTTCCCGTCCCTGGGCTCTTGGTATTGGACATCAGACGTTTCAGATCTTCGAATTTGACGACCCCGTTGTCGCTGGCATAAGCAACAGGATCCGCGTACGAAGTCGCGGGCAGAAGCTAGTGGTAAATATTTATGGTGGCAACACTGGTAACGATGACCATCATCTGCTAATCATTTTACCTAACCATGTTGAGGCCGGCTCATAGTCGAACCGGATGCAGCTGAACATTACATACGGCTGCCTTTTTTACCTCCAGAACCCAGTAACTGGGTAAACCCTTGGTACCTAGACTGACAGTAACGACTGCCAAAGATCTACAAATGAACACAATAATTGTATTTCAGAGGCAAGGAGGAAACTCGCTATAAAAGATGGTTAACCATCTACAGACCAACCTGGGCAAGCGCGACTTAACTTCGAAGATCAGCTAGTGTGGCTGTCATTATTTGGCAACGATGACCAATATGTAATTAATTGATCGCAGAAGAGCAATATTTCAACTGAAAAAAAAAAACACTTTTCGTACAAAAAATGTTTATAAAACCACTACTTAGAAAGAAAATAGTTCTCGCGACATCCCATTATTCAAGTCAAGGAAAACCGGCCAAGTGCGAGTTGGACTCGCCCATGAAGGGTTCCGTAGCAGCAAGCATAGATTAGAGATATAATTATAAACAATAAAAATAACTTTGTTTTTCATAGTATTTGTATGAATGGCAAAGTTATATTTGCGGTTTTTGAAAATGTACTATATCTCAAAAACTGCTAACTGTATCTCATCCAAACCAATTTTCGTTGGTAGTTTTGGTTGAGGTCTACATTATATATTTTTTTTAGTTTTATTATTCTCTTATTTTAGAAGTTACGGGGGGGAGGGACACACTTTTTACCACTTTGGAAGTGTCTCTCGCGCAAACTGTTCAGTTTAGAAAAAAATGATGTTAGTAACCTCAATATCATTTTTAAAGACCTATTCATAGATACCCCACACGTATGGGTTTGGTGAAAAAAATTTTTTTGAGTTTCAATTCTAAGTATGGGGGGCACCCCCAAAATTTGTTTTGTTTTGATTTTTGTGTGAAAATCCTAATGCGGTTCACATAATACATCTTTCTACCAAGTTTCAACAGGATAGCTCTTATACTTTCGACAAAAAGTGGCTGTGACATACACGGACAGACAGACAGACAGACAAACAGACAGACATGACGAATCTATAAGAGTTCCGTTTTTGCCATTTGGCTACGGAACGCTAAAAAGGAGGTTCTTTACACACTTTTCAGATTCGCACTGTGATTGCGCAACAGCAACGGTTAAACATATCATTTATTTTAAAACATTGTCAGGCTATGTAAAAGCATGGCGGTCAACTAATTGGACAGTTTTTTTTTAACTTATGTTCTTTCCCAATGCTCATTTCGACTTTCTAATCTTTATTTACAAAACTATATTATACGAGTACTATACTGTACTACAATACTAATATTACATTTAAACTATAAATAAACACATACTTGAACTATAATCATGTACAGAAAAAATTCAAAGGGCGGCAAAGAATACTTTACTATACTTTTAAATTTGACAGTATGCAGCTGAATTAGTATTTTATTTGGAGCGACTACTACTACTACTTCCTATCTCTACTTATCCCAGTTATGATGATGATGATGCTGGGACTCCCTTTTCCGCACTTAGACTCTCATTCGGTCCGTTGTGCGTGGGGATTCTGGCTAACAGAGCCAGCCTAGCTCCGCCCAAAAGCACAGAAGCTTCCTGGGAGCTTCGCGGAGTGACCTGATTGTTCCGAGGATTTCTTTACCTTGAGAGGCCACGGCCACACATTCCAGGATGACGTGGGCGGCTGATTCCTCGGCGTCAAGGCATCCCCTGCAAAGGGGACTGTCTGTGGCACCTATGTTAAAAAGATGTTTATTAAGTGTGTTATGGCCCGTATACACTTTTCCCAGTTATTAAACTACCCGACGGCGACGACTACATCAAGTTTTCCAGGAGCTTTCCATTTGGGCGTGCGTTACTGTGACCGACTTGGAAATATCTTAATAGACTTAATATAATACAATAGAAATACATTTATTCGATTGCAGACATATAGGTAACAAATAAAAAAAATACAAAAAAAAATAACGACGTATATAAATTTTAAATAACAATAAGAACGCCGAGCGTTTCCACACCCAGCAGCGGTGCTTTTCAGTTGGCAACCCGCAATCCGCAGTAACACACGACGGAGAGTAAATACGGCCACTTATCAATATCGTAAATGATTCACCTTCGTGAATGAATAACCAATGGCGTTGCGGGAAATGCCAGAACCTCGTGCATTTCCAGTTCGTGTTTTAGACCCTCTGTATGCTTGTTTTATTTTGCGTGGTAAAATCATCAAATGAGTCCTCCCACCCAGGGCAGGGCAGGAGGGACTGTCAGACTTGTACTGACTAAAATCCACGGTGTCCTTCAATAGCCCTTTACGTTCCGGAGTCACGGTATTCGGTAGTCTCGCGACCCCGACACGCTTTGACCCTCTGGGGGGGGGGCGTCATTACCCTCTGTATGCTAGAGTTAGACTGCGAACCCAAGTAGGCTGTAGCTAAAATAATCTTCACAGATGGGAATTTTCTTTTAAGGCCAGTTATTTGATCAGTAGCAAAATAACTATTGTTAAAATCCCATACATTTTCAATAAATGATTAGAAAATGTATAGAATTTGACAAATAGTTTCACTACTGATCAATCAATTCGCCCTTATTTGAACTGGTTGTCAAAAGTTGTAATTTCAAACCGGCCGCCACCGCCCGCGCCGCCGCCCGTAGCATAACAGCCGAGCACACTTTCTCGTAGCACTTTCGTAGAACGTGCGTAGCAAACTTTTACATTGATATATTATATGTGTGTAGATAAATATATATCATTTCAGTATAGATGGTTCAACAAATGATAAGGCTAAGCTGATCGCTTCGACAAATTGCGATAATAATAGAGGTCATTCTTTTTGACAAATATCAGAAATGCAACATAAAATGCAGCGATAAAGAATATAGGTATTTGGTGATAATACACACATCAAAAGTGTCTAGGGATCAACATATATTTTTGCAATGACTTTTCTCCTGATTGATATTAATTAAAATTTTCTTTAAGGATTCATCAAATAAAGTGTTTTCGTTTGTCACAGTAACGATAAACCAAGTCACCTTTTCATTAATAAAGAAATTTGCCATTTTCCTAATAAAGGGATTTTTGACATTTGAACCACTAACACAAAAGTTCGAAAAAAAGACTGAAATAACAGTTTTCTTTAAAATTTTATTGGGTAACTTAAACAATTAATAATCCGTGTTTCTACCGCGAACACTAACAACACAAGAACATCGGTTTGGCATACTCAAAATGAGTTCATCCAAATCACGCTGTGGAATGGCCGCCCATGTTCGTTGCAACAACAAAAAAAGGTCTTCTTGCGACTGGATACCCTCCATATTCGGCAGAGCTCTTCTCTGTAGCATATCCCATGCATGCTCAATCGGATTCAAGTCTGGCGACTGAGCAGGCCAGGGCAGGACATTGATGTTAGCTGCGGCGAGAGTCTGTCTTACAACTCTTGCGGTGTGCGGTCGTGCATTGTCATGCATTAACTGAAATAAGGGACCGATTTGCACTTGTAGAGGAACGATGACGTCTGATACAATCGTCTCAGCATAAATTTGAGCGTTGAGGTTGCCTCTGATCCAAATCAACTCAGTTCTTCCGCCGATCCAAATACCCGCCCATACCATGATGGTTCCACCACTATAAGGATGGACTTCCTGGCAGGATTTTAATCGCTGTTGGCGTCCAGGGGTTCTCCAGTGTCGTATACGTCTTGTATCCGGTCTCATACCGAAACGAGACTCATCAGAAAAGCACACGAAACGCCATTGTTCTTCTGCCCAATTTCTGTGTTCAAGAGCCCATTGATATCGAATCCTACGATTGTGCATTGCTATAGGTGGTACCCGTAGCGGTCTTCGGGAATGAAGGTTCACTTCATGCAAGCGGTTTCTGACTGTTTGGTCGCTAATTAAGTTCCCTGAAGAGTGATGAAGCCTCACGGCTAACATCATGGCGGTTATTGTTGGAGCTCTTCTAGTTAAGATTTGAATGTATCGGTCTTGTCTCCGTGTGGTGCAGCGATACCGTCCTCCATGGCGCTCAGCCACGGTACCAGTGCTTCGGTAACGTGTCCAAAGTCGACTGATAACACTCTGACTTGTATTCAGAGCTAAAGCCACAGTACGTTGCCGGGAACCAGCTTCTATCATTCCCACGGCTCTGAGCATTTCTTCCCTGCTTAAATGACGTCGCCGCTCCATAATAACGTTGGTTTTAATCAGTAGTAGGGAAACAGTAGCACTAATAATGTCTTCAATGCGTTGTATGTTTTTATAGGGAAAATATTGACAGCTGATTTTCATCTTTTACTCGAATTTGATTCACAGTTCCTGATTCAAATTATGAAATGCACCAAAAAGGATCCATATAAATTTATAAAATCATAAATTTATTACAAAGCCACATCTCAATCTCAAGAAATCCGCATAAAAATGCTTGATCCCTAGACACTTTTGATGTGTGTAGTATAAGATTTTGGTATTTTTCAGACGATTTGAAATGCAATGTTTAGTCGATTTTGCAAGAGCTCAACGGTCATACAAAAGGTCACAACATACACGGTCATATAGAAAATCTTTTTTTATTTATTTTACTTTTAATTTAACACTAGGTTGGTAGCAGCTGCAGAAGGCGTTTATAATTTGCGAAATGTGGTTTAGCTTAAACAGTAAATCTTGGCAGTAAAGTCATAACTACCTGTTCATATTTTATCTATTAATATTTTATCTTTTTTTTTTAGATCACTAGGCAATGAGCTTGTCTTTTTTTTTCACCTTTATGTAGCCTTGTCCTTTACCGCTATCTTTTCTGATATGATTGATATGTTTATTGGTTTATATCATTAGGTTATTTTTTAATTAAACCACTTTTCAACGTAATCTTTATTATTCTTAAAGTCTGTATGCCAATTTATTAGGCTAAAAATAAATTGCATATTTCTGTAATAATCATCACCCTTTTCTTACGTGGTAAAATCTACGTATAGACTTATTGACAGCTGATTCGTACCATTTTCGGTGTCAGGACAGGAATTCAAAAGAACATATTTTATCCTTTTTTTTATCGCGGTAAAATCATCAAATGAGTCCTCCCACCCAGGGCAGGGCAGGAGGGAATGTCAGACTTGTAATGACTAAAATCAACGGTGTCCTTCAATAGTCCTTAACGCGTTCCGGTACCACGGTTACCAGTTAGTCCCGCGACCCCAGCAGACAATAATCATCACCTTAGCAGTCACTTTTTTCCTTAAAATGTCATTATGTATACGTACTGTACCACAAATCACATAAAAATAAGACATCACTACGTTCGAGTTCAGTGATGGAATACACGAAGTGCGCGGGCGTAACATATGTTGCGCCTACGCAAGATTTTTGCACGGAACGCCGCCTATCCGACATCGTTGCAATAAATCCACTGTTATTGTAGGAAACCATGTCACAAGCTTGGGTGTGACACTGCGAAATGTCCGATTTATGTCCCCCTCATATTGATACGGTTACAGTTTGATGAATCACAATATGATTCTGTGTCCGATGATATATTTTGGAAGACAGAGAATAATAAATAAAGGTAGAATGTCTATTCTATTCCTTTTCGTATTTGTAGTTATCGAAAGCAGATCGCATATGTGTATGATTAAGTCAGGTCATTCACATACGCTTATTAAAAACTTTAAGATAACATAATGTAAATCAGAAACCGAAGCGTGGAAGCGTGGGAAGTATCGCTTCCTGGTTGAATCGAAAGTTCTAGAAAGATTATCTTAGTACTTTCATGTTTTAAGATAAAGTACCTTCTTTGAATGAATGGAATTTATGGTAACAATCATGTGATTCCTATGGGTTGTAAAACCGATAATTGGATTGTTTGATAATCTCCGGAAGCGTGGTGTACCTACTCATCATGATTGCTTCCTAAATCTACGAACGATAATAACATATACGTAGCTAAAACAGGCATATAGACCTCTTAATAAATGAAGTCAGTCTACGAAAGTTTTACATCAGACAAATAAGCTTTAATACCTACTAATTATAAAGGCGCATTTAGTCTTTTTCCGCATTTTGCATTTTTCCGCACCCCCTTTACTCAAAAGCTGCCCTTTTGATTACAGCAGTTGTACAGTTTTAAAAGAATGAGGACTAATCTGAGCAGTTCCAAAAATGTCCGCTTGGGCAGCGCCACTGCCTCTGGAGACCTGTCAAACTATCAAACTCTCTAATGAGGACTAATCTGAGCAGTCCAAAAAATGTCCGCTTGGGCAGCGCCACTGCCTCGAGACCTGTCAAACTATCAATCAGATTAGTCCTCATCATTACAATAGAACACCTTTCCAGCTAGCATTTTTTTAGTGCAAATTCTAATTTGGTAATAAAATTCGGAATCTCTTATACCCACATTATTCATGCAAAGTCAAGTTTTTTTTTTAACAACATTGATAAAACGATTTGCAGCCTTGCTTAAATTAATGCATGTAAATCGTACGATATTAAACTAATAAATAAATTATAAAGGCCGTGAAAGTTCATGAGATGACTGCAATTCTAAAAAGTCTAACATGTCTTCGTGCACCTTTATTAGTATCTAGAATAACATAAATTCGAATGTGAATCATCAAGAAAAAATGCGGCTACACTTTAATATTCTATACTTCTAATTCCAAGACGAGGAGATACAGATGTATCTATCGTTTTAAGAGATTTGTGAAACACACTTTTTATTAAATTATTTTAGAACTGGTACTTCAAACTTAAAATAAATTAATATTGCTACTAGAACTTAATGTAAAGCTTTCCTATTGAAAGAAAAATCGACTGCAAGCAAACAACTTAGCTTTAGCTTGAAAAACACATTTTGAAGTTTCCTTATTTTTATTTTTTATATATCAAGGTTAAGAAAAAATGTTTTTAACCGACTTCTAAAAAAGGAGGTACTCAATTCGACCGTGTTTTTTTTCTTTTTTGTAAAAGAATTTGCCACTCCGCGACCGCGATCTTCTAAAACGGATCCTCAAATTGTAGTTTTAATTTTGAACCGTGTGTTACAAACTGAACCACACGAAGTTCCAGTCAATGAATGCACCCACTCCGTACGAGTTTGAATATCTAGCAAAAACTTCTATTAATAAATTATACCTACGAAGATTTCGGCTGGTTTTTTGTTTATATTCTGGCGCGTAAAACCTGTCTAGCCAGCCGAGACTTAGACTAAACGTGAGCAGTTTAATCCGGTACATTTGAAATTTTTGTTCGAAAACAGAATTGATATAATATTATTATATCTTCTGCAGGATCTATAATAAATTTAAATAACTAATTAACGCAAAGAAATAGTACTCAACGTCATTTATTAGAAATAGGAATAATTAGCTTCTGATGTGACGTGTATTCTAGGATTGTTTACATTGATCCAGTAGCGACCCAGCCGTCACTGGATTGAAAAATAGAAACGTGTCAATTCTGATCTAGCACTGGATACTGGACGCTGTACTGAATTGGAACATGTTTACATTATTCTAGTGCCAATCCAGTGACACTGGATCCAGCTACTGGATCAATGGAAACAAAAAATGAAAAGGTTAAAAAGTTTTTTATTAAATTTTTTATATCGATACTTACAAGTACTTACAGATCTTTTTTCCTCCTTTCTTAAACATTTTATATTCATATTTTAATATCAAATATACTCTTGCGGTTTTAAAATGTTACTTATTGCTTCTTTAGTAGTAAGTGCTGCGTTATTATTTCTAAATTATAGATCAACAACAGCTTGAAGGTGGGATTCCCAAAGTATATGAGAACGACAAAAAATTTCGCTGGCGAGGTCGTCGCGCCAGTTATGAGATGAGCAATAAAAGGAACTTAACTTATTTACTGGAAGTAATCTATGTTTTATATCGAGTCTGTGAAACTGGCAATACCTGTCAAAGATAGTTCATAGATACTGCTTTGATTAAAATAAGACGCAGTCTAGAGCCTTCAAATGTTCTTTAGTTTATTTGAACCTTTTTCAAAACCAGAATTTTATTAAATAGACTTTTTATTGTACTTAAAATGTAAATTCAATTTATTATTCTCCAGAAATAAAAGGGTACCTAGTTAACAAAGTCGCTCGAAGGACTAAGTTCTAAAAATTTTGTTTCAGTGCCACATTTAAAAAAAAAATGTAGTGGACATTTTTATTTGACGAATATCTTCTTATATCTCATTAAATTAAGGCAATAACGGAGCCAAAGCCTGTGGACCACTTGGACCAGTAAATATTTTATGTATAATTTGACCAACTTATCAACTGTGTCCTTAATTCAATTTGAATTAGGTACGCTAACATTTTGCTAGCAACAGGAATTAACGTACCAAAATCGTTGCGATAACACTACATTTTGATATAAATAATGAAAATAACAGTAATACGATAAAAATATGATAAGCTCGTGACCCTATTCAATGATTTAGCTCAACAACAGCATCAACACGTTGTTAGCCCGACACTTAACAATACATGGCGTTACTGCATACAGAATTATGTAACTACAGAACTACAGATGCTCGCGGGTGTGGATGTGTGCGTCTAAGACAAGAATAATACACGCTCGTGACTAACGCACACACGCAAAACCCTTCGCCATAGCGTTGTTATAGTGATGCGAATAGGCGCTCGTGGAAATAACAGTTATACGTTTTTTTATTATACATAAAGGTAGTCCCACAAGCTTGACTATTGAACTTGTTTGAATTAACAAAGGAAGTTCAAAGCGCCGACATTTATTAGTTCCTCAGCAAATTAAACGTTAAAGTTCGCTGCAATTATACATACGCAATGCGTAAGTAATAAGCACGTTCAGGACAATTTAGTGTCGGGCAATTAGTTACCAGAACATCGGCGTTTTTATACGTTCGCGTATCGAGTAGCACTGCATCGATTAGAATCTTATTTTACTCGATTTGCATGTTTAATGTTATGACATTATAATCACGTGAGATCGCATATTGCGTTTTGAACTTAGAGTTTGCATAATGGGAGGGGGGAACACGAGGAAACCATAATAGTGCAAATAAAAGTTCATCGTTTGAAAACGTGATAGTTCGATGCTTTCAATTGTGGAAACTAGTGATGGGCCATTCGTAGTAACCGTAGAAAATCAGCTTTAATTATTATAGGGAGAATAATCTACTACAATTTATTATCGAGGATCAAAAACTTCATCCGCATTATTTTCCTCCTAAAATGTTTACCTACAGCATTGCTACATTGGATGGCTATGCCGATTCCATTTATTGAATTATCTACACAATTTACATGTTCATAAAAAGAATCAAATTACATTACAGTAGTTTACTCAATGCTGTCAATAGGAAATGTTCCTAGAAAGCTTACAGCACTGCCACATTGGATGGTAATACCAATTCTTTGATAAAAAAATAAAAAGCACAATAATCGAAATAACATTTGCCTCTGTTGTAAAAATTGAAATTGCAGAATCGATATGGGGTTATAAAGGGGCATTTTTATTAAATGTTATTTTTATACCATTGGTCTACATTAGTATTGTTTCATAGAAGTCGCTAATAATTCAAAATTTATTGGTAATTGCTAGCGTTGAGCTAATAATTACGTTGTCAACACCTGTTATAATTTATAGGTAAGAAATATCTCTATAAACGTTTCAGGTTAATGAGAGAACAAAGATATTTGATAACGCCACCTGTCAGTTATGGTGGTAACATTATGGTGTGCCCTTTTGGCGATTTTTAAACAAGTACCTAATTTGACTTTTTTATACTGTCACGAGCTACAAAAAGTTTACTGTATGGTAAAGAATTCTGGAGGACTTGGGCTAGCTAAACACTGCATCAGAAAATAGCAAGTAACAGTCTTTACGTAGTCACATTCTCGGAACTTCTCAAGCGAACTGCTTCAGAAGCAGTTGATACAGACTGCTGAAGCAGTTAGCAACGGTAGATTCAGCAGTCGAATTTGACTGTTTAGGCAGTCCCTGTACTGCACTCAAACGACCTACAGGATAGAATAGCCCTAACAATCGAATCAACCGAAATTGCCCCAAGAAACTAGAGCTCAAAATAATGAATAAATATAAATAACGGAAGATATCCCGTAAATGACAGTTAAAAGTTAGGATAGCTCGGTTAAGCAGACGAAAGTCAACTAGGTTGATCTGCGAGATGTCATGAAAACATAAAAATAAAGACAAGTTAGTAAGCAAAGTCATCGTGAGCTATTCGAATGCAAAAAAGGTCACACATGCAGTTTTTTTTTTGAGTGCACTATAGTTATTGTTTCAATTTTTGCGCCAATAATACTATTATTCCTCAAGTTATCAATTTACCCTTATGTCACGTCCAGAATCAATTTCTTCGAAAGAAAATTCTCAAAAAAAAACTTTGAATCTTAATTTCCAAATCATCTAAAAACTTATTTTTTCAATTAATGCATTACTTTAAAATCAAATTAAATTACATAATTATACACAACTAAATCTAAATATTTACAAAGGATATTAAATTAAAATCTTCTGCTTAACCTTTACCATGTTGGAGTCGACTTCCAGTCTAACCAGATGCATCCAGCATTTTACATAGAACAACTGCCTATTTATAAGATAAGTCATCATAATTAACACAGCCTGTATCATCAAGTTACATAAGAGCTATAGTGCTAATGGTTTATTTTTAGTCTGACAGTGTCATGGATTTTCCTAATACCTGAGATGTCTATGGAAAAACCTGTGATTGGAATTATGATATCCTAGAACAATCCAAAATATAGGTAACCTACTCATAACCTACGCTAGCTTTCCCGCGCTTTCACTTGCTGCTGAGCTCCGATTTTTTTTTCAACTTTGCCCCACACTAGGATTTTCTCCTGTGTCGTGGGTGCGTTTACAAACATATAAACTCACATACACAAACGCCCAGACCCGGAACAACTACTTGTAGATCATACAAATATTTAGTCCGTGCGGGAATCGAACCCGCGACACGCAGCGCAGCAGTCCATTCGCTCAGTCACTACGCTAATATAATAGTGCCGTCCTATTCGTTGTAGCGTGATGGTATATAGCCTAAAGCCTCCCTCCATAAGTGAGCTATCCAACTCAATTTTGTTTTTTTTTTCCTGGTCTTAGAGCTTTCAAGCAAACAAACTCTTCAGCTGTACAATATTAAATATAGGTATAAGGTATATCATAAAATACAACAATGACAGACAAGCCATACGGCCTGTCTGATGGAAAGCAGTCACCGTAGTCTATGGACATCTGTAACACCAGAGGTATCATCTGCACGTTGCATATATATACTGCAGAAACTCCCCCTTCGTAAGGCAACGCAAGTCTCCAATACCTTACGACTTTGGTATCCAGGTGACTATAGCAATACAAATCCATAGAATTTCGTACACAGGCAAGCGTCAATGGATACCGAAGTCGTAAAGTATCGGAGACTTGCGTCGCGTAGTGTACGAAGGGGCTTACGCCCATTTTCAAGAGGCCTATTTTGTAGGTAATTGAAAAATCCTCGGATGGGGAGTTCATTCCACAGCCTTATCGTTCTCAGGAGGATACCTCTGGAACTGAGATGTACGCGACCATTTTGTGATTTAAAGCTTGAGAAATAGCGAGCGTAGCGATGATAAAATATTGCTTTGGGCTACATGTTTAATGAGGGACAATATCCTCCATTTACAAAAACCTATCCTACCTAAATAGCCTTAATATAATAATATACCTATAAAGTACAGCAATATCCGGTTCTGATAAAAAAATAAGTCAAACAATTTGTTTCATAAAATCTTCCCACATTTCGTTAAACACTTCAAAACATTTTACAGCATTAATAAAAGTCAAGTTAATAAAAAAAGAAGTCGCAAAAACTGCGCAGACGCACAATTTAGTCGTTTATAGATAGATGAAGGTACAGTCAGTTCCAAAAAGATGTAAGGAATTAATTAATATTTGAAAAACATATTAGGTGCATATATTTATTTATTTTATAATTGTAGCTACTGATACATCATTATGACACAGATTGTTTACAATTCAGTGATTTCTCGTTGAAGTATACATCCTTTTTATTCTTCTACAAACTGAATACCTAGAATAAACAAAAAAGCCAAATTTGAATCTACCGGGAAAAGTTCAACTGTTCTGTGCCTTTGACTTGGAAACTTGAATGCTAATTGGTAATAAACGACAAATATCACATAAAATTTAGTATTCCATCTTTCGATAACTGCACTAAACGTTTTGCAACGTTAATCAGATGTCAACTAGATAAAAAAGAAGTTACAAAAACTGCGCAGACGCACAATTTTGGTCATGGATGTTTTGGAACAGACGCTTGCATATCAACCTAGCTCAATTTGTCTTTTTTTTAATATTCAACTTTACCGCAAAAGTAAAAGGTTTAAATTCGCCTGCGATAATTTTAAATATTATTGGCATTGGTTGATATGCTGGCGTCGGTACATAGAACATAATGAGGCACGCTAGAAGTGACGAACGAAGGTTAGTGTTCCACGTCATAGGCTTTTTGTAGAGCTGCGACCGAGAACATCGCGACTTGCTGGCCTTGAGATGTTTTAATGGCAAACCGAAACTATGACATTACCTACCTGGTTTCTCCAGACTAATATTTTATAATAAACACGCGTAACAACGTTATTATGAATTGATCTTCTTCTTCTTCTTCCTGCCCTTATCCCATTCTATTTGGGGTCGGCGCAACACGTTTTCTTCTTCCATTCTCCCCTATCAGACGTCACAGTATCATTTACTCCTTTTTCTTTCATATCATTCCTTAGACAATCCATCCATCTTTTCTTTGGCCTTCCTCGTCCTCTCCATCCATCAACATTCATACTCATCACTTTCTTAGTCACATGGGTGTCATCCCTCCTCATCACATGTCCATACCAAGATAGACGATTCCCTTTCATTTTTTCTGTAACAGGCGCCACTTTCAAACTTCCCCTTATAAACTCATTCCTTACTTTATCCATTCTTGTCACTCCACACATCCATCTCAACATCCTCATCTCCGCTACATGCAATCGTTTCTCATCCATCTTTTTCACAGCCCAGCATTCCGATCCATACAATACGACAGGTCTAATCACGGATTTGTATATTTTCCCCTTTAACTTGAGGGGCATCCGTGGGTCGCAAGTTGTTCCGGTGACCTGTCGCCATTTCATCCATCCATTATTATGAATTGATAAGTTGATATAATTAGAAACTTTGCATCCGTGTTCTTCAAAACAAATTCTCACGTCATTTTTGACACAAATTCATATCTGCATAATATCCGACAATCACGGTTAGGTCATTCTATTTTGAACAAAAGCCGTTAATATTTAAGAGTTCTAAAAATACACTGAGTAACATGATGATGTTTGGCACGGCAACAGTACAGAATTACGGTATTTTCGATAGAAACAAAAAGTGGTGCAAAAAAGTAAGTAGTTCAATCTTTGTCCGCTTTTGCTTCTCGCGTTGACTATCCTTAGGCTTTTTTCACACGTAAAACAATCTCACCACATACAAGAAAGCAGGTGCATATTATTCAGTATCAAAAATTAATATCAGAATTTACAAAAACCACGTTTTGCCGTCAGTATAGACCACGTGGGTATTACTGACAACAACGCAACCTCCAGAGACTACACGTAACGTTGCGTCGACGCAACGAAATAGCGCATGCGCCTTTGCACTCCCCCAGATTTATTTGCATTGTAATGCATACCACACGACGTAACCACATCGCAACTTCATAGTAACAACAACGCAACCACATCCACATTTCGCACGTACCACAACGCAACTGCAAAATGCTGATACGACACTATTCACACATAACCACTGACTTACCACCTTATGTCTCTGTAATGATGTGGTGAAGTTGTGGTACATGTGTAACATACCTTAGGTAAAGGAAGAAAGGCACCCTTCAATAGACATCAACGGGCGAACCAAAATAAAAACTACCATTTTTGGTTTTTATATTTTTTAAGATGTTTATAATTACGTCACTATTTTAAATAAATGTTAATTTTAAAACTACCATGATTACTAATATTATCATTATAATTTAAAATCTGACTTTTCTCATTGTTGCTAGCACTAGTAACAAAGATAATTTCAAATAAAACATATTTTAAAAACGTATAATATCCCGTTCCAGTTCTAATACCTAATAGAATTTTAAAACGAAATAAACACTTTTTTATGAACCGATTTGCTTTTTATTGGAACTTTTTTTATCAAAACTTGTATGCGTCTTTCGATATAGAAGATTAAGATTATTAATAATATTATATTAAATTAGTGTAAGTTATAGAGCACACGAGTGGTGTTATTAATACTAAATCATTTAATGTCAGATTTCTCTAAACTTTCACAGGCTATTTACTAAATTACGATTATAATCGCGTTTTTTTTTATTTAAATTGCTATTAGTTTTTTTAAATTGATTTTTACAAACACATTTCTAGTTATGTCTTTATTTTGTATAGAAGCTTGGTTTATTTATACAATTTATCTTAAAGCCTCCTGCAGACACACGCGATTAATCGCGCTGCGACAACGAGCCAAGCTAATTTCCACTCTAAAAATACTGCGAATGGACCGCGACATGTCGCCCCGCGCGATTTATCGCGTGTGTCTGCAGGAGGCTTAAAACTTGTAAATATTAGGAAAAAAAATTTAATAGCATTTTTATATTAAACTATCTATTCATTTATTTAAAAAAAAAACGTTTAGTAAGCGTCAACACTATTGCCGAACGAAAGGACGAAAAACATAAAATGAGCTACCAAAACAATAAAACAATATTTGCAATAATGATAAAAAAAATTATAAATACTAGCGTTAGATTAAAATGGAATTGCACAAGTAACATTTATAAGAGACTGGCAAGAGTATCTTAAGCCCTATTTAGACATGAAAGATTTTCACGCAAGTTTGACTACACTGCGAACTATTAATGGACAACGGATTCAGTTGATCAAACAAAAACGGAATGTAGTAAAACTGGCATGCAATTTCTTGCAAGTCTAAATGGGCCTTAAAGAACCAAATGGAACGGCTTGATTGGACTCTTACCGAAAAAATTGCTTAAAAATTAGGCCCAAACTAAAAATATTATAAGATCATTACCTATATAGCTTTGTATGGTAAAACTGCCATGTAAGGATAATTTCAGCATTTTATATGAAAGAAGTGTAAGTGTCGCTAAGTGAGTTATGGGAATATTATAGGGGTTGTTATAAACAAACTGTTTGATCTAGTTTACATCTAAATAGCACTTTTTTTTTACAGTGGTAAAATCATCAAATGAGTCCGCCCATGCGGGCGGCGAGTAATTGGCGACTCGCTGTCCGACCATGGACCATGCCCGGGTCGACTCGTTTGATGATTTTACCACGCTAAAAAAAAGCTACTGAAAGTGACACTAGCGCTCACCGCTCACGCTGCACGATCGGGGGACCTCAACGCCGCCTCGTCGAAGAAGCACATCGTGGAGTCCAGCGATGAGACTTCTTATACAGAATAGCATAACTGTGGGGAACTCACGCAGACTAAGGCCCGCCTGGCAAAACATATCAACACCTCCTGCTCTGCCGCTCGACTGCGACCACCTTTATAACTGTCAAAGATCTAGAAATGGATCGGCATCCATTTGTAAATCTTTGACAGTTCAATCGGATCATGCTTTCTGAGGCCTGGAGGAAACTAAACTAGATGTGTAAGTATGATGCTCCATCTACAAACTAACTTTGCCAAGTACTGCTTATCTTTGTGTGTGCAAAAGCGGTGGTGGGGTCTATTAAATAGATCAGTGCGCGATGTGACAGACAAGTGAACCAATGGACGCACACTCGAAGAGCAATACGTAACAAGTTTAAGTACTTTTTAAGCTTTATTAAATTTTTAATGAAAAACAACCCGAAAATGTTTGTCAGAATTTCCAGTTGGGAAGAATTGGTAGATTTTATGGCACCGAATAATGTGGATTACTAGAAGACGCTTTCGTGGCTTACACAGTTTATATGGCTGTCAATTATTAAGCTAAGATATAATATAAAACGATGCGTCGTGTATTTTCAAAGCATCTTTTCGAAAGCGCACACGTAATACTTTTTGCAACATGAAGTTCAGGTATCGCCGACTTAGTGATTGATTCGATAAGGTTTCGATAAAAGTGACTTTCGAAATACTTACTATCGATACCCTTATCGTTAGGTATTGTAAAGACGTTGGGAATTATTGCTAAATCAAAAGCTGTATTACAGAAGCAAAAATGGTGGTAAAATGCGCTCTGGGTGTAGCGAGAGGGACTGTCAGACTAGTGCTTGACTTATCCTCCATGTTTTTTCAATTGTCTTTAACGTTCTAGGCTCACGGTAACTAGACAGTCCTTCGACTCCGGCAGGCAGCAAATAACGCCTTTGATTTTGATGCTTTAATTCATCATCATCATCATCATCAGCCTATAAATGTTCCCACTGCTGGGACACAGGCCTCCTCTTTGTGAGAGGGAATGGGCCGTAATCTACCACGCGGGCCCAGTGCGGATTGGTAGATGTCACATGTCTTCGA
The DNA here is from genome assembly GCA_950005045.1 of Agrotis exclamationis. Classification (NCBI taxonomy): domain Eukaryota; kingdom Metazoa; phylum Arthropoda; class Insecta; order Lepidoptera; family Noctuidae; genus Agrotis; species Agrotis exclamationis. The sequence goes on along the minus strand of OX465424.1, from coordinate 16,238,594 downwards.
ATTTTTAGTTCTAGTACATGCCGGTTTCCTCACGATGTTTTCCTTCACCGTTTTGAGAGCAGTGGTGATGAAATAAATTACACAAAGTAATGCGCCTGACGGGGTTCGAACCCACGACCTACAACTCGTAAGTCGAGGCCGATACCACTGGGCCACCACTGCTCTGCTGCTGCTTTAATTAATTATAATGAAATTTTGTATCTTTATTTCTAAGAAGGAACGTTTAGCACTAAGTTGATCCAGGTTGAACACAGTCGTAGGGGAACAGTGTATAAGACGGGGACGCGAGGTATGATGGGAAAATTGGGAATTCACACTCATAAGGCAAACTTAACACAGTACTAACGTAGGGCAAGGGCCAACAGGACGCCATTTTTTAATGACCGCTTGCAAATGACGTCCTGTGTGCGCTTGCGCTACGTTAGTGTTGTGTTAAGTATACCTAAAGAGTTTCTGTCCTCATAACACCTCGCGTCCCCGTCTTAGACACTGTTCTCCTACCAGATTATCAGAAAACCAGGGGGCCTAATCTCTAAGCACGAAACCCGTGGTTTCGCATTCGTTACGGGCGTTTTGACAACGAGCTAAAAGAGAGTTATTGATGTTACGATTACGACACATAGCTCCTTATAGTAAGCGCCGCCACTCATGACCTGCGGAAAATTCTTGGTACTACATTATAAAATAGACACTAGCGCCACAACAAAATGACTTCAGTCGTGGTAGTATTGTCCGCAAATTTCATTTTTACGTTCGTACATACATCTGTATTTGTTCCCGTGTCTTCGAGACAAAAGATTTTTTCTTTTGATTACCTAAATGAACCTCATTGTTGACAATTACATAGGAATTCAGATAATTAATCAAACAATAACCGAAAACATACGAAAAGATTAGCTAACTCGTAAAATCTTGAACGCGTATTCTTAAGTCACATAAGTGTCGTAGTAATGCTGCGTAAATTCAAGTATGCTTTTCAAAACCAAATGAGAATGCGTTGAGGTAGGTTCTTTAGCAAAAATTACTACGCAGGCATGGCATTATGATGTTCATTTATGCAAAACTTTATACGAGTTTACTCTTCCGTATTATACAAAATAATTCCGTAATAAATGCTATTGTCCAATTTTGCTGGTACCTACTAAAACTAATGCTAATTTAGTATTGACGTGTGACACGTAGAAAATACTATTATACGAATTTTAAAAATGCATACAAATTTTAAATTGCATTTGTAAAATTGCAAACCATCGATACGTCAAAGGACTGAAAATCAAAAGTAATTTTACTCAAAGTCCGATCCATCAGCATTATTCACTTATTATGTGTTAATGTCATAAAATTACAACCAGGATTTTAATTTTATACATTGTTTAATCCAGTAAAAGGTTGTGGAGATCACATACGCAACGACAGCTCCTAGGTTTGTACTGGAAAAAATACATGTGGCACTCGGAGACTGCCGCGGTGAAGCTATTGCATAAATATTTTTTTTAAAGAATAAAATCGCCTACCGCGTATATAATTATTTAACGAGAAAGTAATTTATTTAAAATGTTTGTGGTGCACTACTGTAATAAAGAACTTCTTTGTTGTAGGAGAATTTTATAAGTAGGTTTCATTGTGAAAACTCCTTTTGTAGCTGGCCGTTTAGAATCAGTAAGAAAAAGTAAATTGTTTTTGTGACGGATATTTTTATGATCGCCGAAGTCTCCCGAACTGAAACGATGTTAGACGATGCGTGGTGTCAGGTATTTTCGTTAGGATTTTTCATTGGTTTTTGGAAATTTTTTGATTCGGTCGCCACGCCGCGCCGCGCTCAGAGCCCGCGATAAAAGCTATGCAGAAGCTTGAAAACATAGTAGAGAAAACACAAAACAGATGTTGATTTCAAAAACTATCATGTGATTTACTCAATTTAAAAATGCAAATTAATAGAGTTTGCATTTCAAAGCTTAAAAAGCTTTTGCATCTTGAACTTTATTTATTTTCGTATTTTGAAAATACGTCAAATCTTTTGCCATCAAATCTTGAAATTACACTGACTACAGTGAAATCTGGCGATGTCGTATAAAGCACTTAAATCGCTTTAACCGATATATTAGGCTATTTGACTAAAAAATTCTAATTAATCCGTCAGTTAGATTATTACATAATATTTGACCCGTATTTTTTCTACGCAAACCAAAATTGACGCAGATAATAATGATGCTTTCAAAATTGCCAATACGTCACAATTTAGCACATTTTGTCCTGAATTCTGACACGAGTCTTGATGTGTTATATCTTGGTAAATATTCATTGATTTCACATAAGAAAAAATATGTGTCCGTTATTTTTCAAAACTCTAAATAACGGACTTATTAGATTTATAATTTATTGATACTGTCAAATAGCCTATTGGATAAATAATAGCGATCTGAAGCGATGAAATTCTAACACAAATAATTGTGTCAGTCGCAAAAATCAGAAAAGCGTTAACAGAAGGGCAGAGGAAGTATTACTACTCATCGGGATTATTTTGAGTTTTTTGCCCACATAACAAATTGTCATGTATTTTATCCTTCTTTGTCAGTTTTCTGTCTCACCGCTTAATTAAAGCGTGGTCCCCGTTACGAGTATCTTTGCATTTTTTGTCATGACTTGCTTTTCCGGTCAACTGCTTTAGAAGGAATTTTCGTGTATTTTTTTTAATCTATTTTTATTTATTTACTAAGCTTATTACAGTACAAAAAACGCAAAACAAATATGAACAAAATGGAATAATATATTTATTATAACATTGACATAACTATTATAATTTTATATAATAACTTGGATCAAATAATAATTTTAATGACATGAACAAGGAAGTGCATCGTATCCTTAATGTACCTACCTACTTATTTATTAAATAAAAAATAGGTACATTTATATTTTAATAGGAATAACCAATTCATAATAATAGAATTAGTTTCGCCAAACAATTTGGTTTGCATATTTTTTGAAATCGAATTCAAATATCAAGGCCATTCCATGTCTACAAATTAAGACTAGTTTTAATTGATTTACTATATGCATGTACAGAAACATATACAAGTAGTGTTTATATCGATGTCGTCATCAATAATTTCTACTTTCGGAACAAAGCACTTTTTTTGAGATGACAAATGAAGCCATATTCCATGGCGCCTCGATTATTTAGTTCATAATTATTTTTTTATGAAAAATTCCCAATCAAACATTATTTGTAAGTACCTACTACTTACTTTTTTAATTTAAAAAAACGGCCTAAGTGATCTTAATTTAAAACTGAACAGGAAATCTTGAATGATGTATGCTAATTGCTAAGTGGGAACGCCACTCATAGACTAAACATAGATGATGTAACGTAAGACTAGTATAAATCCTTGCCCTTGTGAATTGCAGACTTTGCAGATAACATGTTTGACAGCTAATGAAGTACTAGTGATCGCCCAGTAGACGTTATTCGACCGTAATTCATCTTCATTTAAGTTGCAACTTTTTTTTAAGGATCATATATCTATCTGTTATCATCATTATCTATTATCATATATCTATTATCATCATTATGTTAAACGCATGATTTGATGGTCTGTGTATTTTTTATCATTTATAAAAGTTATACAAATAACTAATACCTATGGATAATGTAAAATTTAGTCATAAAAATACACAACAGTGACTTTACACAACATTTGGAACAGTAATCTTGTTGTTTTATGATTAACTATGGTATTTTATTTACTTTAAATGAGATTTAAAGATCAAGATCTTCGTAATGTCATAGAATTAGACCGTAAAAAGGCAATCATTCAATCTATATGTAACTTAAGTATTTGAGAAACATTTAATTACAATTACCAAAAAAGTTATATAAAACAAAATCAATTAAAAAATGCAAATTCAGTACCTTATCTTAATTATTTTTTGTAACGGCACAAAGTAGCACGATGAAGCCATGAAGGTGTCAAAAATTTAATTATTTTCATTTGACTAGACAAGATGAATAAAATAACGATCAAAATGGCGGATGCAACTGTTTTTAAAACATGTTTTTGGGGTTTTTCCACATGTCTTGCGCTCATTTGCACTTAATTTAGACATATAAAACTAATTGTGTAGCAAATACTTAATACATAATTATATATGTAACTAGGAAACTTGTTCCCAAAAATGATTCTCGTGTCTATTTCTTTATTATGTTTGACTCATGTTTTATTTGTGCTCAGTACGTCGGAAACCAGGGCAGGTTACCATGTAACATAGCTAATAGGATGCCAGATTCAATTCTGTTGATTGCAACCTGTTTTCCAATTTATCCATAAATTGTAAAATCATATTTTTTTATTGTTAAAGACTGTACCACACTTTGAAATAAATAAATTATTATCTATTACGACTAATTCATCAAGTTCCTCCTCTAAAATTCTTCGTGTTATTAACCATAAAGTACTCTATTCCTGTAAATCCTGGAACGTCGTATTATGGCAATAAAATTAACGATACCACAAGTTCGCAACTATCGACTAAATAGGGAAACACATAAAAGGCCTACGAGTTACCTAGAACTTGTACAAGGAACTTTTGATAAAGATGGTATAAATTGAACTAATCTAATACGGGGAAGGCAATTGTGTCGGCGCATGCGATCGTACAATCGAATTCAAGTTTGTCTACACTCCAGTCTGACTAATTCGTTTGAAGTCTACCACTTTGTTCGCTGTCACTCTACGTGACGGTACTCTAGACGGGTTGCGTAAGTGGTGTGAAATAAAATATTGTTTAGAATTTCATTATAACTTAGAGCACGTTCACATAGACAAGAACAATGCTGGCACTGAAAGAAAACGTTCTGTTGTAGTTTTTCATTTTTGAATAAAGAAAAATCTCCAAACAATTGAATTTTGAAAACATGAAAATTCATCATGATGAAATGCTTCTCTAAGATAAATAGGCTCGATACATCGCGTGAAGTGCTGCCAAAACTGTGATTGCAGTTTCAGAATATTCATTTTATTTTTGTATTCGATGTAAATCCGTGGAACGATATGAGGTCGTTGACGGATAAAAGTATTTCGCTACAGTAGCCTTAGAAACTAGAGAAAATTATCATTTCTTTGTGTTACTCTAAATGTAATTTTAATACAGTTTATTGCATTTTTTTATTGCACAATGACTATAAAAATCGAAAAAATTGCAAAGTAGGTATGTCATCGCTGAAACCTGCCAACAGTTTATTCAGGTTATCATTTTTTATCAATGCACCAATTCGGTGTGGTATTATCTAGCGTTTCGCATGCGTTCAAGGGTAAAGTCTGTGGCGGGACGCACACATGCATGCAACGATGTATGTGTGTAGACTGGTATAAACGATACCTATATACCTAGGCCTATTGTGTGCAGCATTCACATGTGTTAGTGTTTGCCTGTGTGGGTGCGTCAGTGACGGCGGGTAACTTTTTCGCTTGCAGATATAGTTGCTATGCCCGAAATATAACACGGATGAATTTCGCGTCAATGTAAATTACTAGGCATTACACTGAGCGGTGGCGGCGCCGGTGTCAGACGGCAGGCAGCGCAAGCGCACCACCCGCGCGTTTTTGATAATTTATGTAAACTATTACGAGCTCAAACAGCGCTGAAAAGGATTATTTTATTTATATTACACCTGCTGATCTTTGTCCGATCTAATTTTTTTTACCCGACTGCGCGACGCAAAGGAGGGTAATGTGTTTTATGATTTGTCTTAATAAAATGATCCATAACACTTGACAAGAATGAGTTAGAAATTCCCACAATAATTAGTTCTTACACGATGATTTACACCAAGAATTTTCATTGTGCTTGGGTCCCACATTAAGTTGTTTAGACTAAACTGTAAAACAATATTTTAAAATAAAGTAAATACAGATGTTATACTTTTTTTTAATATTCGTAGACTATACAATCTCTTCTCGACCATTATTAAAAAAAAAATCTACTAAGGGCAAAAAAACGGCATTTTATTTTTGTTTGCCGTTTGACGTTCAGTCGCAACTTCGAGTGGTTTGTATACCTTACTAAAGCCTCCTGCAGACCTACGCGATTAATCGCGCGGGGCGACATGTCGCGGTCCATTCGCAATATTTTTAGAGTGGAAATTAGCTTGACTCGTTGTCGCAGCGCGATTAATCGCATGTGTCTGCAGGAGGCTTAATAGTTTCTATCGTAGTACCTACATTGTTTTATGTATTTACCGATATAATAGGATGCAGTTGTGTATATAATAAGGTGTTTCTATTAGCGGACGAGCTCTTCATCACATGTTTGTTTTCGTTTGCACCTTTCCTGTCCCACGACAACGTTATGATGTAATATACATCACTGAAAACACAACGTAAATGTACTAAACAAATAGATGCAATAACATTGGTATCGGCCCCGACTTACGATTTGTAGGTCGTGGATTCGAGCCCAAACAGGCCCATTACTTTGTGTAATTTATTTCATCACCACTGCTCTCAAAACGGTTAAGGAAAACATCGTGAGGAAACCGGCATGATCTAGAACCAAAAATTCGAAGACATGACATCTATCAACGCGCAACGGGTCCGCGTGGTGGGTTTTAGCCATGAATTTTATTTTTAATAGTTATTTTATAATATTTTTACTTTTAATAAATAAGTAAACAGGGTAATTTGTAAAACATTGACAACCATTCATAAGCTGAAAAAACAAGATGGAATATTTTTCCGTTAACAATGTAAGTATGACATTCTTTAAGGCTCCAGCAGACACACGCGATTAATCGCGCGGGGCGACATGTCGCGGTCCATTCGCAGTCCATTTAGAGTGGAAATTAGCTTGGCTCGTTGTCGCAGCGCGATTAAACGCGTGTGTCTGCAGGAGGCTTTAATCTTTCTGGGTTGGTTTATTAGTAAAAGTTGTTTATAACCGTACTTACAGCCCATGAAAGTTTTTTAATTTTTACAAATATTATTTGTGGAAAAGAAGAAGTAGGTATGCGAAAATAGCTGTTAAAATTAGTATGACTAAAATTAAAAATTCTGTCTTTATTCGGTAAATAAAAAAAAATACAACAAGAAAAGGCCATTATGCTTATTTTTAAACTAAATTATAATGACTGCATTTGCCTCCTTCATTTAAAATTCGAATGTTGCAGCAAAGGACTGCTGATTGGCTAGATGCATTTAGGATATTGACATTCAAGGAAAAGTTAAATAAAATGTCGTTATTATTATTAATAAACAATGCGTTCTAATTAAGTTTTATGCTATCATGTAGGTTCTTTTAATTTAGGTACCTACAGGTACACAAATTCGAATTGAATCTTTTTCGTTTTGAACTATTTCTATAAGGTATGAAATTAATGATTATTCATTACGTAGGTATACGTAAGTTTTCTGATAATTTAAATTAAAAAAAAGATTATTTAGTAAAGTCCATTTATAAAAACCCAGGCGTCGTTTTATCACAATAGCATTTTGAATCGATCCCCGCACGGAACACAAATATTTGTGATCTACAAGTAGATGTTAAGTGTTTGTATATGTGAATTTATATGTTTGTAAATGCACCTACGACTTGCCTACGACACAGGAAGAAATTCCTAGCATGGGGCAGCGCTTTTTTTTAAAAAAAGAAAAAAAAGTCGTGTGCAATATATGTGACGTTTGGACACACTTATTGATTTTTGCAACAGTTCATTCTAACCAGATAGAAATACAACATAAGGTTATTATGACATGTGAACATTATAACACTTGGACGAATGTTATCCTAATTCTTAAAAAAAAATGCCAAATTATAAAAAAAAAAATTATAAATGTGAAATATTACGATACGTTTTATTTAAGAATTTAAAAACTGAGAACGTAACTTGTCAAATTCTAAGTAAATAATGACTTCAGACCATAATAACCGTATTCAGAAATCTATTCATGATTAATTTGTGAAATTGTTGAAGACTGATAAAGGTACCTATATTATTTCAATGTTGTTATCAGCCACTTTGAGTACCTATCAATTTCTTAAGATAATCTAGTTCTGAAATAATATTAAGTTTGCAATTAAACATTCATTATCTATTATTGTATTATTTCAAGTTTGACTAGGCCTATCTGTAAGTATGTTAATTTATTCAAGTACTGTTGATTTTGTAATCTATAATTTTTGACGGCACGTTGGCGCAGTGGCAGCGATCAACTGCTATGTGTCGCTTGTTCGATCTCCGCACGGAACAAATATTTGTATGATCTACAAGTAGGTACTTGTTACGGGTCTGGGTGTTTGTGTATGTGAGTTTATTTTTTTTTAAACGCACCCATGATACAGGAAATCTTATAGTGTGGGGTAAAGTAAAAATAAATATGTGCAATGAAAACTTCATACCTACGCCTTTTTAGGAAAATTGAACGGACAATAATTGAATTTTGCACAGTTGAAATTTATGTGGTGAAGAAAAAAGTACAGAAACAAATATTAGGTTACTGCACTAAGCTAATATTTGAATATAATATGCTTTAAAATACATGAAAGGTATACAATACACACCACGGACATCTAAGAACCTGCATTAGGGCGGGTTATTAGATGTCACAATAATGTCTTCGATTTTTTGGTGATAAGATATTTTCCTTTAACGTTTAGAAAGCAAAAAAAAAAGGTTTGAACTCAGAAAGTATAATTATTCCTAAACTCAATTACCTACTATTGAGCCACCCCACTCTGAAAATAGCTCGACAATAGAAAACATGAAGGTGACTGCTCAGGGTGCATCGAACTTAAGCGCACACTTTTAAGATAATCTAAAAAATAGCATTTTTTCTAGAAACAAAATTACCTACAGAATGTAAGTAGAATTATATTAGTTACTAGATGTTGTCAGCAGCTTCGCCCGTCTCGAAATTTATCCCACGGGAACGTCGTACCAGGATGAAAAGTATCCTATGTTTAATCCAGGTCATAAACTATCTACGTACCAAATTTCATCTCAACCAGTTAAGCAGTTTTGCTTGAATGAATGAGTAACTAACACACACATTCTCACAAACTTCCGCATTTATAATATTATTAAGATTAGATTTAGTTTTGCACTGCTAAGAGCCAAAATACTGACGTTGCTCAAAAGGCCGCTATGCTGTAATGTACCTGGGCCGACCACACCTGCCTACCCAATGTGCTGTGAGCCCACATAACCTCTTTGTGGAGCTCTGTCACAGTCAGAAGCCCTTTCGTACACAACGTGACTCAAGTCTCCGATACCTTACGACTTTGGTTTTCAAGCGACTATCGCAATACAAATCCATAGAGGTTCGTACACAGGCACGTGTCAATGGATACCAAAGTCGTAAGGTACCCGAGACTTGCGTCGTGTTGTGTGCGGAGGGCCGATGACGTTTTTGACGAGACGTCTGATTGGGCCTTGGATCGAAGAGCTGGAAATCGTAGGAGGCCTTTTCCCAGCAGTGGGATAATGTAGGCTAGTATGAATTTGTATGACTAGTCTTTTAATTATTATTTTGAATAGATATTCAGTTCAGGAAAACATGCATTCCGGTAATGTTGGGTTAGAGGTTCAATGAATTATGTTTGCACTGGCATTGTTAATGTCTGAAAACAAAAATAAATGTGTCTTGCTATAAATTTATCAATATTTATAAGAAATTTCAACAGTCACGTGTTTTAAAATAACGCGCGGTTTAGAATTATTTATTTTTTGTTTAAAATTTAAATTAACAATTGTCAATATTAATTAATACTGCTATTTTCATAATAGGCGTGTTAACAGTATTAATAAATTTCAAATCTAATTAAACCATCAGTACTTGCTTGTGACGTATTGGTAGTTTTAAAAGCGTCACATTTTCGTCAATTTTGATTATAACTATAATATTTTGGTTATAACTATTTCGTAATAAAATAGAAGGTTCATGAAAACGCAAAAGGTTAATCAAAACATCGTTTTTGATTTAGGCTAAGTATATACTTTTATTGCTCGTAACTGTACAGGATAAAGAAAAAAAAAATGCCCATCAAAATTATAACTTTTTTTCAGTAACGCATTATTACCCGACTTACGCAAAATCTAGTTTAATTGCGTATGTCTACTATACGACAATGTAAAGAACTAGTTCAATTACTCAACATAAATGTAGTATTTTAGACCCAGACATGCATTTGTAATTAAATACTTTGTCGAACTTATTCAGGTGAAACATTACGTTCGTTAGTTCTATTTTTTATCAAAGATGGTTTCAAGCAATACGTCTTATAGTATCGTCCGTGTGTTGGTCAATTACGTTTCTTCTGAGATTAAAAGCAGCCGCTTTTCACGTAAAATTAACCATGTAATTAAAAAACTATAGAGCCGACGGCTTCAGTCTAGACAGTTTGCATTCCTAGCGTTTGGTTTTAAAGTGCCTACGGATGATTGAGCTGTACAAAACTATTATTTTTGATTTGATAATTATTGTGTTGTATAGGTATTTTAGATTTTTGATTGACTACGTTTTATTGACTAGATTTTTTATTATTATTATATACAGTGGATTTTATCAGAAATAATATAAAAATGCAAGAATATACTTTTTTAATAATTTATGCAGAAGAAAAACAAACATCAATTTTATTTCTTTTTTATTACTTTATGTACATTTTCAACTTTCAACTAACTAAATAAGGATATCTACACTTTTTAAAACTATACATTATTTTTATTATTTTTTTAAATATAAAATAAGATTAATTAAATATAATTATTTACAAAACAAAAGGCTGTATAAAAAAGACCCATAAATCGTTTTCATTTATCAAACAAAATTTGATTGAACTCATATAGGTAAAACTAATCATTCATTTATTTTTACATTTTTTAAATGCGCCTAAAGAAGAAAACATCTTTCATAATTGAATGTGTGAAAACAGTTTCGTGCACTTGCATAAAACTGTTGAATTTTTTTTCATGATGCGACGATTCATGCTGCAAAATCGAGTCATGTTAGTCCTCAAAATAAATTGTCATTAAAACCAAAGCTATGAGCAAAATTTAAGATCAATCGCTTATGGGGAACTGGATTTAAAGTCACTAGTAAAATTTGATCAATGTCTACTCTATAATGGATGCATTTACAAAAAAACTGACATACTCAAATGGCCAGACCCGGGATTACTACTTGAAGGCCTTAAAAATATTTGTTCCGTCCGGAAATCGCACCCCTACAAACCAGTATTTCTCGAAAAAAATCGCGTTTGAATATTTTGTGGTATTTATTATTATTGCTCGTGACTGTACTATCTCAATGCTGGGCAAATATCTCTTCTTGTGTTTTCCGTATTAAACGTTACAGATTCCAACGGAACATTTTATGTGCTCAAGTCAATATACGAGTAGGTACTATTAACATTTTTATGACATAATACATAAAATATGTATAGTTGCCACCTGAACTACACAAGTGCGCAAAATTTTAACATAGGTAATGAATGATACTACTGAAAGTAACTGAAAATTCGATCACATAGTTTGACTGTTAAATAATAATAAAAAAAAATAAGATTTGAAAATAAATTTATTGAAAAAATTAAAAAGGTCCGTTTTATCTAGGTAATAATAATAAATTAATGGTAATAATAAATTGAATGAGATGTGTATTTGATGTGATTGTAAATGTTCTGTTTAATTTTAATCTGTGATGTTTTATTTTATATTGATGGATGACAATTTTTAATTTATTTATTTTTAATTTTAATTTTATTGCAATTTGACATTATTTTATTATTGTTACTTATTAATGGGCAGGCAATTAATTATTTATTTGATTAGATTATTTTAAAAAGTTAGTAATAATTCATTCTCTTTTAATATATTTTTTTTATATAAAATTAATATTTGTACGCCTCAAGGGCCAAACATGACGATCTTTATGTTTACCATTAACACCCTGCATGCTTTGTATGTGTACTCATGTTTCCACAAATAAATGAATCTGAATCTGAATAATGCCTTTTATTACTGTTCTATACGTAAACCGCTGTACACTGGTTCACACAACAGACAAAATGTTCTGAATTACGTGCGTATCTAAGTATCAACCTTTTTTGGCACTTAGTTCTTAACAAATTATAAATGTACGGACAAAACTTTAACAAAGTCATGCTCATGCGCAAACGCAACCTTAAGCAATTACCTGAAGTGGCAGGCTCGTATTAATTTGAACGTCTATAGAAATGATTATCATTGTTTTAACAGATATTTTTATAACAATAACCAAGTCATTTTATAACAGAGTTCCTAACCAAAATCAAAAGTAACATCATTGGACTAGTGATCGTCCAGAATCCGAAATTCGCCCATTATTTATTTAAATTTCAAGTACGAACGTTTTGAAGGTTCAATTGTCAATAGGTGCGTCCACACAGAGCGCGCAGCCTCGCGAGGCATTTGCTGCGCGAGGAAACTGACAAGCCAGGCTGCTCACTCTGTGTGGACACGTCTATTGTTTTTCGACCGAGGCACGAAACAATATACGCGAGCAAAACAAAAGCCGACACTGGATGGCTCGGGCGCTCGGTCGATCGACCGCGACAGCGCTGTCACTTGCCTCGCCCGAGACACGTCCACACCAACCGCGCTGCTTCGCGCGGAAAATACCTCGCGAGGCTGCGCGCTCTGTGGGGACGCACCTAATAACCACTCTAATTAATCGATGAGTGTTTTAAGCTGTCTAATAAAAGTTTAATAAATTGAGGTTTCACTTTGACATTTGACATTCAGTGTGTCAAACGCATGGTAATAAATGTTTTTTTAAACATTATAGGTAATAAAACTATTAGCTTTCTGGGTACTTCTCCACATAAACTTTATCTGTGCCAATATCATCTTCGTCCGTTCGCCGAATTTTCGTGAAAAGTTGTATGAAGTTTTCACTTCACGTGAAAAAGTGCGTCAATCAGAATTTTTGAACGTCAAGATAACATGAGATCATAAACCAAAGCGCCTTTCCATCGGCACTTCGTAATGTTTTAGCTGGAGAAGTTGCAGAATTTTCCAGGAACCTACTATTACACTTGAAACTTGTTACGTTAAGAAAAACTGTGTGGTCATATTTATAACAATCTTCAGATAACTATTAATTCTTAAAATATATTTGTAACCGAAGTTCTACAGTTATACATATAGGGTGTTAAAAAATCAACTGCAGGAATTTCGTGTGCGTACTCAGTATCAAAAACCAAGTACATTAAAAAAAAAAAAAATTTTTTTTCGAGCATGTTTTTCAGAAAAAGAAATTTTTTTTCAAGCATTTTTTTTGACCATGTTAATGAATTTGATTGCTCTTTGAGGTCGTTCACCCGTGTGTAGTAATAATTAAGTAACTTTCTAAGGCAATGTGTCAAGAAATCGATCGGTCGGTTATTGTTTAATATCACTTATTTCGGACAATTGTCCTTATTATATAACCGAACAGAGATACAAATGCGCTCTTAAAATTACATCAAAACTCAGGTAGGAGTAATAAAGAAGATAACAGGATGATGATGAACAGGAACGATGATGATCCGTAAATCTTATAAAGATCGCCATAACACACGTAATTAGTAATAAAGCTTTTCTTTTAGGTGGTAGCATCACCAAATGAGTCGTCCCGCTTTGGACGGAGTGGAGAGGATAAAATCCACCGTGGTCCTTCAATCACTTTTAAAGTGTACTGATATTGCACTATGAAATTCTACCACAATTCATATATTCTATCATAATTCATTAATTAAATTTGAAGTTGGAACATACATAAGGTTCTATTGTCAAAGACTATAGATACTTGATACTTGACTTCAATAAGACATTTGACATTCGGTAAGGCTATATTAAAATATTAGCTTTCTGCTCCCTTTCTCCGCATAAACTTTTACTGTGTCTTTTAAAGAAAAGAGATACTTATAAAATGTTTACTTCACGTTATTTATTAATAAAGAAGTAAAGTTTGTAAGTTAGAGGTAATTTTTGGAACAACATTTCAAATTTAATTCTATTTCATCTAAAAAGATACATTAGACTGAAGTACCTATCATAGGCTGTATTTCTCATCTCTCTATCTCTTGCTCTAGCTTTTACGCGAGCGGAATCACGCGTAAAAGCTAGACTTTTATAAATAAATAAGTAAACTTCGTGTCAAGCCTTAAACATAGCTTTCTTAAGTATCCGCTCAAAAAGCTGTCTAATTGTTAATGATCCTTAAAGTTTTTTATACATTATTATTATATACCTAATTAAAATCTATGTTCCACTAAGCTTATTGTTCTCTTCATTTTATAATTTTAAGTTCTTTTTTTACATTTCAGGGTTTTCGTGTTGAAAAAAATGAAAAATAGAGTTAATAATCTGCATCTGGAAAGACTAGAAACCGGCCCTATCATAAAGTATCTTAATAAATTACAAAGATTTCTTCTGAAATTATATATTTCTTTGCCTTACAATACCGAATAAAAGTTCCAATCAGCAACGAGTAATTCTGTCACTTTGGTTTTCATTGTAGCTTTTGTTTCGAAATGAATTATTTCGTTTGTTGTAAATGCATTTTACTATTTATTTATTTAATTTTGCAGTTTTAGATATTCAGTATTTTTTTTATATATTTATAGGTAGCTAGCTAAACTTTACACCAATCTCATCATTTAAACTTGCGGAGTTCTAAAAGATAATGCCAACAACTAATCATCGTGTGTCAAAAGTATTATCAGATAACGTGTTCATTAATGGTGATGTAATTATTATAAAATAGACAATATTGTGATTATGATCAGTAAACATTTATTAGCACTATATCTTACCACAATTATTTATTGATAAAGTATCCATTTATACATTGCAATGTTAATAATTTATTTTTTATTTATAAAGAGAATTTTGATCCATATCGACTTGGTTCTAAATTTCAACTTTATCACCACATTTATTCATTGATAAAGTCATCCGTCCTATGAAATTTAAAATAGTATTTTTTAACAACGAAAACGATTCTGAACTACATAGTATTGCATATCAACTTGGTTCTAAATTATCGACTTTAACTTACTTTTTTTTTTGAAAATAATCTACAACAAAAATCTTTTATTGTAGCGTCAAAATACATTTTAATCTGTTTATGATTACTTAATTATCACGTTTTCAATATTAACCCCTGTTAAAAAATTGATCAGTTTTTCAATTTCAAGTTAAAGTTCCAGCAAAAGATGAAACACCTTTATCAGTTCAAGTAAAACTTGATAGAATAGAGAAATAATTATATAGGTATATTAATAAACGTGGACTAAAGTTACGCCAAGGTTAATCCTTAAAAAATGTATGGTTAATCCGAAGATTATAACCCTTGACGTATCTTTAGTCCACGTTTATTAATAAGGTGGATGGTGTTATCATAGCCAATTTTTCTAGGAATTCTTTGGTACATTAACCACTGGATCGCCACAAGGAAGCTACTAAATATTACAGATATTTGTTTAGAATTATACCGACGATAAACTTAGAAAGTTGTTGTGAACTTTTCTTTATAAGTAAAACTATTTAATCACTGTAAACGGAAATATGTTCTGAATTCCATGTTGATTACAAATGGTTATAACTTAGAGCAGATAACAGAACTTTTCTTTTGCAAAAAGGCTTAATCCCTAAACCGTAAAATACGCGTGATTGTAAAAAAAACGTAAAACTATATCTAAGTTTGCTTTCCTTTGTTCTAAAACATATCAAACTAATTTATATGTAAGTAAATTATTTATTTTAAGTTGGCAGAGGTCTTTAAAGTGAATTATTGCTAAAACCTATACAGTAAGTATTAAAACTGAAAGCTTCAGAGCCTCCACGTTCACCATTTAAAATAATTACTAATTATTTGAAACTCTACGTAAAACCGTCTATGGGATTGTTGTTCGAATAATTGAAAACCAAAGAAGTCTTCTTTGTTCATCTACTAAGTATTTACTATTTGCTCTTAGCTTTTTACATTACTCTTTTAAAATAAGACTTAAACTTTACTCCCTTATCAATAAATAAGGACTAAAGTTACAACCAGTATAGCCTTTACATTAAACATGCATACATTTTTAACGATTAACTTTGCCATAACTTTATTCTAAGAAAATACTTATCTGTGTTTCCTTTTACATTAAGAACTCGTAAAAAAAACTACTGTAGAAGCCGATCAATCATCTATGGTGACCGAAAACCATTATCTTCATGATATGAAACAAAAGCGAATTGTCTATGACTTTGTCTATGACTTAAAAGGCCTAGGATTAAAACAAATTTTTATCTATAGCTAAAGTAAGTCGGAAACAAAGACAGGACAATGCTCTTATAGCTTAAAAAAACTATATTCTTTTGACAATTCCATTCTTCTATGGCACATTCCAATAATTATTCAGTTGTAATCAAAGTTAAATGGTTTTAGAAAGAAAATCTATTTCTGGCGGCAATGAGGATTTTTCTTCAAGTCAGTAGATGTGAAGTATGTAATTAAAAACATAATAATAGTAATTCATCTCTGTTTTTCAATGACATAACTATGAAATCATAAAATTGAGGGTAGACAAAGAAAATTCAGTTTCCTTTTATGGAAACGGTAAAATTTGAAAGTTCTGGTTGAAAGCCGTTCGGTATTTTGAAGTCACTCAACAAATGCAATGCAATTCACATCGATATAATCGTTTAGCCAAAGGGTAAACCCATCGCTACATAGACGGGAGGTAGTATTTTTTCCAATTCCTAATGTCACGCGATGTATGCGACGGACTAAAGCTGCTTTTAAATATTGACTGTACCTACGTGCGATCGTCGTACCCTCGTATATGCGACACGCACAGTTTCACCTGCATGCACTTCTGTTCGGTCAATAGTATACTCATAACAAACTAATTAATTAACCAATATATTATACCAATTGTATATATATATTTCTAGATAATAAATAACAACTAGAAGCAGTCCAATTTCGCTGCATGCTCCGCCCGGTGCGTTGTCATGTTATTGACCAACACTGACTCACGGACAATTTTTTTGCATTAAACACAACGATGTTAATATGTTTGTATTGTCTACTAATAAAAAAAACGAATTGTCTAATACTACGAAGGATAACAAACCAATTTGGCGCTAAATACACGAAAGGCGGGAAAACAACTTCTAACATCTAAAGAAAGGCGCCCGATCATAACGATCTTCATCGATACAAATACTTGTTAGATTCAAGCTTTGATTTTCTTTATGATGCATGTAAGTATGTTTTTTTGGAAAAATTGTTTCACTGAAAACGGCCTGTTGGAATTTAACATGAGTCAGTGGCTCGTGGCGAGTGGGCTCTCACGTGTTTTCGACCTACCTATGTGTTACTGTAGTGTGCGCGAACAGCTGAAGTACAGGGGTGCGCTAGGGCGCGCTGGATCGTCGGCGGGCGGCGCACTAACACTCACATTCAAATATTCGTCTAACCTTGATGCGAATCGGCGCACTCCGGGTTCCATCCGACGACTGTCGTCAATACAGACGGGCTGAAGGGCTCGCTTCAGGTGTAACAGTGAAAGTGACACTGGTGAGGATATTGTGGATCGCGGGGTTGTGTCGCGGCGCGGGCGTCGGCTTCGGGCCGGGCGGCAGGCGCATCGGCGCGCCGCCACCGGCGGAGTGTCGCGGGGCTGCGGCGCGGCGGCCGCGCTACATGTCACTGTGCGGCGAGCGCGTTCCTCGCGCCGTGGTCACCGACTCTCAGTGGCGTCGCCGTCCTACTGTCTGCCCGTCGGCCGGGACGGCGGCGCGCGTTGCACCGCCCCGCTGCACTCCGCCTGCCCCCCTGGCGCTATGCCCCCCTCGCTCGGCCCCCCTCCTCCCGTCGCACTACACCCGCCCCGCCCCGAAGAATTTTCCGCATCGGGCGGGAAAAATCGATTGTGCAGCGAGCCCCAAATAATTTCGGCAAGACGCACGGCACCCTTGCGTCCTCTCCGGCTGCCGGCGCTGCCGCCGAGCTCGCCGCGACGGTCAAGCGCATCGCCTTTCACTGTGCGACGTCGCCGAGCCGCACGATGTGCGCTGCTACTTAGCCGCTGTGCTATCTCTCGCTACTATTCGTTTATATAATATCACTGATATTATAAACATGTTATTGCCAAGGTTAGATAAAAAGCCACAAAGATATAAAACGGCATATTTTTATCACTTCCAAAAAGCCGATGATAAACTATCTGAAAATTGTGTGTGCATTTAATAGTCACATTTCAGTTTTGACCTTCACATCTAATATTCATATTCGATTCTTTTGTGACTGGCGCCACTAAACTAATGGCTGAATAGTATAATGCAACAGGAAGAATCCTTGAAAACAATGTTTTGGATGTTTTTCTTTAATACGTTTATTGTTCGGTAGAGGTAGCCAAGCGAATTTCAACATACTCAAAAAGTTGTTTAAAATTAGTTACGCCGCAATCATTTGCATTACAACTAGGACATACTGTTTTCCAAATAACAAAAATGTGTTTGAAAATGGTAGAGTAGAATTGTATTATTTTCAAATTATTTCTTCTAACGCAAGCTTCGCTGGGTATACTCAACTGTTTTGGGGAAATCTTAACTTAAGCTTTCGAAGGACTGGTTCCAAAGTCTTCAGAAATGCATTGCATAACTTATGTAAGTTGGATATAACAAAACAAATTAAAAGAAAGACACGTATTCCAGTACTTTATTACGTGCAAGTAGTAAAAAACGGGTTAAGGAAATTGTGCTCGTAAACGATGGACTAACTACCTGCAACTGCAATCTTTGAACTTTACATCCTGAACGACTGAATTTGAGGAAAACTGAAAAAAGTGGCGTTAAGGTATTTGAACAGGAAAGTAACGTACATTAATGATCAATAGCAAAGATGATATGTTAAGAAAATAGGAGTTTACTGAAATGACATTCAAAAGCATTTCATGAAAGCAAATACATGCCAAATATGCGGGTAAGGTCTGAAGGATGAAATGAGATTTATGTATGCAAGTAGGTTAAGAAAAAAATGACTTTGACTTTCTACAAATTAGAGGTGTTTCGTACCTGACTACTCTGAGATAAAACAGCCGAAACAAAGTCAGAGGTGACATTTTCTTTTAAAGTCTAGATATTTATAGTAAAGGACATTAATAGAGACACGATGATTCACATATAAGGTAAATGTTCAACCCTCAAATTTTATTTGTGGAATCTAGACCTGTTTAAGTTTCCTCAAAGTTTAATATAGTATGTATTTTTGACGCCACATGTGTCTGTTTATACTCTTTTTTTTTTCTTCAAATAATACTTTTCCACTTTGAAGGTCGGATGCAGCGGCGTAGCTAAGCGGGGGCGAAACGGAACCTAGCCCCCGGCCTCGAACCTGAAGAGGCCTTGCACCTGAAGGAGCCTCGCACTCAGAGAAAAAAGAAAAAAACTTGACAACGGCGATCACAACTTTGTATAACCAGTTAATAAAGCAGTACAACTTAACTTCTACTAAGAACTTAACATGTCTTACAATCATAAGTATCATTGTAGTGTCCGTTGAGTGGGAAAAGTGAAAGAGTAGAAGAGGCCTCGCAAATCTGATGTCGCTTACAATCACATTTGGTATAGACTATAGATGACTTGGGAGAACAGGTCATCTTACAAAAAACCTCGCGCGAGCAGCGGGAGTAAAGGTACAAGTTGGTAGCCGACTGCACGCAGCAGCAGCAGACGACATGTGGTTAACTACAGAGGGAATTTCATAGAAATACGTAGAAACCATTAGTGTCACTGCGACACGTCGTTTGCTGGAGATTCATGTCGTCAGCTACCAACTTGTACCTTAAGTCATACTTTTCTTCCTAAAAAAAGGGCTTTGCAGATGTGTCTTGCCCCTCCTAGCTTCGGTCTCGCTACGCCACTGGTCGGATGTGTTGTTACACTACGTGCAGTATGAGACTTCTCAAGTTAATCTTCACCGTTTGCAGTGACAACAGGATCTGAAAAACAAGTCTTATGTTTTTTTTTATGAAAAGAGGTCACATCCTCTCTCTTTTAATAGACAAGATGACTAAAAAAAGGAATTAGTGTGACAATTAGATTACCAAAAAAATGTACCTGTAATTTTTACGTTGTTGTTTGTAAGCCGAAATTGACGAAGATACATGACAGTTTTAAAATTCACTATTCATATGTGTATATGACGTCACGAGCCCAACTTTCAAGTTTTGATGCGTTATATCTTTGTTAACATTCATTGATATAAAAAATATATATGTGTAGGTACAGACGCCAGCACATCAACCTACCTCAAACTGTCAGATTTCTTTAATAGATTTTCAACCTTATCAGTATCACAATAGTGGAAGATTAATGTTCGATTGGTAAAATTTGACAGATTCTGGTAGGTTGACCTGCTGGCGACTGTACATTGTTTTTTCAAAATTCTAACTGACGGACTAATTACAGTAATTTCAATTTATTAATGACGTCATCATATTTATTCTTCGATTGTTATCTATTTTTGACAAATGGCAAAGTTTTACAGTAATAAAACGAAGTAACCGTATAGATGTTACAGGAAATTTGATAAGTCCGGGCACTATTAATAATGGCCGGTCTGTATTCATAATGCCCGACTCAATTGGGCAATGTGATTAAAACAGTATTATTAATCACTTTTCCCGGCCATTATGAATAATGCCCACCTTATCTTGGCCAAAGTAATAAAATAGACGAACTGTAGTGTTTTTATTTATTATATGAAATTAAACTTAAAAAAAATCATGAAAAGTTAAAAAAAGCGGGGCTCCGTCGAGCTACCTCGGTAGGCGGTAATTGCAAGGCACGGCCGCGAGCCAATTTATCACATTGCCCGGCTACAAGTAGGAAATTATTCATACTGCCTGGTCAAAGTGATAAATTCAAGCTATCTCAAACACTGACTTATTACATGGACCACAGGCCGTCGGTCATTATTAATAATGGCCGGTCAAAGTGACAAATTAATCATTTGGCCCATCGCTCTTGGGCATTATTAATAATGGCCGGTCCTTATTAATAATGCCCAGTTAATCACGTTGCCCGTAACATAGACACTGGTATCGATATACATCTTCGAGGTAATCAAACGGCTGCTGCGATCGATCTGTTGATAACTGTCGACCAAGACCTAGACAGTGAAAATTCTCTGTTACATAGAAACGCGTTAGACAGTTAATTCCAAAAGTTTTTTGTAGGATCTTAGGCGGTTGTTAACAAGGCGTCAGAACCCGAAATTCTTAAAATTTTTACGAAGAGGCCAAGTAAGAGTGGTGTTGATCTATGGGTGTCTACTTTCTAAGTTCGTAAACGAAACTAAGGGAACGGATACAGATGTACGAACGTAACTAACGTCAAAATCAAATTATGGACGGATTATACCGCCACGCCTGAAATCATTTTGACGCGGGTCAATACATCAAATTGCTTTAAAAAAACTGAGGAGTTATCTGTCAAATCGTAATATAAACAAATCTGCATGTACAAGTTACTAGAAGGTAGTTTTGTGTGTGTGTGTTTTTTTTTTCAATTTAAGCAATTTTTATACCAATGAATGTGACGTCATATACTATTTCTGGGTGGAATAAATGGCGTTCCTTAACGGGAGTCTTATGCGACACAAAAATGCCGGTAAGAACTAAGGGCAAGGTTTATAAAACTGCTATACGACCAGTATTACTCTATGGCAGTGAAACCTGGGCTACGAAGAAAACACAGGAACAAAAACTTCATACCACTGAAATGCGTATGCTACGCTGGGCAGGTGGAGTTACGCTTAAAGATAAAGTGCATAACATACACATAAGAGGAAGTTTCAAAGTTGCACCTATTTCTGAAAAACTTACCGAGGCCAGACTGAGATGGTATGGGCATGTGCTGCGAAGACCCGATAACCATATTGTTAAAAAGTGCCTTTCCATGGCTACAGGAAAGAGAGGGAGGGGCAGGTCACAGACAACTTGGATGACAAAAGTCCTGAACGACACGAAGGAATGTGGCCTGTCAGGCGACGATGCTAAACAGCGGAATAGATGGCGCCTCAAGATTAAGAAAGCCGACCCCGCGTAACGGGATAAGGCGAGGACAAAGAAGAAGAAGAATGAATGTGACGTCATACTTGTATGCAAAACCATTGACGAACTTATATGAGAAGTTCATTGGCAATAAAAGCCCTTCTCGTGTGTAACCAAGTACGGAGATAATTTTTGAACCATCTTTTTAAAAAAAATGAATGTAATTAATTTTCGAATATGTTATTGCAAAAACCTGCAAGCAAAAACATAAATTGTGTTCAATGACTAATAAAAAAAAATGCAACAGACGTTAGTTTTTTCATTCACAAAAACAAGTTAAGTTTCGTAACTGTTTATGCAGTTACGAAACTAAGTTAACTTTTGCTTATTTTAAATTATCTTTCCTAACTCGATATTTGAAGTTAATTTGTTAATTATCGCGACATCGGTTGCGCCAACGCCGCCTGTAAAATTGAAACGGTGTTTTCAATTGCCAGTTTTATAAGAAAAAGTAGATAGATAATCCTACAGAAAAGGGTGTCTCGCCGTCTGATCATGGCCAGGGTTGAAAACGCGTCGTGTTCCATGTGTGCTTCAAAGAGCTGTCAGTAATCTGACGGTGATCCCTTAGAAGACCAAAGCCTGCTAATGTCGCGAGACTGTCTTTTCAGGTAGGTAACCGTGACCCTGGAACGTAAAGGGCTATTGAAGAACACCGTGGATTTTAGTCAGTACAAGGATGACAGTCTCTCCCGCCCTGCCCGGGGTGGGAGGACGTTTTTGATGATTTTACGATAAAAAAAAAACAAAATCGTCCAAAGCCTGACTTCACCCATTGCTGGCTGATTTTTTATTGCTTGTGCCAATCTCCGTGTAACAAATCCGGCAGCCCAAGTAAAAGCTTTAACAAATATCCGGATTTAATTTTACGAACAGGAAAACTTAGGTTTTAGTCAGATGTGAGTCAGTCAATCTTAAATCAGGCGAGTGTGTGCCAATGATCTTAAAAATACTTGAAAAGTATTACAAGAGTATGTTACAAAAACATCGTAAGAGACCTCAACAACTACTAAACAATAAAAAAGTTTGCTGTATTTTTTGTCAGTCTCTATGGACACACAGTCTTATGCTAGTTTCACACGTCGCACAATGCTAGAGTCACCCCGCGAGTGCGCCCGCGCCCCACCACAAGCACGATCTGATGTCTACGGAACGGACACTGGCGGCCCGAGCTGCGCAGAATCGCACGTCTCATTGCAAGCGCGGGGTTCGGCGCGATTCATAATATTACGCACCGTGTGAAGCTAGCATAAGAATGAGCAACTAGTGTAAATATACATTGTGGAATGCATATAAATGAATATGAATATAATTGCTAGATGAGAGCTGTACAATTATATTGAAATAATTATTATATGAGTATAAAATGGACGCCAAAGTAATGGTGCATCGTAGATATAAAAGAAAAGTGTGCTTTTTAGATTTCCACTGTAAGTTGTTAAACTAAAGTATCATAATTCTTTTATTCAACTTTTAGGTAAAAAAAAAAACAAAAAAACTTTTGCAAAAAAGTAACCGACTTCAAAAACAACAACAAAACAAATAAAAACTTTTTTTTAAAAAAGTACCGACTTCAAAACAAATACAAAAAAGTTTAAAATAACTTTTCTTTCGGAAGTCGGTGGCAATAGTCAATGACACAACAAAACAAAGCCACCGACTTCCGAAAGAAAAGTTATTTTAAACTTTTTTGTATTTGTTTTGAAGTCGGTACTTTTTTTAAAAAAAGTTTTTATTTCACCCTTTTTAGTTTATTTATTACATATTCAACCCAAATTCTTGTAAAATACAAAATTTTCTTACATATGCACTAATCTTGTAATCCGTCACAACATAAAAAAATCCATATCTCTAAAACTACTGAACCGATTTTGATGAAACTTGCAGTGTACCCTAAGTTGAACAATACCTAGTACAACAAAAAAAGAATTACTAAAATCGAACTTATAGTTCCGGAGATATGCGTGCACAAACATAAAAACATACATACATACATACATACATACATACATACATACATACATACATACACTTATGAAATTTGGCACATTTGTTCAGACGCTGATATAGACTAACATATATGAAAACTGGGCAGTTCTGATAATATTACATACATACGGGTCGAATTGATAACCTCCTTTTTTTTGAAGTCGGTAAAAAGGGTGAAATAACCTAATTATTAATAACTTCTTTCGGATGTCGGTGGCTTTATTTTTTTATATTTCATTGATTTTTAGCCACCGACTTCCGAAAGAAGTTATTAATTAGGTTATTTCACCCTTTTTTGTTTTGTTGTTGTTTTTGAAGTCGGTTACTTTTTTTTTTGAAAAAGTTTTTATTTTACCCTTTTTATTAGTTTATTTATTAAATAGTCAACCCAAATTCTTGT
Source organism: Agrotis exclamationis (assembly GCA_950005045.1). Classification (NCBI taxonomy): domain Eukaryota; kingdom Metazoa; phylum Arthropoda; class Insecta; order Lepidoptera; family Noctuidae; genus Agrotis; species Agrotis exclamationis. The sequence continues at coordinate 16,214,077 of OX465424.1, read as the reverse complement.
AAAATACAAAATTTTCTTACATATGCACTAATCTTGTAATCCGTCACAACATAAAAAATTCATATCTCTAAAACTACTGAACCGATTTTGATGAAACTTGCAGTGTACCCTAAGTTGAACAATACCTAGTACAACAAAAAAAGAATTACTTAAATCGAACTTGTAGTTCCGGAGATATGCGTGCACAAACATAAAAACATACATACATACACTTGTGAAATTTGGCACATTTGTTCAGACGCTGATATAGACTAACATATATGAAAACTGGGCAGTTCTGATAATATTACATACATACGGGTCGAATTGATAACCTCCTTTTTTTTGAAGTCGGTAAAAACACAACAAATAGTAGCCCACTGGTATCGAGAACAGGGTCTAAGCTACGCCCGGTCAGGAGTCCAAAGTATCATTATTATTATTCATTTTACTGGACTGATATAACATAATTTTTCAAAGTTTCCTAGCTTTTTTAATTTTTTCGCAACTCGCATTAACAGGGGATGCTAAGACAGGAAACCTCCACGTGCGCTCGTGGACTGGAGTTCCCTCTCGGATAGGTCCGGGGGGAAGACCAGTTTTCTCGCCGTCCGACCAAGGACCAAGCCCGGGTCGGTGGCGCGTCGTGTTTCACGCGTCACCGACGGGGCCCCTTATGGGGCCAAATGCCTGCTGGGGTCACGGGTTTTTCTTAACCCAGAATACCGTGGCCCCGGAACGTAAAGGGCATCCGAAGGAACACGGGTGGATTTTAGTCAGTAAGAGTCTGACAGTCCCTTCCGCCCCACCCAGGGCGGGAGGCCTCATTTGATGATTTTACCACCTAAAAAAAAAAAAAAAGTTTCCTAGATTTTTGAATTTTTCCGCAACTCGCATGAACAGGTCCCCTGAAATTGTGTTTATAAAAGCATTTATAAAGCAATAAAGTAAAAATTGCACCATTTATATTCTTAGAATAGTACGTAGATGAATAGTACATTAGGTATGATTATTTTGCATCAAAACGGTTGGCGTCAAAAATTTAACATAGTCATAAATTTAAGGCAAGCACATTTCGAATTCTCAGAATATTACCACATTTGTGTGGTGTTTTGTTTCGTATTTATAGGTAACGAGTTGTTTATACGTGCAACATTTTATTTCTGTGTAAATACTACCAAAGATTTCTATGAGAACTACGCAATATAACTAGTCTATGAGCTGACGAATATAATATATATTAATTATCTGCATACTTATAAAAAAAACTACTTCTTTTGACATACTTACTTATTTAATTAACTAAAGTTCAACTACGACTACGTACACAGCAAAACTTTACTAAACGATTTATGTATTAGGGGAACAGTGTATAAGACGGGGACGTTAATAATCGCGAGGTATAACGGGGACTTATACTCTTTAGGCATACTTAACACAACACTAACGTAGAGCAAGCGCCATCAGGACGTCATTTGCAAGCGGCCAGACGCAAATGGCGTCCTGTTGGCGCTTGTGCTTCGTTAGTTTTGTGATAAGTTTGCCTTAGGTGTGTGATTTCCCATCATACCTCGTGTCCCCGTCTTATACACTGTTCCCCTACTCAGAATAATAACACAGATATAATTATGTAATACTAGTATGCAAAGGTACAGCTTATTCTAATATATAAAAATCATTGGCACTTTTCCTTATAACTCAAGAACGGGCTCACCTATCCAAACCAAATGCTTAGGCTTTGTTCGAACTATTTAGTAGATGCTTTATGTCAAGTTTGCCACTAGTTTATTATGAAAAGCCAAGGAGTATTTGTTTTTGGGGCTGTTTTGTAGGGCTTCGATCAATAATAGCTATTAAGTTCGTAGGCGATTTCCGGCCACTGTAGGCGCGGGCATGCGAACGGCGAGTAATTGGCATGGGTAACTTGCCGTCCTATCATGGACCATGCTCGGTTCGACGGCATGGATCTTTGTCAGTACAAGTATGACAGTAAGGGTAGAAGGAATCATTTGATGATTTTACCACGGTAAAAATGAGGGTCTTAGGGAAACGTATTTTATGAATAGTAAGTACATTCCAGTCAGATAATTTTCGAACAACACGCAGAATGAAGCCGCGGGCAGAAGCTAGTGTAGTACTTTTTCTTCGAAGGATGTAGTGGGTAGAAAATAGTCTATGGGTATTAAAGGTGCCTAATTGCTCCATTTCAGAAATAACGTATACTTTTCTTGCATTAGACTATTGACGTCATAGATAAGTAACTATTAGTGTCTAGATATAAATAATTCTGGAAAGTATCCCTAATTTAAAAGTTATACAGGTTGTGTTATATTTTCAGCAATATGAATGTATTCCTACTGAAGTCGACTCTTCAGGTGACCAGAGGGCTGGCCTATTCCTAGGCCAACGAATCAGCATTGCCATACAGCGTGGCAATGCTGCCAGCGTTCTGGGCACTGTTCCCGTTGACAGCGATGTGGACGTATTCTTTGACGCCCTTTGAATGTTTTTTCTTTTACTTATTATTTTGTATTTTTTTTTTGTACATATTACTAGTTAGTTTTTATTTATAGTTTGTTCATAATTTTAGTATTAGTAACGTATTTATAAGAAGATGAATAAACCCTAACTATTTTTATTAAATAATTAATAATTTAGATTAAACTATAAAGTGAGACACTGAAGTTATGTGAAATTGAATTGCAGCAATTTAAGGTCAAGTCAAAAAATATTTTTACTACACAAAAAAATGGAAACATTAATAGCTATAGATATCAAATTTTTGATCATCCAGAATAGTACGAGAGGCGAGAGACCAAAAATTGAAAGCATTTTCAAAGGCATATTTTTAAATTACGTCACATTGGTCGAGTGAGAAAGAGCTTGCTGATAGTCAGCCAAATCCTCATCATCATCAGCTGGAAGACGCTCACTGCGGAACATAGACCTCTCCCTTAGACCGCCACGCTGATCGACAATTCGCCACTTAGGAGAACAGTGTATTAGACGGGGACGCGGGGTATGATGGGAAATCACACACTTAAGGCAAACTTAACACAATACTAACGTAGCGCAAGCGCCAACAGGACGCTATTTGTTAAGTATGCCAAAAGAGTGTGTGTCCCCATTATACCTCGCGTCCCCATCTTATAAACAGTTCCTCTACATCCATCGTTGCCCGCGACTCTCACGATGTCGTCAGTCCACCTATAATAGTGGGAGGTCTGCCTTCGCTGCGTCTTCCGGTCGCCACTCGAGAACTTTGCTCCCCATCGATTATTAGTTCTACGAATGATGTGGCCTTTCCATTGCCAGTTCAACTTCATTTAAGAGCTATGTAGGTCTGCTTCTTCGGCAAATGTCGCAAGTGACAAAAAAAACAACCACTGGTATTTCTTAAGTATATTATTTATAATCTAAATTAAATATTAATGAGCATATTATTTGTTAATAATTATATTATTTATCTTAGAAAGATTAAAAGATAAACACTTTTCTAATTTTAATATTATTTAGAACATGTTTAACATAATCCGCCTGCATTGATTAAAAATTTAAAAGCTTTCAAAATATTAATAGAATTTATAAATTTACAGTTACGTCTAGTATGGTCTGTCAATGTATTGGGATTTCTACAGTCTACAAGTAGAACCAGTTTATGAACTTTCATTCAATCACGCACTCGTCCTGTCGGAAAAACAAAAGTGCGACAGTCTCTAGTGACGAGACTAGTTTTCAGCAATTGACGCTATCACTTTATGTGTGTATTTTTTTTATCGTTGTAAAATCAAATCAAATGAGTCGACCCGGGGCGGGACGGGAGGGACTGTCAGAGCCGTACGGACTAAAATACAATTAAATAGCTCTTTACATAAAACTTCAATAGCCCTTTAAGTTGCAGGGTCACGGTTACCTGGTGAGACAGTCCCGCGACCCTGGCAGACTCTGGCATGTGTCAGAATTTCTATTCAGAACCTAATCTTAAACCCCATGAGATGCTGCGCAGGAGTCGATCATACGCCAACCGTGTTTGTTAATTTGTCAATTTATTGCTAGTGTCAAATACGTAATAATACTTAAACATACGAGTATTACAATGCCTGTTTTTTTTTTCTAAACATTTAACAAAGACAATATAATTATCTAGAAGGTAACCCACACTTGGATGGTAAAATGTTTACAAATTAATATTTAAATCCTTTGGGTATTTAAAGAGGGTGATGTTGACTAAACAATAAGTATTAAGAGGTAACATAGCATGCTTACTTTATGCAATTATTTATCAATGTCATGCAAATATGCGAAAAAAATTAATCATTTACTTGATAGCTTTCCCTTTTTTTTGCGTTGTAAAATCATCAAATAAGTCCTCCCAGCCAGGGTGGGACGGAAGGGACTGTCAGACTTGTACTGACTAAAATCCACGGTGATCCCTCAATAGCCCTTTACGTACTAGGGTAACGGTTACCAGGTGAGACAGTCCCGCGACCCCGGCAGGCTTTGGCCCTCTTAGGGGACCCCGTCAGCTTGCTGACAGCTCTTTGAGCCGCGCCTGGAACACAACGCGCCGTCGACCCGGGCATGGTCCATGGTCGGGCGGCGAGTCACCCATAACTCACCGCCCGCATGCCCGCGCCTACGGTGGCCGGAGATCGTCTTACGACGTCCGTTGCCGTGGGCGTCTCCCGAGCTTTCCCCTCTCCTGGTTTTTCAGAGAAAATTGCAATGTTAGTTTCGAAATAATTTTCTTCTACTCAGAGCTTATTATATAAAGAGAGATATAATAGCTAAGTATATAGATGTAAGATGTTATAACATTGCAATATAGTGAACTGGCTACAGATTTTAATGAGGCAAGCAAGTACCTACGAGTACCTATCCAATAAGATGTTTTTGCAACATAATTATTTACTTTCTCTTGTTTTCGATGTTGTGTTTTTTTTATTCTTAGTAACTACTAAATACTGGTTGTTTTTTTTTGTTTTGAAAATAACAAGTTTTCTATTTTTGAAACACCGACAGAAAAAAAGTTACGGTTGATTATAATTATTGTGATTTCTTCTGTTTTAAGATTTTTATTTAAAAATATAGATTTAAAATATAAAACAGTTTAATGGGGATGGCAACTCAAAGCTATTCGTAGACGACGCTGCGATCGTTGATCCCATATGTCAGATTACTGTATAGCTTGTACAAAAAACAAACACGTATTTTGTTATAAAAATTGAGTTTATTCTAAAAAACAAAATTTAATATGGAAAATTATTCGTCAATGCAAGTGCATATACTAAAACCAGAACTAAGACGCCGCGGTGCATCTACAAGAGGAAAAAAAAGTGATTTAGTTGAGAGGCTAGAAATTTGATTCTATAATACGATTATTAATTCTAGTCAGTAAAATGACATTTCCAATGTTCAGGTTTGTTTCATTTTGTATGTATCAGTGACAGTTGCACTTGTCATTTTACTGACTCGAATTAATAATCAAACATTAGTTAGATTTTAAATTTTATTTTAAGTAGCTATTCTAATTTGATTTTAAGTAGGTATTACATGTGCTAGCCTCTACAAAGAATATAGTACTGCTTCTGACATTCTATATTGAGAAAAATGTCATCAAGTTTTGTGTTTGTCTTCTTCATCTTATTTTACACCTATTTTATAGATTGGAGCAATTTGGTAAGAATTTTAACTTCCTTACACCACAACTATCACAAATCTCGGTCCCGGTGATAATTCTTCCACCAGATGAACCATTTCATGATATAAAGAGCGATGCAATACTTAACCTCCAATAGAAAAGGAGATATTATTTTGAAAGGTTTATTCGATTGTTTAGTAATGGTATAATCATAGAATTTCATTAATAAATTCCACTAACGGCCTGTCCCGGCTTCGCAAGGGTAGATATTTGTTTATCATATAGCTTTTCCTTATTGATAATACAATTTTTGTTCTCACAGCTGTCACAGCAGCTACCCATTATTTCTTGATAGTGTGAACTGTCGGTTTGTATGTTCCATCATTTTTTCTGCCTCCTAAACAACATCTAGTTATTTTACATCAATAAAAGTGATTTTTTTTTTCAGAAAGTTCCTTTTATTTGACAGTTCGTTTGGGACCATATTCTCACTTGTCACTTTGACACTTGCCTTCCCCATTGATTCGTTCGTTTAATAATAAATAAAAGATTTTCCACAAAATTAAATATTTATATCAGTTTATGCTAGTGATCACAAACTTTTTTGATGTGTGTAGAAGCATGTATGAGTTTGATCACTATGTGTGTGTCTTTCATGTGGCACCGTAACTTTAGCGGATGAACCAATCCGAATGAGATTTTTATTTGAAAGCAGGTTTTCTAGCGATGGTTCTTAGACTTTTTATCAAAATCATGTCAACCGTTGCAAGGTCATTAGCTCTTTTCTTACACATTGGGTTTTTATTTATTTTATCAATTTATTTGTCCATTTTAAAATTAATTTGAATTTCAGCAAGAAACTAGGAAGGCTGTGTATCGTCTGCCTGTTGTGATAATAATAATATAGTGCGAGACTTATAGAAAAATGATGATAATGATCTTTAATTACGACGTTTATTATTAGAGAATATTCAGTAGAGAAAGTTTTAATCAAAGAGTTACTGCAATTAACAACTGAATAAAAAAATAGCACATGGAGAAGTGGGTACCTCTCTATGGCATTTTTTCAGTACGCATTAAAGACAGCGCTACATTATACTCGTATATGTCCTGCGGATCTAAAATTGACACTTCAGCAGCGTTTCTACTATCAATGTTGCTAAAACTGTTCTTTATCAATTGCCTACTTTATTGCTTGAGCAATATAATGGAATATTCCATGTTACCAATTTGATCGCAATAAACTTACAAATTCGTAGATGTTTGTAAACGCACTCACGACACAGGAAGAATACATATTCATCTCACTACACCCACGTGTAAAAAAACCATTAGGCACAGAGAAATATTAACCAATAGGATTGCACCACTGAAGAGGAGTGAAGATTTAGTGCAATCTTATTGTTAACTATTTCTCCGTTTCTCGGCTCCGCAACCTCTCTCCGCTCTTGTGGATAGGCAGCCTTATAGTAGCAAGCTAAAAAAATACTTTAGCAAACATTGATACTAGTAACCTTGGTAAAGTGGTTATATTTGACCCGCTGGAAAATTATAAATGATAAAACCTCTATTAATATTTTTAATTCTAATAAAATAACGGATGGATGTCTGCGCTGAATTAACACATTTTATTGATGAACGGAACAAAGTAAAAACATAAGAAAGGTACAAAATAGAAGAATACAGCAGTATTTAAAAATCGAAAATGAATTGAGGAAAATACCAATATATTCCTGAATTCTTTTGCATAGTCTGAAAGCCGTCTGAAAGTCGTGAAAGCTTTATCAATAGTGTAAAAAAATATCACAAAGGTGCAGTCCGTGTTACAAATATTTAGCTAGCAGCTCTTTCAGTTTTGTTGTCCCTGTAGCTTGCTTTGCTGTTGACAAAACATTTTTCAATCATCTATAGCTATTCATAAAAAACATGACGGAATAGTAAAAAAAAAAATGTTTTGCTGAAGAAAACATCGTGAAGAAAGTTGAGTGTTAATCTTGATGGCTATGAGGGGAAGGTAGAATGGCTGAAATATTAGGGTGTTAAACAATAAACTGCAGTAATTTCATGTACGTACTCGGTATCAAAAACCGAATATAACATTTAAAAAATTTATGAAAAAGCACATTTTTCAAGATTTTTTTTCAAAATAAATCTTTTTTTTTTTCAAGCATTTGTTTTTTGGCCAAATAAATATGTTATATAAAAAATAATATATAAAATAAGTTATTTGTACGTATTCACTATTCATCGAAATACGATGAATTGCCAGTTCAAAGTGTGCAAAATGTGATGGAAAAGTTGGAATCAGCTATGAACGCAACACACGGGTGAACGAACTCAAAGAGCAACTAAATTAATTAATTTGGCCAAAAAACAAATACTACTTTAAAAAAAAAATTAAGTGCTCGAAAAATAAAAATATGGAATACTCGTAGGTACCTATATTTGGTTTTTGATACCGAGTACACGAAATTCCTGCAGTTAATTTTTCAACACCTTGCATAGTATCGATAGATAGGTGAGAAAAATGTGGTGTCTAGGACATAATGAATCCGCATCAATAAAGCCTCCTGCAGACACACGCGATTAATCGCACGGGGCGACATGTCGCGGTCCATTCGCAGTATTTTTAGAGTGGAAATTAGCTTGGCTCGTTGTCGCAGCGCGATTAATCGCGTGTGTCTGCAGGAGGCTTAAATTGAAAATTCAATTAACTCGTCAGCTACAATTTTGAAAAATAATTTACACGTGTTTTTTCTTTCGTTTCCCAGTGCATATTTACAAAGATATCATCATCATCATCAGCCTATAAATGTTCCCACTGCTGGGACACAGGCCTCCTCTCAGTGAGAGGGAGTGGGCCTTAAACTACCACGCGGGCCCAGTGCGGATTGGTAGATGTCACATGTCTTCTAATTTTTGGTTCTAGGATATGCCGGTTTCCTCACGATGTTTTCCTTCACCGTTTTGAGAGAAGTGGTGATGAAATAAATTACACAAAGTAATGCGCCTGGCTGGATTCGAACCCACGACCTACAACTCGTAAGTCGGGGCCGATACCACTGGGCCACCACGGCTCTCAAAGATATACAACGCGCAAAGATATATAACGCATCAAAATTCGAGAGAGGGGCTCGTAACTTCAGGAGCAAGTAGATACAGTACTTGCTTGTGTGTGAAGTTTTGCCAATTTTAAAAGACATACACTTATTTTTTAGTAGGTAGGACACTTTTTATTTCACAAAATGGGCAAAGCCACCTGCATAAACTAGTAAGTCATAATGAAATACACAGAATTAGTTCATCATCAGTGTTACAGCGACAAAAAGCGGCCCCCACCGCAGCAGGCACGAACCAGCGGCGCTTCTGACATTTCTGGCATACCAAGCATTCGCCGTCATGAACACCGGTATAAGTTTCTACGGTACAGCATACCTATTCAAGAAATATTCAAACGGAATAGACAGCAATTATTCAGGGTACAATAAAACGTGGTAAGACGCCCTAGTGCATAAAACGTTTGTAGGTCATGGGTTCGAACCCAGGCGCATTATTATATGCATTTCATTTCATCAGCAATACTCTCAAAACGGTGATTGAAAACACGCTGGGAAAAGGCCTTTTATTTTTTACTACATGGTGAAATCATCGAATGATGATTCTGCCCACCCAGGGCAGGGCAGGACAGACTGTCAGACTTGTACTGGCTAAAATCCACAGTGTTCTTCATAAGCCCTTTAGATTCCGGGGCGACGATTACCTGATAAGACACACCCGCGACCCCGGCAAGCTGTGGCCCTCTAAAGGGGATCCCTGATAGTTTGATGACACAACAGACATATTACATCTACCAACTCGCACTGAGCCTCTTGGTGGGTTATGGCCCACTGCTTCTTACAGAGAGGAAGCCTGTGTCCCAGCAGTGGGAACATTATATGCTGATGATGACGATGAAAACTTAGAAACCGCGCCACGATTGAAGTCTTTTTGACGCGGCGCTAGTGTCCAGGTCATTACATCAAATTGTATTTTAAAAAATGTAGTACCATGAATTTTTTTTGGTGCCGCGGACTCTACGGAGCTGTCTGTGAAATAGTAATATCATTCATTCTTAGTTCGGGCTCGAGGGCGTGTCCTGCAGCGGTTGGGATCTCAACACGCAGTGGCGGATGTTCTCTGCCTCATGCCTCCTCCTGGGCTAGCATTACTCCTTCACAGAAGGAGGGGACTGCTTCCCATTCCGCCTCGCTCATTTCATGTTAACTGGTAATATAACAAGCTTGCTAAACACTGGTGATTTCATTAAAAGCCTTCTCAAAGTAAGTTATGACTAGCTTCGTGAACGCTAGTCATAGTAGACTGAAAAAGTCGTCTCATTGCTCATTGCAAGCACGGCTACGGACTTTGCAAGGTTTCAATTCTGAAATAGAATAGAAAATAGTTTTGGTATCAAATGCTTTTTTCTGCATAATTGAGTGGAGCTGTGAAGGTCAGACCTATTTATTTACTTTTAAGGCGAACGTTGCAGGAAATGTCACCTTTTTCATCAGATTATCAATTTTATATATCGTTTTTGTACCCAAAGGTTAAAACGAAACCCTATTACCAAGACTTCGCTGTCCGTCTGTCTGTCTGTCCGTCTGTCACCACGCTAGGTATCTCAAGAACTAAAGAAAATAATAAAATAAATATTTAAGAGGCCCACACAAACACCATGTTTTTTTGACAATTTTAAAGATAATTGTTCCGTACTACGTGTCCGACTCGCACTTGGTCGGTTTTTTGCAATGCATTTTTTTTTTTTTATGTGGCGGTCTAAGGGGGAGGCCTATGTTCAGCAGTGGACGTTTTCCGGCTGATGATGATGATTATTATTTAATCCTAAAACATCCAAGGTGAACACATTAGGAAACTCATAGGTCAATGGGATAAGCACGTAATTATAACCTACAATTGCAGCTCATGTGCATCCCATCCATCACGTCTATTAATCACAAAATCTATTATTATTAGGTTTTTATCGGCCCAGTGTCCCACTGCTGGTCAGAATACTTCCTCCACTTCTTTCATCATCGTCAGCCGGAAGACGTCCACTGCCGAACATAGGCCTCCTTAGCCCGCCACGCCGAACGACAATTCGCCACTTGCATCCATCGGTTGCCCGCGACTCTCACGAAGTCGCCTTTCATGAAGCGGTCCAATGCAACTTCGATTTCTTAAACGACAGCAAAGTTGGTGGAGTGTTCGAGCGTCCGACTGCGGCGTGTTGTACCTAGCTTTCCTCAAGGAAATTATTTGTATTATACAAATATTTTTTCCGGGTCTAGCTAGTGTATGAGTTTAATGTTTTTAAACACACCCATGACACAGGAGAAATTCCTAGAGTGGGGAAACTCAAGAACTCTCACTGTAAAACGGAAACATGATGTAACAAAAGTTCTGTAAAGATTTGGGCGCTTGAAAAAGAGTGTCCATGGAGTTTCTTGCTCATTCTTCTCCATAGAGATCTACGCTTTGGAATGAGCACCTACGGTACTTTCACAGTTTTTATGTCTTGTGACTGGGAGTGTAGTACCAACATATACCCAACATATCTCAAGAACTTAATATCAAAACTCGCAAAAACAACAGTTATTCAGCCACAGTAATTTCACGGCAGTTTACGTAATCGCAGTGACGTGGGTGGCAAACGAGGCAACGGCAAGTCGTGGTGGCCATTTCTATAGGTGGCAATACCACCTGCTAAGTCAGCAACACAGCTTCAAAGAAACCCCGACGTGAGACTTGAAGACACCGATCAGATCGTATTTAGTTTTATAAGATAATCCTTATTACTTCCCCCATCTCGAAATTGAATCGCGCCAAAATGGCGAAATCCTTCCCCACTTTATAGACTAGATAAAATAAATATTTGTTGCAATCTATTTGACGACTCGCTTTTGCCCGCCGATTCGGTCGCGTTAATTTAAAAATAAGTTAAAAATAACTAAAACCCGACTACGAAAAAAACGCGCACTGAAAAGTATAAAACAAGAACAATATTCATTTGACCGATATTGTGCTAGCCGTGGTCGTATGCCACCTAACCAATAAAGATTGCGTGATAAAACCGCAGGTGGCATACGACCACGGCTAGCACAATATCGGTCAAATGAATATTGTTCTTGTTTTATACTTTTCAGTGCGCGTTTTTTTCGAGTCGGGTTTTAGTTATTTTTAACTTATTTTTTATTTACACCATTTTGGGGTTATATTATTAATAATATTTGATATAATAATAAAAGCAAAGTAGCGAGTGAATTTCAATAATGTACTCATTAAGCCTTTTCATTGTTGATACCCATGTCGATACTGTGCGAAAATATTTTTTTTCCGGTTACGACTTTACATCCCCTAGAGGGCGCCATATTGGATTTGGTCACGTCACCTACTCTATAACCAGCGGACAACTGAGACGCTTCTAACGACACCTCATTTGTCATGTAGTGATAAGTAGTTTAGAAGTTATGAGGGAACAGACAAACATACAAACATACATACATACCGGTCAAAATCATAACCCTCCTTTTGGCTTTGCCGTAGTTGGATAAAAATTGACAATGAATTCGGCGACACGTCTCGCTATCTACTAACATACAAACATTATTATATTTACCTTATGGCGGCCATACACGTTAAGCTGGGAACAAACTATCGGACGCGACCGTCAGGCGCGGCTGAGAGACGCGGCTTATTGATATCTAGCTAGACATTTAATACTACACTGTGCAAACTATCAGCCGTAAGCCACGGACGTGACCTTGAGTCGCCCTCATTCGGACGTCCGAACAGAATCTGGCCGGCTGGATGTTTGTGAGTTCAAAAACGCCTTCTGAACTACCGTGCACACTGATAAGCCGCGTCTCTCAGCCGCGTCTGACGGACGCGTCCGATAATTTTTTCTCAGCGTTAGGGTTTGCATGATGATTTTAACCGTGCACGCGTAACCGACACATGCACCGAAAACTGTACAATTTTAACACGTACACGCTAGGGCTATGCTACGATATGCATGCAAGGTTAAAACCATCATGCAAACCCCAACATGTATGGCCTCCATTAGTAAGAGTATTTTTTTCGGTATGAATCTTGATATCCGTTTATGTACAACTGACAATAGAATACATTATGCAAAATTTCAGTTTTACTAATTCAGTAGTTTAGGCTTGAAAAAGTAACAAACTTACTTAACTTAGGGTGCTCCCACATTTATCCCGGCTCGGCTCAGACGACGCGATCCGATGCGAATGGCATTCACACTCACCCTTATTACGTTGACATAAAGGTTTTTGAACGGCTTAAGCCGATTCCGCGTCGATAAATGTGGGAGCACCCTTACAAAAGATTTCAGATTGCTATTTCCGATATGGGAGAAGCGTTTTTCCTAATTTCTATTTTGAGATTTGTAGCCCGTGTGGGATAACGTGATATTTCAAAGGAAGAAACACTTTAAATAAATAGAGTAATCCAACTTAGGTGGAAACACTGTAACGTTGGTGGGACCCGCCACCAATGGGAACCTCTTTGAAGGAAGACCAGAGTTCCACAAGTTAAACTGCGTAAGCAGTTTTGTGTGACGTACCAAGTAATAGGAATGTTAAGTGAATAAACCATTCATTCAAAACTAAGATCCTCTTTCAGGCGAGACTGCTCATAGCTTTTTTATCTGCTCGAACTCAGGTCAGGCAGTTCTCAGGTCATCATTATCATTATCATCAGCCTATAAATGTTCCCACTGCTGGGACACAGGCCTCCTCTCTGTGAGAGGGAGTGGGCCATAATAACCCACGCGGGCCCAGTGCGGGTAGGTGTCCACACATGTCTTCGAATTTTTGGTTCTAGGACATGTCGGTTTCCTCACGATGAAGCCGAAACGTGGTCCTTTACTATAGGTCTCATTAGTATAGTCCAACGAGCTATGGAGAGGGCTATGCTCGGAGTCTCTCTGTGCGATCGACTCAGAAATGAGGATATTCGTAGACGAACCAAAGTTACCGACATAGCCCAACGAATTAGCAAGTTGAAATGGCAGTGGGCAGGCCATATAGCACGCAGACCTGACAGCCGATGGAGCCGTTAGTTTCTCGAATGGAGACCACGCACCGGCAACCGCAGCGTAGGACGTCCACCCACAAGGTGAGTAGAGGATCTTACGAAGGCCACAGGATCACGCTGGATGCAAGCCGCTGCCAACCGGTCCTATTGGAAGTCTAAAGGTGAGGCCCATGTTCAGCAGTGGACGTCTTACGGCTGATATGATGATGATGATGCACCTAGCTGGGTTCGAGCCCACGAACTGCAACTCGGGCCGATAGCACTGGGCCACCTCTGCTCCCTGTCTGTCCGTTGCTGACTGATCTCAGGTCATACCTACAGTAATTTTACTCACATAATATATGCACTAAAATAAACCTACCTTAATTTTGTCTAGACCACTTTAATGCTGGTGAGCCAAGCGTGCAGTGTACCGGTACTAGAATTGCATTTTTAAGTGTTAGGTATCTAACAAATTGCAGATACGTACTAATTATTTGCATACAAAAGTAACAAGTTTTAGTATTCGTTTTTTTTTAAACAAGAATTGGTATTCCTGAAAATATTGTGGAAGATAAAAATTCAGTTTTGAGATTAGTGGTTGCGATAGCCTAATTGGTAAGGCGTCTGGAGTACTTATCCAGAAGACGCAGGTTCGAGCCCCACTCGCAACTGAATTTTCCGATCCTCAAAATATCTTTGCGAAGACGCGACGCAGGCATTATTGCGTTAAATGTAATAACAGAGATAAAAAATAGTTTTAAAAGATATCGTAAATTCGTAATACTCGAAGACATCAATCAGGCAGGCATTTATTTTTCCATTTTTTGAAATAAAATAGTAGTTGCTCTGTCGTTTGATAAGTTTTTTTAATATTTGAGTATAAAAGACAAAAACAGTAGCCCAACGGGACCACGAACAGGGCCCAAGAAACCAGAGCGCGGTGGTCATGGGTCCAAATAGAATCTCTTAAAAATGCACGCCGTGTCTAGAAGTAGGTAAGTACTGCTTCCTGAATCATGCCACTGATCCAATTGCCTACGAGAGCTTTCTCAGGTGCATAATACCTACAACAATTATTATAAGAATATACTATTTATTAAAAAAAACAAATGAGAAACCTGTGCATTTACTAATTCATTTTATTCCTTACTCTGATAACTTTACAAACCACTTCATTAACCTTCACTGTACACAAATTCATACACAGTCGCCTATTGAATTAATCACACCCACAAAATCTGTTCAGTTAACTTCTAAAACCTCTAACATAATAGATTCGGTTACTATTCTAGTCGCAACAATCATCAATCTTTTTGCTACAAGTTATAAGTGTTATAACCTAGGCAAAT
Source organism: Agrotis exclamationis (assembly GCA_950005045.1). Lineage (NCBI taxonomy): Eukaryota > Metazoa > Arthropoda > Insecta > Lepidoptera > Noctuidae > Agrotis > Agrotis exclamationis. The sequence goes on along the minus strand of OX465424.1, from coordinate 16,199,032 downwards.
TTAATCAAAGTTGGTTCGTATGCATCCTTATGTGTAGGTCGCGACGGACATTCTCGTTGTACGTCTGATGCCGTCTGAATCATTTTTTGCGCTGTGTCTACTTCTTACCGCTTAAAAAGCGTGTTGGGCATCGTTTTTTCTACAAGCCCGTCGCGTCGTGACCTCGGCTGACATTAAAAATGGTTATGCTATGCGCTCACGTGCTACTTTCTGCTGAAACAGGCTTTGATATGTCTGCTTCCATATTATCGGTGGGATTCAGACGTTTTCTTTCACGTCACTAGACGTCTGAGCCGAATATAATGTGCACCTGTCCTAACAAACGCTTTCTACAGCAGACAGAAAAAATAAATGTCTGTAGTTCCGTATAGTCTTTGTGTTGACGTTTCCTTATAATCCTTGTTGCTTCTTGTTTTGACATTCATTATTTGAAGCGCTCGCGCTCGTGGCTCGGGGTACATTTTAGGCTTGTTCAAATGGTAACTTATTGTTTCAAAGCGACCTTGGTATAATTTTTTCTTGTTTTCTGTCTCTTTTCCTTCATAATTGATCCATGTTTTTTTCAATAAACGAGTGCGTCTTCTATTGTTTCATTGGTGTTTTTTTTTATTGTGTATCTAACTTGGTATAGAATAGAAAATCTATAGAAATATTTAGCTTCGTTCAGTAATAAATTAACTAATTGATTTTGGTATAATGAAATGAAAAAATATATGAAATAATACTGTATTTTAAACTCAGTCTTCCTTATAGCACGACCAAATTCGCATTTTTTTCTGAAATATTTTAATTTTATTTAAATGTATTGAATTACCATTAATATAACTTGGTTGTGATACTTTTGAACTGTTTTTTGGATACTTTTATAAAAAAAAACCATTTTCAAAAATCCTAAATTAATGCTGATAAATGCATTTATGCAAATGAAAGTAGGTGTAATTATATTTTGAATAGCTGCTACTTTCTTTAACACGTCAATTATCTATTTAAAGAGATACAAATTTTGAGCTTATTATTAATTTTGCTTTCAATTTGAATGGTTAAGCCTAAAAATTGCTGTTAAATATTTGATTAAGTATCGTCAAATTAGGATTTGTGATTTCTATTCAAAAAAACATCCAGGTCTTCTAAACTTGTAACTTTTTTCTTTTCTAAATAAACCATTTTTTTTTGTTTCGGTTCTTAGGTTTTTAAAAACGGTTTTTTATCTAGGCCTTGTTCTTTACTACAGCAAAACCAGAAGTCAATGACATATTGAGGAAAACTCTCCGATACTTGTCTATAAAGAGCATGAAATCTGCGTGACCGATCTGATGATTTAGCACTACGGCTTGAATTACTTCTAGTTGACTCACAGTGCGGATTTCACGTTGAACTGACACAGAAACTATGGGAATTAACTTTATAATATACATTTAAAAAGTTTCGCTTGTCGCCCTTCTTGTATAGCCTATAAAAATCCCTAAGATCCCGATGATCTCTGTATCAAAGATCATTAAAGTCGGTTCGGCCTTACAATTTTTTTTATTAATACTATTTTAAGTATTTTAGGGATTTTTTTGTTGTTGCTGACCAGTTCCACTGTGGGAAAGAGACAGAGCTATACAAGTCGTGTAGCGCCATCTCGTTCACACAGACTACTCTCGCTTTAAGACGTCACCTGTATCGTGTCACTCTGGTGGGCAAAGGCTCTCTGCTTCCAAACGACGCTTTGTGCAGGTCTAACCATGTTTCCTCCGCAAATACAACTTTATCTTAAAACTAGCTTTTGCCCGCGGCTTCGCTCGCGTAATCAGTCGAAAATCTAAGAATATTTATACAAACTTTCATCTCCTATTTTATCCCCTTAGGGGTGGAATTTATCAAAATCCTTTCTTAGGGATGCCTACGTCATAGTAGCTTTATGCATGCAAAGTCTCAGCTTGATCGGTTTGAAATTGACAAAGTTTCATACAAACATTCATCCCCTATTTTATCCCCTTCGGGGTGGAATTGATCAAGATCATTTCTTAGCGGATGCCTACTACGTCATAACATCTACCTGCATGTCAAATTTCAGCGAGATCCGACCAAAGTCTAGGAAGATTTATACAAACTTTCATTCCCTATTTTATCCCCTTAGGGGTGGAATTAATCAAAATCCTTTCTTAGGGGATGCCTACGTCATAGTAGCTTTATGCATGCAAAGTCTCAGCCTGATCGGTTTAAAATTGACAAAGTTTCATACAAACTTTCATCCCCTATTTTATCCCCTTGGGGGTAGAATTGATCAAAATCCTTTCTTAGCGGATGCCTACAACATAACATCTACCTGCATGCCAAATTTCAGCCTGATCCGTCCAGTGGTTTGGGCTGTGCGTTGATAGATCACTATATCAGTCACCTTTGAGTTTTATATATTTAGATTTATATATTTAGATATTTTGCTTTAACACAACAGCTTCTTAAGTCTTTCCAACTATGAGATGATAGAATTCTAGTCTATAACTGAAACCAATATTTATTTAAAACCTGTTTACTTAAGATATTACCTTAAATTTAAACAAAAAAAATCTGTGTAATTCGGTAGACCTTGGTAATACTGGTTTAAATTTTTCTTGTTTTTGACAACCCGTAACTTTACGTTATTAATTATTCAAATATAATAGAAAATATTTTTCTATACTTCTAAAAGACAATGTATTGTAGCTAAGATAACACTTTAACCTTGTGTAAAAAAAATTACATAATATACTAAATGAAAATCAATAATGATTTATTCCAAATAAAGAAAATTAAAAACCGTGTCACACCAACCGTATCTTCGCACACATTAGTGTAGAATTAGCATAATAATTGCCCAATAGGTGCGTCCACACAGAACGAGCAGCCTCGCGAGGCATTTGCCGCGCGAAGCAGCTCGGTTAGTGTGGACGTGGCTCGGCCGAGGCAAAAAGCGCGCTAACGCGGGCGAACGACCGAGCGCCCGAGCCATCCAGTGTCGGCTTTTGTTTTGCTCACGTACCTATATTGTTTCGTGACTCGGTCAAGAAACAATTGCGCGTCCAAAGAGAGCAAGCAGCTTCGCGAGGCATTTGCCGCGCGAAGCAAATGCCTCGCGAGGTTGCTCGGTCTGTGTGGAGGTGGACGCACCTAATAAACAAGTTAGTTCTCTATTCTAGTCATAGTTTTACACGTGTCTGTACGAATTCTGTTTATTTAAAAGAAAGTGACTGAAGATTTTTTTCTAGTAAAAATAAGCATAGTTTTAGCTTTGAAGTGAAATATTTTCAGTACATATCATGCGTTGAACATATTGTATAGCTACTTAGATACTTATAGTACTAGACAAATTCATAGACAGACGTACAAGGCCAGACTATCTTTGCCGGTCAACGACCCCGTGTTTCGTCTGTAAGGCAACCGTTAAGTAAAAAAAAGAATTAAAAAGCGCTAGTTTGTAAATTGTCTACATTCAAGCCGAAATTATTTGTTTAGTTCAATAAAGATAATTACACAAATTCGCTAATTAGGTGAGGGTGCCTTATTTCGTGATTGATTTTAATTGTCATATTTTTGTGATATGACTATTATTTTTAAAGTCACAATTTTCTGAATAATATATCAATGCAATCTAGACTTATATCGTGTACCTACTGACTAGTGTTTTTTTTTGCGGACTCACCCGCCCCGCACCCTAGTGTTTTCCTCTTCAAACTTTATACAAAAACAATGCTTATTTATATTTAACATAGAGATGAAAGCATAACAAAGTAACTTACTTCCGAATGTTATAAAACATTAGTTAAGATTATAAGAAAATATCTCAATGCATGCGTAATCTTTTTTGCTATCAAAATACCTTTAAAAAGCTCTCCACAAGTTTGTTCACCGTCCACTTTTTATACGATATTTTGCAAAAATTTCCAGATCTTATATCAACAAATCATTGGCTTAGAATCGTATCCAAAAACCGGCCACAAACGTAATAACTATGATACAAATAATAATAAGGTCCCTGCGAGGCATATAAATAGATACCTAGTTTTTTTTTTATCGCAGACAACAAAGCGTTTTATGGCTATAGGCGTAGAATCATAAGTATCATAACCAGTCATAAAAATTGTGCCTTAAGAGCGCGTAACCAGAAAGTAGGCAAAGTCGCAAATAGCTGTCAAATATATTTTAAGAGTTTTAATTAATTTGCTAAATTTACTGTATGAAAATAAGAAATATGACTCTGTAGTGCACTAAAACATTGATATGAGAATACAATTAAAACACTGAATTTGAAGCTGTAACCGTTTCAGGTGGCCAAAAGGGAAGTTTCCAAATTCTTTTTTACATCTAAAACTATAGATTCGCTGTTACTATATTAATGATTGAATTCCCTTATAAAAATTTTAGTGCACTACAGAGCCATATTTCTTATTTCCGTACAGTAAAATTGCCAAATTAATTAAAACTTGTAAGTATTTGACAGCTATTTGTGACGTTGCCAACTTTCAGGATACGTACTCTTAAATATCAAACATGGTTTAAAAACTGAATTGTGAAAAAGTGGTACCAAAAAATTGTACGATGGACAAATTACTTTAGTGGCAGTTTGTGAATGTTTTTATCAGTTTATGTCTTTATTACTATCAAAACGTCTCGAGTAAATTAAATAAGCGTTTTATAAGACATTAATTATTCAAAACGTTGATAATAATCTGGTTGCTAATGAATTTTAAATTTCGGTACTCGGCGAAAAGGATTGATACGAATTCACTGTTTGGTTCTAGATATTATTTTTAAATAAACGATTGAAATACAGTGTGTCCGGACACGAGTTAGCGATACTTGAAGGGATTATTATAGACTCATTTTCATCGACAAAACTGCTTTAAAAAAAATTCTTACTCCAACACCTTGCGAATGGCGGCCATTTTAATTTTTTGATTTGTCGAACTGGGATATGTACAATAAAATGCAAATATCTTTGAATCCAAGAGACCTACATATATGCAAATGACTTTAATGCAAAGTTAAATGTTAAGGCTTTTCAAAAACTTGCAAAAGTTTTCTAAATAATATGTAGAAAGAACCAAAAAACGTGGGCAAACACGAAATTGTACAGAAAAATTACTGAATATTTTCACATTTTATACTCTAGCTCGAAAAGTACCCCTGTATTTTGTTTAGGTTTTTGCATTAAATTAAAAGTATTTGAGTCAGGCTATAAAATTATATCAAAATTATCACTCTACGTTAAGTATTTTAGGAGTTATTCTCACTTGAATATAACCCTTCCGTAGCGCATGTACCACCAATGTTACAGAAGCTGCATTCTTTGGGCGAGCTAAACCGTTTCAACGTAAATTTATGAGCTGGCATTATTAACCACCATGTAAATGATCCCAACGAATCACCATTAGACTGATATAATACATTTTTTTTTACTTTATGAAATCGGTTTCTTTGAATAAATTCAAAAAATGGGCCATTTCAGTTTATGGGTGATTCGTTGGGATCATTTACATGGTGGTTAATAATGCCAGCTCATAAATTTACACTGAAACGATTTAGATCGCCCAAAGAATGCGACACCTGTAATATTGGGGTACATTCGCTAAGGAAGGGTTATGTTCAAGTAAGAATAACTCCTAAAGTTCTTGACGTAGAGAAATAATTTTGATACCATTTTATAGCCTAACTCAAATACTTTATATTTAATGCAAACACCTAAGCAAAATACAGGGGTACTTTTCGTGCTAGAGTATAAAATGTGAAAATATTCAGTAATTTTTGTGTACAATTTCATGTTTGCCCACGTTTTTTGGTTCTTTTTTCATATTATTTTGATAATTTTCCCAAGTTTTTGAAAAGCCCTAACATTTAACTTTGCAATAAAGTCATTTGCATGTATGTAGGTCTCTTGGATTTAAAGATATTTGCATTTTATTGTACATACCCCAGTTCGACAAACCAAAAAACTAAAATGGCCGCCATTCGCGAGGTGTTGGAGTAAGAATTTTTTTAAAAGCAGTTTTGTCGATGAAAATGAGTCTATAATATCTCCTTCAAGTATCGCTAACTCGTGTCCGGACACACTGTATATACATAACTAAAACTAAAAATTTATTAATATTACGAACTATATATTTACACAAAGATAGATACTAAATTAAAAGTAAATCTAAAGTGTTATTTAAAAAAAAGGAAAACACAAAAATGCAGAGACACTTAGGAGTCAAAGTACTCCTCCGCATCGCTGTCATCTGGGAACGTGCCCAGAAGACTGACAGCACTGCCACGTTGGATGGCAATGCTTATTCCTTGACCAAAGAAAGAACCAGCCCTCTGGCCACGTGAAGTGTCGACCAAAAGGCTGTATTTGATTATACCTGATCCAATTGGTATAAAGAACTAAGCTAAACTTTAAGCTTGTTTAAAGCTAATCTTATAACTGATTCATAAGCATGTCGACTTCTTCAACATTCAATGTCCTTTTAATTAATAAGAACTAATAGGATAACTTATAATTGGCTTGTTAAATTTATAAACAGAGAAGTATTAGTTGGAAAAAACAAAAGTTCTTCTTCTTTAATTGACACCGATTCAGGGTAAGGAGGCTGAGTCTCGAAGCTAGAAAAAAAAAGCTGAAAATAAAGTGTTAAATACTTTTTTTTACTGTCAAGTTTGTCGAAAGTTTACCTTAAAAAAAGTGGTAATCCTGGAAAGTACCTACACTTTCTAGGATTACCACTTTTTTTGTAAAAAGTCATCAAATATGTCCTCCCACTCTGAATAATTGAGCGAAAGGGACTGTCAGGTTTAACTGACTAAGAACCAACCTGTTCCTTAAAATGCCCTTTGCGTTCCCGGGTCGCGGTAACCTCGTATGACATTCCCATAACAACGGGAGGCATTTGTCCCTATCGAGCCCCTTAGGTCCCCCCTTTTTTTCTACCTTTTCAATAAGACAAAGGAACCTCCCGAATCATCTGTGTCCGGTGAGGATCTGCGTCAAGCGGAAGGTGAGGACGCCTCTCCAGCCATAGCAAAAATAGGGGTCTTACCGCCACGCTGCGGCGTGCCCGCTTCGATCCCACGTAGGTTCTTGATCGGACGGTGAGCTACCCATTACTCGCCATGCGCGAGACCGCGCCTGCAATATGCGAAAATGCGTCTTCCACTATTGACGTTGTTTACTATACACACAAGCTTTAAAAACGTGAGAAACGAAAACCAATATCCATCACAAGAACTGCTATCTACTTTTTAAAATAGCAATAAAGCCTTAATTGCTATTTTCAAAAGTAACGGTTCTTTTTCTGTTCTTGGTATCGATTAAAATCTTCTGTCTGAATTCTTTGGCAAAAAAAAAAGTCGACCCAGACCAAACTTTTATGCTTTTTATTTAATAGATCCTACCTACATTCTACAAATAATAATTTTGATGTTTTTGACGGTGTTTCTATATAAAGATCAGACATCAAATTCACTCAATAGATAAAATATATCTGATGTTGGTAAAGTCAAGCTTTTATCATATTCCAGTCAAAGCTTACGTTATTCATTTTAATTTCGGTTATCTAAGGGTCCCCCCACATTTATCGACGCGGAATCGGCTTAAGCCGGTGAAGAAAACCTTTATGTCAACGTAATAAGGGTGTTACTAAAGCTATTCGCATCGGCTCGGCTCGGACGACGCGATCCGATGCGAATGGCATTAGTAACACCCTTATTACGTTGACATAAAGGTTTTCTTGACCGGCTTAAGCCGATTCCGCGTCGATAAATGTGGGGGCCCCTAAGTTCATAAAACGTATATTTATGAGGGAGACATACCCACAACATCGCAGTGGTTATATAGGCTTACTTTATTATATCTATGGTTTTTTTTTTCGTGGTAAAACAATCGAATGAGTCCTCCCACCCAGGGCAGGGCGGAAGGGACTGTCAGACTCGTACTGACTAAAATCCACGGTGTCCTTCAATAGCCCTTTGTGTTCCTCATATCATAATCAGACACAGGAACCTCCCGAAACTTCCGTGTCCGGTGAGGACCTGCATCATGCGCTTGGCCTAACTTATGAAACTTTCATCGGACCACGACGGTGAAAGATCTACGTATGACAGCCGAAAGCAACAGCTTAACATGCTTTCAGAGGCACTGAGGAAACTTATAATGTAATTAAGGCTCGTCCACAAACAAACCTTGGCTAGCGTGACTTAGCCTTGGAGACTGTTTAAAGCTTGTATGATTTTGCGACACGCTCGTCCAGACAGTTGCGCTCATATTATAGCTACTAGATACACGTGTTTAACAGGCCTGCGAATGTTTTGATACTACTTTAATCTTATGCTAGCCTAGTAACTGCGTGACGATAAGTTGCAAGCTGCAATAACAATGCCAAATATTATTATTTTAAATTCGATTATGTTACCTAGTAACTAGTAATTATAGTGCATTTGCACTTCAGTCAAAATATTTTTCTGTGACCATTATTACAGATTGGAGCTTTGTGTTTCAAAATTCTTTTAATTTATAATGTAGGTACTTAAATTCCAAAGACATTCCAAAGACACACTATAACAATGCCTCCGCTCCCTATTCTATAGCCTAAGCTACCTGCAGAGAAAATTGGTCCAGCGGTTTAAAAATGCGTAAAAGCCTAACAAACAAAGTCACTTTCGCTTTGTATCGTAAGTAGTAAGCTAGGGATATATTGGAAGACAAGCTTCATGAGTTGAATAGGGTTTTGTCAGGAAACCAAATTCTTACTTGTTAAATTTAATTCGATGGTGAAATTTGCAAAAGAAATGTGTCAAATCTTCCGTCACCCAGTACAGTTAATGGCGATCCACGAATGGCGATCTCGAATGATGCATTTGATTACAGTTACCCAAATTAAGATGACCAATGTCTGTAAAACAAGTTTTGCATGTTGTTCGCGCTGCAGACGGAGACGCATCTAATAGACTATATTATTAAATAATTTTATAACGTTCGAGTGGCCGCAAATGTATTCAAGTGGGTCGCCAGACGCATTAGCGCGAATTCCTAAAACCGACTAGACGTGTTCATATGGCTTCTTTTGTTAGATGTTTTTCGGCCCGTCTGGCCGGCCCCAAAGCCTAGAGGTCGACTCACACATCGCCGGGCCTGCTTAGAAAAGCCTGCCTTTTTGTAAGCCCAGAAGTAACATAATTATTCTTAAAACAAAGTTGTCTTACGTAACGGTCGTCGCTCAGAAGGATCCTAGTGCACAAAAGAAATAGCTACTAAAAATAATGTATGCGCCAGACGGTTGCACACATTTTGCAAGTGTGAAACCTGTTTTCGGTCACAAAAAACTAACGAATATCAAAAACAAATTCTTCTTATTACTAGGCAGGCAGTGCCGCGATGTGTAAATAAATACATACACTATCGCATCGTCGTAAGTGAACGCACCGCAAAACCTGAAGTAATTAGAAGGCATGATCAACGACTTCCCTACAGACTATAGAACTAACAGATTTTTTTATTTGATGATGATTTGAAAGAGAAATATTTTGAATGCCCGCTGGCTATAATATTTTAAAATAAAGAAACAGACACTAGATCCCAGACGGAAATAATTAGACGCCTCTTCATATGCGTTTGTCTTATTGCCTGAATTTCAAATAAGATTACAAAAAATCTTTGATGAATTCTTTTGTTATTTTAACAGTGCGAAAAAAGTGCAGCATCAACCATTTCTCAGTGACAGGTGTTGAAACATGGAGTAAGATAAATGAAAGAGGAATTAGCGGACTTCCAAGCTCTCTAAGACAATCTTGATCTATTGCAGTATCTGGTTGAATGCAATACGGAGTTTCGGCCAGTATCTTTTGGTAGATAAGTGAGTGTTATCTCTGAGCTCGGCTTGACTGTCACTAAAATAGCCACGAAGCATGATAAGACATCGTGACACCTGCGTTCGCGAATTATCCAAAGAATATTTAGTACGCATTCTTGAATAAAGTATACAAGTCTGTTCAAACAATATAGGCCTTCAGTGCCAGATGTATTGTCTATGGCAAATAGTTTACTCTTACTTATGCACCGTGTGACGGCTGTTTCAAAAGAATGGTATAAAGCGAGGTAAATATTTCAACCTTGAATGAAAATTTGGGAGTGCGTACCAACGTGATCGTGTCATTCAGACGCGTCGTGAAATTATCGGTGCAGTTATTAATCTATTTGCTGTTTCAATTTGATTTTGAATGTAATTTGTTGCCAGTCTTCTTTGGTTGAACTCCAGTCACAGTCATGACACTTCGAATTTAAATTAAATGCAGAAATTATAATTCTTAACCCATAATAACTGTAATCTGAATAATTTAACTAAAATATAAATAATTTTCACCAGAGTGAACTTTCAAACTTGATTGTCCATCTATCTAGCCTGTATCATCCCTCTGCTTTGAAATAAGTTACTATTTATGTTGCAGGTCAGTCCTTCACCTTTTTAGTTGTCCACGCTAGTTGATATTGGAGCTCTATCTTCTCGTTTTCTACATTCATGCTTGGCTTCTTCTTAACTATGTAACAGTTGGCTTCAAATTTAGCACAATACCCGTATGTTTAATGGATGGATTTCTTATTTCTTCCACAGCTTATTGAATTGGTAAAAGACCCTAGTCTTGGTGTGACAGGAATTCTGACTTCAACCAACGACGCTCATGATAGTCAGGACCATCATTTACTTGAGTATATAAAAGTATGAATAATGGCACAAGAATTCCTTCGTGAGCTCTAGGGTTTACATTTTTAATTCGTCTCTTATAGAGGTTTGTAAACATTTTATCGAAGTACATTAATTATCACCAACAGGAAATCCGATCAAGCGCGCGGGCATCTTCGAAATCGAAATAAAAAATATATTAACTTGGCCTCGCCACTTTAGAAAACGTGGCATCTCAATATTGTGACCTACTTCCTTTTGTGTACTGATATGCAACTTTGCAGACTCGGTCTAGTCTGACGACGTAACAATATTACTGCGACTAACTTTAGATATCTTGGTGAGATCTAGAGATTTGGATGCTAAGACATAAAGAAGAATTTTAAAAAATCTCTTTAAATAGCGTCAGTATTAGTTGTAACACACTCGTATCTTATAAACATTTTTGTTCATTCACGTAATTGGTAACTATTGGACTTGTTAGCCCAAAATATTACCTACATGGTCTATTCTAAAGGCCGAACAAGGATATTCGTTAAAAAGCCCGAGTTATGGACATAAAGCCTCCTGTAGACACACGCGATTAATCGCGCTGCGACAACGAGCCAAGCTAATTTCCACTCTAAAAATACTGCAAATGGACCGCGACATGTCGCCCCGCGCGATTAATCGCGTGTGTCTGCAGGAGGCTTTACCCTTAAAGTTTTCAGGTTGTAGTGGCAATGGGCAGGCCACGTCGCTCGTAGAACAACTAAAAGGGAAGAACAGTTTTCGAGTGGCAACCACGAACCGGAAGACGCAGTGTAGGTAGGCCTCCCACTAGATGGACTGACGACATCGTGAGAGTCGCGGGCAACTGGCGTATGCAGTGGTGGATTATTTAATGGGGAAGCCTTTGTTCAGCTGGGATGTCCACTGCTGAAAAACTTCCGGCTGATGATGATGATAATCTTTGAGACATGCATACTACTGTGCGGAATAAAGCCTCCTGCAGACACACGGGATTTATCGCGCGGGGCGACATGTCGCGGTCCATTCGCAGTATTTTTAGAGTGGAAATTAGCTTGGCTCGTTGTCGCAGCGCGATTAATCGCGTGTGTTTGCAGGAGGCTTAAAGCATTTGATTGAATATCAATCCATATCAATTCAAAAATAAAGTTTATAAAGCAAATGATACAATTCTCTCACACAAACCTAAAAACAATTGTTTGTATGCCACATAAACATTTGCTCAGTGCGGGATTCGAAACAACGCCAAAGCGCAGAAGGCAATCACTTAGCTACTACGCCAATTGCCTACTACTGTAGAGTCTTCAACTTTTAGTTATATTGTTTGTGTTGCGTTCTGTGATTTAATCGGAAACTTTCATTGGCCAGGAATGCTTAAGCCATAGATTATTAGATAAGAGCATAAAGAAAAATAAAACTTTACTTTACTGTTAATTAATTTATTAAATTAAATAGTCAACCCAAATTTTTGTAAAATACAAAATTTTCATACATAATATATGCAGTATGCACTAATCTTGTAATCCGTCACAACATAAAAAATCCATATCTCTAAAACTACTGAACTGATTTTGATGAAACTTGCAGTGTACCCTAAGTTGAACAATACCTAGTACAACAAAAAAAGAATTACTTAAATCGAACTTGTAGTTCCGGAGATATGCGTGCACAAACATAAAAACATACATACATACATACATACACTTGTGAAATTTGGCACATTTGTTCAGACGCTGATATAGACTAACATATATGAAAACTGGGCAGTTCTGATAATATTACATACATACGGGTCGAATTGATAACCTCCTTTTTTTTGAAGTCGGTAATAACATTCCATCATCAGCAGTATAGACGAAAGAATAGTAAAAAATCTATCGGTTTAACACGTACACACTACCAAAGAGTTTATTGAGAGTATTTTTTAGAAAAGACGGCACTTGTCACCCTTTTAGTGACTACTACTCACTTTGCCCTTGTATTGCTCGCTATCATTGAACGCGTGCACTTTGAGGTGCAATCACAACATCAAAGTATTTCATGCGAGTAGATGTAAGACGGCACTTGTCGCCCTATTAGTGACTACTGCTCATTTTGACACTGTTGTAGTTCGCTATCTTTTAATGCGTGCACTGCCAATTTTAGGTGCCATCATAACATCGAAGTATTTCATGCGAGTGGATGTAAGACAGCACTTGTCACCCTATCAGTGACTACTACTCATTTTGACACTGTTGTATTTCGCTATCTTTTAATGCGTGCACTGCCAATTTGGTGGTGGTCCTTTACTGTAGGCCTCATTAGTAAGCTCAGTATAGTCCAACGAGCTATGGAGAGGGCTATGTTTGGAGTCTCTCTGCGCGATCGACTCAGAAATGAGGAGATTCGTAGACGAACCAAAGTTACCGACATAGCCCAACGAATTAGCAAGTTGAAATGGCAGTGGGCAGGCCATATAGCACGTAGAAATGATGGCCGATGGGGCCGTAAGGTTCTCGAATGGAGACCACGCACCGGCAAGCGCAGCGTAGGACGTCCACCCGCTAGGTGGGCAGACGATCTTATGAAGGCCACAGGATCACGCTGGATGCAGGCCGCTTACAACCGGTCCTATTGGAAGTCTAAAGGGGAGGCCTATGTTCAGCAGTGGACGTCTTACGGCTGATATGATGATGATGATGACTGCCAATTTGAGGTGCCATCACAACATCAAAGTATTTCATGCGAGTGGATGTAAGACGGCACTTGTCGCCCTATTAGTGACTACTACTCACTTTGCCTTTGTATTGCCATTGAATGCGTGCACTTTGAGGTGCAATCACAATATCAAAGTATTTCATGCGAGTGGACGTAAGACGGCACTTGTCACCCTTTTAGTGACTACTACTCACTTTGCCCTTATATTGCTCGCTATCATTGAACGCGTGCACTTTGAGGTGCAATCACAACATCAAAAGTATTTCATGCGAGTGGATGTTAGACAGCACTTATCACACTATCAGTGACTACTGCTCATTTTGACACTGTTGTAGTTCGCTATCTTTTAATGCGTGCACTGCGAATTTGAAGTGCGATCACAACATCGAAGTATATCATGCGAGTGGATCTAATACAGCACTTGTCACCCTATCAGTGACTACTACTCACTTTGCCCCTGTTGTAGTTTGCTATCTTTTAATGCGTGCACTGCCAATTTGAGGTGCCATCACAACATCAAAGTATTTCATGCGAGTGGATGTTAGACAGCACTTATTGTCGCTCTATCAGTGACTACTACTCACTTTGCCCCTGTTGTATTTCGCTATCTTTTAATGCGTGCACTACCAATTTGAGGTGCCATCATAATATCGAAGCATTTCATGCGAGTAGATGTAAGACGGCACTTGTCGCCCTATCAGTGACTACTACTCACTTTGCCCTTGTTGTTGTTTGCTATCTTTTAATGCGTGCACTGCCAATTTGAGGTGCCATCACAACATCGAAGTATTTCATGCGAGTGAATGTAAGACGGCACTTGTCACCTATCAGTAACTACTATACTCACTTTACCCCTGTTGTAGTTCGCTATCTTTTAACGCGTGCACTGCCAATTTAATTTGAATTCAGTAGCTTTGAATTATTTCATACTAATGGATGCGAGACTTGTCGCCTTATCAGACACGACTCACCTTGCCCTTGTATTGCTTGCTATCTCTTGATGCGTGCACTTCCAATTTAAGGTGCAGTCGGCAATGAACCTGAAAATGTCTGGACTTTAAATTATCTATTAAAAAAAGCGTAACTGCGTTTTCAAATATTTAAACTCTTAACTTAAGATCACGTAACTTCTCACCTGTCTCAAAAAAAAATGTCTGTCATTTGTGTAAAAATATTTAAACTCTTATTCAAGATCACATAACTAATGTCGGTCTCAAATGAAATATCTATCAAAAAGACAAAGAGTTATGGAGTTAAGGAAAAGAGACATCAGACTCTTACTAGAGAAATTCTGTATTACTGCACGCTCATATTTTATGGGGCTTAAATATAACGTACTGCAGTTTGTGTATCGGTACCTACCTGTACCTATCCTTTCAAAAATAAAAACGTCGATCGTGTTACGTTATGGTTAGATAATATTACAACATGCAGAATGCAGCATCTTGAGGTAATTTTTTAACTAACAAGTTTTTTCTTCATCTTTCAATAATATCACCTTGCGTAATAATCTATTTTCGTAAATCTCTTTCAAAATGGCATAATGAAGATCCAAAATGGCCTCCAATAATTTCATAACGCAGAATCAAAGATATTGTTTTAAAAGCTTTCTCATGAATCGTATGACGTCACAAGTGAAAAAGCGGGAAACAAAATGCAAAACTGCGAACATGTGAGCTACTCGTATGGAAAACGAAAGTCTTTCGACGGGAGTTTCATTCAGGCGAAGTTGGCTCGCTCGCGGCTGCGAACGACAATGTTGGAAGCAACTGTGCACACTAATCTCTTGGACTCGGTAAAGAAGAAAAAATACACACAAAACGAATCATGTCGTCTCAAAGTACCTATTTGTAATTTTTCAGAAATATAAGTACACAACATTTATCGCGCCAAGAGAGTTATAACTTTATTTTAGAAGGTAAAATCATCAAAGGAGTCCTCCAGCCCTGAGCGGAGGGGAAAGAACAGTCAGGCCCTTAATCACCAAAACCCACAGTATTTCTTCAATTGCCCTTTACGTTCCAGGGTCTCGGTAATCTACTTAGACACTAGATAGTCCCACGGCGACACCGAAGAGTCTTTAGCTAAAGGTTCACACGTAGATACCGTCGCGTCGTTTATACGAGTACAACAATACCGCCTAAGTTAAATTCGATAAGTTCCCTTTTACAGTTCAGTTTTAAAGGGGTAAACCTATTGCCTTCATCGGGTTACATCCACATACACCAAACAGCCACTGAAAATTATGTAAACATTTTATATTTAGACTATATAAAGAGTTTGTTCGGTTGAACGCGCTGATCTCAGGAACTATTGGTTCGAATTTTATTGAAAAATCTTTTTGTAATTTTTAGTATATTTATCGTAGAAGGCTATATATAGGCTATATAATATCAAGCTACGACCGATAGGAGCCGACCAGCGGAGATGAAACCACAAGAAATGTTTTTTTTTTTTGCGTGGTAAAATCATCAAATGACCCAGTGCAGGGCGGGAGGGACTGTCAGACTCGTACTGACTAAAATCCACAGTGTCCTTCAATAGCCCTTTGTGTTCCTGGGTCACGGTAATGAGAAAAGTCTGGCGACCCCGACAGGCTTTGGCCCTCTAGAGGGGGGCCCCTTCATCATGCTGACACTCTTTGAGGCGCGCGTGGAACCCAACGCGCCGTCGAGCGGCGAGTAATGGGCGACTCGCTGTCCGACCATGGACCATGCCCGGGACAGCGAGTCGCCCATTGCTCGCCGCCCGCATGCCCGCGCCTACGGTGGCCGGAGATCGTCTGCCGACGGACGTCCGACGCGGAAGAGAAATGGCTAGTAATTAAATAAAGCGTTGAACCTTTAATCGAACTCAGGAATATCGGAACAATAAAATGCAAAAAAAATCTTATTAAACAAAATATAACCTCTATTCGAAATGGCGGCCTCGGAAGTAATTAATGTTCACCCATCCATATTCAGTCTGCAAGCTCGTCGAGATTTGCAAGGAGCTTCCTTTTTTTTTGTCAAATAAAAATAGAACGACATGAAGGAATGATATTAATTTTTTTAACAACGTGCTTTTATTAAGATGATCGGTACGGGTCGGTACCGATCGGTACAGGTAAATCTTGTATAAAGAAACCGGTAAATCTGCCAAGTCGCATATATTTGGAAACTGCATCGTATGGCTTGAAAGGGTTTGGTTTGTGAATTGTAAATATTGGTTTCAAATATATTTAACAAAATTGACAAAAAATTACGGTTCCCCCCTTACCTCCGAAAGGAATAGTCTCCAATTCTGGAAAAAAATGCAGATAATATAAAAACATGGTGATTGGGGGGCAATACGGAAAACTTAAAAAAAGTTGCAAGTTGCATCGTGTATTCGTGTCACTTATCAAATGAAAAGGCTTGTTTGGATTGTAAATTGTTTTTGTTATTTTAAAATAATTTGCATCAGAGATATTCAAGAAAATTTACTTAAATAAACGTTCGTTAGATAAGGGTCATTATCTCCGAAACTACTGAGTCTAAAATTCTGAAAAAAAATTACAGAAAATAGACAGATTACAGGAAAATTATACATATATAGAAGTCCATGATCTGTAAACAATTTATTTCTAGCCCTGCGGAAGGAAACAGCTCTTACTACAGAGTTATCTTTATAGATAATGGTACGGAACCCTTGGTTCGCGCACCAAGCATTGGCACCAAGGGTCCGACTCGCACTAAGCCGGTTTTTTTTTTTCAAAGAGACACTGAGTGCCAGAAAAAGCGTGAAAAAACTATTTTTTATCTCTCATAATAATTCGCTAAAATTGCATAGTAATTCTCATTGCACTTTGTTGCAGATTGCTATACTACTACTGGGTGACATCTAAACCCACTATTTAAAAGTTTTGACTCAGCAACGATACTTGAAATACCGACAATGCAATATAACAATTTGGGTGTAACTGACTGATAAGTTACACCCAAATTTTTGGATTTCATTACAACCGTTCCCTTGTATCAATACGTGTAAATATCACGCTTAAATATAACGATTATCTCGGATTTAACCTAAAAATCTGATTTTGTGCAGATTAGTTACGCCTCTTGTATCATGATTTGTCTATGACCCTTTTTTTTTTTTTTTAGGGTGGCAAAATCATCAAATGAGTCCTCCCGCCCTGGGTGGGGCGGGAGGGACTGTCAGACTCTTACTGACTAAAATCCACCCGTGTTCCGTCGGATGCCCTTTACGTTCCGGGGCCACGGTATCCTGGATTAAGAAAAATCCGCGACCCCGGCAGGCATTTGGCCCCATAAGGGGCCCCGTCGGTGACGCGTGAAACACGACGCGCCACCGACCCGGGCTTGGTCCTTGGTCGGACGGCGAGCATACCCATTACTCACCGTCCGCAAGCCCGCTCCGCCGCTGTGCCCTCTGCTGTTCAGAGGGACACGCGTTGGAGCGTCCACCCGACAGGCTATTTGCATACGGGCAAAGAAACCCCTTAGGCACACAGTGCCTAAGGAGAGTTTTTGCCCGCATCCCAGGGCGCACCAGCCCGAAAAACTGTTCTTCCTCCCGGACGTATCCGAGAGGGAACTACAGTCCACGGGCGCACGTGGAGGTTTCCTGTCTTAGCACCCCTGTCTATGACCCTTGACGAAAAAGAAAGTAGTATCCAATAAATTAATGTATTGCGTTTTCCTGCTATTTTTTGTCAAAAAGGCAACTGTTTAGGCTTTTTGTTAAGATAAAAGTGGAGGAAGAGGAAATAATTTTACTTATAAATATTTTTACTGATGTAATCAAACTACCGTTATTGCTCTATAATATTTCAGACCAGCTGTTCCCTGTGGTTTCATCCACGCAGCTCCTATTGGTGTTAGCCTGCTTCCTCGATAAATAATAATAAGGGATAACCCCAGTTGGAGCCTCATTTCATTTTAAATGCGTAATGGGCCTCTGCAAGATGGCTTCGGCTCCTGGCACGCCCTTCAAAAGTCCTGGATCCCTTGATCATGAGATCTTAAAAGACATATAAAAATAATAATGGCTTAATTGCTAAGAGCCTCGACCAACACCTTAGGAGGCTCTCGTTAGGCGGCTGGATCAAGGGCTTGATTCAGAAAGCAGTTCTTCTGGATACGGCGCGCATTGTTAGGAGGTTCCTTTCTTTGGAGCCCTGACCGTCGGTAGCTTGGACCCTGTTCCCGATACCGGTGGGCCACTATTATTTATATTTTTAAATGTTTTTGTTTTCTGATTTGTAAAAATATTTAAAAATGTTAATGATAAGTAAGGAAAGCTGAATAAAAAAAAAAAGATAATAATAATAATCTTTATTTCACAAGAAAGTGGTTACAATTATATTCGAAGTCCCTGACTCTTGTGCTAGGCGATATACCTGTATTACAAGAGCCAGTGCTCAAATGGACTAACAACCACAAAAAGCGGACCAGTAGGTAGTTCCTGAGATAAGCGCGTTCAACCAAATAAACTCATCAGCTTTGTAACATTAGTATATTGTAACGGCTTTACTGCTTTTTACGGCGAAGAAAGCCGCGCAGGAATTCGCAAAGGGGCAATAGAGTCGCAACAGGACAAATTTTCAAAATGGCAAATCCTCCAAAAGCCTGATTCCCAAAATGGCAAATCTTTTATTTTGTTGAATATACTTCCAATTATTAATTATTTTTAAACGTATTAACGCATGCGACGCGCATATCTTAAAGATGATTTTTGAGGAAAGAAAAATTCAGTTGCAAGCGGGATAAACGAGGAATAGAGAATTTCAGCTTGCAGTTGTGGGTTGCAATGGCCTAGTTGGTAAGGAGTCTGGAGTACTTATTCAGAAGACGCGGCTTCGAATCCCACTTGCTACTGAATTATTCTTTCCTCAAAAATCATATTTCCAATTATAGAGAATTTTCCATTTTGATCATTTGCCATTTTGAGAATTAGACTTTGAGGTTCGTGGAATTCCGGATCACAGACTTCGCTACGCTAACAAAATAATGTGGCGAGTAAAAAACCGTCTAGAAATACCAAACAAAACTATTACTTGCTTCCCAAGAAACGGGAATGGATTTCTACGAATCATTTTCTAGATCACCAATGATGGTTTTTTGCCGTGTTTTTTCTTTCTTTGAACAAACAAAGTAATTTTTACAGAGTTTTACTGTACAAACACTTTATTTGAAGTAGGGTTTTTGTTGTTTAAAACCGGTATTGGCTGAATAATTTGTCAATCAAGCTGTGGAACGAAATAGCAATATCACAAAGACACCCTGATTCTGTCTAAGCATTAATGAGTTTGCTCTACTCGTGATTCTTTCGTGGAAATTTCAGTTCCTGAATCTAAATATATTCAATGCTTTTTTTTTTGTTAATTCTCAAAAATGTAAGCTAAAGGAGAATGAGCAGCCGACTATGGCACTTGGTTGCGCTCCTTTTTGACACTTATAGTAGTGAAAATTGGACACAAGTAAGGGTTATTGACATACATGAAAGCAAAGTTAAATACAGATTGATATTTTGTGGGTTTTTTTTTCAAAAAACATTACTTACTCAGGATTTTATTAGAGGTTATATTAGGCGTCAAAACAATATTATGTACAACATACCTATATTTAAAAGATTAACCATATCATCCTTTGCCTCTCTTATTTGGTGGATGCGATAATAACAAAACACAGTTCACACAGCACGACAGATTATTTATTAACCAGTAGAAATCAACGTACACGTATAAATTCACTATAACAGCGCACTATACAGAAAGAGTCCAATTTGCTCGATGTATATCAACGTGAAGGTATCCTAAAACTCTACTCGACACGAATATAAGTTTACTAGCAGAGAAAAGCAAGAAATAGTAGTTCGCCGGTAATAACAAAATCAAAACAAAACAAACTCGAAAATCATGAGATTGACTTTGACAATTGACATTTCATCACTTCAATCAATTACGACATCTTAACATAATCGATTATATCTTTACATTTTTTATAAAACCTTAACATGTGTTATCATAAAATAAATCATATTAGAGTTAATAGAAATGCAATAATAATGGCTTTTAAGGTGGTCTTTAGGGACACTATAGTAGATTTTTTAATTGTTTTACGACTTTGTTCTTTGTTTAGTCCATCGATTCTGGTAACGTAGCCCTTCACTATACCGGAACAAAAATATAATAGTAATTATTGAAAATAAAAACCCCAAAAATGTTTTAAGTGAATATATGCTAAAACAAATTAAAAATAATAACATTATTTATAGATTTGCTTAAGTGACCATACGCTTAAAAAAACGAAACCATGAACGCTCATTCTCCTTTGAAATGTAGGTAAGCAGCAGCATTGTGTTTTGGCAATTTGTGGGTCTAAGAAAAGTGTAATATTTTTCTTCAGACTTGAATATTAATTATTTCCCAACCAGGTATATGGATACCTACTCGTACATATATGATCGTATAAATCTGAATACCGGACGTCTACTAGAACGACTACCTATCGTAGCTTCGTCAATTTAGGATTACGTAACAAAAAAATATGGGACAGATATTTTTTTTATCAAATTCCCTATTCTGCGAATCATGAAAAGACTTATAATTATCTTAAACAACGTAGTTAATACTACGTTGCCTCTAGCATATCTACATACAATTTCAAACTAAGTTACTATCTACTTATTCCCTTTTTATAGCCGAGTCAATCTTTTCCTACATCGTTGTACTAAAACTTCGCCAGACTCCTAACTTACTGTTTAATAAACCGCCAACAAATTATATAGTAGTGAATGTTGCGTCTGCATTGCCCCAGTGCTCCAGTTGGTGTTAAAGTTTATGATAATTATTGATGAGGAAATAAATTACAAGATTTTTACAGGAAAAACAATCATAAATATAGAAGGAGACTTTTTTTAGCGTGGTAAAATCATCAAATGAGTCCTCCCACCCAGGGCAGGGCAGGAGTGACTGTCAGACTTGTATTAACTAAAATCCATAGTGTCAATGGATGCAATAGCCCCTTAAGTTTCGGCGTCCGATTCCCGGGGTCACGGTAGCTCGTTAGTCCCGCGACCCGGGCAGGCTTTGACACCTTACGGGGGTCCCTATAAATTCTAAGGGGGCACGTCATAACTACTGGGATACGGCCTCCTCTATTTAAGAGGGAGGGCGCTGTAATCCACCTTGCGGGCCCAGTATGAGTTGGTACGAGTAGATGTCAACTCACACGTCTTCAATTATTTGGTTACAGGACATACTAATTTTCTCATGATGTTTTTCTTCACCGTTTTGAGAACAATGGTGATGAAATAAATAGAGAAAGTAATGCGCATGGCTGGGCACCCATTACAATACCATTACCCTTTTGCTCATCACAAAATATAAGGTATGAGTTTTAGAGTGCGTTTTGATAATGAAAGAAGATGTAGGGAACAGAAGACCGATTTAAAAGGCGAGGCTAAAAATTACAAAATGCGTAAGAACACCTCTATATTTGGAGAAAGTCTTTGTTCAGTAACTCAATTTATTAGAACGTCATACTTACTTATACCTATGGCATAATAATTATACTTTATGTTATGAAGACACATAGTGAGTCTATTATTTGCCATTCAATGAACATAGAAAGAAAAGTATATATGTAATTATGTAGTATACTTATTGGCATCAAAAAACAAAAAAAAAATAACAAAGCCATAATACATAAATTGTCGACACGGTTAGCGCAGTGGCTGAGCAATCCACTACTGCGGAGCGTGTCGCGGGTTCGATCTCTGCACGGAACAAATATTTGTATGATCTGCAAGTAGTTATTTCGGGTCTGGGTGTTTGTGTATGTGAGTTTGTATGTTTGTAAACGCACCCTCGATACAGGAAGAAATTCCTAGTGTGTGGAAAAAAAATATGCCTCATCTCAGCATAATACCAGAAAACACTGCAAGGTATGCCGCCTGACGCTGATTTTCAGTTGATAACAAAGTCACAGGTGAAAACCTAGTTTGGGAGCCAGGGGACCCAACCTAGGTTTATAGTGATGCATATTTTTATCTATCTTAATATGTTTAAAAGTATTTATATCGTCATGTTATAGTTATTTAGAAAATATCAAGAGATACACACATTGCATAAATATGGGTCAAACACAGAACCACCTTTTTGTGATGGAAGGAGAAGGAAGTCATGGAGCCCATGTACGATTCGTTGCCCAGCAGTGGGACGGTATATAGGTACTAAAAATAACAGTATAATAGGAAATATGGCATTCTGTGTCAAGTCAAGTATGATCCTTATCATACTTTTTTTTATTGTGGTAAAATCATCAAATGAGTCCTCCCGCCCAGGGTGTGACGGGAGGGACTGTCAGACTCGTACCTACTAAAATCCACGGTGATCCTTCAATAGCGCTTTACATTCCTGGGTCACGGTTACCTGATGAGATAGTCCCGCAACCATTAAGGGTCGTACTGGAACTGTATTTGGCATGAATTAACGAGCCTAGTAGTAGTCGTGATCTCGATAAGAAACGTTAAAATGAATTAATATTTCAAGTGAAACAAAACAGAGCTTAGTACGACCTCCATTTTTTAATAAAATAAAGAAAACTTAGAAAGAGAGAGTTACATAGCTTGAGATCAATTCGACACATAGCAAATAGGTCGGTGAGTCGTAACAACCACTTGCTAATGTTTTAATTTCTGTTTGTCATTGACTCAATAATACTTAGGTATGTGAATTGTTTAGTGCCCAAAGTAACAAGCCAAATTAAATTAATTAATAGAACAGAAATCAGACAAACAGTCCAAGCGAAGTTAAATATTGTCGATACTATCACTTGACTACTTGTTAAGGAAGCTTATTTATGTAAGCGACAAGACCAAAATCTCAGGTTTGATAAAAAATAAATTATGTAATATTTGCGTAGAGTCTAACAAACATGGCGATAGGAGTGACAGTGCGGGGTTGTTTCAATGTCACGAATTGGGGGCTCCCCATATATTATGTACACATGCGGTATATAGGTGTACATAGATAAGCACATAGCACTATTTCTATGAGCGCACCCCACCGATTGTAATCTGGGTGAGGGGCGAGCGGTTGAGGCGGACGGACCAATCGCTGTGCTCCCGTGACCAGAAAAGGGGGAGGAGTTTCGCACCCCTAGTTTTCTAGGGGTTAGTGTGCTTCCGCGGCCAACCTAGTTTGCCGTAACCCTCCGCGCGCCGCGCTCTCCCCGTATCCACTAATTTAGGGTTGATCAATCGGCCGCGCGGCTGGCGTTACGTAAGCGACACCAAACAAATTTCATGCGATGCAACGGTCGCTGCCGTCGGGCCCAGACAGCCAGTGAGCGGTCACAGCCTACATAACGAGACAAGCTTTCGATAAAATTAAACCCAAATAATTTAGTTGAAATCTCGTTACCGAGGTTTTTGTCTATAGATTTATTTTTCAGTGATCCATTGTTTCATTCAGGTCCTTTCGCTGATTTTTACAGCCTTTGTTTCAACTTTCATTTTCATTCAAATAGAAAATATAAGTGTTAACACGTTACAATACAACTACTAAATAATGAAAAACTGACACCATAAGTCATGACTTTCGTTTTCATTTTGTTATTCTATACTTCTGCAAGTGTCGAACTTGTTTGCGCATTTTATTTGAATCTAGGTTAATGAGAATACTTTATTTCAATACTAGATTTGCATAGCTAAGCAAAAAAAGGCTTCAGAATTGAAAAGTAAAACTGCTTAGCCTATTTTGGCAGTGTTGCCAACTTGTAAAAGCGTAGTTTCAAACAACCTTTTCATGTTTTGAGTATTGATTTTGACGATTGGAAGTATTCTTTGGTTTTTAGGAAGGTATCTAGACATGAGTAAGTAGGTACACAGAGCTGAATGGCCTATTGAACTATAGGCACCCATTGTAGTCTGAATGCTAATTGTTGAATTTTTCTAGCTGAATTATAGTGACCTAAAAATAGGTTTTCATTGTCATTGTCTGGAAAACAAATCATGAAAAATAAAAAACCTAGTTTCTGAATTTAGCGAAACTAATTGTAACACGAATATTCACGACTACAAAATAAAATGGTCGACCATGAAAAAAGTGCAGAGGAACCTCTGTGAACTCCCCCCGTAAATCTATCGCTCGTACACTACCTCTTCGAAAAACAAACTTCGGAGAATGTTCCAGTCCCGCGTTTATGCAAACTATCAACGGACGGCGACCTCAGCGCCACCTATGGAAATCCTTTGATACAGTTTTTATGCGACGTCATGGTCGCACTTTTAAAATAGAAGATTTTACCGATCTTTTTACTTGTTTTTTTTTTTTTTTAAGTTGTTAATTTACAAAGTTTAATATATTGTGTACGTAACTATAAGGGCGAGTTGTTTAATCAGTAGTTAGACTATTAAATTTATTAAACTATCATAACATAATATTTTATAACCATGGATTTTTTTTTTCAATAGTTTAACTATTGATCGGACAACTGGCCCTTGGGTAGGTAAATATTTTAAAAGAGACATACTGTTTTTTTAAGAATGTGAGTTTTTGCCACTTACATTCTTAAAAAAAACAGTATGTGAAACTGGTTTGATTTTTCATTACCGTCTACTATTCCCCTGCTAAACAAGTGCATTCCCCAACTCCTCAACTCCGTGGCATAACTTAAAGATCCCAAAACTCTTTATATTACAGGTGAATGAATTCAATTGAACTGTTAGGTACAAAGAAAAAATCTTTTGTCCCCAATTCCAACATCCGTAGTTACCGTGTCATTAAATAATAAAGGTTGACCACTCACAGAAATCTATTAAACAGCCAGTAGGCGCTTGCAAAATCCATACAACAGTTAAGTATTCCAAACATTTTTCCTTAAACGAGTGCCGCTACTTTTACAATTGACATTTTTGGCCGCTCAAGTGAAAAAAAACCCTAAGTATAAACAGATAAAAAACGTGGCTACCTGTCTAGTGACGAAAAAGAAGACAATTTAGGACATCGGACATCGCCAAGATAAATGTGACTTCGTAAGGAAATGTAAGTAAGTACCAAATTTGCCAAAAATTCGTGACTATAAATAAGATGTATGAATGGTAGCGGCTAGATCGGAATTCTGAATTGGGTTTGTACTACTTTTTGCGTCATGCTTTTCGGTTGTATTTTTTTTGTTGTTTGTTTACTCGGAACTCTGTCATTTAATAACTGATTGGGAATTTTATTTTTAGGTTATGAGCCTTTCCATAAAATAAAACCCATTTTTTTTCCATAAAATTAAGATGTATTTCATTTTTTGGAAATTAGGGGTTTTACTTTAAAAAAATTAAGAGCTTGAGGAAACTAGGGGATGACATTAAATAGGCACACAAGATTTTGCGTTGAAATTCGCAACTAAAAAGTGTAAAGTAAAAATATGTTTTTGATAAAAAGATTTAACCGATTTCAAAAACAACCACAAAAATGCAAAATAATTTGACTTTCGGAAGTCGGTGGTAGAAAACTAAATAAATTAAAAAAGTAAAGACGTCCCAAACCATTTCTTTTAAAAGTGGGTAAATCTTTCTTATTTAATTAATTACTCTACCTCATGTAAGAGTCTATTAAATAATAGACGTGGCTTGCATTCCATACCGGAAGATAAAGTGTAGTTAAATGAGGTTAGTAGGTAATGTTATGGACATGAGGTATGGAGAGCAGCCCCTTAAACCCCTTCGTACACAAGGCGACGCAAGTCTCCGATACCTTACGATTAGGAGTAAATGATACTGTGACATCTGATTGGGAGAATGGAAGAAGAAAAAAACCGGCCAAGTGCGAGTTGGACTCGCCCATGAAGGGTTCCGTAGCAGCAAGCATAGATTAGAGATATAATTATATTGAGATTAGTAAGTAATATACACAAACAATAAAAATAACTTTGTTTTTCATAGTATTTGTATGAATGGCAAAGTTATATTTGCGGTTTTTGAAAATGTACTATATCTCAAAAACTGCTAACTGTATCTCATCCAAACCAATTTTCGTTGGTAGTTTTGGTTGAGGTCTACATTATATATTTTTTTTAGTTTTAACATTCTCTTATTTTAGAAGTTACGGGGGGGGGGACACACTTTTTACCACTTTGGAAGTGTCTCTCGCGCAAACTGTTCAGTTTAGAAAAAAATGATGTTAGTAACCTCAATATCATTTTAAAGACCTATTCATAGATACCCCACACGTATGGGTTTGGTGAAAAAAAATTTTTTGAGTTTCAATTCTAAGTATGGGGGGCACCCCCAAAATTTGTTTTGTTTTGATTTTTGTGTGAAAATCCTAATGCGGTTCACATAATACATCTTTCTACAAAGTTTCAACAGGATAGCTCTTATACTTTCGACAAAAAGTGGCTGTGACATACACGGACAGACAGACAGACAGACAGACAGACAGACATGACGAATCTATAAGGGTTCCGTTTTTGCCATTTGGCTACGGAACCCTAAAAAGTGTTGCGCCGACCCCAAGTAGAATGGGATAAGGGCAGAAACATGATGACTTAACTTTAGGTGGTTTCTATTTTAATTTTTAAGCTATTGCATAGCTTTTATCGCAGGCTCTGAACTCGGCGCGCGCGAAAAACGTAACGAAAAAACCTGACCACATCTGACAGCACGCATCGTCTAATGTCGTTTCAGTTCGGGAGACTTCGGCAATCATAAGAGTATGGACATACGTGCTCATTACTAGCACGAAAGCATGCTTTTATTGAGCAAGGGGCAATTTTATTGAGGGAGAGGGAGAGGGAGACGGAGAGAGAGAGGGAGAGGGAGAGGAGAGGGAGAGGGACAGGAAGAGGGAGAGGGAGAGGGAGGAGAACGTTGCTTGACGTTTCACTTGATTGATGTGGCTGACCATAGCCTAATTAGTACAGTAATAAATGTAATAAATAAATAAATAATTATAATTTCATAAGTTGATAAAAAATGCTATGCAATAGCTTTACCGCGGCAGTCCCCGAGAGCCACACGTATTTTTTCTTTAATTAACTTAAGCTGGTTATGTCACTGTTATCTGTCTTAACCTTTCCCAACTATGGTGGAATCAACGATGTCCCATCAGGATCAGGATGCAGCCGAGAACCAGTATTTTACATGGAGCGACTGTTTAAAGATCTCCACAACCCAGTAGCAAAGTTTGGGTCCACTAAATATAATTTTGTGCCAGCGACACTTCATTTAGTGTTGGGTATTATACCGGTTTTTATTTTTAGTGGTAAAATACTGTAAGACTCGTACTGACTAAAATCCACAGTTTTCAATAGCCATTTTCGTTCCAGGATCACTGTTACTTGATAAGACAGTCTCGCGACCCCGGCAGGCTTTAGCCATCTAAGGGGGGGCCCGTCAGATAGCTGACAGCTCTTTGAGCGTGGTACACGACGTCGACCCGGACAATTAATATACCGGTGGTTTAATCTACTAAAATAATGGTATCAATATGACTTTCCAATGGTCAGCCTGTGACACTACATTGAAGGAAATGGCATAGTATGGTAATCTCGCACAACTGTTGTTCTGTTATTTACGAACTTCTTACTACTGCAGATTACTAATAAATAACATGTAAAAATATATATTATGTAGATAAAATCTGGCATAAATAAATGTTCAAATGTCATTATGACACAATCCTATACCGAGACCATTGACCGACCAATGATCGACTAATGAATATAGCAAATTAAGAGCTTTTAGCAAAATGAAATAGGGATCGTGTTGGAAAGACGAATTTATAAAAATAGGAGACTTGGGCCGCTGGTTGTCAGACTTTCAAGATACTGACTGCCATCACAGGGAATTTACAAGAGGGTGTCGAATCTTACGTGTGAAAGTAATGAATGTAAGTATTTCATTTCCAGCATAATTACCATTTTTATAAAACCGCAGACAAAATTAGTGATAAGATTTTGAGTTATGATATAAAGGGATTATACAAAAATAAATACTTTTCCAAAGTGATTATTTGATAACGAAGTTCTGAGGTAACAAACATAAAAAAAACATAGGTAACCTCTTCCTGTTTTGAAGTCGGTTAGGTAAGAAAGGTATCCCATGTCAACAATTAATTAATTGTCATTCTATTTATAACGAAACATCATATTCCGACACAATCACTCAAACTTTTTTACAACTCAAATGTACGATCACAAAAAAGTATCGGATTTTCCAGTTCATTTATTTTTTCTGTGTCAACGAGTAATTAAGTTTGTGGGTAAATTTAGCTAGCATTGGGTTTTATTTGAGCTTGGACAGGTATGCTTTTACAGCTTTAGGTTTCCCCCATATTTTTTTTATTTTTTTATTCCACAACTATCACACAACGCCATCTAGTCCCAAGCTAAGCAGAGCTTGTGTTATGGGTACTAGACAACTGATAAACATACTTATATATTTCTAAATACATAAATATTATAGATAAAAACGAGCTTTATATGTATAGTATAATATTACACCCAGACACAGAACAAATGATCGTGCTCATCACACAAACATTTGTCCTAGGTGGGAAATGAACCCATAGCAGTCAGGGTCACTAACCACTAGACCAACAGGCCTGTCGTATATTGTGATCATCATCTGCCTAGCTTTTTCCCAAATATGATGGCGGCTTAGCCTCTTCGTACACAACGCGACGCAAGTCTCCGATACCTTAAGACTTTGGTATACAGGCGACTATCGCAATACAAATCCATAAAGTTTCGTAGAAGGCACCCGTTAATGGATACTTAAGTCGTTAGCTATCGGAGACTTGCGTCGCCTTGTGTACGAAGGGGCTTACGCGTCTGATCTCTGGTGCAACCGAATGCGAGCCAGTTGGCGACTGCCAGTTCTACTGCTGCTCGGTACACAAGCTTCGGTCTAAAGCTTTTCCGCTGAACATTGTTTCAAACCAATTTGTTTTAATCATACCAACCCTGATTAAAACTAACTACACTGTCCTAGAGTTCATTCAGTGAAAGTTCTCAATGTTTATAATAAGTATATTACAGTCCATGGACGTTTTTCTTAAACTCAAAGATTGGCGGAAAAGTTTCCTCAGGTCGACAAAGTCAAATAATAAGAATATGGTTGGCGAAGCCCGACAAAAGCTGTGGCTCCACAGATATACTCTCACTATGCTGAGCCTGCAGAAAAGCTCCCAGCAGGCCATCAACCTCCATGGCCCCCTGGAAGACTTGAAACAGACTGCGAAGCCAAGTTGGTCGCTGCAAGTACCTACAACATGGCCCGATGTGGTATACTAATGAAGGATGCGACTGCGAAGCCTCATCACAAATGATGGCCCACTTTGTAACTTGCTCTTTGTGTAATTCCACCTGCACTTTAAAGTACCTCTCCGAGGTCGCGGGACTGTCTCATCAGGTAACCTTGACCCTGGAACGTAAAGGACTGTTGAAGTACACCCTGGATCTTAGTCAGTACGAATCTGACAGTATTATACCTCTCGTGCCGCCCTGGGTGGGAGGACTCATTTGATGATTTAACCAAGATAAAAAAAGTACGCTGTAGGTAAATACCGAAATCTTGTGCTAAGAACAACCCTGGAATACAAAGTACCCATGTCACGTATTCATCATCTACTTATGTATATCTAAATCTGCACTTGCTGAGATTCCCTGCTCATCCATACCGTAACCTAATTTAAACGTCAGCAAAGAAGCCGCATGCCACCTATTTATTTTAAAATTTTAGGGTTCCGCTCACATGAAACCGACAAATTGAATTTTTTCGACAAATTGAAGTAAAAGCTTCATAAAACTTTAATATTTTTATACACTTGATGAATATTTTTGATGACTCAAAACTGAGATCTAACAAAAAAATTATAATTTAGGAGTACCTACCTATTAAAATAAAATACACAACACTTGAGCGAATCTTAACGTTATTATCATACATTCAAATACTATATTCGCTTACGTTACACTTTCGCCAATAGAACTTTCATTATCTTTCTACGGCCGAACTTTCTTTTTGAATAATATGTCTGGGTTCTCCTTACGAAAGATAACAACTGAAATATTTGAATCTATCTATTTTCAGTTAAGATTATAAATAATTAAGGGGTTTCGGAAGACGCAGCGTAGGCAGGCCTCCCACTAGGTGGACCGACGACATCGTGAGAGTCGCGGGCAACCGATGGATGCAAGTGGCGAATTGTCGTTCGGCGTGGCGGTCTAAGGGGGAGGCCTATATTCAGCAGTGGACGTCTTCCGGCTGATGATGATGATGAAGGGGTTTTCCAATAAATTTTATCTTTTCGACTTGCTGTTGAGTCGTGAACTTGCCAATGCCATGGTGATTTGACATAAGTAACTGAATAATGAAAAAAAAGATTTGCCAGATGTCACCAAGGCAGAATGGCTGCCACCGGCCGCCAAAATCTAACCACACCTATTAAAAACCCTGTATAATACTTGTTGGAGAGGTAAAATTGTAATAACAAATCAGTTCTCTATTTTGCAAAACTATATCTATCTTCTATACTAATATTATAAAGCAGAAGAATTTGTCTCCACATGATTTTTTTTTGTAAGGAACCATCCTTAGTACAAGAGCAGTACATGGCCATTTTTTTTCTATCATTAGGAGCGTCTTTTTATTTGGCACGGATAGTTACGCTCTGCTGGGTTAGGATTTCCCCTGATCGAGTAAGCTTGGGTCAATGACTGTCTACACTAACCCAAAATAATCTTCAACCTGCTACCAGCCTCCTATTTATAATTACGTGAGTAACAACAATATCACATTACTCTATGAACATTTTTTTTTTGAATAATTTGCTCTCTAGAATTTTTTTCTGCATCTTGGGTGCGTTTACAAACACTGAAACTGACATACAAACACCCAGACCCGGAACAACTAGGTACTTGCAAATCATACGAATATTTGTTACGTCAATGCCGTTTTTTTGGAATTATTAAATAACTTTGGTGTCTATCTGCCATAGACATTTCTTTGGAGTAAAAATAAAGATTGTAAAGACGCCAGCAGGTCAAGCGTCAAGCTACCCGAAACTGTATTTTTATCCCAATGAACCTTGAACCTAATGCTCTAGAAATAAAGTCGAAAATCTATCAAAGAAATCTGACAGATTGTAGTAGCTTGATGTGCTGGCGTCTGTACCTATCTCAAATACATCTTTGAAAAAGTCAATTTTAATGGAAAATATTGCTGCATGACGTAAATTAAAATTTAGAAAACACGCATGCAACAATAATCTTATATCTACTAAATCTTAATAAGTTTTTAATTCTTAGTTATTTTTCGATAGAACAAGTTTATCCGCTATCTCTCCATAAGTGGTGCTTTTCAGTGAGATGTAAAACAAACTTGAAGCGAACTTACATTCGCGGCAGAAGAAAGTTGTTCAAAGTTTTTCACGATCAAGTAGCTAAGCTATTTAAAAAAAAAAGAATGGTATCGAGAATTCGAAAAATAAAAAAAGAACAAAGTATTCGAACACTGTTTTTGTGATAAGCCGATAAAATCAAGACCGTCACATTGGAAATTTCCGTGGGGAATCCCCAAAAGTAAAAGGCATTTCGGACATTCACTAGGCACTTGTATATAGACCTCGTTCTCAATTTAGTTTTTGGTAGGGGCCAGACGACCCAAATTATCGGTTAAATCTCTAATCTCTTTGCAGCGGTTTTTCTAACAAAAAGAGCGTTTGTATTCGTCCTTATCTGATCCAATATATTTTGATAATATTAACTACTTTAATTACAATCTTTGATAATGATAATATCGAAGTGCTTCTGGCAAAAAAATGCCGCATAAATTGATTGATTAGTGAGGTTCTGCTGTTATCAGTTGACGTGTGGATATATTCATTAGCTATATAAAGATAACTGAAACACCTACAGACTCTAAACTTATAGAATACTCATGCCTGTCTGTTGTTTTAAAAGCTATACCTTTTTTGTTTTAAAAAGTTTTAGCATTGGGCCACGGCTTTATCCTTGATGTATTGCAAAATGCGGACGCAGAACTGTCTCATCAGTAACGGTGACCCGTGAACGTAAAGGGCTATCGAAGAAACACCCGTTGATTTGAGTCAGTACGAGTCTGACAATCCCTCCCGTCCCGCCCTGGGTAGAGGACACATTTGAATAAAAAAAAAAATACGTAAAACTTGTGCTAAAGCGTTAGATAGGTTCCGTGTAAGTATTCTTTATAAAAATTTTAATGGTGCCAGATGGAAACGATTGAATCCAAACTATTGAAACAAAGATTTGAGAAAAGGATCGATCGATGCGAGTCGCTTCTAGCCATGGGAAAAACATTCAGAGATGAAAAAGTCAATAACAAAAAATGCAATTACACACATCAAAAGTGTCTAGGGATCAACATATATTTTTGCAATAACTTTTCTCCTGATTGATATTAATTAAAAATTTCTTTAAGGATTCATCAAATAAAGTGTTTTCGTTTGTCACAGTAACGATAAACCAAGTCACCTTTGCATTAATAAAGAAATTTGCCATTTTCCTAATAAAGGGATTTTTGACATTTGAACCACTAACACAAAAGTTCGAAAAAAGACTGAAATAACAGTTTTCTTTAAAATTTTATTGGGTAACTTAAACAATTAATAATCCGTGTTTCTACCGCGAACACTAACAACACAAGAACATCGGTTTGGCATACTCAAAATGAGTTCATCCAAATCACGCTGTGGAATGGCCGCCCATGTTCGTTGCAACAACAAAAAAAGGTCTTCTTGCGACTGGATACCCTCCATATTCGGCAGAGCTCTTCTCTGTAGCATATCCCATGCATGCTCAATCGGATTCAAGTCTGGCGACTGAGCAGGCCAGGGCAGGACATTGATGTTAGCTGCGGCGAGAGTCTGTCTTACAACTCTTGCGGTGTGCGGTCGTGCATTATCATGCATTAACTGAAATAAGGGACCGATTTGCACTTGTAGAGGAACGATGACGTCTGATACAATCGTCTCAGCATAAATTTGAGCGTTGAGGTTGCCTCTGATCCAAATCAACTCAGTTCTTCCGCCGATCCAAATACCCGCCCATACCATGATGGTTCCACCACTATAAGGATGGACTTCCTGGCAGGATTTTAATCGCTGTTGGCGTCCAGGGGTTCTCCAGTGTCGTATACGTCTTGTATCCGGTCTCATACCGAAACGAGACTCATCAGAAAAGCACACGAAACGCCATTGTTCTTCTGCCCAATTTCTGTGTTCAAGAGCCCATTGATATCGAATCCTACGATTGTGCATTGCTATAGGTGGTACCCGTAGCGGTCTTCGGGAATGAAGGTTCACTTCATGCAAGCGGTTTCTGACTGTTTGGTCGCTAATTAAGTTCCCTGAAGAGTGATGAAGCCTCACGGCTAACATCATGGCGGTTATTGTTGGAGCTCTTCGAGTTAAGATTTGAATGTATCGGTCTTGTCTCCGTGTGGTGCAGCGATACCGTCCTCCATGGCGCTCAGCCACGGTACCAGTGCTTCAGTAACGTGTCCAAAGTCGACTGATAACACTCTGACTTGTATTCAGAGCTAAAGCCACAGTACGTTGCCGGGAACCAGCTTCTATCATTCCCACGGCTCTGAGCATTTCTTCCCTGCTTAAATGACGTCGCCGCTCCATAATAACGTTGGTTTTAATCAGTAGTAGGGAAACAGTAGCACTAATAATGTCTTCAATGCGTTGTATGTTTTTATAGGGAAAATATTGACAGCTGATTTTCATCTTTTACTCGAATTTGATTCACAGTTCCTGATTCAAATTATGAAATGCACCAAAAAGGATCCATATAAATTTATAAAATCATAAATTTATTACAAAGCCACATCTCAATCTCAAGAAATCCGCATAAAAATGCTTGATCCCTAGACACTTTTGATGTGTGTATGTATATGTAATTA
Organism: Agrotis exclamationis; assembly: GCA_950005045.1. Lineage (NCBI taxonomy): Eukaryota > Metazoa > Arthropoda > Insecta > Lepidoptera > Noctuidae > Agrotis > Agrotis exclamationis. Next base: position 16,164,719 of record OX465424.1, on the reverse strand, counting down.
ACTAATCGCATATGGATTAATCAAGCGCAGCGTAAGACGTCCACCCACTAGGTGGGCAGACGATCTTATGAAGGCCACAGGATCACGCTGGATGCAGGCCGCTTGCAACCGGTCCTATTGGAAGTCTAAAGGGAAGGCCAATGTTCAACAGTGGACGTCTTACGGCTGATATGATGATGATGATATTAATTAATAAGATTCCTTTATGTACTTAATTTATCATAATTTTATTATGTAGCGAGTTATTACGAGGTGTGGCCATCGCAGCTGCATAGATAAGATATTATATTATAAAAATCAGGCGATCGAAAAGGTCATCAGTACTTACTTGTATTAAGTGGAGCTGTAACTTTCTTTAACTAATTAATTATTTTATTGCACTTGTTATGTTTATATTTTTATTGCAAGTTTTATATGACGGAGTAGATTTCATAACCGATAGTAATATTATTTTAATTCTGTTACTGCAAACGTGTTTTCTGCGAATTGAAATATACATTTACTAGCTGCAAACTATCCCTGACTTCGCATAGGTGTAATAGGCATGTTGACTGGATCTATAAATTACAAATCTAATTTTTCTGTCAACGTCCGTTTTCGAAGTGAAAGCTTCTTTAGCGACGTTGTACATTATTTTTTGTAATGGGTTAAAAATGTAAAACTCGCATCAGGGTCACGTGACCCTGATCGAAAAAGCGTAAGACGTTATTTAAATAAGTGCCATCTATCGCTCTTAACGTGAATCACGTAGAAACGTAAAAATGAAGAGGCAAACGATAGCTTGCATTTTAATCGTGCAACGCCATCTATCGAACATATATGAAAACATTTGTAATTTGAAACCTGTACGACACTAACAAGATGTAACAAAATTCGTTAATTTCATATCTGTACCACTCCAGTTTTAAAATATCACACAGTAATAAAAAAGTTTTCACTTCTACCGGCACTCACGGAGTGCAACCCGTCGTTTTTTTTTCAGTGGCATCTCGTAAGTCAACCTAGAGGAGGTTGTGAGCTGCTTAACCGGACTTTTCAGTGGATGCCTTAAATTAATCTAAGGCCTCTAGGAGTCGGTGGAGGGGGTTCGCATCGGCGTCGGGAGGACGATGAAGTACCTGGGACTCGTCCTCGACAGCCGGTGGAACTTCAGGGAGCATTTCCTGAGTTTGGCCCCAAAGCTGAACCGGGCAGTAGCCGCCCTCAGGCGACTCCTGCCTAATCTCAGCGGGCCAAACGCCTCCTGCCGTAGGCTGTACGCCGGTGTCGTGCGGTCCATGGCCCTCTACGGGGCCCCCGTGTGGGCCCTGAGCATCCGGACGCGACCACTAAAGTTGGTCGCATGCCAGAGGGTCATGGCTATCCGAATGATCCGGGGATACCGCACGATCGCCGGCGAATCGGCCAACTTGCTTGCCGGATTACTGCCCTGGGATCTGGAGGCGACTGCCCTCCAGCGCGTCTATGAGTGGCGCGTGGAGGCGCAGCGCCGGGGAGAATTCCCGCTGCCCCGACAAGTCGAGGCGCGGCGGGAAGAGGTCCGGCGCGATCTCAGGGCAGTATGAAGGGGACGATTGTCGCAACCGACGGCCGGGCACGCCGCAATCGCGGCGGTAAGACCCCTCTTTGAGGAGTGGCTGGATAGGAGTCACGGCGTCCTGACCTACCGCATGACGCAGGTCCTCACCGGACACGGAAGTTTCGGGAGGTACCTGTGTCTAAGGAGAAAGGAGGAAACGCCTGGGTGTCACCACTGCGAAGATCGCCCGGAGGACACAGTAGAGCATACGGTGCAAGACTGCCCAGCTTGGGCAGAGCACCGACGTGTCCTCACGGCGGCGATAGGCGGAGACCTCTCGCGCCCGGCATTGGTTGCGGCCATGCTGCGGGGCGAGACGGAGTGGGAAGCGGTCGCCTCCTTCTGCGAAGCAGTAATGCTCGCGAAGGAGGAGGCGGGCCGCGTGAGAGAGAGGACAGTGTCCTCCCTCCGCCCCAACCGCAGTGGTGGACGCCCACGGCGACGGACGTCGCAAGACAATCTCCGGCCACCGTAGGCGCGGGCATGCGGGCGGCGAGTAAAGGGCAACTCGCTGCCCGACCATGGACCATGCCCGGGTCGACGGCGCGTTGTGTTCCACGCGCGCCTCAAAGAGCGTCAGCAAAATGACGGGGCCCCCCTCTAGAGGGCCAAAGCCTGCCGGGGTCGCGGGACTTATCTCATTACCGTGACCCCGGAACATAAAGGGCTATCGAAGGACACCGTGGATTTTAGTCAGTACAAGTCTGACAGTCCCTCCCGCCCTGCCCGGGGTGGGAGGACTCATTTGATGATTTTACCACGCAAAAAAAAAAAAAAAAAAAGGCCTCTAGGAGTAGGTACAGCAAGGGACAGGGCAGCTAGAATTTTGAGAAATAATGGACAGTATTTTTCTTTTATCAATGCATATTTACAAAGATATAACGGATCAATAATCGAGAGTACGGGCTCGTGACGTCAAAAGCAGGTAAATAAGTACTGTACTTGCCCTTTTTCTTATTCTAATTCCTCTGACCTAGGGTCACCGACAATATTATCTAAGGGTTCACTTTCACTCCAGTTCTATCAATTATTCATCTCGCACAACTGTACTTGCTTGTGATGTATTGGCAATTTACTACTACCATCAACCTTGAAAAATTCCAGACTACGTGACTGCTTTTGAGATATTCCTGATAGGATAAACCAAAACCACTTTGTCCATTTTTTTACGTGGTAAAATCATCAAATGAGTTCTCCGACCTAGGGCAGGGCGGGAGGGACTGTCAGACTCGTACGGACTAAAATCCGCGGTATCCTTTAATAGCCCTTGCGTTTCAGGGTCACGGTAATGCGATAAGTCCCGCGACCCCGGCAGGCTTTGGCCCTCTAGAGGGGGGCCTGTCATCATGCTGACGCTCTTTGAGGCGCGCGTGGAACACAACGTGCCGTCGACTCGGGCATGGTCCATGGTCGGACAGCGAGTCGCCCATACGATGGCCGGAGATCGTCTGCCGACTTTGTCCAACTTGAAAATCGAATTCAAGACCTCATTCTAATCAGTTACTTGCGACCGCTGCAACAACGAAGCGGTACACTTTCGTGAGTCATACTTTAATTGAATTAAATTATAATGTTACCAGTTCTAGCTATGACGTCAGAGTTGATCAGGTAGGTACCTACTTTCCAACCTGTCGTTCAGATCTAGAGCTAGATACGTGAGTCGTGTGTCTACACTCATAGTATGTAGATCTATGAGTGTAGACACATCAAAAACATTAGTTTTTGTTTATGCGAAACCCGATACACCTGTCCAGTATTTTGTGTAAAGAACGTATGTAAAAAATTTCAAATCTGTATCAAATTAAGTTTTAAGCTTATTAAGGTACTGGTTGTCCGTTCAAAAACATGCTCATTTCGCGGCGTTTGCGCCTCCCGCAACCCGTGCCTCGTGTGTCGTACGCTCATTGATAATAGTTTGGCAATAGGTATCTATATCTAACCGTACAGTGATCCTATTGTAATTAACTGGTGAAAAAAAAATTGGAACAAAATAGAAAATGGTGTAAAAATTATTCGATTCAGTTACTCTTTCTGAACAAACTTTTATACTAAAAATAATGTTGTAAGTATACAATGACATTGAAAATAAGTTCACTAGTACGCTACCATTATTACACTAATCAATTCTTGAAAAAAGTTGCATCTATTTTTAAACAACTTTGCTATTCTTCTTTATTGCTTCTCATTTGGTATTTCATCTATCATTTATTTTTAATCGAAGTGAAATAATCAAATAAGTCCTCCCGCCCTGGGTGAACAGAAGGGACTGACTTACTAAAATCCACCGTGGTCCTTCAGTAGCCTTTAACGTTCCAGGGTCGCGGTCACCTATTTAGACAGTCCTACGACTTTTAATCATCATCAGACTGAAAAGTGAGGTTCCCTCATCTTCACTTTTTAGTGAAAGAAGTGTTCCGCTTTCTCTGAGCAACACTTTGTTGTTTACCGACATTCGGCTCGAATAAAGTCGCGAGCACAGCTAGTTGCAAATACGGTACGGATGACGTGTGATCCACTGCTGCGCTGTGTGTCACAGGTTCGATTCCCGCACGGAACAAATATTTGACCCTATTTGTAGACCCTCAAGAGTCTGGGCGTTTGTGTGTGTGAGTTTAAATATTTATAACGCACCCACGATAGAGGAGAACTTCCTAGTGGCGAGTCAAGATTTTCTATTCCCAAAAAAAAAATTAATGTGGCACTCGGAGACTGCCGCGGTGAAGCTATTGCATTTTTTTTAAGTAACTATTATCGCCTACCGCGAATATTTAACGAAAATAGGTATCATTTATTTAAAATGTTTGTGGTGCACTACTGTATTATAGAACTGCTTTGTTTTTGTAGAATTTTATTTTGGCGGTTTAGAATCAGAAAGAAAAAGTAAATTGTCTTTATGGCGGATATTTTTATTGCCAAACTCTCCCGAACTGAAACGACGTTAGACGATGCGTGGTATCAGGTATTTTCTTTAGGTTTTTTCGTTAGGTTTTTGGGAATTTCTTGATTCGGTCGCCGCGCCGCGCCGCGCTCAGACCCCGCGATAAAACCTATGCAATAGCATAAAAATATTTTTGACCCAAAAATTGCACCTTCTTGTAATAATATGCAACTATTTTATCAGCAGACAATAATGTATACAAATGTCAGTATTCCTGAAAAACACAATAAGTTACTCCCACTCATACAAGGCTGCGAAAGATGATGACTAAGCAAAGACCACACATTGTGCTAAAACAATGCACAAGACATAAATGTTTAGTTACATTTGAGTAAAAAAAGACTCGTTCGTTCAATGCAATATATTAAAACACACCGAAACGTTCACGTCGGGTGCACTCCGCTTTATCCACGACTGATAACAGAACAATAATTAGCTAAACCGTCTAGACAGAACTATGACTAGCTCGTCTAGACACTCGTAACACCTAGAACGCCTAGATCATTCCAAACACCTACCAAATTACATAGAAAGCATTCAACTGTCAGTGAAATTGAATAATAATATAATTACGCGCCGTACATCCCCAGGCCACGGCAGCGTCGGACCGAAATCGATTTAGACTGATCCGTATTAGGTCAATAGTCTTTACGTCGCAAAAGCTGAGTGCGCACTGGGGTTGTATTTAATAATATTATAGTTCCAATATCGGCATCAGGAGATAGTGGAGATCGTGACGCGGCGACTGCGACGCGCCTTATCGCTGCATCGCCTTCGTGGCCGTCGTAAATAATGTGCAACTTTTCCCGCCACGCCCCCACCGATGCTAGAACAAAAAACCATGCAGTCGCTAATAAGCGTTTTCATGCGTAACGTACAAGTTGTCCTTGCTTAAGGCTCTAACGATGCGCGTTGCAACGTCTGAAGGCTAATGAATAATATTTGTCTGCCATAGACGTTGCAAAAATATTACTCGTCACTATTCTATTCATGCGCAACTCATTTTGTTTTTGAACCACAAAGTTTTCTAAGAATTCGATGTTTTTCTATTCTTTGCTCACGTGTTTGTTTGCATACTAACCTACATATTGCATAACCGGACAGTAGTTACTGTTGATGCATTGTTTTTCGTAATCTGGTAGCTGCTTTATTTTTCTTAGAGGTTTAAGGCGTTTTTTCTTCAATAACATACGTGTTTAGCAAGTTTACGTGAAACGATGCATAACACAAACAATTATGGAACCGCTTAAAGAATCCTTGCCTAAGAGTTCCATATACAGTAAGTAACATAACGGTGAAAGAAATTATTGGAAAAAAAGTGGTGGTGCAAAGATTATGAGCATAAGGCCGTCTGCGGAAATACGAATTGACGTTGAGACGTTGAAAAAAGACTAGGCATAGTTACAGCTAAACTGTGATAAAAACAACTAATACAGACTGCATCATTGTATTAGCGTTCTAACTGACGTAAATGTTCACGTCATACTTGTGCCCAAGTAAATAAATCGCTTCATTGAACAGGTTAAATACATCGCTTCTTGGCTATTAATAAATGCATTGATTATACAACATAGATCGATATTTATGTTTCCTTTTTACATACTCGTAGATAACCGTATGAATAAAAAGAAAGCCTAGGTCAAAGGCGGCACTGAAATTCTGACGCCTGAAAATAATTACCTATGTTCTAATTGAGTACGAACACTCATCATTTGTTCATAACTTATTCATAACTTTACCAACAAATATTGAAATGAAGAAAGACGGCTTAATCTCTCGTGTAACTTCTGTAGGAAACAGCAGACATTCTTCTACGAGGTGCTCTAAATACAAGCTATTTTCAAATATTTAACTAAAAAGTAATTTTAAATATTGATAAACACGACAAAGCAAACCGTAGACTAATCGCCATTGTAAATTCAACGATTAATGTTGGTAACGTGACAAAATTGGCAATTACGTAATTTTGCTGAAGTATTTCCATTTGAGCAATGGAATAAAACAAAAAAAAAAATATTTGTAATTGTTTGAAGCACCAAGCTACATGTTAGCTTTGCCGGATTAGTGGAACTATCTCATCAGGTAACCGTGACCCTGGAACGTAAAGGGCTAATAAAGGACACCGTGGATTTTAGTCAGTACAAGTCTGACAATCCGTCCCGCCTCGCCCTGGGTGGGAAGATTCATTTGATGATTTTACCACGTTAAAAAAAAAAGCTACATGTTACCCAACTAACAAAGAGATCCTATAAGCAATTACTCTCACGACTATGGATCGAAAGACAGTCGTATGAAAGATCCTAAAATTCAAAAAACCGTTTAAAACCAGCTCTCTCGATATTTTAGCTTTCAACGCTTTTTGGCTCTATAGCTTCGTGTCATCGTTTGATGTCTTTTTTATTAACCAAAAATACGACCATTCTTCTCCAACCAAATTCTCTCTCCTCCTATAAGAAGCAGAAGTCCAAATGACTACGCAGTGTTGCTCTATAGATTGTCTTATTCCTAACAAGGCGGGCGTCTCCACGTGTTCCCTGTTCGAGGCTAGACAGTGCAGGTCGGTCAAACCGCGGCAACACTCGCAGTCGTGGCCATAGCGTTGTTTTTGACTGAAAACGGTGCACGCGCGCTTCATGCTTTATAGCGAGCCACTAAACTTATACGAGCGCAGCGATCTGTAGTGTTGTGCGATGCGATTTTATGGTCATTGCTTTGTTTGGAGCGATTGTCGTAATCGAAAGTTTGCTGTCGACTTTAACTGTCTTACTACAAAAAAATTCAACATCTGTTGTGTGACCACTTACCTATCTAAAAAACCGTCAACTGTGAAACGGCATTTGACGTTGATTTAAGGGTCGTTTAGCAGTTACACTGGACTTTTTTCTTTTTTTTTGTAAGATGGCTAATGCTTATTTTTTAATTTTATTGTGAGAAGAATCCTTATCTTTTTGGATGACGACAATAGCGCCACCTATCGTATTCTTCTATCTAAAAAGTATCTAATACTAGTCAGTCGTTTTTAAAGAAATGTGAACCTTTGTTTTTTTTTAAGTAGAGATGGGATTCAATTTTTTTTTTTGATTTTCAATAGGTGCGTCCACATAGAACGAGCAGCCTTGCAAGGCATTTGCCGCGCGAAGCAGCTCGGTTAGTGTGGACGTATCTCGACCGAGGAAAGCGTGCGCGCTGCCGCGGTCGATCGACCGAGTGAGCGATCGAGAGAGCGCCAGAGCCATCCAGTGTCGGCTTTTGTTTTGCTCGCGTATATGTAAGTATTGTTTCGTGCCTCGGTCGAAAAAAAATTGCGCGTTCAAACAGAGCAAGCAACTTCACGAGGCATTTGCCGCGCGAAGCAAATGCCTCGCGAGGCTGCTCGTTCTATAATGGACGCACCTATTAGTCCAGTAGTCACCACAATTAATATTACACAATAGTGTAACCTCGAACCCTCGTACTACGCCTCGAAGTCATCTCGCCAGAAAACGGTGATTCCGTTCCGGTTGATGACCTATCAAAATCAAAATATCAGATGATCAAAAGTTTTAGATGTATTGGACTCAGTTGAAATTCGTAAAATACAAAACGTTTTGAAAGGCATCATCACGTGTTTAGTTTCTCTAATGTAGACAAATTTTACAGACTAGAAATTGTTTTAGATTAAAAAATACCTTATAAGGAATGTACAATAAAATTTTACAAAAACAGGTTTTATTTTTTCTATCGCCAATGTGCATCAGACATCACAAGTTGCGCGACGCCATATCATTGGAAACAAATTTATTATTTTTGCACAAAGCGAGGTCAATGCCAGGCCAAATATAGTCGGGGCGTGGTTTACACTATGATTAAAAGGTATAAGATACATGTTCCACTAGTTCGTATGACTATGAGAAAAATATAATACAATGTGTCCGGTTTAGATCTGTACAAACTTAAAGGGGGCACTTAAGGGGTAGTTTAGTTTGCTCAATTCTATCAAAAAATATTCTTAATTATGGGTCGGAAACTAACCCTTACTGAATGGTAGTCATGTCTGTTAAAAAACATACATCATAAACAGTAGGTTAATAGGATAGGGCAGGGTATAATAAACAGTAGGCTATACACCGTGTTCCGGACGATATACATAAACTTCGACCAGATGTTCAAACCACGGAAGTAAGCATTTTTCATTATGGACACATTAATAAATTCTTATTTTTTATTTTTTGTTAATTTTCATACAAACTAAATACCTAGACGTAAATAACCCGATATGCATGCCTCTTTATCCGAATTGGCAACGTCATTCATAACATTTGGCGGGCTGAAACAAATGAAATGCAAATAGTATTTGATAGATTTCAAATTAAGATACTTTCTCACTGCATAGCTCAATTAAATTTCATTACTTAAATGAAATTACAAATATCTTTGTAACGAAGCCTTTTTAAGTACTACTTCCTTTGTTGGATTTGATTTGTAAAAGCCATAGAAGTATTTGCTAAAGTTTATGGATAACGTGAAGAACACGGTGTATAACTGTTGAAATAAAGGGTAAACAATCAAATTTACGTTGAAATTACCTCATGTTTCGTTAATTGAATATTTTTACAAAATTCAACCCCGGGGACTTCCTTTTTTATCTACTCGTCTAGCAGATGTTAAGTTTACCTAAATAATGATACCAAAAACTTAATTCTATGACACTTGGATTAAGAGATATTATTGTTAGAACATGGCTTGCACAAGTAATCTTTGGGGTTGGGTGCGGAAATTTTTTAATTTAAGACATAAACAACACTAAGAAAAGCTTTAAATCCCAAAGTACTTTTAATTTCCACATTTCATGAAAAGCGATAAGAGACAAAAGTGGCTACCATTCAGTAGGGGTTGAATTCCGACCCCATATGTTTAATTATTTTATTGACAGAATTGAGCAAGCTACGTCCCCTTTAAGTTTGTACAGACCGAAACCGGACACATTGGATATTTATTTTGATGAAGATCAAGACATAACAAGGTTCTACTGTCCTTAAGGTAGGTACACGTGGAGGCATTGTTAAGAGGTCAATTCAATTAATTCAACAGTAATAATCAGTTTTTGGAAATACAAATTTTTTACTGTTTTTTTTTTATTTTTTTGTAAGTTTTCATATACCTATTGTAAAATCATTCACATGAATTCACACAAATCTAATTTACATAACTAATACTCGTACATGCATCTATTTGATAATTGCAAAAAAGGCTTTATTATTTCGACATTACTGGCTGACTATTTTAAAAGAAAAAAAAACAGCTTCCAAATTCGAATCCTCGCGCGTTGTGGCCCGCCTATTAGCCCTACGACGCGACTCACGAGTACGTTCTAGTCGTGGCCCAATACTGCGACTAAACGCGCTTGTGTTTACACGACGTACTGACTTCACTGACCACTAGCCAGCGGCTACGAACAAAATTCTGTTCGGATATTAAATTTATATCGACCAAACACCCACCTTGGTCATCCATGCGCTCGTCTACCTACTTGTATAGGTGCATGACGCATCTAGACGCTGTTTGAACGTTATGCAGTAGGTGGACTAACTGTATCTTCGTTTTGATTATAATTAATATGCGTGTCTGTGTTTTTTTATTTTTTTGGAACTAAAGTTGCTCATAGATTACCTACGTCAGGCTGGATAACTAACTTTGCTTCTTTATTTGTATATTTTACTAGCTGACCCGGCAAACGTTGTTTTGCCATATAAATAATTTAAAAAAAATTTAGGTGTGGACTACCCCTAACATTTAGGGGGATGAAAAATAGATGTTGGCCGATTCTCATAGATACCGGATAAGCACAAAAAATTTCATCAAAATCGGTCAAGCCGTTTCGGAGGAGTATGGCAACGAAAACTGTGACACGAGAATTGTATATATTAGATTTAACTTGTTTTTTTTTTCATGCACTGAAACTCTAAAATCAAATACATTAAAAAATGTAAAACGTGCTGTTGTTCATCAAAATTTAATTGAAAACAAAGCTTATGAAAACAAATTCAAAATTATTTTTCATTGTGCATCATTTTCTCACGTGTAGGATGCAATTAGGTATTTCGTGGTAGATGTGACGTAGATGGCATTGAATTTCATTATCAAAAAAATATTATTTATATGAGAAAAAAACGCATTACAAAATAAATGCTACAGCGGTTGAATATTTTGCGTCTATCACAAGTTTAGGAACCTTGAAAAGAGACATTTTAAAATGAAAATGGGTGTCTGTCTGGGTCTACTATACTATAATTAAATAAGTAGGTATAGTATTAAGTGACTACGCTTGTATTAATATGTTTTGAATAATATAAAGTATTTTTTCATGGTTCCTTAAAAACCAAAGTAAGCCAATATGCTTAGGTCATGCCTACACTTTCTCGCTTTCCACAATAGTTTTAAAAATATTATCATTATATCACAATAAAAAAATTGAAAAAGAAGGCTGTGGTTGTGGATGTCAGACAGGCATTTGCTTACTGATATATACAGGTGCATCAGTTAGACTGGAAGCCGACCGGCTAAGCAGATGATAAAGTTGCTTTGGTTGAAAATAATATGACGGGTTTGACACAAAAAAGGTAGGTACGTCACCAAAAGTAATATGTTACCACACAGCAAGAATTAAATTGTATTGTATTTTTATTGTGTATGCTATAATGCTGTAGGTACTTATATGCTCTTTGGTTACCAATATCATACAGCCAAAGAAAAAAGACAGATATACGCAGACACATTATAATTAACAACACAACATTGGAAAACCGAAAAGAATGTAAAGACATTATTTCAAGCTAAATAAAAATTGTTACTGTCTGGATACTTATCTCCTTTTTTGACTGTACTTATTACATAATTCAATTCAAAAAACTTAACTGTAAGACACGCTAATCTATATGCGTGGCGTGGCTTTACAATTATATGTATAAGAAATAATTGAATAAAGTCTGTTTTTCGACGAATACTTGTTGACCTTCAAAGTCGGCTTGAATCAAACTAGAGTCTAGACTAGCCAGTCTGAACCTAGACTAACCAGTCTGAACCTAGACTGTGTCTATTACCTAAAAATGCTCCGGCAACGATCAAAATTTAAATTCGAATGCATCTGAGGTATTTCTTTGTGTAAAAACGTTAGTTGTCCAAGCAATAGGCTCAGACTTAGTCTTATTCTTATTTCTTACTAATGTGTTTAATGTCGAAATTTCAATGAATGGATGTTCGTTCCTCATTATGCCAGTACGGCTGAATGGATTACGATGACATTTAACACACATAGGATTTTTGACGATCTTTTCTCTCGGTATAACGTTCGTATCCTTTCAGTGGTTTGGACGTGAAAGGTAATAAACAAACTAATAAAATTATTTTCGCATTTTTTTTCGTTTCACATTAAAGTAAGTTGAAAGTTCGTGAGCATTTGCTTAAGAAACTGATGTTTAATTTGCTGTTAATTTTCCCCATCTTTATATTTTTCCTCCCTTTTATATTTTTATTTCCCTTTTAAACACATACAGGGTGTCCAGTAAATGCACGTCATACTGCAGGTGTTGATAGCTTGCGTAAATACCTAACATAACACTACAATATATGTTCAGCAAAATATTACAGTTTTCGAGTTATTCAAACTAGTCTGAAATATCAAAAATTCTCTACTTTGAAACATATTTTTAAGCATCTCGTAATGAATAATTACATTTCTAGTATCTATTTTACATTAAATTATTCATGTATGGCTGCTCTACTCGTTGATGGTATAAAATAATTATTAATCTAATTTAAATAATTAATTTTGAATATTTTTCTATTAGTGTATATTGAACCTACTTTGGTTTGGTTGGTTGGTTTGAACCTATGCTTCTCCACATCACTCTAAAATAGACTGGTTCTTGTTGTTTTGCACATCATGAAGTTTCAATAAATAAATTAGTCATTATACATATATACGTACATTCTTCATGCTGTTATTAGCTTCATTGCGCGATACAAAAGCCTCGGGCATAGTTTGGCCGACATCCGATTTTAGCCAGACAGTTTCAGCTATTTATATCACCATCCGCTTCCGGTCAAATTAAGCCTTCTGTCTGATGCGTATATTTATAGTAATTAACCTGAACATTTTACCCACGACGTGTCCTCCTGACTCATTACATGAAAAATAAGGTAGGTTATCAATGCTGCGGGACTGTCTTAAAAGGTTACCACTTACCACGGGCCTAGAACGCAAAGGGCATTTAAAAGAACAGGTTGTTTATTAGTCAATCTATTCTGGCAATACCGGGAGGGCATTTCACAATTTTCAAACCCAATTAAAGGTACCTGTATAATGTTGTTTGTCGGCGATTCCTACTACCTATTTTATAATTAATATGTGGAGTGATATTTGATTTATATTTATTGACTTGATGTGATATATTAGACTGTGAATTTTTATTTTATTAATGCATTTATAATTAATTCTCAAAATGTCATTGCCGTCAATTATCCAGTAGCTATTAGCAAAATTATCTTAGGCTGTTTTATAGTTTATTGCCACAGATTTTCATAGGTTTTTTTTGTGTAGTTCAACCATTAAGGAGACTGTCAATGACCTTCTTATCCTAGTGTCTATTGTCTTTATTATCTTGTTAGAGTTATTTTTAAAATGATAATTATTTATTAGGTGCGTCCACACAGAGCGCGCAGCCTCGCGAGGCATTTGCTGCGCGAGGAAACTGACAAGCGAGACTGCTCACTCTGTGTGGACGCGTCTATTGTTTTTCGACCGAGACACGAAACAATATACGCAAGCAAAACAAAAGCCGACACTGGATGGCTCGGGCGCTCGGTCGGTCGACCGCAGCAGCGCTGTCACTTGCCTCCGCCGAGACACGTCCACACCAACCGAGCTGCTTCGCGCGGAAAATGCCTCGCGAGGCTGCGCGCTCTGTGGGGACGCACCTATTTAAAAGCGTAAAGGGGTGCATGACGTCATAATATGGCGTCAGCGACTCTCCATCTTAGTTGAACCAAATATTTTTTTATTTAGTGGTAGGTTCGCGTTTGACCACTACCTCGCGTGATGGTAAGCGAAGATGTGGTCTGTGGTCGACGATGAAGCACGCTTGCCTAGAAGTAACCTGTTCACTCTTGACTTGAAGACCCCAAGTTTATAGCTGTCGGGAAATACAAATGCCGCCAGGGAATTCCACTCCTTAGCTGAGAACGAGAGCAACGGCTTTCCGTGCCTCGGAAAGCAAGTAAAGTCGTTGGTCCCGGCTGTCATTTGTAGATCTTTGACAGTCGTTACTGTTAATCAGAAGCTCTAAAGTCTGACAACCAGTCTTACCATGTTGTGGTGGTTGTGGAGGTCTGATAGGCAGTCGCTCCATGTAAAATACTGATATTCAGCTGCATCCGGTTTGATTGGAAGCCGACTCCAATAATTGTGTAGTTGGGAAAAGGCTCGGCAGATGATGAGCTGAGAATGAGAGCTTCAGAGAAAAGTCATCTCTTTAGCAGTGATATCACTAACAAACGGGGTGACATTTCTCTAAAGCTTACCGTACATGTAACAGCTAAACTCACGCTTTTAACATCCCTAATAGGAGTAAAATAAAAAAAAATCTCGTAAACTCTTCAATTGAGTTCTCGCCTACCCTAGGTTGGGTGGTAGAGACTGTCTGACTCTGAGTATAAACCACCGTGTTCGTCCACATGCCATTTGCGTTCCAGGGTCACAACATCCTGCTTACTATGGAGTATCGTATTACCCAGTTACTGGGTTGTGGAGGTCTGATAGGCAGTCGCTCCATGTAAAATACTGATATCCAGCTGCATCCGGTTTGACTGGAAGCCGACTCCAATATGTGTAGTTGGGAAAAGGCTAGGCAGATGATGTGCTGAGAACGAGAGCTTCAGAGAAAAGTCACCCCTTTGACAGTGATATCACTAACAAACGGAGTGACATTTCTCTAAAGCTTACCGTACATGTGACAGCTAAACTCAAGCTTTTAACATCCCTAATAGGAGTAAAATAAAAAAATATGAATCTGGTCATACAAGTAATATGAAGGCGAAGTACTACGCACTTTTTTTTGGGGTCGTAAAATCTTCAATTGAGTTCTCGCCTACCCTAGGTTGGGTGGTAGAGACTGTCCGACTCTGAGTATAAACCACCGTGTTCGTCCACATGCCATTTGCGTTCCAGGGTCACAACATCCTGCTGAGACAGTACCGCGACCCCGGTAGGCAAGTACTACGCATCGGACCTTAATAATGAAACTTTCTGAAAAAAAAAACATGTTTACGTCACGCTTATAAATATCGCTTAAATTGAAGCAAGCTTACAAGAACCTTATTTCTAAGTGAATAAAGTTCAGTGTTACAGCAGCGCAAAGACTATCCGACATAGTACAGGTAATTCTAGTCCGACAGGTCTACTATCTGAAAGTAGTTTTTAAACCGTAAATGTAATTATATGCACGAAACTATTTAAACAGGTATTTGTAGCACCTACCTAATATGACGCACATGAGTACAGTAAACTGCAGAGAAAAGGGAGCCTCCTTTGGTAGTGATATCAAACCTTTGGTAGTGACGTCACTACCAAAGGGGGTTCCTTTTCACTGCGGTTTACTGTACCTCCTACCACTGTTTCGCAGGCACGATTGACGCAGTGATCAACCGCTGCGTCTTCGATTCTCAAACAGAACAAATTTTTGTATGACCTACGAGTAAGAGTAGTTGTTTATGGGATTCTGCAACCATTCACCGACGACCGGTTCACCATTGGACGTTTCGCCGACAGGACGATTTATTTATGGCCGTTTCACCGATAGACTCTTTCACCTTTGGACTTTTCGCCGATAGGACGATTCATTTATGTCCGGTTCATCGATAGAACCTTTCACCTAGGGACTTTTCGCCGACAGGACGATTCGTTTATCAATAGACTCTTTCAACAACGGACTTTTCGATGATGAAGATGATAAGCTTAAAAGAGTTTAAAGAGTTATAGGTTAACCCTCGTGTCGGCAAAAAGTCCGTTGTTGAAAGAGTCTATTGATGAGACGGATATAAACGAATCGTCCTGTCGGCGAAAAGTCCCTAGGTATTTGTGTATGGTCGCGGAATTGTCTAAACAAGTAACAGCGACCCTGGAACGTAAAGGGCTATAAAAGGAAAACTGTGGATTTTAGTCAGTGCAAGTCTGTCGGTCCCTCCTGCCCCACCCTGGGCGGAAGGAAACATTTGATGATAAAAAAAGCCTAGGGGAATTATAAGATGCGCAGACTATGATAATGTAGGTAATAGCCGTAAATTAAGGGAAGATGGGGAAAATGTGTTTTACTGTCTATTAAGGGTCGAATACAGAAACATTTAGGGTTCAACATAGTCAGGGGTAGAGATTATGGTGGTTTAACAAACAAAAATAAAAAAAAAAGTGTGGCACTCGGTGACTGCCGCGGTAAAGCTATTGCATGGCATTTTTTATCAACTTATGCAATTATTTATTTATTATACCTATTTATTACTGTACTAATTAGGCTATGGTCAGCCACGTCAATCAAGTGAAACGTCATGAAACGTTCTCCTCCTCCTCCCTCTCCCTCTCCCTCTCCCTCAATAAAATTGCCCCTTGCTCAATAAAAGCATGCTTTCGTGCTAGTAATGAGCACGTCTGTCCGTACCTTTATGAGCACGTCTGTCCGTACCTTTATGATTGCCGAAGTCTCCCGAACTGAAACGACGTTAGACGATGCGTGCTGTCAAATGTGGTTTTTTTTTTTTTTTTTTTTATTATAAATAGGTTCGCGTTTGACCACTATCTCGCCTGATGGTAAGCGAAGATGTGGTCGACGGTGAAGCACGCTTGCCTAGAAGTAACCTGTTCACTCTTGACTTGAAGACCCCAAGGTTATAGCTGTCGGGAAATACAGATGCCGGCAGGGAATTCCACTCCTTAGCTGTGCGTACAATAAAGGTTTGGGCAAAACGCTTTGTACGCACCGGAGGGATGTCCACCATATGCCTGCGATAAAAGCTATGCAATAGCTTAAAAGGAGTGAAAAAACATTCGTTATTACGCCTCGAACATTGTAGGTAGTAGGTACGTGTCTAATGACATAATTCAAGATACCACGCAGTTGGCATTTGCTCCGAGGGAAGTACAATCGAATGCTCGTAGCGATATTTTTTTAGACTTTTCATAGGCAGCAGATGTTGGCAAAGGGCACTGGACTAGGCATGAGGACGATTAACGGTTATGCCACACGCTTTTTAGAGTACCCAAAGGGTAAAACGGAACCCTATTACTAAGACTTCGCTATCCCTCCGTCTGTCTGTCTATCCGTCTGTCACCAGGCTTTATCTCATGACATGTGATAGTTAGACTTTGTTTCACAGATCATGTATATCTGTTGCCACATACAGAATAAAATAAATATTCAATGGGGCACAACAACAAACGTGATTTTGCTCTATATTGATAACGGCAACAGTCTCTTCTACCGCTTGAAATATTCACAGAATATTTAATTATATACATATATTCACTTTTAAAATAAAATAAAAATAAAACAAACATTTAAAGAAAAACGTTTATTTGTCGTTTTTTAAGATAATGAACCGAACCCTTCGTGCGGGTGTCCGACACGCACTTGGCAATTTTTTTCGATATACCTTTATGTTTCAATTATTGCTAGCATTTGAGTTAGCATCCATATTTGGTTTTCTTTAGGGCATGCACCCGGTTCTACCCGGTTCCGAAAAACCCGGGTATACCCGGGTATTGGAGTAAGTCTGTGGAACCGGTTCTGAGAGCGATGGAACCGGGTCGACCCGGTTCCGATAAGTATGTAATAATTTTGCATTCGCTGCATCGAATTGCTATGAATGCTGCCATGGGATGAAGGGAAGGCCCCATTGTTAGCTTTCATTAGGCATAGCACACGCTTACAGTACTTTGGAGTGTTAGTACTATAAGAAAATGGTGAATATAATAATATTTTAGTTAAAATGTGCCAAAACATAACTTTTACTTTTGTTTTCGACATAGCTGCCAAAGAACGGGAACGCCGCAATCGCGGTGGTATGACCTCTCTTTTAGGAGTGGCT
Organism: Agrotis exclamationis; assembly: GCA_950005045.1. Lineage (NCBI taxonomy): Eukaryota > Metazoa > Arthropoda > Insecta > Lepidoptera > Noctuidae > Agrotis > Agrotis exclamationis. Next base: position 16,147,089 of record OX465424.1, on the reverse strand, counting down.
GGAGAGGCGCCACGTCGTCCTCACCTTCCACCTGACGCAGATCCTATGTTTGTTTCGGGAGGTTCCTGTGCCTGATCGGGCGGAAAAAAACGCCTGGGTGTCAAAATTGCAGGATCACCGATGGACACGGTGGAGCATACGTTGCAAGTGTGCTCCACTTGGGCTGAGCACCGCTGTGTCCTCACGGAGGCCATAAGCGGCGGTGACCTCCCGCGCCCGGCATTGTTCGAAGCCATACTGCGGGGTGAGACGGGATGGGAAGGGGTCGGCTCCTTCTGTGAAGCAGTCATGCTAGCGAAGGAGGAAGTAAGCGCCTTGGTGAGGGACAGGCAGGACAGCCCGGACTTCACGATCCAGCCGCTGTGGGAGACCTCCACGACAATGGACACGAGTCGATTTCCGGCCACCGTAGGCGCAGGCATGCGGACGACCAGTACTGGGTGATTTGGCGTCCGATGATGGAGCATGCCCGAGTAGACGGCGTGCCGAGTTCTACGCCTCAAAGACCTGTCAGTAATCTGACGGGGCTCCTCTTAGAAGGACAAAGCCTGCTGGGGTAACCGTGACTCCGGAACGTAAAAGGCTATTGAAGGATGCCTTGGATTTTAGTCAGTACGAGTCTGACAGTCCCTCTCGTCCTCATTTGATGATTTTACCACGTAAAAATAAAACTTCCAATGAATGAAGTGTAAGGCATATTACACAGCTTTCATTTGTCATTGCTTGCGATCTTTTTGGAATATATAGCGATAGTTTCAACTTAGCTACCAAATAATGAAGCGTATGGCACATCGTAAATTTTTATTTGGAATTGCTGAAGTTACTTTTGAAATATGTATTGGTTTTATAATAAAAAGTGAAAGTATTAACGTTATCAACGTTAAAAAGTTACGATTGGTTTCGATTCAACAGCCATAGCGCCAATGAGCTTTAAAAAAAATTTTGTAAGTTGTCTTTATTGTCACCATATATGCAGTTCTTAAAAATTAATGCTACTCGTATCTGGGTCAAAGTAGAGAGAAAATTGGAACTAAAAAAAATTTGAACTAGTTTTTTTTTAAATAAAACAAAAACTGTTAAAATATATAAAATAACTAATGAATCAGTGTTTGGATTGTCCCCAAGCCCTATTCACAATTAGCAGACGAATCCTAATCAAAAAGAAAACATTAAGTTCACTTGGAACCGGGTAGAACCGGGTAACCCGGTTCCTAACGCCTCCAGAACCGGTTCTGAAAATTCTGGAACCGGACCCGGTTTTGCATGCCCTAGTTTTCTTGAACGTGCAATGGTTTGTTAGCGTGTGTCGCAGTGTCATGTAGTAAAAGGCCGACGTTTACCTAAACTTGTCGCTAAATTATGTTAATTAGGAAATAAAGATTTTCCGATTTGGCGAGACACTACAGTTTTACGAGTGTATTCGTCTGTTAACATTTAATTAATATTTAAAACATGGTCATTAAAAGAATGAGTCAACGTTTCAAGGTTTAATTTATATTCAATTAATAAAATATTGAATTTTTGTGGTATATGATTTGAAAATAAAACTCTTTTTGTATTTAAATGCATAGCATGTTTTTCCTCTTTTGCAGAGGTACCTATTCCACATCGGGCACCCGAACATATAAAAATCGGAGTTGCTTCCCTTTTCAATACAGGAACAAAAACAGGGTATAAAGTTCCTCGACGCTAGAGGAATTATATATTTAATTACACCCTGTTCCTCTTACTTTTAGTAATTTCTTTAGGTTTGACCCAAATGTAAGGAAAAAAGGATATTTTTCTAAATACCCCTGACTGCCTGCGGGTTGGACCCTGTTCTCGATGCTGGTGGGCTACTAATAATTGTATTTTATAAAAAAAATATGTGTACTAGGTAGATAATTATAGGCTTCCCCTTTAGATCTCCACATATACCGGTTGGAAGCGACCTGCATCCAGCGTCTTCCGGCGACCTTTATAAGGTCGTCTGTCCATCTCGTTGGTGGACGTCTTACGCTGCGCTTGCTAGTCCGCGGTCTCCACTCTAGCACTTTTCGACCCCATCGGCCATCTGCTCTGCGAGCAATATGGCCTGCCCATTGCCACTTCAGCTTGCTAATCCGGTGGGCTATATCGGTGACTTTAGTTCTTCTACGGATCTCCTCGTTTCGGATTCGATCACGTAGAGAAACACCGAGCATAGCCCTCTCCATAGCTCGCTAGCTTCGTGAAATGCACTAACAATTTTTTTTTTCACAGAATTTTACTGATAGTAGCTAAGTACTAAATAGCTACTAAATAGCTACTAAATATTGAATGCAAGATATCAATATAAATTACAAAAATTAAACAAACTCAATATTGATAACTGTATTGCATTTAGCGAGCGTCATAAATGTACTACATATTATTATTATCTTTACAATTTTATTCATCAGATAACAGAAATCCCTTCGAAAATTAAAAACATAAGTTTTTTTTTTTAACCATATTGTCTCACTGCTGGGCATAAGTCTCCCCCATAACCTTCCACTCTTCCTTTTGTGCGGCTTTCTCCGGCAACATAAGTTATTTATTAAATATAAAGACTTGGTGCTGTATGAAGTAGGTACGTCACAAATACAATTTGTTTTGTAACCGTATATATCAAGCTATCCCTTTCTGTCAAAATTCTTTAATAGAATTCCGACTTTATTGCAAATAAAGAATGTTTATGTTCGGTTGAGAAAGTCAAAGATATGACAGAATCTCGGAGAAGCTTGATGTGATCTGTACAATGACGGCATAGTTGGCATGACCCTGGTAGATGGTATAGTGCTATTGCAGGCGATTTGTAGTGACTTGACACCTCATCCGACACATAATATATTAAACCAATAAAACATTATACAGTTACATAACAAAACAGTAATTTCTAGAAGTCCTCGACGGCAGTAATAAATATAAAATGCATCGTTATTGCCGCAAAAAATATATAAACATCGCCACAATAATATGTTTCAAATCATAGTTTAAAAAAAAATACAATTCGGTCAAGTGCAACAAGCAAACCGAGGGTTCCGTATCAATTAGTGGTATGCGCTCATTTTGTTTGAAATAATCTGCAATTTTTAGTTTTTAGCAGTTGTTTTTGGGGCAATGTAATAAATAAATTGCAGTTATAAATTACCAATTTTCAGATTTATTCCTTTAATTGTACTATAAAATCTCACTTATTGCCAAATTTTATAAATCTAGGTCAACGGGAAGTAGCCCATAGGTTTTGAGACCGTCGCGTGCGTCAAAAATTATGTGAAATAACGAAGTATAAACGGCTCTATCTTTTGATTGCGATTGATTTCTCTGCTTCAAGTGTTGCTGAGTATTTAATATTAATTTCAAATTTATATCTCCACGCGTTGATGAGAAAAGGGGTCTTTTCAGACGGACGGACAAACTGATATCGGGTGTCGTTTTTTCTTTTGAAGTTCAGAACCCTAAAAATATCCTTATTATCGCACTAAACAGGTCGTTGCATCAAGGTTTTGCATAACCGGATCGCCCGATAAGGCAAGACTTGAAAAGAAGGATGTTTAAAAAATGTTATATAACTATTAGGTACCTATTTATGATTACTTACCTACTTACCTTAAAAGCTCTTTCAACTCTCAAACATTTGAAAAAATGCAGTATCATAGGTAAAAATCGCTCAAAAGTCAAGTATAACTAAGATACTATAGAAATTATTCCAAAACTTAAAGCCATTAAACAATCAAGAGTTTTCAGTTCAGGCCGATCGTTTTGTGGACGTTATGGTCAGGCATTCGCTCCATATAAAATGCTGGCCAGTATAAATCTATATTCAGTTAGACTGTAAGCCAACCCCAAATAGTTGATCAAAAGCTGACTCATCATGATACTATTCAAGTGATCAAACATCTTTTTTGAAGTGAAAACTTCTTTAGCGGCGTTATATCATTGGCGGCGTTGTACACTTTTTTGTAATGGGTAAAAAATGTAAAACTCGCGTCAGGGTTACGTGACCCTGATCGAAAAAGCGTAAGACGTCATTTAAATAAGCGCCATCTATCGCTCTTAGCGTAAACCACGTAGGATGAAAATTTGTAAGACGAAGAGGCAAACGATAGCTTGCATTATAATCGTGCAGCGCCATCTATCGAGCGATATGAAAACATTTGTGATTTGACACCTATTATGTACGACACTAACAAGATGTAACAAAATTCGTTAATTTCATATCTCTACCACTTCAGTTTTAAAATATAACACAGTAGTAAAAAACTTTTCACTTCTACCGGCATTCCCGGAGTGCAACCCGTTTTTTTTTAATTCACGTCTTTAGATCTATGTAAAACATGGACACGGTCGGAAAAAGTTAAAAATAATTTTCCACCATTACCTACCAATACAATTCATGAATTTCTCAGTAGCTACTGATTGAAGCACCGTATTGGATTTCATGAACGATACTACACTCATTTAAACTGAATTATTAACGCCTGCATTTTTGTCAAGTAAGTAATTACGGTATTGCGAACATGTATGTACCTTTAGGCTTAAATTCCTGTGACGCTGATGTGGATCGCGTAGGTACGTCAGTACCGTACCATATTGCGACGCTGACGAAGGGCTATAACCTGCCGGGTTCGCGGGACTAACGAATTACCGTGACCCCGGAACGTAAAGGGTTATTGAATGACACCGTGGGTTTTAGTCAGTTCAAGTCTGACAGTCCATCGCCCTGCCCTGGGTGGGAGGACTCCTTTGATGATTTTAACACTAAAAAAAACACTTCTTAACTGTCTAATTTTTCAATTGGGCGTGAATAGCTATTTCCGGAACTATGAGGACAACCGAAAAACATTGAAAGGAGTCTCAAGGCCGATTTGGCAAAAACTAAAACTACATCAATGGATTTCAGAAATTTAATAATCCCGGCCAGGAATCGAACCTGCTGATTTTGCAAAAAAATCAAACCATTCGATAGTACCTATTGCTACTAAGATTCAAATTATGGAAAGTAATGATTTATTAACACTTTTTCTTATGTGTTTATAAATGTAAAAAAAAAACAGTAAATTTCAGGAAATAATCATAGTTTTAAATGGTTTTAATAAGTTTCGGTTTCGGCCGAAACAGAGAGCAAGGCCGAAAGTTCCGTTTCGGTTCCGGCTGAAAAATCAGTTTCGGTCGGACACTAAATTTTACCAATCGAATATAAACCTTCTGCTATTGTGATATGGTTGAAAATCTATTAAAGAAATTTGTCAGATTGAGGTAGGTTGTCTGTACAAGCATTATTTGTTTTAATCGATCATTTTAAACACAAGTTTAATCCTCCTAGAACAGCCCTAGTTATGTTTCGTACAGTATTTAAGATAGTTGCATAGTTGCAACTGTTTTTTATTTCATGTCAATAACCGACGACGGTCTCTTTTTATGATTTTTATTTTGGATAGTATTTCAGTAATAATTTATTCAAATTGCCTCATTAAATGCAGATGGATGACCCAAGTCTAGACATGGCTTTAGTGAGCAATACCGATGCAGTTAAACCGGATCTAAGTTGCTATTTTGGGAAAGTTACTATTTTTTCCTTAATCTTTTCAAGATTGTGCTACATCGTTCTCAAATAACGACCATCTCAAAATGAATGATGTAAGAAAGGTTTTGTAATAATTCTGGCGATCTAAAAAGAGTGTCCATGGAGTTTCTTGCCCGTTCTTCTCCATAGAGATCTACTTCTTGGAATGGGCATCTATGGTACTTTCACAGTTATGTCTTGTGACTGCTGTAGCACCATAATTTTGTAATACCTAATTATATTTTTATGGCGTTGACAATTCAAAAATGCCTGTAACTGGTCTACTTGAAATAAATGCTTTGATCTGATTTGATTTGATAAACTACGATACGCCAACAGCTAGTTTTTCCAGTATTTACAGCGTTTCTTGTATGGAAAAATGGAACAGCGCCTCTGGTGTACGAAGAAGGAACAATTTTTTTCCTTGAAATTAATGTCATATTATATAATCACAAAACGTCATTCGGTCGGTATAGTTTTACAGGCGTTATGACGTCACAAGCTCCCACCCTAAAAAAAGACGGACCTAACAGATTTTCAATTTATGAAGTAAACTACCCTATTCTATGAAAAACTATATGGTGTCAACGCAATACCGGTAAAAACGTAAGCCTTCTGTATTATTCCAGACTATCCCTCAACCTCGTCAAGATCCGTTCAGCCGTTCTGACATTTATTAGGTTGGGGAAAAAGTCTTTTCGCATTATAGTATGTATGAACTTGTAATAAAATCTCTTTGGCTATACTATTTGTATCTGGCTGGTTTTGGTATCATTGAAAGTTTAAATTTTAAAGAACATAATTCCAAATTCAAATTAGGAAAATGTGTGATTTTCATTTGTTTTTCGTACCATCAAGATGAGTGAATCTAATGAAGAAATTCGATACATTTTAAAAATTTTACTACAAAAAAGGTAAAAATGCAACGCAAGCCGCGAAAAAAATTTGCGATGTTTATGGACCTAGTGTAGTGTCTGTGAGAGTAGCACAAATTTGGTTTAAGCGTTTTCAATCCGGAAAAGACAATGGGCAAAAGTGGTCCAAGATCCTCCACTGATGACACTTATGGGAAATGAAAGAACATAGTTGTGACATCATTCTGGCAAAAGATTATCAAAATCTGTCCTGGGGTTCTTTTTTATGGCCGTTTAAGTGACTACCTAATCTAACCTAACCTAGCCAAATCTAACTTTTTTTGTTCAGCTGTAAATGATGCCCGACGTATACTGAGCCACCTTGGAAGGCGGTTGGCTTATGTGTGACTTAAACCCACTAAAAATACCAACGAGACCTTAAATAGCTAACCTTACCTTACTTTTTTTATTCAGCTGTAAATGATACCCGACTCATACTGAACCATCTGGGAAGGCGGTTGATTATGTGTGACTAACACCCACTAAAAATACCAACGAGACCTTAAATAGCTAACGTAACCTAACTTTTTTATTCAGCTGTAAATGATGCCCGACTCATACTGAACCATCTGGGAAGGCGGTTGATTATGTGTGACTAACACCCACTAAAAATACCAACGAGACCTTAAATAGCTAACCTAACCTAACTTTTTTTATTCAGCTGTAAATGATGCCCTACGCATACTGAGCCACCTTAGAAGGCAGTTGGATTATGTGTGACTTAAACCCACTAAAAATACCAACGAGACCTTAAATAGCTAACCTAACCTAACTTTTTTTATTCAGCTGTTAATGATGCCCGACGCATACTGAACCATCTGGGAAGGCGGTTGATTATGTATGACTAACACCCACTAAAAATACCAAGGAGACCTTAAATAGCTAACCTAACCTTACTTTTTTATTCAGCTGTAAATGATGCCCGACTCATACTGAACCATCTGGGAAGGCGGTTGATTATGTGTGACTAACACCCACTAAAAATACCAACGAGACCTTAAATAGCTAACGTAATCTAACTTTTTTTATTTAGCTGTAAATGATGCCCGACGCATACTGAGCCAACTTGGAAGGCAGTAATTGGCTTATGTGTGACTTAAACCCACTAAAAATACCAACGAGACCTTAAATAGCTAACCTAACCTAACTTTTTTTATTCAGCTGTAAATGATGCCCGACGCATACTGAACCTCATTGTCCGTGGCGAATATTCTGACACGGGAGAGGTCCTATTTGGCCAGTGAGGCGCTGTTCCGCGTGTCTCTCTGCCCAGCAGACATAGGTTAGCTATTAAAGGTCTCGTTGGTATTTTTAGTGGGTGTAAGTCACACAAAAGCCAACCGCATTCCCAAATGGCCAGTATTACAGCGGTAAAGCTAAAGTATAGCATTTTTTAGCAATTACTTTTTATTTATTACTGTACTAATTAGGCTATGGTAATCCACGTCAATCAAGTGAAACGTCAAGGAACTAGTATACACGCATAAGTCTACTCGCACGCACACAAACACCGTGCCGAAGTTTGCGGAACTTTTTTTTATGACTCGGTCGCCGCGCTCTAAGCCCGCCATAAAACCTATGCAATAATTTATCTTATCTCCTTCTCCTTCTCCTTCTCATACCCCCTCCCACTTCCCCGGGCGGAGGTAGTCCATAAGGATTTTCACATCCAAAAAAAGTTTAGAAAAAAAAAAGATAGCTACGTCAACGGCCATAAATAAACCCTGGGACGGCTTCGTAATGTTTAAGCGGCTCGCGCGCAAGTTTAGATTAGCTTAGCTATTTAAGGTCTCATTGGTATTTTTAGGTGGATGGTAGCCATAAGCCAACCGCATTCCCAGATGGTTCAGTATGCGTCGGGCATTATTTACAGCTGAATAAAAACAGTTAGGTTAGGGTAGGTTAGGTTAGGTTAGGTAGTCACTTAAACGGCCATAAAAAAAGAACCCCGGGGCGGATTTTGATAATCTCTTGCCAGAATGATGTCACAACTATATACTTTCATTTCCTATAAGTGTCATCAGTGGAGAATCTTGGACCAAGTTCCATACATTTTTGCCCATTGTCTTTTTGATGTCAAAGATGCACGTCGCTCTGGTCGCCCTATTACGGATAAAATGGATGCCATTTTTGAAAAAGTGGAGCAAGATCGGCATACCAGTAGTTACGACGTAGCTGAAGAACTGGAAATTGACCACAAAACAGTTTTGGCGCATTTGAAAAAAACTGGGTACACAAAAAAGCTCGACATTTGGGTACCTCACGAGCTCACTGAAAGAAACCTAATGAACCGTGTACTCATTTGTGATTCTTTATTACGACGTAATGAAACCGAACCATTTTTGAAGAAGCTGATAACTGGTGATGAAAAGTGGATCACGTATGACAAGAACGTGCGAAAAAGGTCGTGGTCAAAGGCCGGTCAGGCTTCACAGACTGTGGCGAAACCCGGGTTAACTCGCAACAAGGTGATCTGTGTGTGTGGTGGGATTGGAAGGGCATTATTCATTATGAGCTGTTACCACCAGGCAGGACCATCGATTCTGAACTCTACTGCGAACAACTGATGAGATTAAAGCAAGAAGTTGAAAGAAAGCGGCCGGAATTAATCAACAGAAGGGGTGTGGTTTTTCATCATGATAACGCTAGACCTCACACATCTTTAGCCACCCAACAAAAATTAAGAGAGTTTGGCTGGGAGGTGTTAATGCATCCGCCGTATAGTCCTGACCTTGCACCTTCAGATTTCCACCTGTTTCGGTCTCTTCAGAATTCTTTAGGCAGTGTCAGGTTAACATCACGAGAGGACTGCCAAAACCACTTGTCGCGGTATTTTGACCAGAAGTCCCAAAATTTCTATAGCAATGGGATCATGTCCCTACCTACAAGATGGCAAAAAGTTATCGAACAAAATGGTACCTACATACTTTAGTTAAATGTAAATAAACTTTATTAAAAAATGTTTTGAATTTTCTTAAAAAATGCGAAGAAACTTTTCCCCAACCTATTATATACGTATAAAATCTGATCTTACCAAAAGTCAGATGTTCCAAACATTTGAAGTTTTGTACTGGAGAGCTGATTAAGTACACAAGGTGAATTTTTAACTGGGCGTGGATGGCTATATTCGAAACTATTGTTTTTTTTTACAGTTGATGTATTTCTGATGCCGCAATAGCAACAAATACTAAAAAAGAGAATCAAAAAATATTAAAGGAGATTCCGCTACAACAGACATGATTTTTTTTACCATTTTTATTGATACGTAATAGGTATTAAACGTTGGACTCGCATTTGGCCGGGTTTTTCTAAGATGTTTTCTGCTTTAAGCTATCATCTATCAACTGAGACGGAGCCCAAGCGGTCGCCTCCTTCTACGAAGCAGTCATGCTAGCGAAGGAGAAGGCGGGACGGGTGAGAGAGAGGACAGTGTCCACCTCACGACCCAGCCGCAGTGGGAGACACCCACGGCAACGGACGTCGAAGGACGATCTCCAGCCACCGTAGGCGCGGGATGCGGTCGGCGCGTAATGGGTGACTCGCTGTCCGAATATGGACTATGCCCGGGTCGACGGCGCGTCGTGTTCCACGCGCGCCTCAAAGAGCTGTCAGCACAATGACGGAGTCCCCTTAGAGGGCAAAAGCCTGCCAGGGTTGCGGGACTAACGAGCGTAAAGGGCTATTGAAGGACACCGTGGATTTTAGTCAGTACAAGTCTGACAGTCCCTCCTGCCCTGCCCTGGATGGGAGGACTCATTTGAAAATTTTACCACGCTAAAATAAAAACTGCTGTCAACTATTTCATCCAATCATAATTACTTTATAGAATGGGTAAGAAAAACGAATAATTAGGCTTTTTTACTTGCCACCTCTGGGTTCAGTACAGTACCTAGGTGGTGTGTAGTAACGGCTTGCATGCGAACCCCGGCCGAGTAGACACGCAGTGCGCTACGAACTTGCGTGTGCCTAATGTTTGCATTTAGGTTGCAACCGGGTCAAAGATGGATTTTATATGAGGTAATTATACTCTTTACTATTTTTTTTCTGTTGTGTTCCATGACATGACAATATTGTTTGACACTTAATTTTGTATTAATTATCGCTGGTTTTTTAGGATTCCGTGCCCAAAGGGTGAAACGTGATCCTATTACTAATGACTTCGCTGTCCGCCTGTCTGTCTAACTGTCTGTCTGTCACCATTACAGGCTTTATCTCATTAGTCGTTATAGTTAGACATTTGAAATTTTCACAGATTTGATGTTTTTCTATTGCTGCTATACTAACATATTATTACTGTAAAATAGAATAAAATAAATATTGAAGGGACAATACAACAGACATGATTGTTTTTATAGATTAGGGGAACAGTGTATAAGACGGGGACACGAGGTATGATGGGAAATCACACACCTAAGGCAAACTTAACACAAAACTAACGTAGCACAAGCGCCAACAGGACGCCATTTGCGTCTGGCCGCTTGCAAATGACGTCCTTATGGCGCTTGCTCTACGTTAGTGTTGTGTTAAGTATGCCTAAAGAGTGTATGTCCCCATTATACCTCGCGATTATTAACGTCCCCGTCTTATACACTGTTCCCCTACTAGCTGGCCCGGCAAACTTCGTACCTCCTATAACTAACGTCACTCAATTGTTTTGCCTTCCCGGAACCCCTCTACTAATACTTAAACTTTTTGGTATGGTATTAAAGTTCAAATTAACTTTTAAATATTTTTATTACGAATCTTTTGTATGAGAATATAGTAAAGTGTTGTTTTCAGATTTTTCTGGCATTTTTTAATTTTTTTCTCTCCTTATACTCGCACTCCAAGATACATTTTAAAAAAAGAATTAGCGAAATCGGTTCTGCTGCTCTCGAAATTTTCGCTTTGCAACATTTATGCTATTGTCAAAGACAGGCGAAGCGAACGCGAAGCGAAGCGCCTTTGTTTGAAATGTATGGAATATATGACAGGATCCGGATCGCATTCGCTTCGCCTGTCTGTTTGACAATAGCTTTAGCGATTTTATAGATTGTTCGGAACCCTCCGCACTTGGTCGGTTTAATTTATTTTAATCGAAGATTTCTACCTCACGGAAACCACGCTGCAGGTCACAATCCGCTATATACGACGAGTCACCTTTTTCTCTTAAAATACCTGTCCGGAATCTCCTAAGTGCAATAAATAAAGGCCTAAGGTGTTCATCGTTAGTGCTAGAGACTTATTATTTTTCTAATATAAGAAAACTCGATAACAAGCCTCCACGTTCCATTGCACAAGTTATTTGTTTGTTTACTGTAAAACTGCGTTATAAATAACACTGCATAAGTACGTAAACATGCGTCAAAGTTCCGGTCTATTGCTTTAAGTAATTACAGAGTTAGTATTCGCACTATGACTTTATAGAACTTTTTGTTTAGATCTATAATAAATTACACGCCTATATGCATAAATAAAATATGCAATTAAACTAATTATTATTTTTTCAACACAGTTTTACTTAAATGTGAAAAATTAAACTGTGCGAAAGAATTACGTGTCGTACGCATCAATAACGATCCTTGGTACACACAGCTACATATCAAGCTATGAAAAACCAGTAAAAGCTGACCGTTCATTGTGTGGAAAATCCATACAAAGAGAAACCAAAATAAACTGGTTACGTATAACTTGATGTGTAACCGTCTGTACCTATTTAGCAACACCTGCCCGCAATTCTGTTAGAGTTAGATCCTCATTTAGTTATTTCTTCGTCCTAAACATACGTTAAACTAAGCCTTTAATGCGTACGTAAATATCAGTAATGTGCGTTCAAAAATGTTGACTTAAAAATATAAAAGTTAATACTAAATCGTCAACATTCAAGTATTGGCAATAACTATAACAAAAAGTTGTAAGGGTGATGTAAATCTTGATGCTTGTACAGAGGGGTTCATAACAGCCCAGTTTATCAGAATTTTAAAATGAATTGCGGTAAAATTTGGATCAAATGGAATGGAGGGTTGATCATAAAGTTATAAAGAAGAGAAGCCTACACTATGCAAGTACATATTTTCTTATGACGGAAAGAAAAATTAAATCCGATAAATGAAAATGATACAGCGTAGGTAGATACATAATTATACGAAATCAGGACTGACGCGAAAGCCAGTAATCCACCTGCCCTGGTATCTGATTACTAAATGTTTGCAACCGTGGTAGCGAGGTACGTATACAAAGCATAGACTCCTTTTATTTATTTTTTTATCGTGGTAAAATCAAGGAAGGACTGTCAGACTCGTACTGACTAAAATCCACGGTGTCCTTCAATAGCACTTTACGTTCCAATGTCACGTTAATTAGGTGCGTCCACACAGAGCGCGCAGGCTCGCGAGGCATTTGCTTCGCGAGGAAACTGACAAGCGAGGCTGCTCACTCTGTGTGGACGAGTCTATTGTTTTTCGACCGAGGCACGAAACAAAATACGCGAGCAAAACAAAAACCGACTGCTGAAGCTGTCACTTGCCTCGCCCGAGACACGTCCACACCAACCGAGCTGCTTCGCGCGGAAAATGCCTCGCGAGGCTGCGCGCTCTGTGGGGACGCACCTATTCGGTAAGTCCCGCGACCAAGCACAGACTCCTTCAAAAAATATATTTCATAGTGAAAATTACGAATAGACTTAGCATAGAATCAATAAAATTTATTGTGAAAAATCAATATAGAAAAATTTTCTACAACTCTACATTATAGCAATCCCTAATCTTCTACACATGACAAGATTAAAAACGTCATGGATTCTAAGAGCAGGAGAAACAAACAGGCGGCAGTTTCTCGGCAGTGGTTCGGCTGATGGAACGAGATGGCGCTAGACGACTTGTATAGCTCTGTCTCTTTCGCGCAGCTGTTAACTCCAACGAGCATAGGGTAGGTAGGAGATCTTAATGGTTCTGAACCTTCCAGAACAACACAGGACATTCATAATATCGCACCACCTCACCGCGGAGATGGTCGTGCGCAGTTCCCATGGTGCCTGGCAAGCGCGCACGTCCGCAACCATTATCAATTAGGCGGCGCGCGCGCGTGCGGCCTGTCATTACTGCCAGTGCACGACCACGCACAGGGATGCGTATTGTCGTACTGCACTTATAACTGAACCTTTAGACAACCTTTAAGTTATAGTGCAACACGTCAAAATATTGATCGGTGCTCAAATGAGTAATCAGTCGTTGCTTTAAACATATGTGCCTTTAAAAACGTTGCTCAAACGAGAATGCCTTTTTTGCAGGACACATAACCACCAAAATTTGAAATATTTTGAAGAGACCAACACTCAGCATTTGGTAGATAAAGGTTGAAGTAAAGAAATAGAGAAGAGAGTGGCGTAGTGAATTATAGAAGGAAAACGGTGGAGGTAGTACAGGCATGGTCATATATTGCAACCGTAAGAGAATTCTGTAATGTCTTTTGCCATTAGGGTTAGGATCAGACGATGATTCGAGTATCAGAACAATATACGAGTAAATGTATTGCAAAACAAAAGATCTACAATAATTCGGTCCTGATACAAACAAATTAATAATCAACATAAAAGCAAATAACGTTTCACACATTCTATCGCAGATATTTGAATTTTAGTTACAGAAAGATTAACACTTTATATTAAAACAGCCCTAACAAAACCATAATCGAGTTCAGAGCATCACACAAGAAGCATAGTTCGCTCTCTCGCCGCCAAGACGTTGGATGCAAATGGCGAGATCGCGAGATACGTCGCGACCCGCGTGCATTCACCAAGAAACGTGTGCGGTGGCCCTTACAGGGTTTAAGCGACCATCTGATATGACGTCTAACCATTTAAATTAAAACATTTTTACGAGACATTTAAATATTAGAAATATATTTATAATGCAAATATAAGAAGCCTGGAATTAGAATATTTATGAGCTCTCACAAGTTTTTATACGTGGCATCTGCTAATTCTGCTACTTACATATTTAATTTTAATTAGTCGACTAATTCAGTCCAATAGATACAGGTATGATAATTGCTTTATGTCAATTATCATTTTCATGTGATCGAATCCGAAATGAGGAGATCCGTAGACGAACTAAAGTCACCGATATAGCCCACCGGATTAGCAAGCTGAAGTGGCAATGGGCAGGCCATATTGCTCGCAGAGCAGATGGCCGATAGGGTCGAAAAGTGCTAGAGTGGAGACCGCGGACTAGCAAGCGCAGCGTAGGACGTCCACCAACGAGGTGGACAGACGACCTTGTAAAGGTCGCCGGAAGACGCTGGATGCAGGTCGCTTCCAACCGGTATATGTGGAGATCTAAAGGGGAGGCCTATGTTCAGCAGTGGACGTCCTATGGCTGAGATGATGATGATGATGATGATGATGAATTATCATTTTAATTGTCATCATCAATTACAATTATTATCCGTAAAAAAAAGTTCAATAAAATACAGTCTTATAAGTATATAAAATAAGTAAAATTAGTAAAATATAATAAATACAAATATAGTTTAATATGTACAGGTATTGTCATAAAAATTATCATATAATTTTCATCATCATTTACTATTATAATTTATATGAAATCGCAATCGCAAAGAAAGCTATAAAGTTTTCTTTTTATTAAGTTAAATCGATTTTATATGTCAAAGTGATTAGGGCTAGGCCACACAACAGTCAATCATAAACCTGTAATAATATAGAACAAGCTGTCGTGACAATAAGAGCAAATAAGGCCACTTTACCGTAAAACTAACACTACGTTGAACGTTAAAATAATGGGTTCTGGCACATGACACACGCAACTCTGAAATTCAATATAAAAGTTGCACCTTTTTATATCAAGTATTGCAGTTGTTATAAAGGTAGACAGATAGAATATACTTATTTATGCACACCGTAATAACAGGTATTTACAAATACATTTTATAAATAGGGTGACACATTATTAGTAATATAATAATAATAATAATATTCCACAACTATCACACAACGCCATCTAGTCCCAAGCTAAGCAGAGCTTGTGTTATGGGTACTAGACAACTGATAAACATACTTATATATTTCTAAATACATACATATTATAGATAAATTACACCCAGACACAGAACAAATGATCGTGCTCATCACACAAACATTTGTCCTGGATGGGAATCGAACCCACGACCTCCGGCATAGCAGTCAGGGTCACTAACCACTTAACCAACAGGCTAGTCACATTGGGAGGTTTTATCACTAAAAGTGATCTTTTCAATACAACCTTGATTGGATTTCAGGAAGAGAAGTTTAAAGAAGTACCACAGCCTGTGTTTCAAGGTATATCAGTCAGAAGTCAAAAACAATCAGAAGTCCCCGTTTGTCTCGTGCAGACAAGAGCTACAGTTGAAGTTGAGATTCAATTCCTGAGTTGGACTAAGTGTTATTCGGCTTATCATCAGAGTTTGAGTTTTCCAGAGACAGTTCTAGTCTCATATTGTAGCAAATTAAGTCTTCTTTAAAAAAGTCCTGAGAAGGTACTATCAACAACTAATCCAATATGGTTTTAAACTCCAAAATTTGAAATAAAAAATCTAAATTTTTGCAGACTTGTCGATTTTTTACAAAGTTACGTTCGGCGTTTGAGGCCTCAAACGTGGAATATTCACTGGACCAACATTCGTGACAAAGTCTGCAAAAATCAAAACTACGGGATTTAACTCAAACTAACCCGTATATTCAGGTGACAAAGTTACTGGACATAGTAGCCTGGTGTTTGGTTGATGGCAATGAGCTTGCCCCCATCTCATATAACATAAACATAACCGGTGAAATGTGTCTATAAGTATACCTACAGTAGACTCCTGAAATTGTAATCAAATATATAACTATACTAAGTATGGTGCGGTATTATTATATATTTTATCTACTCTCATATCGTTAAATTCAAAATACAAAACTCAAAACGAGTTTATAATGACGTACTTTACACACAGTATATCGAAATGAAATTAAAAAAAATAAATTATGACACTATTTCTCTAACAAAATAATGTTATAATATTTTTTTTTCCATTACGATACAGATTACAGATCATAGATACATCCATTTGATTTTTTATCTGTGGCTGCGCGCGCTGTGGCCCATGCGCGGTGATAACGGGAATTTTGGCGCCATAATACTGTGTCAATCTTTATCTTTTATTTGATAAATTCGTGTTCAATGAAAGTAGATAAAGTAGTGTATGAAACTGTACATAACTAGGTATTATACACTCGTGTGATACTTTTAAAAAACTCGCTTCGCTCGTTTTTTACTCACACTCGTGTATATTTAATACCCCTCATTATGTACCAGTTTCATAAACTACTATTTTTAAACTTTGCCCCACACGGCACACAAGGAATGTCTCCTGAGTCGTGGGTGCGTTTACAAACATGTAAACTCACATACACAAACGCCCAGACCCGGAATAACTACTTGTAGATCATACAAATATTTGCTACGTGCGGGAATTGAACCCGCGTCACGCAAATTTGGAAATAATTGCGAAAGTTTGGATGGAAGAATGTTTGTTATATTTTCATGTCTAAACTTCTGAACGGATCTTGACGCAATTTGGCTCAGAAATAGGTCAGAAATAACACAGGATTCTGTACATCGGGCCGTTCCTGTTTGATAATTTTCGAGATACAAACATCAAAAAAAGTTTGCGATCTCTTTGAAAAATCGAAATCTTTTTGTTACGGTAGATTAAATAATAATAAAATTATATCTAAAGAAGGCAATCAGCAAAAAAAATTCATATTAAAATAATGTATTTTTCCAAATTTTTTATCAGTTTATTCTAGTGATCACAAACCTTTATTGATGTGTGTATATATGCGGGCGATAACAGCTAATAGATTATATTATTATTGTACCGCGCTGTTATATTATGATAATTTTTCGCGATCAGACGAACGAGCTACCATTTTAATTTCATCAATCCAATCGTCCAAGGGTCCAATTTCATCCCACGATAATTAAATCACTCTCAAATTACAGCGACTAAGCATGATCTAGGTCTTAGGATATACTTAAACGCAGGTTGTCTCATTGTTATTATTTGCAAAACAGCTAACTAGTACTGATAATATCAATGTCAAACGAGAAAACCGTGAGAGACTGCAACGCGTTGTGAACATAACTGATACTGATTTTAATACGCAGAAGATCCAGTCGAGGCATAATCAGTCTATTATGATTCCACTGCTGGGACACAAGCCCCCTTTCTGTTAGAGGGAGTGAGCAAAAATCTGGCCCAGTGCGGGTTTGCAGATGTCATCATGTCATGTTTGCAAATTTTTGGTTCTAAGATAGGCCCATTGCCTCACAAAGTTATCCATACAACGTATAAGTCAGATCTATAACTACTGGGCTACCACTGGTCTCCAGTCAAGGACCAAATGTAATAAAAACCAAGACATTCCAACCGGGCACCAAAAAAGCTCTTCTGCGGTTCGGTGCACCAGTCACCATCTTCTTTGCCGTTGATATGCACCATTTTTTTTCTGCACTAATATTCGTTGTTTCACGGTGATGTTGTTAGTGGCAGAAGGAAGAGTGCAATGCTATTTTCAGTGCATTTTACAATAATAGTCCAAAACGAACACTGTCTCCTAAGATACAGGTCACCCTAGTTTAGGAGGCAGGGTTAATCTATTAATTACAGATCTTTTAACAAGCAATATTGTCTACAGTCCTATTATTCTACATATCAGTTGTGACATATCCGCATAACATTGTACCAATCTGTATTTTAACTTTTTTTTAACCTTATTAAATACATTTTTAAACATTTTCACAAAAACAAAAAAATAATAAAAAAAAACATTTAAAAGTATAAATAATAGTGGCCCACCGGTATCGGGAACAGGGTCCAAGCTACCGGCAGTCAGGGCTCCAGAGAAAAGAACCAAACCACTGAGAACATAAGAACCACTTTTATTATTAAGTATTATTAATTTTGAGCAAATAATCTAAGCAACTATGCGAATACGAAACACAGTTTCCCCTTTTAATACTCACTCGGAGTCAACTTGGAAGAAATGGTGACTGTTGTTACCAAGAAAATATTACCAGTTATTGCGTGATGCACCAACTAGTGGTCCTCTAAAGACTTATTTAGGTTGACTTGAAGGCTGATTCTTAGAAATTCAGATCATATAATCAAAAGATAATGAATTTTAAAGTATCTGTTGTGATATCACTAATTAGTTAGTATGCACACCACTATTGATTATCTATGATTATCTATGTTCTATTATCTATGCTTCCGGTACATCTTGAGTCTGTCACTGTATCGGAACCCGTCTGTGTACTCCTACGATGCACTGTATATTTTGTATAATCTCTGGCTGCTATTAAAATAACTCTATTAAGCAAGTATCTTTTATTCACCAACATAACATAACAGTATCTACCGCAAGGTTTATACTAGGTACCTTTTTTAAATACTTGAGATTGGCTACACTGAATAATTTTACAGTGAACCTTCTGTACTTCACGTCCTCTTCACAAAATGTAAGTCCACATTTTACGATGTACGTGTTTTATAGTTTTATGTGTTAATAATCTTTGACTGCGTCGAACAAGGAAGGATGTACAGGCATGCTTGAGACAAAAAGACCTAGAAAGCAGATTTGTATGAGACCCCAAACATGGGAAACACACGTAGCTACAAATTATTTGTTATGTCTCTTTGTTGTAAGCTGGCCTTAGAATGTATCGTTATGCAATCCAACAATTGATAAATTAAGTTCCTTTTACATCTATACGTTGATAATCACTGACTCAGCTCAAGTCAAGTCGATCCAAGTCCATCACATTACAAATTGACAGCTAAACTTTGTTATGAATTGACAAAAACACTCATCCCTTACCAGTTTTGTATTAAATAGCACTGGGAAGCCACTGGGATGATTTTGTCCCAAACTGTCATACACCTGTCATTGGTGTCAAATTTCCTAATTGCCACTGGGACGTTTTTATCCCAGTGGCATTTAAGAAAAGAAAAAAACACCATAATCGAGAGTATCATCCTATGGATCCCATGGTTGCTCTACGGGAAGTCTATGGGGAGTTACTCTACCAAGGTCAGCCACGACAATCAAGAGAAACGTCAAAAAAATTCATTCTTTTCATTCATTCAATAGCGTTTCCAAAGTTTGACACTAATGACAGGTTGGAATGAAATCGTCCCAGTGACTTCCCAGCGGAGATAACTATTAATATACTCAAGAAATTCATCCTTTCTCAGGAATATGACTGGTGTTTATCAGACGCATCCGCAACGTAGCATAGCACAACCTAAGAATAAGCACCCTAAGAAACCCTCTTGAAATTTTATTGTTAGTTATCTCATTGACTAATTGTGGATTTAATAAGGCTCTTAAACGCTGTATGCCTTTTAAAATGCCCGTTTCAATCTCAATTCTAAAGAAGATGCCAAGTTGTGTCTAATAGAGCTTGATTAGAGTATTGTGTTGTCCAACAACTCTGCAACAAGTTACTTTTACGTATTCAACAACATTGTAAGGCTTTTTGCCATTATTAGACCTTAATTGAATTGATCTTCAAGTTAAGAGTGAACAGGTCGTCGACCACATCTTCGTACATTAAAAAAATATATATCCTTAGTACCGTAATAGCTGTTAGTTTAGTTATGAAATCCTAATAAATGATTGAACTGTAAAACTTATAGCATAAAAGGTAATTACTTCCATTAGCCATCACACAAAGTCACGCGTGCTTGCAATAATGTTTTATTACCCAAAGGACTGTTAACTGACGTATTCAATTTCACTAACCAATGGCACCCACAGCTATTAATAAAAACATTTCTGTAATAACTTAATTTACTAACATATGGAAAGAAAGAACGTGTTTTTCTTTCAAGCAAAAATTTCTCCTGCATCGTGGACGCGTTTACAAATATAGAAACACGCATACACAAACACCCAGACCCAGAACAACTACTTATAGGTCATACAAATATTTGTTCCGTACGGGGATCGAACCCGCGACCCGCTGGGCTGCAGTCGATCGCTTAGCACTGCACCAAACGATACCGTTGAAATATTAACAGCCTTGCTACAAAAATTTAAACATCTGTTGAACACTTGTTTAAAAAAAAGTGTGAATGCAAAACGAACCTGATTTCAACGTCATAATCTGACATTCTTTTAGACAAGTGTTTAACAGACGTTTAAAAGTTTTAGTGGCACGAATGATAGGTGGTCGATTGGAAACCCATCCTCACATCAACCTTGACAAGTGTTTCTTAACTTTGACGATCGACTGTTTTTACTTAGTCACGAACTTCTCGTATTTAATTAAGTTTAATTAGCAAATTAAAGCATCGTATTACGCACACTAATATTAATAAAAGTAAATTGTTTTTTTTATAAGTCAATAAGCTTTGAAATTTATTTTTATTTCTTATGTTTACATAAGCAGTAAATGAAAGGAAATTGTTAGTGCCCGGCTTATAAACCCACAACATAAAAGAGTTTGCCGTGAGATGACCAAACTGGAAGACGGAAATGTCTTCGCGTGAGGTCGTGTACTCAATGTTTGCAGGTTAGCTGGTACAATAGGCTATTTGACTAAAAAATTCTAATTAACCCGTCAGTTAGATTATCAAATAATATTTGACCCGTATTTTTTTCTTTTTTTACGCAAACCAAAATTGACGGAGATATGATGCTTTCAAAATTGCCAATACGTCACAATTTAGTACATTTTTTACTGAATTCTGACGTCACGAGCCCCCACTCTCGAGTCTTGATGTGTATCTTGGTAAATATTCATTGATCATAAGAAAAAATATGTGTCCGTTATTTTTCAAAACTTAACGGACTTATTAGATTTATAATTTATTGATACTGTCAAATAGCCTATTGCCTGTAATTTCAAGGATACCTAAACTCACTACAGTATTTTTAACAGATTTTGATTAGGCTCTTTCCTAATGTTTCCCGCTCATGCCGCCATTTTGGAAAAATGGCGCCGGATAGCAGTTTTACCACAATGTCTCTTTTCCTCATTCTTTATTTGTATACATAGATATCAACTACAACTACAATACATTAATACCTAAGCCCAAATCCACAGATAAGCATAATAGCCAAAGCGAATTTTTTTTTTTTTTATGTCTAGGAACATCAAAGTTTTTCTAGTCACTCATTCGTTAAAGTTACGTAGAAGAATTACCAAGAAACTTCATAATTACCCTTTTAAAAAGCGCATAAAAGTCCAAAGAACAAGCTTCCCTAATCCAGTGCATCCGCACTCGTAGAACTTGCAACGGGCATCCGAAAGCGGCGCGTGGTCGTGCACGCTGCGCGGGCGCACAGGGCTGCGTCGTGAGAGCGCGCAAGATAAGTGCGAGGTCGCGACGCGTCACGAGCGGGCCTACCGACGCTAACAATAACGATAGATAGTACTCTACAGGGTATAGGGTATGGAGCAGCTTATAATTAGCGGATTTATCGGTTCAGGGTGAAGATCTCATAAGTACTGTGCGGGTTCTATGTGTGGGTTTGCTAAGTAAAACCCGATTATAGATTTAAATTCATGCATTATGTGTATTTTGCCTCCGGACCACTTTCACATACTTTTTCTACGGATTTTGTTTTTAAATATTTTTCTATTTGAGCGGAGAGAATAGTAGAATAATTACTCCAGCCTGTATCTTTAAAAAGATTGAATGTGTAGCAAAACCTTCACAGTACAATACTCATCATCATCTGCCTAGCCCTTTCCCAACTATATTTGGTTCGGCTTCCAGTCAAACCAGATACAGCTAAATATCAGTATTTTACATGAAAAGGCTGCCTATCGGACCTCCACAACCTAGTTAGTACCGGCTTGTAATGTATGAAATTGCGAAAAGAATAATGGGACCACGGCTCCAATTGCATCTCATCATTTTCGTTATGGATTTCGTCAGTCTGTATAAAGTATGAAGAGCTTTGAACTCAAGAAATTCAAAATTCCCTTCCTTAGCGTGTTCCCGCTGAAAAATTACATAACAAAAAGCGTAATTTGTCTAATAAAAAATATACCACTCGCGGTCCCCATGCCGTTCCCACAGATATCTAGAATGCAGAGTGGCGCATAGTTTTCAATTAGAAGGTAGGAAAGCAGTTGTACACAATGGACAATTACTAGTGTTTGTAAAAACATCAGTCCGTCCGTCCGTCTGTCGACGACATTTTACATCTAAATTGGACGGTAATTTGCGAACCTTTCCCCGATGACAATTTCGTAATTAGCCCCGGACTTGTTTATTTTCTTAGTCAGTCTTTGCTTCCTCTTTTTGATGAGAGGAAAAACGTGAATTGCAATTCTAGAAACAGCCTTTGACAACAGATGAAATACCTAATTAAGCATCAGTATTTGATATGTAAGTAGTAGCAACTTACTTAATTATAAATGCGAAAGTATGGATGGATTTATGTTTATTAAGTGCTTAATCACGAGAGGACAAATTGATCTGGATTAAATTTAGCACAAATTTATATTATTTTCCTATTTCATAATTTTCGACTTCCACGCGGGCCAAACCGCCGGCAAAAGCTAGTAACCTATAAAACAAAATTATCATGTTCCACGGTACAAATATTGATGTGCAAAGAATATAACATAATCAAACATTGTCACCAACGTTTTAATTAACCTTTAGCAACAAATAATCGAACATTTCGTTGTCACTCACGTAGATCCATCGACGCGTTGTCACACAAAAGCATCCAATTCTTTGAATAATAGATTACAAGTCTTAGAAAATTACTAACAATTAGAAATTTTTCGCGCTTTTTTGGCCCCTTCGTTCAACAGGTGATGTGAGAATCCAACTGTTTTGCAATAGGCGCCAAGGGACTTTAGACTCATTTACACACTGCAAGAAATTGTTTTCTAGTTATAACTACATTGCGGTATTTGTTTGATCAACTGAATTTATTGGCCATTGATAGTCCGCAATGTAGATAGACAAGCATGCAATTTTTAATGAGGCTTTACCCCTACTATACAGGGTGTTAGGGACATCGACGCACAAACGGATACCACGGGTCCAGGACATGATTCTGAAACCCCCGTGTTGGAATTTTTCGTCGGTTTTTTCCTATTTTTTTTTTATTTTTAAAAGTTTTTTTTTTTAATAGTGAGCCGCGCTTAAAGTACTACAGGTACTGTGGTACTGGATACAGTATTTAGGTATACGATGACCTTTCATTATAAACATCTAAGAAGACACCATTTCTAGTTTTATTTACATTGCTACTATTAGTGAAAGTAGTGAATTAATTACTTTTTTATTAAAAATCTCATTGGGTTAGGTAAGAATAACGATTATTAACAGGCTAAAGTAAAAAAAACTCCAAAAATTTTTTTAAAAAATTTTGAAAATTAGGAAAAATCCGACGAAAAATTCCAACACGGGGGGGTCCAGAATCATGTCCTGGACCCATGATATCCGTTTGTGCGTCGATGTCTCCCTAACACCCTGTATGGAATGCCTGAGTAGTCATACAGGGGGCCTAAGGCAAAAGGACATAAGACAACAAAAAGTATTTATTTAGACCTCCAATGACGCTTCCACAACCTGAGTTAATTATAAAAGACGTGTCCAAGTAAAGGTCATACTTTTTCACGATAATCCGCAATTATGCGTGAGTGGCTCTGCTTATATAGGAGCAATTAAAAGAATTAGAGCTATTACGTTTAATGTGCCCGCTAAAGATTATAATAATAAAAATGTTTCCGTTCAGTTGAGCGTTAAAGTTACCGACATGGCTTATAGAATACTAACTGTATCTTATAAAAACTTTGCCCCATACGCATTTTTCTTATCTTGGTTGCGTTTACAATTATTTAAACTCACGTACACGAACAGCCACACCCGGAACAACTAGCTGTAGGTAATACGAATATTGGTTCCGCGAAAGAATCAAACCCGGAACACGCAGCGCAGCAAGCAGTATATTAGCCACTGTACATGGCAGTATATTAGCCACTGTTTTTAATCATCTTTTTTTTTATCGTAGTAAAATCATCAAATGAGTCCTCCAACCCAGGGCAGGGCGGGAGGGACTGTTAGACTCGTACTGACTAAAATCCACGGTGTCCTTCAGTAACCCTTTATGTTCCGGGGTCACGGTAAAGGTTGTCTGGAAGATATCGCTGTTAGCGATAAGACCGCCTTTGTAACCATAGAATTTGAAATATTGTAAAACCGTTTTTTGTAACAATTTTGGTGTACAATAAAGTGTATTCTATCTATCTATCCATCTAAAGAGATAAGTTCCGCGACCAAATTTTTTGTAGTATTTTGGGCGCCTTCACACTAACTTCAGACATCACACACGCCGTTCCGTTTCCGTGTTCCGCGTGACGTCTGCGCCGCGTTCAATTGACTCCAGAAAGGCGACGCCTGCGCCACGACGTTGTCGCGGCGTCTGCGCCACTTTTTTGTAGCGTCTGTGCTGCGTGTACGTTTATCGAACGCCTACGCTGGACAAACGCTAGTATGAAGGCGCTCTAAATGCGTTTGTCAGGATTGATTTTAGTTACTCAATTACAGGTACTGTTTTTACGCTGCTATGGGATCATTTTCAAGTAATACTCGAGCGAAGCCAATGACAACAACTAGTAACTACTTAAGTGAATGTAACATCCTTTCTTATTATATAACCTATCAAATTAAATTGTACCGGATCACTGGTATGAATGGCAGCTTCCAGCGAAATTTGCAACTCGAGTGACTATGGGCTGTTCGATCGAAAACCAATATAGACCCATAGAAAGTTCTGCGACTATAGTCTATAACACCAACATAAAATTTGTCATTCGATTCTTTCGATCTAAGTGTCGATCGCGTGCGACAACATGTACCATATAGAAATTTAAACCGACTTTTCATTGGTGTTGTCGTATTCTGTTAAATGCATTGCTGGTGATGTACTTAAGGTGTCATTCAAGGCTGTATAGTGTCGTCAATGTATAGTAAAAGAGTGATTTTAAAGGTTTGTGTTCGATTTCAATTTATAGTGTCGCATACTATGCCGCATTGGTACCATGAATCGATTGTCCACTGCAGTTACGACCTCGACCACCTAGCAAGCACGCAATCGTCTCGTTCAGGACCGACTAATGATTACAAGTACATTTTTGACGTGACGCAAACGTTTACGCAAACATTTTCAGTGCGTTTATGTGTAATCATTATGTGTGTTACTTTACTTAGTTGCATAAAACATAACAGAACGTTTGTAATCGCCAAAGGGTTAGGCACAGGTGTAGGTACCTAATGTTACACTCACGGCAGTTATATTTAATTCCGACCTTATTGTGTGTGAGCCTAATGCCATCAACCGAGCCCCAATTCAGAATCCAAGGCTTCTACTGAAAACAATCCTGATGGTGAAACTTTTACTGACCCGCTGGTCTAAAACGGTCACTTTAAGCAATATTCCTAATGATTCATGGAACAGTATGGCATGTGCAGACATTAAAAGAACACTTTCTTGGCAGGCGGGTAAAAAAGAGGAGATAAGTACCATTTAGTCGACACAGTTGGCGCAGTAATAATAATAATAATACTTAATTTATTTATTTCAGATTAAATTACATCCATATCAATCAAAACAAAACAAATAATCAAAATATAAATAATGACAAAAATCATGTAAGAATAAAATCAAATCAAACAACACCATATACACAGCCATACAGAATACATAAATACACATGAAAAAAAAGTGCAGTGGTTGAGCGATCGACTGCTGCGCAATATGTCGCGGGTTCAATCCCCGCACGGAACAAATATTTGTATCATCTGCAAGTAGTTTTTTCGGGTCTGGGTGTTTGTGTATGTGAGTCCCTATGTTTGTAAACGCACCCACCACACAGGAGAAATTCCTAGTGTGGGGCAATGTTTAAAAAAATATCGTCATTCATCATAAACAAATGAAAATCATTTATCATAAACGAATGAAAATCGAATGCGGATAATCTTCAAGCAATTTACTTGTTTAAGCAAGCACAATTAAAGTTGATACTTGACAGCTTTTTTTAAATAATTAACAATAGTCACCATTGTCATTGTAAATATGCGTTATTTTAATATCGATTCAACTTGAACTGGAAACTATTGACGAACGTTTAACGTTTTTATTATGTCGCTAAGACAGGGTATTTATTCAACTAATTGTAAATAATAGTTACTCAACGGAGAAGGCTAGTAGGTACAGTAATTATTTTACACTTATCACCTTCGAATCTTCTAATTAAATGGCGTCTAAAGTAATGAATCTAATGAAAATGAAAACAAAGATTCGCCGATGAAAACTAAGTACCGAGATGGCACCGTGCACGACTTTAGCGCCACCTAGCGTTTGCACTGTTGACGGCTCTGACCGTTCTAATTGAAATCAGATTTCTTTACAAAACACATGGTTTTGGATTCCATGGCGATCCATCAGCTCTGAATAAAATTAAATAAACATAGGCAAAATGTATTCTATAAGAAAAATGTCAAATACAGGATTAAAATGAGGATTATGATTTATTTACTTTTTTCTTTTCCCGGCAGCTAACCATCTCCTGCATTGCTCATCTTTCCAAGAACCGCTTGGGAATCAATAAAATTTAAATTTACTATTTCTGCTAGTATTCTTGCAGTTTACAACACAACAACTGCTGTGACCTATGTTTTTCTGGCGGAATAACGCGATTATAAAAATTACGTACAGATATGTCTGACAAATTGATTCAATATTGACAGATGACAGAGTTCAATGAACTCTGAGACAGAGCCGTCGTACTCCGACTGCTCCCCATCACCTGCCGTTGAAGAAACTACGATATCTCGTCAGATATTCATTGAAATCAAATGATGTCAAGGGAAATTTTGTTCAAAATTAAATGTTTGTAATGATTAACGTATTTATTTGGGTAAGGATTAATATTATGTTCATAAAAATACCGTCGCAAGTAATGTATTATTTTAAAACCAATTTGATTTCCATAAAAAAGGTTATAGTGAGTTAACCTTAAAAGATAGATGTATGCTGTCGCGGACTTTATTTTAGAACGTTTCATGAGGAAAAATTCCGTCATACATAATTTTTGCGTAATGTAAACCGTTTACGCAGCGCACGCAACGGAAGCTCTCAATAAGAATTTCCCGATTTGACAACATGTTTCATTGCTGCTCTGCTCCTATTGGTTATAGCGTGATGTTATATAGCCTATAGCCTTCCTCGATAAATGGACTATCCAACACAAAAAGAATTATTCGTATCGAACCAGAATTTCCTGAGATTAGCGCGTTTTTAATAGTTGGCATAGGTGAATGTGCTCTTAGACAATCCCACATTAGTTTTACTTTTCGCCACCATGGGCGCTGCAATCGAATAGTACTACCCCCACCTAGTACTTCGCACCCAGCGAATTGGCGCGTGGATAAAATTGGAAATAACGAAACCATCTTGCTTTTTCAGTTAATTTTTGAAAAATAAAATTATATAGGTAAATGTTTACTATGAGCGCCCTCCTAACCCTCATAGAGGAGACGGATGGTAGCAGCCCCTCTGCTTACGAGTTGTAGGTCGTGGGATCGAACTCAGGCAGGCCTATTACTTTGTATTTATTTCATCAACACTGCTCCAAAACGGTGAAGGAAAACATCGTGAGGAAATGGGCATGTTCTAGAACCAAAAATTCAAAGACTGTTTTATCCACCAATGCTGCCAATACCCATTGCTTACAGCCCAATTCCTCTCATAGAGAGGAGGCTCTCTGTCCCAATAGTAGAAGCATTTTAGACCGATTATGCTGCTCCCGTGAAAGTTATCGAACTCCAAAAAATTCCTGTGAAATACATAAAATTTACTCAAAGCAGGTTTACATAGCAACATTATTAAAGAGAGTGTGAACGAACCAACGCGCAACATATTATATCAGTTTCTCTTATCTGCATCTACAAAATAATGATATCATAACATTGTTACCCGCGCCTTGTAAGTATAGGAAATTTATTATTTCACCCGAAGGCGGTAATGTTAACGCCTTGAGAAAAGAAAATCTGCATACAATACATGGGACACGATTATGTTTGGTCGCATGCGGGCCTACGGGATCTTTTCGTTGATATAAATGTAAATAAATAATTACATTCTTACACCTGCTGCATTGTGTAAAACCTTCTTAGGTTTACTAGGTACGTATGGCTTAGTAACTAAGCGATTCATAGAATTATGCATGTTGGTGTTGGTGCTTTCTTTTATAAGATTAAGTTTTAATTTACTGGTAATACGGCGTGCTTGTATGGACTTGGACTTGGACAGGGAAAGGGGAGTATCTAAGGATCGCAGCAGGTGGTGTTCAGTTAGTTTCTGCCTACAACCACGGGATAAGACTTGAGTTCAATTCCTTTCATAAAACTTCAACGAAAAGACTTACTAAATAAGTAGGCAGACATCTGGAAATACCTTCTTAAATATTTACTTCCGTATCGGATGTGTAAAATGTCCCTTTCTTTTTCAAGATCCCAATTAACATGATTTCAAAATTAAAAACGATTATCGATAAAATACACATTACTTTTTTTCAGCAGACAAGTAACTATCTACTGCTCCATATACACATACTTATAATTCGGCTTCCGCATCAAGCTTAGAAAGCAATAACTTATCACTGGAATTACCAGTACCAACCTACCATTCATTCATAGTATCCAACTTCCGTTTACCGGACACTTGCATTACAAGCCTTTCGATACTTTTATTGCAACTTAATTCGACGTTCACACGAACATGAGTCATTCGCAATGTGCGGCCGTATTCACAAGTCCCACTCGATTCTCGATACCGAGATGCTGACTTGATACATTCTCGGATCGCAAAGGAATCGAGTGACACAACACCTGCGCTTGATTCATTGCACCAGTGATCACGTGCGCTCATATCGAGTGTAATTTTTTAATTATATTATTTCCTTTATCAGGTAATGAATGGAGATCATATTACCAGATGCCAGCTGTTTGGCAGTTTGGGAAGGTGGCAAAAGTGGAGTAAAATTAATTGATGGGGGAGTAATGGAACAATTATTTGAGTGCACCGTTATCCTTTGATCGCTGCCGTCTCTTTAAGTAGGTACGCTAAAAGGCATCGGTCATCTACAGTAATTCCTAAATGGCCTTGTTTGGTCAATGGGTTTGAGTAGAGCCAGTTATAGGTACTGAGTTCAAAATGAAACAATCGCAAAACCAAACAGCCGTGACTGGGTTTTATTGAATCTATCGGTTTTTGCAATAGAAAACTTAATCAACCTGGGAACAGGGTCCGTACTACTCATCTCACTATACCTAATGCAATAAATCATGTTTTTAGGGTTCCGTACGTCCGAATACAAAAACGGAACCCTTATAAGATCACTCGTGTGTCCGTCTGTCTGTCGCTTACAGTCAATTATCTCCGAATCTACTAAACCGATTGGGTTGAAATTTGGTACACATATCAATTCTTGTGACCCAAGCACAGAGGTGTGACGTGAATGGATGAAATCTGTATGTGGGAGGTAATTTTTGGGGGGGAAGGGGAAAATGAAAAAAAAAAGTTTTGAAAACTGCATCGTGTGACATATCAAATGAAATGTCTTGTTGAGACAATCTTAAATGAATTTTTTTTATAATTTTAAAATAAATAGTTTCCGAGTTATTCAAGAAAATAGACGAAATTTGACCATTCCCCCTCCCCCCTTATCTCCGAAACTACTGAACCTAAAATTTTGAAAAAAATACTGTAATTAGTTTTCTACTTATAGATTATAGGAAAACCTATAAGAAGTCCATATCTGTATATGGGAGGTAATTTTTGGGGGGGAAGGGGAAAATTAAAAAAATATATTTGAAAACTGCATCGTGTGACATACCAAATGAAAGGTCTTGTTGAGACAATCTTAAATATATTTTTATTGTAATTTTAAAATAAAAAGTTTCCAAGTTATTCAAGAAAATAGACGAAATTTGACCATTCCCCCCCCCTTATCTCCGAAACTACTGAACCTAAAATTTTGAAAAAAATACAGTAATTAGTTTTCTACTTATAGATTATAGGATAACCTATAAGAAGTCCATATCTGTATATGGGAGGTAATTTTTGGGGGGGAGAAGGGGAAAATTAAAAAAAAAAAATTGAAAACTGCATCGTGTGACATATCAAACGAAAGGTATTGTTGAGACAAACTTAATTGTATTTTTTTTGTAATTTTAAAATAAATGGTTTCCAAGTTATTCAAAAAAAATAGACGAAGCTTGACCATTCCCCCCCCCTTATCTCCGAAACTACTGAACCTAAAATTTTGAAAAAAATACAGGAATTAGTTTTCTACTTAAACATTATAGGATAACCTATAAGAAGTCCATATCTGTATATGGGAGGTACTTTTTTGGGGGGGGAAGGGGAAAACTAAAAAAAAAATTTTGAAAACTGCATCGTGTGACATATCAAATAATAGGTATTGTTGAGACAAACTTAATTGTATTTTTTTTGTAATTTTAAAATAAATGGTTTCCAAGTTATTCAAAAAAAAATAGACGAAGCTTGACCATTCCCCCCCCCTTATCTCCGAAACTACTGAACCTAAAATTTTGAAAAAAATACAGGAATTAGTTTTCTACTTATAGATTATAGGATAACCTATAAGAAGTCCATATCTGTATATGGGAGGTAATTTTTGGGGGGGAAGGGGAAAATTAAAAAAAATAATTGAAAACTGCATCGTGTGACATATCAAATGAAAGGTCTTGTTGAGACAATCTTAAATATATTTTTTTTTTAATTTTAAAATAAATAGTTTCCAAGTTATTCAAGAAAATAGACGAAATTTGACCATTCCCCCCCCTTATCTCCGAAACTACTGAACCTAATTTTTTTTTAAAAATACAGAAACTAGTTTTCTACTTATAGATTATAGGAAAACCTATAAGAAGTCCATGATATTAAAATAACATGGTAAATCACTCAATATTGTGCGTACCAATTTGGGTCAGATTTTTAAAAAAAAACGTGATAGGTAACATCGTACGGAACCCTCTTCACGCGAGTCCGACTCGCACTTGGCCGGTTTTTTCTAACTAAAAATACACATTGATGTGCTAACTCCTATAATCCTTCATTAAATTGATGAAAAAGTGAAATTATCGGCTATTTGTGTCGATTTATAAGTAATGTGGCATAAAGTTTGGGAAATTTTCAATTTCAATTTCTTATTCGCCATTGTAGTCTTAGAAGCAGGGGCGTAGCTTCCCCCGTATGAACCTTCTCAATAATATGGGGCCCGCAAGTGACAAGGCCCTCCGACGTGAAAATGGAATATATAACGTAATCTTAACCACATCCTCAAACTCTTAATAAGTAACAATAATTGGTAAAGGTTAACTTATTGTGGTCTAAAAAACTGCAAGTATTCGAGCTCGCTTCGCTCACTCTACATTATGGAAATGGATTCTACCAGACACGATTTTTTTAATTTTATCGTTTCGCTTTTAATATCTATAATCTTAGTCGTAACAATAAAAGTCAGGCCTTCTTTTTGGATATAGTATGCGTTCAGGGAGCCCCCTCTATACATGACCCATTCAGTGGTAGCTACGCCCCTGCTTCGAACATAATTGTAATAACGTTTCACACATGAGAAGTTTTCACTTTCATACTAAGCACTAGGGTGTAATTAGGTAAATTGCATAATTATAAATAAACCATGGAATGCCTAGAATTAACTTAGGATAATAATTATGAAAATATAATTGAAGGTGATTAATATATTGCTTCTATTTCAAATACATAAAATACTTTATAAAAGACTAGCTCTATTAATGACGGGATAAACGATGTCCTATTGTGTTACTCTAAAATATAACCTATCTCTAATCAGTCAAGACCCGATCAGCCGTTCCCATCTCTTCAAAAGCCGCACACGTCAGTTTATCTTTATTTAAAATGTATCCACAAAGTGCACGGTCTATTCTACTACAATACTAGCACTCCATTCTATACGTACTACTAAGTACATCTATTCATCCCTAATTCATTTCAGATCGAGCACGTAGTTCTCTATTACTTGTCCTGATGTTATTGCTTAACAAACATCCATCCATCAAAATTTACCCATTGGTAATAATATTATAATTACATTGCCCCACACTAGGAATTTCTTCTATATGGTATGTTGAGTGTATTTAATACATACAGCAATATAACAAGGTCTGTACCGTATTCACCCGAAGTTTATCTAGAGTTAGTGACCGAAGCAGCTCAATCCCAGATTTCTCTAACAAGAAACACCTACATAAAAGTGCGCTATTAAATTTTTAACGTTCAGTTGCGCACCGAAAATTGATTGTTGCTTTTATTATTAACACAGTTGCTAAGTGGTAAACTACCTACATCAAAATGAAATCGTTTTCCTGTTAAATTTGCACGTTAGTCAACTGAAGTGTTAAGTCATTGGTACTAAATTCGGTAGCAGGAGATTTTGTCCAATCATCTTTCAACGAACAAAGATTACAAAACACCATCACCACCTAAATTGATGATAAATTACATTAAAATAAGGCCGGTCATACACGAGCAGCTCCAAGCTGCAACTGCATAGCAAACTACAGTCATCTACGTATACAAACACAAGGAGCGAGCATTCGAAATACTTCAGGCAGTTAGACTGCTTCGTGTAGTCTTCTTGCATACACTGGCTGCGTGAGCAGTCCGTGTATGGTAGCCTAACGATGACCACCTTTTGCTTAATGGTCATACTCTCATCATAAAAATTGATAATAAGTATGTATAATTTAGTATACTAACATACTAAAAAACAAGGTATAATTTGAGTAATCCGATTTCAAAAAATCATACACTGATGAAAAGCCCAAAGTCGCCGACAGAAGCTTTATTTGGAAATCATCAAATGATTCCATCTCGTTCTGGGTGCAGCGAAAGGTATTGCCAGACTAGATTGAATAAATCTTTGCATTCCAGAGCTGCAGTATCCTCTTAAAATATCACATGAAAAACTGTTGACCACCAGCCTTTTTGATAAGCTATTAGAATAACTAAGTCTAAAGTTTGATTATTAATTCGAGTCAGTAAAATGACAAGTGCAACTGTCACTGATACAAACAAAATGAAACAAACCTGCAACACTGGAAATGTCATTTTACTGACTGGAATTAATAATCGTATTTTAGTACCTACTTTCTTAAAAAACATTATAACAAGAGATTTTGCAGATTACTCATACAATTTTTCCGCTACTCTTTTGTTAGAATCAAACCTTTTTTTTCCTAGAAATAAACTTCTTACTTCTGACCTCAATTGCCGCCTACTCAGTAATACGAATATGTCGGAATCAAAAGAATTGTCTCAAAGGACTCGGCATCAATATTAATGGCGAGTACATCACCCACCTTCGATTTGCCGACGATATTGTTGTCATGGCAAAATCTATGGAAGATCTCAGCACGATGCTCGGTGACCTCAATCGAGTTTCCCAACAGGTGGGTCTTAAAATGAACATGGACAAGACAAAGGTAATGTGCAATGGCCATGTTGTGCCCACCCCATTGTCGGTTGGGAACTCGGTTCTAGAAGTTGTTGACTCGTATGTCTACCTGGGACAAACCGTCGCACTAGGTAGGTCCAACTTCAAGAAGGAGGTCAACCGCCGAATCCAACTCGGCTGGGCAGCGTTCGGGAAACTGCGTAACGTTTTCTCGTCCAAAATACCTCAGTGCCTCAAGTCGAAAGTTTTCGACCAATGTGTGTTACCAGTGATGACGTATGGTGCCGAAACGTGGTCCTTTACCGTAGGCCTCATTAGTAAGCTCAGTATAGTCCAACGAGCTATGGAGAGGGCTATGCTTGGAGTCTCTCTGCGCGATCGACTCAGAAATGAGGAGATTCGTAGACGAACCAAAGTAACCGACATAGCCCAACGAATTAGCAAGTTGAAATGGCAGTGGGCAGGCCACATAGCACGCAGAACTGATGGCCGATGGGGCCGTAAGGTTCTCGAATGGAGACCACGCACCGGCAAGCGCAGCGTAGGACGTCCACCCACTAGGTGGGCAGACGATCTTATGAAGGCCACAGGATCACGCTGGATGCAGGCCGCTTACAACCGGTCCTATTGGAAGTCTAAAGGGGAGGCCTATGTTCAGCAGTGGACGTCTTACGGCTGATATGATGATGATGATGATGATGAAAAGAATTGTATTGAATGTACACAAATCTTAGCGAATTTGGAGAGTTTCTTTGAATGTGGCTCTTGAAGCATAATGGATTTAAATCATGTTTGTTCGAATCGAATTCGTTTAATTCACCTGTCGGTTACTCTAGATAATCGAATCAATTATAGTACAGTTTTTTTTCTAGCTAATGTTACTCATTCGTCTAGTGTCCGAGAAAGTTATTCTTTCGAGTTTGGCCCGGGTTTCCATTTGCAGGGTCGGGCACAATGCTGTTTGTAATTGGATTTTGATTTTCCCAGGATAACACACTAACAGAAAGTAGAATAACATACCAAGATATATCTACTTTGCTGCCAATTCAGTCCTAAAACCAAGTGCCGTCACGTAAGTACCGTGACGACGCCGTAGAAGTAGCATTTCTGTGCTAACATATTAACACTTACTAAATACTTTCGAACCAGTAACCCGAAGAAGAAGAGTGGCCAACTGGATTTGTGCCTGAACGATGGCAAAAGGCTCATTCTTCATAATTTTGTTAAAAAAAATCCCCCCCCCCCCCCAATATATGATGTAATACTGTAACACCTACCTAAGTTGTCCAGGAAACACAGGTGTGACGTTACCAACATTAATTCATCAAACATAATGCTACCATTAATTGAGTATAGGTGTTGGATCAGATTACTGCACATCGATAAACACACGCAAGTATGATTTTTAACGCATAAATTTGTGTAAGTATATGTTGGAAAAGATTACTCCATTATTAGTAAACGCACGCAAGTCTGATTTTAAACGCATAACGGTTGGATAATTATAGGAATCTGACAATAATGTGTTACCAATATTTTTTTAAACAAGTGGTAGAAGGCAAATGTCGACGCGAAAATTTACATAATTAATCGATGTTTTGCGTGTGCAGTGCATGCATCACGTTGTTCTAGTCAACTCTCGTGAAAATGGAGCAAAAAAACATTGTTCATGGAGTAACGAAAGCCTACTATACTACACATATTTCTCAGACATTTTGCACTAAAAAAATGACTGTAGTCTTGCTACTGCGTTTCACCACTTTTTTTTATCGCTACCCTGGTATAAAAACTTTATGTGACCAAACTTTTTATCAGAGAAGAAAATAGAAATTCAAAACCTAATCTTATTGAATCTTATTCTTTGCATACGGGATTCCACATAGACAAAAATGACGAATTTCAGACACACTTCTTAGTGCTCGCCACCTTTTTTTATAAAGAGTTCTAGAGCTGTCATGCTACTTTATCGAAACTGCTGTTTGTTTTTAGTGTTCGCATTCATTTTCATAATTAATTCATTTTAGATTTTTAAGAAATAAATCAGAATTGTAAAGGAAATTACATTTTACTTCTTATCCGTTTAATCAGTGTTTTATTGCGCTAATAAATCTACAAACAAAAAATTAGTCCATCTTTAGGAATTATCTCGATTTTTGTGCAATAGAAGGCAAAACAAGTTTTTAAAAATTTTGTCTGTGTCTAATTGTCAATACACGCATACTAAAAAAAATATTGCTTGGAATTGAATGCAGTTTTCACCGATATATGGCTAGAGATCTATTTTAACATTCAGACTCCATTTTACCGCAGGAAACTATCATATTCCGATTGTTTTCAAAAGCTAGTTAAAAGACGACCCTAGACGTCTGTACCTATTTCATTTATTTCTTATAAACCTTTAGTTCCTGACATGTGTGTATTTGAACTCAATGTTCGGTATAATGAAGGCGAGCGAATGATTGAAAGGCGTGAAGTTGGCGCCGCCTGCGCGGGGCGGCGCGTGCGCCTGTTCACGCAACTGCGCCTGCGATGGGACACACACTACTTACGTTTATATTGACGGGTACGCTCGTTCATGATTTATTTATTATGGAAATAAGTTAGTGTTGAGTTGCTTTTTCGTTTTGAAGTTGGTTGAAGGAACATTGGTTAAACCTTTTCATCTAAGTTAGAATCGGTTAGGTACTGTAAAAGAAAGAAAGAAAGAAAAAATATTTATTTGGCTCAAAACCACGACAAACACACAACAAAATAAAATAAAAACAAGAAACAGAAAAATGGAAACTTAAGTTAAAACAAAAAATAAAAGGGAGAAGTGCAAAACAAAGATTTGATGTGTGTCCATGGCTGCGCCAAATAGGCCCAGTTCAGCAAGATGTCGAACAACTAGTGCTCGACGCTGGTTTTCAACTGGGCCCGTATTTGTTAAAGCTGAAAACAGAATAGTACTCTCAAGAATTAGCTGTCTATTTGACGTTCACAAATCAGATAGAATAATTTTTATTATGCACACCGTACACATTACATTGTATTTACAAATATTTATCTTAAGTATAAATAGCGTGAAACAATAGGCGGTAACAAGCTGTAGCTTTTAGATTGCTGAAGCATGCTGAAGTTCTGGGTTACTATATATATCTAGCATAGATCTGCAAAACATAGCCGGAATCAACAGCTCTTAATGTGCTTTCTGAAGTGCAGCGAGGGATATTTTAAAACAACTTCAGAATAAGTTCTCAATTCAATACCTCATAACTTACGACTGGATGAACCGATTTTGATGATTCTTTTGGCAAAAATTATTAAAAAATAAAGCCACCGACTTCCGAAAGACAAGTTATTTTACAATTTATTCTCAATTTTTTGTGGTGGTTTTTGAAGACGGTTAGTTTCTTTTTAAAAGTTTTAAGCTATTGCATAGCTTTTAGATCGGCGCGCGCGAAAAACGTAACGAAAATCCTAAGGAAATTTCCTGACCACATCTGACAGCACGCATCGTCTAACGTCGTTTCAGTTCGGGAAACTTCGGCAATCATAAAGGTACGGACAGACGTGCTCATTACTAGCACGAAAGCATGCTTTTATTGAGCAAGGGGCAATTTTATTGAGGGAGAGGGAGAGGGAGAGAGCGAGGGAGAGGGAGAGGGAGGAGGAGAGGGAGAGGGAGTAGGAGGAGGAGGAGGAGAACATTTCTTGACGTTTCACTTGATTGACGTGGCTGACCATAGCCTAATTAGTACAGTAATAAATAGGTATAATAAATAAATAAACAATTATAATTGCATAAGTTGATAAAAAATGCTATGCAATAGCTTTACCGCGGCAGTCACCAAGTGCCACACGTTTTTTTTTTTTAATATTAAAACTAGGGCTATCTGTTCGTTTAACTTTCTCTTTTCAGCCAAATGCGTCAAATTCTGGACATAAGCTTCCCCTGGTAGCATGTCAGTCTAATCTTAGTAAATTTTCAGATTACAGTCCTCTAAATTACATCCCTCCGGTACGTATGAACCGTTTTGCCAATACTTTCATTGTGCGCGTGGAATTCCCTGTCGGAATCTGTGTTTCCTGACAGCTAAAACGTGGGGGTCTTCAAGTCAAGACAGAATAAGTTACTTCTAGGCAAACGTGCTTCACCACGACCACATCTTCGCTTACCATCAGGCAAAATAGTGGTCAAAGGCGAAACTATCGTTAAAAAAAAGGAAATCTGAACATAATCAAACAAGCCTAAACAGTTTTGTCCATAATGCATTAAAGGCCTTTTTTTTAGCGTTGTAAAATCATCAAATGAGGCCTCCCACCCAGGGCAGGGCGGGATGAAGGGACTGTCAGACTTGTACTGACTAAAATCCACGGTGTCCTTCATTAGCCCTTTACGTTCCAGGGTCACGGTAATGCTATAAGTCCCGCGACCCCGGCAGGCTTTGGCCCTCTAGAGGGGGACCCCATCATCTTGATGACGCTCTTTGAGGCGCGCGTGGAACACAACGCGCCGTCGACCCGGGCATGGTCCATGGTCGGGTGGCGAGTTGCCCATTACTCGCCGCTCGCATGCCCGCGCCTACGGTGGCCGGAGATTGTCCCGCGATGCATTAAAAGCCTAAAAAAACTAATTGAATCACTAGATGATTACACCTTTGCCTATGTGCAATTTTTAGGGTTCCGTAGTCAACAAGGAACCCTTATAGTTTCGCCATGTCCGTCCGTCCGTCCGTCCGTCTGTCCGCAGCTTAGCTCAGAGACGCCCAGCACTAGAAAGCTGTAATTTGGTGTAAATATACGGATTTGTTGCGTCAAAAAAGTGGTAAAATAAAATCTCGTAAAATATTTTTTTTAGGGTACCTCCTGTACACGTAAAGCGGGGATGTTTTTTTTTTTTCTCGCATACCCCTTAGTGTGGGGTATCATTAAATAGGCCTTTAAAAAATATTGGTAGTTTCCATCAACAATTTTTTGATAAAAAGATTCGTTTGTGAAATATTAAGCTTTAAAGTGCTAATTTTTGCCCTACTCGAGTGTCCCCCCCCTCTACCAGCTAAACGGTTATGTTTGGGGGTGTGAAAAAATTTACAATAGTAGTATATATAACGAAGTTTAAAAGAAAATTATCATGACTAAGTGGGCTTTACAAGTTTACGAGTAATAGTTGAGCAACTTATAAAACGTACTGGGATAACATTTTCCTAAACAAAATATATCGGAGAACAACTGCAAATGTAAGTTTGTCAACTTCATTTTTACAGCTATAATAGGTAGTGGAGTGGAGTGAAGTGCAGTGGAGTGGAGTGGAGTGGAGTGGAGTGGAGTGGAGTGGAGTGGAGCGGAGTAGAGCGGAGTGGAGTGGAGTGGAGCGGAGTGGAGTGGAGTGGAGCTGAGTGGAGTGGAGTGGAGCGGAGCGGAGTGGAGTGGAAGGGAGTGGAGCGGAGCGGAGCGGAGCGGAGTGGAGTGGAGTAGAGCGGAGTGGAGCGGAGTGGAGCGGAGTGGAGCGGAGTGGAGCGGAGTGGAGCGGAGTGGAGCGGAGTGGAGCGGAGTGGAGCGGAGTGGAGCGGAGTGGAGCGGAGTGGAGCGGAGTGGAGTGGGGTAGTGTGGGGTGGAGGGTCGAAAATCGCTTGAACCTTTTTAACAGGTTCATAGCGATTTTCGAAGTGCCTTGACACCTCTCAAGTTTTTTTTTTAATACGTCATAAATCGTAAACCTTTCAAAGTTGGAACCAACTACAAGAACTTTTATAGTATGTTATTACTTGCTGCTACGGAACCCTTTATGGGCGAGTCCGACTCGCTCTTGGCCGGTTTTTTTTTATTATGATCTACATAATAATATTAACTTGTGTAAAAAACACAAATGGAACAGTTATAATGTTCGGCTGCGGTTTCGCATTTTTTTTTTTCTAACTTAACATTAGTCAGTGAATGTCTACAGGTCTACGCACACGTATAAGCACGGTTTTCACATTGCATTAAACCGTTCGAAATTATTCTTATGAAACTTTTTACTGCAGCGCACATTTATCACTACGGTAACTACATCGGATCGATATCAACTACTAAAAATAAACTGGGGGCCTAAAATGGCCGCTTTGTAATTATTACCATTCGTAAAGTGATCTCAAATTGAGGATTTGAATTATGATTAGTGATTGCAATTTTTTTTTACCTGCCTACGGTACCGGATGAGAGATAAAAACCTAGTCGTTGGTCCGGTCTTGATTTTTTGTAATTTACACTTCTAGACTACACTACTAAAACATTATTTTGTTCTCAGGCTAGGCAAGGCTCAGACCACGGGACAATTTTTTTTTGTTTAATTTTTTTATATCCAGTTAAGATTTTGTTATTTTTTTAATTAGATTTTATTTATGATTTGTGACATGATTTATATATAAAAAAATGTGTTCTACCAAGATTTCGCTACGGGAGTTTCAAGCCCCATGTGCCCAATTGATTCACTGCTTATACGTGTGGTATGAGGCTACGACGTATTCTACGTACCTAGCTAAGTTGGGTATTTCCCACAAACCGTTAAAGAGAGCGGTGTTGAACCCACGCTACGGTCACTGGACTGATGATCACAGTATGATGATTATTATGTTAACACAAAAACCAGCCTGCCAGATTAATATGGTCCGTAAAACCAGGGCTTTAAGACTTTTTTTTAGGCTTTAGAGGTTAAGGGCCTAATTTATAGGACGCCTTGGAAAGTTGGAACTCAGCCTAGCACTTGGAATTTCTTCCTGTGTCATTAGTGCGTTTACTATCACTTCATCATCTAGACCCAGAGCAATTATGGAAGTCATACAAATATTTGAACCGTGCGTGAATCGAACCTGCGATTGCGCAGCAACCAATTGCTCATCCACTGCATATTCTTCTAGAACCGGTGGAAGGTAACTTAGACACTCATCTTCTTTTTTTTATTTGACATACCTATTAACTGTTATAATTTCTAGCCCGGTTCCCCTTGCGTGAGTTCGACCGTGTGCACTTTAAGGAACTTTTCGTTTACCGCTAGAGACTATAAGCTTTAACGGGATTGTACCTTCAGAAATAACCTTTTATTATGTAGACTTCCAGTTGATTTAACCCCTCAAACGTCATTATGATCTACAGGTTGTTTTTTAACGGTAAAAGCGTAACCTTATTGAAGATTGATAGATATCTATCGGCCAACAAGTACGAACGCCAGCACAACGCCGGGGTAGGCTGATACCCCAATTTCCGAATCGACAGAGAACCTTCTTGCATTGTAATACAGTTGAAAATCTGTTAAAGAAATTTGTCAGACTGAGGTAGCTTAATGTGGTGAGGTGCTGCATACCGACTTACCAAGCCTAGACATTTTAAAGGTCGGAACACAGTCCCAAAAACACACGCACAATATTCAATTAAGGAGCCTTTATCAAGATGAACGAAAGTTTAGGAATGTGAACTATTTACTAATTGACTTCGTTCATTAAAAGCTGTCAAATGACACGCTCGCAGCAGCTGTCATTATATTCCCGAGCGTGATCATGTTTTACTCGCATATTTTTCGACGATGTGTGTGTCAATTTGAGCTGCTAATATTCTAAAGATAATTCTATGTATGTATGTTGAGTTAAGGGTGCGTGTAGAGCATGCGAGGCCGTTTAATTGCGTTTATGGTGAAATTCAAAAGGTTAAGCCTATTAGAGTCGGCCATCCTGTTTTTGTAACATTTTAAGTATAGTTGTAAGTAAACCGCCTTTCTCGTATTCATTGTTATTAAAGTTCTATACGATTTGCATATTGTTATCAAATTGTGTTCAGCAATGACTGTTAATGTTTATTTGCGTAAATTGGCTTTTTATTGGATAACGTTACAACAACATAAGTTTATTACACCAATTGAATAGGTACTTACCTAGGCAGTTAACAAATATTTCCAAGACACCCGTGACCCTGGAACATAAAGGGCTATTGAAGGACACCGTGGATTTTAGTCAGTACGAGTCTGACATGATTTTACCACGCTAAAAAACAAAAAAAAATATAAAAAACTGATTATTTAGAAAACTAAAAATGACTAAAATAACTGAAAAACTAGATACAAATCAAATCATTTATTCACAGGTTTTAAGTTGCTATGAAAACAAAAAATAGTCAAGTCATTTAATTGACAAATTAGTGACGTCACGGATTACTTTTGTCACAGAATCTCTAAGGGGAATCCCGTTTTAACAAGTCAGAAAAAGTAAATCATTTGGCCGTTGGTGTAAACCACTTCATTCGCCATAAAAAGTTAAAAAAAAAAAAAACTATTTAGTCTGAAACTATGACGGTGACGGTGCTCAAAAAAATAATTAATAGATTTAAAAAATCTAAAAACCCACGTTTTTAAATGTCCTAAAAAGAAGAAAATAACCCTACGGGGCTGAGAGAGGGGCCACTCAAAACGTGGGGGCGTATATTATTTAAGGGATTATTTATGGGATATATTTACATCACGTGAGATCGTAGGTGTAACTTGCAAAGATACGCCCCCACGTTTTGAGTGGCCCCTCTCTCAGCCCCGTAGGGTTATTCTTATTTTCTTCTTTTTAGGACATTTAAAAACGTGGGTTTTTAGATTTTTTAAATCTATTAATTATTTTATTATTTTTATCATTGTTCATCGGGTTTGAAGCTACCCTGAAA
Source organism: Agrotis exclamationis (assembly GCA_950005045.1). Lineage (NCBI taxonomy): Eukaryota > Metazoa > Arthropoda > Insecta > Lepidoptera > Noctuidae > Agrotis > Agrotis exclamationis. The sequence continues at coordinate 16,104,370 of OX465424.1, read as the reverse complement.
ATTTCAGCCTGCTAGCTTATCGCCTCAAAGCCTGTCCGCCATATTGGATTAATAGCCTAGCCTAGCATAAGCCACATGACTATTTTTTTCGTATTCCTGACAGCAAACCCTTTCATTTGATACCCATATCATGGGGGTGGGGTTCAAACAGCCAGTCCGCCATCTTGGGGAGGCCGCCATATTGGATTTGTTATGACGTTTCTTAGCTAGTCATGTATTGTCATCAGAACTCAAAGCGTGTACAAAATTTTAGCATGCTAGCTTATCGGGAAGTGCCTCAAAATTGAGTTGCAAAAGTCCAACCGGAACGACAAACAAACAAACAAACTTACAAACAAACAAACAAGAAAAGTGAGTGTATAAAAACGTGGGAAAATGCATTGTGTTCGCTACCTAAGTACATGAATTTGCCGACTGGCCCACCTTGCCAAAATTAACCGGGACCGTTAGCAAATCAATAAACAGACTCCGGCAACGCTGACCTAGTGCAAACTGGAACGATACTATTTATAAATAAAACAGCTTCGTCTGCAAACTGTATGTTATTCGCCCATTTCAGATTTAGTTTTTATTCGATTATTGAATACGAACATGGAAAAGCGTTTATTTTAAACTGATGTTGTTATGTTTTATTGTTTAAATCTTTCATGACATGATTTTAAATGATGATGCTGATGTGATTCAATCAATTGCTTGCATTTATGAATTTCTGATAAGTAGGAGAAAATAATATCTATATTAATCCTATTAACATAAATTATCCTCTCTCGTTTTCATTGGGCACTAATCCCAAAAAAAACTACTCAAACTTTTTCCTCTCATTTTCCTGCAGTTTGTGGTAATTTCATGATATGGGACATAAGTGTGTGACAGGAATCCGAGGAAACTGACGTTATATGATTTGACCAATGGGCACGCGCGGTTATAGTTAGAGATGAGTGCAACTCTTGCCATTTGTTTTTTTTTTTCAATTCAAATACTCAATACACTTTTAAGTAAATTAACAATTAACTCGGTATCGTCGTTCATTCCGCATGGAATAATTTTCAACTTAAACACGAACATAAGCAAATAATAAATAAATGAAGCAAGCACACCTCTACCCACCTCTACATCGGACACCTCTATTCCAATTCACACACAATGAAGATCGAGTGACCTATAATCACAAACGTGCTCTAACCCAATTAGACATCGATCCTGGGATCAAAACAAATGCGGTGCGGTCGTGTGTGTCCGCTGTTGCCCTCTTGTGTCCATCCGTGTCCATCGTTGTCCGACAGTGTCCGGGGGTGTCCGTAAATTTGCGCTGCCGCGTGAGCGCCGATCCGGCTCATGCATTATTAAACACATCAAAGGAGAAAAATCGAAATGTGCATCGACTAGTGAAGCGGTTTTCCGGCCGATTAAACGCACACGGATGTATCAATTATCATGTGCAATCTAGCCCCCGTGATACCTACGCTTTTAAAGTTTATTTTAGGGAATAATACCTAATTTAAGAAAATAACACTAGGTTTTTATACCTAGACAAATACTTGATTTATATTACCTACTAGCTTTTGATAAATAATTTGATGATCAACTCGTACTCGGCGACACGCTGCGACATCTATTATCATTACAATGTAATTTTTGCTTCTTCAACTTTTCTTTGAACTTTTTTCGGGATGAAAGGTTTCTGTATAAGTGAAAAAGTATTTTCGTGAAAAAGTAACAAAGAAACTTACTTTCGTATTTTTCGCAATATTACAAACTTTCGCATTTATAATAGTTTTAAACTATGTTTTAAACTATGTTCTAGGTTTGTTTTCATGTTTCCAGTTGAAACACCAGGAACTAGTCGGCAGGCGTTTTCAGGGTAAATGCGGCTGAAAAGGCGAAACGAGTTAAGCCTCCTGCAGACACACGCGATTAATCGCGCGGGGCGACATGTCGCGGTCCATTCGCAGTACATTTAGAGTGGAAATTAGCTTGGCTCGTTGTCGCAGCGCGATTAAACGCGTGTGTCTGCAGGAGGCTTTACACGTTCAATGATTGAGAATGACGTGAGAATTCATTTATTTGTTTTAATAGCTATGTCGCAGATCGCGTCGCGGCCTAGTGTAGCCTCAGCTTAATGTGTTATTGCAAAATTATAACGGGATAATATCATTCAACACGATGCAATTCGTAAAATACTCGGAAATTGACACATTTAATTAACTAAGTATATACAATTCATAACATCATTCTGCTAATGGCTTTTTCACACTGAAATTGTATTAACAATGGTATGTTATCAAAATAAAACTCGCAATGTTTTTGTCCATGGAACAAGAAACCAATAAATTCATAGATCAATCGATATATCAGTGACAGTCTATCAAATGACAAATATCAATGATAATGGACAAATTATGAGTCTGTTGTCAATAACAATCATTGTTTTCAATTGACTGCCGCATAAATTAAGATACGTAAGTAAGCAATCTATCAAAGAGATGGGAAAAAAAAGAAATATAATTCAAATACAGAAAAATTAAATATGAATCCAGATACTGGTTGTTTTATGAGTATGAAGATAGGTTCTGTAGGACTAAAAAATACATCTAATGGAAGATAATGATAAATGTTTCATAATCTACCTTTATAATTACCAATGAAAGGTGTTATGGCCAATATAGCATTTTAATTGTCCAATTAAATACGTTTTTTTATCATCTATGTTTAATTGGATATTATAAATGATCACACGTTGGCCGCAAATGACGCTCATAACGAGGTTATTAATATGTATTCGTAATAATTCCTTTTTATGTTATCATTTTAGTAGCTTAGAATAGACGATGGCATCGGGTTGTTTGCAACCGACTTTGTCAACTGGTTTTTTAATCTCCGAAATCTTATGAATTAATTTTTACATGCATTAAATTGTCTCTAAGGTATTATGTTGCTCTCACAGCAGCTTTAGTCAGCTCGCTTAAACTGAGAGCATAGAGAGGTAAAGATCATATTTGTGATGGATATTTTAGATCGGGATTCTAAAAAATCAAAAAAATATATTTTATTACCTTTTTCATCTTCAAACAAACGTCTAGTTTAGGAATCAGTCTAACCTGCTCCGAATAATTTGCCTGATTATTTAACAAATGATTTAATTAATTAAAATGGGATCGTTTTATTTCATAATCAAATGAATGTATTATGGTGGTTATCATTAACCCATCGATCGTTTTAGCAAACTAATTATTTATTTAGGTATAATTTGAGTAATGTTTTGAGTATTGAATTTGTTTTAATATACGATGTTTTGCTAGCCAATAAAAATACCATGTATTTGAGCCTAAAATAGTACAGTAATAAAAACAAATTGTATAATTAAAATCAATAAATTCTAAATAGCATAAACTCCAAACAGATAACACTTAGCTCTCCATTCTATTCTCAAACGTTTATCCAATGAAGCAAGAAAATGCCTTCGATACAAAGAAACGAGCATTTGCATATTATAACGATATATATTAATAAGCCACTAAACTCAAAACAATGAGAGAACATTCATATTTTTTCGCATCCTTTCGCATTGTAAGGGCAGTTTTACATACATTATATTGTAGGGAAATGCGAAGAAGCCAGTCGTCCACGTCGCGTCGCTACGCGAATGGAATAAAGTCAGTAGAATGGTTTATTAGTGCATGAAAATTGTTAAGTCATTACAAAATGTATCGATATTGTTGAATTTTTTAGAGATGTATTTACTAGTGAAAGAAGAGCCGATAGTCGGCCATATTTTTAACGAATTGTCGGCTAAAAATGTCATGTAGAGTCGGCTGTTGTTTGATTGATATGAAATTGAAACCTTTACTGATGATATTTTTTTAATATATTATACTCTCAGTGGCTTCTTTATGGACACTCAAAAATTGTGTAGTAGGTTCTATTATTATTAGTAAAATCAAGAGAAATATAATGTTTAAAAAAAAACCTCTATGACCACACAACGTGTGCAATTGAGTGTATTTTATGATGATAGCGACTCAGTTCCACATGAAATACCACAGGCATAGCTTTGCCGACTAGTCGGATAGGCAACCAATATAATGTCGGCACATCTCTATAAATTATGTTTTTGTCACCACAACTACGTGAAGAAGATTTAGATAGACCTCGATGCAACTATATGTTTAACATTTTTTATATAGATGTTGTTGAATAGGGAACAGTGCTAAAAGTCCACATTATAGTCTTGAGACAATTTATGAGTGACATATAAACAATGCATGTTCAAAAGTACTTGGCCCTTGCAAAAATCATCTGTACGAGTATATGGGTGAAAATAGGGTTACCAAACGACTAAATTTGTCCTATGTTTTCCAGCTTTTTGGAGCTCCGTCTGGATTTTATCCGGTCTTGTCATTTTTCCGGACTATTTTCGACCAGAATTTTTGTCAGAAATCTAGAACTGTAGTTTAATTTTCTTTTAAAATTAGGGTCTATATAAATCATTCGGTTACTTTCATCTCTTTGCTCTACCATAATTTTGAAATTAGACTCGCTGTACACTGATTCAACTCAGATCGGCCTGATTTTACCTACCGTATGACTAGCTACCGTATTTTTTATTACCCTAACAAAAAAAAACAAATACTTATACGTCAAGAAAAAGAAGGCCCATTGTGCCATACTTTCTAGTCATTACGTTTTTGCACTGGCAACCCTAAGCGAAGATGATATTTTTTTATCATTACCACGAGTTAATCGCTTGCGTGCGTTTAGAACGTGCGTGCGCCGCTCGAGACGCGCACGCCTATTCAATTACGGAAAGGTCACGCCGTTTGTAAGCGCAGGCGCAGTGCGCAAGATTATCGCGGCTCACCTGTCGGGGCGCGCGCATTGGATTAATAGCCGCACACCGCTGTACTACCCCTCACCCCCGCAACCCGCGGTAAGCGCAAGCAGCGTTTAGGTTATTAAATATTCTCGTTAGAAACGAAAAAAATGCATTTGCAAGTATGCGTGTATGCTGACCATATCGGTTGAATTTATCTTTAGGTGTTTGTCGAATCGTTTTTTTTATTAATTAATGGATTACTCTTTAACAGTTTGAGTGTAATGAGATGTGAAATGAGCATTTATCTTTTATATTCAAGATTTATGCCAGTTTTCACTAACATTATTTTTACGTAGAAAATACTATAAAAAAAGATAATCAGGAAACCGATTCCTATAAGTACTAAATATGTTTGTTTCTGTCATCACCCTAAGGTAGACTGGAATAAAATGCCCAAGGCATTAAGTCCGCCTTTATACTTCCATGCGCAAGAAGTTTTAAATAAATAAAATAAATTCAGCTCTCTAACCTAACATTGAAAATCCAAGAAGGAAGAATTGCGTTAGAATTTAATGATCAATTGAAGATACCAAAACTGGTGCCTTCTAACTAAAAGTAGAATTAAATAAATCTAAAAAACCATGAAAATTATCCACCTTATGATATTTTACCCTTGATGATCGCTTACTTTCCTAAAGAAATCTTTCCTAGATCATTTTATACCTAATACGTTTTTATTTTACCATTAACAAATAATAGCTAATAATAGAGCTAAACCTATAATTCTGTAATATCATAGGTACTACCATCGTTTGCAGACACCCCATAAAGACTTCAAATAAGGCGAATGCAATAAGCGGATTATAGAACTGCGTGTGGGCAATATTCGCTACACTACCGTCATCTGGTTGGTTTTTATGTGCATTAGTATACAGTTATATACTAAACTAGCTTCCGCCCGCGACTCCGTCCGCGCGGATGTCGGTCTTCGCGTGGATGGTTTATTTTTCCATTTTGAGTAACTCTGACAATGACATCTTATAAATATCCATTGGACCCAAATACGGCTAAGCCTATAATAATTAAGGAGATCTATTGAGCTACTGCTGTTGAGCTCGCGTTCTAATAATAATAATATAATAATAATAATTAATAAGATTAATAATAAGAAAAATAAAATTTTAAGGGATGTTCGTCACCGTTGCCGGCACGAAGAGAAGTTCGGTTTCTTGACAAAGATTTATTGTCCACAATAGTCCACAACGTACAAATTATTTATATAAAATAGGACAAGTCCCGACCACCTTTTCCCAGGGAGGACGAAGGCAGGGGTTTTTGGTCCTCTAAACCAAAATTAACAGAATTGAATTACTGTTTAACTTTATGATAAAACTTAGTAGCCGAGTCTTGTGTAGCTAATCCAATTAGGACGTAGCCCGCAAGTGCACTGCTAGTTAAGTCACACAGATAATAAAGTTGCGGTAGTCATTAACTCTCGGAGAATCTTAACACCGCGATTCAGAAATGCGCGTCATAGGCACAACGCCATCTAGTGGTGAGTGGTGGAACCTTTTTAGAAATCAATGGAGACAGGCGTGGCGTAATGTTTGACGTAACTTGATGTCGCCAGTGGTTCCATAATAAGGTTTGTTACAGTTTTTTTTTTACGTATTTTTCCAGGATAAAAAGTATCCTATTTTATGCCCAGGATAATAAGGTATAATATACCAAGTTTCATCGAAATCGAACCGTTAGTTTTCACGTGATGCCTGCACATACAGACAGACAGACAGACAGACAGACAGACAGACAAAATTTTTGTTAATCACATATTTGGGTTTGGTATCGATCCAGCAACACCCCCCGCTATTTATTTTTTCAATATTTTCAATGTACAGAATTGACCCTTCTACAGATTTATTATATGTATAGATTTAGTTAGAGGTCTGCTACTGAGCGAAGCAGCCAGTCGTATTAGTATCACAGCTGCTTTAGGCCCGGCGCACATTATCGGCATCGTCAAGGAAAAGGATCCTTCGGCATTCTCCTTTTTAACCGACTTCAAAAAGGAGGAGGTTATCAATTCGACGGTATGTTTTTTTTTTTGTATATTTGTTACGCGATTGCTCCGCCAATTGTGGACCGATTTTTAAAATTCTTTTTTTGTTCGAAAGGAGGTACTTCAGAGGTGGTCCCATAGTCACCAAGTTTGGATCTGATGATTGGATCCTTGAGAAATCGAGGGCAACCCTCGAATTTTATAGGCCGACACACCGTTTTTCGCAAATTTTATGAAGTAATTTAAGTACTTGCGTATGGTAATCATAATTTCATGTAGCTGAGCTGATGATGGAAGGTAGAACTCCTTAATAGTAAGGAGTAGGCATCGACTGATTTAGTTTCAGTTCGCATATCTCTGGAACTACAAGTCCGATTTAAGTAATTCTTTTTTTTTGTTGTACTAGGTATCATTTAACTTAGGGAATATTGCAAGTTTCATCAAAATCGGTTCAGTAGTTTTTGAGATAGGGAATTTTATTAGCTTATTGTGTACATGAGCGATGTTATTACCGGTGTTATGGATTACAAAATTCTAGTGCACATGTTGTATTTGACAAGAATCCGGGTTGAATATTTAAACTAAAAAGAGTGAAATAAAAACTTTTTCAAAAAAAAATGTAACCGCCTTCAAAAACAACCATAAAAAAAACCTACAAAATAACTTTTCTTTCGGAAGTCGGTGGCAGAAAAAGACAATGAAATAAAGAAAACAAAGACACCGACTTCCGAAAGAAAAGTTATTTTGTAGGTTTTATTGTTGTTTTTGAAGGCGGTTACATTTTTTTTTGAAAAAGTTTTTTATACATTAACTTCATGGCAATAAAGTAGAAATTGCCGATGCAGTAGCCTCAAGCATGCCGAAGCGGTATTTGTGTTACTACGATCATATATCATGGAAGTTTCTACTTTATTGCCATGAAATTAATGTCTATAATGGTTTTTATCACCTAAAATCCTCAGCCGTGCCGATGCCGACAGTGTGCGCTGGGCCTTATAAGTCCTGGGTCCCGGGATCAAATCAACGATTTTTGAGGGAGACATTTCGGGGACATGTTTCCGGCCACCATAGGCACGAACGGCGAGTAAAGGGTGACTCGCCGTCCGATCATAGACCATGCCCGGACGACGTGCGACGGCGGCGGCGCATAGTATTCCACGCGCGCCTCAAAATGCTTGGATGGATTTTAGTCAGCACGACTCTGACAGTCCCTCCATCCTCCATTTCTTGGCAACACAGACATGAAAAGCGGCTTAATTTAAGTAATAATTTACCTACCTATGTATGTATTACATATAATCTAGTATTTTACTCAATAACTCATGATGGTAGAAACGTATATGAAAATTAATTTTCCTTTGACATCTTTTGAAAAGCAAGTTTCAAAGGTAAGGGTTTTGCTCATAAGAGCTTATCGGAAATCTTCTCTAGGATAATAAAATTGAAAGATTCCTGTGTCGTATTGAGCGGGACGAAACGCTCGGGTGTCTCTTTTGTTCGGCATTGGTAGTGCTAGCGAAGAAGGTGACCAAACTCTGCAGGTGACCAAAACCCACTGCAGGGCAAAGACTTTCCCTCTACTCTTTCCACTTCTGGCGACTATTTGTGACCGTAATCCAGTCCTTCATAGCGGTCAAAATCTCGCCATCTCAACATTTCTGTTTACATAACTACAAATAATTCATTTGCTGTCTTATTGGAACTTGAACCCATGGTTGAACGCTGATCCCCAAAATACAGGCCTAGTTTGGGGATCAGGACTAGATTTGTGGCAATACATACATGTGCTATTTTAAGACTTGGTTGTAATTTGTATTTTTTCTGTCATTATATTTTCTGTTATAAATATTTTTTTATTTGATATTTTCATCATACATAAGCCATTTGTCTTTATGATTTAAGTTTTGTCAGGCCTGTCTCACTCCGCGGTGTAGGCATAAAACTGCAAGTAGTTGCGGGGCCATTATGTCGTGGCCCATTCACTACGGCTGCCACGCGCCACCCGTTACGCACGCGCTCCGTCTCCTTAATATTTTTGTTACGTTAAGTGTAGTTACGCACAAGTTTCTTGCTTTAGGTGCTTTTGGTAAATTAATAACACAATATTATTATGAAGAAAAAAATATATAGTACATATTTAGTAATGATCAACAAAATTATCTCCCTGCTTGTGAAGTATGGGCTTAACTGATCATGATACCTAATCATGAGGTTACAAGTTTGGAAATGAGGCGAGATACTAATTGGGGGGGGGGGGTGAGCCTACTGGACGACCAAGATAAAAAGACGACACTCTCACTCACCTTAAGCTGAGTACTAAGAATTAAGATCGGTAGAAAGTAGAAAGATGTTTGCGTTGTTGTTTAAAAGTTCTAACTCAGAAAATGGCCACACTACGCATTCAAGGTCAGCGGTCGTAATTCGCTGCGCCACTTTTTTACCTACCTACAAAGACACGCAACGCGGGGCCTGTGACAGTATGCGATAGTAATTGGTCGGTTACTAGGTTGAGTGCAAAATAATAAGGACTGGCTATTTTGCCATAGACGATAAAAATCTTTTAAATATTATTCATTTTTTTTGTAAGATAAATGTTCAAAAATATAACAATAATAGGTAGAAAAGATAATATTATTATAAATATTATTCCTCACGTAAGGTGCCGTAGGTACCTACTATTATCATTCTGTGCTAACAATCAATAATGTATGTAGTAATCGATGACGAAACCAAAAAGATATAGGCTGATGATAAAAACAAAATTCCTTGAGAAACATAGGTATTTATGGTAATAATGTAATTTAGCAAATGCATAAAATACCTATTTGTGCCTAAACTCGCAAGTCGCAACCCTATTGAGCTTGACCCATAGTAACCTTTTAATGTCGTTGGCGTCAGATAAACCAAAATAAACTCTCGGGCGTAACCATTCAGTACATTTTTGCTTGCGCACGGGAAGTTTAGGCTATTATAAAAGTAGGTGGGCGGTACGGCTGCCAGTTAAAATGTACTTTATTCTCTCGTATATAGATTTTACATTTGTTTGATTTTTTTTTGGAGTAGTCCCTCTGTACGTATAGTACTATTAATTATTCTGTGGTTTTGTCAAAAATTGGCTTTTGGCCGATTAAGACAAATTAACGCAACATTCTCTAAATATTAAGACTGAATTTTAGAAACAAGCATCCTAAAAATGTAGATAAATGCAAAAAACAAATGAGGAAAACTGAACACCCATTATGAGATCATTATCATTTTTTACCATAGAAAATTCTGGAATTCGCATATCAGAGCCGAGACTAAAAATACAAAACAGAAGCATTAGTAGGCAAAACCGCTGAACCGCAACTAAAGTGACGTATAAAAACATTTATAACAATTAAAAATTTGAAAAGATTACAATTATGTGTGTGACTAATGAAAACTGTACAATTAAACAGCCTTGAATGTCTACTGCGTTTGTAGTGTCGGCTAAATAATTAGCATTAGTTTGCATAGTAAATACGTTTTGTACAAGATGTGTCTGTCATTTTAAATCGCCAGTCTGTATTTCAATGTCACAAAAATGCATTTAGATAAGTATCGGATTTGAAGCTAGATAACCAGAAATTAAATATGTATATATGTTACTGTAATAGCTCGAACTACGGTAAGTCTTAAGATTTTCCAGTAAAACCTAAGATTTACCGACATGAGTTGGTAAATCTTAGGTTTTACTGGAAAATCTTAACCTTTACCGTAGTTCGAGCTTTTACAGTAACATATACACCGTTTTCTCTTATGTAATTTGTGAAAATTAAAAAAACAAAGGTAATTGAAAACCTTTGATTAGATAAATCTTGTTAACAAACTTATACATTTTTTGATAACATCAGATTTCATCCAAATTATTTCCTTTGTTTTTTTTTTTTAATTTTCAATACTAGGCGCAGGCTAGGTACTTTAATTTCGTAAATTATGACGGGCTATTATGTAAAAAAAATAATTAAACAAAAAATTAATATGTACCTATATACCTACCTATCCATTATTTTTCAAAACACTAGCTGCCGGACTAAATAAAGCAATTTATTGATGCTCTCAAATCGCCTATTATTATGACTATCACCTTTATATTACAATCTAGATCCTCTCTTATTATATTATGTAGAGTCTGCGGAGACAAACTCTACTCCTCACTGAATGTTATACAAAGAAAATCGCGCCTGAAAACAATACTGATTTTGATTTCACAGTCCTTAGATTTACCTAAGGTACTCTTAAAATAGCTGTGGTGGCCCAGTGGTATTCGCCCCAACTTACGAGTTGTAGGTCGTGGGTTCGAACCCATGCTGGTGGTTTACTTTGTGTAATTTATTTCATCACCACTGCTCTGAAAACGGTGAAGGAAAACATCGTGAGGAAACCGGCATGTCCTAGAACCATCAAATTCGAAGACATGTGACATCTACCAACATGCACTGGGCCCGCGTGGTGGCTTATGGCCCACTCCCTCTCACAGAGAGGAGGCCTGTGTCCCAACAGTGGGAACATTGAAGCCTGATGATGACGATGATTCTTAAAATGATTCATCTCTCCTTATAGAAATCAAAAATAATTAAATGTCTAATGTTGTAATGTTTTGTCATCAGCCACGACACGTGTCGCCATCTGTTATCAAAAGAATAGTAACTGTTGTTTTCCTCCAAAACTACTTTTTCAGGCTGAAAGGTATCATATAATAATTATATATATCCGTATTTGTACAACTGTCAAACAATCAAAAAATTCAGGAAAATCGTTTCAGTAGTTTGGGCGTGAAAAGGTTACAAACGTAGTTACTTTCACATTATTTTGCATTTATAATATTGGTATGAAGTTTTGGAAGAACTAAAAATAATGTACACATTGCTGCACACCAAGCTATAAAAAAATAGTTTATCTTGGCCTGGTTTTATATGTTTTTCCGCACATCGAACGGTCAGCTTATAGTAGTTTTGCATAGCTTGATGTGTAGCCGTGTATACCAAATGCACCAATACAAAATGAGAAAATTATTCACAATTCAATACCCATAAATGTTGCCCATTACATAGAAGTAGTTATTTCACTCGTATCACGTGCATTTACAACATTTGGTGGAGGCTACGTTAGCGTGTAAAATAAATAAAATAGTGGACTTTAACGTCCTCGACAAACATCAAAGAAACTGTGTTCGGCACGTGAAAGATTCGAAGTTGACGTGATTAGATTCCTCATACATCAAACGATACATTATTTAGAACACTACAAAGATTAAAGTGTTAATGAGTAACGTTTCCGAATTTTAAATGGAATATCGAAGGCCGAAAAAACAGTTTTTTTCTCACGTAAAATGTACGAATCGTACGCCTGAGTTGATATTAATTACTTCATTTTAAAGAACATACGTGACTTCTCAATGAGGAGTGACGGAAAAGAAATTGATTGCTTTATCCCTTTTTTATTTTAATTTTCTTTTATTAAACATGCTACTTATCGATGCTTTGAGATCTTTATTAGTTTTTCTTCAAGTCCTGGAGCTAACGTGCTGCACGCTCATATTGACTTAGCAATCATTTAGTGGCCAGTACTTGTGGTTGTGACCTAGGCACGTTATTAATATTCTAGCCCGGACGCTAATGTTCTTTATTAATTTAATCATCTGTTTTTTTAATGTAACTTTTTTTGTACAACACACTTTTTTTAAGTTCAGAGCTTCGAGCATGAGTGCGCGATGTAATAGTAGGTAGTTTGTTATCCAAGGGGTGAAAGTAACTTATTTAGTCCCGAGACGGAGTATGGCGCCCGTAACGTAGGTAGTGAGGGCGCTAGTAGTTCGAGGGCTCCAAAGTATAACTTCCAACCCGCTCCTCAGGCATGATTACATCTACTTTCTGAGTATGAGTAATGATAAAGTAAATAAATTTAGTTATTATCTAAGGCGAGTTTCAATTGGGCAAGTCTTACACATAGTATGACGTCATATTTGTATATAAGTAGCTTGAATTCGAGAAGAACCTAAGTAGATTCCGTTATAATGTGTTATTATAATTGGTTTACAAGCTAAAGTAGGTAACTATGTATTCACAAAAACATCAACAAACATAATGAATAAATTGACGACCATAACTCATGCATGCAATAAGGTTAGAGCTTTTGCTGAATTAGTTTAATCTAACACTTTGTTAAAATTAATAATCCAAGATGAAAACTCCATTTTGCAAGGCGGTTCAAGCTGCGTTCGTTGCTTGCGAGGTCGGGCTCGATGACCCGAAATAAGGCTCGTGGGGTGGTATTGCACCCCACCCCGATGCACCACCCTTTTACACCCCTAGGGCCCGAGCGCCGACCTCTCATTCATTACGCAATAAAAGTGTTCCGTTAACTTCTATACACATAGGACTGGGGACCTTATTTTGACTTACAAAATATGTACATTTTTTTTAATTAGTAACATGTCTTGCACTCATCAAAAACAGTTGGTGATCAGTAGCATAAGCTGTTTTTAAATTAATTATATTGAAAAACAATTATTCTTCTTCCTTTGCCTTATTGTTTATATTATTCTAAATTTATAATTTTAAAAAAAGAATCTAAAAAAATAAAAAAATATCATATAATCTACCGTAATAAAAAAAATATTTAGATTTTTTTTGAAGTGATCGCAAATTTTTTTTGACATGCGTAGGTACCTAAGTGTTAATTAGAAGAATATTTATAGCAGCAGATTCAAACCTTTTTTCTAGTGTTAATATTATCAAATGAGTCTTGCTGCCCTTAATAGAGCGAAAGGGACTATTAGCCTTTCTTTTTTTTTCCTTCGCCTGTACTGTCTCACACCTTGGCAATGTCTTCCCACAGTTCCTACCATAAACTCTTCTCCCCGCCTTATACTGACTAAAATCGCCCGTGTTCCTTCTAATGCCCTTTACGTTCCAGTCACGGTAACATGAGTAGACAGTCTCGACGCTGGCGGAGATCCAAACCCTGTCATGTGTCAATTAAAGTAACACATAGCAAACTACTTAACATTGGCTATAATAGCATATTTCTCTTTGTGTATAGAAGGACCTAATTTGTCCAAATGACACAAACAGCTCATAGAAAGTAGACCTACAAGCTGACGTAGAATCCATTGGCAAGCCTTCAGGGGTGAAAGTACTTATAAGTAAGGCCAACTTTTACTAGAGAGCCCACTCAAACAAAACGGGAAAATTAATATCTTTAGTTTTAAGCATGCATTTTCATAGAAAAAAATATTGTGACAATAGGTACAGACGCCAGCACATGAACCTACCTCAATCTGTCAAATTTATTTAATGGATTTTCAACCTTATCACAACAGTGGAAGGTTAATGTTTGATTGGTAAAAGACAGATTGGGGTAGCTTGATCTGCTGGCGTCTGTACATACGAGTATATTAGACTAGCTGTTGTCTGCGACTTCGACCACGTAAAAATTAAAATTTATCTCACGGGAATGTTATACTTGGGATAAACAGTAACCTATGTATCATTCCAAAATATAACCTAAATCTGAGCTTTTTATCAGTATCACATCAGCCGTTCTGACGTGATTGAGTACTTAACAAACATCCATTTGCAAATATCCATCCATCCTAACGTCCAAACTTTTGCCTTTAAGCCTCCTGCAGACACACGCGATTAATCGCGCTGCGACAACGAGCCAAGCTAATTTCCACTCTAAAAATACTGTGAATAGACCGCGACATGTCGCCCCGCGCGATTAATCGCGTGTGTCTGCAGGAGGCTTTATAATAGCTTATGTCCGCGGCTTTTCCCACGTGGAATTCGCCAGCTACCCCACAATTATGTCTTAATTCAGGAAATATACTAGCTAAGTGCATTTCATTCTACTTTATTCAGTCGTTCTTTTTGAAAGAGTAACAAACTAACAAACATCCATCCTACATAATAAACGCGGCTTTCACCAACGAAACTGAACGCGTTTAAGCACATTTTAACTACGTTCTGAATCTTCTAATGTGTAGCTTGAATTGTCTACGTAATATTATAATAATAGTAATAACTTCAGATGTCAACGGTTTGACCATTCAACACACGCATAACGAGTTAAAATTCTTTGTAGTCAGTATACAACAGAATACATTTCAACCCTATGTAGGTATGTGCGTGATGACAAACTTGTCTTTTTGTCATCTGTACAATTGTTCCAACATACATTTATTGTCTTCAGCGCATAGCTGTCACCTGCTTTTATATGTATTTAATTTAAATGATTATTTATGAATTGTTTTTGAGGTGAAATCCTAAGGTGAAGTGTGCGTGTGTTGCGTGGTGTGTGGCGGCCCAAAACTTTAATTTTTTAAACCCGGACTACAAATGAAGCCACCCCCCCCCCCACGCTCCCCGAATGCTCTCTAAACTAGGACAAATCCGGGGAAACCCGGACGGATGGCAACCCTACTCTCCCACCTAACACAAAAGCAGCTATTTTCATAATTGTAATAGTTCTTTATTGATCTCAATATCAAGATTTCGCTTTCTGCCGCCTATACATTTTAAAAATATCTGTACCTCGGTATTGTTGAAAATGACGGAGTAGCACAGAAAGATCGAGACGGAGAACTGCTAATGTAAACGCACCAACGATTTAGGAAAAATTCAAGAGGATGAGGGATGTTTAATAATTGCAATTAGTTTAAAAAACCAAAAAACACGCACTAAAGATTGCAATCTTCGTATTCCTCTCGTCGAACCTTGATTGATTTTTTTTTTTATTGATACCCATGACATAGTAAGAATTTAGTAAGAAAATGTCATTTCGCATTATTTTCAGCAAACCCTTTCATTTTATACCTAAATCATAGGGCTACATTTCAAATAGCCCATCTGCCACCTTGGAACGGGCGCCATGTTGGATTTAGCTGACGTGATATTTTTTTTCGTATCCCATTCAGCAAACCCTTTCATTTGATACCCATATCATGGGGGCGGATTTCAAATAGCCATCTTGGGGAGGCCGCCATATTGGATTTATAATGACGTTTCTTAGCTAGTCATGTATTGTCTTCAGAACTCAGAACGTCTGCAAAATTTCATCCTAATCGAAGACCGGGAAGTGGATCAAATTAAGATTCCAAGATTTTCTTACATACATACTCGTACAAGTGAAGCTAATATATAAGCGTGTAAAAACATATAAGTAGCTAATACTTACATGTTTTTCTTAAACATCATCGTTCCCAGCAATTTAAAACCAATAATAATACAAATGCTAAGGTATAAAGTATCAGTTGACTACGTGACGACTCAATGTCTACCGTTGTCGTTGCGTTATCAGCACTGCCATTCATAGTAAATCGTAGATAGATAAGCAGTTTCAGTTACCTCTCCAATTTCTATAAGACCTCAAATTGCAATGTCAAGAAACTCTACTCCGTATGAAATACTTGGAAATCCTTTAATGTTTACAAAAGTATAGCGAAAAGAGATGCGTTTTGTTCGTTTGTTTACCTATTTTTTTTATTTTTGTGTACGTTTTTTTTTTATAAATCGTGAGGCTCGCGTTGGCCACTTTCATGCTCAATTTCTGTGATCATGCTTGATGTTAAGCGAAGATGTGGTCGACGGTGAAGCACACTTACCTAGAAATATTCCCTATTAGCCCAGTCATATAGGGTTTCACCTCGGAATGAAAGATAATAAGCTGTAAATTGGTATACACTTTTGTTTTGTCGTTCTAAATGTTGTCTCAAAAGTCAAAATTGCTATTGTGTCCGCGTCTTAAGATATTGAAGGTCATGAAATTCGGTTTTTCGCGAATATCTCGCTTTCTATTGCTTACATGAGATTTGCACTTATAATGAAAGTTGTAGAGTATAAAATTTTCTACAAATTTTGCCGTTTTTGAGATAGAGCGCGAAGAGTGCGCAGCGCACAGTCATAGGTCTAATGCAAGGTCAAGCGTGAGTAACGGTTATCAGTACGTTGTATAAAGTCAATAATTTATTAAAAAAATATCGTGCAACAACCGAAGGTGCGAGGCAATTGAGCAGCGCCACGGCGACATAAAAGACATGCCTACGGGCCGTTGAGGAGAACGGTGCCTTCGCTCTAGCTCTAAAATGATATGACGGCCCCCCCCTTTAGAGGACCAAAGCCTGCTGGGGTCGCGGGACTTATCCAATTACCGTGACCCTGGAACGTAAAGGGCTATGAAGGACACCGTGGATTTTAGTCAGTACGAGTCTGATAGTCCCTCCCGCCCTGCCCTGGGTTCAGGACACATTTGATGATTTTACCAAGATAAAAATAAAAGCCCTAAAATAATGATTTTCATGACCTTTGACCTTCAATATCTTAAGACGCAGACACGATAGCAATTGTGACTTTTGAGACAACATTTAGAACAACAAAACAAAGGTGTATACCAATTTACAGCTTATTATCTCTCATTCCGAGGTTGACCCCTTATTTTTACCTAATATGACTGGGCTATATTTACTATTGACTTAAAGACCCGTTAATTATTTCAATCATAGTCTTTCATTTCTACTTGCTTTGTCATTGAATTGAATCACGGTAGTGTAGTGTCTAAATGCAGAATCCTCTCAACAAATATTGGTTTATTCCACTTTGTACACCTGGGTTATGAACGGCCGTTTTCAAAGATGCTGCAATCATATTTTAGAAGTACATCCAAGCTGGGTTTCTAACTTTCTACCCAAAGTTCATGTCTCATAACTCACGCCCACATTTCATCAAGTTTGTTTTGTTTAAATCCTACGTATTAGGGAACTAGCCAATTTCCACCAACTAGGCACAAATTATTATAATTACCATCAACCTATTTTCATCAACGCGGTCTAGCCCCGTAGGTATGCTTCTGAGAAATTCCTAAGGACCACTACTTTTTACGCCCTTCTTGAAGGTATAATAAAAGTAGGTAGACCGGTTGTTCCAACTTTTAAAGGGACATTTTTATGAAAAGTGTTTCGGTAAAAATATTTACCGAGCAAGCAAAGCTACGGCTTTAAGCTAGCCGAGTTGCGTCGCTAGTTCTTTATTACAGAAGAATTTCATTTATCATTTACGACCGACTGGGCAAGGAAATGAAAAGTCTTTACATCTCCGTGTGACGTCATGCTTCACAATAAACTCATCTAAAACACGGAGAGACAAAAACGATCCAATAAAGAAAATCTAAGGAAACTTATAGATGGATATCTTGGAGAAATTATTTCACGGAAAACATAAGACACAATTCTGAAAAGCTCTTTACGTCGGGGTCAGTCAATCTAACTATTTAGTAGTTATGAAAACATTAAACAAATTCTGCGTAATTAAAAATCTGTGTTTTTTCACATATCTACAAATATTGTCATAAATATCTTGTAAAATACAGTTTTCAATAAGACGACAGATTTATGAAATCATGTTCAAACTTAATGTTTTGCAAGAAGTGAAAGTTGCACCACATTTCAATAATCAAAAACCTTGCAAGAATTTTAGTAATATTCATATAACTATCAACAATATAGACCGCCATCTGGTCTGGTCTCTTTGACGAACATTCCAGAATAGATCGACTTGATTAGGCCTGGCTGAAATGTATCCGAAAATACAACGAAAATAAGGGGGCTGGCCTGTGCTCCACCTAGTTTCTCCAACTGAAAACTATTACGTAACGGAAACTATCAATATTTAAAAAAATGATCATTGAACCCAGGACCCCTCTATAACATCTGAACCATGCCCGCCCTTGGACATTAGGCTAAAGATCAACAACTTTTGAATCGTACCTTACTAATATACTGAACCCATTGACGCTACAAATAGTTTTGCTATCGAGCCTAATTCAATAAATTGCTAATAGCAACTACTTTTTTTCTATTAAAAATAAAATATAAATTAATAAGTCGGATTGGAAATTTTGTCGATTATGTTAATAGTAAACAAGATATTTCACATCTGCTCTAAAGAAAGGTCTTACGTATTATAAACATCTACTGACTGACGCCTTTCTTACATAAGTTGGTATACATGTTAAAGCCAATGGAATTGACATGACAACATGAAATTGACAGATCAAAGTAGACAATCAAAACAATAATATGTCATTAATCGCCGCATGACACTGACATAGTAGTCAAATCGACTAATTGCCAAAGAAGAGAGAAAATAATCGTTAACATGACATGGCTTCTTCCTTGCACACTTTTTGCTTACTCTATATATAGCATACCTGAGACTTTATCCATTTTGATATATCAGAGGCTCTATGACTTTCCACACATTTGTGACGCAAAGTAAATGGGAAAGATTAAGTTTAATGAAAAAAATAAGTTTCACATTCGTACACTAGAAGCGATTTTTCATTTCCCATAGAATAAACGAAGTAATTAAATAGGTACTTCAAGCTGCAAGTAGAATAATTATGTTAAACTTGTGATTGGTTCAGGTAAAAAACTCACACAACTTTCATTCATCTAACCCCACACCACACTAACGTCTCCCGACCGTCGGCTTTCATAAAGTTCATCGCAGATTCCCACAATTTCCACTGATTTGTCACAGACAACATTTATTTTTGATTATGATGTTTTGTTTTGACCATAAATAGCTAAAAATGGACATTTTCTATCCGACTATAGCTACTGTAATTAACTAAAGAGATTGGTAATTATTGCTTTATTACTGATTATATCTATACAGGGTGTCCGGTTTACTGACGTCCTAAATAAAACTGTATACTAGTTGTTAGGTTCGTCATACCGTAGAATATCCGAATAACCCCTGTGTATGTTCCGCGGTTTTTTATATTTTTCGAGTTATTCACGTTTTTGTGAATTTTTAGTTACTCGTATAAAAGACTTCGGTGTGTTCGGTGAACTACACACATCAAAAGTGTCTAGGGATCAACATATATTTTTGCAATAACTTTTCTCCTGATTGATATTAATTAAAATTTTCTTTAAGGATTCATCAAATAAAGTGTTTTCGTTTGTCACAGTAACGATAAACCAAGTCACCTTTGCATTAATAAAGAAATTTGCCATTTTCCTAATAAAGGGATTTTTGACATTTGAACCACTAACACAAAAGTTCGAAAAAAAGACTGAAATAACAGTTTTCTTTAAAATTTTATTGGGTAACTTAAACAATTAATAATCCGTGTTTCTACCGCGAACACTAACAACACAAGAACATCGGTTTGGCATACTCAAAATGAGTTCATCCAAATCACGCTGTGGAATGGCCGCCCATGTTCGTTGCAACAACAAAAAAAGGTCTTCTTGCGACTGGATACCCTCCATATTCGGCAGAGCTCTTCTCTGTAGCATATCCCATGCATGCTCAATCGGATTCAAGTCTGGCGACTGAGCAGGCCAGGGCAGGACATTGATGTTAGCTGCGGCGAGAGTCTGTCTTACAACTCTTGCGGTGTGCGGTCGTGCATTATCATGCATTAACTGAAATAAGGGACCGATTTGCACTTGTAGAGGAACGATGACGTCTGATACAATCGTCTCAGCATAAATTTGAGCGTTGAGGTTGCCTCTGATCCAAATCAACTCAGTTCTTCCGCCGATCCAAATACCCGCCCATACCATGATGGTTCCACCACTATAAGGATGGACTTCCTGGCAGGATTTTAATCGCTGTTGGCGTCCAGGGGTTCTCCAGTGTCGTATACGTCTTGTATCCGGTCTCATACCGAAACGAGACTCATCAGAAAAGCACACGAAACGCCATTGTTCTTCTGCCCAATTTCTGTGTTCAAGAGCCCATTGATATCGAATCCTACGATTGTGCATTGCTATAGGTGGTACCCGTAGCGGTCTTCGGGAATGAAGGTTCACTTCATGCAAGCGGTTTCTGACTGTTTGGTCGCTAATTAAGTTCCCTGAAGAGTGATGAAGCCTCACGGCTAACATCATGGCGGTTATTGTTGGAGCTCTTCGAGTTAAGATTTGAATGTATCGGTCTTGTCTCCGTGTGGTGCAGCGATACCGTCCTCCATGGCGCTCAGCCATGGTACCAGTGCTTCGGTAACGTGTCCAAAGTCGACTGATAACACTCTGACTTGTATTCAGAGCTAAAGCCACAGTACGTTGCCGGGAACCAGCTTCTATCATTCCCACGGCTCTGAGCATTTCTTCCCTGCTTAAATGACGTCGCCGCTCCATAATAACGTTGGTTTTAATCAGTAGTAGGGAAACAGTAGCACTAATAATGTCTTCAATGCGTTGTATGTTTTTATAGGGAAAATATTGACAGCTGATTTTCATCTTTTACTCGAATTTGATTCACAGTTCCTGATTCAAATTATGAAATGCACCAAAAAGGATCCATATAAATTTATAAAATCATAAATTTATTACAAAGCCACATCTCAATCTCAAGAAATCCGCATAAAAATGCTTGATCCCTAGACACTTTTGATGTGTGTATGACTTAAATCTTCAACTTTGAACTAGAAACTAAATAGGCTCCAAAGCTTGAAGATGGGAGTTATAATTAAGCGAATGTTAGTTTTCCAGTTTAGAATAAATTTTCGTTAATTCACAAAAACATGAATAACTCTAAAACTATAAAAAAGGCGGAATATACATGGGAGTGATTCGGATACCCCACTTATATGAGGGACCAATTTTTTTAATTTATACGTCAATTTACCGGCCACCCTATGTGCGTCTTGGCTGTAGTCATTACAATGATATTAGCTACGGTAAAGAATAACTCAATAAATAGTAAATATCGACGGTAAAAAGGCAAAAGGGGTCAAGCGCCACATTTTGCGATCTTAACTTTTTTATTGACCCCAACTCCACTATTTTTTCTCTTTCGAATGGTCATAGTATCGTTTTTCTAGCAAGAAAAAAAGTCACTTGCACCAAAGAATTATTTGTACTGAATTGCCAAATCGATACTTACCAAAAGTGCTCAAGCGACACCGACTTTACCTTGCTTGGTTGAAGGACCATTTTGTATATTACGTTTTTGTATCGCCTTGTCATTTGGCATAATTTTAAAAACAATATTAGAAATAAATATGTCGTTTGTATCCATATTCCTTTTATTTGTTTAGTAATATTTTTTCACTTAACACTATTGATAAGAAAATGAAATACTATAACGTCGCTTACACCAATATAGTAAAGATTGTCAACTAAACATAATTGGCGCTTGGCCCCTTTCTTAAATAATTTTATTTTCATTACGTTGCATTTGATTCACTCAGTACGCGCGCCAGCGCCGTTGCAAGTGGGTGTATGTTTTGTGTGCGTGAAAGCAAGTTCACGCGTGTTTGAAACGCGATCGCAGTTTTTAACACATATTAACATTTTATATAAAACATGTCTGCAACTCCCGAAAACGTGAAATTGAGACGTATTTTAGACCGAATAATTGTTGATTTTTTTATTTTATTAAGAACTAGCTTCTGCCCGCGACTTCGTGCGCGGATCCTGTAGCTTATGCCAGCGACAACGGAGTCGTCAAAATCGAAGATCTGAAACGTCTGATGTCCAATAGAGCCCGGGTAAATAATAAATGGGAGTTCTGGCCAGTAGAGTCAGATTTTTAATGATATACCATCGTCATCGAAAATCAGTCCTAAAGTCTTACCGCCTTCACCGCGTGGAGGTACTCCCAGTTTATGTTATTTTATAATTAATTATACAGGGTGAATTGTTCAACTGGGCGTGGATGGCTATTTCCGAAACTATGAGGAATATCAAAAAACGTTGAAAGGAGTCTCGAGGCCGATTTTGATGTAAACTATTGTTGTGACTGTACTTGTTCAACTCAATAATTTCGTATTAATTGCTGAATACAGTGGGATTGTTGAGACGTCAAATCCAGTGAAACATTGAAAACAATGAAATTTTATAATTTCGAATTAATTATGGATAGAGATGTAAAGTAACATATAAAATAGCAATTTCATAAAAATCTGTAATTTCCTTAAGTTTGCCGTATATGATTACTTCCCAGAATTTGATCCTTATTAGCAACACTATCGAATATGTAATAATACAGGTGTGATTTTTTTCCAAAATCAGCGGGTTCGATTCCTGGCCAGGATTATTAATTTTTCTAAAATCCAATGATGCAGTTTTAGTTTTCATCAGAATCGGCTTCGAGACTCCTTTCATCGTTTTTTGATATTCCTCATAGTTTCAGAAATAGCCATCCACGCCCAGTTAAAAAATTCATCATGTATAGTGAAATTAGCGATAGCTTTGATTTCCACATCAGATGTTTCTGATCTTCGATTTTTATAAGTCAACAGGAAATGCCCATCAGACCGACAACTTTTGCTAAGACGTTATTCCTATATGTGTTATGGTGTAGCGGGGCTCTTGGAGTTCCACAACGGGTGTTCCAGATCTTCAATTTTTATACCTCAACAGAGAGTGCTCATCAGGCTGAATAACTCTTGCTAAGACGTCATTCCTATAAATGTTATAGTTTAGCTGGGCTCTTGGAGTTCCACATCAGGTGTTCCAGATCTTCAATTTTTATACGTCAACAGAGAGTGCTCATCAGACTGAACAACTCTTGCTAAGACGTCATTCCTTTATATGTTATAGTTAAGCTGGGCTCTCGGAGTTCCACACCAGGTGTTCCAGATCTTCAAATTTATTCTCTCAGCAGAAAATGCTCATCACGTGGAACAATTTTTGCTATGGCACCATTTTTGTATCTCTTATAGTTTAGCAGTTCTGTTGCGGTTCTGCATCAGGTGTTCAAGTTTCCAAGATAAATTATAGCCTATATGTTAATTGGACTTAATACCTATACAACAAAAAATCATTCAAATCCGTTCAGTAGTTCCGAAGATTAGCGTGCACAAACACACAGACAAACAGACACACAGACAAAAAATAATTAATTACAATTTCGGGTTCGGCATCGATAAAATAACAACCCCTGCTACTTTTTTTTTATATATTTACATTGTACAGACACCACTTTTCTACAAATTTATTATATGTATACCAAATTATTGTGGTTTATTTACTCAAATAATGTGATAACATGCTGTTGTATGTACTAACAGTTAGGTAACTGCTGTTTTTTGGATCTCAGTTTTGTTCCTTGTATTGTTTTAGTTTAATACACAATTCATAGTTCTATTACCTACCTGCTGTGCCAAATATAAAATAATACTTATTAAGATTATGGTAGCTTAAGCCAAAATCTGAATTAGTTCTATGACCTGTTGTGCCAAATAAAATAAAATATTACTTTATTAACATGAAGCTTAGGCCAAAATCTAAATATTCCAACATTAAATATTGTTACTTGACCCCTCGCAAATGCGATAAACATGGTAAAAACCTGGAGTCAAACGACATCTATCTTTGAAACTATTGATCTCAGGCTTATTTTGATGTAAAATTATTAAAGAACATTGTATTTTAGTAAACTTTTCTGAAGATTGTGATGAGATTCAATAAAGCAATAAAGAGATATTTTTTATTAAAACTTTCTTTTTATTCTCCTGAACAATATGATCTGTGGTGCTTGACCCCTTTTGCCTTTTACCCGTCGATATGAAGAAAATCGAAAAATATTTCTATAGCTAGTATAATAAATAGGTTTTTCTTGATCTTGTAGGTACTGATAGTTTTTTTTTTTATTATTATTAAATTAGCTTAAAAGGAAACAAACTACAGGCATTTACTTACAGTAAAAAACTAAACGCCTTCAAAAACAACCACAAAGAGGTAAAATAAGTTATCTTTCGGAAGTCGGATACTTTGTTTTTTTTTCAATTTTTTTTGCCTTTTTTAGTTCAAATATTCAAATCAAATTCTTGTCAAATACGTAATACGTGGTACTTACCATTAATCTTCGAGAAATCGGGGCACATACATAAAAAAAAGATTCCGGCGAATTGAGAAACTCCTCCTTTTCTGAAAAGGGTCTTAGCAGACGGACAAACAAACAACAAAGTGATCCTATAAGGGTACTGTTTTTTTTTTTCATTTGAGGTACGGAACCATGTATGTATTATACACATTTCTCATTATTAAAACAAAATCTTTTTAATTTATCTTACTTACACACTGCAGGCATATCAGCATCATTTTCAAATAATTATATTTCATTTCGTAGACTTGAAGGCTCTAAACAAGATAGGCATATCCATGATTGAATCGCTGCAAATTGTAGGCTTAGGGTCCGGATGGCCGCCATAATGGTATTAGGCCTTGACGTAATAAGAGCCAACGTTTGACCTGCGGGCATAGACACTATAGTGGCCCTTGATGTCCTGTTATGACATTACGAATATTGGCTATTCGTTTTCTTGGCGTATGATTTGTTTGGAAAGGACTGGCAGGATAGATTTTTTTGTCAAAAAACTTAAATGTAAAAAAGTTTGTTTTTTTTTTGGTACTTTTTCCGTTGGTGTCCGACTGCTTGAAAAAGGCCTCCCTAGTGCTCTCTTTTTCTGGTGCCACGTCGAGCCAGCCTTCAAGATGCGCATCTAGATTGTCGCGCCACCTCTTTTTGGACCGACCTCGCCCGCCGGTAGAGCGGAATTGACATCTTCTCCAGTAACAGGTGAGAGGACTCATTTGATGATTTTGACACGATAAAGAAAGGGCGGGAAGAGTAATTTGAAGATTACATAATCCAGAAGAAAAAAAAGTATGAAACGTAACACGTGGGAAGTCTAGACCTAAAACAGTACTAATGAATTATGAGTGTACTGAAGATAAGTCCTGCCTATACTGGGAAAGACTAAAAACACTTTACAAGCGTAATGCATGTTAACTAAAAAACAATAATAGAAAACTTTTTCTTACAAAATATAACAAAAAATTTGATATGAAAACAAGTACAAACTTCTCTGAATACCCTTCGCCCTTACTATCGATTAGTTTACAAGTCTCCGATGCTCGAAGGTTAACATCCTCAAAAGTGGTAGGCATCTGTGCTAAAAGAATATAGGCGCATGCCTATTAATTCTTTTAAGTTTAGCTACCATTTTATACCTACTTATGTTTTAAACGGTAGACATATTATGATTGATAGTATTTACTAAGTACAAAAGATGTTTCGCTGAATTATCTTCACATAGTAGGGGAGGTAAGCCCAAGACGGGTAACCCGCCTAAAACGGGTAATTATGTTACATTACGCGTTGCTAATTGCTAATGAGAATGTGTGCGTGCAGGACGCGTTGCCTCTCCCTGTGAGGAGCCGCGTCCTGCAAGCACACATTCTCATTAGCAAGAACGACGCGTAATTTAACATGCATACCCGTTTTAAGCAGGCTACCCGTCTTGGGCTTACCTCCCCTAAGTCTCGTCTTTCCGTAGAAAGTTTTCCAAAAAATCCAACGGTTCCGTCGAAAATTTGAACCCATGCAAAGCCGGGGCAGACCGCTAGCGAAGTATTAAGTAATATTATAACGTGACTGATAATTATGGATTGGCATACGGACAGGCCAATGGTAAATGAATAGGCAATTAAGGACCTGGCAGTGTGTAATCTTCTGCAAAATCTAAAGATGGATGGCAGATTTTTCATTAAACATCACATGGCTTGTAATGTTACCAAAACTACGCATGCAAATAAAATAGACACTACTCTGTTCCCATTGAATTCTTAAGTAATTTCCGATTCTACCACATACGTAGCTTACAGGAAAATTTGAAACTTCACCAAAAATAAGCAAGCTCCTGTACCCAAAATATTAACCAACCCTTCACAAATATCCAACACAAATGTAGTTAGTAACGTAATATAAGGCATAGTACACAATATAGATGTCAGCTTGCCTAAACTGAGCGTCTAGGTCCGTTCACCTTGCACGCAACGCTATCGGGTGGTATTGCTCCCTTTGCAGGAATTTTGGAGCCCCCCCCTTGTGTCAATGCCTTTATGAGTCGAGAACGTCGCTCCAATTGCAGTGTGGGCAACGAACTTGAGTTATCCGTGTATTTGTTTATTGCCCTTTATGTTAAGAAAATTTTCCTTAGGAATTTTCCAATTGATTTTCGCAGAAGCTGTTGGATTTACATATTATTTTTGGTAGACTTTTAAACTAAAGACTGTTCAATGTGTCTGTTTTTAGCTTTGTATACTCTTTAGAATGCTTATAATTTGAATGGTTGCGATGACAACTCGTCTCATTAGCTATTTCGTCTCTATCCTTATTACGTCACATTCACTGATACGTCACCTTATAATTAATCAACTGTTTGGGACATGTATCTCTAGAAATCTTTACTTGGTAAAACAAACATATTTTGGGAAGAAAATTTTCTGCATTGTCCAATGATGAGATACTCAACTTGAAATAACAATGGGCACTTATAGTTAGTCATCTGACTTTTTATTCTAATTATTTTCTTAATTTATTTTATAAAAGGCAAAGCTTTGTATTATGCAACACAAACGACAATCATGATACGCCAGGGTAATACTGGACACAACTTCAAAACGTTTTTCCAACTAACACTTTCGAAAATGACTCAAGTTTTCTCTAACATTATCGAAGAGACCTCATTTCTATTTCGTGTGGCGAACAATATCTTGACAGAACACGTCATGAGCTATTTGATGGCGTGCACCGCATCGTGTCGAATCTTATCTCAACTTTTAATAACACCCCTCACCTAACCGTATAAAAATTCATGTAAAACTTAGCTAACATGGAAATGTGGGCGAAGCAGAAGTAACACTGCTTTGAAGTACGAAGAGTGTTTAATTAGTTTGGATTTTTGTGGTTGAACTTTGTTTAAAAATTGTTGTGTAAAATGCATTTAAGAAAAGCAAATACCTAGGTACCCAGAATTTGACACACCAATTTGGTGACCTGGCAAAACGAAAAGTCTTAGACCCATAAAAGAGGCATGCGCATAAATCACATGGATTGCACCCTATGGTGACCCATAGCATATTCTGAATCAAAATAAGGATTGATCTCAAAAGCATCATAAATCAGTGCAACTCCTTGCATTATCCCAAGAAGTAGGTACAATAGTATTATCTCAGAGCTTGTCGGATCTGTGTCCTCTGAGTAGTTAGAGCTGAGGGTAGTAAGGTTTAGATTGGGTGCGGTCGTGCGGCAGGGTCCGCGACCCTGCGCCCTCGCTCCCGATCCAGGTTATCAACTTCATACCTCCCACTACTTCCACCCCCGTAGTGCACAAATGCTGCAGGGATTTTCTAGAACATTATGTGGAAGACGCTCCTAACATAAGAGAGTGCGTTGACTTCTACCTACGCTTGGAATGTTCCACGATAACTTATTATTTTCTTGCTCTATTTTACATTTTCTGCACTCAACTTGAAGCTTTGAGCGAGGTGAATTATTTTCTCATGAAAATATGTACGCTTTTGCTATTAATTTATTTTAAATTCAATTTAGATGTTGTAAACTTAGTAATTTCTACATCGTAGGTACATCGTCCTCGTTTTGAAAAGTTCATTCTCCTTAAGTAATGAATTGATACTAAGCTTCTACTGAAACAGTTTTCGAGTTGGTAACATTTTAGAAAATTAAGGTTCTCCATTACGTATGTTGATTCAACAAATATCATTCGACTCAAACATTTCATACAAATCTTTACATAAATTGTTCTTAATTGCCGAATTCCTGCTTTAGAGCAGCTTTCTTGTCGCTGCAACTTTAAAAGAAACGCAAAAATGGGACTCGGTTTAAGTTAAGTCGACGTTAACCAAACGCGATTTCCCTTGAGGTTAAAGTTTCATGATAGATCTATTCCTAATCTTCTAACGTACGAAGTTTTTTCTCGAAACACGTAACTGCCTCATTACATCGTTGTTAAGAAGTCTAATCGCTCAATTTATATTGTAAAAGGGCCATGCTTATCTATTTAAAAGTAACGATTGAGCATAACAGCTCACCGTATATAGAACAGTACAATTCAATAATTATAATTTATACGGTATTAATTACTATGATCAATCATGAATGTGTTTTTCACCCCTATGCAGGCATGTACATTAAAATGGCGATATTGCATGACACTAGTTGGCCGACGCGTGACACCACATCGTCCATAACGCGTTAACGACATAACAGTTAAATAAAGTAAAAGAATCTCATATACAACATTTTTCGATATAAAAAATCTTATAAATATGATATACTCGTATATGTGCACGCACTAACGTTACGCATGATAAAGGTCAGTGAGGGTTACATAATTATGTCATGTGCAAGCGCACCCTTGCCTGTGTAACGGTGGGCTGTGGGACACGCAAACACCAATTAAATTGAAAATTGACTAGCACCATAAACCAATAATATAACGAATATTCCCTCGTGTACGGACATAAAAACGTTATTTTATCATTATATCCGTATATTTTTATATTTCATGTCGTGTTTTTAATTGGGAAAATAAACAAACAAGATGTAACTACGAGTACATAAGGTAATTGCGAATAAGTGCGTAGTGTCATTTATAATTACGATAACCGACTGAAATATTTTATTTTTAATATAAAATTTAAAGTTTAGAGTTTCTAACAAAATTTATTCCAACACAAAAATATTTTTTAAAGTCGAACCGCCACTTCCCGACATTAGCGCATTCAAACAAACAAAGTCTTCAGCTTTATAATATTATTAGTATAGATTTCTATAAATAGTTTTTCCTTACTTGTTCCCACAGCGAGAAGGCGAATGTCCCAGCAGTGGGAACATTAAAGGCTTAGGGGGAACTCGCCCCTGGTCCGCGGCCCAGTTTACACGGAGTCGGATTAGTAGTGGTAAACTGGGCCGAATGTGTGGGCGAGAATACCATCGGAAAAATGTATAGTGGTAAAGTCGACCCATTGAGAAAAGGCTTGTTTATGCTTTGCAAGTCTGACTCATTCCAAAAAATTTAAATGTTGAATTATTAGTTTACAGGTCCTGAAATATAATACATGTAGCATCAAAATCACGTGACAACAGCCATATTGCGTGCCGCGGCATTCGTGCGTGACTCCGAATGCACCTAATGCACACAGAACTTCGGGCTTTTCAGTTGCTTTTTTTAATTTTAATGGCCACGCTATTGTGAAAATTGCGGCACTATGCACTAACCTATCAGTATAAGGTTGTTCTATAGGAATATATATTATGCATCCATACTTAGGGTCAGTTCACACTGACACGCTACGTGACGCAACGTGACGCGACGATATTGGAAATACGATTGGCGAGATTGTGGTTAGACGAGAACCTTAAATAAAAATAAAGTTAGATTTTGAGTCGCTATTAAAATGTGCGCGCGGCATATCTCTCGGTGTGAATTGACCCCTAAGTATGCACTGTTTTACGCGTCGTCATATTTTTTCTTCATCACTGTAAAACAAAAATCTACCTGATGCTAATATTTAGTGACTAATACTGGTTTCGTGGTCGCGAGCGACTGCTGAGCGTGGGGTCCTGGGTTCGATTCCCGGGTCGGGCAAAAACAGCTACTGGGTTTTTCTATAAGAATTTTTCAATAACTCGTTCGGAGTTTGGAAGTTGGCGGTATGATACCCCATGCCTCGGAAAGCACGTTAAGCCATTGGTCCTGCGCCTGATCTCTCTCCGGTCGTGTCGGATTGTCGTCCCATCGGACTATATGAGTAAAGGAACAAAGAGTGCACCTGTGCCTGCGCACGCACGCGCTGCACTATAAAATGATTCTGCAACCATTCACCGACGACCGGTTCATCATTGGACGTTTCGCAATAGGACGATTCATTTATGGCCGTTTCACCGATAGACTCTTTCACCTTTCGACTTTTCGCCGATAGGACGATTTATTTATGTCCAGTTCATCGATAGAACCTTTCCCTTAGGGACTTTTCGCCGACAGGACGATTCGTTTATCAATAGACTCTTTCAACAACGGACTTTTCGATGATAAAGATGATAAGTTTAAAAGAGTTTAAAGAGTTATAGGTTAACCGTCGTGTCGGCAAAAGTCCGTTGTTGAAAGTCTATTGATGAGACGAATATAAACGAATGGTCCTGTCGGCGAAAAGTCCCTAGGTGAAAAGTTCTATCGATGAACCGGACATAAATGAATCGTCCTATCGGCGAAAAGTCCAAAGGTGAAAGAGTCTATAGGTTGAACGGCCATAAATGAATCGCCCTGTCGGCGAAACGTCCAATGATAAACCGGTCATCGGTGA
The DNA here is from genome assembly GCA_950005045.1 of Agrotis exclamationis. NCBI lineage: Eukaryota > Metazoa > Arthropoda > Insecta > Lepidoptera > Noctuidae > Agrotis > Agrotis exclamationis. The sequence goes on along the minus strand of OX465424.1, from coordinate 16,073,344 downwards.
ATAGTTGCAGAATCCAATGTCCCTTGCAGATGGCTAATATCCGTTGAGATTGGTCGCCGTGGCCGAAATCGGTCAGGAAAACTATAATATTAATATATCACAATAATAAACTTGTATTTAATGATATGTTTACAATAGTCTGCACTCCTAACGCATGCAAGTATGCATTAGGTATACCAAGGTAAGTATGACATTTTTGTGCAAGCCATATTTATCTAACGAGTCTTGTTGCGGGAATATCTTAAGAGGTTACCGCGGCACTAGAACGCAAAGGGCAATGGAAGGAACAGACTGGTTTCTAGTCAGTCAAGTCTAACAGCCCCTTTCAATACACCCAGAGTGGATAAATAGTTTGCTGATTTTCAAAATTTCCAAAAAAAAAGTTACATCGAAGTTATAGATGTTGTCGAAAACTAGCAAGCTGAAGTGGCTAGTCATGTCTGCCGCAGAACCGACGAAAGGTGGAGTAGGGAGGTTCTCGAATGAAGACCGTGTGTAGGTAAACGCAGGGTGGGACGCCCTCCGGCAAGATGGACCGATGACCTGAAGAAGGTGGCTGGCAGTGACTGGATGAAAATAGCTGGAGATCGTGCGCTATGGCGCTCCCTGGGAGAGGCCTATGTCCAGCAGTGGACTGCAATACGCTGAAATGATGATGATGAAAAAAAAAAGTAATTAAAATGAATATTTTACTTTTATACCATAAAGATGACAAGCAAGCATACGGAAAAGGACCGAAGCCTATGGACGCCTGTAATACTAGGTAACATTTGCGCGTTGTCAACCTTGCAACTATTTCACGCCATTTTTTTTAGGGTGAAACGATGCGCCGACAGTTAAAAATAACAATATTTCGATAAAATCTGTTTACACCGCAGGTTGTACATTTCTTTATTAGGTATAAATTTATTATTTCAACATGAATCCACAAAGTCTACAAGCTCCTGCAGTAAAAAAAAAGTAAACCACCCCAAAAGTTTCTGACAAAGATATATACATATACAGGGTGGTTATTTTTCGAGTGGAGAAAGAACGTCGGTCGCAATGCACGCTATGATTACAGTATTGCATGACAGCACTGAGACACCCCCAGCGCCCGCTTAATGTGACGACAAAAAGACACGTACTTTGCCATATTTTTTATTAATAAAATACTCTTAATCTGATAGAGCCGTTTTTTTTACCTAATATTATTTTTTAGCCTGCTCCTCCCACTCCTGCGCAAGCTCCTCTCTCTACTCCTTCCACCTTTCGCGATAGTCAGCATCCTCCTTCCAGTTCAGTTCGCCCTGCCATCTCCTACGTGACCTGCCACGACCTCGTCTCACTGTCTCACTTTATTTATTTTTTTATTAATTTATATAAAAAAAAAACTTTTTCAAAAAAAATGTAACCGCCTTCAAAAACAACCACAAAAAAGGGTAAAATAACCTACAAAATAACTTTTCTTTCAGAAGTCGGTGCCTTTGTTTTTTATCATTTCATTGTCTTTTTTGCCACCGACTTCTGAAAGAAAAGTTATTTTGTAGGTTATTTTACCCTTTTTTGTGGTTGTTTTTGCAGGCGGTTACATTTTTTTTTTAAGTTTTTTATTTTACTCTTTTTAGTTTAAATATTCAACCCAAAATCTTGTCAAATAAATCATTCTCTTACATGTGCACTAAAATTTTGTAATCCGTAGCACCGGTAACAACATCGCTCAAGTGCACATTAAGCTAATAAAATTCCCTATCTCAAAAACTCCTGAACCGATTTTGATGAAACTTGCAGTATTCCGTAAGTTAAACAATACCTAGTTCAACAAAAAAAGAATTACTTAAATTGGACTTGCAGTTCCGGAGATATTCGAACACAAACTAAATCAGTCGATGACTACTCCTTACTGTTAAGGAGTTGTTCCTTCCATCATCAGCTCAGCTACATGAGATGATGATTATCATACGCAAGTACTTAAATTACTTCATAAAATTTGCGAAAAACGATGTGCGGGCCTATAAAATTTGAGTGTTGCCCTCGATTTCCCTGGTATCCCATCATCAAATCCTGACCTGATGATCATGGGACCACTTGGGAAGTATACCCTTTCAAACAAAAGAAAAATTTTCCAAATCGGTCCAGGCGTCTTCGAGAAATCGGGGAACATACATAAAAAAAAAGATTCCGACGAATTGAGAACCTCCTCCTTTTTTTGAAGTCGGTTAAAAAGAGAAAGAAATGCTATGGTTTTGTAAAAATATATTTAAGATGTCATCTGGGGAACTCGTGTGACTCCTGGCGTTAAACATGGGTTACGATCAAGTTGAGCAGTTACACTTTTACGATTTAATTCATCTTGTTCCGTCTATCGCACCAACCAATACTTACGTTTATTTAAATGTCTTCATACTTTCACTGAAACGGCTGAACGATTAATGTGATTTCAGTTCTTAGGTCGCGTGACTAGTAAACGTAGCCCCGGAACTTAAAGGGCTATTGAAGGACACCGTGGATTTTAGTCAGTACAAGTCTGAGTCCCTCCCGCCCTGCCCTGGGTGGGAGGACTCATTTGATGATATTACCACGTAAAAAAAGGTAGAGCGTTTCAGAATTTAAAATAGAGCTTAACCATTGATAAAAACTCCTGGGCCCACAAACAATTCATAAAAATTATGTTATTCTACTGTTTAAGCAACGACTCGTCAAACAAACAATTGTTATCCACTTTTAAATTACCTACCCACTTAATTCTATTATTAAGTATTTTCATAAGCTTTTGCAAAGAGAGGGAAGAACAGGACATTCGAGCACTATTCATACGATATTAAAATTCAATGAAATTGGACGTTAAATTATTTCAATACGAGCAAAATGAAGCCTTTTGCATTCGCCTGTAAATATTTATAACAACACCATAATTGGTTGTCATGTTTATATTAATACTTACTGTGTGTTCAGTTCTATAAAAAGTTATTAACATTACCTTACCGTATTCAAGACTGTCAGAAATACATGTTTAGAATTGTAGAAAAATAAATTATCGCCATCTATAGGTATCATTTTATTTAAAATTTGGTAATGTATAAATATAAATGTATAAATTACATCTTATTCCTTTATCTAAGTAAATATAATATAATATATTTTAAATACGGGACACCCTGTTAATGGGCCCTTTCAGTTAGGTTATTTTTTTATTTAAAAAACGTTGCCCCATCCTACGAAATTTTCCTGTGTCGTAGGTGCGTTTACAAACATAGAAAAGAGAGATACCCAAACACCCAGACCTTGAACAAATACTTGTGCGGGGATCGAACCCGCGACAAGCTGCGCAGCAATTGATCGCTAAGCGACTGCGCCAACCGTGCCGTCTTATTACGATAATATGACGATAATTGGAACGACACAATACCTACGGCATGTCGCCCTCTTTCGCTAACTTCCCTAGAAATGTATGTTACTACTAAGTAGGTATGTACCAATCCCGCCGATATCGTGTCGTTGTCGATATTGTGTCGTTGCCGTCATCGTCTAATGTGAAAGCGCTTTACATTGCTGAGTGTGATAAATCTAAAATTATCCGAAATTAATCTCTAAATTACAATAATTAAGTAATTTTGTTATCTTAATTAGTTTTTTAAACTTATAATCGTAGTATCTAATCCAGATGTTTTGAAGACTACTCATTTCTAATTTTATATTTTTATGATACCTACACGGACTTCCAATGACCCCAAAAATGCAGTTCTCACTCAATGCGAAAGGTGTAGAAAATAACACTAGTTTACAAGATTTTTGTCCTTGAAATGAAATATATTATATAGGTACAGGGGTCGTATTTTGTAATGCCACCTGGAGGGAAAGTAAGTACTCTTAATACTGCAGATAGAAAATTTTACTCAAAGGAAACATTCCTTTATTTTTGAATAGAAAGCAAACTGTATTCATAATTTTCGAAAATTCTCTTCTCCCACACCCCCCACAATCGAACCGGCTAAAATCTGAAAAAAATATACCCTGTACTTTTATTACATCGATCGTTAGGGTTAATTATAAGGATGAAATCTCTCTAACAAATATGATAAATTAAATGAAAGGAAAACCAGGAAATCTTAAATTAATTTAATTATTTACAAAAAATGGTAAACTAACTAATTAGTTGCTCGAAATGGACTCATTTGTTAGAGAGATTTCATCCTTATAATTGACCCTAACGATCGATGATGATTTTAAACCACCAATTAATTGATATACATAAGATTTGTCAAAACGCGATTCTCCACTAGATTTTGTATGGTAATAGCAAACTATGACGTCACTAAATAGTTAACTCAATGATCTAATACTTTATTGATTTCAGAGCTACAAGAATATGAATTTAATGGTAGGTATTTTTTTCAAATTAAATCGGGTTTTCAGACCTAAAATAGTGGGTATCTAAAGAACTTGTGTTTTGATATTATAAGTCAATATTGTTAAATACCCAATTAATACCTCACCCAGGGTCGCGGGTCTGTCTAAACAGGTGACCGTGACCCTGGAAGGTAAAGGGTTATTTAAAGAACACCGTCTATTTAAGTCAGTTCAAGTCTGATCTCTTCTGTGCCACTCAGGGCGGGAAGCCTCATTAAAGAAGGTTTTAAAAAAATAAAAAACAAACCTCATCACACGATGAGTGCTAGTATCATGTTATACATGTATTCTCCATCCATTACTTACATAGCGTGATGCATTTTGTTCGGGTGCGAATTAATTTAGCTAAGCATCCATGTAGACGTCTAGATGGCGCCACTGTGCACAACTTATCCTCCTTTACTGAGCTTCTTTACTTACACTATACACACTGAATATTTCAACATTGTTTTGTAAGTACACCCTTTAAAAGAAATTGTTTGAGTAGAAAAATCTATAGGTACACAATTACACACTAAAGGGTTTGTGAAAATGTGTTGCATTTGTCTATAAAGTGTCATTTAGACAAGAAATTGCATGCAAGTTTGACTATATTGCGGAATCAAATTTACGTCAAGCTCACTTCCCGTGGGCGGCGAGTAATGTGCGACTCGCTGTCCGACCATGGACCATGCCGGGGTTGACGGCGCGTTGTGTTCCACTCGCGCCTCAAAGAGTGTCAGCACAATGACGGGGACCCCATTTAGAGAGCCAAAGCCTGCCGAGGTCGCGGGACTAACGAATTACCTTGACCCCGGAACGTAAATGGCTATTGAAGGAACACCGAGGATTTTTGTCAGTACGAGTCTGACAGTTGACCTTCCGCCCAACCCAGGGCGGAATTCATTTGATTTATACCACACAAAAAAGGAATGTAAAAGTGAGTTGTTATTGTTTGCTTATTAGTATCTAATGCAATTTATGTTAGACAAAATTTCATAATACAGTATATTAAAAGAATAATTACATTATCTAATATATAAAAAAAATCAATGCCACTTTTCGTTGTAATGTTACCTATAACTCAAGAACGGGCTCACCTATCCAAACCAAATGTTTAGGCTTTGTTCGAACTATTTAGTAGATGCTTTATGTGAAGTTTGCACAAAATCGGACGAGCGATTTTTAGTATACCCGAGCGAAGCTGGGACGGGCCACTAGTAAAACATCATTTGTCTTATGACAGGAATAAAACCTACGTCAAGCTTACTTCCCGTCTTTTAACATCCAAGCCCTTCTGTATGCAGCTCTTCGTCTTTATTAAGGCTGTTTACACACTGCGCTGGAAGAAATGCATGTGAGTTGCATGCAAGTGCGACTACATTGCGAACTATTAGGTATTGGAAAATGAACTCAGTTGATCAAACAAATACTAAAGTATAGAAGGTATATGCAAATACAGTGTCATCATCATCATCATCATCAGCCGGAAGACGTCCATTGCTGAACATAGGCCTCCCCCTTAGACCGCCACGCCGAACGACAATTCGCCACTTGCATCCATCGGTTGCCCGCGACCCTCACAATGTCGTCGGTCCACCTAGTGGGAGGCCTACCTACACTGCGTCTTCCGGTCCGTGGTTGCCACTCGAGAAATGTTCTTCCCCATCGGTTGTCAGTTCTACGAGCGACGTGGCCTGCCCATTGCTACTTCAACTTGCAAATTTAAAATTTAATTAATAATATTTAATAATATTATTATGTATCTAATACAATTAATATTTTGATATACAGGCAAAATTTAATCATGCAGGATATGAAGCAACTATGTATTTCATTTGTCTTCTATCATGAATCATAACTACGTCAAGCGTACTTCCCGTCTTTTAACATCCAAGCCCTTCTGATCGCAGCTTCGTCTGTGTTAAGGCAAGTAAAACTTGCATGCAAGTTTAACTACATTGCGGACTATTAATGGACAATGAATTCAGTTGATGAAACTTACATGCAACTGTCATTTAATTTCTTGCATCGTCTTGAATGGGGAATTTCGTAAATAAATAATAATTTACGGAATTCTATCAGTAGTTTGATTCACCTATTTCTAATATTAGTTTTTCCTGTTTACTTCGCCAAAACTTTTCATATGCATTGATATTTTTAAGTGACCTGCAAATGTCAAGGACTTTTGTTCAATTTACAGGTGAATCTGAGGTGCGGCTGCAATTATAAAGATTGGCCATGAACAGCTCTATCAAAGTGCACGGCCGATTACTGGATAAATAGTTTGGTCCATACACTTTTTTTAAAGAGGTAAAATCATCAAACGAGTCTTCCCGCCCTGGGTGGAGCAAAAACGACTGTCAGAATCTTACTGACTAAAATCCAACGCGTTCTTCAATCGCCCTTTGCTTTCCAGTGTCACGGTAGCCCGCTTAGTCCGGCAACCCTAGAGATAACCATTGACAGAAAAGCATAACCAGAAAGATAAATGTAACTGCGACCTTCTAGATGAATACTCCCGATGACGCCTTATCACCAACTAGGCTATCGCAGTCTTGCGCCGCAAGGTCATATCTTTCATTCCAGGTTAAATTCGGTGATGTTTATCCAGATGAACTTAGGATCGAGTCCTGCTCGCAGAAGAATGTCTTTCCGCATAAAAGCGCAGGATTTAATGCATATAAAATATTTAATAAAATAACCATACTTACATCAAAAGTAGGTCTGTATGTGTATAAGTCCTCGTCGAATAACTGTGAAGTTTGGGAAAAGGCTAAGCAGATGATAATGATGATAATTATACAATATGAAGAAGCTAAGGCCACAAAAATAACAAAGGATTAACAAAATAGAGCTGGACAAAAACGCTGACAAATTTATTGAAGAAGATGCAGATTAATTATTATGTAACAAGAAACGTTAGCAGGTGCGCAAGAGCATTAGGCATTGTTTCCACGCAATTTGACACGTGTGAAGTTCAACAAAGTAATACAAACAATAAATGTGTAATCACCACTCACGAACGTTACACACGTATTTTTATAACAATGTATTGAAAATCACACCTTCAGCCTTAAGTAAGGTAGGTTCGCCTAAAAAGGGCCGGTGCCAAATAAGGTCCATCTTTTCAAACTTCCCACGTTTAATACTTAAACTAAAGCAGATACCGCGCGGACCCTCCCCAGTAACCAATCACAAAAGTGCACCAGCTTCATAGCTTTCGCGCCGACCATTTTCACAGTGGCTCTGTGTGTAACCTCATGGGCGGTCGATGTTACTGAATTCATAAAATATGATGAGTCAATTTTGGATGATTTTGGTAATAAAAACCGGTCGCAATCCAACAATTGTGCAATGTAATGTAAAAATACTTTCAGTAATTGGATTGACGGGGTAAGTTACTAAAATGATTGCTTTTTTTTCTCGATTTTGTTGGTTTTTCTCAGGGAATATCTAAGTGCCTAACAAGGTCCACTGTGTTATCTTCAAATAAGGGCCGGTCCTTATTAGGGGTACGAAGTTTTAAAATAACCATAATCACTTAAATCGATACTTCTATACTGATTTCTTGATTGATTCCAAGCTGAAGAGTTTGTTTGGTTTAACAGATGGTTTGTAGAACATGTGACTTGTGGTATCACGAAAAATGTAGGGGTACGAAGAAAGCGTACTTAATAAGGTCCAGATTATGTTTGAAGAAGTGTAATACCTAATAAGGTCCAAGGACTAAGACTGAAAAAAATTACTGATTAGAAACATTTTGTGATTTTCATTAAAAGAGATAATCAAATCTGCTTAAAATTATAATTTGTTTCATTTATAGCTATAAAATAGATTAGTTCATACTTATATTCATTTCCTAAGACTTTATAAGGGCCATGACACTAATTTATATGAATTTACGTTTCATTATTCGTATGCCACGAATTGAATAGTAGTTTATAGCCATTGCTATGTAAAGATATGGTTTTTCTGGTATAAAATGCCTAAAATCTTTCAGTTAAATTATGGACCTTATTATGAGCCCTAGTGCCCAATAAGGGCCTTATACAAGCTTTTAAAAAACTTGTTTTTGTCAACAACTGGCCATAGATAGCTCGTTTTTATAAAGTATTTTCCCTTCAAATAGAAACAGTTTATTTGATCATGATGTTTTACAAATTAAAACATTTTACAAAATTGATTTATAACGTTTTCCAAAAACCCGGCCCTTATTAGGAACAATTACCTTACTGAAACTACTAACGAAGTACACGTACGCAGTAACCTTTGAAGATAAAACTTGAACGCTCCCAAGGCAAGACACGGCAATAAATTAACAATAGTTTGCAACATTTACGTGCCAAGTCACGCAAAAAAATTCTATGTTCGAACGCCGATGTTACAGGGCGTACAAAGTTCTAATATTAGCATAACTATCAGATATTTGCGGGTAGAGCAATAGAAAATAATTGTATCGACCATTATTTATATACGAAGCTCGGCTACCGACGACGGTAATTAGCGATTTGCATGTAGTCGATGGTCAATTAGTCGTCTCCGCTCCACTTGCCTCCACCCCCCATTCCTACTTGGCTTGGCGTTCAGATTGCGAGGCTAAACGCTTAGCAACGACCACAGAGCAAAATAACTTGTACCAACACGGTAAAATTATTTGCAGTACGACGACAAACAACAACGATATTACTTTTACACCGTCTACATTTTCTCCTTCCACATTCTTAGGAGTTTCCTTGTCCACCATTGTGGACAATACGAAAACTGCCGGATTTTACGAGCACTTGCGACTTCTAACGACATTCGTCTCCCATTAAGTAGGGAAATAGGAAGGATAATTCCCGAATGCGCTGCAGTTTGTGGATTTAAGTTTAGGTGGTACGTACATAATTGATGGTAGATTTAGACAATGACTTAGGACACGAATGCCGCCTATTTATTGTTATAGTTGGTGGAAACTTTGTGGGTGTACTTCAACTGTGAACTAGGTACTATTGCAACTGACAAATGACAGTCACAGTGAACTGGAACGACTGTGTATGACAGCGTATCTACGCATAATCCGATAGGATATCTCGGGAAGCGATTTGGAGCTGAAATTGAATATAGATACAAGATAGAATACACGAGCAAGCAATACTCGTGGAGTCCTGTTTCGTTACTAATAGTCATTGGATTTTTATAAAACGCGTTGTTAAAAAATATTCGAAAAATAAGATTTATGAAAAGCGGTGATGAGTTGAGAGTGGGGCAATTTGGGTATGGGCAACGGAACCCTAGGGGACAGAGGCTGGCCGACTTTCTGGAGAAAGAGGAACTCTTCATGATGAACTCTTTCTTCCAGAAGCCGCCTCACAGGAAATGGACCTGGTTGAGTCCCGATGGTTTCACGAGAAACGAGATAGACTTCTTCATGACCGACAAGAAACGGATATTCAGTGATGTCTCTGTGATCAACAGGGTAAAAACCGGTAGTGATCACCGAATCGTAAGAGGCTCTCTGAATATCAATGTTAAACTTGAGAGGTCCAGCCTGATGAAGTCTACGCTCCGACCTACTCGGTCCCATATTCAAAACCCCGAAAGCTTTCAACTCGAGCTCTCTAATCGCTTTGCATGCCTTGAGAACTTAGTTTCAGTGGACGAGATCAACGACGGGCTAGTGGAAACTGTCCGCACGGTAGGGTCTAAGTTTTTTAGACCCTGCCGTAAAGATAGACCTCAGAAATTGACCGAGCAAACCTTAAACCTCATGGCTGAACGACGCTTGCTACAGCTGCAGTCTTCCGATGACGCGAAGTCATATAGGCAGCTCAATAGACGTATATCTAAGTCCTTGCGACACGATCTGCGTCTCTTTAATACGAATCGTGTTAAAGAGACCATACAGCGAAACCAAGGCTCCAAAGTGTTCGCAAAGGACAAGTCTATTGGGCAAAGCCAGATGACAAAGCTGAAACGGGAGGATGGCAGCATAGCGTCGACCAAAGCAGAGGTTTTAGGCGAGATCGAGAGGTTCTATGGACAGTTATACACTTCGGTCGCAAAGTCCGTTGACAGCTTGGTAAGAGATCCAAGAGCCAAGCTGTCCCGACATTATACCGAAGATATCCCGGACATCAGTCTGTACGAGATTAGGATGGCCCTGAAGCAGCTTAAGAACAACAAGGCGCCGGGCGAGGACGGAATCACTTCAGAGCTTCTGAGAGCGGGTGGAACACCGGTACTTAAAGTCCTCCAGAAACTCTTTAATTCCGTCCTGTTCGAGGGCAAAACGCCTCAAACGTGGAGCAGGGGTGAGGTGGTGTTGTTCTTCAAAAAAGGTGATAACAGCCTATTGAAGAACTACAGACCCATCACGCTTCTGAGTCATGTTTATAAGCTGTTTTCAAGGGTTATCACGAACCGTCTCGAACACAGACTTGATGACTTCCAGCCTCCCGAACAAGCCGGTTTCCGAAGAGGCTATAGTACCATAGACCACATCCATACGCTGCGGCAAGTTATACAGAAGACCGAAGAGTATAACTTGCCATTATGCTTAGCGTTTGTGGACTATGAGAAAGCCTTCGAAGCGGTGGAAACATGGGCGGTACTTGAGTCACTCCAGCGATGCCGTATTGACTATCGGTACATCGAGGTGTTGAAGTGTTTGTATAATAACGCCACCATGTCGGTCCGAGTACAGGAGCAGAGCACGAAGGCGATTCCATTGAGAAGAGGCGTAAGACAGGGAGACGTTATCTCCCCTAAACTGTTTACTGCCGCAATGGAAGACGCCTTCAAACTCCTGGATTGGCAAGGACTTGGCATCAACATCAACGGCGAATACATCACTCACCTTCGGTTTGCCGACGACATCGTAGTCATGGCAAAGTCGATGGAGGAACTCAGCATGATGCTCGATGGCCTCGACCGAGTTTCACAACGGGTGGTCTTGAAAATGAACATGGACAAGACGAAAATTATGTCAAATTCCAATGTTGTGCCCACCCCAGTCTCTGTTGGAAACTCGGTACTCGAAGTTGTTGACTCATATATCTATTTAGGACAAGTAGTCCAATTAGGTAGGTCCAACTTCGAGAAAGAGGTCAACCGCCGAATCCAACTCGGTTGGGCAGCGTTCGGGAAGCTACGCAATGTCTTTTCGTCCGACATACCTCAGTGCCTCAAGACGAAAGTCTTCAATCAATGTGTGTTACCAGTGATGACTTACGGCACCGAAACGTGGTCTTTCACTATCGGCCTCATCTCAAAGCTCAAAGTCGCTCAGCGAGCTATGGAGAGGGCTATGCTCGGTGTTTCTCTACGTGATCGAATCCGAAATGAGGAGATCCGTAGACGAACTAAAGTCACCGATATAGCCCACCGGATTAGCAAGCTGAAGTGGCAATGGGCAGGCCATATTGCTCGCAGAGCAGATGGCCGATGGGGTCGAAAAGTGCTAGAGTGGAGACCGCGAACTAGCAAGCGCAGCGTAGGACGTCCACCACCGAGGTGGACAGACGACCTTGTAAAGGTCGCCGGAAGACGCTGGATGCAGGTCGCTTCCAACCGGTATATGTGGAGATCTAAAGGGGAGGCCTATGTTCAGCAGTGGACGTCCTATGGCTGAGATGATGATGATGATGAAGATTTATGATAATTGGATAACTTTTTCATTAGTACTTACACATTTTGGCCCCAATTGTCATATGAACAGCTGGAAATATAATGTTAAAAATATGACACCGTTGTGATCACAGAATATTGGTTTAAAGGAAATATATAATCAGCTTACAAATTTCCTACTGCTGGGATTTTTACAGGCTTTCTGGAGTGCTCAGTGTCAATCCGTAGTAATCACATGTTTCCGAATACTTAAAGGATCATTGCGCCCAAACCTGAGGGACCCACGATGTAAACACGTTTTACCGAAACTATTGTAGGTAGAGGTACATACGCCAGCACATCAAGCTTTCACGGTTAACGTTTCATTGGCAAATTTTGACAGATTCGGGTAGGTTAATATTGCTAGCGTCTGGTCTATAAACCGAGACCTCTGAAGTTTCAGACTGCAGGCTTCGATAAGTTACGGTGAACCCTCATGAATCAGTGCTGCATACTTGTTTGGAACCTTTTTTTTTTTTTCGTGGTAAAATCATCAAATGAGTCCTCCCAGCCCCGGGCACGGCGGGAGGGACTGTCAGACTTGTACTGACTAAAATCCACGGTGCCCTTCGGTAGCCCTTTTGTGTACCAGAGTCGCGGTACGTATGTCCCACGACCCCGGCAAGGCTGTGGCCCTCTAAAGGGGGGAGTAACCTTCATAATAAATTAATTAAACATAAAGAAAACCCTTTTTGAAGTCGGTAAAAAAGTAGCAACACCTGGTCGAGACTATACTATACGTACACAAACACAAAATACTATTTAAATTCTATTTAACTAATTATGTGTGTTCGATTCAATATCAAACATAATAACATTTTTTAATTTATTTAATAGTCAATCTCAATTGCCTATGGTAAAATATTTAAATTATAATTTCATACTGGCAACATCGCCACTTTTTGCCTCTTGGCTCTGCACCATTGTACGATCCACACAAAGATCCCAGTGATTTAATTATTAAATAAGTTTTGCCTTTATTAACACAGCATTTTTATTGTACATGCTGTTTGTGGTCCTTCGAATAATCAGTGAGTGTTTTTTTGTAAAATTTGTACTGATTCGGCAAGTTTGGCCGGCGTGGTTGTGCGCTGACAGTGTCGGTTGCGCGCCGGAATTTCACCCAAATTGGGTGATATCAGTCTATTTCAGCGAAGGAAAACGCACAGTTTGCGTTTGTTGAGCATCATCAGCATTCCAAAGAAGGAAAAACAGAGAAATTCGGCGGATTTGCTGTATTTGGTATATGAATGCAAAAGTACCCACTATACCGAAATTGTGAAAAAATCCACATCGACGAGTTAGTGCTATCACGGGCTGGTGTTGGCAGCGTCGATACGTCACTCGACTTTGACATCACTAACGTCAATTGAGTTTGACACTTCAACCTTCAACGTTGCGTTGACAGCTGACGTTTCACCTGTTGTTGTTTGTTGTGATCCGAAAGTTTATAAAGTGCTAAAAAGTTTGTGTTTTAATTATACAGCGATATTTCTGTTAAAAAGTGAAGTGATAGTGCTATTGTTTAGGGTTTTCAGCTATCCAAATGGCGGATTTAAAAAAGCTTAAGTTAATACGCACCCAGTGTAAGGCTACACTAACTCGGATCGAGAACTATGTGAACGATCCCATAAATTTAGCCTCTGCTACGGTAGATCTCCTTGCAGCACGGAAGGAGAAGCTAATGTCGGCGTTAACGCAGTACGAGAGTGTCCAACTGGATATTCTAAGTGGGGATGACAAAGATACGGAAGATGTGGGACTATTTGAGGAGAGATATTTCACAGCATTGGCGAAGATCAATGAGACTATAAAGGTAATTTCCAAAACGGAATCTTTTCAGACAACATGTGTTTCTAATTCTAAATTACCCACTGTTGAAATCCCTACGTTTAATGGCAAAGACTTTACCAAGTTTAAACCATTCCATGACCTCTTTATAGCGGTGATTGGCAATAATAATTCGTTGACGGATGTCCAAAAGCTATTTTATTTAAGAAAATACCTTCTAGATGAAGCATTGGCAGTTATAATAAACTTGCCACTCATCAATAAATCCTATAAAGAAGCTTTACTATTATTAGAGAAACGCTATCATGATCCAACCCGGTTGATTTTTGGTCATTTAGATATAGTTTTGGACATGCCGTCAATGCAGAAATGTACTGCATCTGGTCTTCGGGCCTTAGTTTCCAATTTAAATCAGCAATTACATGCACTAAAAAACTTAGAAGAACCTGTTGAACACTGGGATCATATAATAATTTGTGTACTTTATAAGAAAATAGACCCTTATACTAAAAGGGCATTTAATTTGGAGCGGGATGTTAGTAAGATTCCGACTCTTAAAGAATTTATTAACTTCCTCGAGAAGCGTGCTATGGCGCTGGAGGACACAGTTCCATTTAAAATTAATTCTAAATCTGCAATGCAGGTTGCAAATGTCTCTTCACAGGCACAAAGTTTGTGCAAGTTTTGTGATAAGAATGATCATGTTATTTTTAAATGTCCCAAATTTAAGATGGTCCCTATAGAGACTCGTCTGTCCTTTGTAAAGGAAAATAAATTGTGCTCCACTTGTTTGCGAGCACATGGAGACAAAATCTGCAAGTATAAATTTAAATGTAAAGTGTGTAAAAGCTCACATAATTCATTGTTGCATAGTGAAGATAAAAAGGAGGAGGCTCCTGTATCATTATTTTCCAATAATAATAATGCGTCACCATGCAATGTTTTATTACCTACTGTTATGGTACAAGTCTCTGACAAATACGGTCGAGACATTCAGGTAAGGGCATTGCTCGATAGTGGTAGCCAAGCCTCATTTGTGACAAGCTCTTTAGTACATAAATTAGGGTTGACACCCACCTTGCAGGATACCAATATTATTGGAGTAGGCAACAGGGCCACCAAATTAAATAAAGTTGTCAGTTTCTGCATTAATTCATGTCAACATGAAAATATTAAATTCAATATTAACTGCCATATTGTTGAAAAAATAACTACACCTCTGCCGCAGCAATTTATTGATGTTACTAAATTAAATATTCCCAAGGAAGTTCAGCTGTCAGATAATAATTTCAACATTCCATTGGAAATATCAATATTGTTGGGTGCAGACATTTATTTTAATTCATTGTTGAATAATAGTTTTAAAATTTTAGATGGTCCTACATTGCAAAATACTGTATTTGGTTATGTTGTTGCCGGCAGGGTGAATGTTTGTAATCAGACTTTGTGTTACAATATAGTATCGAATACGGCTATCTGTGATGAAAACAAGTTAGAAAATGTGATGGAAAAGTTTTGGTTATCTGAGAGTCTTCCTGAGTCTGTAGCCAAGGTGTCGGATGAGTCTGAAAAGGCAGAAGCTAGTTTTCAACAGTCTGTACACTTGAAAGATAAAACTTTTTATGTTGATTTACCTCTAGTCACCCCTAAAAATGAGTTACAACTTGGAGATTCGTTCTCAGTTGCTTGGCAGCGTTTTTTATCTTTGGAAAGGAAACTTAAAAAAAAATCCTGCATTATTTGTACAGTATAAGGAGTTCATTGACCTGTATGTCGCGATGGGACATGCTAAGGAGGTAGACATCAATTCATATGATATTAATTGTGGCTCTGTTTACTTTCTAGCCCATCATGCTGTATTCAATGAGGAGAGCAAAACCACGAAGTTGCGGACGGTTTTTGATGGTGGTATGCAAAGTAAAAACAAGATCTCATTGAACGATGTAATGCTGAAGGGGCCGGTGGTGCAGGGTGAACTATTTGATATCCTCCTTTTATTTCGGTCATACCTTTACATTTTAATATATAAATTGACTTGACATTGACTGTAAACATCTAAGTAAAAGTGCTCGTTACAATATAATTCATTAAGTGTGTTTTAAACGAGTACCTGAGTTAAATTTTCATATAATTTCGATCTTAGTAGCCCATACTATCGAATAGTGCAGTGCTGTTGATAAAACAAGATGCAATTAGTGAATTTTGATCAATAATTAATAATTCGCAATAATAAATTACCGTCATTAACAGTTGAACCTAAGTGTTTGTGTAAAACGCGTAAGTGACGCCGTATAGAGAGGACTTACGACGTTCTTCTCGCGAGCACGCGAATTCGCTCGCTCCAGGCAGCGGCGCAATAGTTTGGACAGAGTGTACAAAAGTAGGTAAAACTGTGGATAACAGCTGTTACTCTTCGGCTTTGTTGACTTTATTACCATGGCAACCATACCTTCATGGGGATGCTGCTCCGGTGTGGGCAAGGAGGATAACGACCAGTTTATTAAGTGCATGAGATGTAACATGAACTATCACTTTCTCTGCATATCCGTACCGAATATACCTGCCACCTCCGATGAATATCGTAAATGGACATGCTCAAATTGCAACAATATGGTTCCTAACCCTTCAAATAAGGATAGTACCCCTGCTCGCAACGTATCCACCACAAGGGGTATTAAAAGAACTGCTCTGAATTCTCCTCCCGATAATAAATCAGTGACCAGCTGTGAGGTACGAGACATTGTGCAAGACGTTATTAAAAGAGAGCTTGCTGCTATGTTACAACAATTAAATAACTCCATTATAGATATTATTAATAAGGAATTAGATCCTATAAGGAAAGAGGTGAGTGAATTGAGTGTGTCACTTAATTTTCATACTAAGCGGTTCGATGAGTTCCAATCGGAACACGTTATGTTAAAGAATACTGTGAGGGAATTAAAGGAAGAGAACACTCAATTGAAAAACTCTCACTCGGAATTGTGTCAGCGTCTTAATTACTTGGAGCAGCAAGCGCGGACCAACAACCTGGAAATACAATGTATTCCCGAGAGTAAGCAGGAAAACTTATACACTGTTGTTAAACAGCTGGGTTCTGTAGTCAATTGCGAGTTGAAGGATAGTGACATTCTACACTGCACCCGCACTGCTAAGCTCCAGACTGATAGTTCTCGTCCTCGTTCTGTGGTGGTTCAACTTGTCTCGCCACGTATTCGAGATCAGCTTTTGGCCGCCGTCATTGATTATAACAAGAACAATAAAAACAACAAGCTCAATAGTGCCGATTTTGGATTAGCTGGTAACAAGACCCCGATTTATGTTGTGGAACATTTATCTTCTTCCAATAAATCTCTTCATGCTGCGGCAAGGCTCAAGGCAAAGGAAAAAGGATATAAATACGTCTGGGTAAGAAACGGCAAGATTTTTGTGAGAAAGACTGACGGCGAGGGACATATTTTGATCAAGAATTTGGACACTATTAGTAAGATTATGTAACGTTTTAATCTGCATCTATCATTATTAATTTTTTTCGTTCCATTTCATTGTTTTTTGCTCGCATATTGAACAACTTAAAGACTAAATTCAACTCTTTAAAATTATATTATCAAAATAGCCGTGGCCTACGAACAAAGACCCATGTCTTCTATCAGAATGTATGTTGCAACGATTTTGATGTAATTATATTAACTGAGACTTGGCTTAATAGTTCTGTTATGAGCAGCGAGCTATTCGACGACAGGTACGTAGTCTATAGAAGAGACAGGGAAAATACTAATATTACTGGAGGAAAAAAAGAGGGAGGAGGAGTTCTGATAGCTGTTAAGAAAAGCATTAAGTCCAAACGTGTAAAGGACTGGGAGAGCCAATGTGAGGATCTCTGGGTTACAGTGGAAATACCATGGACACGAACCGTTAGTCGAATTGCTCTCTGCGCGGTATACTTACCACCACCAATACGTCGAAGTAATCTGGAACACTTTGTGAATTCTTGCAGTGCGGTCCTTGAACAACTGACCGACTGTGAGGTTTGTCTCATGGGCGATTTTAACTTGGGTGGCATAGATTGGAAATGTGTAGATGGCACCGGGAATAATGTTGGGTCATGTAGTATCAACGAAGTTTTGTTGGATTTTACTTGTGTTAATGCATTGAAACAGTGTAACTTGATTACGAATGTTGCTGGTCGTATATTGGATCTTGTGCTCTCCTCAATGCGGCTGTGCTGTGTAAATGAAAATGTATATCCTCTGAGTAAAGTGGATCTATATCATCCCGCTCTTGACATTGTTATTTCATTTAATAGGGAATCCAGGCTTCCCTACAATGTAGCAAAAATTACTCCGGACTTTCAGGGGGCGGACTATAATCCTGTACGTAGCTTCTTAAAAGAAATTGACTGGGATTCTTTATTCAGTGGACAAAGTGGTGTGGATGGGATGCTGGAGGTCTTCTATGATACCCTTGGTACCGCGATACAACAATTTTTGCCTTTACGTAAGCCTAAAAACAGAAAATTCCCGTCTTGGTTCAGTCGTAAATTGATAAAAATGCTAAACGAAAAGAACAAAATTAGAAAGCGTCTCAAGAAATATAAGAACCCACTGGATGCAATAGAGTTAAAACTTATAAGTAAACGTTGTGAAAATCTTGCTTCTTCCTGTTATAAAGATTACATGATATATCTTGAAGACCAATTAGCAACTAACCCAAAGTCACTTTGGACTTATCTAAAGGCAAAGCGAGGAGGTACAAGTGCTTACCCCATGACCATGACAGACGGATCTACTGCTACTTCTGATGGTAAAAAAGTATGCGACTTATTTGCGGACTATTTCTCGTCTGTTTATAGCCCTGATGATAAGAGTAGCGGTTTTGAACAAAATTCTGAATTCTTGCAATGTCTTCAAAATAACAGCCTGTGTCTAACTACTCCGGAGATTTCTCCTAAATCTCTCCACAATAAATTAAAAAGCCTTGACCCAAAAAAAGGGGCTGGGCCAGACGGAATACCTCCAGTATTTATTACAGCGTGTTCATCTGAGCTGGTTTACCCGCTTTTGTTGATTTATAACAAATCTTTAACGACCGGTATTTTTCCGTCTAAGTGGAAAGTCGCAAAAGTTGTTCCAGTTCACAAGTCGGATGATAATGACGTGGTAACTAATTATAGACCTATTTCTATTTTATCTTCCTTCGCCAAAGTTTTTGAATCACTGATATGTCCATACATACAGGATCATCTAAAGATATATTTAACCGACCATCAGCACGGATTTGTTAGGACCCGTTCAACTAGTACAAACCTGGTACCTTTTACAGAACTACTCACAAAGGCTATCGATGCAGGCTATCAAGCAGACGTTATTTATACGGACTTCTGCAAAGCGTTTGACAAGGTATCCCACAAAATCTTAACAACTAAGTTGCGCGCTTATGGCATCTCTGGGTCCTTGTTAGAGTGGCTGAGTTCATATTTAACGGATAGATTTTTCTTTGTTGTCGTAAATGGTTATCAATCAGACCTAAAATGTATTTCTTCCGGCGTTCCCCAGGGATCGCATTTGGGACCAGTCTTGTTTCTTTATTTTATAAATGATATTCCACAGTGTTTTCTGCACTCTGACTTTTTTATGTACGCTGATGATTTAAAGTTTTTAAGAATAATTAAGACTAAAGAAGACTCATCACTACTGAAAAGTGATCTCAATCGTCTCGTTTTGTGGTGTGACAGTAACGGAATGGAACTGAATCCCAAGAAATGTTACCACGTTAAATTTACAAGAAAAAATATCCCAATAGATAGTCATTATTATATATTAGATGAAAAAATTAAGGAAGTGGAAACAATAAAGGACCTTGGTGTGCTGTTCGATAGTAAGTTAACCTTTACGCCACATCTCGATAGCATTATAAAAAGATCTTCGAAAATGCTGGGGTTCGTCCTAAGAAATTGCAAATCCTTCCGTCATAATAGAACTAAAATATTACTTTATAATAGTCTCATCCGCAGTATCTTGGAATACAATAGTGTAGTTTGGCGTCCTCACTACTCAACGCATTCATTACGACTTGAACGTGTCCAGAAACGGTTTGCTTGGCACCTTGCATTTTCCAATGGCATTGCCAAAAAAATACGTTCTTACAATAAGAGACTTGAGTTTTTTAAAATGACTTCCCTGGATAAACGTAGGCACTTATTGGATGTAATGTTTGCCTATAAAATTATCAAGCATAAAATCGACAGTCCCGAATTGCTTGCCCTTTTCAATTTTCGTGCACCCTCTAGAATGCCACGTAGCGCCATTACACCCCTTTGTCCACCTTTCAGAAGAACTGTTTTGGGATCCAGTTCGCCCCTTGCAAGAATGTGCAGGGCAGTAAATGACTACAGTGATATTATTGATCTCCACTTTGACTCTTTTCCTAAACAGAAAGCCATCATTAATCGCATATTGAGCAACCCCTAGTCTAACAAACCTGAAAATCTTCAATTAAGTACTTACAAATCTGTCAATCTTGTGTTTTAAATTTGTAAATTTTAATTAAAATATTAAATATTTTATCAATTTTATTAAGTTAATAAAATCAATTTTACTGTTTACCAATCTCGACAATTGTATTCAATCGATTTAATTTTAAAATTTCTTAATTAGGCCCTTATGTTTTTATTTTTACCAATCAATTAATTTAATTCAATCAATTTTAATTTTTTTTTAACCCGCTTTTCAATTATAGGTAATTATTTATTATTGATAAATTTTAAACCTGTATTGTCAAAATTTTATCTATGTGTACCTTGTATAATACTGTACCCAGCCATGTAATGTTATGAATTTATACTTTACAATTTTTTATACACAAGTTATCTTTATGAACTTATAAACCCCAATATTAGCGCTTATTACTTAGTAAGTTAGCTTATTTTTCTAATTCATTGTTGTATGCATGTGGTGTTTACCTATAAGTAACTGATGCACTGTTTTGTTATCCGTTTAAATGTATTATTTGTGTTTGTATCAGTGTAATTAGTTGTTGGTGAACCTAATAAAATAAATAAAATAAAATAAAATAATATGTGACATTGAAAAAATGTTCCGATGTGTTTTTATAAATTCAGACCATAGAAGTCTTCAGAACATCTTGTGGAGGGATGAACCAGGTAAGCCTATAGCTTGCTTGCAGTTACAAACCGTAACTTATGGTATGAAAGCCTCTACCTTTTTGGCCACCCGATGTTTGATAGAGTTAGCAAATAGGTATGGTGATAAGTATCCTCTTGCCGCTAATGCTATGTTTAAAAATACATATGTTGATGATGTACTATCTGGGTGTGATGATGTACAGCAGCTCTCCATTTTGAGAGACCAATTGGTAGAGCTACTTAATTTAGGTAATTTTAGATTGCATAAGTGGTGCTCAAACTTACCTTCTGTTCTGGAGAGTATTCCTGTAGAGCGTAGATTCTTTGATGATGTAGATCTCAATAATGATAATATTGTCAAAACGCTAGGACTTAAATATGATGTTAATTTAGATAATTTTCACTTTCAAACCCCACATTGTGAGGACAATTTAAATACCAAAAGAAAGGTACTTAGTTATATTGGTAAAATGTTTGACCCCTTGGGTCTAATAGGTCCAATTATTGTAGGGGCCAAATTAATAATGCAGAAAATTTGGTCTGCAAAGATTGATTGGGATACCATTCTACCACACACCTACTTGCAGCTGTGGACAAAGTTTATTACTGATTTAAAATTAATGGGCAAAATTTCGGTTCCTAGATACATTCAGTGCCATGATTCTTGCATAATAGAATTAGTAGGCTATGCTGACGCTTCATTGAAGGCATTTGGTTGCTGCCTCTACCTTAGAGTTGTTAAAAAAGATGGCACCGTAAATAGTAATATTTTATGCTCAAAATCCCGTGTAGCTCCTCTATCGCGAAAGCTGACAATACCTCAGCTAGAGCTGAACAGCGCTTTATTGCTGGCACAGCTGGTACATAGAGTGAGCAAGGTACTTAACTCTAGATTCCCTCACGTGGTTTTCTTGTACACTGATTCACAAATTGTGTTGGCCTGGATAACATCTCAAAAAATAAAGGCTAACACCTATGTAAATAATAGAGTTAAACAAATTGTGTCATTGACGAATAAATCCTCTTGGTTTCATGTGAAGTCGGCTGATAATCCCGCTGACCTGCTCTCGCGTGGTGTAGATCCGCAAGGCTTACAGAATAGAGCTCTATGGTGGCATGGTGCGCCAGGGTTAGCGGATCCAACTTACCAGCATGGAATCCATGTTCTCGAAAATTTCGAGGAACCAGAATTTCTGGACCAAGAGGCAATCCCTTGCTTTGCACATAGTGTAGAGCCAGTGGATTTTGAATTATTTAATAAATTTTCTAATATTAATAAACTTCAAGCTGTCATTGTGTACATCTATAGATTTTATAATAATATTTCCAAAAAACATAAAGTGAAAGACTCTGCATTGAGCACTAATGAATGGCATTATGCATTATTAGTAATAATTCGCTGTGTTCAAAAGTATTATTTTGCGGAAGAAATTAATCAATTATTATCTGGTAAAAAAGTAAAGTCAAACATAGCTAGTTTGTCTCCCTTTATTGATGCCTTTGGTATTCTTCGTGTTGGCGGTAGGTTGCAGAATGCAGACATTCCACAAGATAAGATGCACCCTGCTATTCTCCCTAAGAGTTGTCATATCACTTCCTTGATAATTGAAAGAGAGCACCACAGATTGTTGCATGCTGGCGCTAGATTAGTACTCAGTTCGCTCTCACAGAGGTATTGGATTATAAGTGGCATTAGGGAGGTTAAAAAGGTAGTGAACCGTTGTTTAAAATGCATTCGTTTGAAGGCAGAAACTGCAAAGCAACTTATGGGCTCTCTACCTACAGCTAGAGTCACCGCTACCAGGCCTTTTCAGTATGTTGGCATTGATTTTTGCGGTCCATTTAGCATGAAAATTGCTAGGATTCGAAAACCGTTAGTAACTAAAGGGTATATTGCACTATATGTTTGTTTTGCCACTAAGGCAATACATTTAGAAGTAGTATCAGACTTGACAACTGAAAATTTCTTGGCATGTTTCAACCGTTTTATTTCTAGGAGAGGGATGCCCACAAAAGTTTTTTGCGATAATGCAAAAACATTTAAAGGAGCACAAAATCAATTAAATGAGCTTTACGAATTGAATAATTCAAAGACTCATAAGGAGTTGGTCTATAAATTTTGTAAAAATAATTATATTCAGTTTATGTTTATACCTAGCTATTCACCTCAATTTGGAGGGCTATGGGAAGCAGGTGTTAAGAGCGTCAAGCACCACCTTAAAAGAGTTGTTGGTATCTTGTGCTTGACTTATGAAGAATTCAATACTGTTGCAGTTCAAATAGAAGGTGTGTTGAACTCCCGGCCCCTGCTTTCCCTAGACCCTAAGGAAGGAGCATATTTAACGCCTGGACACTTCCTTATTGGGACTGCTTTGACTAGTTACCCCGAAGTAGATCTGACGGAAATTCCGTCACATCGTTTAAAATTTTGGAAGCTGGTTACAAAATTAAAGCAAGACTTTTGGAAAACTTGGGTTTCAGATTACCTAACACAGTTGCAGAACCGTCCCAAGTGGAAATATAATGTTCCTAATTTGAAAGAAGGTGATATTGTTTTGATAAAAAATGTAAATTCATCTCCGCTAGAGTGGCCACTGGCTCGCATTGTAAAAGTGTTTCCTGGCAATGATAAAAATGTAAGAGTTGCTGAAGTTAAATGTAAGAACAAAACCTTTGTAAGATCTATATCAAAGTTGTGCCCTCTTCCTATTGTTTAAAATTGTTCTTATTTATCTTATTCTTAAAACCTACTGTATTATTTTTGTTTGAATAGTTGGTTTTACTAAAATTGTGCTTAGGTATCTAACTAGGCTTTCATATTGATGTAAATGTGTTTTTCCATAATTTATTTAGGTCATGTACCCCCCTACTTCATGGGTCCTTTAAAGACCTAAGTTAGTTATTAAGCAATATCACATAGATATGTATATTAATTAAGTTGCTATATTGTTTTCATCTCTACCATTCTTTGATTAATAGAGTAAGGCGTAAACATTTTCAGTCATTTTGCTTATATTGTTTGGATTGTATAGAGCTACTTCAGACTATAGATTTTTCTAAGTTTGTATAGTTAATTAATTTAAAGTAACATTCATTTTGTTAAGTTTATAACTGTGTACTTGTGTATTTTCTTTCTTAAAGTTTATTTGCTGGGTTATAATGACTCTTTCTTTGTATAACTTCTTGCCCGCGCAACTATGTTCGATTCAATATCAAACATAATAACATTTTGTAATTTATTTAATAGTCGAACTCAATTGCCTATGGTAAAATATTTAATTTATAATTTCATACTGGCAACATCGCCACTTTTTGCCTCTTGGCTCTGCACCATTGTACGATCCACACAAAGATCCCAGTGATTTAATTATTAAATAAGTTTTGCCTTAATTAACACAGCATTTTTATTGTACAATGTGCATGATTAAAATACTAAGATTGCAAATGCGCTACTAAACTACCTGCAACCTTCAAATTCGTTCCTACAATACTTATTATGAATAATGTGAATTTTCGGTATTACTAATTTAAAAATGATCGGTGCCTGAAACTTGTTGAAATACATAGACTGATACACACATTAACCCCCTTTGCGTCGCGCGGTCGGGTAAAAACAGGCACAAGCACATCGTGCAGTAAAGACTAAAGACACTCCGCGCCATTATCTGATGCAACTTTTGCTGATTTTGATGAAACTTACACCATCTTACTACGAAAAGTTAAAAATCTGTTGAACACTTGTATAACTGCAAAACGACCATTATAACAATGTCAAATACCGTTTTGAAGTTGACAGTTCTTTTGGACAAGTGTTCAATGGACGTTAACTTCTTCTTAGTAAGATGGACAATCTTTTGAGAAAGAAGTAATGATTAGAATGTAAATGTTCGACAGTTCGTTTTAGATATTAATATTTTACTAACATTAAATTTATTGTTGGTTGAAAACAAACCGTTTTATTGTGCGATTTGTTTTTATTAAATTATCCCCTTACTTACCCTATTTGAAACGACACTTTATTCGTTTCCCGGTCTTTGATTGTCAAAATGTTTATTTTTTTAATACTCTAGAATCATCCCCAATACTTTTCCATCAGTCTTGTCACTGCACGCTACGGGGCATTTTATCGTAGGAAGTTAGACAGTCTGAACGCCGCGTGTTAAGGTGCTCAGGGCGCCATCTAGACGTCTACATTGGCGCCCTGCGCGCTACCCGCTAAATTAATCTCGTGAGGCAGAAGGTGGGACATCCAATCGGATGGATCTATGTTTTTATTATGTCGTCAGTTTGGTGGCTTAAACGGTATTCATTTGTTGATGAATGAAGAGGGAGAGGAATATGTAATGTGCAAAAAAGGAGTAAATTATTAAGTAAAAAGAAAAAAATGTTGTGCCGACACTAACTTGCATGGATTAAGGTGATCTTAACATTAAATTCTAGATTTTTGGGTTCGGCATCACAATACGAGTATTTAAAATCAAATGTTAGCGATAGGTTAGAAGTCATCGGGATTTATTTTAAAACGTTGATCCACACTAGTAATGTCTCCTTTACCATGGATACGTTTACAAACATTTACCGTCTTACCACAAAAACTTTTAAACGTCTGTTGAACACTTGTCTAAAAAAATGTCAGATTATGACGTTGAAATAAGGTCCGTTTTGCAGTCACACTTTTTTTAGACAAGTGTTCAACAGATGTAATTTTTGTAGTAAGGCTGTTAAACTCAAATACACAAACAGCCAGACCCGGAACAAATAATTGAAGGTCCAACAAAATATATTTGTTCCGTGCGGAGATCGAACCCGCAATAAGCAGCGTTATAAACAATCACTTCACCGCTGCGCCAACATTGGCGTCATCATCATGTGCCTAATCTTCTTTCCCATATATGTTGCTGGCTTCAAAGTGGTGTATACATGTTAAAATAGAGATCCTATTCACAGATCTCCCACAAACGAAGTTCACAATCATCAACAATACATTTAAACACAACACGTTACGTCAAATTACGATCCACGTGTTTCAAATAAAATTTTATATCCACGCCTGTATTCTATAGGACTATAACTCTAAAAATATATAGGCGATTCTTATATATGCGTAGGTACTCGCACGTTGACATCACAATGCACCTTATGTAACGTATTGTGTCATGCAGGATACCGAACGCGTCATGGTCACGTTGTATATAAAATACATCTTCAAGAAATGACATTTTTCGGATCATCTTCTTTATTTTAGATATTTGCCGCCTGCGTAGGTGTAACGGGTTGTTGTAAACTACCAATCGTTAGTTATATCTGTGTTTTGTAAGGTAAGTATGTAGTTGTAAATCTCGTGCATTATTAGCAACTATTTTACTCGTAAGTACTACTACTTTGTTAATGTTATTTAATATCAATATAATAAAGAATATTATTATGATTAAATATAGGTATATATTATGTTGTATTTGTATACTATGATGGTTAAATATTGTTAACAAATCATATTCATACTGAAAATGCAACTGTTAAAGTACCAGACCAGAGTGGACTCCGGAAGCCCTAGCTTGACTTTTCACATTTTTATGACGTAAATGTAAAATAAAAATTAGATTTAAAGGATAAAATTAGTTCCTGCTTCGTATTCCAGAGACGTTTTTTCATCTTCCATACAATAAACGCAGAACATACTTTAAGTAGGTACGCTGTAACTAGAATACGCTGAATACGGAAATCTTGTGATAAGACCTCAGATTGACAGATAACGTACTGAAACCTCTTTCAAATTCCGGTATCTGTAAACCAGTCTGCACATTCAGAGATGGTCTAATTCACAATATGGTGATTAAAGATATAACAATCCTGCTATGGAAATTCAGGAGAGAAATACATTTTCTCTATAACTACACTAACTCAATTTCCATGTAAAGATAGACCTACATTGGGGCTTGAATCGGTTCGAATCACCTAAAAGCGTTTTGTAGTGAGTCGATTCGGACCGCGACGACGACGGTGTGTATCGCCCAAGAGCTTTTTTAATGGGTCGAATCGGACCTCATTTCTCTTTTTGAATAGTTGAATTCAGATAATACACATCCCTTAAATACAGCCAGGCATTAAAAAATTGAGAAAGTGAGAACTCATTATGAAATCTGAACAGAAAATACTAGGAGAACAGGATCATGAAGAAGGTGTTAGTGCCGCCATCTTCATTACTAAAAAAAGATCTTTTTAACTGAATACCCACAAAAATGTATTAGGCTTGCATAAATTCAAGGTGGTATTTCATAACATACTCACGTACCTACCAACGTTTGTCTGAAAATCGTATACCTAGTGCCCAAAGTAATAATGCAAGCACCCGTAGAATTCACTGAAATAGTAATTTATGAAGATTTCCATGAAACATGGTCAGCTAGCAGCATCTGTGCCGAGGCTTCCGAAGTGCGCCCGCCACGACAAGACTAATACTGTTTGTGGAAGACACATTTGTTACCGCCTCCACTCATTTAGGATACGTTTCACTTGTACGTTTTGTGGTGGACTTATGACTCGCAATCATAATTATTTGAAAAACGGGTGAAAACTGAATAATTATGAGTTGCATAAGTTTCAGACGTAATCTTATCTTAGGTACTATTTTTACTAAATAAGAAAGTTTGTGAATCCGTCCTTACAAACTTAAGCATAATTAGCATAGGTAGAATTATTTTGGTTCTCGCATCGAAATGTTGATATTAATATGGATCTTCCCGGGATTTCTAATAGACAATCTCGTGTGGAAAACAGTATTACAAATAAATAATAACAATATAAACATCAGAGATAGATTATAGATAAATAAATTGAGTGGAAGTAAAAACTCTTTTATTTAATAAATCATGGAATTTTTCTGCTCTTTAAAAGTGATTCCGGGATTTCGGACATATCCACTTTATTCTTTCGCTGTATAATTCCGACCTATGATAAAATTAGTAATGGGATGTATGGATGTCGGTTGAAATTTAGTTCACAGATTGTTATAACCTGGATTAACACGTAAGAGTTTTATCCCGATTTATCTGATACATAACCATGCAAATTCATGAACTCCAAACAAGCTAGTTTGTCCGAACAAATATCAATTCGGGATCTTGTTTTCACGAGCACGTTGTCGAAGTTACTATACACCTCTCAACGTGGATGAATTAAGTCCGGTTCGCCGAAAGGGGCTGGAATAATTTTGTTTTATGCCTAACTAAAGTTTTTTTAAAGATGTGTCTACGTTTATGGCCTGTATTGCTTGTCTGGTTTTATCAACATGAGCAAAATAAAAAAAGAGGAAATGGCGAAGAATAAAAACCCCAAAATTTTCTAACTCTTTTTCTTTGTCTGTGGAGAAGGAGTGCAGAAAGTTGAAAAATTTATTCCAAACTTTTTAACAAAAAAAAAATAATATGGACAATTAATAATAATTAATATATAAGGATAATTAGTGATCATTAGTATACATTAAAGCTAGATGTCAATGTCATAACAATATTATAATTTTGGAAGCAATGTTACAATGATCTTTTGGCGACGAGATGACATTTACAGGGAGCGCTATTGATAAACATTTATGAAATAAAAATATTGGAAAATTAATATGACAGCATTAATTATGATTTGATCACGCCCACAAATGAATTAATAATATTCCATACTACAGACAGAAATTGAATAACGTACATAAAACACCGATTTGTAATTTTGATACTGGAAGTATCAATTAACGCAGGGACATTTTGGCGAAAATTAGTGAATTGTCAGAGACATGTTAATCGAAGAGTTAAGACGGGAAAAATATAAGTCATCTAGCAAAAGGAGAAGAATTTGGACTAGTCCTTGGATTCAGCGATTACGAAGAACATCCCACATCTAGCAATTTTCTTCGAGAAATTGAGCAGGTAAGTCCTGCTTCATAAAGAAACATCTTAAACTAAGTAGTAACTATACTTTGTACAACTACTCTGAGCCTACTCGTCTCCGAGCTAGCTCGGAATAGTAGGACGCGGTCCGTCTCGGATCGGACTTAAATCTGCCATAGCTAGCAATAAAACCTGAAACTAAACTCATTTTCTCTTTGAAATCATTTCCATAGTGTTAAAATATAATACATTTTAGTAGATAATCTATTGTTACATTAAATTGCAACACTGATTAAGTCCTTCACAATAAAATGTCGTATAGTTTTGTATTTCTCTTGCTGCTTACACTATGCTCGACGGATTATCTATAAAATTTAAGTAACGTAATATGGGTCATCTAAACATTTTTTTTAATGTAAAAGACATGCTATATTTGAAACTACTGGGAATTCCTAAATCTTTCGTACCTTTAATATAACAATAAAGAAGGGGAAATTCTAAGAAACTTTGACCTGAACACCATAAAAATTGGACGAGACTGTAAAAAGTCATAGACAAAATAAAAAAAAATTTGCTCGTTTTTCGGCTCTCCTGAAAAGTCGTAATTTGTCCCTTACGTTTATTGATATTTCCGGTGTCGATTTATTACCATGATACGAGTATTCATAACCAAACACACAAATAATCAAATCCGTCTTAGCTCTCGTCATAAGACGTTATCTCGAACGAAAAAGATCGTTAATCCAAGTATTACATGGCGTGAGCACCAAGAAAAATCCTGGGCCAGTTTTTCTCCATAATCTCGCGTCTGCCGGGTCCCGGGCCCCCGACATTGATCGATGCAGGTGAACAAGAAATGCCTTCACTCCTGAACATTACTGCAGCCAACTTTCGTACTGTTTGAAAACGTGAAGCGTTGACTTTTTTCTGCAATGAAGTGTACGGACCGAACGTACAATTCATTGCAGTTTATGAAATATATACCTGATATTCAATTGCACCCTCGTAGTTTGGAAGCTGACCCCAAAAAAGTTAGATTAAAATGGTGATCATGATGTCATTTAGTGATCAATGACCTGCTAAGCCTCTTCTTAGATTAATGGTTGAATTACTTGATCACCAAATGACATATCTAGTCGGAATGTAATAACTACTGTGTCTACCAACATCCTTAATGTTTTCATGAACATTAAAGTCCAATAACTATTAAAACCTATTTTTATTATTTATGAGCTGCATCGTAACTATTGAAAGGACACGTATTTTTAATTTTTATTTTATGTCCTATTGATAGGTTTGCAATGAACTATATAAGACAAAAAACCTACCTTACCTATCGGAATATCAACCGTAATACCTTAGTAAGCACGCCACAGAGCAACCTACAACTCTGAACAAAGGGACAAGCCACGGCAAGTCCAGGCTATGCCATCGCTTGACGTATCACAAAGTCTTTGAGAGTGTGATACGCAGACGGTAGCTCGGCGGTCGCCTTAATGAACACGCAATTATTTTAGACGTAGGACCGTAGTAGGTCTTGTCTGGATGGCTTTGACTAACGACCTCCACAGCATATGATGAGATAATTCTCTCTATTTGTTTTTTCTTTTTCAGGATAGCAATGGAAATACAGGGTTATTTGAAAAACACCAACAACCTCTCAAGAGGTCATTCCACTCATTATAATGAACAACTTTTACTATGGGACCAAACCCGAAATCGTGAAAAAAAAATCAGGTGTTCCCTACATTTTGACGAGTTCTGCGAACATAAAGTACGGAACAGCTGTTTTTTTTCGTGATTTCAGGTTTGGTCCCATAGTAAAAGTTGTTCATTAAAATGAGTGGAATGACCTCTTAAGAGGTTGTTGGTGTTTTTCAAATAACCCTGTATAGACAAGTCCGGATAAATGAAAACGCAATCATAATCTTCAAAAGGTGGCCGATCGCTCCCTGAATTTTCTTGAATTTCCTGAGCGCAAATAAGTCTTATGTAAAAAGATTTCTAAAGCAATTAGGTATATTGCATATATCGAAATATCCTTAGTATGTGGAACATTACGTAGGTATAGGTTTGTTTCGAAACGTGGGAAAAAATCTGAAATGTAAAAAATTTGATACTTTCCTCTCGAGCAAATTATTTTCGCAAGAGTCAAGATCCTCAGAAATTCTGTGTTTCATATTTTATACTTACATACAAAAAAACATTACTAACAGCCGCTGCAAAGTCAACAATACAATGCAACTCAATGCCAATAATTCAAAACTTTCCATTAATTTCCTCTCACAACTTTCCCTTTCGATTGAAACTCTTCATTTACTTTGCAACCTCTGTATTCACAGTTTATTGAATATAGAACATTCTCAAGAAACTTGTGTACCTACATGTTTGTATTGCTGACTATAGGTGCTATAGGTCTCCCCGACGTATAGAGTCCGTCTACAAGACGTATATGTATAGTTGGGTAGTGAGTAGTGACGCGACCGCGGTGTTTGTCGACGTCCAAGGCGGAAAGGAGTGACGTCATAGGTGTCAAACTGTCGAAGACATTTACAAAGTGGAAAGGTAAGCAACTGTCACCATGTTTTATAGATTGAACTCTTTTATGGGACGTGTCAGTAAAGTGTAAGGAGGTAATCAAATGGCACAGCAGTGACGCATAATTATTTAAGATACTTATATGGATGGTATCAAAAAGGAATTCACAGGAAAAATGAGAGATGTGTGCAGTTTTGAGTTCTAATGCTAGGGCCATACTTCCGGGAATTGCTGTTAATTATGGCGATGATGGACATTTCTACAAATAATATAAGTTAATTATCGCGAAAATTAACGGCATTTGCCGTTAGTGTGGCCCCCGAATAATTACACTTCAGGTTTGAATTAAAAATAGCGTCACCAGCCCTCAAAGGGTTTTTCTTCCTTTTTCCTCTTGTGAATGCCACACTGTCACACTCTTTCCTTAAATTAAGAAAATATTTTATAAAAATTGTTTTTACTCTCGGTGAACACCCGTCTCAGAAAAACCGCGGTAAATGAAAATCTCTATGCTAAAGTAATAATTTTGCTTGAATATATAATGTAAGTGTAAGTAGGTAGGTACACCAAGTACCAAGACCACACAAACTCGCAGAATTAATTTCCTACGAGTCCTCAACATTTACCTTTGTTAATTTATTTACGTCGACGATCTGACTCAGACTGGAAAATCCTTTGCTGCTTTTAAACTTAATTCCTATTCACTTTATCAACTAAGCAAACCGCTTTAAACCTCTCTTACATAAAGGGAGCAGCCAAACTGGACACCCCCGTGAGAAATCGTTTTAATACTCAAAATCCGCTTGGAGTTTCAGCGTTTAATGAATTACGTCGGGTGCAGCCTCCGGCGCAAGACGTGCATCGATCAACGTCGCACCCCCGGTCGCACTCAGCACCCACGGGGGGGTTCAACCCCCGGATAGGCGCGGGGAGGTAAGGGGCGCGGGGGCGACACGTCCCCGCACTGCCCAAATAAAATATTCGCAGCGCTGCACTTGCAAGCTTAGATGTGACACCCGTTGTCACGTGTCAAAGTTGATATATGACAAATTGTATTAGTTTATCGAGTTATAGGTATTGAAGTTGGTTTAGGAATTATTATGACCCTAATAGCGTGGGGGATACTTCAGGTGGCGGATATTTGGGTTTCTATTTATTACATACATTATTGTATCTAAGTACTTTTCCAGAGTTTCGCTATAAAACTTCTGGAGATTTCATATAAACTTTGAGTTTGCATTTCAATTAGTATTTGATAGCAGCCAATTGCGGTAACTTTCAATCAACATATAGAAAACAAACTCGACTAAGTAGAAAAGTGCAGCACTGAAAAATAAAGTAAAAGCCATGGAGTTGAATAAATTAAACAGCTCTAAAATAATTAAAGAGTTCTTATCTTGAAAAATATATTATTTTAAAAATATAGCGTTGGATTCAAACCAATTTTCTTATCTCGCTTTATAGGTGCGAGCGTGAGATAAAAAGAGGTAACTGCAAATTCGCTGGCGTTCTTGTGTAGCCGGGCTTTCAGCCTGGGGCTGCGCTACGTACAGTCTACGTGACGCTTCTGAATTATAAGAAAATGCATTTACGACGCTCTGCCGCAGAGCAGACGGCACCACGTTTTCGTGCCTAGTGCTCGCTGGGTTTTACTAACATGATTCACGTACGAATTCTCTATTACATAGGTTTAAATTTTATTTTGAAGGTATTCTAGAATAAAAACATTCATGTCAAAAAAAAAGATAGGTATCTAATTTTAATGTCTTACCACAGAATACTTAATAGTACTATGTAGACATGTTTATTTAAAAAAAAAGTAAAACAAAAACACAAAAAAAAAACTTAAAAAAAGTTTTTCTTTTATGAATTTACCCTTTTTAGTTTAGATATTCAACAAAAATCTTCGTATCATCTTTGAAAATCTACAATACAAAGTAAGCAACAAAAACGGATCTAGGCAGGCATTATTGTTATATACTCAAACCTTCCCCAGAATGTAACGAACATTTTTCTGAAAACCGAATTAAAATCGGTTCAGCCAAACGTGAGATAACCGCGGACAAACGTATTTTTGAAGTCGGTTAAAAAATAAAAACGAAAATTATGTAAATCTACGGCACGTGTAACCTGAATAAACAATTAGCATAATTAAATGAGAATGACTCCGTTATCACATGGTTGCAAATAATTATGCTATATACAGGTTGTTACAGAATAGTGTAATACATCTTAATACTAACAACATCAAACTGGAGAACTTTAGGCAAGGAACTATGGGAACAGTTGACGTAGTGGCAAAGCGAATCGCTGCTGCATTGGGTGTCGCGGTTCGATTCGCGCGTTAAACAAATATTTTTATTACCTCGATAGTTGTTCCGGGTCTAGCTGTCTGTGTATGTGATTTGAAATGTTTATAAATGCACACAAACTACAGTACCTACCTTTTTTTATCGTGGTAAAATCATCTAATGAGTCCTCCCACCCAGGGCGGGACGGAAGGGACTGTCAGACTTGTATACTGACTAAAATCCACGGTGAATCTTCCCTTTACTTTTCAGGGTCACGGTTACTTGTCGGGACAGTCCCGCGGCAGGCTTTGGCCCTCTAAGGGGGGCCCCGTCCGATTGCCGACAGCTCTTTGAGGCGCGCGTGGAAAACGACGCGCAAATTGCAATTAAATGCAGATGCGTTATATGTATACGAAGCTTTGCGCTTTTTCTGTTACATCCTGTAGACAAGTAGTGAATGTCACACATTTGTTTAGAGTGCGCAGACACCTTATAGCCTTCATCTTTTAACTTATAGTTTATTCACTTTCTATAAACACATTTCTGCGACACGCAATATGGGAAACGAATTTATTTACTTTGGATTAAGAACGGTTTCAAGGAGATCGAGTCAAAATAATGACAGTCGCACAGAAACTTCAAGTTTAGACTGTGCCTGGGAAAGCTCGTTAAGCTGTTAGCCCCGGATATTAAGCTGTCTTGGATACCGCACGAAATTACACAAAGAATTTTAGTGGAAGTTTCTTATTAGCCTCGCCTAGGGCTCGGCTGACAATTCCGCCTGGAAAGCAATAATAAAATGTTAAGTGTTAAGTATGCCTAAAGAGTGTATGTCCCCATTATACCTCGCGATTATTATCGTCCCCGTCTTATAGACTATTCCCTTACATACTCGTACATAAACTAAAGCCTTTTTTCTCACCTTGTTCCACAGAAACTACTGAACGCCACCTCTTTCTCTCGCCTTCTCCACGCTCAATCTTAATTTCCACTTTCCTCCATATCAATCAAGAGACAGAAGAGAACCAACCACGACCTACTATCAATCGACACGTGTAATGCGACAGCGAATACGAGAAAAATAAATGGAAGAAGTTGGTTATAACATCCCACGATTCGTCGCGTCGGTGCTCACACCAAGGCTAAAGTGACTTACACGTGTTTCCATTTAGGCAATCGCATCGGTTGAGGTTGCGAACTAGGTATTACGTTTATTTTATAATTATAAAAACAAGGCCAAGATTAAAAGATAATTTACGATGCACAAAATGTGTAGCTAAATTAATTTTGTACCTATAGAAAAAATTGTTTTTGTATTTTAATGTATACTTAATATGCATATTTGACTATTCAATGCATAGTTTCGATCATTGTTATTAATGATCGAAGATGCGTATATTATAGGGAAAACGAAAATAGACGACTTTCTTGACCTATTTAACAAAGTTATTTCTAAACAATTCGATTTTTTTTTGCTCATTTACCTACGTAACGACCCGTAGACAACCAATAATTGTGAACGTTTTATTTCTATATTATTATGTCTTTAATTACAACTTTATTAAATTAGACAGACGTAAAATTATACTTAAACTACTTAATCATTACCGGGCTTGATAGCCAATTAAAGTCAATAAAATTTAAGTAATAAAACTTTTATGCTTGTAATGTCTGTGAAACATAATTTATTATGTATTATAGTCATTTTTGTTTTAATCAATGATTTAAACGTTTTTACAACTACGGAACTAAATTTTCAAACAAAAAATACTATAGTTTAATTTATTAAACTTAAAAAATCTTGGGTCTTTGTTAATTTGCCTTTTTTTAGCGTGGTAAAATCATCAAATGAGTCCCACCCAGGGCAGAGCGGGATTGGATTTTAGTCAGTACAAATCTAACAGTCCCTGTCAGACTTGTACTGACTAAAATCCACGCGACACAGGTACCTCCCGAAACTTGAGGAACTCCCGTGAGGACCTGCGTCATGCCACTCCTCAAAGAGGGGTCTAACCGCCGCGATTGCAGCGTGCCCGTTGTTAATTTGGCTTATGTCAGTTTCATCTCATCTGCCTAGCCTTTTCCCAACTATGTTGGAGGTTGGCACGTGTATGTTGTTCTTTTTGTTTTGACTTTGTATAAATAACCTTACTTATTTTGATACTATATAATTAAGGCTTCATTCACATGTAAATGTAACTAACGTAAGAATAAAAGACAAGGCGATAGAGGTGATGATAGAGGGGTCAACGCCTCTGTCATCGCCTTACGTAATAAATGAATGAATGGCCCCAAAGTAGGTTCGTTACCTTTTGACGCCTAAACCACTGAACGGATCATTGCCAGAAGTACAGGTACGGACACCTTTCATCTCAAAATAAGTAGATTAGATACTGTTCTCGAGTAGGGTTGCCATCTCTAAAATTTGGAAACCAGGACAAGACGCGTGAAAACCCCGGATTTTAGAGTCTAAAACCCGGACATGAGTTGAAGTGCAACCATTGGCAACAGCGTCGGGAGGGGTGGGGGAACAGTGAAGTGTGCGTGAGTCGCGGGCGGCCCAAGACTTTCAGATTTTTAAACCCGGACTACAAATGAAGCCCCCCGGACGCTCCCCGGATGCCCTCTAAACTAGGCCGAACGGATGGCAACCCTATTCCCGAGGAAACAAAAAACAACAATACCCTTCAACAGTAAATGACGCCACGTGTCTTTCGGATAATGACGTCATTATATTATTACTAGCTGACCCGGCAAACGTTGTTTTGCCATATAAATAATTTTAAAAAAATTTAGGTGTGGACTACCCCTAACATTTAGGGGGATGAAAAATAGATGTTGGCCGATTCTCATAGATACCGGATAAGCACAAAAAAATTCATCAAAATCGGTCAAGCCGTTTCGGAGGAGTATGGCAACGAAAACTGTGACACGAGAAATTTATATGTATACATAATTATTAGACTAGCTGACCCGGCAAACGTTGTTTTGCCATATAAATAATGATCGTAGAAGAGTGAAAATTGAGGATTGTATGTATTTTTGTATGTTGTATCATAAAAAAATAGAAATTAAAAATTTTGTCTAAAAAATAAAAAATAAATTTTGGGGTGGACTACCCCTAACATTTAGGGGGATGAAAAATAGATGTTGGCCGATTCTCATAGATACCGGATAAGCACAAAAAATTTCATCAAAATCGGTCAAGTCGTTTCGGAGGAGTATGGCATCGAAAACTGTGACACGAGAATTTTAGGTATATATTAGAAGATAAGCATAGTAGATACAACCCGAATTGATTGTTAAATTATAAATTGATGCGAACAAAGTCGTGAGTAAAAGCTAGTAAAAAATGTAAGGGTCCTGTTGCTTCGACCCCCTAAAATCCGTCCCTACTGCTACCCTTACCCTTAACCTTGATTGAGTCGTGTTTGGGTAAATCGGTCAAGGTCATGAATATTTTTCGAGGGTGCGTAGGTCAAGGTCAGCACGAGGGGTGCGTTGACAATGAAGGCCGTGTGGGCCGGTACCCGCCAAGGATATTTGTAGATTGTTGATCAAAATACGGTGTGCGAAATGGTTTTATCTTTCTTTTTTCTTAAATGGAGCCTTTGTTCTCAAAAAGGACTTGCGGTACCACTGGACCCATTCGAAATAGACCCACGATATCACTGGATCCAATTATGTTTTGAATATGGGGTCAACTGGACCCACTGCCCATTTTTTTTATAAGTACAGTCAATTTCTATGGTTTAAAATTCTATGTCACTCAGGAGAAGACCGAAGGGTCCTGAGCAGGGTTGAAAAAAAAAACAGTTTTTTAATTATATAAAACAAACAGTTCCAATTGTTTTAAACAAGTGTTTTTTTTTTGTTTCTGGCATTATTACAAATTAATTCGACTTATAGGTCGACGTCTAACCTTATAAATAAATCATAAGTGTTAAAATAATTTGTTCACACCATCTTGTTTTATTATCACCTTTAATTATATCTCAAGAACAGTTACAATAAACTTATAATAATCTTGGCATCAGCCATCGTCGCGCCATAATCATAGAACAACCATAGAGCTTATAATATATCCATAGAGAAAAAGTGTTGACACAGAGGTAAAATAAAAATGTTGCCAATATAAATGTACACATATACCAACACGCCTCCTTACATTTATATTGTAAAACATTAATACAAAGTTACACACACACATTACAGACAGTCATTATCAATCAATCTTTATTTTACTGCTTTAAATTTAACATTTCTCTAAATTTACTGAATTTAACATTTCCCAAAGCTTTTGTAAATATATCTGCAATATTATTTTCTGACTCTATTTTTACTACTTCAATTTTTCCTTCTTTAACATTTTCATGTATAAAATGATAGTGAACTTCAATGTGTTTAGAATTCTTTGTAAAGTTTCCATATTTAGAAATAGCTACAGCTCCTGAATTGTCTTCATATATTTTAACTGGTTTACAAACTTTAGTGAAGACATCATTCATTAAACAAATAAGAAAATTTAATTCTGTTACTGCTTCTGATAAAGCTACATATTCAGCAAATGTTGAAGACTTTGTTACACTACTTTGTTTCTTTGATTTCCAGTAAATAACATTTCCAAACAATCTAATGACAAATCCTGTAGTAGATTTCCTATCCAAAATGTCTCCTGCCCAATCAGCATCCACAAAACAATCTAGAACATCAGCATTACTATTATTACAATATGTTAATTTAAGGTCTTTAGTCAAATACAAATACTTTAGAACTCTTAATGCATACTTAAAATGTGTTTCATTATAACAGTTTTGATATCTGCTTAAATAATTTACGCTGTAAGATATATCAGGCCTAGTACCTGAACTAATATACAAAAGAGCACCAATCAAATTTCTATACTTTACATCCTCATTAATTTCAGATTTTTCCAATTTTAAATTTATTTCCAGAGGAGTTTTAAACAATTTTGCATTCTCTATATTGTAACGTTTAGCTAAAGACTCAATATAAGATTTCTGACTTAATGTTAGGATATTATTTTGATTATACATATATTCAATCTCGATACCGATATAGTTCCTTACTTTACCCATATCCTTCATTTTAAACTTTTCAGACAATTTAGTTTTTATCTCGGCAATAACTTCTACATTTTCACAACATATTAATAAATCGTCCACAAACAAAAGAATATAAACAGTTAAGTTGTTCTCCCTTCTAACATACAAACAATAGTCATATTTACTTCTGCAAAAACCAAAATTAGTCAAGAAATCATTAAAACATTCATACCATGCACGGGGACTTTCCTTTAAACCATACAGTGCTTTATTTAATTTGTAAACTTTATCAGTTCCATTTTCATAACCGATTGGTTGCTTTACATAAACTTCAGATAATACTCTGCCATTTAGGAATGCTGTTTCAACATCCATTTGATGAATAACTAAAGAATTTTGACAACAATAAGATAATAGTAGTTTAAGTGTTGGCATTTTAGCAACAGGAGAATAAGTATCATCAATACAATTTTTTTGTTGAAAACCTCTTACTACTAACCTTGCTTTGTATTCATTTTCGCTCTTCCTTTTATATACCCACTTTACATCAATTACCTTTTTTTCCTTGGGAGGTTTGTTAACTAGAGTCCATGTGTTATTTTTCATTAAACTGTCCATCTCTCTATTCATTGCTTCTTTCCATTTCATTGCCTCATTACATGTAGTCGCCTCCTGAAAATCAGTTGGAGCCAAGGCATCGCAGTAGTTACAATTTATGCAATAATACCCGTATTCTTCATCAAAACGAAGTGGTGGTTTGACTTGTCTTCTTAGTCTTCTATTTTGCTCTTCATCTTCACTTTTTGCTACACTTGTTTCATCATTTTCTGAGTATTTTATTTTATCTCTTTCCTCTTGTGTCCTTTCATCTTCCTTTTCCGTTGTTTTATTTTCAGTATTAATATTATTTTCCTTGTCTTCAAAACCACACAATTTAACGTCTTCCTCGACTATATCACAATTTCTAGCAATAATAACTCTGTTGTTAATTAACACTCTGTATCCAGTATCAGTATAACCAAGTAAAATTCCAATTTCTGCTTTCTTATCCCATTTAGACCTTCTCCGTTCTTCAGGAATTCTTACAAAAACTCTACTTCCATACATTTTTAAATTTTTGACAGATGGCTTCCTTTTGAAAAATATTTCATACGGTGTTTTGCTCTCAATAGTATTAGTCAAAGTTCTGTTCTTAAGATAAGCAGCTGTTTTAATTACTTCTGGCCAAAATCTTCTGTCTACCTTTGCGTCTGATAAAAGACATCTACCCATATCCATTAATGTACGATTGTATCTCTCTGCTGTTCCATTTAATTGATGAACATATGCTGGACATGGTTTTATTATTATTCCTTTCTCTTTTGCAAACTGAAAAACTCTTGCATTCATATATTCCTTTCCATTGTCACATCGCAGTTCCTTTATCATTTTTCCTGTCAAGTTCTGTACCTCATTAACATATTGCACCAAGTAGTCGAATACCTCATCCTTTGATCTGATACAATAAACTTTAACTAATTTGCTGTAATCATCGATAAAGCTCAAAAAATATTTTTCTCCATTATATCCTGTAGTCTGATGTGGCCCATTTAAATCTGTATGAACAATCTCTAATATCTCCTCTGCTTTTCGTCGATTATTTTGAAATGGTAAGTTATGCATTTTATTTTCAATACATATTGCACATTTTAAGTATTCATATTCAATCTCATTAGGTAATCCTTCTAATGACTCATTTTTACACATTAATTCCAAATTTTTAAAATTAATATGGCCCATAGTGCGATGTAGTTTTTCCTTTACAGTCATATATTTTTTACTCATATTTGCTTCCAACATTTCTTCATACATGTAACTTTTCATCTTATACAGTCTCTCATCCTTAATTGCAATTGCTATAACCTTTCCATAATTGTTATATATTTTTGACAATTTCCCACTTGAATAGATTGAATATTTGTCAGTAATTTTGGAATAGCTCAATAAATTTTCTTTCATTTCTTTAACATAAAAAACATTTGTCAGAGTCACTTCAGATTTTTGTCCATAGACTAAGAAATAAGTTTTAATATTACCAACTTTTGTAGCTTCTAATATTGTTCCGTCACCAATTTTAACTTTAACAGGTTTATTTAATATCTCACAGGAATTGAAGTACTCATCAGTATGAATAATATGGTCTGTGCATCCACTGTCTAGTAACCAATTTATTTGACCTTTCTTTGGCTTATCATTCTCCCTCGTTGTGTAAGTATTATTTACAATAGTAGTATGAAAACTATTACCTTGACTCTCTTGATTATTATTATGATAATTTCCTGAGCCTCGTCCTCTGTTATTATATGAACCACGTCCTCGATAATCAGAGACACCACGTCCTCTATTATTATATGAACCACGTCCTTGATAATCAGAGGAACCACATCCTCGATTATGGGTAAAACTATTACCTCGACCACGGTTTACATTTCCAGATTTACACTCACTTCTTAGGTGGCCAGGTTTTCCACAACTGAAACATTTATATGATGGCTTGGCATCTGCTTTAAAAGCATTTGATGTATCATTTGACGTTTCACTCACATTTTCAGTATTTTTCAATTTTATTTTACTTTTTAAATAGTCAACTGTTCTTTCACCCGCTGGCAAAACATCAATTAAATCACCAATGTAGCTGTAACTTACTGGTAGTGCTTTTAACATATAGTTTAATTTTTCTGTTTCTGATACCGTTGCTCCTGCTTGTTTTAACTCATTTACAGCCTTTTCAAAGTCGTCGAAAAATAGAGACACTTCAGAATAATTTTTCAATTTGACACTTTCGAGGTTATGTCGACATACTATTTGCAACGCTGTTGATTTCTTCAAATACATCTCGTCGAATTTCTGCATTATTTCGTAGGCTGAATCAAGTTCACATATGTATTCCAACTGCTTGTTGGTTATTGCACTATAGATATAATTTGTTGCTTGGACATCTCTGTCGTCCCAGTCATCTTTGTCGGTTGCAATTTTCGCTCTCGTTACAACATCCTTACATTTTTTGAACTGCAGAAATTTTAGTATTCGTATTTTCCAATTACTATAATCCGTGCCGTCGAAAATTGGGATATTAATATCGCTACTTTTAGTCGCCATTTTTCTCTTGTTCTTTGTTCGTAACGCTGGGTATTTTTCGACACTTTTATCCACGCTTTTTAACCACACTTTTTAACCACGCTTTTTAACCACGCTCTGCTACCATGTTAAAATAATTTGTTCACACCATCTTGTTTTATTATCACCTTTAATTATATCTCAAGAACAGTTACAATAAACTTATAATAATCTTGGCATCAGCCATCGTCGCGCCATAATCATAGAACAACCATAGAGCTTATAATATATCCATAGAGAAAAAGTGTTGACACAGAGGTAAAATAAAAATGTTGCCAATATAAATGTACACATATACCAACAATAAGTTTAATTTCTAGACTACAGCTTTTAAAATTCGCCGTTTATAATGAAATATTTACAAAAAATGATCCATGGAAAAAAAACATTGTTTTTTTTTTCTAATGTTTTTAAGTATTATTTCATTACAATGCCATTAAAAGTTCAAAAACTTTTTTTAAAAAAAGTACCGACTTCAAAACAAATACAAAAAAGTTTAAAATAACTTTTCTTTCGGAAGTCGGTGGCAATAGTCAATGACACAACAAAACAAAGCCACCGACTTCCGAAAGAAATAGTAGATTACGCAACAAGGGAATAAAGCAGTGCCTTACGTCACGGGCGTATTGAATCCCGAAGCGACACTAAGGATTCTGGGGGTGAACCTCCGTAGCGCAGCGAGGAGGTTCAAGTGTTAATTCCCGAGTGAAACGAGGGAATTAAGCTAAGAATCCTTAGTGTAGCGAGGGATTTAAGTTAGCCCAAGACAAAGGCAGCTTTATTCCTGAGGTGAGTACTCTGCTTTTCACACCTACTGCGAGGAAATAAAAACCAAGTGCACTAGAACAATATTTAATTAAAGTTGAAATTACATTAATTTTTATAGACTTATTATATTATTAAAAGTTTAAAGTAATATTTGATACATTGGACCAGTTGTAGAAAGACAAAGTAATGTTCTTATTCGGCACGTTTATTGACGTTGATGTCGAATTTATTTGAGCAGTGTTATTTAAAGAAATATCAGAAGCTGGCGTCTGCTGGGGATTATCTTGGATTGTGAAGGTTGGTGAAGTTTGAATCTTATAAGGTTGTTCAGGTGTTGAGCTAAATGTTAAATGTTTTGATGTGGATGGTTGCGGTGATGATGGTTCCCACTGCGTATTCAAGTGTATTTTATCACTAATACGGCTACTTATTTTACTTTTCATTCCGATAGAGTTTTCTATATAGCCCTCCGCTACGGTATCTGATTTCCATCCACCATGTCTCTTAATTTGAGTCATGTCTGCTCCGGAATCTGCTAACAATGTAGCTGAAGTCCTTCTAAAACAATGGCCCGTGTAAAGCTCGGGATTATCCAACTTCAGGTAATTTGCTATGTCTTTCGGCATAGCGCCAATCTTATTTTTGCCCATTGCTTGCCTGGTACACTTACCCTTACAGTAAGCTATGAAAAATCTATTATTGTTCATTGTTGTAGGGCGGAGAGCTATATATTTTTCAACAAACCTAACATATTGTCCACGCACAATAAATGATCGTTCTCTTTTTGTTTTAGTATCGGTCAAATTTACTAATATCAATTCAGCAGAAGGTTTTGATATATCTTCGATTTTTAAATTGACCAGTTCAATTCCACGGCAGGCGCCATTTACTCCAAAAATTAGGGCTACCTGTAACAAAAAATATACGGTTACGTAACAACATAAATAAATGTTAAGTATCTTCAGGACAAACTTTATAATATTACTAGCAAACCCCGGCGAACTCCGTTTCGCCACCTTCGTTTTATGTAACATTTCGAACAAGAAGCTTCTTTGCTATAAACCTCACTGAGCCCGAGACCTTTCCAACGAATGCAAAACCGTGGAAATCGGTTCGTGCGTTCTGGAGTTATAGCG
The DNA here is from genome assembly GCA_950005045.1 of Agrotis exclamationis. Classification (NCBI taxonomy): domain Eukaryota; kingdom Metazoa; phylum Arthropoda; class Insecta; order Lepidoptera; family Noctuidae; genus Agrotis; species Agrotis exclamationis. The sequence goes on along the minus strand of OX465424.1, from coordinate 16,029,562 downwards.
TCAGGAAGGAAAACCCGACTTATTTTTATATAGTAGATTATTTTCAATGACGAACCATTACGTTCCTGATATTAGCGCTTTCAAACAAACGTATCGATTATATGTATTTAGAAGGTACCGTTGAACATCAAATAGAATTGAATCTATTTATTGTAATATGTAACTTAGACGTAAAATATCTCTGTGTTTTAATAAGTTGCATGTATTTATATATCGTAACCATGAGAAGCATACGGGTCACTAGTAAAAAAAGTATCTATTTAATTGGGTTTAATTCAATAACTAAAAATAATTCTTAGTAGATCAGTACTTACTTTTGTGGCAAGAAAGCTGTGGTCTGGGGCTTCATTCAGGAACGTTTCTACGTGCTCAGCTGTAAATATTTTAGATTTCTTGGCCCGATAACCTTCAGATTTCCTCTTCAGAAATGCTAATAACTTCCTATATGTGTGGATTTCGATGTTATGCTTGATGCTTATTGTTGATTTGAGTTTTGAATATATGCACCACAGGCTACTTGATTTTTGTGTGCATGATAAATGCTGAAAATAAACTAACAGCACCGATTCTGACACAGATTTGATGCCTTTGGTTGTTTTCCATTTGTTAAAATCTTCGTACGCTTTTATATAAATTTCTTTAGATTTTTCTGGCAATAAGTTGTTGGTTATTCCGTTTGCTTCATTTTTAATAAATTCAGGAGTTAAATCGCTTTCGTCACTGGACATTTTATTGAATTACTTTAACAGTCGTAGATGAAATTGTCTCATTGCGCGCCCAACTCGCACCAATGATGCGCTTTTGTTTTTAAAAGTGTTCTATTTTTCTTTTTTATTTGCACTTTGCTTGTGGCCAGTTTCATTTTCGAACAATATCTTTAAAAAAACTATTGTCATCTCCATTGTTATTTTTTTTAATGTTTATTTTTAATTACCATTCTATTATTTATTCGACTATGGAGCAGGCAACATTAAAAAAAAAGGATACTTACATATTTTTCATAAAAGTTTCCACTAGGAACAAGATTCCAAATTCAAATCACATTATTCCCACGGGAATAATGAAATTTAGTACAATATTATTGCCCGGTTTGAGTGGGAGGCAACAATGACTTGCTTTACAGAAGGTTTGCATGACATTATAATGTGACATTTACGAGCAAGTGGTGTGAAAAGTTATTTTAAACTTTTTTGTATTTGTTTTGAAGTCGGTACTTTTTTTAAAAAAAGTTTTTATTTTACCCTTTTTAGTTTATTTATTACATATTCAACCCAAATTCTTGTAAAATACAAAATTTTCTTACATATGCACTAATCTTGTAATCCGTCACAACATAAAAAAATCCATATCTCTAAAACTACTGAACCGATTTTGATGAAACTTGCAATGTACCCTAAGTTGAACAATACCTAGTACAACAAAAAAAGAATTACTTAAATCGAACTTATAGTTCCGGAGATATGCGTGCACAAACATAAAAACATACATACATACATACATACATACATACATACATACATACATACATACATACATACATACATACATACACTTATGAAATTTGGCACATTTGTTCAGACGCTGATATAGACTAACATATATGAAAACTGGGCAGTTCTGATAATATTACATACATACGGGTCGAATTGATAACCTCCTTTTTTTTGAAGTCGGTAAAAATATGACAAAGCAATGGCATAGACTCAGATAGTTTTATGTCAAGCTATTTAGACTCCCGAATATTAATTTATTTTCATTTTATATGCATTCATCCGCCATAAAAAGTAGTTAAAACGTGTAATAAAAAACACTGTTTAATTTCAAACTGTTTTAAACACTGTTTTAAACAGGTGTTTTAAAACAACTTGTTTTAATCATGCCAACCCTGGTCCTGAGTGACATAGGCAATAAGGGGAAGAGAGGGTGGGGTGCTAAGACAGGAAACCTCCACGTGCGCCCGTGGACTGGAGTTCCCTCTCGGATACGTCCGGGGGGAAGACCAGTTTTTCGGGCCGGTGCACCCTGGGATGCGGGCAAAAACTCTTCCGGGTTTCTTTGCCCGTATGCGAATAGCCTGTCGGGTGGACGCTCCAACGCGTGTCCCTCTGAACAGCAGAGGGCACAGCGGCGGAGCGGGCTTGCGGACGGTGAGTAATGGGTATGCTCGCCGTCCGACGAAGGACCAAGCCCGGGTCGGTGGCGCGTCGTGTTTCACGCGTCACCGACGGGGCCCCATATGGGGCCAAATGCCTGCCGGGGTCGTGGATTTTTCTTAATCCAGGATACCGTGGCCCCGGAACGTAAAGGGCATCCGAAGGAACACGGGTGGATTTTAGTCAGTTTGATGATTTTGCCACACCAAAAAAAAAAAAGGGGAAGAGAGGGTGAGCGGGCGAGGCCGCTGCGCTGGCAAAAGGTGTATAAAACGTATGGTAGTGTGTGTAATGTTAATTTTCACTCACTCATTCGCATTTAAAAACAAAGATTTTAAGAAGAAATAATTAACACTTCTTAATCACTCACTACAATTAGACAATCTATTAAAAACGAAAGATTATGCTAGCTGGAAACTGTAGCAAGAAATGTATGCAGCTTACTTGCATCCGAGCTTATCGCATCTATCAACGTCCGAAGGCTTTCACGGAAGGCTTTGTTCGGTGTGAGCGCCCCCCCGCCCGCCCTGGCCGCCTCCCCGCCCGCCCTCAGACGGTACAAACAACTTCAGCTAACTCCGACAGCCGCCCAACTTTCTTTGTGGGTTGATAGCCCACCGAAATGTAGCTCATTTGTTAGTTAAGGTAATCATAATGGTGATATGTTATGATGTTTTTTGCATTTTGTATGTTTTTTGTTTGAAATTGAGAGTGTACGAGTATGTTAAACTTACAGTGTACAAAAAGTAGATTTTTCTTTACAACGTGTTTTCTAGTTGGCAGTAATAATTTTAACTACCTAGTAATTAAATACAACTTAACTTTTTTCGACTTAACAATTAGCTTTTTGTCTACTCACCAACTACTCATTACGATAAATGATAATGATAACACCACATAAGAAAATAAAACCGACTCGCTATAACTACGTGCATTTTTTTTACCGAAAAACATCGTAGCACAAAAGCTGACGCACGGTAGTTGGCAAGAGGGTGCATCTGAACGTTGCAGGGCGTCCATCGATCAACGTCGCCCCGCCGACCGATACTAATGGCGGCTCAGACCAAGCCTTGGAAACCTAGCCTGCCTGGAAACTCCTCCCCAGTTTTAACGAGAATTATATTTCAAATGATATGGTGCTAATGCTTCAGGGGAGAATGTTTGTGAGTGCTTTTTTCGAACGATGGTTTTTTGCTCACAAGTTTGTGGATGATGAGATTTTTTGTGGGGGTGTGATTTATGAAGGAATTTGTGATATCACTTTATTTTTAAGAATGTTTTTAATAATCACATTAACGACCGTCAAAACCTTTTTTTTTGGATACCGTTTGAAGATTTCGACGATAACTTTGTATCTTATCTCTACCTCAATCAATAACATTCAAATAACTTGCTACCTTTAATAACAATACATCAGCTGGTTACAGTAAAGCTCTTAGACTCAAACTAATAAGGGATATAATGGTTTGCACAGGGCCCCACAATATCAACCATGTTATTACCACTTCAGGCATCGAATGTGACATGTTCGTACAGACAAGGCCTTGTTACAGTAATAAAGCTAATGCGCTTTACCGAAGCCGTTTCGGATGCGGCCGAGGGGGGGTGAAGAAGGGAGGTCGGTGCTGAAGGGAGGAGGGGGGGTGGCGTCGCGAGCGCGCATCGATCACACCGATACGATCACCACCCACCACCGCAAGACTACACAGCCGAAACTACCGAATTAATAGATAACAGGGTTTTTTATTAGGAGCTGATATGGGAAACGAAACTGCTGGCGTTTTCATGGTTTTCGGGAGGTTCCGGTGTAAAATTGATAATAGTTTTGGGCTGTTATAATTTTATCATCAGCCACAACCAGTTTTGTTTACTACCTTCGAAAGAAAACAATGAATTTCCTTTTTTAATATCTATAGATCGCGGTGCCATTTTGACAAGAAACATCTCGTTACCGTGCTGCAAAGCTATCATTAATTAATCAAAACCACTCATCAAATCTAGATAACACCAACAAATCATTCGCAACGAAATTGGAGCCCCGATAAGGACGCAGACAGATCGCGAACTCTCAGTCAAAGGGATCTGGATGCAGGCGAACGTTTCATCCTTCCACGTCGGGCGGGCGTTTAATATCCGAACGGCCGTCTCTACCGTCTTTTTACTGTACGCCGTGCGAAAAATAATTGATCGATTTCACCATTCCACCGTAATGGCGGTATGACGTAAAAGGAACGCGTATACCAACGAATCCGGATATTCTGTTTCACCTGCTTTGAAATTTTGAGCTAAATGTATCACGGAACCAATTTGGTTGTAAGCCAATGTTTTTGTGCGGAGCTGATAGGTTTTGTGAGTAATCAGCGTCGCGGGATAGGAGGTCGATCTCTTTATGATTTCTGGTTCTATAAATGAGAGTAGAATTTTCCGAATTTAGAGTGGTTTTTTTTTATTATGCTTAAGTAAGAGTGTGAATAGTAAAATTGTAAAAGCTCGAAAGATTATTATGGGGTATTCTAGGTACTGATTATAGAACGCAATGTATGAAATTATCTTTGTTTCAAGTTCAGGTTAAAGGGTATCAATATTATTATAAGTATCATTAAAATTAAAAGGGATACTTATCATGTAAACACCAACCTAACATGGTACTTAGTATCTCGTTTTCAGTTCTAACAACAGTCATCACACAAACATTAATTTGTCCTGGGTGGGAATCGAACCCACGACCTCCGGCATAGCAGTCAGGGTCACTAACCACTACAACAACAGGCCTGTCAATCATTTCCCTTGAAAACACAACAACTGTCTTCCTACACTCCAAACAAAAACATTCAGACAAACAGCATAAACCCACATTCAAGAAATACTAATACCAAACATTTTCCCCAGTACAAAAGACATTAATTCCCAGTTAAAAGGGATCCAAACCCAGCATTCCTTAGGCACTAATATAAAATTCCATTGGTAGAAGTGCCGGTGGTGAGGCGTTTGATGCAAAACAGCTGGTAGCAACGTTCGGTATGCCAATAACACAGATTAGAATGCTGCAAGACGTCTAATGGAACAATGATTAGATGTTAGTTATGCCGCCTGTAGGTGCATTGAATTTAGCGGCCAATCGTTTAAGACTGTGCTATGCGGGTGTCTTGTTGTTCAGTTGTGGTTGTGGGGACTGCATGTACTTTTAAGATACGAAAGGCGTGCAGTTGCCAAAAAGTTTCTAACGGTGCATCCACACCGCCGGTAACATTTGTAGCTCACCGTTTCCAAATGTTACTCGGTAACATCAGCCAACAAAATGTTATTTAATGTTACTAAGTGTTGACGTGTTACTGGAAGTCGAGTAACGTTGCTCAACATTCGATAACATCCGCCAACATGTTACTAAGTGTTGACGTGTTACTGTAAGTCGAGTAACGTTGCTCAACAATCGGTAACAATGTTACCCCCCATCCACACCGCAGTAACACAATGTTACCGATTGTCGAGCACGTTACTCGACATACAGTAACACGGCAACATTTGTTGTCGGATGTTACTGCGGTGTGGATGCACGGGTAAGTAACAATCAAAAAATAGTAACAAGGAGCCACAAAAGTTACCGAATGTTGCCGAATGTTACCGTGTTGCCTTTTGTTGCGCCACAAATGTTAACGGCGGTGTGGATGCACCGTAACAAACTTATAGAAACAAACTACGTGATGCACTTAAGTACAAGGTGTCTGGAAGTCAAATAGTATGACCTAAATGTAATATAATTTAATAATTTGTTTGTCTGTAGTGCTTTTAAATTGTAGTAGGTAGTATACAATATTTTTTTTATTGTAGAATTTAACTTTAAATTGTTTGTAAAAAAACCCACGATGAAAAATAAATTCACAATTACACAAAAAAGTAAAACATCTGATTTACACTTGTCAAAAAAAACTGTCAATTTCAAAACGGCATTTGACGTTGATATAGGGATCGTTTTGCAGTTACACTTTTTTAGACAAGTGTTCAACAGATGTTTAACTTTTTGGGAAACGACGGTTAGTGTGCGGCAATGTTTTAATAAATAAAAAGTCTGATGTTTCCATAAGTGATAGTTAATTTGATAAACAACTAGCAATCAACCAATCAAAACGTTTATTTTGTTACGATTCTTCTTCGTTGGTATCCAGATCGTTCAGAAAGCCTGAAGTTTCCTTCTATAAGCTTATAACTTTAATAAAGCAAAACCCTACGAAAGCTTTTCCTTGGAAAACTTTAACTCGTCCCCAATACCGACACGAGGCAACTCCAATAAAGATATATGCACCTATTATCGGCATGACTAGTAAAGGCTCACGGCGCGCTATCGTAGTATCCAAGATACAGTGCCTAGGTCGGGAGCTCGCGGCCTTTTGAGAGATACGGGCCATTGTCGGCCCATTGTCAGGGAAACAATGGCTATTTCAACACCTCACAATGGGGCGAGTTAGCTCCGTGAAAAATTAACGCGCCCGACCTGCGTGCGATGAACGTTGCAACTAGCTTCCGTGCCTTACTCTCTGTGTGAACTGTGTGAAGTTTTCGTTTATGAGGCCTGGTAATGAGAGCTGTTGAATAAATAATTTCTTTTTTTTTTCAGATGATCCTGCCTCCTGCACCTTTAGGAGTTCGAAAGAGCATGAAAGGAATTTAAAATGCTGATTTCATTTATTTTATCGAATTATGGGAAAAAATATAGTAAGAAACTAATCAATGCTGTTCCAGAACGCAGAAAATGAGTGTAATGATCATTTGAAAAGGTTTTTGATCAACAACGGACCGGATATCGTTTTATCGTTTTTTATAAATAAAATAGAAAAATAGAAACCCAGTAGCAATTAGCTGGTAAATACAATTGTCGAAAGGGCAGATTACGGGTGAAACGGTTCCTATTGACGTGATATGTCACAAGCCACCTAATATAGTAGTCTCACAACTATGGATATACCGTTATATCTTTATTAAGCCGACCAAAGATTATAGATACGAATGTCGCCAGTTCTAAAAAAAGTTCTCATTTCAAAACGCGAAGCTTCGGAATTTGACCTTTTGTGACATTTCTCCATTTGTAACGGAGACTACTAAAGACTCCTGCGCACATCAACAGTTGAAATTCATAATAGAACGTGGAGGCAACTCGTTTGGAGAAACAGGTGTGGTAACACAAGTTCTAATTTACTTTATTTATGTGCATTGTCACACTTGTCCTTTTGTCGGTCAACACTTCGTGTCATTACTGCATAGCGAGGTTGTTTTTATCGAATAATAAGTAGGCTAAACAGGTAAGAATGTATTATGGGATAAACATTGACTAGTATACATATTTGGGAAAGTTCTAAGGTGCAAAGTTAATAGTAATACTACTATTAACTTTGCACCTTAGAACTTTCCTACTAACTTCATTTCTCTAGCCATTAGTTACTGTTACTTTTATCCTGCTCTATTCCACAAATAGGCAAAGGTATCTCCACAAGGGGTGCTAAGACAGGAAACCTCCACGTGCGCCCTTGGCCTGGAGTTCCCTCTCGGATACGTCCGTGGGGAAGACCAGTTTTTCGGGCCGGTTCACCCTGGGATGCGGGCAAAAACTCTTCCTTAGGCACTGTGTGCCTAAGGGGTCTCTTTGCCCGTATGCGAATAGCCTGTCGGGTGGACGCTCCAACGCGTGTCCCTCTGATTAGCAGAGGGCACAGCGGCGGAGCGGACTTGCGGACGGTGAGTAATGGGTAGCTCGCCGTCCGACCAAGGACCAAGCCCGGGTCGGTGGCGCGTCGTGTCGTGTTTCGCGCGTGCCTTCGGGGAGTAGTCAGCAAACTGACCCTTATGGGACCGGGTCGCGGGTTTTTCTTAACCCAGGATACCGTGGCCCCGGAACGTAAAGGGCATCCGAAGGAACACGGGTGGATTTTAGTCAGTAAGAGTCCGACAGTCCCTTCCGCCCCACCCAGGGCGGGAGGCCTCATTTGATGATTTTACCACTTAAAAAAAAAACACAAAACCGTCAAATCTTCCGATCCAGGTCCTATAATGTGAACCACTAATCATTAGTTTTGCTAACTCTTTCCGCCATCACCTACTCATAGGTACGATGTCTGCCGTCTGCCTCTTATACTATATAAACTACTATACTATACTAATATTATAAAGAGGAAAACTTTGTTTGTTTGTAATGAATAGGCTCAAAAACTACTGGTCCGTTTTCAAAAATTCTTTCACCAGTTGAAAGCTGCTTTGGTCCTGAGTGACATAGGCAATAAGGGCGAGCGAAGCCGCTGGGAAAAGCTAGTCTTGGATAACATGTAAAATTGTGTGATAAAAGATTTGTAGATATACCTACATCACATGTGCTGAATAATGCTAAAATAAAGTAATTCCAAAAACGATTGCCGAACTCATAATATCGATAAGTTACAAACATTTTTTCATTTGGGTATCCTCGAAGCCATCGTCCTTCTTCAAGCCGTACATAAACAAAATTAAAATTGAACATAAAAGAGCATCCAATCCGCTCACAGAAAGCCTACATATTCACCTCAATGGTTATCAACGAAAATTAATAAATTAATGTGACAGGTCACCGGCTTCAACCAATGAAATAAGTATTAAAGCTCACAATACCTGAAATATCGATACGATAGTGCCGTTGCGGTCTCAATACAGCCCAATTAGTCTGCACTGCCTTCCGCACGTTTTTGCCCCACACTAATAGGCAAGATCTTGGTTTAAAGACTTTTATATGCCGACATGTTTGAAACAAAAAGTTGAGTTTATGTTTGTCTATGTGGGAGGTTTGTAGCACTGACGGGGCCCCCATAGATGGTCAAACTCCTGTCGGGGTCGCGGGACTATCTAAACAGGTAACCGTAGCTGTACGTAAAGGGCTATCGAAGGAACACTATGGATTTCAGTCAGTCTGACAGTCCTTTGGCTCCTCCAAGGCGGGAGGACACATTTGATGATTTTTCCATGCACACGAAAAAAATGGGTTTGAAGCAGCCATTAGAGTAGATCTTCTGAGCAGTGGTGGCCCAGTGGTATCGGCCTCGACTTGCGAGTTGTAGGTCGTGGGTTCAAACCCCGTCAGGCGCATTACTTTGTGTAATTTATTTCAACACCACTGCTCTCAAAACGGTGAAGGAAAACATCGTGAGGAAACCGGCATGTCCTAGAACCAAAAATTCGAAGACATGTGACATCTACCAATCCGCACTGGGCCCGCGTGGTAGATTACGGCCCACTCCCTCTCTCAGAGAGGAGGCCTGTGTCCCAGCAGTGGGAACATTTATAGGCTGATGGTGGTGATGAAGCCACTCTTGCTAAAGTCAATCTATGTATAGATCATCATCCAGTATATACCGTGGCCCCTCAATGTCTCGATAAGCACGTGCTGTTGATCCCGGCTGTCATTTATAGATGTTTGGCGATACTCGGCGACCACAGACAGCCCTTGGTAAGACTGGTTGTCAGACCTGAACTTTTGAAGCGCCCAGTATCTGGGTTTTGAGATCAGATAGGCGATAGAGATTAAAGGAGGCGACTCCTCATTTAAAATATAGCTATTTTGCGCATCAGTTTGACTGGAAGCCGACATCAACATAGTTTTGAAACAGCTAGACAGAAGATAATAAAAGCGGATGATATATGTGAAATAAACATGAATAGGTGTTTGTATGTCAAGTTTGCGTGATCTTTAGGAACTGAAAGGTCAGTTGAAGTGTTTGTTGACACTCAGTTTTGTTATTGTTAACTAGTGTTGACACTCTAGTTATTGTTCTGACATTTGCATTCGAAAGATATTCTTTGAAGATTATGTCGGTATGCAAGTCTAAGAACGGAATAACTCGTCTATTTTCACTATCCAATAAATTGATCTTCAACTTTTATATTGATACAACAAAGTTCAGACATGATTGTATTTTTTACCACGTTTTTATACACTCACTTTTCTTGTTTGTTTGTCGTTCCGGTTGGACTTTTGCAACTCAATTTTGAGGCACTTCCCGATAAGCTAGCAGGCTGAAATTTTGTACACGCTTTGAGTTCTGATGACAATACATGACTAGGTAAGAAACGTCATAACAAATCCAATATGGCGGCCTCCCCAAGATGGCGGACTGGCTGTTTGAAACCCACCCCCATGATATGGGTATCAAATGAAAGAGTTTGCTGTCAGGAATACGAAAAAAATAGTCACGGGACTTAAATCCAATATGGCGGACGTCCAAGATGGCAGACAGGCTATTTGAAATGCACCCCTGTGATATGGATACCAAATGAAAGGGTTTGCTATCAGGAGTACGAAAAAAATAGTCACGTGACTTAAATCCAATATGGCGGACGTCCAAGATGGTAGACTGGCTGTTTGAAATCCACCCCCGTGATATGGGTATCAAATGAAAGGGTTTGCTGTCAGGAATACGAAAAAAATTGTCATGTGACTTATGCTAGGCTAGGCTATTAATCCAATATGGCGGACGTCCAAGATGGCGGACAGGCTTCGAGGCACTTCCCGATAAGCTAGCAGGCTGAAATTTTCAGGGTAGCTTCAAACCCGATGAACAATGATAAAAATAATAAAATAATTGATAGATTTAAAAAATCTAAAAACCCACGTTTTTAAATGTCCTAAAAAGAAGAAAATAACCCTACGGGGCTGAGAGAGGGGCCACTCAAAACGTGGGGGCGTATCTTTGCAAGTTACACCTACGATCTCACGTCATGTAAATATATCCCATAAATACATAATCCCTTATATTATATACGCCCCCACGTTTTGAGTGGCCCCTCTCTCAGCCCCGTAGGGTTATTTTCTTCTTTTTAGGACATTTAAAAACGTGGGTTTTTAGATTTTTTAAATCTATCAATTTTTGTTAACAGTACCCTTTTTTTTATCGTGGTAAAATCATCAAATGAGTCCTCCCACCCCGGGCAGGGCGGGAGGGACTGTCAGACTCACGAGTTTTCACTCTTTTACTTTACAGCGTCTTTTCAGTATTTACAGCGTTTCTTGTATGAAAAAATGGAACAGCGCCTCTAGTGTGCGAAGAAGGAACTAATTATTTCCTTGAAAATTGTCAATTTGATGCTGTCAAAGTTGCAGTTTACTTTACGTCTGAAATACTGAAAACTCGTGCTAAGGGTACAGCAACAGACACTAGCAGATAATGAAATGGTTGCTATCAAGAATTTTTTTTAGCGATAGGTTCGTGTCTGACCACCATCATAAATCTAGCCTGATGGCAAAGATGTTAACGACGCAGTTAAACACGCTTGCCTAGAAGTAACATAATATTTAATTCAATTCAAATGTGCCTGTACCTAAACGAATTGAAAAAAAATGCTTTGGATCTGGATACCGACAACAATAACATCTGAGTTTTCACGCTTTTGTGACGTAAGGTAAAGGGACTTTGACGTTAATTTTGTAGAAAAAAATAGATTCTCGTGCGTACACTTGAGGCGCTTTTTATCTATCGGTCATAAAAGGTACTTCAAGTAAGTTGCGGTAAAATAATGGAAATCTTTTGCTAAGGCCTCCGATCCTCAAGAATCGTGAGCTCTAAACACCCCTACAGAGAAGTAAGGTATTATGGGCTCGGCTGTTCGGCTCAGCACACAATTACGCAGGTCAAGCGTGCGCGCTCCGTAGTGCCACAATTCACAAAGCTAACGCAGACGACTATATACATACGTATTGCTATTTATTGCGGCTCTTCCTTGAGAAGACAATGCTGTGATGTTGGCTTTGTTATAATTGGTTGTGCTCGTTTTAATTTTCTATGTTTATTAATCAAAACAGAAGTCTTTCTCATTAGTCAGTTTTAAGACATTTTTTTTTGTTTTTTTTTTTTATTGGTTTTTTTCTTGGTCTCAATTGTTATGAGACGCAAGATGGAGTAAGCTCACCCAAATGCACTGTAACTCCTGCTCTGCAGCTACCTCACCATCCCAATTCATGAAGAGTCCAAATACCTACTCGGTGCAACTTACACGTCTTCATCTTCTTCCTCTATACTTTTCTGTCGGGAAGTATAGAGGAACAATACTCATCATCACAGTAGCTACCTGATCCTGTGTTAAATTAAATTCTTCCGAAACAGAGAAGGGCCCAGCAAGCAACCCCACCGAAGACAGACGTAACACCGACCTGGTCGCGTGAGGATCCTCCATATTCAATAGGCATTGATAAACTATATACCCAGTTCCTCACATCCCTAAAGTGGTTACTAAACTAGTTTGTGCCAGCCTTGTATTCCATAAAAACTCCATTTTAGTCCAGGTCAACTCTAGATCTTTTGATTTTCTATGAAAAGAAATCAGCACATCCAAGGCTCTTACCAACTGAGCTCGGTTACTACTGAGCAAACAACTGGTTAGTACCTATGGTACTGTGGTTAATATTTTGCCCGCTGTTGATTTTTCCCATGTTTTTATACACTCACTTTTCTTGTTTGTTTGTTTGTATGTTTGTTTGTTTGTTTGTCGTTCCGGTTGGACTTTTGCAACTCAATTTTGAGGCACTTCCCGATAAGCTAGCAGGCTGAAATTTTGTACACGCTTTGAGTTCTGATGACAATACATGACTAGCTAAGAAACGTCATAACAAATCCAATATGGCGGCCTCCCCAAGATGGCGGACTGGCTGTTTGAAACCCACCCCCATGATATGGGTATCAAATGAAAGGGTTTGCTGTCAGGAATACGAAAAAAATAGTCACGGGACATAAATCCAATATGGCGGACGTCCAAGATGGCAGACAGGCTATTTGAAATGCACCCCTGTGATATGGATATCAAATGAAAGGGTTTGCTATCAGGAGTACGAAAAAAATAGTCACGTGACTTAAATCCAAATGGCGGACGTCCAAGATGGTAGACTGGCTGTTTGAAATCCACCCCCGTGATATGGGTATCAAATGAAAGGGTTTGCTGTCAGGAATACGAAAAAAATAGTCATGTGGCTTATGCTAGGCTAGGCTATTAATCCAATATGGCGGGCGTCCAAGATGGCGGACAGGCTTTGAGGCACTTCCCGATAAGCTAGCAGGCTGAAATTTTCAGGGTAGCTTCAAACCCGATGAACAATGATAAAAATAATAAAATAATTAATAGATTTAAAAAATCTAAAAACCCACGTTTTTAAATGTCCTAAAAAGAAGAAAATAACCCTACGGGGCTGAGAGAGGGGCCACTCAAAACGTGGGGGCGTATCTTTGCAAGTTACACCTACGATCTCACGTCATGTAAATATATCCCATAAATAATCCCTTAAATAATGTACGCCCCCACGTTTTGAGTGGCCCCTCTCTCAGCCCCGTAGGGTTATTTTCTTCTTTTTAGGACATTTAAAAACGTGGGTTTTTAGATTTTTTAAATCTATTAATTATTTCTTTCCAAATTTATTCTTGAGGTTCGCGACTCAGGCGTTAATGCGTATAGTATTTAAAATCTAGGGCAACGTGCGGTCTATCTACCGTAGCGCCTGTAACCAGATCATCAAATGATCTCAAACCTAATGACTTTGTAAAACAGAGCAAGATCCCGTAAACGCAGCATAATTTCCATCCAAAAATTAATCAAGTACCGCAACAATGAACTACAAGGAAACGCACCAACGTGGGAACAGACAGAGCTGTAAGGGGGGTGCCATACGAGTGAGTGTTGCTGGCGCGTTGCGTCGTCACAACACTGACTTGACTTGACTGGCCTGTTGGTCTAGTGGTTAGTGACCCTGACTGCTATGCCGGAGGTCGTGGGTTCGATTCCCACCCAGGACAAATGTTTGTGTGATGAGCACGATCATTTGTTCTGTGTCTGGGTGTAATTTATCTATAATATGTATGTATTTAGAAATATGTAAGTAGGTATGTTTATCAGTTGTCTAGTACCCATAACACAAGCTCTGCTTAGCTTGGGACTAGATGGCGTTGTGTGATAGTTGTGGAATATATTATATTATTATATTATATTACTGTTCAACGCTACGAATTCTACTACCGAGCATCTACTAGGATATCGTAACGCGATTACGCCGCTTATCACTTCTTCACAGCATTAAAAAACCTTAAAACCTTTTAATAATATAAACAATACTGAGCCCAACCGCTCTACTGCGCTGCAACCCTCTCTGCTTCCTCACAGTAGTAGTTCTTCAAAGCACGCGCATTGCGTCACGTCTCAACGCCTCATGTGACATGTAATTTGTACTTGTAGGGTGAGGCCTATGTTCAGCAGTGGATCATCAGTCTTCCGGCTGATGATGACTTGAAGGATGCAACATCACCGCTCCGACATGACACATCGTGTGGCATCCCTCTTAGCTTTAACGTCATAACATAACCGTCGATCCTGTTCACTTAACTGAGGCGTACGCGCTTAGAAGCGTTCTTGAAATATGCAAAGCGTACTCACGACCGACCCGCGTAATAGCGCGTGACATGCTCGCAGCAAAACTTCAGCTTTAAGCTATGAACGAAAATCTAGATTCTAGAGTCTCATCGTGCCGCCCATACATTACGAGCTATTCTTTGATGATACACTTAAAGTTGAATCGGGTAATGGCTTTTTAAAATATGGAAGGATTTATAAATTGTGGCAGAGCTCTTTCGAGGTTGTCGTAATATTATCATTAGCGATTTAATGATACAGCAAGAATCTAAGAATATACGTAAAATAATTTGGATATCTATTGGTGATTTAGTCATTCAAAGCCAGTATTTACCTGTTGCTGGGTGGTACGCAGGCCTCACTTTTCAGGTGTCGTAGTAATAGTATTAATTCAAAGCTTTTAAGACATTTATTTCAGGAAGTCATCCAGATGTTAACATTACAAAGGCATAACGACAGACTAAACTAATGAGCTCCAACAGAAAACTAGACCACAGCCTGTCATCCGCCACACAGTAAACCAAGGAAGTACAATAAATCGTAGGACATAAATAAGTAAAGAGCAAAGTTCTCGTTTGTATCACGCACGGCGCGGCGTGGGTGCCTCGGTACCTCTCGCCGATATGTCTCGGATATAAAACAAATAGCGAGGCTGCGTCGGCGCTGCGTGAATCGTGACAAGCCCGCACACCCGGCGCGGGACCACGACTGTGGGGATACTGGGTGCTAGCTATTGTAGGCTATGATCTAGTGTCGGCTGTAACGTTATAAAGATTCGCGAGGAAGGTAGTCTGGGAATATTGTTCCGACGTGATTTTATGCAAATAACTAGCTTTTATCCACAACTTCGCTTGTTCTGTCCCCAATTTCTCCTCATTCTAAATTATAGGGCCTATAACCGCTTTCAGGGTTCCATCTATCTCTGTACCAAAATTCATTAAAATCAATCCTAAAGGTAAAGCCTGAAAGCGTCATCATCACATTAGCCGCAAGACTTCCAATGCTGAATGTCGCGCTATGTGGCCTTCCCACTGCTACACTTACTAATTCGTTGGGCTATGTCGGCACCTTTGTTTCGTCTACAAACCTTCTCATTTCTGAGTCGATCATGCTGAGAGACTCCAAGCATAGCCATTTCCATAGCTCGTTGGGCTATCTAGAGCTTATTTACTAATGAGGCCTATAGTAAGAGACAAACTGAAAGCGTAACAAACAGAAAACAAAATGCAATCTTATAGGTACCTATTTTCATTTCTCTTCATGCCAAAATCGAAACATTAGTTTGAGATCTTCAAAAACATAAGACCACGGGAATAATACGATAATACAGATGTGTTCCTCCCTTTAATCTCCTATAGGACCACTTTTTTCTTTCTTTCATCTATAGGACCACTTCACAGATACGGGCAAGTACCAAGTCTTATAGGTTTATCCGGTCAGTCATCCGGGCACTAACTACTTCCTGTTAAGCCCTTTGATGTCGTTAATGCACAGCCTCATATGATAGTCTGAGTTTAGAAGGATAGGATACTCGCTTATCTATCCCCTTTAATCTGAGAGGCATATAAGATGATTCAATGAAGTCTCGTAATTCGGAAGAGTATAGTACTTGTAAAACAACCAAGATAGTTTTACTTTGAACAATACGGGTCAAAACGAATTTCATAGATTTTATTCACGACACGTAATTCTTAAAATCACCAGTTCAACACATTTTCCCACGTTTTTATACACTCACTTTTCTTGTTTGTTTGTTTGTTTGTTTGTTTGTCGTTCCGGTTGGACTTTTGCAACTCAATTTTGAGGCACTTCCCGATAAGCTAGCAGGCTGAAATTTTGTACACGCTTTGAGTTCTGATGACAATACATGACTAGCTAAGAAACGTCATAACAAATCCAATATGGCGGCCTCCCCAAGATGGCGGACTGGCTGTTTGAAACCCACCCCCATGATATGGGCATCAAATGAAAGGATTTGCTGTCAGGAATACGAAAAAAATAGTCACGGGACTTAAGTCCAATATGGCGGACGTCCAAGATGCCAGAGAGGCTATTTGAAATGCACCCCTGTGATATGGATATCAAATGAAAGGGTTTGCTATCAGGAGTACGAAAAAAATAGTCACGTGACTTAAATCCAATATGGCGGACGTCCAAGATGGTAGACTGGCTGTTTGAAATCCACCCCCGTGATATGGGTATCAAATGAAAGGGTTTGCTGTCAGGAATACGAAAAAAATAGTCATGTGGCTTATGCTAGGCTAGGCTATTAATCCAATATGGCGGACGCCCAAGATGGCGGACAGGCTTTGAGGCACTTCCCGATAAGCTAGCAGGCTGAAATTTTCAGTGTAGCTTCAAACCCGATGAACAATGATAAAAATAATAAAATAATTAATAGATTTAAAAAATCTAAAAACCCACGTTTTTAAATGTCCTAAAAAGAAGAAAATAACCCTACGGGGCTGAGAGAGGGGCCACTCAAAACGTGGGGGCGTATCTTTGCAAGTTACACCTACGATCTCACGTCATGTAAATATGTCCCATAAATAATCCCTTATATAATATACGCCCCCACGTTTTGAGTGGCCCCTCTCTCAGCCCCGTAGGGTTATTTTCTTCTTTTTAGGACATTTAAAAACGTGGGTTTTTAGATTTTTTAATTTAAGTATGAAATAGCTTTTTTAATAACCCTTATTACATTACCGCGCTGGGAGTCCCGTAACGTAATCACGATAAGATATATGCCCAATTTTTGGTACTTACTTTATAGTTTGGGAGTCAACATCTCTTGTACCAAATCTACATGCAAAAAAAAGCAAAACGCATATCGTAAAAAGAAGATTTGGACACGAAATGATCAGAAACATTTCTACCATCGGACATCTAGGCACATTGCAAATTAACAACCTTACCTAGTTTCCACTTAATGCTTCTGTGTCTGTGTTTCCGAATGTAATACAACCCGTATCTTAGTCTAAGTAAGGTCACACCTCCGTCGATTTTGTCTCTGGCACCTGTGACCTAGAATCAAGAGCACACCCAATCTGATCAAAATTGTTTTTTTTTCAAAAAGTATTAACCAAAAAGTTTCAATCAGATTGTCTTAATTACATCCTAAAGCACGCTTTATTATCTCAACAAATTCTAAACACTAGCTTAACAAATTATTATCTTTGATATCGTATGTAGCAGGCAAGTCCGAAGCAGTAAATAAAATAAATTAATAAGCTCACCACTCGGTAGTTAGGTTTGTCTTATCGTAGGCTGCGTCTGCGCACAAAATACGACTGGCTGGTGCGCCCGGGGCCTAAATAAAATAATATTTATTTAATTTACCGAGATGTTTATCTGTTAACGTTACTGTTCCATGCAATATGGGCTTTATTGTATTGTGATCTTCGTTTTTGATGTCAATGGTTTTAATTTTAAGGATATTTTGCTGTTAATGAGTATTATTGGTTTTGTGACCTTTAAGTTCAGAGAAAACTTCTACATTTAATGCGTGTGTTAAACCCCAATTTTCATATAGGCAAATTGTGCGATGGTTTTCGTATTTTCCGAATTTCTGATTTCCTAGATAGACTTTTTTTTATATTTGTAGATAGTATTTGTTCATAATTCTCATTTTTAAGCACCATCCACAGTTCCACACCTTTATTTTCTTTAAGTACCTAAATAATACCGTATGGCCGGCCACAGTTTACAGTGCACAATCTTTACCTAGATGATAGTGCCGCAACCTAGTGCCGAAACAAATTGTGCTTAAGTGAACCCAAAAATATTAAAGATCGACAAAATATCTCTATCAACATACTTTAATTTTATCCCAACTATTTTCCCAGCCTAGCTTCAATTAAAGCCTACATCGAGCGAGTTGCGCGTGCATCGATGGGCGATAGCGCAAAAGGGCGTAGAGGGCGGCGCGCACACACTCAGGACGCCCACGCTCCACGCTCCACTGCGCCTGCGACTAATAAACGCAGTTATGACGCCGTATTACCATACTAAGATAGACAGGGAAAGTTTTTGTTTAATATCTGTGTAAAATCTACTATCTATGGGAAGTGGGAGGGGTCTTTTATGATGTGTTTTGTTTGTGTGCCTATGATTTATGGTGTCGATGGAACTTGTAAATATTTACTTATTTAAGTACATTTACTTTGTGCAATGGTGTCTCGCGTTTTTACAATAACACACAAGCAGTGACGGATTAACCCTTAATCAAATTAAGCAATTGCTTAGGGCATCCCGCCGCAGCAGAAGAAGCAAAAAAAATACGTCCTTAAGTCATCACGTCTCACTCTCACGTCATCAAAAACTTACTGAAAAATAAGGGTAGATACTACCGTGGATAGTGGGAAATGCTCACGGCAAAGGATGTCGCGAGGCGATTTGCGGTCACCGTAGGCGCGGGCTTGCGGATGGCGAGTAATGGGTGACTCGCCGTCCTATCATGGACCGTTCCCGGGTCGACGGCGAGTCGTGTTCCACGCACACCTCAAAGAGCTGTCAGCAAACTGACGGTTCCTCCCTTTAGAGTGCGAAAGATTGCCGGAGTCGCGGGACTATCTCATTAAGTAACCGTAATCCTGGAAAGTAAAGGGCTATTGAAGGATCACCGTAGATTTTAGCCAGTACAAGTCTGACAGTCCCTCCCGTCCCGCCTTGGGCGGGAGGACCCATTGATCTTTTTAACCACAAAAAAAACCCGTGCATAGGGGGGCACCAAAGGCTATAATTGCTTAGGGCATAAAGTAGTCTTAATACGTCACTGCACACAGGCGAAGACGCTGGCAACAGTTAGTATTGCATTTATTCGGTATCTATTGCTTAGGTACTGCTAAAGTTATTAAAAGCGACAATAGCCCAAAGGATACGTTCCTAACTGGTAATAGAGAGGTCGTAAGTTCACGCCCTGGCCCGTTGAACTATTATTGTGGACTATTTTCTTGAAGATAAATTGAGCTGATACACAAATTATTCTAAAGGTAATCACAACAATTTTCTCTTTAAATTGCTAAAGCTTTACAAAGTTAAACCTGTTATGTTCTACAAGCTACCTAACAGTACCTTACCTACAGTAACAGTTACTCAAAAAAAATAATGATCAAGTTGTCCTCGAAATGTATCTGCTAAGCAGGGTTTGTAAGGATAAATAATTATCATTAATACAATTATCTCGACATTAACAAAAATCATTGTCACTCTTCGTGTAAAAAAACGCGATTTGCCGCTTCCTCTTGTTAGCGTTTTAATAAACTCAAAGAGAATTTGAATGTTTAATAATACTTAACACATGTTATTTTATAGTTACATATTTTTTTTAATGTCTGTGTTCGCGTTATTAGATTATGGTATTGACTCATCTGTTATTCACTAAGAAACTTCTAGCTTATCTGTGCTTCAATCGAACGTTGATTGGTTGAGGGAACTTCCGTCGGAGACTTTTGACAGGAAGCAACGCGAACACAGCCATAGCGATTCATTCGACATTTTGGAGAAGATTGGTGTCTTACTGATTTTGTTAACATTTGCGAAATGGAAACTGTATTTGGAGAGGATTAACGAATTGGGGAAATACAAGGATATTAACATAAACTGCAGTCTCATTTCTGACCTAATAACAGGTCAGAAGTGGGATAACACCGAAACACGGAACGATTTTGGTGGAAACTACGCTCACTACAGTGAAGTAAAAAGGAAATAAAAACATGCCAAGTCAACGATCGCGGAAACGCGTAAGGGACTCTAAGGACTCCAGCAGTGAATCAGAGTCGTCCCCAGAGAGCCGACGCAGTCGCAGAGCCCGACGCAAGCATTCTCGGCGCAAGAGTGCGCGGCGAGAAAAGGACAGAAGGCGTCGTTACCAAACTCCTGAATTACTCGTGGGAGAGGACCCGGCAGAACAATCGCAAGCCGGAACAAGCAGTCAGCGCTGCGAGGAGCGCCCAAGTGCACCAGCTGCTCCTGATCTCGACGCATTACCATTGCCAAGTAACCAATCCACTATTTTAGATTCTAGTTTCACAGACGTTCTTAGAGAACTTGTTAAATCTATCCGTACGGATGGAAATTCTGAACGTTATCCGACTTTAAATGTTGTACCTGAATTTGACCCGACCAAGCGGAATCAGAGTATTGATGTATGGATTACTAAAGTAAACGAATGTGCGAAGATTTATAATTGGACAGAACGGCAAATAATTCATTATGCTTGAACCGCTGTTGATTTGTAAAGCCGCCATGGGCCATAATCAAAATTTCAAATATGTTTATTAATGTGATTATAATTATTACAAGACAAGTATTCTAAGTTAGTATATTAAAATAACAGATAGTGATGATATTCTAAGTCATACTAACATAACTGGTAGTTATTATATTGTAAGAAATATTAAAAGAACAGTTAGTAATTATTATTCTAAGTGATATTAAAATAACAATAATGAAAGTTGTTGATTATTTCGAGATTGTCATATTCATTTGTTCATTGTTTATTTCATAACCGGTATATTGTAAACGCTAAACACTATGTACTATTCAGGAAACTGTAAAAAGCAATGTTGTATCAAAACCTTTATGTACTTTAAATAAAACTTTTGTTGTTAATTAAAATATTAGTCCTTCCACGGGACGTGAAAGTGTCAGGAAAGGCCGACTGTTAGCGTTTTAATAAACTCAAAGAGAATTTAAATGTTTAATAATACTTAACACATGTTATTTTATAGTTACATATTTTTTTTTAATGTCTATGTTCGCGTTATTAGATTATGGTATTGACTCATCTGTTATTCACTAAGAAACTTCTAGCTTATCTGTGCTTCAATCGAACGTTGATTGGTTGAGGGAACTTCCGTCGGAGACTTTTGACAGGAAGCAACGCGAACACAGCCATAGCGACTCATTCGACATTTTGGAGAAGATTGGTGTCTTACTGATTTTGTTAACATTTGCGAAATGAAAACTGTATTTGGAGAGGATTAACGAATTGGGGAAATACAAGGATATTAACATAAACTGCAGTCTCATTTAATAACAATCTGAAGATACAAAAATGCCACAAACATTGTGTTTAATCAACAAAGTTAGTTTAGGTTTTTGAATGCTCTTCACTAAAGTAAAGCCTCCTGCAGACACACGCGATTAATCGCGCTGCGACAACGAGCCAAGCTAATTTCCACTCTAAAAATACTGTGAATGGACCGCGACATGTCGCCCCGCGCGATGAATCGCGTGTGTCTGCAGGAGGCTTAATGCTTAGTACTTTACTTACTCGAATGTTAGTTACGAAGAATAAATTTGAGCCGAATTCGAGTGCATTAAAATAAAAAAGCGACTTGAGGCAAAATATGGAGATCACATTTTCAAGGAAAATACATATTATACATATTGGTAATTTTATAAGATAGTGTTGCAAATAGGTCTAAACCATCGACAGAAGAAAATTAAGAAGATTTTTTTTTATAGTTGCATAATCATCAAATCAGTCCCCGCCCAAAGCGGGACGGGACGGGAGCGTCTGTGAAACTTTTATTGACTAAAATCCACGGTGATCCTTCAACAGCCCTTTACGTTCCAGGGTCACGGTTACCTGACAAGTCAGCCCCGCGACCCCGGCAGGCAAATTAAGAAGGTGCCCCTACAAATTAAGTAAGAGACCACCAAATAATGTGTTTTGACACTTATTTTTAAAACTAGCTGCCGTATATTAATAGTTTTAGCAGTGAAGCCAACACAGCTCGCTGCCCCATTGTGGACCAATTAGTTGGTCGCGAGCTTCTATTTGCAGAGGCCATTTAACCGCCAATTTAAACCTCCATTTGGTCTCACTAATCTAATAACATTTATTTTTCTGACTTCTTTAGTAATGTAAATTAAGAACTGGGTAGTTTTCTAACGCTTAGCGCACGTTTAATTTTTAAGCTATTGCATAGCTTTTATAGCGGGCTCTGAGCGCGGCGCGGCGCGGCGACCGAATCAAAAAAATTCCAAAAACCTAACGAAAATACCTGACACCACGCATCGTCTAACATCGTTTCAGTTTGGGAGGGGAAACTTTGGCAATCATAAAAATATCCGTCATAAAAACAATTTACTTTTTCTTGCTGATTCTAAACGGCCAGCTACAAAAGGAGTTTTAACAATGAAACCTACTTATAAAATTCTCCTACAACAAAGAAGTTCTTTATTACAGTACCTAGTGCACCACAAATATTTTAAATAAATTATATTCTCGTTAAATATACGCGGTAGGCGATTTTATTCTTTTAAAATAAAAAAAAAATATTATGCAACAGCTTCACCTCGACAGTCTCCGAGTGCCACATGTATTTTTTTGTACTTTCATTTATTTTTTAGGGTTCAACGGTCTCCGTCTGTCTGTCCGTCTATCACCAAGCTGTTTCTCATGAACCGTGATGGTTAGACCGTTGTTGAATAAAGTAAATAATTAAGGGGGCGCCCATACAACAAACGTATATTTTTACATCCTCTGTAGTTGTGAGTATTCAATCGAAAAACTGG
The DNA here is from genome assembly GCA_950005045.1 of Agrotis exclamationis. Classification (NCBI taxonomy): domain Eukaryota; kingdom Metazoa; phylum Arthropoda; class Insecta; order Lepidoptera; family Noctuidae; genus Agrotis; species Agrotis exclamationis. The sequence goes on along the minus strand of OX465424.1, from coordinate 16,006,484 downwards.
TTATTGTCTAACTATTTTACCGGTATCGTGGTACCCAGAAATTAGCCATCAACGAAACCACACCAGCACCAACCAGCAACTAGCTGATCTCCACAACCCAGTCCATTCGCTTCATCTAAAGCCGGGTCCAGACTGGTGTATCGTGTAATGTAATCCACCGCGTAATGTTACACCGTACACGAATTCTACGTGTGGACGGCACTACGAGCCGTACATGTATGCTCGTAGTGTCTGTTGTGACATCACTAATTAAGCTAAGTTATTAGTTAGTATGTACATACACCACTATTGATTGTCTATGAATATTATTATCTATGCTTCCGGTCGTTCATTATGTCACTGTACCGGAACGCATAAGTCTGTGCTCCTGCGAACCTCTGTCTGGCTGACATTAAAATAAGACTAAAAGCAAGTAAGAAGTAAGGTAAAGAGGGCAACCGCCGAATCCAACTCGGTTGGGCAGCGTTCGGGAAACTACGCAATGTCTTTTCGTCCGACATACCTCAGTGCCTCAAGACGAAAGTCTTCAACCAATGTGTGTTACCACTGATGACTAACGGCACCGAAACGTGGTCTTTCACTATCGGCCTCATCTCAAAGCTCAAAGTCGCTCAACGAGCTATGGAGAGGGCTATGCTCGGTGTTTCTCTACGTGATCGAATCCGAAATGAGGAGATCCGTAGAAGAACTAAAGTCACCGATATAGCCCACCGGATTAGCAAGCTGAAGTGGCAATGGGTAGGCTATATTGCTCGCAGAGCAGATGGCCGATGGGGTCGAAAAGTGCTAGAGTGGAGACCGCGGACTAGCAAGCGCAGCGTAGGACGTCCAGCAACGAGATGGACAGACGACCTTATAAAGGTCGCCGGAAGACGCTGGATGCAGGTCGCTTCCAACCGGTATACTTATGTGGAGATCTAACGGGGAGGCCTATGTTCAGCAGTGGACGTCCTATAGCTGAGATGATGATGATGATGAAAAGCAAGTATCTTTTATTCACCTACATAACATAACAGTGTCGTCTACACAATCTAGTTCAACTGGAAACCGAACTCAACACTATTTAAAAAAAAATGATGCTTGCCTCCTCCCACAGAGAGAAGGCCTGGGTCCCAGCAGTCGGAACATTGGATGTTTATGATATTGCAGAGCGCATATTCCCTTATTCTTTTTTTTAATAAAATTTTGCCTCACACTAGAAATTTCTCCTGTATCGTGGGTGCGTTTACAAACAGAAACTCACATACACAAACAGCCAGACCCAGAACGAATACTTGCAGATCATACAAATATTTGTTCCGTGCGGGGATCGAACACGCGACACGTTATACATCAGTCGATCGCTCAGCCACTGTGCCAACCGTGTCGTCGTATTCATTTCTACTAGTCAAGATTTTTCTAATAAATTGTGCAGGTTATTTGAAGCTATAGAAAACAGGTACCTAATAAAAGAAAACCGATACCAATTATTAAGTGAAAAGTAAAATGAGCGTCGAGATTAATTATTAGAGAGGAATTCCGGGAAAACAGGGTTCCATTACCTTCGGTGAAATAACTGCCGCGTTTGTTGTATTGAATTCTTTACAGTGCCTTTAGAAAAAAGAAAACTCAGAGAAAATTTTATTTATAATAAATTTTCAAGGAAATCTGCAAAAGCATAACTTTGCTGCTTTAATTAATTTTTTGCTTTTGAAGTTTTAAAATTACTTAAAAAAGATTGATTTTCTACTGTATGAATTTTGACCTCAGGCATTATGCGACGCGCTGGCGAGTAATGGGTGCCTCGCCGTCTGATCATGGCCCATGCCAGGGTCGATGGCGCGTCGTGTTCCACGCGCGCCTCAAAGAGCTGTCAGCAAACTGACGGGGGCCTCCTTAGAAGGCCAAAGCCTGCCAGGGTCGCGAGACTATCTTATCAGGTAACCGTACTGGAACGTAAAGGGCTATTGAATAACATCGTGGATTTTAGTCAGTACCAGTCTGACAGTTCCTCCCGTCAAGCCCTGGGTGGGAAGACTCATTTGATGATTTTAGCAGGTAATAAAAAAGATACTACATGACTATGATAAGAACAGAAAAAGTGATGCTACAATATTATAGCGACGACATGCTTTGTTGCACTTGAAAACTGTTAACTAAACAATAAATAATTATAATGGAAATAACATGAACATGAAAATAAAGTCGGTAATAACGAAAATATTACCCACTAGCTTTTACCAGCGGCTTTGACCAAAGCAGCTAGTGAAAGAATTTTTGAAATAGGTTTTTGCAGTAGTTTTTGAGTTTATTCATTACAAACACACAAAAATACAAATCTTTCCTCTTTATAATATTGGTGTAGCCTATAATTGATTTGCACCCAGTATTTATTGCTAAACGTATTTTTCAAGCGACAGATGGAGGTCATTGACGTCTTTCTTCTTATCTTGGTGGCTTAATACCTACTACACACATATATATGTAGCACACATAGCAACTGAAAATAGACTTTTGCTTTTTACCCATTACTAAGACAATTTACGTACAATTTAAAATCATATTAAGTTAACAGGGATAATGAAACAATTTGTTTATTTTCAAGTTTTTTAATGTAAGTAATAGTCGTGAAGATCCATTATAATGAAGGACCTATTAGACAAAAGCTATTTGTTTTTTCAATTATTTTTATAGATGTCCGTTAAAATTACGAGTCTTTACAGAAGGATATGGGTCGGTGATCGTGGTCGTAAAAAAGTTAATTTATCTTATTTAAATTGGCAATTATTTACAACTCTATTAGGCTAGGAGTCCATGACAGGAACATCCAGCTGTACTATTGTTTAATTGACTAAATGTAAACTAACAAGAAGGTTTGCCGTAATTATCATTGAAATTGAATTAGTACAAATGCTTTGTTTAAGAATTAATTGATGAGATAAAATTAAATTAAGATCTCTTAGACCAACATATAATTGTTTTTCTACGAGGACACTCCGACGAATGCAATAGTACATTTTTTAATTATTTTTTATTTAATCTCAATTAATTAATTAATTTAGGCTCAATTAATGTATTATATGTATTTTAAATCAAGAATTTTACATTATGTTATCGCATCACAATTCTTAAAATATATTTTATAGAGACATTCATTAGTACTTAGTAGTCATTTATAATCTAACGGTGCATCCACACCGCCGGTAACATTTGTAGCTCAACGTTTCCAAATGTTGCTCGGTAACATCCGCCAACAAAATGTTACTAAGTGTTGACGTGTTACTGTAAGTCGAGTAACGTTGCTCAACATTCGGTAACATCCGCCAACATTTTACTAAGTGTTGACGTGGTCGAGTAACGTTGCTCAACATTCGGTAACAAAGTTACCCCCATTATCTAACAATGTTGCCGATTGTTGAGCAACGTTACTCGACATACGGCAACATTATTTTGTTGTCGGATGTTACTGCGGTGTGGATGAGTAACAATCAACAAATAGTAACAAGGAGCCACAAAAGTTACCGAATGTTGTCGAATGTTACCGTGTTGCCTTTTGTTGCTCCACAAATGTTACCGGCGGTGTGGATGCACCGTAATCACACAAAAAAAAAAATGTAACCGCCTTCAAAAACAACCACAAAAAAGGGTAAAATAACCTACAAAATAACTTTTCTTTCAGAAGTCGGTGCCTTTGTTTTTTTTCATTTCATTGTTTTTTTGCCACCGACTTCTGAAAGAAAAGTTATTTTGTAGGTTATTTTACCCTTTTTTGTGGTTGTTTTTGAAGGCGGTTACATTTTTTTTTTAAAAAGTTTTTTATTTTACTCTTTTTAGTTTAAATATTCAACTCAAGTTCTTGTCAAATAAATCGGACTTGTAGTTCCAGAGATATGCGAACACAAACTAAATCAGTCGATGCCTTCTCCAAGCCGTTGAGGAGTTGTACCTTCCATCATCAGCTCATCCACCTGAGATGATGATTATCAGATGCAAATACTTGAACAGCTTTAGAAAATATATGAAAATGGTACTATGTGCCTATAAAATTTGAAGGTTGCCCTCGATTTCCCTGGGATTCCATCATCAGATCCTGACCTGATGATCATGGGACCAATTGGAAAGTATACCCTTTCAAACAAAAGAAAAATCTTCCAAATCGGTCCAGGCGTCTTCGAGAAATCGGGGAACATACATAAAAAAAAAAAAAAAAAAAAAAAAAAAAAAAAGATTCCGACGAATTGAGAACCTCCTCCTTTTTTTGAAGTCGGTTAAAAATAGAGAAATACTTAGTATATTGTATTGTCAGATTTAGACTTGGACATTAGGTATCGTTTTGTATTGTCAAATTTGGACTTTGACATTAGGTATCGTTTTGTATTGTCAAATTTGGACTTGGACATTCGGTTGGTATTAGACATTAGGTATTAGGATCAGATTTGGATATTAGGTATTATTATGACTGTATATTGTTTTGACTTAAAATTAGAGAATAAAAACCAAATATCCATCATAATATTTATAATTTTCTTTTACTTTCCCTTACCTGTCTTGTGTCTACTGTCTCTTATTCTATAGTAATTTTGTCAGTGAAAACTTATAAACGGCTTTTTTCACTAATGTTCAAATATTTTATACCTATTCTAAGTTTTCTAAACGTAATAAAATAAAATAATGAGGTGTATCTTATGATTTTAGACGTAAGTGATAACATTTAGGTATAACCGTACATCTTGACTTAAAATATTTTTACAGCAACACTTAGAAACAAATAAAAGTTATTACAACAAATCACAGCAATTCACAAAACGGTTCCACTTTTCAGCCAATACGCGAAAGTACTAAAACGTTAACCAAAAAAAAGAATAAAATAAAGCTTCATTATAACCTTGTTAAAGAAAGATACATGCTGGCCATAAAAGTCGTTAGCGTTTAAATTGCGAAGCGGCTGCACCGACCGAACGCGCCATTACCCGGGTTTGTACCATTCTGCAACAATTAGCTGATCTATGGACCAGTTTATAGTTTCGCGCGCTTTTATTCGACTACATCTATATATCCTGTTATTGCCCATAAATGCTCACTATTGAACAAATTAATGTTCTCTTCTCCTTGAGAGAAAGGTAAACTATTATCGCCAATGATTTATCGCCACACATTATCACGAAACGTATCTAAAAATCCTAACGTTAGATCTCGGCTAGGAAATATTGCCTGCCATTTTATACCCTCTAACTAGACAGTCTGAGCCTTTAAACTATCAAGACATCACGTTTTTGTGTGTTATGTGGTGTGAAAATTATTGTAAGAAACCTCTTGGTGCCTTTACAAAACTTTGAACAAAGAAGTTCCAAGTCCGTGGTATGTTTTCACTTTGTATGACGATATGTTTTCTTGAACAAGGAAGTGTTAATGTTTATCTTCAACTTTTCCTTGTCTCTATCTGAAAATTTCAGAAGATAATAATTGCTTGGAATGTTGTAGAATAAGTTACCTACAGAAACTTCTATAGATCACAGTTCTATTGAAAGATATAGTTTATATATATAAAGATATAGTTTTACTAACATTGAGTTCTAAAGAGCTGCGTATTACTTTAAAAGAACTATAATGTATTAAGAAAAGTGAACACACCTAACTGCAAAACCTTTATTAGCACAAAGCATCAACTACCCCAGTACAAATAGAAAAAAAACCGGCCAAGTGCGAGTTGGACTCGCGTGAAGAGGGTTCCGTACGATGTTACCTTTCACGTTTTTTTTTAAATCTGACCCAAATTGGTACGCACAATATTGAGTGATTTACCATGTTATTTTAATATCATGGACTTCTTATAGGTTTTCCTATAATCTATAAGTAGAAAACTAATTTCTGTATTTAAAAAAAAAATTGGTTCAGTAGTTTCGGAGATAAGGGGGGGGAATGGTCAAATTTCGTCTATTTTCTTGAATAACTTGGAAACTATTTATTTTAAAAATACAAAAAAAATATATTTAAGATTGTCTCAACAAGACCTTTCATTTCATATGTCACACGATGCAGTTTTCAATTTTTTTTTTAATTTTCCCCTTCTCCCCCAAAAATTACCTCCCATATACAGATATGGACTTCTTATAGGTTATCCTATAATCTATAAGTAGAAAACTAATTCCTGTATTTTTTTCAAAATTTTAGGTTCAGTAGTTTCGGAGATAAGGGGGGGGGGAATGGTCAAGCTTCGTCTATTTTTTTTGAATAACTTAGAAACCATTTATTTTAAAATTACAAAAAAAATACTTTTAAGTTTGTCTCAGCAATACCTGTCATTTGATATGTCACACGATTCACTTTTCAAATATATTTTTTTAAATTTTCCCCTTCCCCCCCCCAAAAATTACCTCCCATATACAGATATGGACTTCTTATAGGTTTTCCTATAATCTATTAGTAGAAAACTAATTACTGTATTTTTTTCAAAATTTTAGGTTCAGTAGTTTCGGAGATAAGAGGGGAGGAATGGTCAAACATCGTCTATTTTTTTTGAATAACTTGGAAACCATTTATTTTAAAATTACAAAAAAAATACATTTAAGATTGCCTCAACAAGACATTTCATTTGATATGTCACACGATGCAGTTTTCAAAACTTTTTTTTTCATTTTCCCCTCCCCCCCCAAAAAATACCTCCCACATACAGATTTCATCTATTCACGTCACACCTCTGTGCTTGGGTCACAGGAATTGATATGTGTACCAAATTACAACCCAATCGGTCTAGTAGATTCGGAGATAATTGACTGTAAGCGACAGACAGACGGACACACGAGTGATCCTATAAGGGTTCCGTTTTTGTATTCGGACGTACGGAACCCTAAAAACCCGCCACCCAAACAGTTGTTTTACCAAAATGCAATCTTAAGCCTAGTCGCTTTTCCAACGCAGCGGTTATCTGTAATAAAACTTCGTTACATAGACAACTCGTATTATTTTCGATTCTCTGTCGGTGTCCGTAATAATCGACATCGAATCATAGTGCGTTGGAAAACATCGACTTTGGAATCCCGTTGTTGCAGAGACAGGCAACACTAGAAAGTAAACAAAAAGAAAAAAATGTTCATTGGCACAGGCCACAAGGGACACTTCGATCAACGTCTTCGACTATAAAGATAACACGCCGAATACACAACCCAACTTTAAAAAAAAGCTTTTAAAAGCAAAGACCTGAAATAAAAGGAAGGAAGAAATGAAATACCTAATTCAGTGGTCAAATTTTCTAAGTAAATACATACAATATTTACATAAACTCACGCCTTTTACCCATGGGGATAGGCAGAAACTACAGAGCTCCACCTACTACGATCCTTACATTCTTGCGATATTCTAAGTAATGAAACTTAATATACCTAATGTGTTGTAGCTTTTTAAGAATGTCCTAAAAATGTTGTTGACCACTGCAAGTTAAGATTGCTGTCATCAAGAAAGTTAGTTGTTCGTCATCTGGCCATCAGTATCGCTTTAGTAAACTCGGCTTTGTCCCAACGAAGATATTTATTTAGATATGAAACACTAGCTATACGTATGAGTATCAAATCTAATAAGTAAATAACTTTTGTCGTTATAAGGTAACCCTAACTCTAAGCAAATAGCATAAAATGTAAACCATTTTGTTACCTACCTTAACAATTTTTTATTTCTTTGGATTTGTGTTTTCTTTGCAGACCCCAAAGAAAACACCGGACAGAAGAAATGTTCTCTAAATCTGAGGCTTAATTAAGAATGAGTCATCAAATCATGACTCATAATTTCGAACCCCACTTTGAAATTATGAGTCATGATTTTATGACTAATAGTGCAAAGACACAAAGTGAGTGACGGTGCTATCAAAGTTTTAAAGCTTGCCCTTATAACCTATTTCTTAATTATTTCAGGGTTTGACCAGTCTGCTGCCTTTATGCGCGGTAATATTTCCTTGTACTCCTGTCTCCACTGCAAAAATACAACAGTCTACAGTTTTACATAACATCACGCATGCAATCTTCAAAGGATTGGACAAAAGTATCAAATTTTTTAACCCACATTTCGGGAGTTATGTTTAAGTACCTTGTAATAGGGACGAGCTTAATGCCATCAACCGTTCACAAATTCAACAAGTCTGTTGTTGCTACTGGAAAATTCCGTATGAAAAACACAGTAACACTAATTCCCGGCGCTTGCGACCACTAGTGCAATGAGACAGATATTGTATAAGCAGCCATGTACCATAGCTATCCAAATACATAAGTTTTTAGTTGTCCGAAAAGGTGGACAGACGATCTGATGAAGACCACATCGTGCTGGATGTTAACCGCTTCCAACCGTTTCTATTGGGCAGTGGACGTCCTGCGGCTGATATGATGATGATGGTGTCTTTAGCTCTCTGTCCGATCTATAAGAGCATCCTCAGGTAGAAACCACCCACAGCACCAGGGTTTTTTTTAACAGACTTCCTAAAGGAGGAGGTTCTCAATTCAGATGTCTATTTTTTATGCTTGTTCAGGCATAACTCCTTCGTTTACCAACCGATTTGAAAAATTCTTTTTTTGTTGGAAAGGGTATAGGGTATAAGGTTAAAGTCGGTGACAAAAAGGCAATGAAATAAAGTCACCGACTTTCAAAAGAAAAGTTTTTTGTAGGTTATTTTGAACTTTTGTGGTTGTTTTTTTTTTAATTTAACGATGACTTTTGACCACTATCTCGCCTGATGGTAAGCGATGATGAGTTCGCCTGATGGTAAGCGATGATGAGTTCGCCAGTGAAGCGCGCTAGAAGTAACGTATTCACTCTTGACTTAAGACCTCAAAATTGTGGTCGCGGGACTTATCTCATTACCGTGACCCCGGAACATAAAGGGCTATTGAAGGACACCGTGGATTTTAGTCAGTACAAGTCTGACAGTCCCTCCCGCCCTGCCCGGGGTGGGAGGACTCATTTGATGATTTTACCACGATAAAAAAAAAAAAAAAAAAAAAAAAAAAAGACCTCAAAATTGTAGTTATCAGGAAATACAGAATGCAGCAGAGATTTTTTTTACGTGGTAAAATCATCGATTGAGTCCTCCCACCTAGGGCAGGACGGGAGGGACTGTCAGATTTGTATTGACTAAAATCCACGGTGTCCTTCAATATCACTTTACGTTCCGGAGCAACGGTTACCTGATAGTCCCGCGATCCAGACAGGCTTTGGCCCTCTAAGTGGACCCCGTCATGTTGCTGACAGTTCTCCGGCGCCGTCGACTGGGGCATGGTCCATCATCGGACATCCTTGCTGCGGTGCGGGGGCGCACCGCAGCAGGGATGAGCTGAATTTCCGTAGAACAAAACATATCAAACGGGAGGAGGCCGACGTCGTGCTAAAACAAACTCGGCCCGCAGCGGGGGCGTGCCGGCGCGATGGTAAGGCACGCGCCGATCCACTAGATTATTTCACAGTTCGCTATACCAATCGATGCACCTTTTGCGAAACTAACCCGTTTCTGGTCAACTTTGTAAGTGTGTCGCTTACGCTTCCTACAGTGTGGGTAGATTCAAGAGTTAATGCCGAGCAGTTAAAAACTATTAACAACTTTTCTTTCGGAAGTCATCTAAGTGAGCAACAACGGGTTCATGCAGACGACGTCACAGGATATCCACTATTGCTGTATATCTTCTTCAGAAAGTAACAAACAGTTTTCGGAAAACTGCATCAAAATCGGTTCAGCCAAACGCGAGATAATCATACATACAAACATACGGGCTGAACTAAAAACCTGTATTTTCATATTGCGACCTAGCAGAATACTCTTGCAGAGTTCGGTAAACAGTACCTCTACATACACCTATAAATACAAAACAGGGTATTTTCTATAATATTATTTTTTAGATAATAATGCATGAATTTACACTTATTATATAAACTAATGCATAAATTCTCGCTTAGAATTACACCTTGCGTTCTCTATGTTTATTTTCAATTAGTAATTAGGTATGGCAATTTTATGTCTACTTAATAAAAACTAGTTTATTAAAAATAAATAGTATAAATTTTAATAAGTTTGTTTAGTTATCAATTTATTTTATACACATCTTAAACACCGATAATTTAAATTTTAAGGACCAAGTGTTAATACGGTAATTGTTGTACAGTACTTAACCAAATCTATAAAATTAGAATACTAACGACACTTTTTGAACTGTAGATGCAGCTGTGCTATTCTCTACGCAGTCGTCAACGACGAAACAGCAGTTCAAAGACAAATTCTAGTTTCGACGCTGAGGGATCGAGAGGTACTGTCAGACATGTACCTACTGACTAAAATCCACGGTGAACTCTGCTTTAAGTTAAGGTATATGATTAGAGTTTACTTAAGTATACAACATTGACACTTAAACGCCCCTTAACTTTAATCAGCGGTTAACCCTAATAAACCTCTTTTTTACCTCCTGATATTTTTACATTTTTGAAGTGATGTATAATGTTTATTCAGGTATTAACTGTCACTTTTAATATTTATTTAAGGGCTGATTTTTCAATAGTCAGATATCTTTTATCTAAGGAATAAAAATGACGGTTTGACAGCTTATCTACAGAAAATATGTCAAACCGCTATTTTTATTCCTCAGATAGAAGTTATCTGACTATTGAAAAATCAGCCCTAAATCAGATAAACACTTTTTCGTAATTAGAAGATAGAAAAAAATATAAAAGAAACAATTACTGAGTTTCGCTATAATACACCTTCTAAATAGACTAGGTATCTAATTATTTACTAAATAAACTATAACTACAGATGTGATCATAATTATAGCAATAACATTTTAATTAGGTACCTCAATTACAATTTATAGGTACTTATCTCATTTGAAATTATAATTGATTCGTCTTATATAGCCATAACATTCAATACCTAAGTACCTAATATCAATACGATCAATACACAAATGAATTGGACAAAGTGCTTAACTAGTTAAAATTAAATAATTAACCTAAACGTAACACGTAAAACTTCAATTCGAGCGGCCATTTTAATAACTATTATTAGAACCTGTCTAAAAATGACAGTTAAGATGATAATCGTTTCGCAGAGGGCGCTAGTAGACCTTGCAGAGTCATTTAATTAATTATAACCTCACATTCGCTGATACGCATGTATTAATCCAGTGTGGCAAGCTAAAGGAGCTAAGTGCAATCACTAATCTAGATGCAGGTGCCTCCCAGGTGCGTCGGTATACTCATTTAGTTAAGTGCACCTAGTTCGAACGCGGTATCACCAATGGAGTTAACAAAATTAGCGTTTTGAACAGTGTTTACCAGTTAATTAGCAATCTGTCTATGTCTAAGAGTCGGCGACTGCCTTTTAGATATTTAATTGGTACCAGAAAAGGATGTGCGATCAATTATTTGCCAATAAAGTGTTTGCAGTGCAGGGTTACCCGTCGCATATATCGTTTATGCTAACCACTAGCTCCCCTAGCAACATTTTTACACACGGAAATGAAATAAATAACACACTTTCGATGAATAGGTAAAAACATAATATATATAAAACAACATAAAGATAGGTGTTTTAACGTAACTTTTACAAAATTGATACATTTCTAATTCATAAATATTCGTGATTTCGGCAAACAACGTTACCTATCTACCTATAACTTCACGAATAGAACTCGAAGTGCGAAGTGCATGACCAGAAACGCAGAAATCAAAAAAGAAACGTGATGCTTTCTCTGAAAGTTTAAAATGTATCCTACCATATTAACTAATTTCATAAAACAAGTATCTATGTAAAAATTAAAAGTTGTTTATAGTTTTAACTCGAACGGAACTCTGTCTAGACAGACAGGAAACCCCGTAACGTTTTATTTTACCTTCCAATCGCGTACTGGGAAACAAAGCTCAAAGAATTTCAAAATTAAGCCGTCTGGACAGAGTGATGAAGACGTTCCACCATACGTCAGTCGCGAGTCGTGTGGAAATCGAATTAAATCAGTCACTGGCTGAAAAGAATCGTTTCTTGGCACGAATGGACAACAATGCCTGTTATTAAAAAAAAAGAATGGTGATAAAGAACGTATAATTTGTTCAGTAATTAATGCGGGACGGTGTGACGGGGCGTGAGTAAAGCTTCTCATTTCGCATGTAGAAAGCCGCGTCCGTCCGCATACTGGCTTAAAGTTACATCGATATTGTTACGATAACAACGTGCTCATTTGTATAATTAATTGTGACTAATTTAGACATATTTAAGTGCACAAAATGTGTATGTAAATTCAATAATTGGAAGTTAAGCAATTAGGGGTTGAATGGTCGTGTTTCGTGGCATAACTGTGCGTATAGTAACGGATTAAAAACGATATGTTGTAATTGTCTGTGGGCACGCGGGAATGACTGGTGGACAAAAATCTCATCTGGAATGAAGCCGCAGACTGGCATGCGAATTGAATTGCATTGTCCGATGTCACACGCCTCAACCCTAGCTGACACGGTTTAAAATGGCGCCCTCTATGACTAAATATAGTGATATGACACACTACAATTAAAAACGTGTTTATTGGGATTTTCTATAAACTAGTTTTCGAGTTCCGTGAAATAAATAATATTAATTAGCCAATTTTTACTAAATTATTTAGTGCATCTTGTTTAATTTTAGCCAGCATAAAATTAAATAAAATACAATGCAACTGAGTGACTAATACGGAATGATATAGCTATTAGAACTCTTTTTTCTCTTAAGGCACTTATGTACCCATGTTTAAGCAATAGAACTTAACACATTACGCAACAAAATCTGACGCAATCAAACCTAACATCGTATAAAAATAGTAAATTAAAGATATAAAGGTTGTGTTCATTAGAAGCGAAGCGGCACGTGTAGGCTATAGGTACAATCGTCAGTTAGGGCAGTAACAGACAGCATACGGCATTCGTTACCGCGACTGACATTCCAATAGAGCTTGAGAAGCCGCCAGCTGTCGTGAACCCAGCCTTATGACCACACTTGTAATACGTACTTTATGAATGTAATGTGTTGAGTGTAGGCTAATGAACAGGATTTTGTGCTGATTAGTTACGTTAGAAATTTATTTTTGAAATCGGAAGTTAGTGTCGCGCCATAGTGATAGAACTTTTTGTGCTTGTTCCATTTAAAAAAAAAAGAAAATATCAACATGCACATGACGTGTAAAGCTAAGTATTCAAGAAAACAATAGACTAGTTTTTTTTTTTATTGTTTTTGTAAAATGCTTTCATCATCAATGATAAGTCATCTAAACTTTTTACAGGCGAAAGTGAGTTTGTTTTTTTTTTCTATTTGTTTGTTACGCTTTCACGATTCAATCGCTGATGAATTTTCGTTCAGAGATGGATGGGGAGGCCCTGAAGATAGTACTTCTTTTTGGATAAATCTTGAAAGGGGGAAACGGGAAGTACGGGGCGAGAGAAGTCGTAGGCAAAAGCTAACTATATTTAATAGAGATTAATCGATTAATGATTGACCTAATCCCTACTAATATAATATTATAAATGCGAAAGTAACTCTGTCTTTCTCTTTTTCACGCTTAAACCACTGAACCGATTTGGATGAAATTTGGTACAATTGTAGTTTGAGAGCCGGGAATGGACATAGGATTCCATTCCCGGCTCGGGAGTTTTTTTCTCGAAATTCCCACAGGAACGATAAAAAAACGTTACGCGCGTACGAAGTCGCGGGCTAAAGCTAGTAATGTATACATGTAGGTAGTCCCATCATAGTGTCAATAAACCAATTGCTTTTCAATAGGATGCGGACCTCAAATACTTATTAATTACATCTGAATAATATTCGTATTAGTTACATATGAAAATGACGTCACTGATCGGGGAGAACCCACGCAATCGTAAAAATATTGGCATAAAAATATTCTAGAATGACAATTACCTATAGGTAAATGTATAAAAAGCATGGCGTTATGGCATTTAAATTCATTCGAAACCTGATATCTTTTCAATAAAAAACTAGACTAAAACGTTTAAGCTTGTTCAAAAATACACCAAACTAATATTCTTACTTGAATTAAGTACAGATACAGACACTACAGACCAATAAATTGTAGACTTTCATTTCTATTTTTACCGCTAACGTTATATTTTGCCGAAAACAGCTTTCTATTTTTGAATGCACCCAAAAATAATTAATATTTATCGCATAAAAAATCGCGTGGCACGGTGTTTGTGGTTGCACTCCTGCGAAACGACTCGAACTCTACCGTTTTGATCGTTCTTTTTTTTTTTTGATAGGTGCGAAAATAGTTCGTTACTTAGTTCGTTGCAAGTATTTTTCATTCACTCACAATTTTGCCTAGTTTAAAGATGTGTTTTCTTTCACTCTTCTACATATTCAACCCCCATTTAAAAAAAAATGTTTGACGCCCACCGCATTGGGCATATTATAATGAATATTTCCTTACCCATAAAATTAATCATGAACAAAAACTCATGCGCTAGATTCGAGCACGTGCAGTTTTAATACTCTGGCAACACAGTCTTAAGTGAGAGCCCTATTTTACTTGTTTCTGCCTCAAATCTGGAATAACTTTGCATAGCATGAATCGCAAAAAGCCCGCCGTACGTAAAAGATGCATGCATAGTCGACCAGCAGCGTCCTGATTTAATAGAATAGAGGGCCATAGATGTACAGGAACACTGTGTACTCTTACTCACGCGTCTTTCCATTTTATTTTGTTCCAGTGATTCGTGGGTTTTACGTTGTTTACATTGATGGTTATATTATTATGGTTTTTTTTTGTTTACCTTTTTCTGTTAAAGAATCGCCGCAAACGTAACTGCTGTGCTTGAGGTCCTAGATTCGGTCAAATCGGACAAATAGTTTCTAGGATTTTTCGTCAGGAATAGGGTTACCTAAGGACAGTAGGAGACACAGATTTTATAATTATCTCCGGTTGATGGCTCACCACTGGTTTGTGGCTTTAGGTTCACCCTGTCTCGCATAGAATTTAAATATAACTGGCGAAATATCGGTAGTACACTCACATTTCGCCAGTTATGTTTAAATACTATTATTATTATTAGGCACACCTCTGCCTAAACCTTCGGAGAATACCGACTTTTTTTTAATAAGAAATGGAAGTGAGTTCTGAAGGCGAATAGTCAATGAAACAAAATGAGGGATGGGCAAGAGACATTCCGTTATACCGTTTTAGTAAGAACAGGATTTGAAAATAAACACAAACATTCCAACACTATTTTCCATCGCCATCGCCATACCTGTACGGTGTGAAAAAACTCAGCAGAAATATACTAAATTCCTTATTTACTTAAATTGCCTACCTGTTATTTCTAATAACATCAAAATCCACTTCCATTCTCTTCCAGTCTCAATGTACAGAGTTCTAAACAGAATATCGTTGTAAGTGATGGTGGTAGGGGTAGGGTCGCGCGTGCGGCCTCTGTGGTCGTTGGTCGTTTTGCGGCGCGCATGCGTCGTGACCGCGCGCGCGCTCTCGTCACGCGTCCCGCCCGGCGCAAGCGCACACCACTATTTTATCGCATTAATTATTTGGAAAAGGATTCCCGAAGAGCTAACATTCTTGTGGGCTTGTCAGTTGTGGGAACCGGGTTTAATGATTAGATTTCAGTTTAATATTTTAATAGAGAAATTATTATGTGGATGGATTCTAGGAAGCTTGGACTCAGGGAATGTTAGTGAAATGATTTTTTAGAGATAGGTTATTAGGTTTTTTTTATCGTGGTAAATTATCAAATGAGCCCTACCACCCTGAGCGGAATGGGAAGGACTGTCAGACTTGTACTGACTAAAATCCACGGAGATCCTACAATAGCCCTTTACATTCCAGGGTCACGGTTACCTGACGAAACAGTCCCGCGACGGATACGACGGACGGACGGAGACGTGGGAGCTATACCTAAGTAAGAAAGATTTTAGTGGGTATTGTTAGTTTCTCAAACTAAATGATGAAAAAAAAGTCTTAATCTACATCTTTACTACTTACTGTCTTAAACTAGACTCCATTTTTTATTAAATTTGCTTTATATACTCGTACATCATTTTATTTTCATTAAGAAAATGATCAAATGAGTCTTCCTGCTCTAGGTAGATCAGACAGGTACTGTCAGAGTTATCTGAAAAAAAACCAATCCCTCAACTACAAAAGTCCCTCGACTACTAACTACTATATTTTAGCAGAGAGCTTTTATGCATTAAAAATGGTATTTTTCGACATACGTTTTCACCAGAAACCAGACAATTAATAAAACAAAAAGAAGATTATAGATACATAGATAAAATCGTAGGAGTTCAGAATACAAATATGAAGTAGGTACTATCTGAGGCCTTATCATGAGTTTTCACACTTTTCACTTATTGTGACGTAAAGTAAACTGAAACTTTGACATTTAATTTCAATGAAAAAATTAGTTTCTTCTTCGCACACCAGAGGCGCTGTTCCATTTTTACATACAAGAAACGCTGTAAATAATGGAAAGACGCTGTAAAGTAAAATAGTGAAAACTCGTGACAAGGGCTCTGAGGCCTTATCATGAGTTTTCAGTTATTCTGCTGTAAAGTAAACTGGAACTTTGACATTGTCAATTGACAAATTGCAAGGATAAAATTAGTTTCTTCTTCGCACACCAGAGGCGCTGTTCCATTTTTCCATACAAGAAAAGCTGTAAAAAAATACTGGGAAGACGCTGTAAAGTAAACTAGTGAAAACTCGTGATAAGGGCTCTGTTCCCCGTGGTTTCACCCCCGCTGTTCAGCTCCTTTTGGTTGTAGCGTGATATTATATAGCCTATAGCCTTCCTCGATAAATGGACTATCTAACACAATTTTTTTTTTCAATTCAAATAAGTAGGTCCTGAGATTAGCGCGTTCAAACAAACAAACAAACTCTTCAGCTTTATAATATTAGTATAGACTAGCTGTGCCCGCGACTTCGTTCGCGTGGATGTAGGAACTCAACAATGTATTTTTTTAAACAAAGGATTTTTCTAAAATAAAAGTAGCCTAAGTTACTCCTTATTACATCAGCTACCTGACAAAAAAAGTCCCGTCAAAATCGGTCCAGCCGTTTCAGAGATTAGCCGATACAAACAGACAGACAGACAAAAATTGTAAATATGTTATTTTGGTGTATGTACCGTATATATATTCATATGCAAGTAGAAAAGAACAGTTATTTCAATATTACAAACAGACACTCCAATTTTATTTATATGTATAGATTAGTATAGTATAGATAGTCAAAGGATAGTAGATTATGCAATCTCTGATCTAATATGCGTAGCAGCAAATACGCTGTAATATTAATGACCGAAATACTCGTATGTTCTAAACCACAACAGTAGCCATTCGGCCAATGGGTTTATTGATGAGTAGGTAAGTTCATTAAACTCTGAAATTAATATTCAATCTCAATCCAAATCCCGTTCCTTTAGTTTTGACGGCTTTTTCTGATTGGACATCTTGATCTTGAAGACAGTGTTCCAACCGCAGATATAAACCGAGAGAGCATTTAAACCTGCAATGTCCCATATATTTTCGTCAGCATTCATTTTTCATTTTAACCCGACTGCGCGACGCAAAGGAGGGTAATGTGTTTGTCAGTCTATGTATGTATGTATTTCTTTCGCAGGTCAGCAGAAAACTGTACCTATGTTCCCCATTATCCTAGCGGCCGGCCCCAGGTTCGCACGGTTTATAATTTTATAAGTACTCGATGGATTTTCCGAAAACATTCTGACAATAGTGACAATCATTTCCCCCCTCACTCCGTAACATGGCCTGAACCAGAGGGTCTACTTTCTAAGTCCGTGAACGAAGACACGGGTACGGATACGGATGTACAGACGCCAGCACATCAACCTACCTCAATCTGTCAAATTTCTTTAATAGATTTTCGACCTTATGACAACAGTCGAAGGTTAATATTCGATTGGTAAAAATTGACAGATTCGGGTAGGTTGACCTGCTGGCATCTATACGGGAAAGTAATTAACGACAAATTCAAATTTGCGGTCGGATAATACCGACGACTGAAATCCTTTTGTCGCGACTCTATACCTAGTGTCATCATTACATCAAACTGCATTTAAAAAATGTAATACCACGAATTTTCCGCAGGTCATGCGTGGTGACACGGACTGTAAAGATCTATCAAATCGTAGTATCATTCATACTTTGTTCGGGCTCGATGTCACTGAGCGTGAAAAACGTCCGTAACGAAGGCCGAAACCACGGGTTTTGTGCATAGACATTAGACCACCTAGTCCAGATGTGAAAGGTCGCCTTCGTGAAGAACCGGCGGTGCTCCGCCCAATCGGGGCAGACCTCCACGGTATACTCAGTCGGTCCATACAATGATGATACCGGGTCATTTACCCCCATCCAATCCGACATAGGTACCTCCCGAAACAACCATGTCGGGTGAGAACCTGCGTTAAGCAAAAAGTGAGGAGACCACTGCCGAGGCGCCTCTCTGAGCACTCTTTAAAGAGGGGTCTTACTACCGGGCAGCGTACCCGTATATTGACCCCTTAGAATTATAGTAGGATAATCAACAAATAAGGTAGTAAAAATTTATTCGACCGAAGTTTTCAATGTAAATACCTGCCTATATAAATTTTAAAAAAGTTTTTTAAAAAAAATGTAACCGACTTCTAAAAAAAACAACCACTAAAAAGGGTAAAATAACCTACCAAAAAACTTTTTTTCGGAAGTCGGTGGCTTTGCTTTTTTATTTCATTGATTTTTTTGCCACCGACTTCCGAAAAAAAGTTTTTTGGTAGGTTATTTTACCCTTTTTAGTGGTTGTTTTTTTTAGAAGTCGGTTACATTTTTTTAAAAAAACTTTTTTATTTTACCCTTTTTAGTTTAAATATTCAACCGAAATTCTTGTCAAAAACATAATTTTCTTAGTTATGCACTAGAATTTTGTTATCCTTAGCACTGGTTATAACATCGCCCATGTACACAATAAGCAAGAACACCAAAATAAATGAATTTTTTTTGGGACCTAATGGCAGGTATACTGCATCGAACACTAACCCATATGGGTCATTAGTATAAATGAATTAAGTCCAAATACAAGATAGCTGCTGTAAACCGTTGAGGAGTTCCCTGAACTGTTCTTCGTCTTCATCATCAGAACCCTAATGACAGTTACAACCCATCTAGGTGTAAAGTTCTCATCAATATAAATGAATTAAGTCCAAACACAAGGTAGCTACTATAAACCGTTGAGGAATTCCCTGAACTGTCCTTCGTCTTCATCATCAGACCCCTAATAACAGTTACAACTCATCTAGGTGTAAAGTTCTTATCAATACAAATTAATCAAGCTCAAACACAAGGTAGCTGCTGTGAATCGTTGAGGAGTTCCCTCGACTGTCACTCGGCTCCATCATCAGATATACTCCAGACCTTTATTAAATTGTAGTGCTTTGAAATACTTAATGAAAAAAGTAATTTACTAAAAACAGTCGACGCCCTTAGGCGTCGACTGTTTTTAGTAAATTACTTTTTAAAAGTTTTAAATTACCTTAGTAAAAGTACGTATTCCCGTTAGTGTACCAGTATCCGTTAACAAGTCAGTTTTTTTATTATTGCATTTTTCTACCAATAATAAAGTAAAGTTTGCGAATGGCAATACCTTCTCGGTAATATTTTGTACAATTGTAATGGCAATATTGTCTAAAAAGTTTAATGGGGTCAAAACCATGAGATGACAAAAGTTTGCTTTGTGAAAATATTATGGAAGTTCAAAGTTCTGTCAGTGAACTACGAAACCACCACGTCGCATTGATGAGCTAGCCACACTGCGACGGATAACGATAAGGTAAGAGTGTTAATTTTCTAAAATATTTGAGTATATTATGTTGCGATATAAACAATAAATTGAGGTGAATCTAATTGAGAAATAATTTATTTTGCCGTTCACATCTATTGGTACTAACAAACCCTTCTTGACCTAGTACCCGTTAAAATCGTATTTTTTTTACCGGATATTGGTACATGATGAACCCGGTAATACACCTTGTACCGAAACCCGTTATTGTGTACTTTTTACCTTGAAATAGGTCTCATTTTCCTTTAAAACTGTGGAATACATTGCCGGATATTGGGACTTGCATTAAAAGTTGCATTTAAACCCGACATTGTCTTTATTGCCTTGTGTTAAGTTCTCTTTTCCTTCGAATCAACAAAATGAAGTTTCTATGTTCCTTGTTTGTGTTCTAATCACCTGGATTCGATTGCCTCCTTAGTTGTTGATGTGTAACATCTTTACTATCGCTTCTGGGAGTGATTGATTGATTGGTGAGTGGTGAGTAATTGGTCAAATTGAATAGGTTTTAGACAAAGACATGGACCTGGAAAATTTACATGACTCCATCTGGGATTACCCGACTAATTTAATTTTAATTTTGTGTAACTTATTATTTTTAATAAAACACTGCTCTATCCATTTTTCTATTATGTAAGCTGGAGCTTGAGTTAATTTAAGGTGTTTAAGACAATTGAGGCAAGATTTTTAATTATACTGCCCTGGGGGATAGAGATCCATTCCACACGACACGTTTCTTTTTCACAATTTGTGACCTTTAGGTTTTGATTTGTTTTTAAGTAATTGAATTACTACCATGTTTTAATGTAGGTACCTACCGCCGTTAAAATATTTTAAACGTAGATATATATATTTTCCTATTGATACGAATTCAGAAATTTTCAAGAACAGTGTTATTTTTTTTTCAGATAGCCATGTCTGATAGGAAGAAGGCCATATTAAAGGCCATGGAAGCAGTCAAGCTGGCACATCACCGGACGCATGGCACAGGAGCGTGGTGGTATTATTTTTCATAAAAGAAGATAACACGCTTCTTAAAAACTACCGTCCCATTTCACTCCTGAGTCATGTCTACAAGTTGTTTTCGAGAGTTATCTCGTATCGTCTCGCCCAAAAGTTCGATGACTTCCAGCCGCCGGAGCAGGCCGGGTTCCGAAAAGGCTACAGCACCATGGACCACATACATACCCTCAGGCAAATAATCCAAAAGACCGAGGAATATAATAAGCCTCTGTGCCTAGCGTATGTGGACTACGAGAAAGCCTTTGATACTGTCGAGACTTGGGCTGTGCTGGAGTCCATGCAGAGATGCCTCATCGACTACCGCTGGGGTGATGAGATGTCTGTATAAGGCCGAAACTATGACCGTCCAAGTACAAGAACACAGCACAAAACCAATCCAACTACGTCGAGGGGTAAGACAGGGAGACGTCATCTCTCCGAAACTGTTTACAAACGCGTTGGAGGACGTTTTCAAGACGCTTGATTGGAAAGGACGTGATATAAATATCAACGGTCAGTACATCTCAGACGTTCGATTTTCGGATGACATTGTCATCATGGCAGAATCTTTGCAGGAGCTGGAAGTAATGCTGGACAGCCTAAGCGATTCTTCAAGACGTGTGGGTCTCGGAATGAATTTAGACAAATCCAAACTCATGTTCAATGGTCATGTCAATCCGAGACCTGTAATCGTAAATGGTGCTGCCCTCAAGGTTGTGCAAGAATACATAATTATATCAATGCCAAACTATGCAACTGGGCCGGCACAACTTCGAGAAGGAAGCAACCAGAAGGATACGCTTGGGCTGGGCGGCATTCGGGAAGCTGCGTCATATCTTCGAATCATCGATCCCACAATCCCTCAAAACCAGGGTTTACAACCTGTGCGTCCTACCTGTCTAGTGTTCCTACCCGTAATGACTTACGGAGCCGAAATGTGGACACTTACCATAGGCCTGGACCACAAATTCAAGGTTGCTCAGCTTGCAATGGAGAGAGCAATGCTCGGAGTCTCTCTGGCGGATAGAATTCGGAACAAAGTCATTCGCCACAGAACCAAAGTAATCGACATTGCGCGTTGAAGTGGAAGTGGGCCGGCCACGTCTGTAGACGGACCGATGCTAGATGGAGTAGACAAGTGCTGGAGTGGAGACCGCGAATGGGCAAACGTAGTGTAGGACGCCCTGCGAAAAGATGGGTCGTCATTGAGGAATGTGGCTGGCAGCGGATGGATGCGGCCTGCCCAGGACCGGGAGGGTTGGCGCTCTTTGGGGGAGTCTTACGTTCAGCAGTGGACGGCAGTGGGCTGATAATAATAAGCAGTCATAAAAGGAGCCTCAATTTCAGCTGCTGCCAGGCAGTTCGGTATCTCACGGTCGACGTTGGATGACAAATTATGCGTATTCATAATGATACTTATTTTAAACTTTAAACTTAAGTTTTAACTAAGTAACCTTATGAATACTTAGTTTAAACTTCGTGATGTTAACTATTATTACCTATAATAATTTTCATAAATACATTTGAAAATTTTTCATTAATACAAATGTTTTTTCTTTGGATAAGTTCTTCTTTATTTATTTTACACAGAAATGCAAAAATAGTATTTCTGTGAACTTTAACGTAAACCAATAGAGTTCAAATTCGCATTGAATATTACCGGATTCAGGGACAATTTAACGTTTACTAGTACAAATCTAACGGGTACTGGTACAATTAGCCCTTTATTTTATATTTTTCTTTCATTGTTAAAGAAAATTTATACTAATTAAAAAAATGAATATTACAATAAAACTTGTTTAAGTTATCTCTCTAGTCATGTAATTATTATTTTTGTAAGTCTTCTAGTTTTACCATAGCGTACCTGCAAAGTCAGTGAAGTTCGAAACTTCACGGTTACTGGGCCGTTTACCTTACTTACTGTTAAGGAGTTGTTGAACCTTCCATCATCAGCTCAGCTACATGAGATGATGATTACTATACGCAAGTACTTAAATTACTTCATAATATTTGCGAAAAACGATGTGTGGGCCTATAAAATTTGAGGGTTGCCCTCGATTTCTCCAAGATCCAATCATCAGATATTGAAATGGTGACAATGGGACCACACGGGAAGCACCAGCTTTCAAATAAAAAAAGAATCATCAAAATCGGTTCACCCAGTCGCAAGTTATGAGGTAACAAACATAAAAAAAAAAAAAAAAAAAAAAAATACAGTCGAATTGATAACCTCCTCCTTTTTGAAGTCGGTTAAAAAGTAGCTACTACCGTAATGCAATTTATTTATGCTAGCATAATATCGTCTATACCTAGAAACACACGAGCTACATACTGTAAAAACTGAACTCGTTAAACATGTACAGAACGCTGCATTGTATACATTTACATTGTAACTTGAACCGATATCTGTTTACCTACCTCAGTTTACTTTAACATGAAGCTTTCACCACAGATCAGTCAGTTTCGGTGTTATCCCATACAAAGTTTATGTACTAGATAATAAATTCCGGGTTCCTAAACACAGGCATAGAAAGGTAAAAACAAATAGCTGTAGAGCGTGCGTGTAATTCCCTTATTATTGATTGTAGGAATCGGTTAGAACGCGTCTACAATGAGGAATTGAAGAAGTGGGCGATTTTGACACGTGCATTTTTTTGCCCAGAAAAAGACCTGGACATACACTATGTGGGCTGACTTATGAAGCGACGCGGGCAAAGAGGTCATGGAAGGAATTGGGAGAGACCTTTGTTCAGTAGGCTAAGAAAAAAATGTTCTTAATGAATGCACAGTTCTTCACTACCTTTTTTTCGACAAATACCTAAATATAGGAAATGGTAGATTTAACTAAGATGGAATGTCATTGACAATATGTTTAAAATATTCATGTCTAACATACAAAATACAAAGTTAAGCTTTGCAAATCGTTAACATTTCAATGTCACTGTAATTTTCAAATACAATAAAAAAATACGCCTACCCACATAAACACAATTTACTATCCACTAAATCTTCCTCAATAATTATGCTCACTTCGCTCATAAGTGTAAGCTCATTAGATATTTATGAATAGAAGCTCGAGTGTCATTACTTTTAGTTTAGAGGTAATCAGAGCCGGGGTGGCCTATGATGTTGATTTTTTGCTAAGATATCCAGTCAATAGGAGGTATTTAAGCTATTGCATAGCTTTTATCGCAGGCTCTGAGCGCGGCGCGGCGCGGCGATCGGGCGACCGAATCAAAAAACTTCCAAAAACCTAAGGAAAAAACCTGACACTACGCGTCGTCTAACATCCTTTCAGTTAGGGAGACCTCGGCAATCTTAAAAATATACGTCATAAAAACAATTAACTTTTTCTTACTGATTCTAAACGGCCAGCTACAAAAGGAGTTTTCACAATGAAACCTACTTATAAAATTCTCCTACAACAAAGAAGTTCATATCTAAAATAGTTAAAGAAATTCAGCCAGATCATTTTGCCGTACTATTGTGGAACGGGCCTACTTATGATTACACGGGACTGATGCAAAAACGAACAAGTGTGTAGGCCGGTAAGTGGCCGCAAAGTGCAAGCTTACACTGTGCATCGGTTACAGCATTGTATGCACTGTGCAGTTACTCCACTTCCACGTCTTTATACACTTGATGCTGTATTAATGAGAAGTTGTTCAGAGGTAGGATTACTTAATGTAGTTATGTTTTTTTTAGTCCACTGAGACGTCGCTCCCAGCAGTCATTTGTAGATCTTTGACAGTCGTTACACAATTTGAGAGTGTCCTGAAAGTCTAGTCATGGAGTATCAAATTAGTCATATTACGGTGCATCCACACCGCCGGTAACATTTGTAGCTCAACGTTTCCAAATGTAGCTCGGTAACATCCGCCAACAAAATGTTACTAAGTGTTGAAGTGTTACTGTAAGTCGAGTAACGTTGCTCAACATTCGGTAACATCCGCCAACAAAATGTTATTTAATGTTACTAAGTGTTGATGTGTTACCTACTGTAAGTCGAGTAACGTTGCTCAACATTCGGTAACAATGTTACCTCCATTATCTAACAATGTTGCCGATTGTCGAGCAACGTTACTCGACATACAGTAACACGGCAACATTTGTTGTCGGATGTTACTGCGGTGTGGATGAGTAACAATCAACAAATAGTAACAAGGAGCCACAAAAGTTACCGAATGTTACCGTGTTGCCTTTTGTTGCTCCACAAATGTTACCGGCGGTGTGGATACACCGTTACCCAGTACTATGAGCAGTAGTGGCCCTGTGGCATCAGCCACGACTTTCGAGTTGTAGATCGTGGGTTCGAACTAAGCCAGGCATTGCTGTGTAATTTTTTCATCACCAAGCTCTTAAGGAAAGGAAGGAAAACATAGTGAGGAAAACCCATGTCTTAGAACCAAAAAATTCGAAGACATGTGACTCTACAAACGCGCACTGTGCCCGCGTGGTGGATTATAGCCCACTCCCTCTTAAAGAGAGGAAGCCTGTGTCATGATGATAAGCCAGTACTAGATTGTGGAGGTCAGATAAGTCCCGTTATATTTAGCTGCGTCTGGTTAAGTTGGACACCGACTGCTGCAACGTATCGCGGGTTCGATCCCCGCACAAACATTTGTATGATCTGCAAGTAGTTGTCCCAGGTCTGGGTGTTTGTATATATGAGTTTGATGTTTTTAAACGCATCTATGATACAGGTAGGAGAAATTCCTAGTGTGGGGCTACGTTTAAAAAAGAGATTTTCACAAAATGTGCCACACTTATCCACGTTACTAGTGGCTAACTAACATTGAGAAAAGGCTAGGCACATATTTCGTGACGTAGATCAATTAATTGTCTCCTTTACTAGACCAGTTTCTAGTTTATTATTGCTCTGTTAAGTGAATCACATCCCGCACTGAATATATGCTAGAGTTCCTTGCAGCTTTTACCTCATTCCAACTTCTATTAATTGATCTCATCACTATTCAAAATAAATATCTATTTCACACATCCAAAAACCATCAATTTGAGATCCAAAATAAACAATAAGTTAACATCGACGATAGACCCCTCAGGCGCTGTCAGTCAAGTCCTCGATAGTCTACAATAACAATTCATTGGACAATAGACAAATATTCGAAAGCCAGACTGCATGGCATACATTTAATCACTGAGATACAGTTACACAAAGACAACCTTACCACAACTCTATCCCAATATGCCCAGACATTGGCATGGCAACAACTAAGCTTTTTACAAGAGTAAAAAAGCGTATAGGCGCCAGCAGACATTCATCAAAATACCTTAGAAAAAGGGCAACCAACCACGCTTAATAAATACCAACAAAGGAAGATCACTCCAAACTTTCACACAAACATTATAATTACTAAGAACGAAACCCAAGAAAGATTACAAGTTAGCAATACCACGAGTTACAGCACTATTACTTTGCAAACGGATAATGCCTCCTAGTCGTAACCAGGCTTCGTTCCACAATATTTTCTTAAAATATTCGTATATATACGAATATATGTGAAACTGTCGAGGCTATCCATCTTCAAATACCGCCGTCGCAGCGATAATCATAAACTCGGAACACACGACTAGTTTTATGAACCACCTAAAGTATTGCACTGCGGCTTCCTTACTATTAAAATTAAAATATTTTATATTTCTCGTAACTTTGGAACATGCTATATGAATCATGATCGTGTGAGTCTATCTTGAGGAAGATTCTCGTAAGCATTAAAAAGTTTTAACAATTATTAAAATCCTTTTGACAGTTTTCGGTCACGGAGGCCAATCTGAGCTGAAAAGCTGGTGCAGTCTCTGTTCCTTTACTCTCACATTTCGATGTAAATCTCACTTACCAGAGAGAGACAAACACAAGCTTCGCATTTTCGTGATAAAAAAGAATTTAAAACAAATTAAAACCACGCCAGAAAATACTTTAAACAGCATTGACTTAGCTAGGAAATTCGATCGTACGGTTGTTTTTATTTTATATGCAATCTCCTCGTCCCATTTTCATTTGATGCAAACTTAAACGAATCCAAAACTAAGTAAACTCGTTATTTATGTATCACTGAATTAATTTCAGTTTGAAACCGAGAAAACTAGAGATAAAAATATACTGAAAGAGTCACGGAACTGTCTAAACAGGATACTGAAACTCCAAGGGCATGTGAAGGAGGGTGGAGGTTCTGTGTCGTAGCGCGACCGCATGCGGTAAGAAATTTCTATCAGAAAAAATCGGATGCTCTGACAGAAATTTCTTATAGTACGCAATCTTCGGTAAGAATCTGACAATCCTTTTCGCTCTGCCCAGACTCGGGTACAGTCACTTGATGAGTTAACGCAGCATAAAAAAGTAATACATTGAGAACAACTGCAACTGATAATCGCAAAAAAGAGGTATAATTTAGAGACTAGACCGTTTTCAATTAATACCAGACATGACAAAAGTTTAAAAGCAAATAGAACACGGCAGTCTGGGTATTCATCGTCTGGCTCAATAAATTAATCAAACTGGTATTATTTCCGATAGCATTATAGAGTGATCACTAGCCAGACATCTTTTTTGGGGATTTTTTTTTATGTAATGATACATTTTTTGTGAAGTGACTGGCGTTGAATAGAAACTAGTTAAGATGCACTTCTAATGCCTCGAGGACTGCCATATAATGGCTCCGTTATGATTAATGAATAAGTGGATAGGCACTTCTGTTTTGTATTGTTTCGTTTGTAATATCTGTCCACAGGTTCTCTTTTTTTAATACTTAACAGTAATGCCGCAATGGAAGACGCCTTCAAACTCCTGGAATGGCAAGGACTTGGCATCAACATCAACGGCGAATACATCACTCACCTTCGGTTTGCCGACGACATCGTAGTCATGGCAAAGTCGATGGAGGAACTCAGCATGATGCTCGATGGCCTCGACCGAGTTTCACAACGGGTGGGCTTGAAAATGAACATGGACAAGACGAAAATTATGTCAAATGCCAATGTTGTGCCCACCCCAGTCTCTGTTGGAAACTCGGTACTCGAAGTTGTTGACTCATATATCTATTTAGGACAAGTAGTCCAATTAGGTAGGTCCAACTTCGAGAAAGAGGTCAACCGCCGAATCCAACTCGGTTGGGCAGCGTTCGGGAAGCTACGCAATGTCTTTTCGTCCGACATACCTCAGTGCCTCAAGACGAAAGTCTTCAACCAATGTGTGTTACCAGTGATGACATACGGCACCGAAACGTGGTCTTTCACTATCGGCCTCATCTCAAAGCTCAAAGTCGCTCAACGAGCTATGGAGAGGGCTATGCTCGGTGTGTCTCTACGTGATCGAATCCGAAATGAGGAGATCCGTAGACGAACTAAAGTCACCGATATAGCCCACCGGATTAGCAAGCTGAAGTGGCAATGGGCAGGCCATATTGCTCGCAGAGCAGATGGCCGATGGGGTCGAAAAGTGCTAGAGTGGAGACCGCGGACCAGTAAGCGCAGCGTAGGACGTCCACCAACGAGGTGGACAGACGACCTTATAAAGGTCGCCGGAAGACGCTGGATGCAGGTCGCTTCCAACCGGTATATGTGGAGATCTAAAGGGGAGGCCTATGTTCAGCAGTGGACGTCCTATGGCTGAGATGATGATGATGATGAACAGTAATGACTGATAGCCTAATAAAGGAACGCTGGTTAACCATTGGCGACTGTAAATCTAAAAGCATTTGTAATACCTATACCTAAGGCAACAGTGCAGACGAGCAGCACTTTGCTGTTGGCAACTTCAGCTATCAACAGAGGCAACTACAGCTATTATATTGGTCGACGTATGCTGAAGATCTGAAATTGCGGCGCCTTTGGTTGCCTTTGTCGAAAGCTGAAATTGCCTCTGGCGATAACTGAAGTTGCCTCTGTCAATAACTGAAGTGGCCTTTGTCGACAGCTAAAATTGCCTCTGTCATCAATTGAAGTTGGCTTTGTGGACAATTAAAGTTGCCTTTGTCGAAAGCTGAAATTGAATCTGTCAACAATTGAAGTTGGCTTTGTCGATAACTGACGTTGCCTTTTTCGACAGCTGAAATTGCCTCTGTCAACAACTGAAGTTGGCTTTGTCGACAGCTGAAATTGCCTCTGTCGATAACTTAAGTTGCCTTTGTCGACAACTGAGGTTCCCTTAGCGTCAGCTGAAGTTGGCTTGTTCCTGCTCGTCTGTTTGACGCCTTAGACATATTGTATTCTGCTGTATAGAGAAGCTGTTGTTAAATCTTTCGAAAACGTAAATCTAACTAATACTAAATGTGTAACTGAGTTAGTTAAACCACTGGACCGATTTTGGTGAAGTTTGTAGAGAAAGATGTTATAGATGGCAAGCGAAGATATGGGAGAGCAAGCTAGTAATTTAATAAATATTTCTGAACTTAACGAATATTCAGATGATAGACTTGCAACAGAATTACAAGCAAGCAAAAGAATTAGAAAATAATTTCCTTAGTGATGTTATCACGAAAAAATAGTACGGTTGCAGTAAAAAATCGCCTGTACAATTAAAATGTCTATAATGTCCTATATCAATTAAAATGTCTTTATAATTGTTTTGTCATTTGCAATTCAAGCTTCAATGAACTTGTGTAACTAAATATTACTTATTACAGGGTTTTACAACATGGAAAAACATCGAGATTACTAGAAGCTGCTAAAAAAGCTGTAACTAAGTTAAGATCATAAATATGGTCACATCTGCAGACACGAATACCGACTTTATATTGTACAGTATACGTTTCGGTCATTAATAAAGAAATAGATACACAATCAGCGTCAAAAAACTCTACAGTAAGTGAACGCCAAATCGAAAGTTTTCGTGCACTTTTATTGTTCTTTCAATTTGTAACTACAACTGCTTTTAATTTGAATTCTGCCAGAATTCGCGGGTATTGAAAATAAAAGGGAAGGCTATGGAAGGAGCACGGTGGGTTTCAGTCAGTACGAGGCTTGCAGTACCTTCCACCGTACCCAGAAAGGGAGTAGTCATTTGACTATATCAGACTCAAAAAATAATAATTTGGAATTACCACCAAGAATATTATTGTGCGCCATTTTTGAGGCTAAACTGCCCCGGTAACCTATATCCCTCCCCGGATCTCTGATGAGACTGATTGATTTGCGAAAGTAAAAAATATGTACGAAGGAGCTCTAACAATTCGACACTTTTTAACTGGTCAAATATTTGATCAACGTTAACAACGAACAAAGAAATGTCTAGACAGGTGATGACAAAAAATGCATTGTGCTTGTGCTCTTGTAAATTATTCTCCCAGACACACGATGCATTTTTACTTCGACAAAAACTGTCGCCTTTGTAGATTTTCTTAAAAAAAAATACTCTTTTATTAAAAAAGTTAATAACCTAATCATATTTTCGTTAAAAAAGTCGTCTGCTATTTGAATAGCTAGTTTTTCTTTCAAATTGGGACGAAGTGTACGTACAGAGGAATTTTTCAACAGGGCGTGGATGGCTATATCCAAAACTATGAGGTATCGAAAATTGCTGAAAGAAGTCTCGAGGCCGATTTTGACGAAAACTAAAACTGCGTCATTAGGTGCGTCCCTACAGAGCGCGCAGCCTCGCGAGGCATTTTCCGCACGAAGCAGAGCTGCTTCGTGGGCAAAGTTATATTTGCGGTTTTTGAAAATGTACTATATCTCAAAAACTGCTTACTGTATCTCATCCAAACCAATTTTCGTTGGTAGTTTTGGTTGAGGTCTACATTATATATTTTTTTTAGTTTTATCATTCTCTTATTTTAGAAGTTACGGGGGGGGACACACACTTTTTACCACTTTGGAAGTGTCTCTCGCGCAAACTGTTCAGTTTAGAAAAAAATGATGTTAGTAACCTCAATATCATTTTTAAAGACCTATTCATAGATACCCCGCACGTATGGGTTT
Source organism: Agrotis exclamationis (assembly GCA_950005045.1). Taxonomy (NCBI): domain Eukaryota; kingdom Metazoa; phylum Arthropoda; class Insecta; order Lepidoptera; family Noctuidae; genus Agrotis; species Agrotis exclamationis. Next base: position 15,975,717 of record OX465424.1, on the reverse strand, counting down.
GGTGAAAAAAAATTTTTTGAGTTTCAATCCTAAGTATGGGGGGCACCCCCAAAATTTGTTTTGTTTTGATTTTTGTGTGAAAATCCTAATGCGGTTCATATAATACATCTTTCTACCAAGTTTCAACAGGATAGCTCTTATACTTTCGACAAAAAGTGGCTGTGACATACACGGACAGACAGACAGACAGACAGACAGACAGACAGACATGACGAATCTATAAGGGTTCCGTTTTTGCCATTTGGCTACGGAACCCTAAAAAGTGTACCTAACCTGCAAAAAATTAAAAACTGCAAAATGACCCTTATATCAACGTGAAATGTCGTTTTGACGTTGACAAATTTTTAGACAAGTGTACAACAGATGTATGATGTTTATCTTTCTTGTGGTAAGACAGAGTCTGCCAGTCTGTCTAACATAAATACTTCTTTCTTATATCTATGGACAGTCCCTTTTATTGATTACTTTACCTCAAAAAAAACGAAGAAACTCCCTACTCAGTAGCCAAGTTTTTCAACGCTACTGAAGAAAGAATAATACTTAATTAACGACACAGTTTTCTTTAAAACAGCTCTTAACTTTTAGCAACCTTTATAATTAAAAAAAAATCTAAAAACCCACGTTTTTAAATGTCCTAAAAATAAGAAAATAACCCTACGGGGCTGAGAGAGGGGCCACTCAAAACGTGGGGGCGTATATTATTTAGGGGATTATTTATGGGATATATTTACATGACGTGTATAGATCGTGGGTGTAACTTGCAAAGATACGCCCCCACGTTTTGAGTGGCCCCTCTCTCAGCCCCGTAGGGTTATTTTCTTATTTTTAGGACATTTAAAAACGTGGGTTTTTAGATTTTTTAAATCTATTAATTATTTTATTATTTTTATCATTGTTTATCGGGTTAGAAGCTACACTGAAAATTTCAGCCTGCTAGCTTATCGGGAAGTGCCTCAAAGCCTGTCCACCATCTTGGACGTCCGCCATATTGGATTTAAGTCACATGACTATTTTTTTGGTATTCCTGACAGCAAACCCTTTCATTTCATACCCATATCATGGAGGTGGATTTCAAACAGTCAGTCTACCATCTTGGACGTCCGCCATATTGGATTTAAGTCACGTGACTATTTTTTCGTACTCCTGATAGCAAACCCTTTCATTTGATATCCATATCATACGGTCGCATTTCAAATAGCCTGTCTGCCATCTTGGACGTCCGCCATATTGGATTTAAGTCACGTGACTATTTTTTTCGTATTCCTGACAGCAAACCCTTTCATTTGATACCCATATCATGGGGGTGGGTTTCAAACAGCTAGTCCGCCATCTTGGGGAGGCCGCCATATTGGATTTGTTATGACGTTTCTTAGCTAGTCATGTATTGTCATCAGAACTCAAAGCGTGTATAAAATTTCAGCCTGCTAGCTTATCGGGAAGTGCCTCAAAATTGAATTGCAAAAGTCTAACCGGAACGACAAACAAACAAACAAGAAAAGTGAGTGTATAAAAACGTGGGAAAAATACGTGAAATTATTAAAATCTAACGTTTACCACAACTGTATCATAACCCATTGTTAACAAATTGTTCTCCGATCAAAACTGTAAATAATTCGTGGAGTTTCGAACTACTCTACCCACAAAAATGCCAATTTGGCCAGTGTAATCCAAAGCTCTAGTCTATGCCCTAGCATGCATTACATATTTGACCGTACTGCGTACTTGATCTTTTTATGGAAAAAGCGCCTTGTACGAACGAGAAACTAATTTTATCCATCAATTTCAAAGTTGAAAGTTCACGTTTACTTTATGCCACAAAAACCGTGAAAACGTGTGTTAGTGCCTCTGTAACAGGGTGGCTGATAAACCTTGTTCATATTTTCCTCCCATCTCCCATTCGAGGAAAAATTGATTAATAAATAGCTTTATGTACTATCAGCTTCAATGGATGTAGTATTTTTGTAATAGCATCAAAGGTCAATAAAAAGGTAATAGCTTACCAAAATGTTTAAGTATTGAAGATAATGTCCGCATATTCAAAAGTAAAGTACAACAAAATCGTTAATTGAACGATCAAGTCTAATGAATCCCACCAAGAAACCTACAAACAGTAGTTACTGGAAATTATACTGACTTTAAAATAAAAGTGAAATACTAACCACCTACGACGTTTTCCGGAAAATTTACAGAACAATAAATGCGAATTTGAAATATCATAGAAAAGTATAAATAACAAAGAACAAAGAAAAACTTTATCACTAGTTTTGTCCATTTCATAATTCAACCGTATATGTATAATCAATGAATCTCCTAAAAGAAAACTGCAGTTATTTATGATTAATTAAAAGAGTACAAACTATTTCAGCAAAATATTCATAAACACGGTGACACTTAGCTGGTTAAAACAGATAAGTTTCAGTCTGAATACACTGAAAATTTACCATTAGCATTAAGCGCACACTGTTTTTATAAATAGCTACGCCCTGAAAATCTATCATTTTCGTGACGAAAATTGAGAAACTGAATTCAGCACAACACCTTCCTGAAATAGTGAAGCTGTTATGACAATCAAATCATGTTCCCCATCCCCTGCTTGTTTACCCCGACGTACTTGTTTTATCGTTTTAACTATTAAGTTGTTGTCAATAAGTGTGTTGGGTATTAACCATATACACACACATCATATTATAATTATGCCTCTCACAATGTAAAATAGATACAATTTTCAGGGCACCTCCGCAGAAAAACAAATAATGGCCGTTCGTAGCAAGTAAAGTTTTCCAACCAACAAAGACATCCAAAATTACAGAACTTTCCAAAATAACTAAAAAGTAAAATATGTAACTGCAGTTCTCTTACATCCTTAACACAAAGGGAACGTCACACAAAATCAGCGTGTTTACGATGAGGTTTAATCGTGTGTAGTCCACACGGGAGCTCTGGTCTACGGCGTAGCTCCAGCTCTACGTCCGGCCGTTGAACTCGACGTGCCGGCGCCGAATTCACATGCACCCTTCTGAACTTAGTATACCTTCACTTGCGCAGGTCAAAGAGTAATGTACTCCATTCTATTCCTAATATTCGTAGACGATAATTGTTATAGAAATATGAGCGTAGCCAGACCACACCTAGCTACCTTACGACCCGTAGTTGCGCTAAGCTCGTAAGGATAACAACTAAACTGGATAACAAAGGATAAACTCATCATGCATCTAATTCATATTTTACGACACTATTCACCAACGTGTTCACAGTGCCGCCTAACAAAGAAGCCTTGACAAGCATTACTTATCACTACAACTGTCCTGAAACCATCGATTGTGAGTTTGTTCTAATCGTTCATTTTTATCGAGTCGGGCCTCGGGCGTGATAGATTATCCTTTAGCTTCCTTTTTCCTTTTAGAGAGCGTCGACCGTCGGCTACGAGGGGGCCCAGGGGGGAGACAAGGGGGGGCACGAACCGCTGCACCGAACCGCCAACGTCATTGCCCTGTCAACTCAACAATACTAAGCAGACGATGTTACGTATACCGAACAATACGGAATAGGTGCTAAACTAAAGAGGGATCACTGAACTCTTTTGTGCAAAACATAAAAACACTTTGTTTGACACGTTTAACCAACAACCACGGCTACTTGCATAAGACGCAAAAACCGTCACAATGCCAACAAAAACTTTAAGCTTCAACATAGAAAGTTGTCCAACTGATTAATGAGGTGTGCGGCGCAAAATATTTAATTACAAATTGATTACAAAATAATTATTAGATGGTACGTACTCGCATATTTAGAACAATAGTGATAAGGGATTAATTAGTGGTTCGTGTTGAGGTGGTAAACAAGTGAACAGCTGCGGTGCAATGAGGCGCGCCCTCTAGCTTCACTTATAATAACATAATGTCTAGACTTCAGACTACAGCCATGCGTCACCCTCGTTCACACGCAACGCTTTGAAAATAACCGATCTCCGCCTTTTTGTGCGCTCCCAGTAAATATAAATGATTATCGTCGTACTTAAGTATGTAAAGATATGAAATACTACTATGGGGACTTCTCATTCATATTCCATTCAAATTGTAAGTTAATGTTAGTACAACTAAGTACATTAATCTAAATGTACGAGTACAAGTAAACGGAATAGACATCTTTTTTGTATGACCACACAAGTATAAACATATAATCAATATTTAGTAGGGCATAAAAACCAGCACATAACTCAAAAGAAGCAGTAAGGAAAAAGAAACTGCACATCCATAAATATTATGCAACGACATGAAAGTTAAAGGATTAAGTAAATGTAGGTACAAAAACAGTCTTATCAATTAATCATTCAACCGTAGCACGCTCTATTTAATGCACTTCTAAAAAATTATTTCGAGGACGACAACTAGCTGATACCGATCACCAAATATAAAGGTAAACACATAATATCAACCTGAGTATTTTCCTATTAGAGGCGTTTCCCTCCTCGCATGTGAAAGAACGAGCATTGATTAAAAGATACCTCGCTCAGTGTGAGCGACAAAAAAGGGCAAAAAAGATGCCCTGAAACATGCCTATTTTCTAATAAAAGTGAAAACGATACACGAAAACTGAGTTATACAACTTTAGCACTCTTTTAAACTCCACGATTATCTCCTGAAACAAACACTGGACAAAATATATCTTGTCTTTGACGCATTGGGATGCGTCATAACAAATTTCTGGAGCCGTAGCTAACTTGGTGCATGCCCACGAGACCGGCGGGCGGAGCGGGGGTAGGGTAGCTCCCCCACACCACCCTCTATTTCCCACGCAACGACCTTTGTGCCTCGGCGATGCACTTTGACAGACTTTACTAATTCAATAGATGGACGCTGTATGGCACGGCTCTTTCCGTTACATAATTATAAACTTTGTTTAGCTTTACATTACGTTGGATAAGGGATAGGTTTAAACCTACATAGTTTATTACATAGAATGTTAATCAGTGGAGCGTTGAATATTGTAATTATTTTGTAAGTAATTTTCCGATAGAGCTTTTTTGCCTAACTTACGGAAATTGCATTTTAAAAGATAGTTCAGTAAAAAGTCTTGAAATAAAGTAGTTTGCAACTTTGTTTTCTAATTCTTAGTACCCACTTATCTAACTATTTAACGAACCGAAAAATAGTCAAAGTAATTTTCGGTTCGGTGGCTTCGACAAATATTCAAAAAACATAGAGCCAACATACCTAACGTGTAAAACAAGACATCTGTCCAATTCAGAACACAAACATTAATAGAGAGTACACCAATTAGCAACGAATTATAACAAGGAGTAATCTAATAGTCGTATCTGCAGCGGTGTATCTATTTGTTCAAGTAAATTGGTGTAACTACAGTGTACGACACACGGGAACGGTGCGACGCGCGACGTCGAATTACGACTATATTGTACCTAGCACGTGCGAAATGACTTCGCAAATGTATTCTGTTGTCGTATACCTGCAAGTAATTAATATATTAGGTATGTTTTGGGTTAAGCATTACATAATATTATTAAATACATTCTTGTTTAAAGGTATTCATCATCAATAACAGTATCACGATTATTTACGGACTTCGTGACAGTTTCTTTGTATCGTATATCGAACAATCAGAGTTGTTTGTCGGTCATCATCATCAGCCTACAAAATAATGTTCCCACTGCTGGGACACAGGCCTCGGAAAAGGAACGCGGGCCCATTGCGGGTTGGTAGATGTCACATGTCTTCGAATTTTTGGTTCTAGGACATGCTGGTTTCCTCACGATGTTTTCCTTCACCGTTTTGAGAGCAGTGGTGTTGAAATAAATTACACAAAGTTATGCGCCTGGCTGGGTTTGAACCGGCATTAGTAAGTCGGAGTCGATATCACTGGGCCACCACTGCTCATCTACATCAACAAAGAAAAGCTACCTTCTATAAACCATCTTGTTGACTTATAAGATTCTAAAAAGAAAACAAATACTAAGACAAATATAGCAAAATGGACTCTAAAACCTGGAAGAGCAGACGCACCATAGGAAATGGACTGTTGACTGGAATATTCAGAACGGAAATCGGAACCGGGATCCACACTGTTCAGTTAGCTAACAATAAAAACCAATAATATTTTATTCTTACGGAAATGGTGAAGGAAATGCAGTAAGGTTGTATTTATTTTATTTATTTAGAAAACCAACGGCGATACAATATCCTACAGATAAATAAAACATTAGTAAGGCTAATAATAGGTTTCCCCTTTTAATTTAATAGTAGGTATATCATGCGGACGGACTTAATACCTACAAAATATAAAAATAAAACACTGGTTTTAAATAAGGAACGAAGGTTAAATGAACTATCAGTACCCTTAGCACGAGTTTTCACTCTTTTACTTTACAACGTCTTTTCAGTATTTACAGCGTTTCTTGTATGAAAAAATGGAACAGCGCCTCTGGTGTGCGAAGAAAGAACTAATTTTTTCCTTGAAAATTGTCAATTTGAAATTGTCAAAGTTCCAGTTTACGTCTCAAATACTGAAAACTCGTGCTCAGGGTACTGTTAAGAGAAAGTATGATAATATTACTTATTATAAAAAAGTGAATTAAGCATATTAATTAAGCAATTAACATAATATATTTACCGTTACACTTTTCCAATATCATAATGAAAACGTACATCTGTAATTACCTAATTTGTAATCCATTTCCTTTCAGTGCACTTCGACAGAGACGATAGAGGACATTATGCAAAAGGAAAACAAAACCGCTCCAGTTTTGCCTACCAAAATAATCTAACAAACCAAATGAAACAGAGAACACATTTACAGGATACGATATCGATGTCATCGATAGTAAATCCCCGTACCACGTTCAAAACATTATCCTAACAATCCAGTACGTAAAAGAAAACCTTCAACCACCAATTATTATATCAAGTAAATTGGGAGGGTCCCCGTACCACAAGACTATCGGAACAAGGTAGCGACAAGCATCGTTTGCGCGGTGGGTTCGGGCGAGCCTCGATCCGTGGGGAGGCTCGCTTGTTTTGGTCTGTTTGGGCTGAGGACGGCCGCCACACAAAGACGACGACCGATCCGCACACTAATTCAAAGGAGATCGATAGTGCACCCACCCAGTATGCCCTTTCATGCAGACCTCATCATGCGCCACGATAATTAAAATGTTTTGCTCTCGATAAATATTTGGCGTCGCTAATTATTGTGTATGCTGTTTCGAATTATTATGACGTAAAAAACACGTCATATTAATTGTAATTAACCATTTCGTTACTGGCGCCCAACATATTTTTGGATGTTGGGCGCCAGTAACAAAGATATTTACGGAAATTAATTGGGTCGGTTATTATTAACTAATACAAATTCATATACAACAATATGCTTGCTAGATCTTTTATGGACATTTTGAGACATTTATTACATCGTATAAGACAATGCTTGATAGATTTTAAATAATAAAGTTACCATTACTATAAAAGGTAGAAATGTTTTTTCTTAACCAAAAAGCCGTAAAGAAAACTATTCTAAAGTAGTTACGTCGAATAATGACAAGGTTTCTATCAAGTGCTTAGCCTGTCAACTTGTTATTCTAACAAATTACCTGCACATTGAAAACGTAGAGACCACCTGCTTTGTATTTACCCAGCATTACAAGTAAAATGGAAATTTCTAGAAGGTATCATAGTAATATTACAAAACGTAATATAAAATGAAAGTGTTTTAGTGCAGCAGATTCATTTCTTCTAAGAACTTTGAACGACCTTCGAGGAGGGTGGTTGTGTAAGTTTCAGTTTCAGTTGTAGAGGGCTCTCCCACCCATCTCGGAAAATTTGCATGATTAAACGCGCTGCTTTAAAAGAACGCAAGAAAAGTAGTTTCAACTAAATTAGGTATAGAACAAAGTGAATGTATCTAAGCTGAAGGATACGTGTTTCAATAGATACAGCCGGGAAAATAAAACAACCAGGAACGATGCTAAAAGGAAATAATTACAACAAAACGAAAATCAAAAACAAAATCTAACTGTCAAAGGCTACAATCCAATAACGTACAACAGAACGGGTACATCAAATTCTTAAATCGATACGGCAATAAATTAACGGCAATATCGGCAACATTTTGCTGTTCCAAATTGGAATCCACAACAAAGGGACGTCAAAGAAACTAGCAAGTGCACGCGTGCAAGCGGGGCCGGGTATAAAGAGTGAGCGCAGCACGGCCGAGGAGGCTCGTGCGTCCATTACCCCCCTCCCAGTGGGGGCTGGGGGCTGCCGAAAGTACGGGGTGGCAAGTGTCTCGCTCACACCCAAAGATGCATCGAGTTTCTGGACGAAACCGCACTGCCGCTGCATATAATGGTAATGAATTTCGTCTCCATTTTATTTAGTACGTACCTACCTATAAGTTTAGCTATTGATTTCTCCTTAAATTTCACTGAGTCTGTTGCAAGCTTAACATTCAAATCTAACTATGTACCATGTGTGTTAATTATTTACTTCAATTAGTTTAGAAATGTATTGACATTGTATACGACAAGAACAGAAAGATGACAATGATGTATTGATTGACATTATTATCATCATGAAAATGTCCTTTGTATATATTCGCATAGACGAGTTTATGGTTTATCAGTAGGGAGTTAGGGACGTATACAAGGGACTCTTACCTATGAGGTATATTTACCTACCGACCTTTCTAACTAAACCAACAATGCGTTTTCCTAAATAATTCAATCCTAGAACATTATCCTTGTCTCCACAATGACATCAGTAGGTACCTACCTACTCCTATTTTGTTAAAGTACCTACCCCAGTCACGACATGCCCCTGCACCGATAAATCGCATTATGGCCCACGTGTAGGGAATACATTTTTAATCTTGTTTCCTTTATATCATGCCGCTCAGAAAATCTGTGGGTGCGAGTTTGAAAAACTGGACGGAATAGATATACGAATTGTTACCTAACTGTAATCTGATTAAGGTAAGTAGGAAATGATTATCTAAGAAGGCACTTCCTTTAACTTTGTAAATGGGTTTCAGGTACAGATATAATAAATTGCATCGTATACTCATTATAAATGTGAGAGCAAAAACATCTTCTAATTACTTACATAAGTTTTGCAATTACTTACTGGCTGTCTCAAACAAAGCCAACGCGGCAGACTAAAATGGAGAGCACATTCAACACGTAAACATATCATCAACGTTACCAAAAACAAACACGTGAAAACAGCGCGGTAACGTTAATAACGCTCACGTTGCCATCCATAGCTCTTTTCATTCGGCACGAGCCGGTGCAGGCTGTGTCAAAGCACGTAATTAGTATTTAGGAAGGTGGTAAGAAAGGCGAGGTCGTGGGCCAGACGTCGGCTATCGATCCGACGACCTACCCCACGTTCTACCTCCCGAAAGGGTGGGAAGGGGAGCCACGCACATCGAGCCACCAATTGACACACTTAAGGTAATACTTGGCACTTACGATGTCGCCTCGACATACTGATGGCCAGCGGAAACAATGCTGATATGCCAAACTACTACAATATCGAAACGTTCACCGGCTAGACGAAAGTAAAGTAAATCGGGAACAAAGAAATTGCGAGTCACTGCAAAAATAATCAGATAAAGCGAATCATATTGCATCTACGATTATTGTTAGCGGAATAGCAGAAGTAGCTGAAAATTACAGAAAGCTCGACCCAGTTGGCTCTGAGCCCGCCCGTACATCGGAACATCGCGTACTTGCGTATAGAAGATATGTATCTATTTATTTAACCTTGGAGAACTGTAAACAAATTATTCTACATTTCTATGACTGCAGCTTGATCAATCTATATGGGATTATTCCGATAAATAAGTGAAAAGTAGAGATCGATCTACGGTACGAGTCGGAATACTATGATATCATCAATGAAATAATAGTAAACCATTAAATTCAAAGATTGTGAGTTTCTTTTTTTATGTAAATGTCTTGTCTGAAGTTTCTCTTCGATCTTTTTAATTACATGAAATGCTTCAAAATTATCGACACTGCCATTGTTTAATTAATCTAACTAATTTACCAAGCAGATTGGTGAAAGCTTCCTAAGATTATTTGCACGATATGAGCGAGTAACACCTACGTATCTCTACACATTTATAGTACGTAGGTTTTCAGTATAAATACCTCTAGAGACATACCCTTCTTGAATATATGTATAAAGCTGCAAGCATATAGCTGAGACACCTTAACCACTGTCTGCATATTAGTAAGCCTGCGCAGCAGGTACCTTTGTTTTGGACTTTTGGCAAATTGTAAACATGTCTTGTATATAATATTTGTCGTTTGTAATAATTTCGAGTGAAAGGTAGACTTTCGAGGTGATATAGAATATACGCATAGGTATATACTTAATTTTACTTTTTTTTATATAATAAGGTACTAAATACATAGATAGGTACCTAAAATTGTTATTGAGTAGGAGTTATGATTTTTTTTTAACTTCATTTAACACAAAATATTCATAGGCGGACTTAATGCTGATACATTCTCTACCAGGATGGTCGAGAGATGGCAGGTGCGTATAAGAATGACATTATTAAACAATTTAATAAATATATTTATATTTGTATATAAATACAGTATAAGAAAGAGGATTGAGACGAATCTGCTAATGACGCAGAAAATTAAATGAAGAGAAATGATGAAATGTATATTGAAGCCTTTGAGAATGGACTGAATGTGAAAGGAAGAATGTATAAAATCAGAACTAAGTATGTGAAGGACAAAGTAAGAGAACATTTCTGGACGAACGCAAATTCCTAGCATGTGCAGTACTTAGATATTGAAAGTGATGGATAAGATAAGGAGGGATCGGAGAGTTGAGTAGGGGGAAAAGCGTGGTGTTCGTACCTATTTCTACCTTTTTTTATTTACTTTCAAGTTATAATTATTAAACTTTGGAATACCTTGAGAGATCTCATTAAACCACGAACCTACCTACTTAATTCTCACCACATTTAATTCCTTTTATCTCGCTTTTCTCAAAACTAAATTCTCTGTTCTTTATAAAGGCAATTTCCGCAAAAGGAATTACTGGTGAAAATAAGCAGAGCACGCAGATTGTCCGGAGCGACGTCGCGTCGGCGCTGCACTTTGGGTTGAGGGCCGGAGGGGGCACAGACATCGGGGCGGGGTGGGTGGTGTAAAATCACCCGCAATCATTTATACCCGAACTGCCTGCAGAATTACTAGCCGTCACTAAATTCACGACACCACCCCTTGCACCAACTTTATTATGGCTTTCTCTTACAGTATAAAATTGAAATTGATAGGAATTATTATTTCTTGGCAGGTTTTAGGGTGGATTCATTTACCTGAATGTATCTAGCCTTTGTTTTCTGATCTAAATGAATTGTTATTTTTTTGGAGTTTAGTTAGGTACCTGCATATAAGTATACTTTTCTGTGCAGGTTTTTAACTGTTATGTAAGTAAACAAAGTTCATAGTGTTAATGCGTTTTCGAGAAGCTTACGCTTGAGCTGCCTACGTAGACACTTGAAATGAATGTTTTTCTGCGATTGGTTAAATATGAAATAGGTACTAAAATTCTTTAGTTAGGTACCTAAGTACTAAATATAAAAATGGCTTATAACGAACAAAGCTGGAAAACCCAGGAAGACCAACTTAGCCTGCTTTTCGTTGTCTTCCTTTGTTTGAAAAACAGAGTTGAAATGTAGTTTTTAAAGAATCTCCATGTTAGCCAATTAAACGCAGAATAAGGAAACTATGACTTAGAGCAAACCTTAACCTAAGTTTAAGTTTTAATAACTACTAAAGTCCTTACCAAACGTACTTAGAAACCTAAGTTTGCACAACTACCCTCAATCTTATACCGTCCCCACACAAGTAGGTAGGTAAGCACCTACGTTTGCACATTGACAGCATTTGAGAGGCAACGCGAGGCCACGTGGTGAGATGCGACGTAGCTATTTGTGTCAGGAACTGTACCCGTGACCCACTTCGCAAACACCCCTACTGCCGCGTACTAGCGAACAACGAGTACCCGACACTGCCGTATATTTTGGTCTAGGTTATGTCAAGTTATATTGCCGCCATTACAGTGTTTTATGTTATCCTTGGTAATGTCTTGCAAGTGGGATGGAAGTTGAATAACGGTGCAAGTTCTCGTGGAAGATTCGAAAAATCAAGAAAATACGTCCTGTTATACTGTTTGTATATAAATTAAATGGAACGACACCATAGATCATTTATAAGATAAATAATTAGCAGTCTTTGTATCGGGCTTCGACTGAACTTGTTTTAACATTATGCTAGTCACGTAAATAATAATACCTAGTCGTCTTGACCATTTTCAGTAACGGCGGCCATATTCAACAGACGACGTCGGTGTTGGAGATTATCTTATTGACCTTTTTTTACTTTGTTTTCAACACCTATAAGTAACATTTATCATGGTATGCCATAAAGGTTTGAGTATCAAGTATGTATTGAAATAATAAATAGTGCTCCACTGTGTGCTTAGACGAGTAGATGGAACGTTGGTAATCCGACACAACCAGATAAATCAGGCGCAGACCCAACGGCTAACTTTAAAATGCAATGGGAAATACTATATCTACCGTCAATTTCCTCCTGACTTAGAAAAAAAAAAAACTATAAATGCCCAATGGGATATCAATAGTAAATACTTTGCCCATCACAGCAGTCGCGTTTTTCACCATAAAACCAAGGGCAGTCGTGCTTGCCACCATGAGATCAACGAGACACGATGATCGTAGTAGCTGTACCCCGCGGTTTCACCGTATAGTCTTCCTCCTTATTATATGTATTGTTCGCTGTCCGTGAAAAGCCCGTGATGACTGCTGTCGCTTGCACGGCGAAGCTGGCTTCTACAGCTGCCTCTTCCGACCCAGGCTTGTTTGGCGTCTTGAGACTGAGTGCCATCGCGTATAGAAAACCTACCAAAAAAAAAAAAAAGCATAATTTACAGCTCATCCAATCACGTCACGTCTATAGATGCTGCCCATCAAACATAAATGCATCTTCTACTCACAAAAAGTGTCTTGCTGCAACTGCCACTCTTTCAAAACTGGCAGAAAATTCCTAGTCACTGTAGTCACTGTATTATGAATGAATCAATGAGGCTTCGGTGCCATCATAGTTTTAGCACTGAAAAGAAAAAAAAAACTCGTTAGGTACAAATCCATAAATATACCCACATATGTTTTCGTTCCTTGTATTCCGTTTGCAGTTTGAATTTTTTACGTTATACCACAATAATCTATCCTAATCAAAATAATGTTATAAACTACATAATATAAAATACACTTACCTTAGCACTCACTACTTTCAAGTTATTATTTTTAATTTCAATGTCATCTAATTTGTCAACTTTTATCGTCATTTCCTTTTATTCAATTCTATCATTTTTTAAAAAATGTTACGTGTCAAGCGTGCAATCGTCCGCTGCGCGCCGCTGCTTGCAGCGCATTGTCGGCGGGTAACTGCACGGTTTACAATTTGAAATGCACCGGCATAAATATTGTTTTTGTAGGTACCTGCTTATTATTATTTTATACTCAATAATGATTTATTTTATAATTATGTATTATTTCCTAATAAATTGTTGACACATATAATTATCTATTTATACATATGTATTTATATAAGTATTAGGCAGTCTACACACACAAAACTGGTTCGGCGTACCCACTTCTCAACCAGGTCCAGTTGAAAACCAGCGTCAGGCACTTAGTTGCCTGACATTTATGCTGAACTGGGCCTGTTTGGAGCAGCCGTGGGGCAAACAATATTGTGTAACAAGTGAATTTAGGTTATTTTATTTTAATATAAAAAAACACTTGTTAATTCTACTTTTTGCATATTTATTATTGTGCATGCCCCGTGTCTGTCCAATAAATGTAATTTTCTTTCTTTCTTTCTTTCTTTCTCCTGTGGGATAGTCTTGTTTATCATAAAAAAATAGGAAAAAACCGACGAAAAATTCCAACACGAGGGGGGTCCAGAATCATGTCCTGGACCCATGGTATCCGTTTATGCGTCGATGTCCGAGGAATATCCGTCGGGGGCTGCCATTAAACCAGCTAAAGGTTTTCTATAAAATAATTTTCGGATTTTTGAATTTTTTATACAATTATTCAAGAATTGTATGTTTAACGACGACATAAAATACACTTATGAGTATGATTTTTTTGTTGAAATTCATATATAAAAGGCAGCCCCCGACGGATATTCCTCGGTTATTTTTACGTCTATTATAATATTTCGTTACATAATAATTGGGTAAAGTCGGAGGTTTTTACTTATTTTATTCTTTTTCAATTAGATTTTTACCGTCGTGGGTTTTTTTCAAAATTTTTAATTTTGCTTAATTTTCATCCCGTATCCGTCATCTACATTCACAAATTCTACAAAGTTTAATATTTATAGAGACCGTAGAGCATACGGTGCAAGACTGCCCCGCTTGGGCAGAGCACCGACGTGTCCTTACGGCGGCGATAGGCGGAGACCTCTCGCGCCCGGCATTGGTCGAGGCCATGCTGCAGGGCGAGACGGAGTGGGAAGCGGTTGCCTTCTTTTTTTGAGGAGGCAGGCCGCGTGAGGGAGAGGACAATGTCCTCCCTCCGCCCCACACGCGGTGGTGGACGCCCACGGCGACGGACGTCACATGACGATCTCGGCCACCGTAGGCATGCGGGCGGCGAGTAAAGGACAACTCGCTGCCCGACCATGGACCATAGCCGGGTCGACGGCGCGTTGTGTTCCACGCGGGCCTCAAAGAGCGTCAGCCTAATGACAGGGCCCCCCCTCTAGAGGGCCAAAGCCTGCCGGGGTCGCGGGGCTTATCTCATTACCGTGACCCCGAAACATAAAGGGCTATCGAAGGACACCGTAGATTTTAGTCAGTACAAGTCTGACAGTCCCTCCCGCCCTGCCCGGGGTGGGAGGACTCATTTGATAATTTTACCAAGATAAAAAAAAAGTTTAATATTTATCGTAAGACAAGATAGCGGACTATTTCCGTCTTACTCTACAAAAAAATTAAACGACTGTTGAACGTTTCTGAAAAAAACTCTCAACTGCAAAATGGCATTTGACGTTGATTTTTATGGATGGATCGTTTTGCGGTTACACTTTTTTCTTGAAAAGTGTTCAACAGAAATGTTTAACTTTTTGTGTTACGACGGTCTATGTTTTATGTTGAACTATAAAGTTTGGTGATAAAATTTCATTGCTGTAAAATCATCCTGAGCGCAAAATTTATTTCTCTACAAGGCAAAACAAAATTTAATTTCGCTCAAATTATAATAGGTTGTGAATGTTTGGCTGACCGAATTGTGATAGTGAATCTTAATTCGAGTACGCGGCTCGAACATGGCCGGGGATTTTCTGCTGAATGCACTCGAATCATATTTAGCATACAAAATTACACGTCTACTACAAAATCGTGGCAAGATGCACTTTTACGAAGAATGCGCTTGAGCTAACGGTTCAAATTAGCATTCATAATGGATGGTTCGCACCGGCGGTGGTGTCACGATAGCCACTAATTGTGATATCTAATTAAACTGAATATCATAATAATTGCACGCGGCTCACACCGTGCGGTGATCAGACCGGTAAATTAGACGTGTTCATTCGACGACTGGATAATTGATTAATTAGTTTGTACATGTATACTTGAATTTATCGTTACTGCTTATTTAGAACGCCATGAGCTTATCTTTTGGCGCTTGATTTACATTTATAAGGGGGTGTTGACAGTATTGTATTAAATTAACAAGATAGCGGTGTTACTCAAAATTTTAGCAACACACCAATATTGGCGCGGCGGGAAGAGGTCCGGCGCGATCTCAGGGCGTTATGGAGACAACGACTGTCGCAACCGAGGTTCGGGCACGCCGCAATCGCGGCGGTAAGACCCCTCTTTGAGGAATGGCTGGAGAGACGTCACGGCGTCCTGACCTATCGGATGACGCAGGCCCTCACCGGACACGGAAGTTTCGGGAGGTACCTGTGTCGGATAGGGAGGGAAGAAACGCCCGGGTCTCACCACTGCGAAGATCGCCAGCCGGTGCCCGCGGAATGGTCGAGGCCATGCTGCGGGGCGAGACGGAGTGGGAAGCGGTCGCCTCCTTCTGCGAAGCAGTCATGCTCGCGAAGGAGGAGGCTGGCCGCGAGAGAGAGAGGACAGCGTCCTCCCTTCGCCCCAGCCGCAGTAGTAGACGCCCACGGCGTCGGACGTCGCAAGACGATCTCCGGCCACCGTAGGCGCGGGCATGCGGGCGGCGAGTAATGGGCAACTCGTCGCCCGACCATAAACCATGCCCGGGTCGACGGCGCGTTGTGTTCCACGCGCGCCTCAAAGAGCGCAAGATGACGGGGCCCCCCTCTAGAGGGCCAAAGCCTGCCGGGGTCGCGGGACTTATTCCATTACCGTGACCCTGGAACGTAAAGGGCTAATGAAGGACACCGTGGATTTTAGTCAGTACAAGTCTGACAGTCCCTCTCGCCCTGCCCTGGGCTCGGTCTCACTTGATAATTTTACCACGCTAAAAAAAAAAAACAATATTTCCTTTTACTTCAGAACATTTTTTTTACGTCGGAAAATCATCAAATGAGGCCTGGTTGGAGAATTGAACACCCTGGGTTAATAATATTATAAACAAGTGTTTGATCTTATAAAATATTTTTTAAATTAGAAATATGGTCAAGTCGTGTCTTGCACAAACATAACTATTTACATAAACTTATATTGAACTGTACAATCAGAATGAACTCAAGTATGTGTCTTACACATATCAATAATAATATACTTTTATAACACTGTTTGATTAGTTAAATACAAATTAACAATAATTTTACAATTGTCCACCAGTTTAATGTCAGTTAACAAGTAATATTTATATCAAGTCCACTAGGGCCCGTGGAGTTTCTTCAATACTGATTCAATATCAATATCCTGAATATTTGTAGAATTAAATAAATATTGTGTTTCTGGTTTTGTTTTCTTGCTCTCATTCAAAGCCTCCTCAGAACTATTACTAACTTGTAATCGTTTCTTTTTCTTAACGTCATTAGTTTTATCCTTATCATCTACTACTTCTTCGAAAACTATTTCTATCTCAGTTACTTTCTGTTCTTTTCTGTCTGGACTATTCAACTTTAATGGTGTATCCAAACTTGTGAGAGTAGAATCAAATATTTCGAAACACTGCTCCTTGTGGTATTTCATTGGTGTGTACAGTTTTTCTATATTTGATATTGAACTTACAGCTACTTCTGTTTCTCTAAAACTATATCCTAACTCTCCTTCGCCTTCCGGATCCATATTAAATAACATACTGAAGTTTGTTGCTCTTAATCTAATCGCAACTCCGTCATCGATGCACACTTCCATATTAAACTTATCTTTTAATTTTATAGGCTGTTGCTTGCATTTATCATCTTTGGTGTCACTATTATATTTAATATAATTATGACTATCTTCATTACATTCATAAGCAGACAGTTCAAATTCATCATCTGATTCGTCAGCTTCTTGAACTATCTGCATTTCACTTGTAACACTTGTGTTTGTTTCAACACTCTTATCTAATACACTTTCATCTTTTCTTATTTCAGTGACCTTAACAGGACTGGGACGCGGAGTCACATTTGCAGGGGGCTGATCAAGCAAATCACGTTCTATTTTTTTTGCAGTTTCAGCATCAAATCCTCTTTCAATTAAATCTCCATGCAAAGTGCCTGCATTATCATTGTATTCAGGTTTACTATTAACGGTGGTTTCAATATACTGCTGTATTTTGGATATATCCTCGATTTCAGCCTCTTTTGGCTTTGCGTCTTGAGAACCGTCATCAGACCATCGTAGCGCTAGTTGCTCGTCATCATCATGGGAAGAAACCATTGCAGCTGTATTCTGAGCACGAGTTACGGTGAGTTTAACGCTAGCGTTAATATCTGGAGATTCGTGGCCAGAACTTTCTGAGTTAAACGTTTTGGTGCAGTGAAGTTTTCTGGGAGTCGAAGATTTTCTACGTGACTTCGTTGGACCAGGAGTCACTACAGGGGTTATATGAATATTCTTTTCTTTTGCAGTATTCTTTTTATTTGCTTGTAATTTGGATGAATTACTTGGAGAAAACACATCCTTTTTACATCTCGCTCTTTTATTTGTACTTTCTTTCGTTGGTGTAGGACGCCTTGGTTTTATTTTCATGAATGAATTTGACTTATCTTTTTTCATTGGAGATTTACGTTTTTTAGTAGACTCCAATTTTTTCTTAGAAGATTCCGATTTTGCGGTTGCTTTAAGTTTAATGTTTCTTGGTGTTTTCACAGTACAATCTTTACTGATCTCACAAGAACTATTTGCAATTGTAGTATCACTACTATTTGATGCAATCTCAACTTTGTCATCAACAACTTTTTCTTTAGTTTTATTACCTATATTACTACTATTAACATATGACACATTCTTCGTACACTTTCTTACTGGTCTAGAACTTCTTTTACTGGAACTTGCTGTTTCTTTGGGCACTTCAACTTGCTTCACCACCTCAACTTCAACCTCTTTTGATGATGTCACTGGACATTCTAAATCAGCTATTCGCAGGTAATCTTGGTCATCAGGCTTATAGTAAGACCCCCCACTAGAATAATCTGTAGGTCGAGATGAATAGGATGAAGGCGTAGCTAGAAGTTTTGGAGTATCAAAGAAACGAGGAGTAGGTATACTCATAATTTTAATATCCGATACTGGTTCATCTGGCAGGACAGAATTTAAAAATTTTGGCGTTTCCATTTGGATGTCATACAAAACTTGTTTATAAGGTGTTTCAAGAAATTCTGATATATTTAATCTTGCACCAATTTCATTGTGCAGGGATAGCCTTTCTGCTTCTGGGGTTTCATTATTATCATCGTTATTTGATTTATTTTGGTTTTGAATGACTTCAGGAACTTTCTCTACAGGCTCTACGTAAGTATTAGCAGCCACCACATTGAAAGTTGGTTTAACTGTAGGTTTACTTTCAATATGTATTTCTGATTGTGCATATTGTTCTTCCTCTTCTTCTAGTTTTCGCCTCTTCTTTGATTTCTTAGGTTTAGGGGATAATTTTCTCTTACTACGCGGCTTTTTCCCGTCAATGTTTCCTGTTGTAACCGTTGTTTTATCAGCATTTTCAGCAGTTACATCGGTTTTTTCAGTAGTAACGTCGGCTTTATCAGAAGTTACTTCAATCTTGTCTGAGGTTTTTTCTGTACCGTTATTGGTTTCATCTGCTTTATCAGTAGTTTTATCTTGTTCAGACTTACTGTCAGCAGCTTTTTTATTCTTCGGTTTTCTAGGCCTGGGTTTCGGTTTTGCTGGAGGCTTGCAAGCATAACCGCTCGCTGTGGCTAAAGCACGTAAATCAGCGTCCCAATTAACTTTCCTCTTATTCAGAACTGTTTGCTTATTATCACTATCCACTGTTAACTTATTGTAATGACAAGATTCTATCTTATGAACTTTTACATTACTCAAATCAACAATATTATTTTGACTATTTTCTGTTTCAGAGAATATCAAATTAGGACTTCTAGTAACAACAACATCAACAGGTTTATCCTCAGTTTCGTTAGGGACTACTTCATTTATTGTCTCATGTAGTATTCTCCTGGGAGTTGTAAAGTCTAGAACTCTGATATGCGAATTTCTGCGTGGTGTGGAAGATGACTTCCTCACGGGTGGTAACACTTGAGGAGTACTCGTTTGGAGAGAACAAGCAATGACATTATCTTTAGGAACAGATGCATTCTTTATAAGATCAACTGTTTTTACCAAACCTGGTTCTTGAACAGGTTGTTTCTGATCTATCTTTGGTAGCTCAGCATCAGGTTTCTTTGTTTCCGCTGCACTACTTGACGAAATATCTATGACAAGAGGACCAAGCAATTTAGGCGAAGATACCGACGTCGTTTTTGGTTTCTGTAACTTGTGTGCTATGACAGGATTAGATTGAGAACTGTTCGGTGGGGGACCTGTAAGAAATACATACATAAATCGTTACTGCTAACTCCATAATGTTTATAGCGTCGTTTGATTAGCAGTTAGTAGAATCCTTTGGTTTCGGCCAAAACTTTGGCCGAACTGAAGGTGGCCGAAACCGAAGGTTCGATCAGATACAAATAAATTATTGAACTTAATTAAATTATCATTATTTACATAAAGCAACATCTTACCTGATGCTGGCACAACTATAATAGTAGGCATCGCCATAATTTCATCTTTCGTGTAGTTGTTGTTTACAATAGGTAGCTTCTGTTTATAAGCCGGGGTACCATTTATAAGAATGGTTTGCATCAATGGCGTCGAAGTAGTTGCCTTAACATTGCTCATTGAAGGAAACGGCTTATCCACTTTTATGTCCGAAATTATTTTAATTTTTTGATCCTTACATTTAGGTTTTATTCTAGGATATGGATAGTTGCTATACTGATGAGATTCTAATTCAGTATTTTTTGCTACCACATTCAAATTATTACCGAAACCTGTATTTGTATTGTTAGATACTGAAGCCCTGAAAATATAGAAATTTGGAGAACTTAATTACCACGCCCCATTAACATTAAATTGTATTTGATTCCTTTAAAAGCGTTTCAAGTAACGCTCCTAATATCCACAAATTGCATATATGCAAAAAATATATTGGAACTTACAGAGCTATCGAGTTTTCCGACGTGCTCGAATCTGGCACAGGAACATTTCGATTTTCGTGACCTGTAAAATATTTACAAATTTATTAATTACAATATACAAAGAGTAGCCTTGCATATGAGTATACGACACAAGAATTTCAAAAAGACGCGGTGCTCAACAATGCATCTTATTTTCGCTCGCTCGTATGTGGGTCGGAAACTATAATGAGACTTCCATTAATGATTGAATGAGTAATTTAAATACTGGGGTTGTAGTCAGTCATAGTCTGACAGTCCATTCCGCGACATATTGGGAGAATTCAATTGATGAGTTTTGCAACCCAAAAAACAAAATAGATATACATACCACCAACTCCTGATGCAAAATCTTGGAATGAGCTTGCAATAGGAATGCTATCGTTCAGACTTTCAGCATGAGATTTGTTCTTACAAACTTTCTTCAGAATAGTGTTAAATTCTTCAATTTTGTCTCTGCATTCTGGTGTGTCGGCGGGTTTAATCTGCAACGATAAAAGCCACTAATATTTTAAATGCAAGGGTTTTTTTATTATTTTAATTGGATAAAAATAAAAGTAGGCATATTATATGCAGTTAGTAGGATAATACAATCCTTAGCAGTGGCAGTGATTTAGAAACAAGGCAGTTTGACTGACACAATAAGAATAATAAAAAAAAACTGAATTTACCACACCCTTTAATTTGTGAGTGTTTACTACAACACATGAAAATGCAGTATCATCGTGTTATGTTACTATGTGCAATCAATCTATTATTGCCGTTATTTTTAGCAAAACTCCTTCAAGACCTTGTTATGAAGGAGTCCATATTTTATGATTCTATAAATGCTTAAACTTCCTCATATTTAATAATACCCCATTTTTTACAAGTATAATAATAATACTGAAAAATTAATGGGAAGGATTAGTTACATATTAACTGCACAAAGTGTAGATAGATCAATATAGTAGTAGGTAGATAAGTGTAAGTAAATAATATGTATTCTACCTATAGATTTCAATCTTGGCATTGTTCAATATTCGAACATAGCTGAGTATGTCAATTGGAAGTTGAGTTTATTCTGCAAAGCAAGTACTAAACATCCAAGAAAATAGGTTTGTAACTGTCCACTCACAAGACTGAATGGTAAAGACAAGTGTTTACAGAAATGCATGCAAGTTTTTCTCCTACTGGCAATGCTCCAACACACACAATTATGCAATAACATACAAATAGTAACAGATTATTTGGTTGCCAAATAAGCATTGTTGAATAACATAACCCAGATTATCACACCCAAACAGATCATTTTTACAAATGTAATATGACACATAACTCCGTATCATAGTTATTTGATAATGGCTGTTTGTCAATTATGTGGTTTCATTAGCTTGCTTTAACTGACCACAAAGTTTTCCTAGTGATACCTTCTCCACGGCGGCGATAGGCGGAGACCTCTCGCGCCCGACATTGGTTGCGGCCATGCTGCGGGGCGAGACGGAGTGGGAAGCGGTCGCCTCCTTCTGCGAAGCAGTCATGCTCGCGAAGGAGGAGGCGGGCCGCGTGAGGGAGAGGACAATGTCCTCCCTCCGCCCCACCCGCGGTAGTGGACGCCCACGGCGACTGACGTCGCAAGACGACCTCCGGCCACCGTAGGCGCGGGCATGCGGGCGGCGAGTAAAGGGCAACTCGCAGCCCGACCATGGACCATGCCCGGGTCGACGGCGCGTTGTGTTTCACGCGCGCCTCAAAGAGCGTCAGCATAATGACGGGGCCCCCTCTCTAGAGGGCCAAAGCCTGCCGGGGTCGCGGGACTTATATCATTACCGTAACCCCGGGACATAAAGGGCTATTGAAGGACACCGCAAGGACTAGCAAGCGCAGCGTAGGACGACCACCAACGAGGTGGACAGACGACCTTGTAAAGGTCGCCGGAAGACGCTGGATGCAGGTCGCTTCCAACCAGTATATGTGGAGATCTAAAGGGGAGGCCTATGTTCAGCAGTGGACGTCCTATGGCTGAGATGATGATGATGATGATGAAGGACACCGTGGATTTTAGTCAGTACAAGTCTGACAGTCCCTCCCGCCCTGCCCGGGGTGGGAGGACTCATTTGATGATTTTACCACGATAAAAAAAAAAGTGATACCTTCTCCGGTCGCGGGACTCACGAATTACCGTGACCCCGGAACGTAAAGGGCTATTGAAGGACACCGTGGATTTTAGTCAGTACGAGTCTGACAGTCGTGATACCTTCTCGTGAGGCCATTGACCAGCAGAAAGTCAGTTTTATGGCAGGTACTTTTATCCAACAAAGGAGGGTAATATTTTTTATTATAAATATAAATTACCATCAATAGCAAGCTGATTAAAAGTCCCCTTCACTATTCTTTCAAAGGACCACATTGTATAACAAAAAGGAGTTTTTATGCTACAGTTTTGGCCAAGGCACCAATATTTTGTATAACCAGTGTTACTAAGGGTTAATATTACATACAACTAACTGGAATGAGGGGGTCAGGTAGGCAGTTGCCTCAGTTACTATTCAGCTGCATCAGTTTAGATTGCCAACTGAGTTCTCCATATGATTGTTTGAGAAAAGACTAGGCAGATGAGATACAAAGAATTTGTTAGTGCTACAATATTTAAATATACTTACAATTGATGGCAGAGGTAAAGTAGGATTGTCACTAGGTTTGATATCAGAACAATGAGTATTAGAATTTAATGCATTCAGTCCACTGCCACTGTTGTTCAAGGCACTTGAAGATTGCTTTGTACTCTCACTTAAATCTAAGTTGGGCTCTGAAATACTGTTCTTTTCCAGCACTCTGACATGTTTCTTTCGTGTTGTGACATGGTTTCCTGTAAAGATAAAGATTAAGATTTATTTAGTTGTGACTATTAGCAACAGGAAATTGTAGGTAAGATCTGCGTAAGATTGTCACAGACCCGGTAAGAGGCCTATTTGTGATGGTGTTTCTTAAAAGACAAATTTATCTGGTTACTAACAAAAAATGTAACATCATAAATTAAATATTTACTTAGGTGTAAGTTCACACCATCAACAAGGACAGATGCTCTGAAACAGAGAAGCAATGGGACATTGAAGTACAAACCTGGTAAATCTTCCAATGCTGTGGTTTCAACAGAAGACTCCAAGCCACTGGTTTCCATATAGCTGGCTGAGACATTTGATTTCTGCTTACTTTTACAGGAACACCCTGATAAATTTGATGAGTTGCACAGCTCGCAGACATTTTGTTTGGAGATTTGTGATGTATTTTGTTTGACTAGGCTGAAAAGAGAGCAACATTTTACATGCAATATTAGGCTTTAATGTTGTCAGAATATAATTGTTTTAAAAACTGCAATTGATCTGAACATCAAGTCTTGTTATTAACATTTCATTTATAACCTAAAAGTGATGTTGAAAATTAAAAGTTGTTATCCTTGTATCACTTAGTGGTGGTGTACATGTTAGTTACCTGATATTTTCAGTTGAAGTGTCTTGCACTTTAATCTTGTTTATATCTGCAATATTTGCGAGGAACTTCACAACATCTAAAAGATTTGTAAATTGAACCAACTTCTTCCTCAAATTAAGTGGTTTGCATGTTTCCACTGAAAAGGTGACCAAAAATATTACTCTATTATGATAATACAAGTAGGTTAGTAGTGTTAGCTAGGCAAAGACCCTCATTTTACCTTACTGTAACTTAAATATTTATATCTTTACAAAACAATGGATCAAGCATAGCAAATCACAATGTCAGAAAGCACCCAGTAAAAACTCATTTACATGCTGCAAGAAATTGAATGTGAGCTGCATTCAAATTTGACTATGTTGCAGACTATTAATCAACAAAGAATTCAGTTGATCAAACAAATACAGCAATGTAGTCCTTGAAACATGTCAGTCGTGCAAATTTGTCTAAATGAGTTTTAATTGTATTTCGAAGGTGAGAAACTCAGATAGGCAGTCACACCATGTGAAATACAAGTTAACAGAAGTTAGAAAGGAAGTCAAACAACATAGTAGGGAAAATACCGACCGAATTGAGATCCTGCTCCTTTTTTTGAAGTTGGTTAAAAAGATTAGGCAGATGATGATACCAAGATGTTACCTTAATTTATATTGGTCTAGGAAAATGCCTTTTGATAGGCCAATAAAGATCCAGACTGAATGCTTCCTGGCAATTTTTATTATACTACTAGTCAATCTGTAGTGTTTAACAATGGATTTAGCAGGTGGTACTTATTAATTAATTATCAGAGTAAACAAGCTTTTAGTTGCAGCTTTAAAATACAAGGAAGGCTTGTCCAACAGTACTATTGAAGCATTTGGATAGAATTATTTATAATATACCACAACAATAATTACAAACTGTGGAGTTCAAAACTTATTTGATCCATTCTAGTAAGAAGATTATGAAGCATAGGTCTTTTAAAACTTTGTTATTTAATTTATGCTTGAGTTCTATGTGTTCAGAACTTGATATAAGTATGGTAGTTTCTGCTATGACCCAGAGGGTCTGCAACTTTCTTAAGTGTTATTTTTTACAGCATATTACATGTAAACATCATTCAATTAATGGTGCAGTAGATTTATGTTAGAACTATGGGTGGGTTATATTTTATTTTGTACTGCTATTTATTATTATGTGTGACATGTCTTACATTGCGTGTTAATAGTTAACACGTTTTGCTGGTTATGATCAGCAGAAAAGAACATCGAAAATATAATACATATGGGACGATTTCTGGTTACACAATAAAAAAAAATACAAAGAACACAGAGGGGGAAAGCCCATGGTACCAACCATATATTTTTACAGCCCTATATTCTGCGAGAATAATCCTCAGTGATGTCATGAATATCCTGTCATATTCGTTTCCAAGAGCGTCCAAGTATGGACTCGCTTGTAAAAATTCATCATAAGCAGTCATGAGCTGCTCCTCAGCCAAATATCCTAAAAAACAAAACAAAGAACGTGATCATCGTCATCCCGTCCGTTACTTGGGATCACAGTCTTCCCGCCAAATAGACAACATACCAAGCACCAATTTTGCCAAATCTTGAGATGGAAACGGTGGTAACGTCATTTTTTCAAGTATTATGAACACTGCACTATCTAATATAATAAGAACCACATTAAACTCAAGGTAATTGAATAACAAAATCACAAATTATAAACAGTGCGAACTTGCTCCAAATTCACGCACAAACACAAAACACACAGTTGAAAAAACAATGAATGAATGAAACAAATTGTTTCAAACAATGAATACTGAATGAATGGAAATGAACGAATCCATGAACAACGAACGCCCATGGTCCATGCATGGTTTCGAACGTAGGAAGAGAAAAAGTATAGAACTCGCTTAGATAAAAAATACCCTTGTACGTGTTTGGCGTAGCCACATGAGATAGAGAATGTTGACGTCACGAATGGGGAGTGTTGTCATACTGCAAACTTTTACCTAGACTAGTGGGTAAATTGTTATCACGCGGACAGGAGTTCAAACCAATGGCTTTTCTGTGAAGGAAAATATCATTGCATGTGACTTTTTCCTTTAATCTGCCTAATTATGTTCAGAGAAAAATTTAATGGCGTAAGTTTGTGAAACCTGGTAAGCCGTACTAAGTCAGTATTGAGCATGGTGGAGTATGATGAGACCCCACCCTTGAATTTTAGGTCTATATCCCTGCAGATAGATGCTAAAAGGTTGAAGAAAAAACAAAGTTTTTTTTTAACCGAGTCTTAAAAACGGAGGTTACTCAATTCGACCGTATACTTTTACTTTGTTTGGTCGCAGATAACTTTGTCGTTTATGAACCGATTTTGATGATTCTTTTTTTGTTGGAAAGAAGATATTAAGGAAATCAGGGTTTGATGATGGAAAACCAGAGAAATCGAGAAGAGACTTAAAAAATCGTAAGGGCGACTAGTGCGTTTGTAAGCTTTTTCATGAAGTTTACGCCTTGGTGTACGGTAAACAACACCTTAGTTGAGTGTATTTTAGGCACTCTCTAAGCGCTCTACTCCAAAAAGAGTTAAATTCACAGAAAAATGCTGGAGGCATTTATTGTAGATAATTTCACGACAAACAAATAAACAATTTCATAATTACCCCTATTGGCCTCCGAATAGGTCGTGAGATATTTGCAAAAAACTGTTTTTCGTGACCTTTTGACCTTGATTACTTTTTTAGCCGGCACGATATTCATGTCGATTTTTCATGACAACACCGCAATAAAAGTGTGTACAAAAATTCAGCTCTTTCGGAATTATTCCGCAGATTGGGGTTCAAAGTATCTAAAATGACTTTTTTTTTTTTTTTTTTAGGGTGGCAAAATCATCAAATGAGTCCTCCCGCCCTGGGTGGGGCGGGAGGGACTGTCAGACTCTTACTGACTAAAATCCACCCGTGTTCCGTCGGATGCCCTTTACGTTCCGGGGCCACGGTATCCTGGATTAAGAAAAATCCGCGACCCCGGCAGGCATTTGGCCCCATAAGGGGCCCCGTCGGTGACGCGTGAAACACGACGCGCCACCGACCCGGGCTTGGTCCTTGGTCGGACGGCGAGCATACCCATTACTCACCGTCCGCAAGCCCGCTCCGCCGCTGTGCCCTCTGCTGTTCAGAGGTACACGCATTGGAGCGTCCACCCGACAGGCTATTTGCATACGGGCAAAGAAACCCCTTAGGC
Organism: Agrotis exclamationis; assembly: GCA_950005045.1. Taxonomy (NCBI): domain Eukaryota; kingdom Metazoa; phylum Arthropoda; class Insecta; order Lepidoptera; family Noctuidae; genus Agrotis; species Agrotis exclamationis. The sequence goes on along the minus strand of OX465424.1, from coordinate 15,948,273 downwards.
ACACAGTGCCTAAGGAGAGTTTTTGCCCGCATCCCAGGGCGCACCGGCCCGAAAAACTGGTCTTCCCCCGGACGTATCCGAGAGGGAACTCCAGTCCACGGGCGCACGTGGAGGTTTCCTGTCTTAGCACCCCATCTAAAATGACTGGGCTAAACAGACAATGTCGTGTGGAAAACAGTATTATCAATAAATAATAAAAACATCAGATATAGATTAGACAAATTAATTGTTTGAAAGTAATTAATTCTTTATATATTAAATCGCTGGATTTATGTGCTCTTTAAAAGTAATTCCGGGATTTCGGACATTTATCCACTTCATTCTTTCGCTGCTTAAGTATGTACATGAATACCTTTACCTAATTCCGACGTATGATTATAAGACATAAATATGCATTTAAATCCTAGTGATAGGTAAAAAACTGTTTCCGTAACACTAAAATAATACATTTTCAAAACTTAGCTAACAATAACAAAAAGTTCCAGGATTATAATTTTAATAATGAATACCTATCTACTCATTAACGAAATTACAATCCTGGAACTTAGAAATTTTTGCGGACTTCTCACACTTGACCAAAAAATAAATACGAAAGAAAATTATCATATCATCAAGAAAGAGCTAGTCTCCTACCAAGTTATTTTTATATCTCGTACGTATTCAAATTTCTATAAATTAGTATAACATGTAGAATGTTTGCTAAAAAAATGTAACCGCCTTCAAAAACAACCACAAAAAAGGGTAAAATAACCTACAAAATAACTTTTCTTTCAGAAGTCGGAGCCTTTATTTTTTTTTCATTTCATTGTCCTTTTTGCCACCGACTTCTGAAAGAAAAGTTATTTTATAGGTTATTTTACCCTTTTTAGGGTTCTGTAGCCAAATGGCAAAAACGGAACCCTTAGAGATTCGTCATGTCTGTCTGTCTGTCTGTCTGTCCGTCCGTATGTCACAGCCACTTTTTGTCGAAAGTATAAGGGCTATCCTGTTGAAACTTGGTAGATCGATGTATTATGTGAACCGCATTAGGATTTTCACATAAAAAAAAAACAAAACAAATTTTTGGGGTGCCCCCCATACTTAGAATTGAAACTCAAAAAATTTTTTTTCACCAAACCCATACGTGTATAGGGTATCTATGGATAGATCTTTAAAAATGATATTGAGAATACTATTATCATTTTTTTTCTAAACTGAACAGTTTGCGCGAGAGACACTTCCAAAGTGGTAAACTGTGTGTCCCCCACCCCGTAACTTCTAAAATAAAAGAATGATAAAACTAAAAAAAATATACACCGTGTTCTTCACGTTATCCATAAACTTTAGCAAATACTTCTATGGCTTTTACAAATAAAATCCAACAAAGGAAGTAGTACTTAAAAAGGCTTCGTTACAAAGATATTTGTAATTTCATTTAATGAAATTTAATTGAGCTATGCAGTGAGAAAGTATCTTAATTTGAAATCTATCAAATACTATTTGCATTTCATTTGTTTCAGCCCGCCAAATGTTATGAATGACGTTGCCAATTCGGATAAAGAGGCATGCATATCGGGTTATTTACGTCTAGGTATTTAGTTTGTATGAAAATTAACAAAAAATAAAAAATAAGAATTTATTAATGTGTCCATAATGAAAAATGCTTACTTCCGTGGTTTGAACATCTGGTCGAAGTTTATGTATATCGTCCGGAACACGGTGTATAATGTAGACCTCAACAAAAACTTCCAACGAAAATTGGTTTGGATGAGATACATTTAGCAGTTTTGGAGATATAGTACATTTTCAAAAACCGCAAATATAACTTTGCCATTCATACAAACACTATGAAAATCAAAGTTATTTTTATTGTTTGTGTATATTACTTACTAATTTCAATATAGTTATATCCCTAATCTATGCTTGCTACTACGGAACCCTTCATGGGCGAGTCCAACTCGCACTTGGCCGGTTTTTTGTGGTTGTTTTTGAAGGCGGTTACATTTTTTTGAAAAAGTTTTTTATTTTACTCTTTTTAGTTAGAAATATTCAACCCAAATTCTTGTCAAATAAATCATTCTCTTACATGTACACTAAAATTTTGTAATCCGTAGCACCGGTAACAACATCGCTCAAGTGCACAATAAGCTAATAGAATTCCCTATCTCAAAAACTACTAAACCGATGTTGATGAAACTTGCAGTATTCGTAAGTTAAACAATACTTAGTACAATAAAAAAAGAACTACTTAAATCGGACTTGTAGTTCCGGAGATATGCGAACACAAACTAAATCAGTCGATGCCTACTCCAAGCCGTTGAGGAGTTGTACCTTCCATCATCAGCTCAGCCACCTGAGATGTTGAATATCAGATGCAAAGAGAAGGAAGTATCACGAGTTCTATACTTTTTCTCTTTCTACGAGTACTCGTGATACTTCCTTAATCTTTCCCTCAAGAAAGAAAAACAAATCGACAAATCGCATAAGAAGAAAAGGGACAGAGCATACCTATCTCCATCTCTCAGCGCGTAGCCTGTTTTTTCAAGGTCAGACACAACATTTCGCGGATTTTAGGGATACCAGATTCGGGCAATATATTTCCCGGACAATACGGTCTGTACGATAACATATGAAAATTGATAATTATTTTTAACAAACATTCTACATGTTATACAGGATACAGGAATTTGAATCCGTAATAAGAGATATAAATACATACCGGTCAAAATCATAACCCTCCTTTTTGCTTCGCCGTAGTTGGGTAAAAATAAATTGGTAGGAGACTTCAGCTCTTTCTGGATGTTTTTTTTTTGTGTTTTTATTTGTCGGCGAAAATGAGTGAGATAATATGTATTGGTGTTTCCCCTATTCATAGGTAATTCCTCGATCGACGGACCCGATAGGAAAGTCCCTATATCGCTCAATATTAAAATCAACATTAGAATTACTAATATTACTACAAGAGTATTGTTTAGAGTTTACAATGGCCATTTTAAAAAGATCTAGTCTGGAAATGAAATATTAGGTCGAATTCATTTAAAATAATGTGAGGGCATTATTTCAAATTAATTCGAACGAAAAAGAACAAAGGAAAACACTGTTTAAAATATTAAAAAACTGTTTTTTTTTCAACTCTGAAATATTCCTAACATTCAAGGGGTGGGGTCACATCATACTCCACCTTGCATAATGTTGACTTAGTATGTTTTAGCAGGTTTCACATACTCGTACTTACGCCATTAAATTCTTCTCTGTACTTAATTAGGCAGATTAAGGGAAAAATTCATATGTTTTCCTTCACCGAAATTGGTCTGATAAACAGGTTATCCTTTTGACATATTATTACCCATATCGACCATTAACGATCACGCGTGATAATAATGTACCCGCTAGTCGGGTACAGCTTGGCCAGAACGTCTTGAAACGGAACTAATCTTTTTATTTGCTGACAACGTTTTAAAATATTTGATGTAAACAAAGATGCAGGTTTGTTAGATTTATTATTGTGCCATAAAACTAACGTAATAAGTGAAAATAAATAAAATAAAATCATTCAAAGTGCTGGTAGCCAGAAGACAGTGGCGACTTCCGGTTTTCTACTGTTTTTTGCCAAGCTGTAAAAGTTTGCAGTATGACAACACTCCCCATTCGTGACGGCAACATTCTCTATCTCATGTGGCTACGCCAAGCATGAATCTAGGGTTTCTTATCTAAGGTCCCGAACGCCTCTTCAGCCATAGACTTCTTTTTTGGTTCTTTTCCCCTCTTTGGGACAGTCAGCCATAGACTTTATCAGGGCGCGTAACCGTATCTCTAAGCACATAGGCCGCAAATTCGGAACGGCACCGGCGGGGCGTGGAGCGTTGCAGCGTGCATTGTAGCGTTCAGCGTGCACGCTACTAAGACTTCTTTCGTGAGACAGACTTTAGTCTTCGCTAGAGCGTGCGTTCGAGCGGAGCGACCAAGTTCGCTGACCAATAGCTACCGCTGACAAGTGTCGTCTAGTCAACAGAACGATATTTTTTTGAGCTATATTTTTAAACTATTGTATAGCTTTTATCGCAGGCTCTGAGCTCGGCGCGCGCGAATAACGTAACGAAAAGTCCTAAGGAAATTTCCTGACCACATCTGACAGCACGCATCGTTTAACGTCGTTTCAGTTCGGGGGACTTCGGCAATCATAAAGGTACGGACAGACGTGCTCATAAAGGTACGGACAGATGTGCTCATTACTAGCACGAAATCATGCTTTTATTGAACAAGGGGCAATTATATTGAGGGAGAGGGAGGAGGAGGAGGAAGAGAACGTTTCTTGACGTTTCACTTGATTGACGTGGCTGACCATAGCCTAATTAGTACAGTAATATAATTATTTTATTTGCATAAGTTGATAAAAATGCTATGCAATAGCTTTACCGCGGCAGTCACCGAGTGCCACACTTTTTTTTTGATGATTGACCTTTCAAAGCCGTTTGGTACCTATATCATCAAAACATTTTATAGACATTGTCCTAAAGAATCTCTCTTTTAGTTTTTCTTGAATTTTCTTCTAATAATACTTCAATATCTTCCCATTTCATATTTTATTTATGAACACACCAGTTCTTTTACTGGCAAATTTTGACACACCGAACAAAATAATAATCACTTGTAAACGCTCGCTAAAACGCCGAAACACTGGTCACGCCACTCAACAACACGCTTTAAAACGCTGCTAGAGTCTGTTTCACGAAAGAAGTCCCGCGGCAATAATTGGAACTAATTTCATTTTCTATTTTAATCATATTAATTAAATTATTAAAAATAATAAAATCGGATTGAACCAAAAATTCAATTTGAAATCATTTATTATGAAATTTTTGGGGAGTGTAACGCCAAGCCGCTACGTCACTTCCCTACCACGTGAACCATCCCCGCCAAATTTTGAGCCGGGGAAGTGAAGTAGCCGCCAGCCAGCGAGTTTTATAAAAGCTAGGAGCGATGATTTTGGTTGTTCAGTTTATAACAATAATTGTAAGGGAAAACTCTGCCCAAATAAAAGTGTAAATCAAGTATTTTCGTTTTATTTATATCACTGTTGTTTTAGGAGTTTTAAACAGTGCAGTTTGGCAAAATTCCGTGACATGACTGCAGCGCCAGCGCCGCACCTGCGAGACTTCTTTCGACTTTCGTGAAACAGACTCTACGAAGACAACTAGAGAGAAAATAGAAATCCATACGTTCAATAGACCGCTCAGCGTGCACGCTCGAAACAACGCGCCGCTGCACGTTAAAAGTCACCTTTTTTAAATAAAATATCATAGGTAAACTGTATGAAAATAAGAAATATGGCTCTGTAGTAGTGCACTAAAACATTGATAATATAGGAATGCAATAATTAAAACACTGAATTTGATGTGTCACCGTTATACGTCATTGTTTGGAGTTTTTTATTAATTTAAACAGTTTTTTTTTGTTATATTTAGTTCGAATTAATTTGAAATAACGTCCTCACATTATTTCAAATTAATTCGACCTAATATTTCATTCCCAGACCTGCTGCCTTACCACGTGCTCTTAACTCGATCCTGTTTTGGTTGTGGGAAAGAGACAGAGCTATACAAGTCGTCTAGCGCCATCTCGAAATTCGAATGGAATGGAAACGAAATCAGAATCGAATCAGTTTCGGGAGTAAGCCGCTAGATCTTTTTAAAATGGCCATTGTAAACTCTAATCAATACTCTTGTAGTAATATCAGTAGGTAATTCTAAAGTTGAATTTTATATTGAGCGATATAGGGACTTTCCTATCGGGTCCGTCGATCGAGGAATTACCTATGAACTAGAATAGGGGAAACACCAATACATATTATCTCACTAATTTTCGCGGACAAATAAAAACACAAAAAAAATACATCGAGAAAGAGCTGAAGTCTCCTAACAATTTATTTTTATATCTCTTATTACGGATTCAAATTCCTGTATCCTGTATAACATGTAAAATGTTTGTTAAAAAATAATTATCAATTTTCATATGTTATCGTACAGACCGAGTAAAGAAGTAAGTAAAGTTGTCCGGGAAATATATTGCCCGAATCTGGTATCCCTAAAATCCGCGAAATGTTGTGTCTGGCCTTGAAAAAACAGGCTACGCGCTGAGAGATGGAGATAGCTATGCTATGTCCCTTTTCTTCTTATGCGATTTGTTTTTCTTTCTTGAGGGAAAGAGAAGGAAGTATCACGAGTTCTATACTTTTTCTCTTCATTTTTTATAATGTTTCTGGGATGGCTTCACGGTCTTTAAGCTAAAGCAAACTGTTTAATAGAGAAAACTTCATGGTGCTAACTAAACCAGGGGTTTCGAAACGATGTTATCATTCGGAAATCGAATCTTGAATTCGAACCACAAATACAAACTGAACCGAGGGATCCTGGAATTAACTTTAATGTGATTTGGCTTTTCTTCTCTTATAGGGTGGTAAAATCATCAAACGAGTCTCACCCAGGGCAGAGCGGGACTGTCAGACTCGTAGGTACTGACTAAAATCTACGGTGTCCTTCAATAGCCCTTTACGTTCCGGGTTCACGGTAATTCGTGAGTCGCACGACCCCGGCAGGCTTGACGCGTCCGTATGCTCAGGGCCCATACGGGGCCCCCTAGAGGGCCATGGACCTCACGACACCGGCGTACAGCCTCTGGGAACAGCCAGACCTGGAACAACTATTCGTTCCGAGCGGGAATCGAACCCGTGAGACGCAGCAGTAACTTGCTCAACCACTGCACTAACCATGCCGACATAATAGTAAAGATCTTATCTTACTAATATTATAAATGAGAAAACCTATATGTATGTGTGTTACTATTTTACGCAAAACTACTACAACTCTCTTCTGGCTGAACAGATGGATTAACACATAGGATAACTTTTATCCCTATTTTGTAATTCTCGTGGGATATTTTTTGAGTTGTAGCAAGTGAAACCAAGGGCAACAGCTAGTAAAATATAAAACAATGAATCATTTGAATGTGTTTATATTATACACACATAAATTAAAAAGCTGAAACATATTGCCATAATACACAAACTATGTTGACACTAGAATATTCTTATCGCGCCATTTCAACATCTTGATTTTCCTGAAATTTCAGTTTTATTGTAACAGTGTTAGGGGTTGTAATGTCAGCCACCAAGATGTCAGCACCATTGTATAAGCCTAGTTCTGTTACTTTCTTTTTCAAATTGTCCCTAGTTCTTTCTTCAATGCTTTTTATTGATGACATGTATAAAGTCTTGTTACGGCCATTGATGACTGTTGTTATGCCTGAAATAAATTATATTAAAAACATCCAATTTCTTAAAAACAGATATTTGAATGGAGTGTTGAAGAACATAACAAACCTGGGCTCTTCATTAAAAATACTGGATCTTCACAAAGCTTATCATAAATTGTCTGCAAGGTTGCATCTGGTTCAATCTCCACAACCCTTGTGGTGTTACTGCAGGCAACACAATCAGGCCTCCTTTCTGCATTGAATGTATATGTGTACACTCCATCAGCCATATTCATCACCATGTAGTTGTTCATGTTGGCACAGCAGGATGAGGCCAGCTTGAAAACCTGCAAGGAGTTTATAACATTAAAAGAAAATAAAAAGTCAAAGATTCTGATTTAAATAATTTTGTTGCAATAATACCTCTGTAGCACAACATGCAGCAATGGCAGCATTAGTACTAGCTACTGCTGGAATAATATTCTTTAAAACTCCTTGAGTCAGTCTATAGGTAACATTGGATATACCATGCTTGACTGCTCTATCTTGTGCCTTCTCAAATACCCAAGCAACATGCTGAGGGTCATCACCATCAAGAGCTGTGTTAGCACCCCATGGGTTTTCTTTGGCCCATTGAATGACTTTAACATATTCAATGCAATGCTCTGGTAATCTGAAATGTGAGAATCAATTTAATTTTGAAAAACAATAAAGTACTAATTAGCATATAGTTTAAATTTTAATTATTACCTTGGAGTATTAGCAATGGTACAGAGAGGGAAAGTTTTCTGTGGTGGATATAAGTCCAGGGTGCACTCAATGCATGCACTCATGCCTGGCAGGATTACTCTTGCATTGCCTTTGAATCCTTCAGTACCTCCATCAACCAGGGGAATGATGCTACTTTGATCTAGACTTCCTGGAAACCGTGATACTTGTCAGTTAATATTTTATTTTAAAAAAAACACTGCAACATGTAATGACTAGCATCAAATCTTTTAAGGCAGGTACATAATAAACAAGTACTACTCTTAGGTACTCAAAGTTAGTTTTTGCCATAAGCATGCACCACCCTTCAGAAGTTTCAGGGCATAGAAATAAACTAAACTAGGTACTTAATAAATCTTTAGATGCCCAGATATATGAGTGGAGAATAAAAATACAATAATTACTGTCATCATTATACTGCAATAGAGACATCAGCATGCCATTGAGCCAGCGTCTTGCCACAATAGAATCTAGACCACACACAACTATATGGAACTGTCTATAGAATCCTTCATCTAAGTCTTGAATAGGACAATGGTGAGCTACTGCTTCACAGCCAGGTACTCTGAAATGAATTAGTTGCATAGTTTAATTGTTACTAACTCATTTCAGTAATAAAATGTTGAAATAATACAAATAAACATGCTTACCTCTTATTAACAAATTCTACAGCACATTTAGCTTTAGACAATCCAATATCATGCTTCCTAAAGAGAAACTGTCTATTTAAATTGGAAAGCTCTATGGTATCCATGTCCACTATATGCAGTTTCTTGAATCCCATCAAAGCCAAGTCTTTCAATAACTCGCAGCCTAGGCCTCCAGCGCCCACAATTAGCACTTTACATGAATCCATTAAGAAGTCCAATATTTCAGGCGATGGCTCGAAATCTGGATGGCAAAAAGGACCAGACCTTTCCAACAGTTTTCGTATATGATACCACCTTCTTTGCTGGTAATCAGATGATGTTTGATTCTCACCGGATGCCATTATGTTTTACCTACTGATTTATTTTTAATTTTTCTCGCTTTTTATAATAGCAGATCTTGAAATTATTTATGTGCCAGTAATAAACCAATTCAAGCAAGCCGGTTAGCAATTAGCAAAATTGAAAAATAAGAAATCTAGCTCGTTTCTGCAGTCTGGGTCTGCCGCTTCACTTCAATTTTTATTTTGATTGATGTCACTCAATGTCAATGTCAATTTAGTTTTTTTTTTTTTTGGTATTATTCTTTCCCATAGACATTATAATCCTATGGACTGGAAATACCTACACCAAAAACGTGGATACCTACAAGTTCGAATGGCACATAAAATGGCGGCCAATGCTAGGGTTGTGCCAATCAAGAAGCATAGTGTTACTGTAACGAGTATGGATACTAGTATCCCTAGTACTTTTAGGATTACATATTAGTATTACGACTAGATACCATGATTAAATTATAATCCATGTAGTTACGTAAAAAAAATGAAAATTTTCACATTTGCTTGTAATGAAATATTATACATATATTTATGTGTTAGCGTTAATTTAAAAAATTGACGATTAATTCGGATTGTACAGGTAAACCTTTGGACTTGTTAATTTGTCTTTTTAAAAAGTCTTTTGATCCCGTCAAGTCTTCTATCACAACAGCCTTCAAAGCAGCAATTTTTTTTTCCTTCGTATTATTTCATTGAGGCGTTTAATTGTTTTCTGTTGATTGACGTATTTTTCTTTAAAGGCTTTAATTTTTCCAGTTTGTAAAACCTGTAATAGAAAAGATAAATAGTTAAATCAAATCAAATTTATTTCAACTAGGCCAATAATTACAGGCACTTTTGAATGGTCAAAAGACATAAAAATAAATCAGTACAAAATTGTTATGGTGCTACAGTTCTAGTCACAAGACATAATAACTGTGAAAGTACCGTAGGTGCCCATTCCAGAGCGAAGATCTCTATGGAAAAGAACGGACAAGAAACTCCATGGACACTCTTTTAACACTCAACGTAGCAAGTTAAGTGTACAGCTAATATTAAAAAATAATAATAATGAAAAATTAAAATAGACCGTGGCAGCTAAGAGATGATCAGTCCCATCTGACAGCGCCTTTTCACGAACATGCCAAATGTATCAGCACTATTAACCAATAACTTAACAATGCACCGTTAAAAAATAATTTGCATATTGCATTTTATTGCTAAAAGTTCTTTTCAAGTGACAGTTGACAAGTCTTTGACAGATTGCGGCGCTTGATGTGCTGCCGTCTGTTTGTCAGAAAACGGTTAAAAATTCAACATCTACATACCTCTTTGTGCACTGTTCCCACAAATTGATGGGTCAACTGCAATGGTGCCTCCATTACACTAGATGGTTCATCTATTACGGTAGATGGTTGCTTTATTACAGTAGATGTACAAGAAACATCAGATTCTTGAGTGTTGCTTGTTTCACAGAATACAAATGACTCTGGAAGTTGTTTTTTGTTGGATGTCTGAAAAAAAAAAATGAAATATGCATTACTATCCATATAACTTAGGCTAAAAAACCAGGCTGTTATTTAACAATCATTTTAATACACACCGAAAATATTGTAGGTACAGAGTTCTCATGTAACCTAATTACATCAAGTGTTCTGTTAAAACATTTTTCTACAAAGTGAAGTGAACACATAAGCCAGTCTTTACTTCGAGAACAAATTTTTTCGTCACTGATAGAGTCCAACCATTTTTTCTTCAATCTTTCATTTTTGGGAAACCTATAAATGATTAGTATTTTTTTATCAATATATCATTTGGTAACAGTTTCAGTGTAACGAAGGACTAGTATCGGGAACTATTACAGCAACGGTACAACACTATTATTATTGTAAACAAACAAACGAAAATAAGAAATGAAAAATATTATCTGTAGGACGGAAATAAACCCAAATATTAATACTCTAACCATGAAAACAAGGTCACATAGCGATTTCTTTACCGAAATTGTTCTATTTCATGTAGTTTTGCATGAAAACGTGTTACTAACCTGTACAAAGTCAATTCAGGCTGATTTTTCTTTTTCCTGGCATGACAAGACACAATGGAACATCCAGGCATGTTGAATTACTGTTTCTTAATGGTAACACGCACTTTTAAAAGAAAACACTCCGTAATTTACTCAAAAATCTAAATTCAACAAAAAGTAAACAACTGTTTGACAGCAGAACTACCACGAAACTTGGCACATAAAATGGCGAAATGGGCACGTTTCTGTAACTGTGGGAAATATCCCAACAAAATATTCCATTTTGAGCAACAACCGAAATATTGTTGTCTCTTTTGTCAAATAAGATTACTGCATTAGAAGGAAAGAGACAAACCAATATTTCACTCTCTGTCTCATGTTTGACTCATATTTGTATAAGCAAAATGTATGTATAGAACATCGGGGCATCTCCATATAACTTCATCTCAATGTTCTTTCCTTCCAATCGGAAAAGGCAAAGGGCTTAAACCCATACAGCCTGGTCTTATTTCAGTTCTAAGTCTTCAATATTAATAATAGAGGCCAATACATGGCCAATAATGGCCTTGTCTTCCGTACGATGATATCGTTTTTCCATTAAATTTCTTCATTAACCGGTATATTTTTATGTCATATCCGTGTTGTAGTTTCAAATCAGGTAGAGGTCTATTCCGGTCATGCTTTTTCAAATAACTTCAATAGTATTCTTGACGAAATCATAAATGGGATAAAATGTTTTAGTGTTCTTGAGCAAATCCTGAATAGAGCGCGGGACATCCAGGGCTTCTTTGTAAATTTCCAATAAGTTGTCAATGAGTACCAGTCTTTGTATATTAAATTGAGGGCAATCAAAAAATATATGATTCAGAGTTTGAATTTCAGAATTGCAATGTGTACATATTGGGGAAGGTATAATATTTAGTCTAAATAAATGTTCATTAAATCTGCCATGGCCCAATCTCAGGCGACAAATTGTTGTATAAAAATTTCTTTGTATATAATATTTTCCTTTAGTAAACCATGGTCTTTTGATGTCCGAGTTAATATAACGATACCATTTTCCTTTTATTTTTACTGTTTCTTCCCAATGGGTTATCCATTGGCGTTTGATGTTTTTCATGATGAGGGTCTTACAATCTGAAGGTGGTAACTTAATATTTTTAATGGGTATTTGACTAATATTGGGATTTTTAACTATGGAGCTGGCAAGTTTATCGGCAAGTTCGTTACCCGAAACGTCAATATGAGATGGTGTCCAAATAAATCGTATTTCTCTGTCTTGATTAAGCCTAAGCCTGCTATATTTCTGCCTAATGTTGTAAATGATATAATTTGTGCTACCGCTGTATGAAGGATTTGATAAAGCCATTAAAACACTCATGCTGTCCGAAATTATCAACCATTTCTTGAAACTGAGGTTAGTTGTTTCTATATATTCTAAGGCTGCATAAATGGCCTGGGCTTCTGCTGTATAAATACTTGCATTCGATGGTAGTCTGAAGCCATGTCCCAATTTAGTGACAGGATCATAGTATGCCATGGAGACATTATCATTATATTTTGAACCATCTGTATAAATTTGCCTATAATCTGTATGCTCATCCAGTTTATTGTAAACAGCATATTTATCAGTCAGTGTCCTGTCTACGTCAATGTTCAAGCCACAAAACTTGCTCTCATAAGTTCCCTCATAGCAGGGCAAAGTACAACTATTAAAAATATTATGTTCACTCATAGATGACAAAATGTCTTGGATGTTGTGTGTTAAAAAGTTATTAGAATTAATCTTTAACAGTTTCGAAAGAAGGGGATTTCCAGTTTCGGACAACAATCTTATGATTAGATTGTATTTTAAATGTAAAAATCTGATATTAAGTGGACACAAGTTACACTCAATTTGCATTGAATTAATAGGTGATGATTTAAAGGCTCCCAATATTAATCTTAAATTTATGTTTTGAATCTTTTCAAGTTTATCTACTAATTTAGAATTTATGCAGTAACAGAAAAAACTATAGTCAAAATGACTCCTTACTAGAGCTTTGTATAAAGTTATTAGAATCTTGGGATCGGCACCCCACTGACTGCCAACCAAAGATCTCAAAGTATTTGTAGCTCGTAAAGCTCGTTCTGCTATGCAATCAACATATTTATACCATGACAAATTATGTGTAAATATTACTCCTAAAAATTTTGCTTGTGACTGAATTGATATCAAATTATTGTCATACTGTAGCTTAACTGCAGACACTTTCTTCTTTGAGAATACAACTATCTTACTTTTAGCAGTGCTAACTTCTAAATTTAAATATTGAAAGTAACTGTGTAATTGTTTTAGTGCAAAATTTAATTTTTGATTTGTGTATGAGATGTTATCACCACTGCAATAAATAGCCAAATCATCAGCAAACTGTAAATTGCTGACTTTTGATCCTAATATTTCATTTAGCCTATGAATATAAAGTATATATAGTAAAGGACTTAAAATGCCCCCTTGACAAACACCTTTGTTTGACAATCTGGGTCCAAAAATGTTATTGGATCTCATTTTTATATATACTTCTCTATCACTAATGAACTCATAAATCCATTTGACACATTTTTCAGGTATTCCCAACGAAGAAAGAGTTGTACATAAAACTGAATGATTAATGTTGTTAAAAGCACCTACAATATCGAAGAAAACACATACAAGATGTTTATTATTGTTAATGGCAGTATCAATATCATGGAAGAGATGTCCTATGCTTTCTCTTGCTGAACAACCACGGCGAAACCCAAATTGATTTCTTGGAAGAATACTCAATACTCAATACTCAATACTTTTATTGCTTCCACAAGTTTACTTAGATGGTAGGTTTTACAAAGTTATGATCATTGTGGACCCTGTCGGGAATATGATTACATTCTATATAAAACTCAAGACGTTGTTTTATTAATTGCTCAAAAAGTTTACCTGCACAGGATGTTAGAGCTATTGGACGATAAGAATCTGCATCATTTGGATCTTTTCCTGCTTTAAGAATTGGAACCAAGCAGTCTTGCTTCCATTCTTTTGGAATTATTGTTTGTTCCCAAAGTAAGTTTAAAATGTTTAAAAATTTTATAAGACAAAATGTGTTCATTTTTTTAAACATTTTGTATGAAATGCAATCTAAACCAAAGGTGGTATCTTTACGTGATTTGATGGCTGCTTTTAACTCATCTATGGTAAATGGATCAATAATGTAACTATTGGTGGGATTTACAGAGGTATTAGTTAATTGTATGGGGTATGAGACAAAGTCGGGTGTATATTTTCTTAAAAAGTTATTTATCCAAAATGTTTCACTATTATTATTGAGATTGTTATTTCTTTTGTAGGATTTATTAAATTTACGCATAGTTTGCCAGATTTTTGAAATAGGAGTGGATCTATTTATTTCTGAACAATACTTCTTCCAACTATCCAATCTCTCTAATTTAATTATAAGTTTCTTCTCAGCCTGATTCTTTTTAAAATTTATGTAATTTGACTCGCTTGGATCTTGTTTAAATGCAATAAATGCTTCTTTACTTTTTTTCACTGCATTAGCACACTTTTCATTCCACCATGGAAGAGGAGGATAGCGGTATTTAGATTTGGTCCCTGCCTGCTTCAAACTATTGGTATTTAAATTTTGAGCCTGATTTCTAAACATTGATTGATTTACAGCTTTTTGCACAATATGGCAATATTCATAGTATGACTGTAAAGGATCATCATAATTAATAATAAATTCTTTAATCAAATTGTCAACTATTATTGTGTAATTTTCCCAATTTACGAGTCGTAAATTTGGTCTTTTGAGTTCTGATAAGTTTTCTTGAGAAAAGTTAGAAGGAAAGTCATGTATTGAATCTGTAACAGTATTAAATATTATGTCTGTTATTGTGGGTAGATGATAACTTCCCAGAGGATCATTATGAACTCTCCAGTTACAGTTAAGGGCGACAGATGGACTAACTATAGTTAAATCTAAACCATTTGGTCTCCAGATATTTGTACCGACTGTTGTTGGTTGTGTGTCGTTTAATAACACTAAATTACATTCATTTACAGCATCGAGGACATCTCTTCCACGTGGATTGACAGATTGGCAACCCCACATGGTGTGATGAGCATTAAAGTCACCTGCTATTAAACATGGCTTAGGTAATGAATTAATGAGGTTTAAAAACTTAGTTTTGCTAAAAGTAGGGCTACAATTTGGCGGAATATAAAGACTGGCTATTGATAGTGATCTATTATTAAATGTTATTTTGATTGCAATATTCTGTAGTGAGTCATCAGAATATGTCGTTAATCTATTATATTGAATGCTATTACGAATGACAATGGCAACACCATTATAATTATTGCCACAATCATTGCGTTCTATGGAGTATCCTTTAATATTTAAGTGTTGTATAGGCTTAAGCCATGTTTCGCAAATTAGAGCTATGTCAATATTATTTTCATATAGAAATTGAGTAAAAATATGTCTATTACATAACAAGCTTTGAGCATTCCACTGTACTAACTTTAATTTGTCTGTGAATTTGAAATAATGTTCTTTGTGTCACTGGGGTTAAAAAAATCACTCAAAACATCTAAAACGTTTTTGGAAGATATTGGAGTATCTTGTGTCTTATTTAATGTTATCATCTTGATAATACTTTGCACTAAAAGGTTAAGTGCCTTGTCGTTAGATTTTAATAAAGTGAAGAGATCTAGAGGCTTTTTAGGGCCCAGAGATGGGAAAGTTCCATGATTGAATATGTCAGCAAATGATGGTGGCTTAACTTTTTGTCTATTTTCTTGAATTTTTTTCTGTTTTACTGGACACTGAGCTGAAATGCTGATATGATTGCCATCACAATGGAAGCATTTGGCATGTTCAATGAGTGTTTTACAAACTTTAAATGAGTGATCTTCTTTACAGATGGAGCAGCGTTCAGAGTTCTTGCAAAACTTTGCTAAATGGCCATACCTGAGACACCGGAAACATTGTTTGACAGGTGGAACATACGCTGAGATGTTGTGCCGCCAACCTTCCAAATCCACGTAGTCTGGAAGAACAGACGTCGCGAAGGTGATGGCTACTATTTGCAGCGGCTGTTGAATGAAATTATCATCAATTTTAGTCCGTTTTGTGAATCTTCGAACAGATATTATTTTCTTGTAACTTGACAGCATTGTGAAGATTTTTTTATTTGTCAGATTGGTAGGCACATTTTTAATTATACCAGTAATTTCCGTGCTTTGTGCTGGTATATTAGCTTTAAATTGATAATCCTTTAAAAAGGTAACATTGTTTAAAAAGGCATTAGCAAGGCTGGCTTTTTCAAAATATATAGCTATTTTAAACTTGTTCATACATCTAAGGTATTTGACCCCTTTATTAAACCTTTTGATGCAACTGGATATGGACATGAGATCTCGTGTTCCTAAAGGTTTATCAGCATTAGAAGACTCAACAAATACCACAAATTCTGCAGCACCGGAATCCTCGGGATATCTTCTTTTGTAGTCTGTAACTAGATATGGTTTATACGTATCTGCTACTTCAATCTCGGACTCTGACGACGTCGACTCTATTTCAGATTTTTCACCCTCTCCATCCTTCTTTGGTTTTTTTCTTTTTCGCACCTTCCCCATTGTAATTTATAGATTTAATAAAGGATTTGATGAATTATTACTTGTTTTCACTGCCAAAAACTCTATTAATAAAGGTTTAATCACTTAAATTAAACAAAGTTTTCAAAAATCCCGCCTGGTTAACTCAGTAGTTTCCCGCGCTTTTTTTCCACGTTGTCAATTTATTCTTCGCGTCTGTCAAACTGGTCAAACTAAATTTTTGTCGTATTTTTTTTTCTTTTTGGCATGGCTACGAGGCCTTTGTGCCAATTTTGTCGTAGTAAGTCAGGTCAATAACAGATTATCAATACTTCCGTATTATTAGTTGTCTATTTTTCATAGAAAATACGCAGTTATCTCATGTTTTTT
The DNA here is from genome assembly GCA_950005045.1 of Agrotis exclamationis. NCBI lineage: Eukaryota > Metazoa > Arthropoda > Insecta > Lepidoptera > Noctuidae > Agrotis > Agrotis exclamationis. The sequence goes on along the minus strand of OX465424.1, from coordinate 15,931,278 downwards.
TGTTATAATTACATTTCATTAAATAAAGAAGAAACTATCAATGTAGTGGGTATGAATGAAAAGAAAACCATTGCAAACGTTTAGTGTACAATAATAATCTAGTGGCGCCCTCATCCTGATTTCTGGTTTTTTTTCAAAGCTTCAATCAATCATGCGCTAAATTTATGGGTTTTCAGAGTTTTTCATTAATGAATCACTGAATCAATGTAAATGTATGATTGTTTTCGGTTTTTATTATATTATTTCAAATATTTGAATATTTTTTTTTTACATTATTTTTCTTTACATGCTATTGTACATGGCCATGAGAACACGCACAGTTACGTCCTATAGAAGATATTCATTTGTTGAAAATGGAGGCGTGATGGAGGTGCAGTTGTCGCAAGACTACGATTTTCAAGTTTGCGGTTGTGAAGATTTACACGTAAGTGTACTTAAATAAACACTAGTATCGTAATCTATATTGATTAAAACGCTAATTGCACCTGTTTATATGACTTCAAATCGCGTGTTATTGTATATATTTGAGGGAGAGACGGCGAATGTCTTGGTAGCTCTGAAATAATGATAATACCATGCCTGAGTCAGATAGGAGGCAAGATATCGTTTCGTTGCTAGTTTTTACGGTAGTAATAAAATAATAACAAGGCTTAGGCAACTATTACTGATATATCTTTCCACAAAGTTTTATTTGTTACTTCATTGTCAACATGGTTGGTCAGCGTTATACAAAACAGTGCCAACACAAAGTGCGTAGTATTTATATTCAAATCTTATAATCTATATTCCCGAAATATAACTTTTTATCGAAATGTTAGCGTATTTTAGAACTGTATGAGATAAAATTCATTATCATTATCGTCATTTACATAACATGCGTATCCTTTTAGGTTCAGCATGGCTGGCAACAAGGTAAATACTAAAACAAAAGGTAAAGAAGAGAAAAGTAAAGGTAGTTCGAAGAATGTAAGTCAAACTAGTGAAGAGACAGAGGACACTGACTTTACTTTGCTTAGAAAACCTATACATACTAGTATCACAGGGTTTGGTCAAGCAAGAAAGATTTTTGACTTAGCCACTGAAGAAGTAAGTTGGACCTACAGTGAATTGAAATAAATTGATTGTAATTTAAATGATATCTTAATATATTAATAATTTGTATTCTTATTTATAATTTCAGCTCAAAGACTTACTATCAAATGAGTGTGATTTACTATATGAATGCAAAGTCTGTAGAAACCTATTTAGAAGCTTAGCAAATTTCATATCTCACAAACGCATATATTGCAAGGAGAAGTTCAACACATCTGTACATAGCCATTTTATCAATGCTACTTCAACAGTAAGTACTATTTTCATTGATGTCTTGATAACATAATTTCACAAAATTCCAATTCAACGCTGTCAGTTGGTTATCTTATTTACTATTTCTAATTGAATGGTTACTTGCTCATTACAGTTTACTGAAATGCTAAAAATAAAACGCTTGGAGCAGGGATATCAAGATTCTCTCAAGGAATCTATTGAGATTGAAAATAATGATGTAGATGACAGGGTACCACTGACTAAAGATTTGACAGCAATTGTAGAAAAGATTACACAAAATAAAGGAGTAAGTGAAAATAATCGTGAAGAGCCACAAATAGCTTTGCAGAAGATACCAAATAGTACTGTGGCTGTTTTTCAAAGTGTTCATATGAATGAAGACAAACAGAAAGAAAACATGAAAGTACAAGTAAGTGTGTAATTTGTATTATCACTGTGTCATTTGTACCTTTGATCATCATCATTTTACCTTCTTCTATGTCAATGTGATTGTAATTTGTAACACACAATATACAAAACTTCTGATAGTCAAGCAAATGTGGCAGGTATTTTAACTAATATAGATTAGACTAAATTAATATTAGCTTGAGTATTTACCCATTACATACCTACTAACTTTTCCTGTTTTTAAACAAAACATCACACCAATGATTGCCACTAGCAAAGGAGATGTTGTCTGAGTGCCATATATATTTTTTTCCTTATCCTGGAATCAAACCTTTGACTTGCAAAACTACCATACCGTCACCAACTGAACCTAAGGAGATTTTTTTTATAAAATTGCATTATGTTTCTAGGTGAATGAGCTGGACAAAATTTTATCAAGAGATGTAGCAGTTTTACAAAGTGATGGAAATTTCAAAATCAAAAGTTCCGTTTCAGAAGAGCTTGATAATGTAATACAAATAAGTGATGATGAAGAAAATAGTGACAACATTAATATCCTCAAGTGCAAAGTCTGTGAGTAAAAGTACCTTCATTTTTTTTAGTTACCTAGTTAAATGAAGATAGCGGGATGAGCTGCATAAAACTAACAAACAGTGGCTCACACTAGCCCTAGATCGAAATAGTTGGAAGTCATGGGGAGAGGCCTTTGCCCAGCAGTGGGATAATACAGGCTGACAGTAACAGCAACAGTAACCTAGTTAAATTAGCCAGAACATGTTCTTGTCATTTTTCTTGCTTGTTTTTTTGTAGGCTAGCGAAAATGAGTACAACAGAGTTACCGTTTTTCCCAAAATCTTTATCTCTATAACTATTTAATAGCTATTTTTTTATTAACTTTATTCAATACCGTGACCCTGGAACATAAAGGGCTATTGAAGGAACACTGTGGGTTTTAGTCAGTAGGTACGAATCTGACAGCCCCTTTCGCCACCTAGGGTGGGAGGACAAATTGGATGAATTTACCAAGTAAAATAAAGGGTATTGTCGTTTGTGAAACACGACATAATTTTAATGACTCATAATAATAAGTTTTGGCGTTTTTAGTAAGGAATGATGTGAAAAAAAATGGAGTAAATGATACCGTGACGGTGACGAGAAAAAGGAAGAACGAGCCTGTGACTTCAGGTTACCGCCGAAAATGATCAAAATGAATAGACTATTAGCATCTATACTTTTTTTTTTATCGTGGTAAAATCATCAAATGAGTTCACCCAGGACAGGGCGGGAGGGACTGTCAGACTCGTACTGACTAAAATCCACGGTGTCCTTCAATAGCCCTTTACGTTCCACGGTCACGGTAATTGAATAGGTCCCGCGACCCCGGCAGGCTTTGGTCCTCTAGAGGGGGGCCCCGTTATTATGCTGACACTCTTCGAGGCTCGCGTGGAACACAACGCGCCGTCGACCCGGGCATGGTTCATGGTCGGGCGGCGAGTTGCCCATTACTCGCCGCCCGCATGCCCGCGCCTACGGTGGCCGGAGATCGTCCCGTGACGTCCGTCGCCGCGGGCGTCTACCACTGCGGCTGGGGCGGAGGAGGCGACCGCTTCCCACTCCGTCTCGCCTCGCAGCATGGCTTCGACCAATGCCGGGCGCGAGACGTCTCCGCCTATCGCCGTCGCGAGGACACGGCGGTGCTCTGCCCAAGCGGGTCAGTCCTGCACCGTATGCTCCACCGTATCCTCCGGACGATCCTCGCAGTGGCAGTGGTGACACCCAGGCGTTTTTCCCTCCTTATCAGCCACAGGTTCCTCCCGAAACATCCGTGTCCGGTGGGCGGTGAGGACCTGCGTCAAGCGGTAGGTGAGGACACCGTGGGGCCTATCCAGCCACTCCTCAAAGAGGGGTCTTACCGCCGCGATTGCGGCGTGGCCGGCCGTCTGTTGCGACAGTCGTTCCCTCCATACTGCCCTGAGATCGCGCTGGACCTCTTCCCGCTGCGCCTCGACTTCTCGAGGCAGCGGGGATTAACAGCGAGCAAAAGTATGGAATCGCTTATTCCGATTCTGCGCGATCTTGAGTACCTACTTAATAACTAGTTAAGAATAATAAAAACAAGAAAAGTGAGTGTATAAAAACGTGGGAAAAATGGTACCATTTTAAAGGTTTAACAAATTCATTCAAATCACGCCATTATGGTGCTATCCCGGATCAATTCCAAGTAAGTGATCCCATAGTTTTGTTCGTGAGTGTAGAAACAAGTAACTAATTAGTAGGAAGAGTTCCTGCGGCAGGTGTGACCAGTTAGCGATCAGCTATTAATATACTGAATGCTATCGCTATTATATCTATTATGCTCGGTTCCGGAGGGTCGTAGTCTGATGTTGAATACCTTATAATATTCAAGAATTAAGAACCAGTACTTTGCGAGAACTGGTACGGAAAAGTAGGTAATACTTTCATAAGAGACCATAGATGCTTTTATAAAAAAGGTTGTCGGTACTAGTCGGTTCAGGAAAAAGGGACCTATGTTGCCTTCGTGGTATACGTCCATTGTCGTCTCCCCACTTCTTTTTAGGTATCGGTATCAGCGGCGCTGAGTCTCATTTTTAACAATGAATATAAAATAAAATTACCTTCATATTTCAGGTGACATGCAATTCTCAACTCAGAAGACCTTGAAGTTCCACATGAAGTACAAGCATGTTGAAAGTCGCCTGGTGTACCCGTGTCCTGACTGTTTGGAGATCTTCTCTACGTCTTGGAGCGTTTACAGACATCTCTTCAAAGTACACAGGTAAATATTTTAAATTAAATTTTAATAAAAAGCGTGTATTCCCATGATCACATCATAAATATTAGTGAACAAGAAGGGATAATGATAATGACCTTGGCAGATAATGACCTTGCCTAGTCTTTAAAGAAGTGTATTTTGCGGATGTGACATTATAATGATGCATTTTTTATTTTCAGAAATTTTACTTTTTTGTGTGATGTGTGGTGATGGATTGCCTCTCATAGAGAGGAGGCCTGTATCTCAACCATAATCTTTCTTAGGTTGACTGCTATAGAATAGTTTACCTAAATTATTTCCTTTGTTCTTAGCAGCACATATCTTGGTATTTTAATTTTCAATAATAAGTGATTATTGCTGTTTAAAAAAAACTTACTCTTTTCTAGAAAAACTGCTGCACAAATTAGAAGACTGAGGGAATCGATTCAAGCGAAAGCTTTCAAAATGAACAATCCCCCAGCTTTCTATGAGAAACGTAAGAATAATGTAAAAATTGCTGCTGACAAGAAAATATCTGAAGAAGAAAGGTTGGAACAAGAGAATCAGGTAATTTGTAAATCTTCTCCTTCTAATTATTCATTGAAGAAAATACCCCAAAATAGAAACAGGTTTATAAGGGTCCTTGACTTTGAAAAAATCAAATATCTGCTTGGTGGTAAGAGCATCTGCTGTACTGAATCCTGCTTGCAGTGGAATTTTTTCTTTGCAAAGAAAACCTTTCATTCTCATTGCGTCACAGTTTTACTAAACGGCCAACCTAAATACTTTAAAAGAAAATTGCCAGAAATATGACAGAAAAGTACTGGGTGATGACGATTGCACCTGACATAGTCATGGCGGGCTGACGGGCTTTCTAGTCATGGCGGGCTAACGGGCTGACATCAGTCGTAGGTGTCAATGTACCGGGCACGCCGCCATCGCGGCGATAAGACCCCTCTTTGAGGAGTGGCTGGATAGGCGTCACGGCGTCCTGGGGGGGTATTACAACGTCTTAAAACCAGGCTTATTCCTGTGAGTGAAAAGGATGGCGCTAGACGACTTGTATAGCTCTGTCACTTTCACTCGCCGGAACAAGCCTGGTTTTAAGACGTTGTAATACCCCCCCTGACCTACCGCATGACGCAGGTCCTCACCGGACACGGAAGTTTCGGGAGGTACCTGTGTCTAAGGAGAAAGGAGGAAACGCCTGGGTGTCACCACTGCGAAGATCGCCCGGAGGACACAGTAGAGCATACGGTGCAAGACTGCCCAGCTTGGGCAGAGCACCGACGTGTCCTCACGGCGGCGATAGACGGAGACCTCTCACGTCCGGCATTGGTCGAGGCCATGCTGCGGGGCGAGACGGAGTGGGAAGCGGTGGCCTCCTTCTGCGAAGCAGTCATGCTCGCGAAGGAGGAGGCGGGCCGCGTGAGGGAGAGGACAATGTCCTCCCTCCGCCCCACCCACGGCGACGGACGTCGCAAGACGATCTCCAGCCACCGTAGGCGCGGGCATGCGGGCGGCGAGTAAAGGGCAAGTCGCCGCCCGGCCATGGACCATGCCCGGGTCGACGGCGCGTTGTGTTCCACGCGCGCCTCAAAGAGCGTCAGCATAACGACGGGGCCCCCTCTCTAGAGGGCCAAAGCCTGCCGGGGTCGCGGGACTTATCTCATTACCGTGACCCCGGAACATAAAGGGCTATCGAAGGACACCGTGGATTTTAGTCAGTACAAGTCTGACAGTCCCTCCCGCCCTGCCCGGGGTGGGAGGACACATTTGATGATTTTACGACGCTAAAAAAAAAAATGGTGTCAATGTACGGTGGCGCTGCCCAAGCGGACATTTTTGGAACTGCTCAGATTAAATAGCATCCAACTTATTGCAATGGAATGAACTGTGGGGTTTTAGTCTGTCAAAATGTAACATTTAAGATTTCCTACACAAAAAAAGGGGAGGGGAGGCCTATGTTCAGCAGTGGACGTCCTATGGCTGAGATGATGATGATGATGACACAAAAAAAAGGTTTTAAGTTTTCATGCAGTGAAAGAATAATGTGGATATTCCCCAAATCCCGGAATTATTATTAAAAAAAAAGAAAAATCCCATGATTTATGAAATAAAAAAGTTATTACTAGGCTAAAAGGAAAAGTATTTTCGTATTTATAAATAAAAAAGTTTTATTTAATGTAACCGACTTCTAAAAAAAAAACAACCATTAAAAAGGGTAACCTACCAAATAACTTTTCTTTCGGAAGTCGGTGGCTTTGCTTTTTTATTTCATTGATTTTTTTGCCACCGACTTCCGAAAGAAAAGTTATTTGGTATTTTATCTATCTATCTCTGAGTTTTTTATTATTATTTATTTGTAATACTGTCGGACACACGGTATTGTCTATTAGAAATCGCGAGAAGATCCATATTAATATCAACATTTCGATGCAAGTACTAAAATAACTGTACCTAATTCCGACCTCTGATCATAACATAAATGATCCGCAGGCTTGGATGGATAACATGGAGAGTGACGGGTCAGCGCCGCGCTGTGGCGGGTGTGGGCGCACGTTCGAGCGGCGCGCGGCGCTGGCCGCACACACACACACGTGCCCGCCTCGCTCGCGAGCACTCGCGCGCCGCCCCATCGAAACTAAGAAGATAGAAATTCAAATACGCAAGGACTACCACAAAGGACCACCTGTTTCTTTGAACCTGCCTGTAAAGACAACTGATGCTAATGGTAATTATTTCTGTGGTGTGTGGTTCGTTAAATAGTTTTGTTTTGCGTAAGATTCTATAAACAAAACACAATGATGGGACGGCATAGGTAGAAAATAACTGATTAAAAAAAATGCTCTACAAACTTGTTTAATTTTATTTCACAGAAAACAAAATTACCAAGGATAAGGATGAACCTCAAATTGCACCTAAACCTAACAAAGAAGAAGAAAAAGAAATCGTGGAAGAAGAGATCGATGAAGTTGAAGAAGATAAAGACGATGAGGACGATAAAGATGATGATGACGATGTTCCCATGGACGTCAGCGATGACGATGCACAATCCAACGACGCTACGGAGTCCTCCGAGAAAGAGCCTGAGAAACTACTCATTGAACTACCCAAACTCAACATCAGATTGCCTTTCGCACATCAAGCAGAAAAAAGTAACCTCACCGCTTTCAGGCAAAGAATCCAACCAGAAATAGACTTTAACAAATTGCTATGTAAGAAATGCGACACGCAATTTAGCGAAACACAAGAATTATACGACCATGTAGCTGATCACGTTAAATGGTTGCGCTATGCTTGTAAGTTGTGTAACTATAAGCATTACTCCTTTGATAAACTGCCAGAACACGTGAAAGTAGTACATAAGCTGAAAGGTGATAAAGACTTTTACTATAGTACCGTTAAAGCAATCGATGGTACTGAAGCGTCGGAATTGTGCGAATCTCCTGAAGAAGTACCCGAAGCTACTGAAACTAGTCCTGATTCTAGACGACCTAGCCGATGCTCCAGTGATTCGAGTCGATTGTCTGATGATAGTTCGTCTAGTAGTACTCGCTTAGAAGCCTTGGGAAGAAAGCGGAAAATGTTCCAAAGCAAGACTAGTGCAAAAAAAAGGAAAGAAATTGGAATGAAAGGTAGGTACATTTCTACACAAAATAGACTAAGCCTTATGAAATTGTTCAATGGATTAACGAATAACTTGTTTCAGCTTCTCAAGACAAAGATCCTGATATTTCTCTTGACAAAAATAGTATAGAAAACTTTACCTCCCCAAATATCAAGAACTTTGAAGAGAATTCTTCAGACATGGATGATATTGACGCTAAAAAGCAGTTGACAGGTGACAATTCATCTTCTGTGGCATCCCGAAGACCAGTAAGAAGAAAAACTAAACCTAAAAATGCAGATTTTGAATATGATCTATCAAATTTATTAAAAATGGAAGCACAGGGTTATAGAGATTCTCAAACAATGGCAACTGCAAAAACAACACAAAGTAAGAAAAAAATTCAAGAAGTTCAAATTAATTATGAAAATCTAAATAAAGATTGCTGTGGAGCACTAGTCACTATGTCAAAGAAATCTGTTGAAAGAGCCGCAGCACATATAAAAACCGATTTCTCAAATGCTTATCCTCAGAAAGACACGAAGCCGCCAAATATTTTTGCAAGACCAATGTTACCCAAGATTATTTCGAGGGCGGACAAAATATCTCCTAAAAAAGATAATGAAGATGCAAAAGAATTACCTTCCTCGAGTCCTGTGAAAGCTAAGGAATCCCCAGCCCCTAGTCCAGCGAAAGCATCCCCAGCCCCTGTGAAAGAAGTCACAACTCCTGTGAAAGAAGTCACAACTCCTGTGAAAGAAGTCACAACTCCTGTGAAAGAAGTTACAGCTCCTATGAAAGAAATTACAACTCCTATCAAAGAAGTTGCATCACTTATGAAAGAAATTACAACTCCTGTGAACGAATTTACAACTCCTATAAAGGAAGTTACAACTCCTAGAAAAGTTCCTTTGGAAGAACCTACAAAGATTAAAAAAGAAGTTATAATAAAGATAGAAACGAATTCACAAACAGGAACTTGTTTAAAGTCAGAAAATGATGCAAAGGCAGAACTTGATTCAAAAAAAGAAATGAAATCCAAAACTGAAGTTGTTCAAAATGCACTTCCGTCTAAAGAACAAAGCAGTCTGAACTTGAAAAACAAACTGAACGATTTAGTTAAACCAAAAAGTATTCCTTCAATTGTTCCACTTAAATTTCGTCGTCAAAGTTTAGAAGTTATGAAAAATCCTATAATCAATAAAAATATTACTGACTTCACAAAATCAGGATTGAAAACAAAAATATTAGTTATCAAACCAATCAATAGGAATAAAGATGGAACACAGAAATTGAACTCTCCACTTAAATTTCAAACAATTAAACTGAAAGATCCGAATAAAAGAAGTTCCAAAGATGATCAGGATCAAGTAGTTGTTGTGAAAGTCCCAAAAGTAGATTGTACTTTATCTCGACCAGTGACTGATGTGTGTAATAAAAGTAAAGAACAACTAGCGCTAGCATCTTCGTCCAAATCACCAGTACACATCTCAACACCAAAAGATGATGAAAATGGTGCTAAATCTGTAGAGAATGGACCATCAAATATAGCACCGCCTAACCTGGAAGCAAGCAATGAACCCACCGAGCTTGAGAAAACTGCTTCAAATGAAATTGAACATTTAAAAGTAATGAATAGTGAATCAAGAATCGCTAATGATGATACTGTTATAAGAAACATTACAGAAGAACCTGTAATTGATAGTGTTATGGATACATCAGAAAATGTTAATGCAACTGAATAGGAATTGTTAAATATTGAAACGTTTATCTTTGGTTTTGCTTTGAAGCACATTTTGTTTTATGTCCTTAAGTACCTACGCTATTAGGTAGAAATAACAAATTTAAATACTTGTAAGAAAAATCGTTTTTTTTTTCTCTTACGTTATCACCTCTACTAATTAGACAAGTGGCAAGTGTTAATAAAAAAATATATGTAGTCTATTAGATTTTCAACCTTATTCTCAGGACTATAAAGTTAAAAATCTATTATAGACTACGACACAACGAACAAAATCGCTCTGCAATCTTGCACATGGTGGCTGGTGTGCTGGTGTCCTAGGTAAGTGGCAAAAGAAAATGCTCTGTAGTCTTTAATAGATTTTCAACTTTACCCTCTTAAGAATAAAGTTGAAAATCTAAACTGTACCCTTAGCACGAGTTTTCAGTATTTGAGACGTAAACTCGAACTTTGACAATTTCAAATTGACAATTTTCAAGGAAAAAATTAGTTCCTTCTTCGTAAACCAGAGGCGCTGTTCCATTTTTCCATACAAGAAACGCTGTAAATTCCCTTAGCACGAGTTTTCACTCTTTTACTTTACAGCGTCTTTTCAGTATTTACAGCGTTTCTTGTGTTAAAAAATGGAACAGCGCCTCTGGTGTGCGAAGAAGGAACTAATTTTTTCCTTGAAAATAGTCAATTTGGAATTGTCAAAGTTCCAGTCTTCGATCATTAAAAACAACTAGATACACAATCAGCGACGAAAAACGTCCTCACCAAAAGAATGGCCAAATCAGAGATCGGTCTTCCTTTTGGTTTAGTACTGTTCAATATAGTATAATGTACTCTGTGGTACTGTTCTAACGCTCGGAACGTAAACATGTCTCCGTGCTCATTTAAAAAGTGCAAAAATCACTCATCCAGGACCGGAAAAAGGACAGAATTTCATTTTTTCAGTAAGTACTAATATTAACAATATATAATAACTATCACTGTACTATAAATACTGATATTTCGTCAAGAAATCGCCGTAAAACGTTTATTTTAAAAGTGACGAAATTATCAGCAGGGTTTATAAAGCACCTAAATTGAAAAGACTTTTACTAAACGTACAGTTCGTATTGTCGCATGGCTACTTGATTTAGTCGGGTAACATGTGTTGATTCGAGTCGCGGTCGTAAAATTTAATGTGTTTTTATGTCCGTTTTAAATCCGACTTTAACTCATTCGAATAAGGTTTAATTTCTATTGGCATATGTTGGCCAGTTATGTTTCTTTCTGTTTTCTTTCTCTTTCTATTTTACGAACCTACTTGAGGACAGTTTTAAGTTCGTTTTTGTACGGGATTGTGTATCTAGTTATTTTTAATGATCGAAGGTTCCAGTTTACTTTACGTCTCAAATACTGAAAACTCGTGCTAAGGGTACTGGAAAGACGCTGTAAAGTAAAAGAGTGAAAACTCGTGCTAAGGGTACTGGATATCGATCTCTGATCCCCTACACTGTGGTAAGCGATCTTTAAAGAGTGGTGCTATTCTGTAACGTTCACGAACCCACTTCACCAAAGTGAGTGCACTACCAAAGTCACTTTTTGGGGTTCCGTGGCCAAATGGCAAAAACGTAACCCTTATAGATTCGTCATGTCTGTCTGTCCGTCCGTATGTCACAGCCACTTTTCTTCGAAAGTATGAGAGCTATCCTGTTGAACTTATGTGAACCGCATTAGGGGCCTTACTTATAAACATTGATTAGACGTTACTTATCTTAAATAGCTCTTAAGTCACTTGCCATCTCTATTCATTAAAATAGAAATGACAAGGACAGGTGATATTTAATCGGTAGCTAAGCAACACAAGTTTTTATAAGTAAGGGGGTTAGATTTTTACACAAAAATAAAAACAAGACAAATGGGTACCCCCCATACTTAGAATTGAAATTAAAAAAGAAAAAATTCACCAAACCCATACGTGTGGGGTATCTATGGATAGGTCTTTAAAAATGATATTGAGGTTACTAATATTTTTTTTTTCTAAACTGAATAGTTTGCGCGACACTTCCAAAGTGGTAAAATGTGTGTGTCCCCCCCCTGTAACTTCTAAAATAAGAGAACGATAAAACTAAAAAATATATATAATGACGTAGACCTCAACAAAAACTTCCAACGAAAATTGGTTTGGATGAGATATAGTTAGCAGTTTTTGAGATATAGTACATTTACAAAAGCCGCAAATATAACTTTGCCATTCATACAAACACTATGAAAAACAAAGTTATTTTTATTGTTTGTGTATATTAAGTTATAGTATATTAAGTGTATATTAATTTAATTGTTTGTGTATTTAAAGACAAGGGTGTTTAACCAGTGTGTGTTGCCAGTGATGACATATGGCTCTGTAACGTGGTCTCTGACTGCTGGCCTTTTAGAGAGACTAAGAGTCACTCAACGAGCGATGGAAAGAGCTATGCTCGGAGTTTCTTTGCGGGATAAAATCCGGAACATGGATATTCGGCGAAGAACCAAAGTCACCGACATAGCTCATAAAATTTGCAAGTTGAAGTGGCAATGGGCAGGCCACATCGCTCGTAGAACTGACAACCGATGGGGAAGAAAAGTTCTCGAGTGGCGACCACGGACCGGAAGAGCAGCGTAGGTAGGCCTCCCACTAGGTGGACCGACGACATCGTGAGGGTCGCGGGCAACCGATGGATGCAAGTGGCGAATTGTCGTTCGGCGTGGCGGTCTAAGGGGGAGGCCTATGTTCAGCAGTGGACGTTTTCCGGCTGATGATGATGATGATGTGTATATTACTTACTATAATCTCAATATAATTATATCCCTAATCTATGCTTGCTACTACGGAACCCTTCATGGGCGAGTCCAACTCGCACTTGGCCGGTTTTTTGAAAAATAATATAATTATTGCAGTTTATTAACGCACTTCACCCCGTTTTCTGTAACCATGCTCGGATCACAGGTAGCCTTCCTCGTTCTTTCCGATTTAATCACAAACAAGACAAATTCGAATTCTCTAGCGAGACATTTGTATGTACAACTGTACAAGTACAGCAGTCAAAAGAATACAAAAGAAAGACTCTGTATTGGCTGGAAATTCATAAATTATAACCACCCGCCCTAGGATGGAGTGACAGGGATTGTCAGACACGTAGGTACCTCCTACCTAGATATTGGACTAAAAACCAGTTTAGTCTACCATTTGCGTGGCAGGGCCGCGGTCCCCAGTTTTGACACAGTTCCGCGACAAACCAAGGCGACCCTGACCCTGGAAAGTAAAAGGATTTTAATCAGTACAAGTCTGACAGTTCAAATGAGTCCTCCCACCCAGGGCGGGGCGGGAGGACTCATTTGATGATGTTTTACCACGATAAAAAAGGCACTACATTTGAAACAGCACTCAGGTTTTTCATACTTGTAACTTGGAACAGCAAATCCTTTGCTACTCGTAAATGCAATCTCGATCTTCAGTAGATTGCTTTTCCGTTTTGATAGAGTTATTCATTATTCGAGCAGACTAACGAAAGCCTAAGGAGACTATTACCAGCCCGACGTCACAGAACAAATTGATTGCCTATTGTGTTTAGGAAGGGCTCCAAACGTGAAGGTGTAAAAACTAATTAATTTAGACCATTTAATATACGTAAGCAGTTTCAGTTGCTTGTGTTGTATCATGACGCTGAAGAGGTTATTTGGTTGAACGCACTAATCTCAGGAACTACTGGTTCGAATTGAGAATTTCTTTTTGTGCTGGATAGGCTATGAATTGAGGAAGGCTATAAATCTCACGCTAAGACCAACAGGCGCCGACCAGCGGAGGTGAAAGTGTGAAACCACGGGAAACCGCGATAGGAAATAAGGTTCTTATGTCATTACTATTTTAGCCTTGCTTTGAGAGTTAGTTGGTCCCGTTCGGAATGGAATCATTCAATTAGGCTTCTCGGACAAATTGTACCTACGTCAGTACTGGTCAGTAGTAAATATTGTTTGAATAACATTATTTCGGACTAGCTTCCGCCCGCGACTCCGTCCGCGCGGATGTCGGTCTTCGCGTGGATGGTTTATTTCTCCATTTTGAGTAACTCTGACAATGACATCTTATAAATATCTATTGGACCCAAATACGGCTAAGCCTATAATAATTATGGAGATCCCTCTATTGAGCTACTGCAGTTGAGCTCGTTTTCTGTAGTATTTTTTTCATGGGCATGCGGGCGGCGAGTAAAGGGCAACTCGCAGCCCGACCATGGACCATGCCCGGGTCAACGGCGCGTTGTGTTCCACGCGCGCCTCAAAGAGCGTCAGCATAATGACGGGGCCCCCTCTCTAGAGGGCCAAAGCCTGCCGGGGTCGCGGGACTTATACCATTACCGTGACCCCGGGACATAAAGGGCTACTGAAGGACACCGTGGATTTTAGTCAGTACAAGTCTGACAGTCCCTCCCGCCCTGCCCGGGGTGGGAGGACTCATTTGATGATTTTACCACGAAACAAAAAAAAAAAAAAAAAGTATTTTTTTCATAGTAATTCCGACCTTGTATTTACAAATAACTGATCGGAACAGTAATCAAAAAGGTCGCGCTGAAAAGCACGGTTTAAAATGACACGCATACAATATTCATTCCACGGACGACCGCTCGCCACACTGGACACGTCCGCTCGCATCAAAATTCAGAATTTTTAAGCATCGCGCGGCGCGGAACGCGGCTCGTTATATAGGAGTCGGGGAGGCGTGGCCCGCGTGTGCCGCAAACGGTTCAAGCCAAATCCGACTTTCGGCGCTACAGGTTACGGCGCTGAATCCACTGCGGGTAATGCAACGTGTGTTCGCGGTTCTACAGAACAACGTCTATGAATAAAACTGAAAAATAAGATTTTTTTTCTACGTATTTTTCCAGGATAAAAAGTATCCTATTTTATGCCCAGGATAATAAGGTATAATTATACCAAGTTTCATCGAAATCGAACCGTTAGTTTTCACGTGATGCCTGCACATACAGAGTCTAGACATGGGCGCCGCCTTAAAAATTCTCGGCGGCGGCGCGCTGACCAATTTCAATCGGCGGCGGCGTGGCGCCGGCGGCGTAGGTTTTTACTACCTTCAACCTAAACTCAAAATCTTCTTTAAGCCGGGACGACAGGAAAATTTCAGTCCTATTCATACAGTACAGTAAATACTTTATCCAGATCAGGTCATTAGGTACAAAAAAAAACTATTTTTCCAAAGGGACACTTTAATAACACCGTAAAATTTTTTTCAACATAGACACAGATACTCTAAACATAGATACTAATTCAAGTTACGCCGTCAGAGAAGCGAGAACTCAATAAGAAAATAAGCAAGTTGGTACGACGTGACCTCGAAACTACCAATACAAGCCGAATTGAAAAGGCAATAGAAGAAAATCGGGGTGCTAAAGTGTTCGCCCAACAGCTGAAACGCTCGTACTCGTATCTGACGAAGCTTAGATCACCTATTGGCCAAACCATAACCTCAAAGCTGGAGATCCTAGCTGAGATAGAAGACTTTTATGGCCGGTTGTTCGACAGTCGTTTTCCACAAGCCACCTCTTCAGAGGATAGCCGAGCCATTCTGACCCACCACTACACCGATGAACTGCTGGAAATAAGCCTAGATGAGGTTGAGTTGGCCGTCAGGCAGCTTAAACATGGAAAAGCCCCGGGTGAAGACGGAGTCACTTCGGAGCTTCTGAAATCAGGTGGAAATTCCGTACTTCGGGAGCTCCAAAAGCTATTCAACTCTGTTTTAGACACCGGGAGAAAGGCATGGAACAGGACTGTTGTGATCCTCTTTTTCAAGAATAGCGACAAATCCCTATTGAAAAACTATCATATTTATCGTATCGCAGCTCTTTTCCTGCTGCACATCAATGACCTACTTCAATCTGGTATTGTTGGATACGCAGATGACAGTACAGTTTCAGAGAGATACGTGTCCAGCGCAAACACCATCGGGGATGAAGTTTGTTCCTTGTGAGAGGCCATGGTTGAGCGGACAAATTATGCCTTAACCTTGTCTATCAGTGGGGTGATGACAATTTGGTCTCTTTTAATGAAACCAAAACACAGGCTTGTCTTTTTACCGCAAAATAGAGTCGTTTGGACCAAATTCCTACTTTTCAAGGTGCATCTGTATCTCTGAATGACCGACTCGAGCTCCTAGGCATGGAGTTGACTTCTAGTCTCAACTTTGGAGCCACCATTGTGTTCAAAGCCCGACTTGCGGCCAAAAAGCTAGACATCCTAAATAGAGTGAAGCGGTACTTCACGTCGCGGGACTTATCAAATTACCGTGACCCTGGAACGTAAAGGGCTATTGAAGGACACCGTAGATTTTAGTCAGTACAAGTCTGACAGTCCCTTCCGCTCTGCCCTGGGTGGGACTCATTTGATGATTTTACCATGCTAAAAAAAAGCGGTACTACACGCCTGGACAGCTTTTAACTTTTTACAAAGCACAAGTCCGATCCTGCATGGAGTATTATAGCCACCTTTGGGATGGCTCAGCTAAATACCAACGCTAAAGCTCCATAGCTTGACTCATCGCCGCAAGGTTGCCTGCCTGTCGGTCTTCTACAGATTATACTTCGGAGAGTGTACCCAAGAACTCCACGATCTCATCCCAACAGGCCCCTTCTATCATTGCACATCTAGACGCACGGCAACTTACCATTCCTACCTTATTGCTATGCCACCAATTCGCACTAAGCGTTTCCAAGCGTATTTTATAAAGCTTACAGCGAAGGAGTGGAACTCTCTGCCTGTGTCTGTGTTTGCGAAGCCGAACACATAAATTAACCCTAATCTCTTCAAAGATAGAGTGAACAGGCTTCTTCTGGGTAAGCTCACTCCATTGTCGACCTTGTCTTAGTCACTCTTGACTGAGGTCAAGAGCAAACCCAGTGCACTTTAAAAAAATCGTCCCATATTACTCCTGAGCCACGTCTCTAAACTGTTTTCGAGGGTCATCACAAATTGTCTCGCAAGAAGACTTGACGAGTTTCAGCCTCCGGAGCAGTCTGGGTTTCGCGGAGGATTTAGCACCACACAATGAGGCAGGTTATACAGAAGTCCGAAGAGCATAACCAGACCCTGTACTTAGCATTTGTGGATTATGAAAAGGCCTTTGACTCCGTTGAAATCTGGGCTGTTCTGCAATCACTGCAGCGATGTCAAGTGGACTGGCGGTACATCGAAGTGCTGAAATGTCTCTATGACGCCGCGACTATGAGTGTCCAAGTACAGAACCAGCAGTCTAAACATACCCTGCTGCGCTGGGGTGTGAGACAGGGGGATGTTATATCCCCGAAACTATTCACCAATGATTGTTGGAATATTAAGTCAATCATTTTGGATGAGTCAATCACGAAAACAAATACACGTCTTTACGCCACTCACGCCGCGCGGTGAAGGTCGGCGGCGGCGGCGGCGTGCGGAGTGCACACGGCGGCGCCGCGCCGGCGCGGCGCCCATATCTAATACAGACAGACAGACAGACAGACAAAAATTTTTTTAATCACATATTTGGGTTTGGTATCGATCCAGCAACACCCCCCGCTATTTATTTTTTCAATATTTTCAATGTACAGAATTGACCCTTCTACAGATTTATTATATGTATAGATTCTACTCGACTATACATACTAATTCTATCACTTTGAATGTTTGATTATTCTGAAGGTCGTACTATACGGGTTGTGCAATTTTTATACCAACCTGGGTCAGGGCAAAAAACAGGGGTATGTTTTTTCTAGGTGGGGGAAATAAATAAGTTAATAATGAGTATTTTGTATAGGGTGTTGCGTAATTACCTATGAGATTAGACGTCGAAATCTAACTTACAGAGGGAACAAAATACTGCATTTGATAAATGTCTTCCATACGATGTGTGTTATGCTGGTTATGCGCAGAAGTGCGGTACATACTTACCTATCAATAGAATGATATCAATCAGCTGATACTGATACAAGACAATTTGGCATGCCTCTCTAACCTCTACATGGTAGAAGTAGATGTAAAAAACAAGAAAACAAGGCTGTTAGTTTTAACTAAATTTATTTAGAAATAACATTACTTCCTCATACTCGTACATTCGTGTCGCATTTGATTAAGGATTTTCCGCAGATCCTGCCTTAGCTACCACTTTCCAAATTTACGACTTGGCCAAAGTTTCGGCCTTAGCCACAACTTCCTCAATGGGTCCAACCATGTAGAATGCTATTTCGGGTAGATGATCATACTCGCCCTGCAGGATTTGAGAGAAGCCCTTGATAGTTTCCTCAAGGGGCACCAGCTTGCCAGCGTGTCCAGTGAACACCTCAGCCACCTGGAAAGGCTGGGACAAGAACCTCTGAATCTTACGTGCACGAGCAACAGTTAGCTTATCTTCCTCAGACAATTCATCCATACCCAGGATAGCAATGATGTCCTGGAGTGACTTGTAGTCCTGAAGAATCTTCTGAACGCCACGTGCTACATTGTAGTGCTCAACTCCAATAATGTTGGGGTCCATGATACGGGAGGTTGAGTCAAGAGGGTCCACAGCAGGGTAGATACCCAACTCAGCAATGGCACGGGACAGTACAGTGGTGGCGTCCAAGTGAGCGAAGGTGGTGGCTGGGGCAGGGTCAGTCAAGTCATCAGCTGGCACGTAGATAGCCTGCACGGAGGTGATGGATCCCTTCTTGGTGGTGGTAATACGCTCCTGCATAGTACCCATGTCAGTGGCCAGGGTGGGTTGGTAACCTACAGCAGAGGGGATACGACCCAGCAGGGCAGACACCTCAGAACCAGCCTGGGTGAAACGGAAGATGTTGTCAATGAACAGCAGCACATCCTGTCCCTCCACGTCACGGAAGTACTCGGCGACAGTCAGACCTGTCAGAGCGACACGGGCACGCGCGCCGGGGGGCTCGTTCATCTGTCCGTACACCAGCGATACCTTGGAGGTCTTGTCCGTCAGGGAGATGACTCCAGACTCAATCATCTCGTGATACAAGTCGTTGCCCTCGCGGGTGCGCTCGCCCACGCCCGCGAACACGGAGTAACCACCGTGCGCCTTGGCGACGTTGTTAATCAGCTCCATAATGAGTACAGTCTTACCGACTCCGGCGCCGCCGAACAGGCCGATCTTGCCTCCCTTGGCGTAGGGCGCGAGCAGGTCGACGACCTTGATGCCAGTGACGAGGATCTCCTGCTGCACGGACATGTCCACGAACTCGGGCGCCTCGGCGTGGATGGAGGCGGTCTTGTCCGTGGGGATGGGGCCGCGCTCGTCGATGGGCTCACCGATGACGTTCATGATGCGGCCGAGGGTCTCTACGCCCACGGGGATACGGATGGGCGAGCCGCAGTCGAGTACGGGCTGGCCGCGGACCAGACCCTCGGTACCGTCCATGGCGATGGTGCGGACGGTGTTCTCTCCCAAGTGCTGCGCCACCTCCAGCACAAGCCGGGGCTGGCGGTTCTGGACCTCCAGAGCATTAAGGATGGGTGGTAGGTTGTCTTCAAACTGTACGTCTACGACGGCACCGATTACAGCAACCACCTTACCTTCTGCCTTGCCCGCTGCAGCGGCTTTAGCATAATCCCTTTTGTTGATGGTGGACACAGTAGCGATTTTGCCACATTCTGTGAGGGCTTTTTCAGCTAAAGACTTTACGGCTAAAAGGCCGCTCCCAACCCGACTTGCAGCTCCCAACATTTTTATTCTTTTAATGCACTTGGGCGATATTCGGCGCCCGCCCGTAAATTATGTAACCTTAAAAATAACTATAGACACGAAATCGCAAAACGTGAACTTATTGAACGGGCCCTGCCAGTGCTGTCACTTGGTGTGTTTCGTTGTCTATGATAACAGAATATTGCCTATAATAGATAGGAATGAGGAAACCGGTTCCACAAAGCTGGGTTGAAAAATGCATAGTGTATGTAGATAGCTATCTACTTATATATTCTTGATCCTAGACAGAAAACCGGGGAAGGATAATCACTATATTTTACCATGCATTTTCCATTATGACATTTTCTCTTTGACAGTGACAGTGACACTTCGTCAGTGGTCAGTGATATGATAATACGTAGTATCTCTAAGTAGTCTGTGATATGATATGTCAAAATGTCGAAGTGAAGCAAAGTGAAGAAAGAAAATTTTGAATCTGATCTCCGCTATATAATTAAACAGCATGTTCCGATCACGCGCTTTATCCCGCGTAGGTGTCTTAAATTAATATGATACAATTACAAATATTTAACGTTAACATTCTAGCCTATTGTAACTTTCAGACATCCTAACCTTAGAATTGTATTTTGTACTGCTAAAGTTATTTTGGTATTTAGATGTAAACATAATATCAAGTATATTTGCAGGTATTGTGGAAACAGCGTATCCATATTAAAACGAATTATGCAAGACCATGCGCTAGTACTCTGTGTATTAACAAAACAAATACAAGGAATCTAAATACTGTGACTGTCGAAGATAGCTATGTCAAGAAGTTCATGAATGCTGTCGGATGGATGGACCAATCTAGAACGGTAAATTTAGTTAAATAGGACAGCCATTAAGGGTGAAGTTCAAATTCTTTTTTTTTCTGACCTCTGCCATCTTCATGGGCAAATCTTCCTCAATAATTCAATGACAATCTTCCATCCAGAATTTGAAATCGTCGCATTTTTTTTTCTAATATTATCTTTTAGTATTGATGAAAATGGATTTTAAGAAAAAAGTTAATTTTATGTCATATATTTTTATCAATATAACTTTGATTCTCACACAAGCCTAATATTTGTGTTTTTCCTTTTCTAGCGTCTAAAACTAACAGGATACTTCCTTTACGAATGTATACCTGAAAATGTGTCTTATTCTGAATGGTTTGAAACCCTAGAGCTGCCTGACACATTTGCTTCATGGTTCACCATCACAGAGCTGCATGTATGGTTGTTGATGGTCCGCTACATGGCTGAAGATGTCCTGGTACCTACTGGTGAAAAGAAGAAGTATATAAAAGGTGATGGCCACTTTGTAAGGAACTGTATTGTTGAGGCACTGTGGGCCGATGTTGCAAATAAAATAAAACTGTTGGAGGTAAATCTAATAGAACTATTTAGTAATTTAATCTTGTTAATTGGCATTTTTTAGCTTCAAGATATTGATGTTCAACAGCAGATTAACCTCTTTGGAACTTGCTGATGGCCTGGTAGCATCTGATCTGTATTCACAACTTAAAATAAGCTTGGTATTTAAAATATGAACTTCAGGCTTTTGTAGGCCCAAGGGCTTTTGATCTTTCTTTCTGCTTAGTGAATTGATGGCAAAATCAATATGTTTCAGACTTTGTGATTGTTTTATTCTTATGTTATTATGTACATGAAGCCCAAAATCAAGGATGAGTGAATTTGTGTGTAAATTTTATTCCTCTTTTTTTCTTAGTTATTGGTTCTCATACATAACCCCAAAACACATTATTTCGCCAACTAAACCATTACGAATTTTATCAAACCCAACTATACTTAACTGGGTTCCTCATCAATTTCAGGGTGCTAATCCAGCAATAGCAAGAAAGCAAGTGTCAGAGTTATCAGAACAGTTCCAGGCAGCTCTAGTGGCGTATGATGAAGGGCTCAGTGATGACAAGGTCATGGCTGCAGCTGTCTGGAGGAGGTTCTACTCACTAGCTGATGATGTTAAAGCTGAACACATTGAGAGGCTTGTCAAGTTTATTAGGCATCAGGTAAATGACACCACTTTCATGTAACTTCATTTTCATGTAGCTTTCACTTTTCCAGTGGTATCAACATTATGTTAAAAATAAAAAATTGAATAAGAATTTCAAATGTGATGAGGAGGGATGACACCCATGTTACTAAGAGAGTGATAAGTATGAATGTTGATGGATGGAGAGGAAGAGGAAGGCCAAAGAAAAGATGGATGGATTGTCTAAGGAATGATATGAAAGAACAAGTGCGAGTTGGACTCGCGTGAAGAGGGTTCTGTACGATGTTACCTATCACGTTTTTTTTTAAATCTGACCCAAATTGGTACGCACAATATTGAGTGATTTACCATGTTATTTTAATATCATGGACTTCTTATAGGTTTTCCTATAATCTATAAGTAGAAAACTAAATTCTGTATTTAAAAAAAAAAATAGGTTCAGTAGTTTCGGAGATAAGGGGGGGGAATGGTCAAATTTCGTCTATTTTCTTGAATAACTTGGAAACTATTTATTTTAAAATTACAAAAAATATATATTTAAGATTGGCTCAACAAGACCTTTCATTTGATATGTCACACGATGCAGTTTTCAATTTTTTTTTTTAATTTTCCCCTTCCCCCCCAAAAATTACCTCCCATATACAGATATGGACTTCTTATAGGTTATCCTATAATCTATAAGTAGAAAACTAATTCCTGTATTTTTTTTCAAAATTTTAGGTTCAGTAGTTTCGGAGATAAGGGGGGGGGAATGGTCAAGCTTCGTCTATTTTTTTTGAATAACTTGGAAACCATTTATTTTAAAATTACAAAAAAAATACTTTTAAGTTTGTCTCAACAATACCTTTCATTTGATATGTCACACGATGCACTTTTCAAATATTTTTTTTTAAATTTTCCCCTTCCCCCCCCAAAAATTACCTTCCACATACAGATTTCATCTATTCACGTCACACCTCTGTGCTTGGGTCACAGGAATTGATATGTGTACCAAATTTCAACCCAATCGGTCTAGTAGATTCGGAGATAATTGACTGTAAGCGACAGACAGACGGACACACAAGTGATCCTATAAGGGTTCCGTTTTTGTATTCGGACGTACGGAACCCTAAAAAGGAGTAAATGATACTATGACGTCTGATAGGGGAGAATGGAAGAAGAAAACGTGTTGCGCCGACCCCAAGTTGAATGGGATAAGGGCAGGAAGAAGAAGAAGAAGAATGAGATTTTCAAATTGCCCAATGTCAATTGAGAATAAGGTATTTTACTCCATAAATAAATTGAAATTCTGTTTACTCTGTCAGTAAGAGTATTGAAAAATAATGGACACATATTTTTTGTTTTCTTATATCAATCAATATTGATAAAGATAAAAAAACTTCGAAATTCGGGAGTGGGGACTTGTGACGTAATAACGCCTGTAAAATTGTACCGACCGCGTGACGTTTTGTGATTTTTAGAAGCCTTCTATTGGTTTACTTAGCAAACGGAAAAATATAGTGCAAATACTTTTTCTAGACGGAGACGCTACTCGACGCTTTTAAAATAGGCATTCACAAAACATCACAATTTGGTACGTTTTTTACTGAGTCGTGACGTCGCACTATGGAAAATAAAGGACTCTTTCTGATTAAAAATCAATAACTTTTTTATTTCCGAATATTATGTTCTAAAATTTTGCACAAATATAGAATAGTGTATACGGCTTCAAATGGAATGGAATTTAATATGATTGAATTTAAAACCATACAATAAAAAATAAAACAAATTCAAAATTATCAAAAATGTCCAATATTTATTTTTTTACAATGCATACTATTATTTTAATGTTTACAAAAACCAAATATCATATAGTACATCAAAATACAGATCAATTTCAATAATAAAAACATTTTTTTGTTTATTTTTTTTTTTGAAAAAATAAATTTTGTTATTGTAATCGAACACAAATTAAATGTTATTTATACTTGATGAACTTGGGGTCTAAAATTAATTCATTCACTTTCAAAGGATCGTGTCTTCATCTTAAGGAACATTGTCAGAAACTTTCCTTCACGTTTTTAGTATACGGTTTTCTAATGCTGGTAAGGCTGTAAGGATCTGAAGTATAATTCTTGAAATAAATCCTCGTTTGTGGCGGACCTAAAATCGTTTAATCTTATTTATATCCGCTCCTGTAATTTCAGCAGAACAACTTGCATTGTGAAAAAATCTTCCGGCAGTATTACCGTCATTAGAACTATCTTTGTCGATGATCAATCGTAGCTCTAGCACGGAAACGCCTTTATACCAGGGTTTTCTCCTCTAGCTTTAGTCGTTTCTTTTCTTCGCTTGTCTTGGCTGACCATGTTTGGAAAGACAAATTATAGGAATTATATAAAATCATTTCTATACAACGAATCCAGGCGTGCAAAGTAGACAGTCCGTATAGATAAGAATCTTTCATTTTCAGGCCTAGCCGTCACTTTAGTCAAATCGTTCATTTGGCGTGGAGAAGCTCCACATATTGTTCATGTGGAACCTGAAGGCGTATCTGTTAATAGCTGAGATATTTTGCCACCTATCATTGTAAGAACGAGATCATACACTTCGCTTGCACTCCCCCACCTTGTTTTTTAATCAATGATGGACCCAATTGTCCGGATTTTGCCAGACAACAAAACCTATATCTTGTTGATTAATATTTGCACATGCAACATGAATGCAACAAAGAAAAACGCCCTAATATCAATGATAAATTACAAAACATACCGCAAACTATTGATATAAACAGCAACATTTCGAACCGAAATAGGAAGCCAGCGGTTTTCCGTTTTCTGACTTGTATCACATTTTTACTAATTATTCCAAAAACCGCAAATACCCGCAGCCAATTTTTTTTATTATGTTTCTGGATAGCAAGGCTACAAATCAACATTAAATTTAAAGCAGGGGTAAACGTGGGTAACTGTCAAAAGTCTCGATGAACTTTAAAAACATTTTTTTTCGCCATATTTTATTTTGCAATTATTTTAAGGCAAACGTTAAAATAATATTTAATAAATATTAAACTTTTCATATTCTTCAAAGGAAGAGGTTTCCAAAAATATATAATACATTATACCTTTTCCTGTAACGTATAACAATAAAATCAATTTGAAAGTGATGAAGTGAACGGGCTTAACCTGGACATCCGTCAAAACTATAAAGTTTGTGGTGTTGTAAAAAAATAATTTCACATACTAAGTATAATTCTTTGATATTATAGTCTAGTTTGGTTCTTAAACTATTGAGTAAAATAAAAAAGCATGCCAGTAGCGACTTTGACAAAAACTATTTTTAATCAGCAGTTTTTCTACGATTTTCCATAGTGCGTCGCAAGCCCCACTCTCTATTTTTGATGGGTTTTTCTTTGTAAATATTCATTGATTTAACAGAATAATTAAATTAAAAAAAATAGACACATTGTAAAAATATATTTTTACAATACGTGTCTATTATTTTTCGAAACTCTAAATAACGGACTAATTAGATTTATTGATTCAAACTGCCTATTTCAAAATGCCCATTTCTCTCCATCCAAAAGTACTCTTGCCAAATGGTGTAGAATCATACCATTTATTTATGAAAGTGCCTTTTATATACTGATTGATATAACACAGATAAAAACTCCTATGTGATAATCAAAGTAATATGTTCATGCCATTGTGCTGAATTTCATCAAAATATATAAAGTTTTTTGGCAGCTATACAGTTCCTGAGCAAAGGCTTTCCTGCTCCATTATTTTCACTTCTTTGTTTGTGCAAAATCCATCCAGTTCTGGATCTAGAGGCGCGGCACGTGCCCTGGGCGCCAGCTTCCTTGGGGATGCCAAAATTATAAACTTGCTTGTTTTTGGTTACATCTAGTTAAGATTACATGTTTTCCTGTTAGCTAGATAATCCGTATGCTAAAGTTCTGTGCTTCTTTATTGCAGATTGCGGAATTAGATAAGATCCCAAGTGCAGATTTGGAGTCGAAACCTAACATAAAATGGTTAAGTATATCAGACCACTAGTGTTATTTAGTATGTAGGTAGTAATAGAGAAAATTTAAGTTATGTAAAGAAATAAATCGATTGTTGTTTGATAAAAAACAAAACAAAAAATATTTAATTAACAACCTATTGTATTGTATAGTATAATGGGCTGGTATCCGCAACTCCACGTCATATGCGCGTATTTTGCGTGCGGGTGGGAAAGAAATCATTCGATCCACCCCAGCTCCCCGAAGAAAGCCAGCAGCGCCTTCGTGTTGCCGACGATCTCGTGGAGAATACCTGGTTTACCGAAGTACTTTGCCCTGTACGTAGCAATCTCAGGGCAGTGTAGGAGCACATGAGCTGCTGTCTCGTCCTCCGCCATACAGGCTCTGCACAGGGGGCTGTCTGTGATACCTAGGACAAAGAGGTGTTTATTAAAGGAGCCGTGTCCCGTCAGAGCGGCTGTCATTGTTCGTAGCTGCTGTTTGGATAACCTGAGCACTAGTTTGGTGAAGCGGCTATTGATGGAGGGTAGTGCCTCCTTGGCTTGTCTGCACTCACCCTGATCCTGCCACAGGCAACGGTGTAAATCACCTGTGTGTTCCCTGACCAGAGTACGTATGTAACCGAAGGGGAGTGGCACTATAGGTTCGGGTCCCACCGCCGTCCAACTAGATCCCCTTCGAGCGAGTTCATCCGTTGCGTCGTTGCCTCGGGAGTCGCTGTGTCCTTTGAT
This sequence comes from Agrotis exclamationis, assembly GCA_950005045.1. NCBI lineage: Eukaryota > Metazoa > Arthropoda > Insecta > Lepidoptera > Noctuidae > Agrotis > Agrotis exclamationis. Next base: position 15,904,973 of record OX465424.1, on the reverse strand, counting down.
CCACTGAATGGTTATTTTATTGTGCTCACCTACCTGGTTTAGGCTCTGGTGGCACTCGTATATTAGTCCAGAGTTGACGGTGTGGCTGTCAAGCGCCAGCAGAACGGCCATGCTGTCTGATAGTATGCGAATTGAGTGGTCCTTTACCTCTCTGGCTGCGACCGCTGCCGCCGCCAGAATGATGCCCATGCATTCTGCTTGGAAAACTGTGTTCTGGACCCCCAGTGATTTGGCTATGAGGATGTTGAGGTCTTGAGAGAAGACTCCAGCACCGGTACCGCTACCTGTTTTAGACCCGTCCGTGAAGATTCGTAGCTCCGCCGGGGTCAGCCCCTCGCAGCGGTGGTCCTCATGGAGTTGGATTTTGTATTTCTTATCGAAGACAAACTGTTTGGGTACTCGGTCTTTAATGGCCTTTGCCATTGGAAATTCCTCATAAAGTCCTTGTAATACCGAGGTGTGTTGTGACTCCCTCTTACCCCAGAGTTGTATTGTTTCGAGACGGACCGCCGCCAACGTCGCTTCTTGCTGTATGAACAGGTGCAGCGGAGGGAGGCCCAGCATGGCTTCCAGAGCTGCCGTAGGCGTAGTCCTCATACAGCCCGTAGTCGCCATGCAGGCCAGTCTTTGTATTCGTTGTAATTTGTTTGAGGCGGTGGCTAACCCGGTGCGAGGCCACCAGACCACGGCTCCGTAGGTGATCATGGGTCTCATGACCGTATAATAGATCCATAGTATGATTTTGGGGGATAGGCCCCATCTCTTACCTATCATTCTCCTGCATTGCCAGAAGGTGATGCAGGCCCTATTTAGCTTGTTTTCAAGATGGCTACTCCAGTTTAGCTTACTGTCCAGGATGACTCCTAGATATTTGACCTCGTTGGCTAACTGGAGCTCTGTTTCAAATAGTTTTGGTAGACGAAACGGTCCAAGTGATCGTTTTTTGGTGAACATTACCAATTCTGTTTTCGAGGGATTTACTGAAAGATCGAAGTCCCTGTACGCTGGTACCGAACGCAACAAGCGCTAAGGATAGTAGAGCGCTGGCTCTACTATCCTTAGCGCTTGTTGCGTTCGGTTGCAGATAGTCCCGGTGACCTTCCCCGAGATGAGGATGGCGAGGTCATCTGCGTACCCAATTGTGTAGAAGTGGCATCCGTTGAGCCTGGTGATGAGGTCGTTGATCACCAGGTTCCAGAGAAGTGTAGAGAGTACCCCCCCTTGGGGGCATCCTCTGGCTATCATGGCTACCTGCCGTTCTTCTTCAAGGCGAACCACTCGTTTGCTTAACATACTAGTAATCCAGTCCACCAGTACCTGTTCAACTCCGTGTCTGCAGAGGGCGGCGCTGATGCTGGAGAAGTTTGTTCTGTCGAAGGCTCCTTCGATATCAATAAAGGTGCCCAGGCAAGTGGCTTTTTGATGTATCGCTTCCTCAATTAACAACCTTTTTTTTTTTTTTTTTTTTTTTAGCGTGGTAAAATCATCAAATGAGTCCTCCCACCCCGGGCAGGGCGGGAGGGACTGTCAGACTTGTACTGACTAAAATCCACGGTGTCCTTCAATAGCCTTTTATGTTCCGGGGTCACGGTAATGAGATAAGTCCCGCGACCCCGGCAGGCTTTGGCCCTCTTGGGCGGGGCCCCGTCATCGTGCTGACGCTCTTTGAGGCGCGCGTGGAACACAACGCGCCGTCGACCCGGGCATGGTCCATGGTCGGGCGGCGAGTTGCCCTTTACTCGCCGCCCGCATGCCCGCGCCTACGGTGGCCGGAGATCGTCTTGCGACGTCCGACGCCGTGGGCGTCTACCATTGCGGGTGGGGCGGAGGGAGGACGCTGTCCTCTCTCTCTCACGGCCCGCCTCCTCCTTAACGAGCATTACTGCCTCGCAGAAGGAGGCGACCGCTTCCCACTCCGTCTCGCCCCGCAGCATGGCCTCGACCAATGCCGGGCGAGAGAGGTCTCCGCCTATCGCTGCCGTGAGGACACGGCGGTGCTCTGCCCAAGCGGTGCAGTCTTGCACCGTATGCTCTACTGTGTCCTCCGGGCGATCTTCGCAATGGTGACACCCCGGCGTTTCTTCCTTCCCCATCCGACACAGGTACCTCCCGAAACATCCGTGTCCGGTGAGGACCTGCGTCATCCGATAGGTCAGGACGCCGTGACGCCTTTCCAGCCACTCCTCAAAGAGGGGTCTTACCGCCGCGATTGCGGCGTGCCCGTCAATTAACAACCTAAGAATTACATGACAACTCATCTATATAAATAAAAGAAATACATCGGCCACGCATTCATACAGCATGAGCTTAATAATATTATCCAAATAAAAAAAGTTAGGTAAATAAAGAAATTATTTTATTATAATAATATGGACTGGAAAATGAAAAAGAAGGAACTTTATACAAATATTTAGTCTTTGTAATATTCTCACGAAACTGATTCTGTTATGGCTGTTCCTTTGACATGCTTGTGCTATCTCGAAATTCCTCAACACACTTCTGAGAAGCGAATAAAAAACCCAGTGTTATCGTCGTTTCATGCCACGAACGCGTATCAATAGTAAATTGAACCTTGTTCCAATACAGATTAAACCGTAGTTGCTCATTCTCGATGTGTATCAACTAGAACTATAACTTAATTTAACCGCCAACGCCGGATTTATCCGACAAATATTTTCGGGCCCATTTCGCCAGAGTCCGATATATCCGACTAAAATACCACAACTCGTTTAATATGCTTTGAGTATTGTACATCCGTCTTTGTTGTAGAAATTTGTTTTTCGATCTTTTTTTTTTTACTGTGGCTGGCGCTGGGGGCACGACAATTGATATGAAGTCGGGCGGTCAAAAGGTTATCACAAATACTTAGTTTAACTATAATAAAGACTTCTTAGTTCTTCACACTTAACTCTGTCCCACAATACTGTGACAACAGTTTTACAAAGATTATCAATTTTGCACCAATCATTACAGTGTCGCCAGCGGTTATCGCTAATCTTTGAATAGAAAGCTGCATAGAGGTCCAATAGATATCTGTTATCAGTGACCATTCTATGAACTAAGTTGTCCATGGAAGCAGGAGATAGGTCAGCCATTAAAAATGTGTTCTTCATGTCATAGAGTTGGAACCAATGTGGGGGACGGTTCGGCCTTAGGTTCGCTTCAGTGAGGTTGTATACGTAGTTTACTATACTTTCTGGTTGCTGTAAAAAATAAAATGATTTGTTAGAATGAAACAGCTAGATGGACCGACGACTTTAAAAAAATGTCTGGGAAGGCAGAGAACAGGGTGATGTAGCTCAGCCTGGGAGAGGCATATTGACTAAGTTGAGACAGGTATATTTTTTTGTTTAATTTTGGGTCAGAACTAAAGTTGCTAAACTTACACATATCAAAAAAAGGTTTGCGATTGCAAACTTTGAATCCTTTTTGTTACGGTAGATAATATTATGATTTCTTCTTCTTTTTAGATTCCTTAAAATATAGATTTAGAGTATAAAACAATAGAACAGTTTAATTGTAATTCCATAAAATTAAAAAAAAACCGGCCAATTGCGAGTTAGACTCGCCCATGAAGGGTTCCGTAGCAGCAAGCATAGATTAGAGATATAATTATATTGAGATTAGTAAGTTATATGCACAAACAATAAAAAAACCTTGTTTTTCATAGTATTTGTATGAATGGCAAAGTTATATTTGCGGTTTTTGAAAATATACTATATCTCAAAAATTGCTAACTGTATCTCATCCAAACCAATTTTCGTTGGTAGTTTTGGTTGAGGTCTACATTATATATTTTTTTTAGTTTTATCATTCTCTTATTTTAGAAGTTACGGGGGGGGGACACACTTTTTACCACTTTGGAAGTGTCTCTCGCGCAAACTGTTCAGTTTAGAAAAAAATGATGTTAGTAACCTCAATATCATTTTTAAAGACCTATTCATAGATACCCCACACGTATGGGTTTGGGGAATTTTTTTTTTTTGAGTTTCAATTCTAAGTATGGGGGGCACCCCCAAAATTTGTTTTGTTTTGATTTTTGTGTGAAAATCCTAATGCGGACAGACAGACAGACATGACGAATCTATAAGGGTTCCGTTTTTGCCATTTGGCTACGGAACCCTAAAAATCAGTTTAGGCTAGTGAACACAAACTTTTTTTTGTGTGAGGTTTGATTCAATGTATCGAGGTAGGCTAAAAGCTATATAATATCATGCTACGACCAATTGGTGCGGAACAGCGGAGATGAAGGAAAACAGCTTGTTTGATACTTACATAAGTAACAGGGTTAAAGTCAACGATCTTATAGTTAAGATTGTAGTCAGTGTAGCTGGTAGCGCTGCCGGCACCCCACGCTATATTGATAGGACGGCCATCAATCAAACTGTAGAAAATCTTGAACTCATCCGAGTGAGTATGTCCGTTGAATTCAGCAGTTATCGTCGCAGAAAACCTGTAAACAAAATTAAAAACAATTGAAAGTTATCAGTTATTTAATCTCACGTATATCCAACACCTGAACGATTAAAAATAAACTCTTCAAATCATTGATTAAAGTCCAAAATTTAATCACTTTCTGTGACGTCGGATTGCTTATGAGATTAATTAATTGGCGGCATTACAACAATTTCACTTGAACACACAAACACACCTACTTTTATTAACCCAAACTTGACCTGTGAACGTCCAAACAGAATATTTGATGTTCCTACCATAGAAAAAGCATAATCAGCCTATGTTCTCACAACTGGGTTACAGGCCTCTTTCTCTGTAAGAGGGAGTGGGCTGTACCGTAATTCACCACGCGGGCCCAGTGCGGTTGGGTTAGGTTAGATTTTCTTTTTGCTGACTGCCGACAGGCTGTGGTGATAAAATAATTTACACAAGTAATATCTGGCTGAGCCGAACTCACGATTTATAATTCGTAATTCAGGGTCGCTTACCATTGGTCTTACCCACTTTTTTTGTTTTTAGCGTGGTGAAATCATCAAATGTGTCCTCCCACCTAGGGCAGGAGGGACTGTCAGACTTGTACTGACTAAAATACACGGTGACCTTCAATAACCCATTACGTTCCGGGGTCACGGTAATTCGTTAGACCCGCGACCCCGGCAGACTTTGGCCCTCTAAGGGTCCCGTCATTGTGCTGACACTCTTTGAGGCGCGCTTAGAATACAGCGCGCCGTCGACCCTGGCATGGTCCATGGTCGGACAGCGAGTCGCCCGTTACTCGCCGTCCGTGGTTTTACCCACTAGTGAAAATTTATGACATCTCACCTGTTAACAATTCTGTTGTATTCTCTAGTCCAAGTGTGAGTAAGATCACTGACTCCGGGTGGGATGTGTGCTAGAATATGGACCTTTTCTCCGGCCTGTTCAGCTTTATACAGTTCCTGTATCAACCAGTCTAAATGTCGTTTCGCATCCAGAGGATCGTAGACTAACCACCTGACAAAATAAAATTAATAGAATGGAGATAACCTTAGATTTGTATGGATGTATTAACAAATTTTTGATACATAATCAGCAATTGTTGTTCTTACTACTCAAAGGCCTGTCTGCGAGAGGGAGTGACTTTACCACGCGAGCACAATGAGGGTTACTTGATGACACTTTCGGAATTCTGGTTCTAGGACATGGCAGGTCATAATGACCGCAAATCATTTGAAATTAAAAATACAAGGAATTAAAGTAGTCTTTGATTTGATCGAGTCTTTTCTCCTATGAGAATACATCTAAAACTGAAAGTTAGTTACCAGTTATATTTATAAGCCACGTTGTTATTCAACGTAATAACTCTGAGCCCTGGTCTTATCTCCATGGAGAATTCCCCACGTTCGCGAACAGTAGTTTTTGCTTGGTCATCCAAATAGAAATCCCATTTTTTTGCAAGACCTTCGTACAGCCAAGTTGTGTTCAAATGTTCGCCAGTCACAGATGATGGTGCAAACCTGAAAAGAAGTAAATGAAGCTCTTATTAATGTATTTGGGTGTAATTTATCTATAATAGTTATGTATTTAGAAATATGTAAGTATGTTTATCAGTTGTCTAGTACCCATAACACAAGCTCTGCTTAGCTTGGGACTAGATGGCGTTGTGTGATAGTTGTGGAATATTATATTATATTATTATTTCAACTTTCGCTAAGAATAACATACTAATTTACCTAATTTTATCACTGCAGGGACACAGGCATCGTCTTTGTGATAGGAAGTAGGCCATAATCCACCACTCATGCCCAGCATACAAGGCTGATGTACTCTATAAACAGCTTTGTATGCACTGTCGACATCACAATTTGTATTCAATAGATTTTGAACTTTATGGTTAGGGCATAAAGTTGTACCTATATCTACTTAGGAAAAAGACAAATTTTGGTTTCAACGCTGCACATAAGGCCGTATCATTAGAAAATTGCACTGCAGTATAAGTTGATAAATAACACGACTTCTTTTTTTTAAACTACTGTATATTTTTTATTTTATTTTACTATATTATTTTATTACATATCCCTTCATACCCACTTAAAGTCAAAATCAGTTATCGGAGTTCGTTGGTATTGTAAAACGGACGTTATTCTTATCATCATAATCTTTATTATTGCGCGTTTATTTATTTAGAAGTCAGATCGTAAAGATATTAGTTTCACTCACTGATTCGTAGGCTGAGATTCGTGATTACCAATAACAGGTAAAACTGGCACGTTATCTCCAAAGCTGGTCCTGAGTTTATCGACGAGACGTCGGTTCATATCATTGATCAGTTCGTACGAAGTCTCCCAGACTCCATGGTCGATAGTATCGCCTATGTAGTAGACTACGTCAATCCCCTGAAATTATACAACCCCTATGTTAAGGTTATATCGGAGAATTGAGGTCAATATCAAAGCATTGACTTTAGAAATGCTTATTCCGAGAGAAGGATGAGTTACTGAGGAGTTGTTCTGCCACTTCTCCCTAGCTAACATTTTAACAAGTCTATATCTATAGACTTAGCTGATTTCATTATGATTTTCTAGGCCTAGGAAATGATGTCTGTATCGAATAAATTTTAATTGAGTTTTACATTAGAAAACTGTCAGAAGCAGGCAAGAGCCTGAATTTGTGCTTATTTGCGGATCAAACTAACTTCAGAAATATTAGGGAACACACATCGTCGATGTCTTTTATATTTAGACATCTATTCAGTGGAAGATTATTTTATTAAAGGCATATCTTTATTTTCTATCGTTGAGATCGATTGGCACGATAAAGAGATCCACAGAAGAAGAGGCCCACATTACTAAGCATTTATAAATATAAGGCTAATTTATTAGATTGATACCCATCAATTACGAGTAAGTATCGTCAATATGCAAGATGGTAATTAAGATTAGGTGGCACAACTGGCACACGTGGCGGTTTTTTTTGCCTTATTCGTCATACGAAACCTATTTTCCCACAAAAGGTTTCCGTTTTCAGATGAAAAGGTTTAATATGGCAGTAATGTTGATTAGTATCGATATATTTAAGCCGGATTCATAATTATATCTGATCGCAAAAAAAAAACGTGCAAAATGACAAAATGATAAAAGGACATAATTTTAAAAAAAATATTTACCTCATGTGTTTCAGTAATCCTGTCTATAACATTATCAAACGCCCAAATCGGTGTGTCGCAATTCCTATAATCGCCCCAAAAACCGGCGGGCTCCGCTTTTCTTGCAGATTTAAACCTAGTTTGTGAAGACTTCCTTAATTCTCGAACTTTGGCAGCTACACTCAAATCTAAGGATAGTTCGCCGTTATTGTTCTTAATACTGTGTTCGATTATGGATTCTTCTGCTTCAGATTGGAACTCGTAACGTTCCTTTGGTTTTTGTCCTTTTCTGCAACAGACTGGCTCATCGCAGTCGGCGACGCCGAAAGCTTCGTACAGAGGGTCTAAATGAGCATCCGTGATTACAGCAACTTTGAGTGGTTTGGGGTCGATGGCGAGAGCCTGTTGAATTAATTTAAATGTTAAGTAACCACTGTAACCAGGGCCTGTAGCTGTAGCCATGTAACAAACGACAAACGCAAACGCTGAATAGGCTTTAATAGATTTTCAACTTATGTGCTTGGGTATAAAGTTGAAGACCTAGGGAAGATTGCATATCGTTTTCGTTCTTTCCAGTCGCTAACGCTTAGAAATCTTTAATAGATTTTCAACTTTAGGCTCTCGGGTATAAAGTTGAAAATCTATTGGTGAGTACCGAGCGTTAACGATTATCGTTTGCGACTTGTTGCGACATGGCTATGGGGGCAGGTCTTTTTCTATCGTATCGATGGAGCGCTTTCTTCTCATTTACACAAATTAATCTTTACAATAGACCCCAAGTTTTCTAATAGGTAGGATACTTACAGTATTGATCGGCGGTAGCTCGGGCAAATCAACGTGCCATTCAAACCTCGGATCTTCGAGTCTACATACATTTGGATCATTGCTTGTTTGACTTACAAGTGCGCAGAATGATCGAGAAGTAGCCTCGGGTGTCGTTCTGATAATATGCGTTATAATTGGCTAGAAATAAGAAAAGGTTGTAGTGCATCAGGCAGGAGCAGGTAACAAGGGAATACCCTCGGTAGATATATATTACTGTATGTGAATGCGTTCTTATCGCTTTCTCTGCCCGACTCCAAAAGCAAAAACAGAAATGCACAAGTATTTTTTAAAGAAATAACAATAATCGGGCGGTAATAAAAAAATGATCAAGACTCATTATTTCAAAATACAAAAACAAAAAAAAAACACGCCTGCCTCAAAATTGGTTTTCAGTTCATTATTATTTATAAGTCTTATTGTATACGAGTGTTGTCTATTTTTGTAATCTACTCATCGAATTATGATTACCTACATACATACAAAATTAAAATTTCAATAAAAATTAAGTTGGGTTTTGATCCCTGAACCATGGCTATCCTAATTTTATTTTTGACTAGCCTAACATATTACCCAGGGATAACGGCGTTATCATAACGCAATGACACCGAAAACATCGAAATCGGTTTACGCGTTTAGAAGTTACATATGTTGGAATAAAAAAACTCACAACATATACACATACATGAACCTTGTAAACATAACACTCGTTTTTAGAAAGTCTTGTAAAAATAGCATGAATATGACAGTAATAAATTCCATACCACATTTGGAAGTACAGCTCCATGGCAAACATTGTAGGTCTCGATGTTCAAAGCTGTGCAAAGATCAATAACAACGTTCGTGATTTCTTCATCTGATTTCCCGATTTCAACTCCTTCGAACACAGCAGCAAACGCGCTGCGGCATATTAAACAGTCAAGCGTCTGCAACAAAATGTATTTTTAAAATACAAGCGGTTTTTTTTTATTTAACAGCCCATTCACGAATTTGGAAGCATGGCCTCGACCAATGCCGGGCGCGAGAGGTCGCCACCTATCGCCTCCGTGAGGACACGGCGGTGCTCTGCCCAAGCGGGGCAGTCCTGCACCGTATGCTCCACCGTGTCCTCCGGGCGATCCTCGCAGTGGTGACACCCAGATGTTTCTTCCTTTCCATTCAGACACAGGAACCTTCCGAAACATCCGTGCCCGGTGAGGACCTGAGTCAGGCGGAAGGTGAGGATGCTTTGGCCACTCCGCCGCGATTGCGGCGTGCCCGATCCGAACCCGAATTTCGGTCATTCCCTCCATACCGCCCTGAGATCTCGCCGGAGCTCTTCCCGCAGCGTCTCGACTCTCGACTTCTCGAGGCAGCGGAGATTTACCCCGGCGTTGCACCTCCACGCGCCACTCATAGGAGGCGCATTCAGACGGCCATGAAATCACATGGCCTCTGTTTTGTGTAGCACTTCGAATCCTAACTGCCGGATCCTCCCAATGTCTTGTTACTTCTGATAATCGTAAGTAATTTAATTAGGTATTTTATGATAAGATAGGTCAGTATTGGATAAACAGTAGGGAATTGGGATTTTCTTTTATCAGTAGTTAAATCAGACAGTAATACTGCGTGATAAAATATTTTTTGATTAAAAGAACAATAGTCGATTTAATAAACCACATGTTATAAATTCATAAATGTTAATGGAAATAAGAAATTCATCAAAAAATCATTTATTTTATCGAAACAACTACTATTGTTAAACATAGCGTTTTAATACCCTATTGTGTGTTAGATTTGTAGCTATTTTTGAAAGCTTAATTATTTATTTTAATTGACTGCATATACCTCAGTCAAGTAGAAGTGATAGAGGGAAATTCTTGGAGCACAATTTTTTGACTTCGTAACTTTGTTTGGACGAGTTAAGAGGTGACCATATCTCAAGACCCCGCCCCTAGCCCTTGAGCTGAGGGGGAGAGCGGGGAGGATTGGGTAGTGATTTTTGGTTTTCAGGGATATAAATCTCTGAAACCATGCGTCCTAACGACATAGCTTTTATTTACGAAATAAAAGCTGAATAAATTTGCTACAAGTTTTATTCAGTTAGCATTTCGATATATTGTAATTTTTTCGAGATATCCTCTCTTGAAACTCTGTAATTTTGAGATTAGCATTTTTACCTTTTCGCATTTGGGAAGTTGTATTTGAAATTGCCAAAGATCCAGAAAGGAGCAGCAGTCTTTTCAGACCCTGCTTTCATCACCTACGATATATTCTAGTATTAGAGTTAGGTGAAACCTGCATCTAGAGGTGGTATGAGGCTCCAGCTAAAAAGGTCTCCCTCAAAGCCCACAAATATAAATTTTACCCAAAATTACAGACTTTCAAGAACGGATACCTTGAAAAGTATACAAGATGTCGAAATGCTTACTCAATAAAACTTATAACCATTCAGCTTTTATTTTTAGAAAGAAAGAAAAGAAAGAAAATTGTGTTTATTGGCACTAAAAACTTAAAACTAATTAAAACTAATCAAGGTTATAACAAGAGTAATACACAATAAAATAACTGAAATAATAATTAAAAAAAACTAACAATTTAATGCCAAAGGGCCTCAGCTCAGCATAATGCCAGATGGCAACACAGAGTTTGCCACCTGACGCTGATTTTCAGCTGCAGCCCACGAGTGTCATACGCTCGAAAACAAATACGTAGATACAACCTACAGAACAAATTCGGTAGGTGAGTCTACAGTCAGTACCAATCACATACGTTCTACAAAATATACAGTGCACAGTGTACTCACAATTAACTGCCAGAGATAAACTAAGTGAGTAGCTAAAGTCTACAATAATATAATTTTATTTAAAAAAGGAAAAAAATATAAACAAAATATTAATAATACAATATACCTTATCAAATGAAAATTAGTACATTAGGGGTTGCTCAAATAGCTGATATGTTTGCTCGAATGTCTTCGAATTCTTTTTGGTGACTTAGTGAAAACAGCTTTAATTTTGACTTAAATGTCGAGGAACTTTTACTATATTTAATGGGAGGAGGGATATTGTTCCAACACTTTAACACTTTTTACCATAAATGCTATGTCGCTGGGACGCATGGTTTCCGAGAAATAAGCGAAAAACCAAAAAATGCCACATTCAACCCACCCGCCTCCCCTTACCCCACAGCTCAAAGGCTAGGGGCGTGGACTTTTGATTTATGTTAACCTCTTATCTAGCCCAAACACAGTTACATTAGTCTCAAATTGTTTTCCTAGAATTTCCCTCTATACCAGGGGTCACCAATTAGTTTCGTTCGGGTTTAAGCCATGAAATACCCATCGCGATCCGCAGAACATTTTGTAGAAAAAAAATTGTTAGACAAATGTAATTACGGCAAATAAATACAATTATAACAAAGGTATTTTTTCACATTTCTATGAGAAAAGTGTCATGTTTGATTGCGTGTAATATTAAATCCAGAAACTTCCGCATGTTTGTGTATTTAAACTGTGTGTTCTTGGAAATCGATCTTATAATAAGATAAAACTCTGTAGTGCAAGTCGCTGAGTTCTCGCGGTCCGCACAAAATGGGTCGGCGGTCCGGATGCGGACCGCGGTCCGCTATTTGGTGATCTGACTGGGCTAATATATTATTATGTAAATCCATTTTTGTTGCTGACCGTATACACCGTGTTCCGGACGATATACATAAACTTCGACCAGATGTTCAAACCACGGAAGTAAGCATTTTTCATTATGGACACATTAATAAATTCTTATTTTTTATTTTTTGTTAATTTTCATACAAACTAAATACCTAGACGTAAATAACCCGATATGCATGCCTCTTTATCCGAATTGGCAACGTCGTATTTTCATTCATAACATTTGGCGGGCTGAAACAAATGAAATGCAAATAGTATTTGATAGATTTCAAATTAAGATACTTTCTCACTGCATAGCTCAATTAAATTTCATTAAATGAAATTACAAATATCTTTGTAACGAAGCCTTTTTAAGTACTACTTCCTTTGTTGGATTTGATTTGTAAAAGCCATAGAAGTATTTGCTAAAGTTTATGGATAACGTGAAGAACACGGTGTATAACTCGCTTCGGCCTTCTATGGAACCAGAGTTTTTGAACTAGTTCCATACGAGGTTTATCTTTTACTTGTATGGTTTATGGTATTGGTTCCATAAGAGGCATTTTATTTTCTTTTGTGGAACTGGTTCCCATCGAGGCTTTTAACTTACAGACTAGACGCCAGGCGGTCAACCTACCCGAATCTGTCAAATTTTACCAATCGAATATTAATCTTCCAGTATTGTGATAAGGTTGAAAATCTATTAAAGAATTTCTTTAATAGATTTACAGATTGTGATAGGTTGATGTGCTGGCGTCTGTACTTCTATGAACTAGATAACCATGGTTATAATGACGTCAAAGCGAATGAATGGAAAGTATAACTTCAATTGTCACCATGTCACATAAATATTAATATTTTTTGTTTTCAAAAACCCTGTCCAGGCAAACCTTGCCACTGGCACGCTAAGTAGTCGCGGCGCGGCGTCAAAAACCCTCTTTAAGAAGTTGCTGGAGAGGCGCCACGGCATCTTCACCTTCTGACTGACGCAAGTCCTCACCGGACACGATTGTTTCGGGAAGTTCCGTTCATGCTTTGTTATGGAGCGAGGGGGAATGGGAAGTAGCCACCACCTTCTGCAAAGCAGTAATGCTAAAGAAGAAAGAGGCGAAATGGGAGAAGTATCCTCATCCTGACGCCTCAGCTGCCTTGGGAGACGCCAGTGAGTGAACGAGATGGCGCTAGACGACTTCTATAGCTCTGTCACTTTCACTCGCCGAAACAAGCCTGGTTTTAAGACGTTGTAATACCCGGGCGTCGTACTTTTCGGCTAATAATGGGTAGCTTGCCGAAAGGAAACGTTGCCTAAGCCATGAATGTAGGTACCTTGTCACCAGGGGATCGGCAGAGAACAGAATGCCGACTGCTATCATCTTCACATAGGTACTTCTTTCAGATCGTCCACATTGGAAACAAAATAATTAAAAAAAGATAATAGGCACAAATGTAACTTACATTTCTAGCTTCTGAACCATATTCCTGTAACAGCCTTGACACATGTTGCGGACTATGAAAAATATCAATAACATCAGCCAGTTGTTGAGTTTCTAAAGCGCTCAACTCATTCCTCATATATTTTCTAAACAATTCTTCTATGCCATCTAAAACACGAATATGTTTACACTTTCTAAACTAAACTCAAATTCAATTCAATTACATTCTGTAAACAGTTACCTATAGACAACTCAGTTGCGAAAGATCCAGCTAATATTGTTACAGTAAATATTACGAGCACCCTCATCATGCGCGCTTTATTGTACAACTATGAATGTTATCGAGTATTCCACCTTTATATAGATAAACGAGATACCGACAAGCAATCGAAATTATTGACATTCCTTCAGTCTCGATTTCATTACACGGATGCGGGCGTACAAGCATTTCTATACCTATAGATTTCTTTTTACGTCGTAAAATCATCAAATGAGTCCTCCCACCCAGGGCAGGGCGGGAGGGACTGTCAGACTCGTACTGACTAAAATCCACGGTGTCCTTCAATAGCCCTTTACGTTCCAGGGTCACGGTAATTTGATAAGTCCCGCGACCCCGGCAGGCTTTGGCCCTCTAGAGGGGGGCCCCGTCATCGTATCTATACCTACAGATAGTGTAATCATACGAGTTGTAAATGTACAATCAGATACATGATGTGGGAACACTCCTTGGAAACACCTAAAAAATCCACTGCAGTCATGTTAGCGAAGGAGGAGGCGGTACGCGTGAGGGAGAGGACAGCCTCCACCTTACGACCCAGGCGCGGCGGGAGACGCCCACGGCAACGGACGTCGCGAAGCGATTTCCGGCCACCGTAAGTGCGGACATGCGGATGGCGAGTAATGGGTTACTCGCCGTCCGATCATGGACCTTGCCCGGGTCGACGCCGCGTCGTGTTCCACGCGCGCCTCAAAGAGCTGTCAGCAATTTGACGGGGCTCCTCTTAGAGGGCCAACGCCTGCTGGGGTCGTGGATCTGCCTCTTCGGGTAACCGTGACACTGGAACGTAAAGGGCTATTGAAGGATCATCGTGGATTTTAGACAGTACTCAAGTCTGACAGACCCCCCGGTCTAGCCCTGGGTGGGAGGACTAATTTGAAGATTTTTCCAAAAAAAAAAAAAAAAAACAAAAATAAGGAAATCCATTTTATGCGCTTTCACTCGGTGTTAGTGTGATTCTCCTGTGCTCATATTGTGAAAGTAATTATGTACGATAATACCCACTCTGCGTTAAATCACGTCAATAAAATTATAAATCAGTAGGCAAAACACGTCATGTAACATTTTCCCACATTATGTCCATGTCTAAACCACGTTCGAATTTTTTGCGGGTCATTTATCAGCGATTGATAATCCGGTATCAATCAGTAATCTTACATAAATATCGGCAAATCGACAAGCCCCAATACATTTAGTACTTTATTGTAAAAAAAAAACCGGCCAAGTGCGAGTTGGACTCGCCCATGAAGGGTTCCGTAGCAGCAAGCATAGATTAGAGATATAATTATATTGAGATTAGTTAGTAATATACACAAACAATAAAAATAACTTTGTTTTTCATAGTATTTGTATGAATGGCAAAGTTATATTTGCGGTTTTTGAAAATGTACTATATCTCAAAAACTGCTAACTGTATCTCATCCAAACCAATTTTCGTTGGTAGTTTTGGTTGAGGTCTACATTATATATTTTTTTTAGTTTTATCATTCTCTTATTTTAGAAGTTACGGGGGGGGGACACACTTTTTACCACTTTGGAAGAAGTGTCTCTCACGCAAACTGTTCAGTTTAGAAAAAAATGATGTAAGTAACCTCAATATCATTTTTAAAGACCTGTTTATAGATACCCCACACGTATGGGTTCGGTGAAAAATATTTTTTTGAGTTTCAATTCTAAGTATGGGGGGCACCCCCAAAATTTGTTTTGTTTTGATTTTTGTGTGAAAATCCTAATGCGGTTCACATAATACATCTTTCTACCAAGTTTCAACAGGATAGCTCTTATACTTTCGACAAAAAGTGGCTGTGACATACACGGACAGACAGACAGACAGACATGACGAATCTATAAGGGTTCCGTTTTTGCCATTTGGCTACGGAACCCTAAAAAGTGGATCTGATCGGAACGGATCTTGATGAAATTTGGTTCAGCGATAGGCAACATACAGGGTGAATTTTTCAACTGGGCGTGGATGGCTATATCCGAAACTATGAGGAATATCATTACTTCCCAGAAATTTATCCTTATTAGCAACACTATCGAATGGTGTAATAATACAGGGTGTGACTTTTTTCCAAAATCAGTGGGTTCGATTCCTGGCCAGGATTATTGAATTTTCTAAAATCCAATGATGCAGTTTTAGTTTTCGTCAAAATCGACCTCGAGACTCCTTTCAACGTTTTTCGATATTCCTCATAGTTTCGGATATAGCCATCCATACCCAGTTGAAAAATTCAGCCTGTATACATATATGTATGTATGGTATAACACATATTTTACCGATTATCCCGGTATTACATTCCCGTGGGATAATTAACATAAACGTGGGCGAAACCTTTGGCAAAAACTAGTATTACAAACAAAACAGTTTCTATATAAATAAACATAGATATTTTATTTAATATTTTATACATTTAAATACATAAACTGGTGCTCGGACTAATCAACACACGTTTAAACTTCAGTCATATCCACATCTTCGATAACCATATCGTCCAACATTTCTGCGAGGGTGATGCGAGGAAGCGAAGGATCAATCTCATCCGTGTCCACGGGTATCTTATTCTCATCCTTGAATATGTTGACATTCTGCCTAAACGTTGGGTCTTCTTCCAAGTCGTCCAAGAAGTCGTTGTAATCCCTGTAAAAGATATCGTAGGTTAAATATTTTCGTAAGTAAAAAAGTCGATCCGTGGATGGGTGGATGGATATACACGCGGACGCACTGCATCCGATCCGAATCCATGAAAATATGTTCCGAAGATTTCCGAAGAAGATCCGATCATCTCCGTCATCCGAGTAAGTCTTCAATTAATTCGGAACAGAATATGGACTTTATTAGTGTTTGTAATCTTTCACATTAACTTATCTGAATAATGCACGAACAGAGTGTTCAACAGCCTTTAACAACTCGACATTCGTTCCAGAAAAATGAAAGCAAAATAAGAAAACGTGGAAGACTTTTTAATAGCCTCTTAACTCTCATAAAATACGTTTAAAAGGGATGGGCCCTTTTAGCTGTTTTTTTTTTAATGTCTTTACCATCGTTTATTTAATTTAAAGGTAAATTAAACTTATTTTTTTGTTTATTCAAGGTGACATTGCGAAAGTGTCAGTCAATATAATTTTATCATAGAAAATATTCTTTCCACTTCAAAAACCGATGTAGTAAGAATTACGAAATGTTGAACGATAGGACTATGTCAAGGGCCACATGATTGATATTATTTACGCAAAGGAAGCATAAGAAGCGATAAGCCGATAAAATAGATTATGGGTATTCTGATGATAGCATACTCTCTTTTATATTAAAATTACGTGATAAAAACTATATATACGTAATATAAATTACATTTTGTATTAAAGGTTGTAAACAAGTGTTTATCGTAATCTAAACAAGATCGAATTAATTAGTACTTCCAGTAATCGAATATTTCAAATAATATATCCTGTACTGAGTCTTGAGGAAAAGTTTTCAAAATGCAACCTCGCTTCTTTTAGACAAAGGATTTCATTAGGTGTAGAATTATATCAAAATTAAAGGTGAAAGTTTATAAAATCATTGCCGAATAAACACCTAAAAAACGTGGGAAAATACAACAGTTCGACGACGAGGCTTATTGCCATCAACCAGGCACTAATTTAGATTCGGGGCTGCTACTAATTTCCGAACCGCCCAAAACCCTTGCTTTGCCCCACCTAGGCACCTAGAAATCGAACCCAAGATTTCACGTTCAGCAAAAGTGCTTAGAAGTTTGCTAACGTGCAGTACTGTAAAGCCCAATTGCCCCGATAAAGGTCATATTTCAACCCAGAGATTGATATCCTAAGGCTTCTGTCTCATATTTCGCCGCGAGCGGGGCGGCAGCTGCGGCGGCGCGGGTATCGAGGACCCGTTCTGAGAACCAGCGGATAGATCGCAGCGCGCGGCGGCGGCGGTGTAGTGTTGTACAGATATTTGCTTTTTTCGCGGACAAAATGTTTGATCACTGGCAACAACATATTATTGATTCAAATTGATTCAATGGTTAAAAAATAACCCTGTTTATCGCAATTGGACCTAAGTATAAAAGTGTGGTCGCGGGACTAACGAATTACTGTGATCCCGGAACGTACCTAAAGGGCTATTGTAGGACACCGTTGATTTTAGTCAGTACAAGTCTTACAGTCCGTCCCAGCCAGCTTTGGGTGGGAGGACTCATTTGACGATTTTATCACGCCAAAAAAATAAAGTATAAAAGTGTACTTACTCATTAGTAGAACTAAGTCCTTCATGTAATTCTTCAGCCATGTGTTTGAGTTTCCATGCGCGTGCGCGTCTTCTCGCCGACTTCTCACCGTAGTGTTTCTTAACAAGAAACACATCTGGAATGACGTTGCGGTCTAACTTGTCAAAGTTCGCGTCGTTTACGTTTGAATCGCCGATGTTATAGCTAAAAGAAAATATGTAGTAAATATATAATAAAAAATATGTATGACCACCTGGAAAGTATACTCCTACAGTAAAAAAAAGACGTCTTTGAGAAACTACGAACTACTTTTATATGGACGACTGAACGACAAAACTGGCAATTTTCACATGTTTGCCAGTAAGGATGAGGATCATAAGTAGTTATTATTTTATTACACTATATTTTTGATAATTTGAGATACCTACAACTCCTATAAGCTGGAGCTGGTTTTTTTTCCTTTGCGTGTGAAATATTTACAAAGGCTTTTAAAAGTTGGCTTACCCTAGAACTGTATCGCCAGGCTTCAAAATATGTCCCAAATGTGTTCTAGTATGAACAGGGTTGACATCTAAACCAAGCTCGCTGGCTTTGACGACCCAAACATCTGCCACCACATGCTTACTGGACACCATGCCTTGGCCAGGGAAGGATTTCTTTTCCTGCAAAAGAATTTATATTTAGGGTTGGCATGATTAAAAATCAGCTATTTCCTTAAGTTTGCCGTATATCATTACTTCCCAGAATTTAATCCTTATAAGCAACACTATCGAATGGTGTAATAATACAGGGTGTGATTTTTTTCCAAAATCAGTGGGTTCGATTCCTGGGCAGGCTTAATGATTTTTCTAAAATCCAATGATGCAGTTTTAGTTTTCGTCAAAATCGGCCTCGATACTCCTATCAACGTTTTTGATATTCTTTATAGTTTCGGATATAGCCATCCACAACCAGTTGAAAAATTAATGTGTGCGTCAGAATGGCCGGTTGCCTGTGGCGTTGGTCTATGAGAGTTGATTCAAAAATTGCTACATAATTGCTTATATTTGCTACATATAATAAATAATTGCTACATAGGATATATATTTAGAAATGAAATATTTTTTTTGTACAGCCATCCTGACGTCAGGATGGCTGGTCACCTCCTAGTTTAAAGTCAAGCGTGCAGAGTTTCCGAAATGTATTGCGTCAATAATTGCTACATATTTACTTCATTTATCTCATTTAGTTGTAACTTCAAACATATGTTAAATAAAGGATGTAGCAATTATTTAAATTATCCCAAGGAAAAGTGCCTGATAAAATAATAAAGGTAAATAGTTGCAGTGCGTCTTCACTCAACGGTATTGCTACTTTAGGAGGCAGGCGTTCTAAATTGTTAAATGGCATGTTATGTATGAGTAGGTTAGTGGATAACAAGCATATTAAAAGGATATCATAAATAAAAACAAAATGTGTCTCGTTCATAAGATTCAGTTTAATTATACCTATTACAATCAACTTTAAAAATATTCATTAACTTGCCTTATTTTCATATTATTTTTTCGCATATATTATACAATGTGGAATTAGCTTCTTTTTACTCTTCGTAATTTTTTTCGATTCGTCATCATCATATTTCTTATTTTGCTGATATGATATATGTTAGTATGGTTTAAAGTAAATGCGACCTAGTTATTATATATGCGAAAAAATAATATGAAAATAAGGCAAGTTAATGAATATTTTTAAAGTTGATTGTAATAGGTATAATTAAACTGAATCTTACGAACGAGACACATTTTGTTTTTATTTACGATATCCTTTTAATATGCTTGTTATCCACTAACCTACTCATACATAACATGCCATTTAACAATTTAGAACGCCTGCCTCCTAAAGTAGCAATACCGTTGAGTGAAGACGCACTGCAACTATTTACCTTTATTATTTTATCAGGCACTTTTCCTTGGGATAATTTAAATAATTGCTACATCCTTTATTTAACAAATGTTTGAAGTTACAACTAAATGAGATAAATGAAGTAAATATGTAGCAATTATTGACGCAATACATTTCGGGAAACTCTGCACGCTTGACTTTAAACTAGGAGGTGACCAGCCATCCTGACGTCAGGATGGCTGTACAAAAAAAATATTTCATTTCTAAATATATATCCTATGTAGCAATTATTTATTATATGTAGCAAATATAAGCAATTATGTAGCAATTTTTGAATCAACTCTCATAGACCAACGCCACAGGCAACCGGCCATTCTGACACACACAAATTAATTCTGTATAATTATATGGCAAGGTTGTCACGCACCGCACACGGCCGTTTACGTAATGCTTGCTCCACATGACGAGTAATATCGGAATACGCGCCGTGTGTAACGAGTGTAGATTTTTAATTCATCATCATCATCAGCCTTCAATGTTCCCACTGTTGGGACACAGGCCTCCTCTCTGTGAGAGGGAGTGGGCCATAATCCACCACGCGGGCCCAGTGCGGGTTGGTAGATGTCACATGTCTTCGAATTTGATGGTTCTAGGACATGCCGGTTTCCTCACGATGTTTTCCTTCACCGTTTTGAGAGCAGTAGTGATGAAATAAATTACACAAAGGAATGCGCCAGGCTGGGTTCGAACCCACGACCTACCACTCGTAAGTCGGGGCCGATACCACTGGGCCACCACTGCTCGATTTGATTTTTAATTCATGCATGACAAAAGGGTTAAATCAAAAACCTATTTCTGCCATCCACAGATCACTCTGAAGGACAAACGGACTGTGAACTCCCTGATATTCTTATTTAAGGGCGCATAACCAGACAGTTGGCATCGTCGCAAATAGCTGTCAAATATTTACAAGTTTTAATTAATTTGGTAAAGGGGTTTGAAGATTTTACTATGGAGCGTGGCATACCTACTGCCGCCATTTTGATTTTTTTTCAAAATCGCGGCCAGCCATGAAACCTTTATAAATCGATAGCTGACATCAATAACAACAAAAAATATTAAGACACCAACCCTCGTAAAGTGTCCGGTTTCTGAGATAATAACCGTGAAAGTTGATCACGTGACATTCACAACTCTAAGCTAGTGTATGTGTTCGAATGTATCAAGATGTTAAACATAATAACTTTTTGAACGTAATATGTATGTTGCATTATATCTGGATGTTATTTAAACATTATACGTCTGACATAATCTACTTTTTGAACTTAATAGGTAACTTATTTTTAGTAAAGTAAAGTGTAACTCTCCCTCGTAAAGTGTCCGGTTTCTGAGATATAAAGTGTTAGAGTTGACCACATTAATTCGGAATAACAAAAATGTAGAATGTGCCAGCTGCAACTCTTCCCGGGCAGACCATAAAAGTCGGTCGAGGGATAGGGCAAAATGTAAGATCCATAGCCCCTCAGCTTAAAACTCTTTCAATGGGCAGCAGCGTTGGAAGACTAATAAGTTGAAATAAATGCGCTCGCCAACCCGCCTGCCAAGCGTGGCGAGTATGGCAATAACCATCCAATGGAAAATCCTTGGGTGAGGCCTTAATCCAGTAGTGGACTTTCTACGGCAGTTATGATGATGATATGCCTCATGATGTCTCTGCTTACTGTGGCCATCACACCAATATATCTGGATAGAAGCAATATTTTCTTCAATTTGTATCGAGACGAGCGTGACATATTTTGCATAGATATTTTGATGATACAACTGTAATTTAGTATACAAACTTCGTCATAGTCGTCCCACTTGTTGTGTATTGTTTCCACAACTCAATACGGCACAATTAGGCATTTTTTACTTTTTGTATTACCTCTGACTGCGAGAATATTCGAGCGCGGACTCATTAAAAGAAATCAAAATATCTCCTTTTTTTACACGCGAAGTAAATACACTTCCGGTACAAGCCAATCCAAGTCTGTAGTGGTCATAATTGTTGATGATAGGGATACAATGTAACGGCTAAGTTATGGCTTCAGGTACAAACAAGATAATTCGATATTTAAAAATGTGGCAAAATCTAACCATCCCTACCAAAATTCCAAAAAGTAAAGGTGACATGCCATGGTTATATTTATCAAATAAAAACATGACGCCTAAAATTGTTTGCGTCTATGAGTGGCGCGTGGAGGCGCAGCGCCGGGGTGTAACCCCGCTGCCCCGGGAAGTCGAGGCGCGGCGGGAAGAGCTCCGGTGCAATCTCAGGGCAGTATGAAGGGGACGACTGTCGCAACCGAGGTCCGGGCACGCCGCATTCGCGGCGGTAAGACCCCTCTTTGAGGAGTGGCTGGAAAGGCGTCACGGCGTCCTGACCTACCGCATGGCGCAGGTCCTCACCGGACACGGAAGTTTCGGGAGGTTCCTGTGTCGGATAGGGAGGGAAGAAACGCCTGGGTGTCACCACTGCGAGGATCGCCCGGAGGACACGGTGGAGCATACGGTGCAGGACTGCCCCGCTTGGGCAGAGCACCGCCGTGTCCTTGCGGCAGCGATAGGCGGAGACCTCTCGCGCCCGGCATTGGTTGAGGACATGCTGCGGGGCGAGACGGAGTGGGAAGCGGTCGCCTCCTTCTGCGAAGCAGTTATGCTCGTGAAGGAGGAGGCGAGCCGCGAGAGAGAGAGGACAGCGTCCTCCCTCCGCCCCAGCCGCAGTGGTAGACGCCCACGGCGTCGGACGTCGCGGGACGATCTCCGGCCACCGTAGGCGCGGGCATGCGGTCGGCGGGTAATGGGCAACTCGCCACCCGACCATGGACCATGCCCGGGTCGACGGCGCGTTGTGTTCCACGCGCGCCTCAAGGAGTGTCAGCACGATGACGGGGCCTCTAGAGGGCCAAAGCCTGCCGGGGTCGCGGGACTTATCTCATTACCGTGACCCCGGGACATAACGGGCTATTGAAGGACACCGTGGATTTTAGTCAGTACAAGTCTGACAGTCCCTCCCGCCCTGCCCGGGGTGGGAGGACTCATTTGATGATTTTACCACGCAAAAAAAAAAAAAAACTCCTAAAATTGTTTGATAGGCAATAAAATGTTCTTATAACGGATTTTTAATTTTTCTATCCCTATTTGTGCCAGTATATTAGAAAGAGAGACAGGTTTATGCAACCAATAGAAGACAATTTTCGCGAGTTGACGTCAGTTTATTACGTTATATGCTTAAAATTAGAAATTGTAGTAACCACAGAACCATCACACAATATAAATGTAACGAGTACTGTCAGTTGTATTTTAGACTGAATGTTTAAACCTGTCTCTGTATTACATTTACATTGTTTAACATTTATCGTATAACTATCGTATTGATAGTCAAATCATAATATGAAGATATTACATTCAAACAAGTGTAGACGGTCTAAAAATAAGTTATTAAGTTCAAAAAGTAGATTATGTCAGACGTATAATGTTTAAATAACATCCAGATATAATGCAACATACATATTACGTTCAAAAAGTTGTTATTTTTAACATCTTGATACATTCGAACACATACACTAGCTTAGAATTGTGAATGTCACGTGATCAACTTTCACGGTTATTATCTCAGAAACCGGACACTTTACAAGGGTTGGTGTCATAATATTTTTTGTTGTTATTGATATCAGCTATCGATTTATAAAGGTTTCATAGCTGGCCGCGATTTTGAAAAAAAATCAAAATGGCGGCGGTAGGTATGCCACAAATCTTCAAACCCCTTTACTGTATGAAAATAAGAAATATGGCTCTGTAGTGCACTCAAAAATTGATTAGGGAATGCAATAATTAATATCGTAACACCTCACCGTTTTAGATGTAAAAAAAACTATTTGCGACATTGCCAACTTTCAGAATAAGCGCTCTTAAAGCTTTAACTTACATGTTCCTTCAATACTTCAATGTCCATCACAATATATTCCACCAGTTGTTTGGGATTACATATTGGAGAGAATGGATTTCTCCAATAGACTGTTGAGGACACCTCACAAACTGAAAAAATAATGGTAAAATTAGATATTTTAATTGTAAGATTTTTGATTTTATAGATAAATGAAGTTTATGATCCATAAGCAGGCTAAATTGTGCACAAAAAGTAATTTATTCAATGTTTAATTCTTCTCCAATGTGGGTGAACTTAAGGGTCAGTTTTTCTCTGAATAAAGATGAGTGTATACTTCGTCGCGCACTAAGCGTCTTTTCGCATTGACTCTAGAATGCGCGTGTGCCACATTTACACACTCAGGATCACTTTAAATTATCATCCCAAATTGGTCGCGGGACTTATCTCATTACCGTGACCCCGGGACATAACGGGCTATTGAAGGACACCGTGGATTTTAGTCAGTACAAGTCTGACAGTCCCTCCCGCCCTGCCCGGGGTGGGAGGACTCATTCGATGATTTTACCACGCAAAAAAAAAAAAAAAAAAAAAAAAATCATCCCAAATTACCTTGTCCAGTCCTAGCATCAATCAGATGAATAGTACTTGTAACTCTGTTAACCAAACAGATAGGAGATATGGAGCCAAGCTGCTGTGTCAACTTCTTAGGCAGGCACACAACACTGTCCTTAGATAGTGGTACAATCTCAATACTAAATGTGAATTTGTAGTTGTAGATATTGCTGTGGATATCATGTGATATAAGCTTCTTGGAATGGGTGCATTTTATAGGCAGCACAGACTGGATGAAGTCTACCATTTTGCGAGCATGGTTTTCTGATGCATAGAAGAAATCTAATCCATCTGAAACAGAAAATTTATTTTTAATTTTTTATTGAAACATTATAGATAAAAAAATGACAAACTGAATTGTACACTAAATATTGCAGTCAACTTGTTTTACATTCAGGTATAGTTAATTATCTATATATATAAAAGAATAGAGTTTTTATTAAGACTCGACTACAGCCGAAACCGCTAAACATATAACCTGAATTTTGGACAGCAGTTGCATTCTACCATGTACCATAAGACGGGATTTTGCGAAAATCCTCCTCTAAGGGGGTGAAAACGTTCGTATGAAAAATCTTATTCCATGGGTTTATAAATTTGAAATTTGCCACGAATAAGAACACAAGTAAATAAAAGAGATTGGCTCTATTTTTTTTTTAAACTACCCTCCATAGGTAATCTAGGCGATGTTAAAGTTTGTATGGGAAAATCATAACGCATGAGTTGATTAATGTGAAAATCAGTATTCATATACAAAATCCGAAATAATTAAACTAGTGTTTTTGAATTTTTCTAAAATAACCCTGCAAGTTAGTGAAAAGGGTACTTATTCAAGTTTAAAGAGGAGGATCTTTAACCGCTAAACATATAACCTGAAATTTAGTCGGTAGTTGCAATTTATTATGTAAGTGAGCACTAAGGGATTTTGCGAAAATCCACCTATAAGGGGGTGAAACCTTTGGATGTAAAATCTTATCCCTTAGGTTTATAAACTTGAAACTTAGTACGAATATGAGTATAAGTAAATAAAAAAGATGGGCATTATTAGTTTTTTAAAACTACCCTCCATTGGTAATCTAGACGATGTTAAAGTTTGTATAGGAAAATCATAACCATCTAACCGATAAATTTCAAACTCAGTTTATTGAAAGTAGATCAAAAATAATCAAACACATGTTTTTGGGTTTTTCGAAAATCACCCCCTACATTGGTTAAAAGGGGTGAATAAGTTTTAAGGGAAGGATTTTACTGCTTGCTTCGATAAACTCAAAACTTTTCCTAAATAATCTCTCAATCGAATAAAGAATGCGTATTTATCTATATTAAAAAAATCAAAACCTAGCGGGCTGAACATCGGAAAACCAGTTTGTATTAAACTTTATAAAACTGTTTCTCTTTTAGTACTTAATTGATAAAGGTCATGTAGGGTTAGCCGTCCAAATATGTGGGTATTCGTCGATTTTACGTTGGGCGCCAGCCAATGTAGGGTTGGCCGTTCAAATATGTGGGTATTCGTCGATTTTTCGTTGGCGCCCAACGAGATATCAACGGATATCCACAAGTTCGGATAGTCAAAACTATTCTGACGTCCAACGAAAAATCCACGGATACGAGTACCCACATTTTTGGATAGTCAAAACTATTCTGACGTCCAACAAGAAAACTACGAATACCCACATATTCGGACAGTCAAAAATATTTTAACGTCAAAAGAATTCTACGGATACCCACATAATTGGAAAGTCAGTGAAAAGAAACCTACATTGGCGCCCAACGAAAAATCGACGAATACCCACATATTTGAACGGCCAACCCTACACTCATTAAATAATTAATTTTCCCTTGAAGGGTTGTAGATGGGTCATTGGTCTTAATTTTATGAAAACCTTTATCAAATGAAATCACAATGGTACAGAGGAGGATTTCTTAAATGTGAAAGATTTTTTATTTAATAGTTACAATGTTAGTTGGATACATTTTTAGATTTTCCAAAAGTATCCAATAAGGAGGGGTGATCGGGCGTTTAAATTCACTGAGTTCGAAGTTAGAAACACGCGCAGACGAAGTCGCGGGCGGAGTGCTAGTAAAATCTAAAATAAATCAAATTCAGTTGCAATGGTAATTTTTTTTTGTTTAGTTAGTTCATGAATATTCTTCATAAAGTGTTAGACAAGGTCTATAATTCAATGAGCATGCCTAGAAGCAGTTTCACTTTTGTTTTGAATACTGACAAGTTATAGGTTTGAAGTCTATTAAACACTTACCATGTTTAGGCTTAATACCAAGGGTATTTTCATGTGCCTTATGCTTCAATATCAGCTGTTCCAGATAGTAGAAGGTCTTCCTGTTATTAGCACGCTGCCTCACTTGCACCAAGGCACGCCAGTAGTCTTGAGCCTCAGACCGATGGCACGCGTCACACATCTGATGCTGTATACTGTACTCTACAATGAAGGTCTGCTGGAGAACTGCTCCCCCCATCACTTCTCCTTGAATTGTTAGTTTTACCTAGAATATGAGTAAGATTTATTTTATTGCGCAATATTATTATAGCTGGGAACATAGCATGGCATCTGCCAATTTTTCCCAATTATAATGGGGTTGGTTTCCCAAATGTTTTTGAAATAGTGGTGGTATTAGACATGTTAACTGTTATTAGATTATTATTTTACATAGTTATTGTTTATTGTTATACCTTTATTCTCTTGGAATGTGGCTCAGTCCAAGCAAAGCAAGCATCAACAAGTTTGACTCTGCCGAGTCCCTTCAGTTTTTTGAGACAGAGAGCAAGCAGTTCCCGGGACTCCAAAGCTGCTACCACCCATTCTGCTGGTGGTTGCAGGTATCTAAAACAGATAAAACAATGATTAGTATTCAAGATTATTAACTATTACATGTTACTAATAATCAACATACAAAATTTATTCTCAACTATAACCTTCAACATGTTGAGGTACTAGGGCTAAACTTTTTTTTAAGAGTTTCAGAGATGATCTATCACTCAAGTATATGGGCTGATTTGTTTATTTAAAAATAACCTATAAAATACCTACCTTTATTATATATCGAATTTATCACACTAATAAAACAATATCTATTATGGTATTATTTCAAAACAAAACTGAAATTAAAAATAATCTATCTAAATTCTTCTTCGTGTCGCTGGCACAACGGTAATTATATTTTATTGGCCCAAAACTCCACCATCTCCACCGCATTGTCGGTGGCAGCGAAGAGGTCTATTTGGCTGCATCTTTTTGTGCTAAGAGGACAGGATAGGAGATGAAGCATGCAATTAATATTAACAAAATAGTTTACCTCTCACATCCTCTGCAGAAAAAAATAGTTGCTTGCTTGGGTATGCCCTCAGATATGTCTATGTTTGTACGCAAGCATGCAACACACATATTTGAGGGATTGGGCTCTATGGGCACTGCACACTGACAACATAACCTGGAAACGAAATTTATAATTATTTGACTAGCTGTACCTATCTATGATTAGCAAAATACCTTCAGTAAATTCATAGCCAATTCAGATTCTGAAACTTAGTATTATGGTTGAAACATTCGATATTTGATACTGGATGTTAGAACTCCTTGGTAGATATTATGCATGTGAGTATTTTTTTCTGTATTTATTTATGATTAAGAATTTCACGAACTATCTATACCTACTTATAATATTATAAAGCAGGAGAGTTTGTTTGAATGCGCTAATCTCAAACTATTGCTTCGATTTGAACAATAATAATTATTTTTGTGTTAGATAGACCAACTATAAGAAGAAAGCTTTAGTCTATATAACATCACGCTACGACCAGTAGGAGCCGCGCAGCAGGGGAACCAAAGGGAATAGCTAATATTTTATCTAAGGAAGAGCATTATTGTGTTTTTTAACCTAAAAACAACTTACATTCGTGCAGCGGTAAGGGCGGCTGCACTATCTGGGGGTATATATTCCATTGTAAATAACTATGTATCCTAATGTACAGCACTAAACATACGAATATTTGTACTTTTGAAATGAATGCGAACACGCTGAACTAAGAACTTAGTTGCTAGTTCACGGATGCAGTCACAGAGCATGTAATTTTATAGACACTAGTGGCAGACTGGGACTGGCAGTTTGCAATGTCACTAATGTCAGTTATGTCACAGCAGTCCACTGACTGGACTGGCTGTTCTCATTTATATGTCTATGGCTGTTAAAGAAGACATGGTTTCGGCCTTGATTATATCATAGAAAGACAAGAAGAATTGGAAGAAAAAGAAAATTAAATCAGACTTGGCTGTATGGGCTCAGCTCCCTTTGCCTGTCCCAAAGAGGCGAAAAAAACCAAAAAAAAAATATGTCTATGGCTGTTCTATAAGGTGTGCCTATTTGAAGCGCCACTAGCGGGTGTTCACAGAAATAACAAGAGTTTTCGATATTTAAATTAACAAGAGTTTTCGATATTTGTTTCCTGCGGGCTTATTCGCTATCTCTAATGACAGTTGAGAATGATGATCACCGAGTTTATTTTCCAACTTTCAACTGTCAAAACTGACATTTCGAAGATCTTAAATGTATTTTTTTGTAATTTTAAAATAAAAAGTTTCCAAGTTATTCAAAAAAATAGACGTAAATTGACCATTCCCCCCCCCTTCTCTCCGAAACTACTGAACCTAAAATTTTGAAAAAAATTAGCAATTTTGAAAACTGCATCGTTTGACATATCAAATGAAAGGTCCTGTTGAGATCTTAAATATATATATATATTTTTTTGTAATTTTAAAATAAATAGTTTCCAAGTTATTAAAGAAAATAAACGAAAATTGACCATTCCCCCCCCCCCCCCCTTATCTCCGAAACTACTGAACCTAAAATTTTGAAAAAAAAATACTGAAATTACTTTTCTACTTATAGATTACAGGAAAACCTATAAGAAGTCTATGATATTAAAATAACATGGTAAATCAAATAACGTACCATACCGTTATCTGAAATGAAATGTTAATTTAAATTCGAATTCTACATGTAACTTTATTTTCTAATGTGATTAAAAGGTGATAACTATGTTTACATTATATTATTAGAATTGAAATGTTTTTCAACAATATATATTTTCTTAAACGGGGTATTTCTTTTAAATTGGACAGCAGGGGAATACCTGAACCGTTAGAGATACCTAAAAAAACTTTCTTAGGAGACTTGATCTCTTTTTTTATGTTACGAATTTTGGCGTATTTACTTTTTTGGTTGTCTTTTTTCAAGTGTGAGTTGTCAGAAAATTTTAAAAACACACAGGGTTACTTGCATATCTTAATTTTTTTTTAGGCAATAACATGAGAAAGAAGAATAAGTTCTTGTTCAATTAAATGATACTTACCGATTTCAATATCAAGACGATAGGTTGGTACGCTATTCGTTCACAGCGGGATAACATACGAACAGCGCAGGTGACCCCCAGATTTTCTACTCTTTTTTGCCAAGTTGTACTCGTCCATTATCAGTCGTCTTTGTCGTTCTTGTGTTCTTTCCCCGCCGATGTCGAAAATAAAGACAAGCCTATAGAAATAATAGATAAAATTAAAAGGAAATAATTAAAATAATCACTACAGGTGTTGAGAATATCAACCAGTATTAATATTTTATAATCTGTAAATCCGGATACGGCAGTGCCATAATCATCCTGTGCTAATTTCTGAACGTCGAATTGTTACGTAAAGAATCCGATCGAACCTCTTTCGTGACCTCTCCGACCATCTACTGTGCATTTATTCGAATCGATTCTTCTTCACGAAAATGTTCTCTACCGTCTGCAGGGCCGGCCGTTTGGCCACAAGGACGGTAGTAAATAATACCTCCGACAAAGCACCTTTACTCGCGGCACCCGTGGTGAACAAACGTGATTATGCGGCCAAAGCTGCAGCGGGCAAGGCAGAAGGTAAGGTGGTTGCTGTAATCGGTGCCGTCGTAGACGTACAGTTTGAAGACAACCTACCACCCATCCTAAATGCTCTGGAGGTCCAGAACCGCCAGCCCCGGCTTGTGCTGGAGGTGGCGCAGCACTTGGGAGAGAACACCGTCCGCACCATCGCCATGGACGGTACCGAGGGTCTGGTCCGCGGCCAGCCCGTACTCGACTGCGGCTCGCCCATCCGTATCCCCGTGGGCGTAGAGACCCTCGGCCGCATCATGAACGTCATCGGTGAGCCCATCGACGAGCGCGGCCCCATCCCCACGGACAAGACCGCCTCCATCCACGCCGAGGCGCCCGAGTTCGTGGACATGTCCGTGCAGCAGGAGATCCTCGTCACAGGCATCAAGGTCGTCGACTTGCTCGCGCCCTACGCCAAGGGAGGCAAGATTGGCTTGTTCGGCGGCGCCGGAGTCGGTAAGACTGTACTCATTATGGAGCTGATTAACAACGTCGCCAAGGCGCACGGTGGTTACTCCGTGTTCGCAGGCGTGGGCGAGCGCACCCGCGAGGGCAACGACTTGTACCACGAGATGATTGAGTCTGGAGTCATCTCCCTGACGGACAAGACCTCCAAGGTATCGCTGGTGTACGGACAGATGAACGAGCCCCCCGGCGCGCGTGCCCGTGTCGCTCTGACAGGTCTGACTGTCGCCGAGTACTTCCGTGACGTGGAGGGACAGGATGTGCTGCTGTTCATTGACAACATCTTCCGTTTCACCCAGGCTGGTTCTGAGGTGTCTGCCCTGCTGGGTCGTATCCCCTCTGCTGTAGGTTACCAACCCACCCTGGCCACTGACATGGGTACCATGCAGGAGCGTATTACCACCACTAAGAAGGGATCCATCACTTCCGTGCAGGCTATCTACGTGCCAGCTGATGACTTGACTGACCCTGCCCCAGCCACCACCTTCGCTCACTTGGACGCCACCACTGTACTGTCCCGTGCCATTGCTGAGTTGGGTATCTACCCTGCTGTGGACCCTCTTGACTCAACCTCCCGTATCATGGACCCCAACATTATTGGAGTTGAGCACTACAATGTAGCACGTGGCGTTCAGAAGATTCTTCAGGACTACAAGTCACTCCAGGACATCATTGCTATCCTGGGTATGGATGAATTGTCTGAGGAAGATAAGCTGACTGTTGCTCGTGCACGTAAGATTCAGAGGTTCTTGTCCCAGCCTTTCCAGGTGGCTGAGGTGTTCACTGGACATGCTGGCAAGCTGGTGCCCCTTGAGGAAACTATCAAGGGCTTCTCTCAAATCCTGCAGGGCGAGTATGATCATCTACCCGAAATAGCATTCTACATGGTTGGACCCATTGAGGAAGTTGTGGCTAAGGCTGAAACCCTTGCCAAGTCTTAAGCCAATTTAGTTCTTTTAGGATTTCCATTATAACATAAGCTTATGCAACCAATAAATTATGTAAACAACAAGCACAGGTATTGTAGATACAAATTCTGTACCAGAAATAAAACGAAATTTGTAACTTATGCTGTGTTTTAATTCTTTATTTCTCTTATCTGTTACATAACAAGTTCCTTAAAATTAGTTTTAAGTAATCCTAAGTATTCATCTTGCTTGTAGGGTGACCACATTGGCGAAGGTGTACACAACTAAAAAGACAGTGGGAGTGAAATTCTTATCAATCAGAAACTCTTTTCTGTCTTAATCATGTAATATTTTTGTTGGATTTGAGCCAATTAGCAGCGTAAGAGAGCCAGACCGATATTTACGTAATATTACATGTCACCAATAGCAATAGGTAATGACCAATGTCTCTCAGCTCTTACCTTTTCTCTAAGAACCAGGTAGGTAAGGGCAGGTGTCTAACAACTTTAGAACTATCACAAGGTCTAACCTTGAATCTGTTATGTCATCCTTCTCTAAACCTATTTCCCAACTTGGCAACTGGGACTCATGATGACCAATGAACTGTGGTGTATTAGCAAACCTACATTTAGTATACAGGGTGAATTTTTCAACTGAGTGTATAGATGGCTAAATCCGAAACTATAAGGAATATCGACATGCATTGAAAGGAGTCTCGAGGCCGATTTCGATTTTCTAAAATTCAATAATCCTGCCCAGGAATCGAACCCGCTGATTTTGGAAAAAAAATCACACCCTGTATTATTACACACCATTCGATAATGTTGTAAATAAGTGTCGAATTGGGGGAAGTAATGATAAAGGCATAGCAAATTAGCTGATTATTATGAATTTGCTATTTTTCAATGTTTCACTAGATTTGAAGAAGATAGAAAGAAATCGTTTAGTTTCATACTTTAGGGGTCATCGCGCTAAAGTGACAAAACTCTATTTTGTCATTCATCTGACAGGCTGATTGCTTTCTGGTAGACTTTACATGGAGACAGCAGACATCACACTAATATAACTTATAAATGCTAAAGTTACTGACTGACACGCAAAAACTTTATCACTAGACAGAATCAGATTTGGACACAGGTAGTTTAATAATCTATACATTATAATAAATCTGTAGAAGGGTCAATTCTGTACATTGAAAATATTGAAAAAATAAATAGCGGGGGGTGTTGTTGGATCGATACCAAACCCAAATATGTGATTAAAAAAATTTTTGTCTGTCTGTATGTGCAGGCATCACGTGAAAACTAACGGTTCGATTTCGATGAAACTTGGTATAATTATACCTTATTATCCTGGGCATAAAATAGGATACTTTTTATCCTGGAAAAATACGTAGAAAAAAAGTCTTATTTTTCAGTTTTATTCATAGACGTTGTTCTGTAGAACCGCGAACACACGTTGCATTACCCGCAGTGGATTCAGCGCCGTAACCTGTAGCGCCGAAAGTCGGATTTGGCTTGAACCGTTTGCGGCACACGCGGGCCACGCCTCCCCGACTCCTATATAAGGAGCCGCGTTCCGCGCCGCGCGAAGCATATAAATTCTGAATTTTGATGCGAGCGGACGTGTCCAGTGTGGCGAGCGGTCGTCCGTGGAATTAATATTGTATACGTGTCATTTTAAACCGTGCTTTTCAGCGCGACCTTTTTGATTACTGTTCCGATCAGTTATTTGTAAATACAAGGTCGGAATTACCTACTATGAAAAAAATACTTACTACAGAACGCGAGCTCAACAGCAGAAGATCAATAGAGGGATCTCCTTAATTATTATAGGCTTAGCCGTATTTGGGTCCAATAGATATTTATAAGATGTCATTGTCAGAGTTACTCAAAATGGAGAAATAAACCATCCACGCGAAGACCGACATCCGCGCGGACGGAGTCGCGGGCGGAAGCTAGTAGGTAATAATTTAACAGGATATCTTTCACTAGATACTTCTCTAGCTGTACCCCGCGGTGTCACCCACTGCTCGGCAACTATTGATCATAGCGTGATCTTAAATAGGTAGCCTTCATCGATAAGTACTTTCCAATTCGAACCAGTAATTCCTGAGATTAGCGCGTTCCACCAGACTCTTCAGCTTTATAACGGCACAATTGCCGCAGTGGTCGAATGATCGACTGCTGCGCAGCGTGTCGCAGGTTCCATCCCCGCACGGAACACTTTGTATGGCCTGCAGGTAGCTGTTCCGGGTCTTGGGTATGTGTTTCTGTTTGTGTAAACGCACTCACAATACAGGAGAAATTCCTAGAAAAGGGAATCCTTATAAAAAAAAACCAGCCAAGTGCGTGTCGGGCCACGCACAGTGTAGGGTTCCGTAGTTGCCCATCAAAATACTTATGCGAATTAACTGATTCGCTGAATTTAATTTAATTTACGTACCTACATTAACATTTATTAGGTACAGTAGACGCTCAAAATTGGTTAGGCGCACTTACGAAATTGACAAAGGATTTTGGAATTCGACTGTACCTAAGTGATTCAGTAGCCAACTCATAACGTCTAAAAACGGGCCCACATACTTAGGACAATGGTAACTTCACAGGTAAAGTTGGAAAATATGTTGTCTATTCGAGTACCACCGCGTGTAGGAAGCGGCTGTAACAAAGATTTAAAACCAGCGTTACGTAATAATTCGAATACATCGCTTCAAGAATTATTTTAAATTTAAAGAGTTCCCACGATTTCTCCAGGATTCCATCATCAGATCCTGACTTCATGATCATGGGACCGCACAGTATTATTATTGCCTCGAAAAACGGACATCCCCTTTTTATTAACTTATCCGATAGAACAGGTTATTTTAAAAGTAAGAGTAAAATACCCGTGTGACAATTTTACATAAAACATGAGTAAAAAAATGTTATGTTTCTTTTTTAACTTTTCTAAATTATTTAATTTAAAAATAAATACGCATTATTTTACCCTTTTCTTTATTATCAGTAATAAAACTATTTTAAAGATGTTTAAAAAAAATACAAAAGGGTACTACCTAGTATAGATTTTAAGAAATATCCTTTTTTTGTGTTTTTAGATTTAGATTTTTCATGGTTGTATCTTTGCTTAGTTGGATTCAATATTTATGGTAAATCATATATAGACCCCAACCAATCACTAGAAAAAAAAAACACATCCAAATCTCGCGGTATCTAGGAGTTATTCACTTCTAAAGTTTTTTCTGATAATCCTGATTTTAGGGTCATCACTTCGGAAAAAATAATATTTTTTTGTTTGTAGATTTAAATTTTATGTTGGATTTTATTTAAACATTTACTTATCTACGTATACATACGTTGCGGGGTCCAAGACAGTTAAATTCATTCTCCGGGACTTCAAATATACAAAAGGCGGCCTTAAATATTGCATTCGGCGATCACTTCCAGGCAACCTTGAATAGACAGAAATTGCTTGGACACAAAAATGGAGTCGCACTCGGTGCAAACACAAAATTAAAAAAAAAAACACTAGGTTTACTAGCATTATAATTCCGTTTATTCATTTTAATTTAATTTGCTTTTTAATCTAACTAATTTAACTAATATTATAAATGCGAAAGTTTGGATTTTTGGATGTATGGATGGTTGTTTGTTACTCAATCATGTCTGAACGGCTGAACGGATCTTGATGAAATTTGGCTCAGAGATTATAGGTTATAGTCTGGAATAACACATAGGATACTGTTTATCCCGGTATAACGTTCCCATGGGATAATTTTCTACACGCGGGCGAGGCTGCTTGCAACAGCTAGTTATTTACAAAATACAAGGTGTTAAAAAATCAACTGCAGGAATTTCGTGTGCGTACTCGATATCAAAAACCAAGTACATTCCAAAGAAAAAATTTTTTTTTCGAGCATTTAAAAAAAACATTTTTTTTTTCAAGCATTTTTTTTTGGTCATGTTAATGAATTTGATTGCTCTTTGAGGTCGTTCACCCGTATGTAGCGTTCACAGCTGATTCCAACTTTCACATCACATTTTGCAGACTTTGGACTGGCAATTTATCGAAATACTTACAAATAACTTATTTTGTTGGCCATATTAATAGGCCAATAGAAATATGCTTGAAAAAAAATTAATAATTTTGTAAAAAAAAATTGAAAAAAAAAACTAAAAAAAATAAATAAAAAAAAAAGTACTTGGTTTTTGATACCGAGTACGCACACGAAATTCCTGCAGTTGATTTTTTAACACCCTATATAATATGAAAATAGTTGGATTCATCATTAACAATGTGAAAATCAATGATACTGTAACTTCTTTCAGACAACCATGTTACTATGTCTTTATTTTTTTAACCGACTTCATTGTATTCATATTATATTACATTTTTAAATGTTTCTTAAAAATAAATGTACAATAAACATTTAAAAATATAAAAAATAGTTGCCCACCGGTATCGGTAACTGGTCCTATTGTTATGTTACTACATTTTACAATAAAAAAATCATTTAAGAAAATACGACTTATGCCAACCCTAGCGCCTAAATTTCAGAATCCTATAATTTCTGAATACCATAAGATTTGGATATGATATTTTAAATTGGTATTTCTTAGTGCCAAAGCAACAGATTGTCTCGATATTGAATCCAAATACCAGGAAATAAGCCCATAAAAAAATAAAATCGTAAATATGTAAAATTCGATGTTACTCAACACCGGTTAACGATAAAAATTGAGCGTTTTTACTTAAGACTTGGTACTTGGTAATTTACTTAAGACGCGGACTGACTACGATTTTAATCGCTTATGACCGCGTAAACTATTGTCACCACTATGGAGCGTCAATAAGATTGAAAATTGAAAAAATGACATTTGTGTTGAAATGTGACGTAAGCTGCGAATGGGCATTTATTTTACTGCTTTTCTTTAGATTATTTAAAATATAGACATAAAATTAAATAATGGTTCGGTTAAAGTTTTAAAAAAATGGAAAACCTACTAAATTCTTAAAAAATAACTGTTGTTATCGCTGGAAATACAGAGATCTTCGACGTCAAAGTTTATTTTTGTGCTACAACTTCCCAATTTTTATTGGGAATATCAAACTCTTATTTATTATTCTGGTCGGTTTAAATTCTTCTTTATACCCTTCTCTGTTCACTGTATTTTTCGCGTTGCTTATTTTTATTACATTACGTCATACTCGACGTTCTAAGAAACCAATTTTTGGGAATATGAGATAAGACCGCGCCATAATATAAAGCACCAAGTAATTGCAACCAAAGATATAACAAAACCTAATTGGATCTAAAGTTATTGCGATTTCTATGGTTTTTATGGAAACCCTAGAAAAAAAAATTAAAAAATTATATCTCCAGATTGGGACAAAATTGTCACACGGGTATTTTACTCTTACTTTTAAAATAACCTGTTCTATCGGATAAGTTAATAAAAAGGGGATGTCCGTTTTTCGAGGCAATAATAATACTGTGGACCGGTTGGAAGGTGTACTCTTTCAATAAAAAGAAGAATTTTCAAAATCGGTCCAGGCGTCTTTGAGAAATCGGGGAAAATACATAAAAAAAGAATTGAGAACCTCCTCCTTCTTTGAAGTTGGTTAAAAATAGTTGACAATAAAAACCTACCTATCCCCAAAATATACCCACCTATTATTAGCTGTAAAAATAAAGTTGACAAACTTGCATTTGCAGTTGAAGAACATGTTCTCCGATACATTTTGTTTAGGAAAATATGTTATCAAAGTACGTTTCATAAGTTGGTCGACTATTACTCGTAAACTTGTGTAAAGCCTACTTAGTCATGATAATTTTCTTTTAAACTTCGTTATATAGACAACTATTGTGATTTTTTTCACACCCCCAAACATAACCGTTTAGCTGCTAGAGGGGGGGGGGGGGGACACTCGAGTCGAGCAAAAATTAGCACTTTAAAGCATCAAGCAAAATATTTCACAAACGAATCTTTTTTTATCAAAAAATTGTTAATGGAAACTATCAATATTTTTTAAAGGCCTATTTAATGATACCCCACACTAAGGGGTACGCGAGAAAAAAAAACATCCCCACTTTACGTGTACAGGAGGCAGGAGGTACCCTAAAAAAATATTTTACGAGATTTTATTTCACCACCTTTTCGGCGCAACAAATCCGTATATTTATACCAAATTACAGCTTTCTAGTACTGGGCGTCTCTGAGCTAAGCTGCGGACAGACGGACGGACGGACATGGCGAAACTATAAGGGTTCCTTGTTGACTACGGAACCCTAAAAATTGAGATTCCAAGAACCTCTAAAATTTTACTTATCAGAACAAGTGGGAATAGTGAATCCCAATAGTTCTACTATTTTGTTCTACCTGATATCGTAGAACTAGTGAGAGAAAAAATCCAATTAGTTCTACCGTGGAACTAGTGGGAACAAGCCAATGTTTCGCCGTTGCAGTTTCAAAACTACAAATAAAACTCAAACTTGTGGCTTATAAAATCAGTTTATTATAGGTTCTTATCGTTTTCCTCCAACCCTGGGGGCTGACTTTTGACTGACTTTAGCGGCCTTGGCTTTAGGTGCGGCCTTGGCCTTAGGTGCTGGTGCTGTGGCCTTCTTAGCGGCCTTTGTGGACTTCTTCTGTTCCTTGGCAGCTCTGGAAACAAAAAATGACTTGTTAGTTACACCAAAGCCACAAAAAAAAAACAGGCGTAAAGGATGATATCAGGTATCTAAGACCTTGGGAAATTTATTAATTAGATTTGAATGTTTGTGCATATATGGGTTTGAATTTAATTTCCTTCTAATAAATTCTGGGAGAGCTATTAAGTTATTCGCCCTTTTTCTGGCACTACTTTCAAGATAAAAAGAAAAATTATGACAGTATTACATTATTTATTTAGCATAACATTATGAAATCATATTAAAACATACAACATATCAAATTAGCCAGCATATATCTATCTATTATCAACTACTCTCTGTTCACTGGTTCCTTTCCTTCTGGGTGGAAGAACGCCCTTGTACTACCTCTTCCTAAAGTCTCCAATCCCTCTTCGGTGTCACAGTTCCGTCCTATTTCTATACTTCCTGTCCTATCCAAAGTCCTTGAGAGTGTTGTCAACAATCAACTGTCTTTTTATCTCTCTTCTAATGGCCTGTTGAGTCCATACCAATCTGGTTTCCGTCCTGGCCATAGCACAGTATCGGCACTGGTTAAAATAACCGATGACATTCGACTGGCCATGGAGAATAAACTCCTTACGGTTTTAGTTTTATTGGACTTCAGCAGTGCGTTTAATTCAGTTGATTTTGACATCCTCTTGGGTATCCTATCCTCTCTAAACATATCTCCTTCTGTGATTGGTTGGTTTACTTCTTATCTTCGGGGTCGTTCGCAGTCGGTTCGCTGTAATGAGGCTTCCTCTGAATGGTGTAATCTTGCTGCGGGTGTTCCCCAAGGTGGCGTCCTTTCTCCACTTCTTTTTTCTATCTTTATTAACGCCATCACTAAGATCATAGTTTCCCGCTTCCATCTCTACGCAGACGACTTACAGATATATCGCCATTTCAAGCTGGAGGAGCTTCCTGGAGCCTTGGCCGCCATCAATAATGATTTAGAAAATATCTCTCAGTGGGCTAAAAGTTTTGGACTTTTGGTTAATCCAGCAAAATCTCAAGCAATCATTATTGGTGGCAGGTATTTTGTCAACTTGTTGAATCACCAGTCTCTTCCACCAGTCATTTATGATTCTGTTGCTATACCATATTCTAGCAATGTTAAAAGCTTAGGTGTGTTTCTTGACTGCAACCTGTCCTGGAACGCTCACATTGCGGAAGTAAGCAGGAGGGTATTTTGCTCGTTTCAGTCCCTCAAACGTCTCCAGAAGTTTCTGCCATTACCAACTAAAATAACTCTCGCCCAGTCTCTTCTTCTACCTTTACTTGACTACGCTGATGTCTCCTTTCTCGACGCAACTGAGGAACTTCTCGACAAGCTCGAACGTCTGCAAAATTTGTGTATCCGCTTCATTTTCGGTCTTCGAAAGTACGACCATGTGTCGGAATTTCGGAGACGGCTGAAGTGGCTACCTATTCGGCAGCGTCGAGATTCTCATGTCCTTGCTTTTCTGTTTTCCGTGCTTCATAATCCTAATTCTCCTATTTATCTCCGGGAGCGGTTTGAATTTCTTATCCCTAGAGGAAAACCTTGTCGCTCATCCTCATCTCTTCTCCTTCGTGTCCCTTCTCATACTTCGAGTCGTTATGATGGATCGTTTACTGTGCGTGCTGTTCGCCTTTGGAATTCTCTTCCTCACACCTTACGCGATAGCCCGTCGTTAGAAGTTTTCAAGAGAAAAATTAGAGAGCATTTCCTGTCATCATGACCTATAAGTATGTATGTATTATTCTATTTATTGCATGGTATGTATTATTTTATATATTGTATGTATGTATTATTTTATTTATTATATTATATGTATTATGTTTATAAACCGTTTGTTAAACACGTATTTATTTATTTGTTTGATTAAGCATAAATTATTAGAATGTTGTACACCAATTATCTGTCCTCGCTAAAATAAAAATTACTCTATCGCTCTAAGGTTTGCTGTAAGAAAACCCAGTTCTGGGTTAAGCTCGCCTTTGTACATTACTTACCCTATGTTAAATGTTTTCTTTTATAATTATGTGTACAATAAAGAATAAAGAATGTATCTTATCATTGTTCTCTCTCACTTTTGGTTTACAGTAATTTTCTATTTCTAACTACACACATCAAAAGTGTCTAGGGATCAACATATATTTTTGCAATAACTTTTCTCCTGATTGATATTAATTAAAATTTTCTTTAAGGATTCATCAAATAAAGTGTTTTCGTTTGTCACAGTAACGATAAACCAAGTCACCTTTGCATTAATAAAGAAATATGCCATTTTCCTATTATAGGGATTTTTGACATTTGAACCACTAACACAAAAGTTCGAAAAAAAGACTGAAATAACAGTTTTCTTTAAAATTTTATTGGGTAATTTAAACAATTAATAATCCGTGTTTCTACCGCGAACACTAACAACACAAGAACATCGGTTTGGCATACTCAAAATGAGTTCATCCAAATCACGCTGTGGAATGGCCGCCCATGTTCGTTGCAACAACAAAAAAACCGGCCAAGTGCG
Source organism: Agrotis exclamationis (assembly GCA_950005045.1). Taxonomy (NCBI): domain Eukaryota; kingdom Metazoa; phylum Arthropoda; class Insecta; order Lepidoptera; family Noctuidae; genus Agrotis; species Agrotis exclamationis. Next base: position 15,864,099 of record OX465424.1, on the reverse strand, counting down.
AGTTGGACTCGCCCATGAAGGGTTCCGTAGCAGCAAGCATAGATTAGAGATATAATTATATTGAGATTAGTAAGTAATATACACAAACAATAAAAATAACTTTGTTTTTCATAGTATTTGTATGAATGGCAAAGTTATATTTGCGGTTTTTGAAAATGTACTATATCTCAAAAACTGCTAACTGTATCTCATCCAAACCAATTTTCGTTGGTAGTTTTGATTGAGGTCTACATTATATATTTTTTTTAGTTTTATCATTCTCTTATTTTAGAAGTTACGGGGGGGGGGACACACTTTTTACCACTTTGGAAGTGTCTCTCGCGCAAACTGTTCAGTTTAGAAAAAAATTATGTTAGTAACCTCAATATCATTTTTAAAGACCTATTCATAGATACCCCACACGTATGGGTTTGGTGAAAAATTTTTTTTTGAGTTTTAATTCTAAGTATGGGGGGCACCCCCGAAATTTGTTTTGATTTGATTTTTGTGTGAAAATCCTAATGCGGTTCATATAATACATCTTTCTACCAAGTTTCAACAGGATAGCTCTTATACTTTCGACAAAAAGTGGCTGTGACATACACGGACAGACAGACAGACAGACAGACAGACAGACAGACAGACATGACGAATCTATAAGGGTTCCGTTTTTGCCATTTGGCTACGGAACCCTAAAAAAGGTCTTCTTGCGACTGGATACCCTCCATATTCGGCAGAGCTCTTCTCTGTAGCATATCCCATGCATGCTCAATCGGATTCAAGTCTGGCGACTGAGCAGGCCAGGGCAGGACATTGATGTTAGCTGCGGCGAGAGTCTGTCTTATAACTCTTGCGGTGTGCTGTCATGCATTATCATGCATTAACTGAAATAAGGGACCAATTTGCACTTGTAGAGGAACGATGACGTCTGATACAATCGTCTCAGCATAAATTTGAGCGTTGAGGTTGCCTCTGATCCAAATCAACTCAGTTCTTCCGCCGATCCAAATACCCGCCCATACCATGATGGTTCCACCACTATAAGGATGGACTTCCTGGCAGGATTTTAATCGCTGTTGGCGTCCAGGGGTTCTCCAGTGTCGTATACGTCTTGTATCCGGTCTCATACCGAAACGAGACTCATCAGAAAAGCACACGAAACGCCATTGTTCTTCTGCCCAATTTCTGTGTTCAAGAGCCCATTGATATCGAATCCTACGATTGTGCATTGCTATAGGTGGTACTCGTAGCGGTCTTCGGGAATGAAGGTTCACTTCATGCAAGCGGTTTCTGACTGTTTGGTCGCTAATTAAGTTCCCTGAAGAGTGATGAAGCCTCACGGCTAACATCATGGCGGTTATTGTTGGAGCCCTTCGAGTTAAGATTTGAATGTATCGGTCTTGTCTCCGTGTGGTGCAGCGATACCGTCCTCCATGGCGCTCAGCCACGGTACCAGTGCTTCGGTAACGTGTCCAAAGTCGACTGATAACACTCTGACTTGTATTCAGAGCTAAAGCCACAGTACGTTGCCGGGAACCAGCTTCTATCATTCCCACGGCTCTGAGCATTTCTTCCTTGCTTAAATGACGTCGCCGCTCCATAATAACGTTGGTTTTAATCAGTAGTAGGGAAACAGTAGCACTAATAATGTCTTCAATGCGTTGTATGTTTTTATAGGGAAAATATTGACAGCTGATTTTCATCTTTTACTCGAATTTGATTCACAGTTCCTGATTCAAATTATGAAATGCACCAAAAAGGATCCATATAAATTTATAAAATCATAAATTTATTACAAAGCCACATCTCAATCTCAAGAAATCCGCATAAAAATGCTTGATCCCTAGACACTTTTGATGTGTGTAGCTGTGCCCGCGACACGCGAACGACGGCGACGCGTGGATGTTGGAACTTAACAATGTATTTTTTAGTGCTACGGTGCATCCACACCGCCGGTAACAGTTGTAGCTCAACGTTTCCAAATGTTGCTCGGTAACATCCGCCAACAAAATGTTACTAAGTGTTGACGTGTTACTGTAAGTCGAGTAACGTTGCTCAACATTCGGTAACATCCGCCAACAAAATGTTATTTAATGTTACTAAGTGTGACGTGTTACTGTAAGTCGAGTAACGTTGCTCAACATTCGGTAACAATGTTACCCCCATTATCAAACAATGTTGCCGATTGTCGAGCAACGTTACTCGACATACAGTAACACGGCAACATTTGTTGTCGGATGTTTTGCGGCATTACTGCGGTGTGGATGAGTAACAATCAACAAATAGTAACAAGGAGCCACAAAAGTTACCGAATGTTACCGTGTTGCCTTTTGTTGCTCCACAAATGTTACCGGCGGTGTGGATGCACCGTAAGCGCTAATTCACGCGAAGTTTTTCCTATAAACCCTGTATTTAGAATTTTCAAGAATATTTGATGCAGGCAGTACCTTTAAAATGCTACTGGATTAGAGTAGTTTGTTTATCGATTTGAATTTTCGATATTGTTTAATGAGTTAAATTAATGTTGATACCTATGAAAAAAAAAAATGATGGAACCTCGAACTCTAAATCCTATTCCAGCGCGCGTGAACGTAAACATGTTCGTGTCTAATACGAAAAAAAGAAGTAAAACTCCGAAACAAATAATTTATTTGTCAGAGAAACATGTACCTACAATGGACATACATAAAATAAAAAATAATTTAACAATAATGATGCTACTTACTTGATAGCCTGGTCTCTCTGAGCTTTACGCACTTCAGGCTTCATGTTGCGCTTGGCCATGATGTCACTGAGTGAGGCACCAACGATGGCACGCTGGTACTTCTGCGTCCTCCTTGTACGCTTCTTGGTCTGCTCTTCTTCTTGACCCTTCTTGAACTTGCGCCTGAAAGAAAGGAACATTTACTAAATGTCCAAGCAAATTATTCACTATATATTTAAAGTTATTAGCATATTGTTTAAATATTCTACTGATTTAAATTTGAATGAAATTACATAGAGCATGCGCATTGAGATTTATAATAAATGTAGATTACACTGAAACAGCACCGATGACAATAATTATATCGATGCGTTAGTTCTGTACCCTTAGTGAAAAGTGATACAAATCAAAAAACCTAGTTTTGAGAAAAATCGATTTAAAGTTTTGCATTTTTTAAATGGCTATAACTATTTTATTAATCGGTTTCTATCTGAACTTGTAACTGTTCTCGGTTGGAAATTGTTAGTATTACGTCGGATATACTTTGGCAGTATTAAAAAGTAATTAGAAACTGAGATAATTTAAAAAAAAATAGACTTGTATCATTAGCCACATTTTTATTCGTAAGTGTAAAATGATATAACTCAAATTGTATATTTTAACACATTATAAAACTCATCAATATTGAATGACACAAGTATTTTTAAAGCATCTTTTTGTTAGCAATTGAGCTATAAATAATAAAAACACTAGAATTAATTTTGTGTAGAAAACATTGAGGTTTTATCGTTACTATGTCTTTATTATGTGCAGTGATAAAATCATCACTTGAATTACTTTACACATATTAAATACTACTAAAGTAGTGGTGTATAATGATGTAACTTTAAATCAGACAAAATGTAAAACTTTCTTGGTGTAAAGTGATATAAGTTGAATACTATTTCTATAGTAGGGCATTAGCCACATAATACTTATACAATCAGGGTCTAGTTAGTCTAGGGAAGATTTGATTGGTAAAATTTGAATGGGCCCCGACTGTGAGTCTTTCTGTTCTGCATTAGAATTTATGATTTGTTTGATGTGTGCATCGATTATACTATTTCAATTGTGCAGTTATTTAGTATTACTTAACAGAATTCTAAACTAAGGCTTGTTTCTTTATTATTAGTTTTTATTCAAGTTAATATTTTCACGTATTTTTTAAAATTAGTTTTTACGCAGCCGGGTTTTTTGTTTTTCTTTAATTTTTATTTTATTTAATACTTTTTAGTTACGATTCATTGACTTCGTTATAAGATGGTAAATTTCGCAATCTAGTCATTTCATTGAGGGAGTTAATATCGTGGGGATTATTATGTAACTTGCGGTGGTCTAAACTACTGATGATTAGTCGCTCTAGGGACCTAACTCGGCTCAAAGCTACATATGGTTGACCTTTAGCAAAAATGCGTGAACTTAAGTCAATCACAGCTCGGTCCAAAGTAGATCCTTGGAGCTACACAAGCTCCAAGGAACTACTATGTTGTTACAGTTACAACCCAGCACAATTTCAATGGCCACATTTTTCGCTCTATTTTACTCTGTCCGCGAAGTGCATCGAATTCTGTCGTCGATGGATCGATTCTGACTCCTACTCCAGGAACGTTGTTTTTAATTGCCATAACAAAGAATTCAATTAGTAGACGCGGAGAATCTTAACACCGCGATTCACAAACGTGCATCAAATGAACAATGCCATGTATCGAGCGTGGTGGTAAACTTTTATTTTTCTCGGCGTCTTGGCGATGAATAAAAGTTATTTTTACCAAAATATTTGTTCTTCATGCTTTTTCAGTTTTTTGTTTGTACTTGAAATAAAAACTTAAATCAATAGGTAAGAAAATTAGCACGAATGATTGTTTTGTTAAACAACTTTAAATCGTTTTATCCTAAACTATTATTATTATTATTAATATTATTATCTTTTTCTCACTAGAGCGCACTCAACTAGAGCGGACGTGTGTAGCAAGATCATAAATTAAATGGCGTTAAAATAATATTCGAATAACTAGTGACCTAGAAACCGAGTCGTTATTCCCGCTTAGTTTATGATTTACTTCGATGAATAACAAGTACCTTATTTCGTAATTATGAGTAACATCTAAAGACTAAGGAAAAATGTCAAATATTGAAAATAGCCCGCGGAGTATCCCGCCTCCCAGCAGCCCTTCGAGTACATCGCAAACACCTTACCATGCGGCAGAAGGAAGACTTGAAGCTGTGGAAACAACTGATATTAGCAACTGGTTGATCTCCATCGAGAAATGCCTGAATGAAGTCTGCGCCATCGCCCAAGAAGGGAAGCTGAACTCTGAACAAAAACTGAGGATCAATTCCCTGTCGCGTAAGGTAGGACATGGCGTTTCACAAATGGCAGTGTACTACCAGGACTTGAAGCTCAAAGCCAAAGAACTACGAAGCTCAGCGTTATCAGTGGCCGAAAAACGCAACATCACGGACTGTCTGGAATCATTCCAGAAAAACATTCAGACTAGTATTCAGGAAAACTGCGTCAAAACAAAAACAGAAGAGAAAGTTTCATTCGCTGACATGGTTAAGACTAACAAGAATAATTATCTGCGCCCAAATAACCTCAGCTCCATTGCAATTTATCCAACAGATAAATTAAAATCAAGTGACGACACAAAATCTCTCGTACAAACAATCATACGCCCTGAAAAAATAAAATTGCACGTCAGAGGATTGCACAAGACAAAGAATGGGGGCGTCATAATCAGCGCAGAAACTAAAGAAGATATTGAAAAAGTTCGGAAATCATGTCAGCTGAGTAATTCGGGCCTGAAAGTGGAAGAGCCCCATAAAAGAAGACCAAAAATTACAATTATAGGAGTGCCAACCGCATTAAGTGATCAAGAAGTGTTCAATTGCATATATGAGCAGAATTTAGTCGACAAGTTGCCTAATTTACCCCGAGACTTATTTATGGCCTCCATTAAATTAAGTCATAAGTCCGGTAAAAAAGAGGCACCGACTTGCAACTTTATTCTTGAAGTAAATGCAAGCATAAGAAAGACCATAATCAACCAAAATCGAGTGTACATTAATTGGACATCCTGCCCAGTGAGGGACTTTACACTTGTGACCAGGTGCTTCAAATGTCACCAGTACGGACACGCTGCAAGGACTTGCCGGGAGACTACCGATACGTGTGGACATTGTGGGGACCAAGGCCATAAGTCTAATGAGTGTACTAAGCAACTTCAACTACCGACGTGCGCGTCATGCTTGCGTTATAAAAAACCAAGCAACCATAAAACAGGGGATCAAGATTGCCCTGCTAAGAAAATGGCTGAGACGAGATATATTAATTCCATTGATTATAATGACGTCACATAACAGCGCTAATTTAATCTTAACATTCTTTTTATTCATTGTATTATTTATAGTTTCCTCATAAGTAGGTACCTTTGTAATTATTACAACTCGCATAAAATATAATATGCAAATCTGCACAGTTTAGTACTTTTGTTGACAAGACATTTTTTTCTGTAGTGTTAAAAATGCGACCTAGTTTTAGTGTTATGCAACAAATTGTATCTTTCGTATTATAACAATATTAATTATAGTTTATTAGTATGATAGTTATTTGTTTAAGGAATTTTAGATAATATCGATTTTAGAGACTAAAGTTACCTGAGATACAGGTTTATTCCTAGTTCAGGTACAGTTCAATTTATTATTATTACCTATTAGTTCTAAGGCCCAAATTGTAAATATTTTTGTCCATCAATTATTTCAATAAACAATTTATTATTATTATTATTTATTATTATTTAAACTAAAAAATTCAAAAAACCGGCCAAGTGAGAGTTGGACTCGCCCATGAAGGGTTCCGTAGTAGCAAGCATAGATTAAAATATAATTATATTGAGATAGTAAGTAATATACACAAACAATAAAAATAACTTTGTTTTTCATAGTGTTTGTATGAATGGCAAAGTTATATTTGCGGTTTTTAAAAATGTACTATATCTCAAAAACTGCTAACTATATCTCTTCCAAACCAATTTTCGTTGGAAGTTTTTGTTGAGGTCTACATTATATATTTCTTTTAGTTTTATCATTCTCTTATTATAGAAGATACAGGGGGGGGACACACATTTTACCACTTTGGAAGTGTCTCTCGCGCAAACTGTTCAGTTTTTTTTTTTTTTTTTGCGTGGTAAAATCATCAAATGAGTCCTCCCACCCCGGGCAGGGCGGGAGGGACTGTCAGACTTGTACTGACTAAAATCCACGGTGTCCTTCAATAGCCCTTTATATTCCGGGGTCACGGTAATGAGATAAGTCCCGCGACCCCGGCAGGCTTCGGCCCTCTAGAGGGGGGCCCCGTCATCTTGCTGACGCTCTTTGAGGCGCGCGTGGAACACAACGCGCCGTCGACCCGGGCATGGTCCATGGTCGGGCAGCGAGTTGCCCTTTACTCGCCGCCCGCATGCCCGCGCCTACGGTGGCCGGAGATCGTCTTGCGACGTCCGTCGCCGTGGGCGTCCACCACTGAAACTGTTCAGTTTAGAAAAAAATGATATTAGTAACCTCAATATCATTTATCAAGACCTATCCATAGATACCCCACACGTATGGGTCAGACGAAAAAATTTTTTTGAGTTTCAATTCCAAGTATGGGGGGTACCCCCAAAATTTGTTTTTATTTTTGTGTGAAAATCCTAATGCGGTTCACATAATACATCTACTTACCAAGTTTCAATCGGATAGCTCTCATACTTTCGAAGAAAAGTGGCTGTGACATACGGACGGACAGACAGACAGACATGACGAATCTATAAGGGTTCCGTTTTTGCCATTTGGCTACGGGACCCTAAAAATGTACTATAATTATCTCAAAAATTGCTAACTGTATCTCATCCAAACCAATTTTCGTTGGAAGTTTTTGTTGAGGTCTACATTATATATTATGTCGGAATCGAGACGTATTTGGAACGCCAGCGCCATCCGATGGCGCTCGATGGAGTTAGTGTGAGGCGCGCTAGCGACGGTCAATGGCACTTCACTGTTGGCAGCCAGCGCGAGCGGATCACTAAAACCATCCCGCGATCTGAGATACGTATACCTACATTTTTAAGTACAGTTATAGTGCAGTGTTCATTAGTGCTAAATAGGAAAAATAAACCAAGATGATTGTCAAGTGTAAAATACTGCTTTCTTTATCCAACACTACCCACCGATGACGCCCACAGGAAAAAGGACCCACTATGAGTGCCTATAATGATGATGGAAACGGTTATCCTTCGACATCAGAATTGGGATACGTGTTGGAAAAGAAAAAAAAAAAAAAAGAATCGAAGCCAGCTGCAGCGTACTGTGAAGAACTACCCGCATTCATGGTGTGCAACGGCAGATTTGTGTTGGACTCGCCCATGAAGGGTTCCGTAGTAGCAAGCATAGATTAGGGATATAATTATATTGAGATTAGTAAGTAATATACACAATCAATAAAAATAACTTCGTTTTTCATAGTGTTTGTATGAATGGCAAAGTTATATTTGCGGTTCATCCTCATCGCTAGAGGGCGCTGTAGTTTCAAAAGAGTTTTACCACAGTGTAGCACATTCTTTTTTAATTCTTTTTTCAAATTTTCATTACAATCCCTTCATTTGTTTTAATTTGACAACTTATGGAAGCGAACGTGGCGATCGGTTTTACAAAAATGGAAAAAGAGCAATATCGTTCGGTGATTCGATTCCTATTTTTGGAAGGGAAAACGCGCATCGAAATCAAAGAGCGCTTGGATGCTGTGTACGGTGACTCTTCTCCATCGATGGCCACCGTCAAGAATTGGTTCAACGAGTTTGCACGTGGCCGTACGTCGGTTTTTGATGAACCACGTCCAGGTGCACCGAAAACAGCTGCTACGGAGGAAAACATTAAAAAAATCCATGATTTCGTATTGGCAGATCGCCGATTGAAGGTTCGGGAGCTAGCTGAGACTGTAGGCATTTCAGAAGGAACAGTGCATCATATTCTTCACGAGGAACTCGGCATGAGAAAGCTGTCGGCGCGATGGGTGCCGCGTTTAATCACACCAGAAAACAAGCGCAACCGTGAGACCACATCGGAGACGTGTTTGGCGCTGTTTAAGCGGAATCCAGCGGAGTTTTTGCGTCGTTTTGTGACTGTCGATGAAACCTGGATCCACTGGTACACACCAGAGACCAAGGAGCAATCAAAACAATGGATCCAGACCGGGGAACGTGCTCCAAAGGCGAAAACTGTAAAATCGGCTGGAAAAGTTATGGCCACCGTTTTCTGGGATTCACAAGGTGTGATCTACATCGATTACCTCGAGAAGGGTAAAACAATTACAGGGCTTTACTATGCCGATTTATTGGGCCGATTCGACGCCGAATTAAAGAAAAAACGACCCCATCTGGCGAAGAAAAAAGTGCTGTTTCACCACGTCTGCCGTTGCCATGGCCAAATTGGTCGAATTACGCTGCCCCATCCACCGTATTCTCCAGATTTGGCCCCTTGTGACTTCTTTCTGTTTCCTAATCTGAAAAAATCACTCGCCGGGAATAGATATGGATCGAATGAGGTCATCGCCGCCACGGAGGCCTATTTTGCAGAGTTTGACAAAAACTATTTTTCGGACGGGTTAAAAAAGTTGGAGCATCGCTGGGCTAAGTGTATCGAACTAAAAGGAGACTATATTGAAAAATTAATAGCCACTTTTCCAAAATTTTCGTTTACTTTTTGTAGGCTAAGTATTTATTGAATGACCCTCGTATCTCATCCAAACCAATTTTCGTTGGAAGTTTTTGTTGAGCACTACATTATTTTTTTTTTCAGTTTTATCATTCTCTTATTTTAGAAGTTACAGGGGGGGGGGGACACATTGTACCACTTAGGAAGTGTCTCTCTTGCAAACTGTTCTGTTTAGAAAAAAATGATATTAGTAACCTCATTATAATTTTTTAAGACCTATCCATAGATACTACCCCACACGTATGGGTTTGGTGAAAAAAAAAGGACGTACGGACGACGGACGGACAGACAGACAGACATGACGAATCTATAAGGGTTCCGTTTTTGCCATTTGGCTACGGAACCCTAAAAACGTAAGTAAATGTTTTACAAATGAAGAAAAAGAAACTGAAGGAGCGAATATTGAATTTATCATTGACTTAGGTACCAGCAGTCATATTGTCACTTCTGAGAGTTATCTTAAGGATAAAAGGAAGATAAACTATAAGATTATGACAGCTGAGGGCAATATTCGTCATGTAAATACCATGGGCAACATCTATACCAAGAATTACATTGCGAGATGTTCTTTTTGTTCCTGAACTCAAAAAAACCTAATATCTGTGTCTAGACTAGACTAACAGATGATAATTATTCATTAATTTTTTTTTCAGAAACAGATGCGACATTCGTAGATCAGAGGCTGACTGTGCTGTTGGTACTGTGATTGGTGAACTAAAACAGGACAGGTTATTCTATCTTAATATTAACGCAGGGCCAGTCGTGCTTTCAAGGTCAGTAAACTCATTTTATTTAGATTCGAACTTTTGGCACCGGGGATTAGGTAATGTACCTATAACCAAAACTAAGGATCTTGTTCGAGGAATGGACAGAGGCCTGATGAAGGAAACAGACATCTGCGAAGTCTGCACAAAAGCGAAATTATGTAGAAAACCTTTTAAAACAATTAGACAAAGAACTTTTAAACCTTTAGAAATTATTCATAGCGATATTTGTGGTCCTATTGAAACAGAAACATGGGATGGTTACAAATATTTTATAACTTTTTGGTGATGAAGAAGAAGATGCTGAATATAATTTTGAAGATAGTGTTGAAGATGTTGGAGTTAGTGTTGAAGACACTGGAGTTGGAGTTGGTGTTGAAGATAATAATAGCTTGAGAGGGGAAGGTAGAACTGACACAGGAGTTGAGACTAGTGATGAGTTTGAAGATGCAGTTGAACCAGTGAGTAAAGTTGGACGGAGAATTTTACCAAATCGAGAAAGAAAATTGTCATCATGGCTGAAAGATTATGATTTAGAAACTTCATTTTTAACGTATACAGATATTTTGTAATAGTTTTGATAAAGATTTATGGCGTAAAGCAATGAATGAGGAGAAAGACTCATTAGAAAGAAACAAAACTTGGGAAATTGTGAACAGGTGTGAAGCAAAGAATAGAAAAATAATGTCAAATAAATGGATATTTTTAAGTTTTCATATTGAAAAGTTTAAATATGAAAACTTAAAGGATAGTAGTCATCCAGACATTTTAGTTGATGCACATCATCAACTCCACCTTTCCCCTCGAAAGGTGGAGTTGATGATGTACATAAATATCGTCAGTTAATTGGTTCTCTATTGTATTTAGTAAATAAAACAAGATTGGACCAAGCGTTCCATGTAGGTTATTGCAGTAGACATCAGAAAAATCCTAATATGAATGATTTTGGAAATATTAAAAATATTTTTAGATATATTAAAATCTCAATTAGTAGTGGTATACAGTATGTTCGTGGGAACGATTCAAGTTTAAAAGCTTACTGTGATGCAGACTTCGCAGGTGACCCAGACACTAGGAAAAGTACGACTGGCTTTGTAGTATTTTATGGTGGTGGTCCAATTCATTGGTGTTCACGCAAGCAGTCAGTAACTGCTCTTTCGAGTACTGAGGCTGAATACATTTCTGCAGCGGAATGTATAAAAGACCTACTGTACATTTAGAGTCTGATCTACGAGTTGACAAATTACCGAAAACACAGTTTTTTTGTTGATAATCAATCCGCTATAGTATTAATTAAAAATGGAATTTTAAACCCTTGAAAGGCTCTGTGAAAGGGATATTCGAACGCATGCTCTGTCGTGTAAGCCACTCAACGCTAACCAACATGCCTACAGTATGGGCAAATCAACAGAGTCCGCCCTACATAGCGTCGTATCACGAATTGAGAACGGACTATCATCTAAACAATCAACCTTAGGCGTCTTTATTGACGTGGAAGGCGCCTTTGACAAAACCACCTTTAACAGCATTAGCCGAGCCCTATCCAGGCCCATGCCTGGATAGGGCTCGGCTAATGCTTTTAAAGTGCGTTAGTCGAACCCACGACTGCCGGGTGGATAGACAATATTGTGCTAAGACAAAGAGCTATTCAATTTACCGTAAATACCACGACCAGATGTGTGGTAGCAGAAGGCTGTCCACAGGGAGGAGTCCTCTCCCCCCTCCTATGGAACATCGTGGACAATGAGCTGATCTGCAGACTCACTGAACATGGGTATTATACGGTAGGCTATGCGGATGATCTAGCCATTCTCATAACAAACACTTGGACCACAAGATTGACAAAGCAAGCATAACATTTTGGCAATGCAGAAGACTTCTGGGGAAATCCTGGGGCCTTTCGCTGAAAATAACACTATGGCTCTATAAGACCGTAAGGTCGCTCCAAGAAGCCTGTGAACGTCCCAGGAGACTTCTGAGCTTCTGGAAGGAGCTGGGTTGGCTCATATAGCCAACTGTCCCGCCTCACGCATAACGGACCACCTTCGAGTCCAAATGCGGAAAAGGGAGCCCCTAACAATAACAAATGGAATTTTAAATAGAAGGAGCAAAGATATTGATGCTAAATATCATTTTATTAAGGAAAAGATAGATAAAAATTTTATGTAGTTTATAACTCTATGGTGACATAAGGTTGAAAATGTTCTAGATTTTGGTTTGAATATTGTAAAAATGTGTCAGAAACAAAAGGCTAGTTAGTCGAAAAAATATAATATCATGGTGAACAAATTATAATGTAATACTAATAAGGTAAAGAAAACATTGTGAAAGTCGGTTTTGTAGTTGTTTATTTTATATGAACTTTTATTGAAGACATCTGAGTTATTAAATGTGAAATACCTATATGAAGATGGGGTTTTATTGAGGATTCCAATATTGGTAAGAGAATGAAAATAATTCCCACAAGTTACCTACAATTTTAACCACAAATAATAGATGAATTGAAATTTAAGAATAATTGAAGATTGGTATGCACAATATTGAGTGATTTACCATGTTATTTTAATATCATGGACTTCTTATAGGTTTTCCTATAATCTATAAGTAGAAAACTAATTTCTGTATTTTTTTCAAAATTTTAGGTTCAGTAGTTTTGGAGATAAGGGGGGGGGGGGTGGTCAATTTTCTTGAATAACTGGGAAACTATTTATTTTAAAATTACAAAAAAATTTTAAGATCTTCTCAGGCGCTCTTTGGGGAGGCGTACGTCCAGCAGTGGACGGCAATAAGCTGATGTGAATATGATGAAATTCTATAGTAGTTTTAGTAGCGTAGGCTTTAGCAGTAAACGAAACGAATAGACGTCTAAGTAAATAATAATCCATAATTTACCTGTACAGCACGGTCCATGTCACTTTACGAGGATTCCTCCTCATCAAATGTGCAGCCTCACATTTTGAGTTCAAGAATGTGAAGGTCTGAAATAAGAAATGATAACACACTGTAACTACCGCAGAACAAGAATAACTAACGAAAACTAAGTATGATTAAAGCAATCACTCATGTTTACATCAAGAAATCATGTGGAAATAGTGTGAAAGCCGGCTATTTATGCAGCTTTTATGAGGATTATAGTAAAGGGAAAGGCATGAATATCAGCTATTTCAATAGATATTACAAACAATAAGTTAATATTACCTTGCCGTCCACCTTAACCATGGTTTTTCCATGGCCAGGATAGATCTTGTAACCACTGTACGCGCAAAGTCCGATCCTGAAAATCAATCACACACAATAATCAGACATCACTGCACTTTCAGATTATTTCACATTATCAATAAAATAGCATCAGATCATTAAGATTTATTGAGAATTTGTGAAAAACGTACTTCATTCTGACTTGTCGAAACGAAAAGGAAAATTACATAGACAAAAGACAAACGTCAAAAAAAGAGAAACCATAGAGATTTTTTTTTGGTTTTTTCGCCTCTTTGGGACAGGCAAAGGGAGCTGAGCCCATACAGCCAAGAAACCATAGAGAACTATGTTATTTGCTAGACGCGATGACTGATATTCTCACTAAGCTTGTTGATCATCATCAAAATTTTTTCGCTTAAAAAGCGTTGCGTTATAGGGTCAACAATGTTGAGGCATCCGTTGAGTATAATGACGCCACGCCCGATACTTTTACTACTAGTGCAACCATCAACGGACAAAAAACAAAAATGTAAATTATATTTTTGTTAATGGATGGTTGGTCCTAAAAACTCGGCGTTAGCCCCCGTTCGCACGAGCATTTAAAAAGCGCTGACGTGTGAACAAATACATGAAAATGCATTTGTACTATTCCGGCGCATTTTTATCGCCCACTGTTCTATTTTCAGCGCTTTAACCAGTGCGCCACGAGCTCCCACAGCATTTATTCATATTTTTTACAAAACCTATTTCCAATAGGTATGTAATGTAAAGCAGGGGTTCTTTAATTTACTAGAAACCTTTTTGACGCCTTAGAGCCCATTCGCACATGCGTTTTTTTCTAGTCGTTAAAAATCGCTGGAAATTAGAACAAAAGCATTTCCATGTATCTGTTCACACGTCAGCGCTATAACAGCGCTCGTGCCATTGACCTATACAGCTTGGCCAGAACGCCGAATGTCTTGAAATGGAACTAATCTTTTTATTTGCTGACAACGTTTTAAAATATTTGATGTAAACAAAGACGCAGGTTTGTTCGATTTATTATTGTGCCATAAACTAACGTAATAAGTGAAAATAAATAACATAAAATCATTCAAAGCTGGTAGCGAGAGGACAGTGGTGACTTCCGGTTTTCTACTATCCTTTTGAAATTATTGGCTCGTGCATATGCGGCCTAACGCAGAGTTTTTACAGCTTGGCAAAAAACAGTAGAAAACCGGAAGTCGCCACTGTCTTCTCGCTACCAACACTTTGAATGATTTTATTTTATTTATTTTCACTTATTACGTTAGTTTTATGGCACAATAATAAATCTTACAAACCTGCGTCTTTGTTTACATCAATTATCAAATATTTTAAAACGTTGTCAGCAAATAAAAATATTAGTTCCGTTTCAAGACGTTCTTGCCAAGCTGTACCTAGCTAGAATATTATAATACCTTAGCCGTGTGTAACGCGCTTTAGTCCCTGAGAAATTAATATTTTGAATTTATGATCAGCGAGTCTATTGTTTGTGGTGGTGTCACCACCGCATAGCCAAAAAAACAAGGATTTTAGTCTATTACTTTTATAACCTCTAATTTTGTAGCGTATCGAACAAAAGTAACCAAAAAGATAACCGATAGATTGCTAAATATATTGTTGAATAATGTTTAGCCAAATTTGTCCCGATTTTTTAGAATTCCAAGTAAGTGTTTTCTGGGTTTAAAGCTTTTTATCACACAACTTTCAATAACATTCTCTGTATTTTTCGTTTGTTAATCGGTGATTGTTTCATAATTTGTTTTACAGGATATCCTGAAAAAAATGCGTGTTATGGATGATAAAATAGTATATGCGCTGAATACTTCCATACCCACAGAGTCTTTCGCAAGTAAAGTTGATGCACACTCGGCCTGTGAAGATCTTTATTCTCAAATTCAAAAAGGACATACAGAAAGAGAAAATGTTATTAAAAAGTGTATCTTGGCAACTGCAGAAACAGTGAAAGAACTAAGAGCAGCTAAAGATAAAAAACCCGATGATTATGAAGTAATGAAAAATCTGAAAGCCGAACAAAAAAAGGTATGCAATTGCTTCAATGATTGTAACAGCCAACAATGTAAACAAAATACAGTTGTTCTTATTTGGTTCCTTTTTATTTACAGCTGAGACTATTGCAAACAGAACTCAGTGTGGAGGAAGTTATAAAAGAAAAGACATCCAAGTTATTTACAGAGAAATGTAGAAGTTACTACAAGCCCACCAACTTATGAAGACTGACAACATGCATTTTATTTATCCTTGTTTTGAAAAAACTTATAGTGTATATACTTATATAAATAGAATATAGACTGTTACCTATTTTTTTCAATACATCCTACACTCCTCACTCCTCTGTAATGAAGGTTCATGCAAATGTGGTGTACTGAGTAGGACAGTGGACTATCAATCCTAAAATATCTTGTTTGGCAACAAGTATCAAGCTTGAAAATGTCCAATATGAAATCAGTTTTTGTTTGTTACCAACTTCAAATTTTGATAAGATATATTCTTGGCTTCAAGATAACATTATCATTTTTTCTTTAAATATTAATTATGAAATGCATTTACTTTTATACTGCAAGTAGGGTTTCTAAGGAAGTTAGAAGTTATAGATGAATTAAAATACAAATTAGTAAGGCACATAATACACAGTAAGACATTATCATTAATTTTTATTAAAAATAAATAAATAATTTAGATATTATATTTTTATATTACAGCATCTGGAGTTCAGATCAGAATCTGGCACTAAAATCACGACTATAAATAGATTGTGCAGTAAAGCTTATACAAGAAACAATTTTGTTCATGAAAATACTATCAACTACATAAAAGATACACATTTTATTGCAAATCTTACATTACTTATTATCTTTAGCAGCTGCAACACCATGCTTTGCATTGTATTCCTCTTCATACTTTTTGTGCCAGTCCAGGTTGTATTGATGCACAGATTCTCCTCTCTTTGCTGCTGATTTTCCAACCATAATTGCTCCAAAACTAGCAAGTGCTGTCAGTAACATAAGCACATTTGCAATCTTGATTCTGGCTTGGCTACGCGATTTATCTATCAGTTCACCGCTGAAATAAAATATGTTAAATTAATTATTAGTTATGTTAGAAATTGTATAGCTCATGCAAACTAGTAGAAATACCTGTGTGTAGTTTATCAATTACTATTGCATTAATTAGAAGGATAAATTGTTACAATAATATTATGAGTCATATAAGGAGAGAAGAATAAGAAAATTCATCAAGTTGTGAGGAATAAGGCATTGCATTTTAACATGATTTAAACTATTCAAGGTCATTTCTAAGACACACAGATTGAATGATACAAAGGCGTTCAATTTGATCCAATTATTTTTTATTCTCACATCACATAGGTCAAATCCGATGATTACATAAAATATACAAAGTAATGTAGGTACGTACGAAACGTGTGTGGGGATCTCTTCTTTAGACTTGTACTTTTTCGTCCAGACCAAAATGAACTTTTGGAATTCAGTTGGTTTATATTTAGGAGTCATACTAGTGCCTCCAGCAGCGGATTGGGTACTCGAACTCGGTGTACTGGGAGGTGGTGCGCAATAATTCCTTCTTATTGAACACAGGCATGATCGCAATCGCAACGATAACATTTTATTCATTTTAAATCGTCACTTCGTTTCGAAAATTCCCACTTTTATGATTTATTAGGCAGGTAAAACCTATTAATGGTATTATTAATTAACTTCACAATCGCAAACTTTTGATTTGACAGAAATAACTACTGTGCTGTGCTACTGACAAGAAGGAGACGAGTTGATTTGATTGAATGATAGATCAACAAACGTCACTATCAAGGTCACAGTGCAGAGGTAGTAACGTAGTAACAAAAACAAAAAGAGGATAAAAATAAAGTGAAGTGTGCACTATGTGCTGCGTGCAAAAGCAATGGGGAAGGCAAGTGTCAAAGTGACATTAGTAATCAGGGACCGGATTACCGTTATTTTTTGTATAACGTTACGAATTATCGTTATGGTAACGATAAAAATATACCGAAATTAATAACGATACCCGTAAGTCCGTTAACGTTACCTAATAACTAAAATTAGTATCGGTAAAAGTAACAATACATATACCGGTAATTTATATGCCTATCTCTTTCTAACGATGTCGGTTGCGCTAAATTGCGATGTAATTTATTTACAAAATTTTTGTCGCACGCATCAAGTCGCGTGTGATGTAAGTTCGCAACGTCGGACGCCGCCACCCCCATCGTCTTTCTTCACCAAAATTGGCAACTTCGTGTACCTAATAAAGTTAAAGAAATTTGACAGATTGTGGTAACATGATGACCTTGACGTGCTGAGCTGTGCTGTGCCGTACCTACCTATCATTATCACAGTCGATTACACGTAGCTGCATACAATTTGACCTATGCAATTTGTCTTTAAAATCTTTTCGTAGTGAAAGAGTAGGTATTTAGGGACATGTGGCCGACTGTAATAATGATTTTAGAAAATTATAAAAGTCCCATTGAGTGTTTTTGAGTAGGTATAGTTCTGTACAACATGGTGGGTCATCATTATCTAACATAAACTGCGCAGAAAACACTTAGGTGGTGCGCTCGCGGCGCCCGCGCGCCCCGCTGATACCTACGTATCAGCGGGGCGCGCGGGCGCCGCGAGCGCAGCGGATGCACCGTCTTGCTTGACTGTCACTCACAGGCCGCAGCGCACTTCCGAACCTATAAAAATACTTACTCAATGGGACTTATATAGTCGAATCGAAATAGATATTTTAATTTCGTTAGAATGACATAGTTTAAGTAGAAAGCTGGGTAGGTAGGAACTTACGTTTAATGTTTTATTTCACAACTAGTGTTTGCCCGCGGCTTCGCTTGCGTTAATTTAGAATTTGAGAAACAATACGGATCGTGTAAGTGGCGCCATCTGGAAATTGTAATTGTTTTTTTTTTTTTCTCGGCAACAGCTCTTTTCTGTTTTTCGGGATGAAAGATATCCTATATACGTGTCTATACTCCTAACAACGTATATGTATATGCAAAATTTTGGGACGATCGATTGAGTAGGTAGTTTGCGTGAAAAGGTAAAAAACAAACATAATTACTCACTTGCATTTATAATATTACTTTAGATCAATAATGTTATAGGTACTTACATACATAGTTTGCATAGGAAACGTCCTTGTTTGAGCAACATTAATTTCAAAGATCCGTGTTTAACATAAGACTATCATTTTTTGGTCGATTTACAGTATCGCTGCAATTTGTTAACGCAATTGAACGTACAATAGCATTGCTCTTCCCTCTTTATTATTTATTTTATTTTACATTTATTAACAAGTAACTTATGATGACTCAAAGTGTTAGTAACAATATTTCTTAATCACTATGTTAGTAATCCTAATCTACACATTTTACGAGTACAGTAGTCTTTAGCAAACCGCGTGATACCTTAAAAATAGCTTATTATTTGACTCGATGTTCGAAATCTTATTGTCACTTAAAACAGAATCTATGCACTGGTTTGAGCACTAATTCAAAACACAAATAAATATAAAATAATACAAAAGATTTGGTCGCGGGTACGTCCTTTTAAACTACGTCCAGCTACCGAAGGACGGGCAGCAGCGTCCTTTGCAAACTTTCGGTGTTCTTATTGCGATCCCCAATCCGCCTGCCAAGCGTGGGGATTATGGCAACCCCATATGATTGACAACAATAGCACACGGCCCCCAGTCCCCAGCAGCTCCGCTATTCCTGGTCTGGGTAGCGGATCGGGTAACGGCGGAGCAGGGGGTGCTAATAATCCCCGGTAGATGCCCTGCTACCACCCCCAACGGACTTTGGCCCTGGCAACACACAACATCCGCACACTGAGGACCGATGAGAAGATTATCGAGCTGGAGGAAGAATTGAGCAAAATGCGCTGGGATATCTTGGGATTATCTGAAATCCAAAGAGAGGGTCAGGATACGATAGTTCTAGATTCCGGCAACATGCTCTTCTACCGGGAAGGAGACCGTAAATCCCAGGGTGGTGTTGGATTTCTCGTCCGCAGGTCCCTCATCAACAACGTTGTGAAAGTCGACAGTGTGTCGAGTAGGGTAGCATACATTATACTCAGAATAACCAACCGGTATTCGTTGAAGGTCATACAGGTATATGCGCCGACCTCGACACATTCTGATGATGAAGTAGAGGCATTGTATGAGGAGATATCCGAGGCCATACATACCTCCGAAACATACTTCACCGTTGTTATGGGGGACTTCAACGCGAAGGTGGGCGCACGGAATGGCGATGAGTTGAGAGTGGGGCCATTTGGGTATGGGCAGCGAAACCATAGGGGCCAGCGACTGGTCGACTTCATGGAAAAGGAAGAACTTCATTTAATGAACTCCTACTTCCAGAAGCGGCCATCCAGGAGGTGGACGTGGATGAGCCCTGATGGTACTACCAGAAATGAGATCGACTTCATCATGACGACCAAGAAGCGAATATTCAGTGATGTCTCTGTGATCGCCAAGGTAAAAACCGGCAGCGATCACCGAATCGTCAGAGGCACATTGAATATCAATGTGAAGCTTGAAAGGTCTCGTCCGGTGAAGTCCACGCTCCGACCTGGTCCTGCCCACATCCAGAACCCCGAAGACTTTCAACTTGAATCGCTTCCAGTGCCTAACCGAATGCGAAACTGTGGACGAGATTAACAATGGGTAGGTGGAAACTGTCCAAGATGTGTGGTCCAAGTTCTTTAAGACCCCTGCGCCGCAATAAGCCTCAAAAGTTCTAGAACGGAACCATCAAGTTGATGCAAGACCGGGCCGAGATGAGGCTGCAATCTTCAGCTGATATGTCGGAATATGGCAAACTCAATAGACGAATCTCTAAATCAATGCGACGTGACCTGCGTGCCTATAGTGCGGCACGGATCAAAGAGGCAATCAAGCGGAACCAGGGCTCAAAAGTCTTCGCAAAGAATTCGTCTATTGGGCAAAGCCAAATGACAAAGCTGAAGATTAACGACGGCAGCATCATTTCGACGAAACCGGAGATCCTGAGAGAGCTTGAGAGGTTTTACGGACAGTTATACACATCAACACGACAACCCAGTGTCGGTAAAGTTCGAGACGCAAGAGCTAAACCAACGACCATTTATATCTAGACTCCTAATCACAGGCGACCGATGTCTGTCAACACATTAGGTAAAAAAGTCTTATAACCGTCGTGACTCGACCACTCCTGTGAGTCCCCTTGTCGCACTGACCTTGACTTAGCCAATCAGAACGCAGTACCCCGTCCCCCTCGCTTACGTCGTACCTCAGCGACTTTTTTTTTTTTTTTTTATCGTGGTAAAATCATCAAATGAGTCCTCCCACCCCGGGCAGGGCGGGAGGGACTGTCAGACTTGTACTGACTAAAATCCACGTTGTCCTTCAATAGCCCTTTATATTCCGGGGTCACGGTAATGAGATAAGTCCCGCGACCCCGGCAGGCTTCGGCCCTCTAGAGGGGGGCCCCGTCATCTTGCTGACGCTCTTTGAGGCGCGCGTGGAACACAACGCGCCGTCGACCCGGGCATGGTCCATGGTCGGGCAGCGAGTTGCCCTTTACTCGCTGCCCGCATGCCCGCGCCTACGGTGGCCGGAGATCGTCTTGCGACGTCCGTCGCCGTGGGTGTAAACCACTGCGGTTGGGGCGGAGGGAGGACATTGTCCTCTCCCTCACGCGGCCCGCCTCCTCCTTCGCGAGCATGACTGCTTCGCAGAAGGAGGCGACCGCTTCCCACTCCGTCTCGCCCCGCAGCATGGCCAAAACCAATGCCGGGCGCGAGAGGTCTCCGCCTATCGCCGCCGTGAGGACACGTCGGTGCTCTGCCCAAGCTGGGCAGTCTTGCACCGCATACGGTGCAAGACTGCCCGGCTTGGCTCAGTACCGGACACAGTAGAGCATACTCTACTGTGTCCTCCGGGCGATCTTCGCAGTGGTGACACCCAGGCGTTTCCTCCTTTCTCCTTAGACACAGGTACCTCCCGAAGTACCTCAGCGACTTGGCAGAATAATTTTCGTTAGTCAGATCGTGCATGAGGCGTCTAGATATAAATGGTCGTTGAGCTAAACTGACTCGTACTCGAGTGTAGTGTCACTGAGGATAACCCGGACATCAGCCTGTACGAGATTAGAATGGCTCTTAAACAGCTAAAGAACAACAAGGCGCCGAGTGAAGACGGAATCACAACTGAACTTCTGAGAGCGGGTGGAAAACCGGTACTTCTGGTCCTCCAGAAGTTATTTAATTCCGTCATACTCGAAGGTACTACGCCAGAAGCATGGCACAGGAGTGAATCTTCAAAAAGGGTGACAACACCTTGTTGAAGAACTACAGGCCAATCTCACTTCTGAGCCATGTATACAAGCTGTTCTCAAGAGTCATTACGAACCGTCTCGAACGCAGGTTTGATGACTTCCAGCCTCCCGAACAAGCCGGTTTCCGAAAAGGTTTTAATACTATAGACCACATACACACGCTCCGCCAGATTATACAGAAGACAGAGGAGTATAATCGGCCATTATGTTTAGCGTTTGTGGACTATGAAAAAGCCTTCGATTCAATCGAAACCTGGGCAGTATTGCAGTCCCTCCAACGATGTCATATCGACTATAGGTATATCGAAGTGTTGAAGTATTTGTATAGAAACGCCACCATGTCCATCCGATTTCAGGAAGAGAGCACGAAACCAATCCAATTGCAGAAAGGCGTGAGACAGGGAGACGTTATTTCTCCGAAACTGTTCACGAACGCGTTGGAGGACGTTTTCAAGCTCTTGGAATGGAACGGATTCGGCATCAACATCAATGGCGAATACATCACTCACCTTCGTTTTGCCGATGATATAGTCATCATGGCAGGATCGTTGGAGCACCTCAATGCTATGCTCAGCGACCTCAGTATCGTTTCCCAACGGGTCGGCCTTAAAATGAACATGGACAAGACGAAAGTCATGTCGAATGTCCATGTGACACCCGTACCGGGTGTTGTTGGGAATGATACTCTCGAAGTTGTAGACCATTACACTTACCTTGGACAGATTGTTGAGTTAGGTAGGTCCAACTTTCGGAGGGGTTCAGATTGCTGTCGAGTCCACCATGAAATATCTAGGATTGGTGCTCGACAGCCGTTGGGATTTTGGCCCCCACTTTCGGCGGCTGGTGCCCAAGTTGATGGGCGCAGCGGGTGCGCTCCCAACGCTGCTACCCAACCTGGGGGGGCCGAGCATCGCCTGTAGGCGGTTATACGTGGGGATCGTGCGATCTATGGCCCTATATGGGGCCCCTGTGTGGGCGGCTGACTTGACGGCCCGACATATTGCAGTTCTGCGAAAACCGCAGAGGGCGATGGCCGTCAGAGTCATCCGAGGATATCGCACGATCTCCTACGAGGCGGCTTGCCTGCTGGCTGGATCCTCGCCCTGGGACCTAGAGTCGAAAGTCCTCGCGACCTTCCACAAGTGGCGTGAGGAGGCAAAGGCGCGAGGTGAGAGACTGGTGCAGCAGCAAATTACGCTGCGCCGGTCGGCGCTTCGTGAGGACCTGGTGGCGGCATGGCGGGAGAGGCTTTTACGCCCTTCCGCTGGTCTCAGTACGATCGAGGCGATCCAGCCAGTACTCGACGATTGGCTCGGAAGGAGGCACGGCTCCCTGACGTTTCGAGCGACACGGGTGCTCTCGGGGCACGGCTGCTTCGGGAAATACCTGTGTCGAATAAGCAGGGAGCCGGACGCTCGGTGTCATCACTGCGTCCAATGTCTGGAGGATACGGCGCGTCATACGCTGGCCGAGTGTGTCACGTGGGACGAGCTGCGCCGTGCTCTCACTGCAAAAGTGGGGAGCGACCTGTCACTGCCGGCCATTGTTAAGTCAATGGTCGGAGAGGCAGAGTGCTGGGACGCAGTGATTTCCTGCGAGATGACATCCTCCCAGAAGGAAGCGGCGGAAAGGGAGAGGGAGATCTCCAGTGCTCTCCCATACCGCAGCAGACGCACCGGGCGTCGAAGGAGAGCGGACAATGCTCTCTTTCGGCCTCCATAAGTGGGTCTAGGGATGGCAGATTTGGGGACGTCTGCCATCCCCCACTCAAGTGGACCCGAGAAGAAGGCAGCGCGCAGTGTTCCGCGCGCGCCTATCTAAGTGGTAACGGGGGAGAACACCTCACCCCAACCGGAAGGGGCCTGCAAGAGGCGAGTCGGCACTAATCCGAGGCAGCGGAAGTAACATTCGCACCCGCAGCTCCGGACGCAAGTGTGCGAGGGAACACCGGGGTGGTTTTAGTCAGTCAAGTCTGACATGCCCCTCCGCTTTTCCCCAGGCGGAGGAAGTCCTATGAGGATTTCCACCTCGAATAAAAAAAAAGGTAGGTCCTACTTCGAGAAAGAGGTCGCCCGAAGAATCAAACTCGGATGGGCAGCGTTTGGGAAGCTACGTGATATCTTCTCATCGAGAATCCCACAGTGTCTCAAGACAAGGGTGTTTCAAGTGATGACATATGGCTCTGAAACGTGGTCTCTGACTGCTGGCCTTTTAGAGAGACTAAGAGTCACACAACGAGCGATGGAAAGAGCTATGCTCGGAGTTTCTTTGCGGGATAAAATCCGGAACATGGATATTCGGCGAAAAACCAGAGTCACCGACATAGCTCGTAAAATTTGCAAGTTGAAGTGGCAATGGGCAGGCCACATCGCTCGTCGAACTGACAACCGATGGGGAAGAAAAGTTCTCGAGTGGCGACCACGGACCGGAAGACGCAGCGTAGGCAGGCCTCCCACTAGGTGGACCGACGACATCGTGGGGGTCGCGGGCAACCGATGGATGCAAATGGCGAACTGTCGTTCGGCGTGGCGGTCTAAGGGGGAGGCTTATGTTCAGCAGTGGACGTCTTCCGGCTGATGATGATGATGATGATCACCGGGTGCCGACCTACCTCCGTCGTCCTCGACGGACTACCTGACGGACAGAGCCGTCATCTACCCCGGTCACCGGGGAGAGTGGAACCGGCGAGAGATGTCGTGCGGTGTTCCACAGGGGTCGGTCTTGGGGCCGGCCCTGTGGAACATCGGATATGACTGGGAGCTGCGCGGCGACCTCCCCGACGACGACGTCAGCGTAATATGTTACGCTGATGACACGCATGTCCTGGCGGAGGGAGAGTCGCATCAGGCGGCGGCCGACAAGGCGACGCAAGTGGTTGCGACAGTCGTCGACAGGACCGAGCTGGGACTCGAAGTGGCGCTGCACAAAACGGAGGCCATGTGTTTTTATGGCCGCGTTAACGCGCCATGGTCTGAGTCCCACATAACGGTGGAGGGGGTTCGCATTGGCGTTGGGAGAACGATGTACCTGGGACTCGTCCTCGACAGCCGGTGGAACTTCAGGGAGCATTTCCTTAGTTTGGCCCCAAGGCTGAACCGGGCAGCAGCCGCCCTCAGGCGACTCCTGCCCAATCTCGGCGGGCCAAATGCCTCCTGCCGAAGGCTGTACGCCGGTGTCGTGCGGTCAATGGCCCTCTACCGGGCCCCCGTGTGGGCCCTGAGCATCCGGACGCGACCACTAAAGTTGGTCGCTTGCCAGAGGTTCATGGCTATCCGGATGATCCGGGGATACCGCACGATCGCCGGCGAATCAGCCAACCTCCTTGCCAGATTGCTGCCCTGGGATCTGGAGACGACTGCTCTCCAGCGCATTTATGAGTGGCGCGTGGAGGCGCAGCGCCGGGGAGAATTCAGGGCGGTATGGAGGGAACGACTGTCGCATCCGAGGTCCGGGCACGCCGCAATCGCGGCGGTAAAACCCCTCTTTGAGGAGTGGCTGGAAAGGCGACACGGCGTCCTGACCTACCGCATAACGCAGGTCCTCACTGGACACGGAAGTTTCGGGAGGTTCCTGTGTCTGATAGGGAGGGAAGCAACGCCTGGGTGTCACCACTGCGAAGATCGCCCGGAGAACACTGTGGAGCATACGGTGCAGGACTGCGCCGCTTGGGCATAGCACCGCCGTGTCCTCTCAGCGGCGATAGGCGGAGACCTCTCGCGCCCGGCATTGGTCGAGGACATGCTGCGGGGCGAGACGGAGTGGGAAGTGGTCGCCTCCTTCTGCGAAGCAGTCATGCTCGTGAAGGAGGAGGCGGGCCGCGTGAGGGAGAGGATAGCGTCCTCCCTCCACCCCAGCCGCACTGGAAGACGCCCACGGCGTCGGACGTCGGCAGACGATCTCCGGGCACCGTAGGCGCGGGCATGCGGGTGGCGAGTAATGGACGACTCGCTGTCCGACCATGGACCATGCCCGGGTCGATGGCGCGTTGTGTTCCACGCGCGCCCCAAAGAGTATCAGCATGATGACGGGGCCCCCCTCTAGAGGGCCAAAGCCTGCCGGGGTCACGGGACTTATCTCATTACCGTGACCCCGGAACACAAAGGGCTATTGAAGGACACCGTGGATTTTAGTCAGTACGAGTCTGACAGTCCCTCCCGCCCTGCCCTGGGTGGGAGGTCTCATTTGATGATTTTACCACGAAAAAAAAAGAGTCGAAAGTTTTCATCAATATAAATGAATTAAGTCCAAATACAAGATAGCTACTATAAACCGTTGACGAGTTCCCTGAATTGTTCTTCGTCTTTATCATCAGACCCTTAATGACAATTACAACCCACCTAGGTGTAAAGTTCTTATCAATATAAATGAATTAAGTCCAAACACAAGGTAGCTTCTGTGAATCGTTGAGGAGTTCCCTCGACTGTCTCTCGGCTCCATCATCAGATCTACTCCAGATCTTTATTTAATTGTATTGCTTTAAAATAATGAAAAACTTACAAACGCACTAGTCGCCCCTAAAATTTTAGAAAGCTCCACTCGATTTCTCTGGTCTTTCGTCATCAAACCCTAATTTCCTTATCATAGGATTTTACCTTTGAAATATATTTTTTCCAACGAAAAGAGAATCATCAAAATCGGTTCTTAAACGACGAGTTAACCGTCAGACAAACTTAAAAAAAAAACCTTACCTATCTGCATGCCAAATTTGAACTTTCTAGGTCATCTAGAACTGGGTTATAGTTTTGATCTATAGGTCAATCATAAAAAATGACGATTTTTTGACGATAATATCTAAATAACCGTTTGAGATATATTTATAAAATTTTGGTACACGTATTTATCTCGCCAATCTCAAAATATATGCCTAGGTTAAATAATTTTTGAGTTATGAGGGGCTAAAAACTGGCTCCAAATGGTTCGTGTAATATTACACACTGTAAGCGCGCCTGAACTCGGCTGGCCACGCTCTCGCGTGTCTAGAACTCTAGACCCTATTAATTGAAGAGCAGTTTATGGAATATTTGAGGAAAAATTGAATAAATATTTTCCAGTGGTTAATCCGCCAACTCAAAACATACATTTAAAAACAACATAATTCAAAATTGCTCATCTCCCAGTGACAATAGTGTAATAATACATAGCCTATTGACAGAAGCATATTATTAGGAATATTTGAGGAAAATTTGATGGGAAAGTTTTCAGTAGTTTAGGAATTAACGCAAAAGAAAAAACCCTAAAAAAATCCGGAACAAAAAAGTTGATTTGTCATCAGAATATTCAGAATCGATCCTTTATCTCGAAAAAAATACAAAAAGAAAAAATATTCAATGTACAGGAATGACAGCTCTACGATTTTATTATATCTATAGATGTGCAAGTAGATTTGTTGTTTTCTTTAAACATTTTGAAATACTGATAAGCTCTGTTGCACTTCTTTCGGCCCATAATAGTATTTTTTAAACAAACAACTAATTATAATAACAGAACAACAGAATTAATCTAATAGAGATATACCTACTAATTTGGCGTACGCAATGTTTGTGTGACATCTGACTGAAATGCGCGTAAGCGGCGCGCGTTACTAGCTGTTGCCGCTCTGATTTGTAGAGCCGAACCGCGAACGAAAAGACGCGCGGCGCGGTTTGGCAACGTCGCACAGTGAATTAACGTTATTAGTAACGATATTTAAATAGCGGTAAATCCTATAAATTAACGTTATGTTTAACGTTAATATTTAACGTAACATAACGTTTATGTTTTGGTAATTTTACCGGTATTTGTTTGGTAACGGTAACCGTCCCTGACATTAGTGTCCCAAAAGATTATGGTGGCGAGCCACTGACCTCTATATTTACCCATTGAGATAAAATTATATGGAGACGCCCCGATGTTCTATAGGTACATACATTTTGCTTATACAAATATGAGTCAAACATGAGACAGAGAGTGAAATATTGGTTTGTCTCTTCTTTCTAATGCAGTAATCATATTTGACAAAAGAGACAACAATATTTCGGTTGTTGCTCAAATTGGAATATTTTGTTGGGATATTTCCCACAGTTACAGAAACGTGCCCATTTCGCCATTTTATGTGCCGAGTTTCGTGGTAGTTCTGCTGTCGAACAGTTGTTTACTTTTTGTTGAATTTAGAAACAGTAATTCAACATGCCTGGATGTTCCATTGTGCCTTGTCATGCCAGAAAAAAGAAAAATCAGCCTGAATTGACTTTGTGCAGGTTAGTAACAGGTTTTCATGCAAAACTACATGAAATAGAACAATTTCGGTAATGAAATCGCTATGTGACCTTGTTTTCATGGTTAGAGTATTAATATTTGGGTTTATTTCCGTCCTATAGACAATATTTTTCATTTCTTATTTTCGTTCGTTTGTTTACAATAATAATAGTGTTGTACCGTTGTGTAATAGTTCCCGATACTAGTCCTTCGTTACACTGAAACTGTTACCAAAATGATGTATGGATAAAAAAATACTAATCATTTATAGGTTTCCCAAAAATGAAAGATTGAAGAAAAAATGGTTGGACTCTATCGGTGACGAAAAAAGGAGAATGGGCAAAAATGTATGAAGCCTGGTACTCGACCCAATAGCCATAATAAATATATCATTGGAAAGGTCTTTTTACAAGGATTAATGATAACCGAGTCGCTTGTCTCTATTTGTTGTCGGAACGGAGTTATTTTGTGTTAAGTATTTAATACATTTTTTTTTATTATTTTTCGTTTCTGTTTGATTTAGTTAAGATAATGGTCATATTATTTCGTTGTCTTGCATAAAATCATATGTGTTGATTAATAGGTACGAAAACTTTTTGAAAAAAGGAACCGACTTCAAAACCATACACGGAAAAGCGTAAAATAAGTTTTCTTTCGGAAGTCGGTGGCTTTGTTTTTCATTTTATCGACTTTTGCTACCGACTTCCGAAAGAAAAGTTATTTAACGCTTTTTCGTGTTTGGTTTTGAAGTCGTTTCCTTATTTTTCAAATAGTTTTATTTTACTCTTTTTTTAGTTCAGATATTCAACAAGAATATTCGTATAATCGGTGCCTTTGAAAATCTACAATCCAAGTAAGTAAACACGGATCCATGCGAGCAATGTCACGGGATATCCATTTGTGTTATATACTAAAACCTTCTCCGGAATGTAATGATCATTTTTATGACAACCGAATCAAAATCGGTTCAGCCAAACGCGAGATAATCGCGGACAAACATACATACATACAAAGATACAGGTCGAACTGAAAAACTATTTTTTTTAAGTTGGTTAAAAAACATCCATCCATCCATCTGATAGGGGAGAATGGAAGAAGAAAACGTGTTGCGCCGACCCCAAATAGAATGGGATATTAAAAAACATCCATCCATCCATCTGATAGGGGAGAATGGAAGAAGAAAACGTGTTGCGCCGACCCCAAATAGAATGGGATAAGGGCAGGAAGAAGAAGAAGGTTAAAAAACATCCATGCGGGCAACGTCACGAATGTAACAAACACTTTTCTGAAAAAAAAAACTTTTTAAAAAAAGGGAACTGACTTCAAAACCATAATAATCAATGAAATAAAAAAAAACAGAGCCACCGACTTCCGAAAGAAAAGTTATTTTACGTTTTTTTTTTGTTTGGTTTCGAAGTCAGTTCCCTTTTTTTCAAAAGGTTTTTATTTTTTCCCTTTTTAGTTTAGATATTCAACAAAAATCTTCATATAATCGGCGTCTTTGAAAATCTACAATCCTAGTAAGCAACAAAAACGGATCTACGGGCAACTACACAAAATATCCATTATTGTTATATAAGTACTTAAACCTTCTCCAGAATGTAATGAACACTTTCCTGAAAACCGCATCAAAATCCGTTCAGCCACGCGCGAGATAATCGCGGACAAACATACATACAGGTCGAACTGAGAAGCTAAAAATGAATAAACACTCTGGAATAAAGAAAAAGAGAAGTAAGAAACGTTATTTTTTTTAAACATTAATATTAACCGTCTTCAAAAAAACAAGTAGGTTCTCATGTCGACCTGTATGTATGTATGTTTGTCCATCTCTATCTCTCATTTGATCATCTCGTGTTTAGCTGAACCGATTTTGATGTAGTTTTCAGAAAAGTGTTTGTTACATTCCGGAGAAGGTTTTAGTATTTAATAATAATAGATATCCCGTGACGTTGCCCGCATGGACCCATGTTTGCGTACTTGGAGTGTAGATTTTCAAAGACCGTTAAACGAAGATTTTTGATGAATATCTGAACTAAAAAGGGTATTACACGAAAAGGCGTCAAAATAACTTTTCTTTCGGAAGTAGAAAGAAAACTTATGCTTTTTCGTGTTTGTTTTTGAAGTCGGTTCCTTTTCTCTTCTCCATCATTCATTATGTTGCTCATGATGTTTTAATCGGTCTTAGTGGCAGCGTATGGTCACAAAACATCGATTATATAGCCATTGTAACACACAACGAAAAAGAACGAATTGGAACGGCTAGGTATTTTGAACATTTTGCCAGCGGAGTGCATTGCCTTTTTTTATCGTGTTAAAATCATCAAATGAGGCCTCCCTGCACCCAGGCCAGCGCGGGAGGGACTGTCAGACTCGTACTGACTAAAATCCACGGTGTCCTTCAGTAGCACTTTACGTTCCGGGGTCACGGTAATTCGTTAGTCGTTATACATGAATAGTTACACAATATATTTCTCGTTTTAAATAATGTTATTTAACTTTGTTATTTTTCGTATTTTCAACCATGATGGGTACTAATGCAAGTATGATATCAACTAACTTTGAGGGCTTCCCGTGGTTTTCTGACAAGGATTTGGGACAAGTCGTCATAGTAAATATTTTTCCTGACTAAAAGATCTATCCAATGACACCACAATGTTTGCTATTGGATCAAGTACCAAAAACTAACTTTGAGGGCTTCCCGTGGTTTTCGGACAAGGATTTGGGACAAGTCGTCATAGTAAACATTTTTCCTGACTAAAAGATCTATCCATTGACACCACAATGATTGCTATTGGATCAAGTACCAAAATGCTCATTGTTCTTTGTCCTCGAAGTAAAGACTGGCTTATTGTGTTCACTTCACTTTGAAGAAAAATGTTTTAACAGAACACTTGATGTTATTAGGTTACATGAGAACTCTGTACCTACAATATTTTCGGTAAGTGTGTATTAAAATGATTGTTAAATAACAGCCTGGTTTTTTTGCCTAAGTTATATGGATAGTAATGCATATTTCATTCTTTTTTTTCAGACATCCAACAAAAAACAACTTCCAGAGTCATTTGTATTCTGTGAAACAAGTAACACTCAAGAATCTGATGTTTCTTGTACATCTACTGTAATAAAGGAACCATCTACCGTAATAGATGAACCATCTAGTGTAATGGAGGCACCATTGCAGTTGACCCATCAATTTGTGGGAACAGTGCGCAAAGAGGTATGTAGATGTTGAATTTTTAATCGTTTTCTGACAAACAGATGGCAGCACATCAAGCGCCGCAATCTGTCAAAGACTTGTCAACTGTCACTTGAAAATAACTTTTAGCAATAAAATGCAATATGCAAATTATTTTTTAACAGTGCATAATTAAGTTATTGGTTAATAGTGCTGATACATTTGGCATGTTCGTGAAAAGGCGCTGTCAGATGGGACTGGTCATCTCTTAGCTGCCACGGTCTATCTTAATTTTTCATTATTTTTTTTTTTTAATATTAACTGTACATTTAACTTGCTACGTTGAGTGTAAAAAGAGTGTCCACGGAGTTTCTTGTCCGTTCTTTTCCATAGAGATCTTCGCTCTGGAATGGGCACCTACGGTACTTTCACAGTTATTATGTCTTGTGACTAGAACTGTAGCACCATAACAATTTTGTACTGATTTATTTTTGTCTTTTGACCATTCAAAAGTGCCTGTTATTATTGGCCTAGTTGAAATAAATTTGATTTGATTTAACTATTTATCTTTTCTATTACAGGTTTTACAAACTGGAAAAATTAAAGCCTTTAAAGAAAAATATGTCGAGCAACAGAAAACAATTAAACGCCTCAATGAAAGAATACGAAGGAAAAAAAAATTGCTGATTTGAAGGCTGTTGAGATAGAAGACTTGGCGGGACCAAAAGACTTTTTAAAAAGCCAAATTAACAAGTCCAAAGGTTTACCTGTACAATCCGAATTAATCGTCAAATTTTAAATTAACGCTAACACATAAATATATGTATAATATTTAATTACAAGCAATAGCGCAAATGTGAAAATTTACATTTTTTTTACGTAATTACATGGATTATAATTCAATCATGGTATCTAGTCGTAATACTATTATGTAATCCTAAAAGTACTAGGGATACTAGTATCCATACTCGTTACAGTAACACTATGTTTCTTGATTGGCACAACCCTAGCATTGGCCGCCATTTTATGTGCCCGGTGAACTTATAGGTATACACGTTTTTGTGTAGGTATTTCCAGTCCATAGGATTTTATGTCTATGTATTTACCACTGGATTGGCTGTTCCATACGTTTGACACTTAGATAAAGAAACCCTAGATTGTTGTTTGGCGTAGCCACATGAGATAGAAAATGTTGACGTCACCGTCACAAATGGGGAGTGTTGTCATACTGCAAACTTTTTACCCGACTAGCGGGTACATTATTATCACGCGTGATCGGTAATGGTCGATATGGGTAATAATATGTCAAAAGGATAACCTGTTTATCAGACCAATTGCCTTTTGGTGAAGGAAAACATCATTGCATGTGACTTTTTCTCTTAATCTGCCTAATTAAGTACAGAGAAGAATTTAATGGCGTAAGTTTGTGAAACCTGCTAAGCCATACTAAGTCAACATTATGCAAGGTGGAGTATGATGTGACCCCAACCCTTGAATGTTAGGAATATAATTATCAGTGTTGAAAAAAAAAACAGTTTTTTTTATTATTTTAAACAGTGTATTTTTATTCTTTTTAGTTCGAATTAATTTGAAATAATGCCCTAACATTATTTCAAATTGTTTCGACCTAATATTTCATTTCCAGACTAGATCTTTTTAAAATGGCCATTGTAAACTCTAATCAGTACTCTTGTAGTAATATCAGTAATGGGGAAGTCCGGTCAAAGCTAATTATAGATGGCACCAAGTCCTAATCAGACCAATGAGTAGAAGTACTATTTTGAAGTACCTATAAGATTTGAGCCAATGACAATGCTTGGAACAAGCTATACTAGCGCCATTAATTCCCCAGGGTCCCCAGTTGCCATCCCCATTGTAATGTTGATTTTTATATTGAGCGATATAAGGACTTTCCTATCGGGTCCGTCGATCGAGAAATTACCCATGAACTATGAATAGGGGAAACACCAATACATATTATCTCACTCATTTTCGCGGACAAATAAAAACACAAAAAACGCATCGTTAAAGAGCTGAAGTCTACTACCAATTTATTTTTATATCTCTTATTACGGATTCAAATATGTAGAGTGTTTGTTAAAAAATAATTATCAATTTTCATATTTTATCGTACAGACCGAATTGTCCGGGAAATATATTGCCCGAATCTGGTATCCCTAAAATCAGCGAAATGTTGTGTCTGGCCTTGAAAAAACAGGCTACGCGCTGAGAGATGGCGATAGCTATGCTTTGTCCCTTTTCTTCTTATGCGATTTGTCGATTTGTTTTTCTTTGGGAAAGAGAAGGAATTATCCCGAGTTCTATACTTTACTCTTTCTACGATCTGTTGAGTGACTTTTGTTGTTGCTAATATTAATCAAAATTTCCTTTTATTGGGAAAAAACGTATTTACATAAATCTCTTTGTTTATAAACAGTTTTTCTTTAGATTATTTTATTTCGTTCATAAAACTTATTAAAAAATATTTCTATTAATCTAAGCTTTAATCAAAGCAAAGCAGTACCTAATGAAGAAAACTTTACTGAGATCGATCTTTGCTACTCTTCGATCATTTATAATAACATGCTACTCCAAGGAATTTTGATTTTGGTATATGGCAACATAGGTGAGGAGACTCTTATGTTCTGTGCCTTTCTGTCTCAATCTGTTCGATGCATAGACATTATCTCAATGGTTCGATGATATTTGATGTTATTTATTCATTCATTCTATACGTAATCTGTGATAATATTATAATACCTACAATCTGCAATCTGCATGTACAATATTATTTTTTGTAAAATATAATCGATGGTGGATTGATGTGCAAAATCTATTAGTTTTCTTTGTTTCAATACTTCTGGTTCCTAAAATAATTGTAAGTACATTATGATGAAGCTGTGTCAGTGGCTAGCGCATTGTAGTAAATTTGACTGCAGTTTTTTCCTTCATATAATGTCGTCGATCGAGTTGCTTTCAATTTGTCTTGTCTATTCTTTTCGTTTATTTCGTACTCGTAGGTTGTAATAATTATTTACTGCATCATCTATAGATAGGAATGTTTGCATTTTATATGGGTTGTTAGATGGCATATTGGTAATATTATTTTTAATTTGACAATATAATTCAAATTCAATAATGTTACTGATGCAAAGCTACAACCGTGTGTGACCCTGTAAACTATTCTTTTAGTGCATTTTCGTTTTAGAAGGAAGAGGAATAAAAGTGCTCCTATGTCACATAGGAAAGCTGAAGTTCTGCAGAATAATATTCTAATGTTGAAGTAAACATTTTAATTATTATGACAAAAAGGAGAATTCCTTTTAAATTTTAAAAGATAAACAATAGTAATCATAAATGTTATTGTTTAATTTCTTTATCACTTATCTACATAATTTGGTTATTAGTCTGAGGGTGTATGATTCACGCATTAGTTTAAATTAATAGGTAGTTGATTTGGTCAGTGGGTCGTCTTTTGTTTTTAAGATGTCTGGTGGACACAAGCATCGTTACAAGAATGCAGGGTTGAGCGCAGATGAGCTGCGTCGCCGCCGCGAAGAGGAAGGTGTACAGCTGCGGAAACAAAAGAGAGAACAGCAACTGTTCAAGCGCAGAAATGTCAATCTTCCTGCACCAAATGCTCCAGATATTACCTTGCAGGTAACATTGATTTGTTATTAAAATTACAGATGCATAGTACTCATGCTGTGCACCTACCCATATCCAGGCATTCTAAAAATCCACAATGTGTTATGACATGGCAAGACATTATATGATTTATTAATATAACTTTTCAGTCATGTCACGTTGTATTTGACAGGCATTCTAATGGCAAATTAGAACATCCTGCTGTAATTTAGCATTTTGCTTAAATAATGCTGAAATAACCTGCCTTTGCAGACAGAAAAACATTTTTGATTATATTTATTTATAATTCAAAGGAGTATTATAGGAAACTGTGTGTGTAGCATAAACAATTCCATCTGGAATAGACAAAGTTACTTCTATACCAATCTACATTATTTTGTCCCAGTATGCATGGCAATAGAGACTTGTTTCTATGATGTCATTCTAGGTGTGCAGATATGACAGGAACATCTTTATCATCATCATCACCAGCCTGTATTTGTCCACTGCTGGACATAGGCCTCTCCCAATGTATCCCATCATTTACATCTTTATAAGAAGTAGCAAACATTTTTTTAAAGTATTTTGTTGTCACAGACTTAGTTTAATTTTTCTTTAAAGGATGACATCAATATATCAGCATCCGATGACATCACCCCAACAATGGTTGCGGCTCTGTATGGGGACAATCCACAAGAGCAAGTTATGGCAACTCAGAAGTTTAGAAAACTCTTGAGTCAAGAGCCCAATCCACCAATTGATGAAGTCATACGGACTGGAATAGTTCCTAAATTTGTGGAATTCCTTACCAATAGTACTAATCCAACACTGCAGGTAATTATGATTTGAACTCAACATGGTGAATGATTTTTGTATTCTGCTGTAGTGATTCATCTATAGTCTATTCACATATATTTAGAGAGAAGAATCACCATAGTTAAAACACAAATAAAATGATGTGAGTTTTCACCTGATTAACTATGCAAATGGGTTTCATAAAAACACTAGCACAAGAGGTTATTTTAGTCATTATACAACTCACATCGCGTGTCGTACATTCAACACTTTAAAAAACGAATAAAAATAATATTTTTTCAGTTCGAAGCAGCATGGGCTCTCACAAACATCGCATCTGGTTCATCGGAGCAAACGCGCGTAGTTGTGGAGTGCGGCGCGGTGCCGGTGTTGGTGAACCTGGTGGCGGGCGGCGCCAGCGACGACGTGCGCGAGCAGGCCGTGTGGGCGCTCGGGAACGTGGCCGGGGACTCGCCGCGCTGTCGGGACACTGTGCTCGCGGCTGGGATCCTGCCACCGCTACTAGAGTAACTATTTTTTTATATACACCCTATATCTCGAGACACGCTGCTATCGTGGCAGTTAGACCCCTCTTCGAGGAATGACTGGATGAGGCAATGGCACTCTCACCTTCCGCCTGACGTAGGTCCTCACTGGACACGGATATTCCGGAAGGTTCCTGTTTCGGGTTCGGGCGGCGGCGACCTTTTGCGCTCGTCGTTGGTTGAGGCCATGCTGCGGGGTGAGGGGGACTGGGAATCAATCACCTGTGAAACAGTACCTAATACTAGCAGGAAGAGGAGACAGTATGCGTGAGGGATCCTCTACCTCACGAACCAGTCTCTGCGGCGGAAGACGCGCAAGCTTTGGACTAGAGATTCATCGCTCTCGTGGCGGTCTCGTATTTATGTGTATTATTATTACTTTGCAGGATATTAAATAAGTACACCAGGTTGTCTATGACAAAAAATGCAGTTTGGACTCTTTCAAATTTGTGTCGAGGCAAAAACCCTCCTACGAACTTCGAGGCCGTCGCACCAGGTATGTTTACCTAGCGAAATTGTTACTGTTTTAGTCACCATATAGCAGAAGCATAGCGTGCTTTGACAGGGCCCCGTATAAAAATTTGTTTGGAGGCCCCCCAAACAAATTTCCTTGGGAAGGAAATAAATTTAAAACAAAAGAAAAACAAAAGTTTCATTGCTCTATATTTATGCCGAAAATTAAACAAAAAATTGGACAAAGGTTGCCAACTTCTTCGCACGCTTTACGCGGGAAAAAAACGAATGCTTTTTTTAACTTTATCATTAATTTGTTTTAATTTTTGCTTACGCACATTGGGGCCCCGTACAATTGATACGGCAGATACGGCGGTAGCTACGGCCCTGCTTTATAATTTAAAACAAAGTCGCTTACCGCTGTCTGTCCCTATGTATGCATAGATCTTTAAAACTACGCAATGGATTTTGATGCGATTTTTAGGGTTCCGTAGCCAAATGGCAAAAACGGAACCCTTATAGATTCGTCATGTCTGTCTGTTTGTCTGTCCGTCCGTATGTCACAGCCACTTTTTGTCGAAAGTATAAGAGCTATCCTGTTGAAACTTGGTAGGTAGATGTATTATGTGAACCGCATTAGGATTTTCGCACAAAAATAAAAACAAAACAAATTTTGGGGGTGCCCCCCATACTTAGAATTGAAACTCAAAATTTTTTTTCACCAAACTCATATGTGTGGGCTATCTATGGATAGGTCTTCAAAAGTGATATTGAGGTTACTAATATCATTTTTTTCTAAACTGAACTGTTTGCACGAGAGACACTTCCAAAGTGGTAAAATGTGTGCCCCCCCCCCCCCCTGTAACTTCTAAAATAAGAGAATGATAAAACTAAAAAAAAAATGTAATGTAGACCTCAACAAAAACTTCCAACGAAAATTGGTTTGGATGAGATACCGTTAGCAGTTTTTGAGATATAGTACATTTTCAAAAACCGCAAATATAACTTTGCCATTCATACAAACACTATGAAAAACAAAGTTATTATTATTGTTTGTGTATATTACTTACTAATCTCAATATAATTATATCACTAATCTATGCTTACTACTATGGAACCCTTCATGGGCGAGTCCAACTCGCACTTGTTTTAAAAAGATACTGTGATTCAAGTGGAAGGTTTGTATGTATACAACATGCTAACATAGAGATTGCACTCGTGCGGAGCCGGGGCGGGTTGCTAGTGATTTATAAAATCAAGCTATTAAAATGAACACTATAGTGAAGATTCGTGATACGTTAATTAGTGTTATATTGCGGAAATCGTCCAACAAAATCCACAGCGCGATTGATAATAATTATGTTATGCAGCTTGCATAATATATTAACTCGACATCTAAAGATGTGCATAATTTTCCGTGCGGGAAGCGCGTTGAATATTGCATGTATGCTTAATTAATATTAAGTGGAAATAACTCGATAATTATGATTGTTTACTAATTAGTAAGTATAAATTCGATAGAGACACTCCGGTCTTCAAACAGTTCGGTTTTATGTCGCGAAAATTATTACTTTTTCACGACTTAGAATATCCATGAGTTTTAGCAAAAAAAAAAGGGGAGGGCAGAGCGGGAGGATGTCAGACTTGTACTGACTAAAATCCACGGTGTCCTTCGATAGGTCTTTACGTTCCGGGGTCACGGTAATTCGTTAGTCCCGCGACCCCGGTAGGCTTTGGGCCTCTAAACGGCGCCCCGTAATTGTGCTGACACTCTTTGAGGAGCGCGTGGAACACAACGCGCCGTCGACCCGGGCATGGTCCATGGTCGGAGAGCGAATCGCCCATTACTCGCCGCCCGCATGTCCGCGCTTACGGTGTCCGGAGATCGTCTGCCGACGTCCGACGCCGTGGGCGTCTACCACTGCGGCTGGGGCGGAGGGAGGACGCTTTCTTCTCCCTCACGCGGCTCGCCTCCTCCTTCGCGAGCATGACTACTTCGCAGAAGGAGGCGACCGCTTCCCACTCCGTCTCGAGAGGTCTCCGCCTATCGCCGCCGTGAGGACACGGCGGTGCTCTGCCGAGCGCTGGGCAGTCCTGCACCGTATGCTCCGGGCGATCCTCACAGTGTTGACACCCAGGGAACCCCTGACTTTTTTTTTTTTTTTAGGGTGGCAAAATCATCAAATGAGTCCTCCCGCCCTGGGTGGGGCGGGAGGGACTGTCAGACTCTTACTGACTAAAATCCATCCGTGTTCCGTCGGATGCCCTTTACGTTTCGGGGCCACGGTATCCTGGATTAAGAAAAATCCGCGACCCCGGCAGGCATTTGGCCCCATAAGGGGCCCCGTCGGTGACGCGTGAAACACGACGCGCCACCGACCCGGGCTTGGTCCTTGGTCGGACGGCGAGCATACCCATTACTCACCGTCCGCAAGCCCGCTCCGCCGCTGTGCCCTCTGCTGTTCAGAGGGACACGCGTTGGAGCGTCCACCCGACAGGCTATTTGCATACGGGCAAAGAAACCCCTTAGGCACACAGTGCCTAAGGAGAGTTTTTGCCCGCATCCCAGGGTGCACCGGCCCGAAAAACTGGTCTTCCCCCCGGACGTATCCGAGAGGGAACTCCAGTCCACGGGCGCACGTGGAGGTTTCCTGTCTTAGCACCCCGGGGAACCCCTGACTTAGGATACTTTTTTCCGGTGGTAATGTAGCGGACATATTCAGTAGTCAACAAAAAGTTGACTAGCGACTCTATGGAGGGATGGAAGAACTAAAGCGGCCTGGATCGCTGTACCTAAATATTCTACGATTTTATCTTACCTTCCTTTGCTTTGCTGTAACTAGGTAGGAACTTTACACTCTGTTCCTCATACCTCCAAAGTAAGTTTCCGCGACAAATTCCCGGGCGAAACTGAAATCTAGTATATATCTTATCTGACATATTTTATTGAAATATTTCCAGGTATTCCAGTGCTAGCGCGATTGCTGCACCATACTGACGCAGATGTGTTAAGCGACGCATGTTGGGCTCTCTCTTATCTATCGGACGGACCAAATGAGAAGATTCAGGCTGTGATTGATGCCGGAGTTTGTAGGCGGCTTGTGGAACTACTTATGTAAGAAAACTCATCATTAAAAACAATTTTTTTAAGAGGCTTCTTAATTTAAATTGACGACATCATAGATATATTAAAGAATATGAAAGAGAAAGAGATATGGCGTGGAATTCAAAATGTATAGAAATCCGGTGAAGCCGCAATTGCCCCTCCATAACGCTAATATTACACACACATTTCTGTCAAAACAATACTACGAACAAGTGCACACACGCGCCATCGATAACTTCTTCTTCTTCCTGCCCTTATCCCATTCTATTTGGGGTCGGCGCAACACGTTTTCTTCTTCCATTCTGGTATCAGACGTCACAGTATCATTTACTCCTTTTTCTTTCATATCATTCCTTAGACGCCATCGATAACTCAGTCATTTAAATATAATAGTATATTATGCAACTAGTGAATAAAGAGCGGATTTAAAGCGAGGGCCATATATTGAGTCACGAGCAAGCGAAGGGTTTTAATGACTGAATCACGACCGTAGGGAGTGATTCATGATGATTGAACCACGAGCGAAGCAAGTGATTCAAGTATTTAAATCCTGAGCGAAGCGAGTGATTCATGGCCCTCGACATAAATCCGTTTTATTCAAGAGTTGCATACGATACTTTATACCATGATCACGAGAAAAAGAAAGATTTAAGCTATAAATAATTTAAAAGATATTAAAGAACAACAAAAAGGTTCTTTTTTTATTATGACTGCTCCACATTATTAATTTCTCCTGTTCCGAACACCCACAAACACCCAGACCCGAAAAACATAAATGTAGATCATAATTTTATTATGAATATTTGCTCCGTGCGGGAATCGAACCCGCGACCCGCAACGCAGCAGTCCAATCGCTCAGTCACTGCGCCAACAAATTAACATTAAAATCGGAACAATGACTTAAATTAAGAGTAATATTTTCCTAATAACACGGGGGTCGACCGCATCAATGTGTTCTAAATTCAAACACCAAAACAGTGAGTAAAAGAGCTTTTTATTCACTGTTTTCAGTGAGTAAAAGTAACTTTTTAGAGTAGGAATGGTATAATAGTATATTTTGCAACTAGTGAATAAAGAGCGGATTTAAAGCGAGGGCCATTATATGAATCACGAGCAAGCGAAGGATTTTAATGACTGAATCACGACCGTAGGGAGTGGTTCATGATGATTGAATCACGAGCGGAGCGAGTGATTCAAATATTTAAATCCTGAGCGACGCGAGTGATTCAGGCCCTCGATTTAAATCCGTTTTATTCAAGAGTTGCAAACGATACTTTATACCATGACTACGAGAAAAAGAAAGATTTGAGCGATAATATACACCGTGTTCTTCACGTTATCCATAAACTTTAGCAAATACTTCTATGGCTTTTACAAATCAAATCCAACAAAGGAAGTAGTACTTAAAAAGGCTTCGTTACAAAGATATTTGTAATTTCATTTAATGAAATTTAATTGAGCTATGCAGTGAGAAAGTATCTTAATTTGAAATCTATCAAATACTATTTGCATTTCATTTGTTTCAGCCCGCCAAATGTTATGAATGACGTTGCCAATTCGGATAAAGAGGCATGCATATCGGGTTATTTACGTCTAGGTATTTAGTTTGTATGAAAATTAACAAAAAATAAAAAATAAGAATTTATTAATGTGTCCATAATGAAAAATGCTTACTTCCGTGGTTTGAACATCTGGTCGAAGTTTATGTATATCGTCCGGAACACGGTGTATATGTAACGAAAAAAAAAAGTTTTTTTTAATTAAATCCGCTCCACAAACACGTGGGTGCGTTTCCAAACATCTAAATTCACAATACACAAACATCCACACCCGAAACAAATAATTGTAGATCATAGTACGAATATTTGCTCCGTGCGGGAATCGAACCCGCTTCACGTAACGAAGTAGTCCAGTCGCTCAGTCAACAAATTAATATTAAAATCGGAACAATGACTTAAATTAAGAGTAATATTTTCCTAATAACACGGGGGTCGACCGCATCAATGTGTTCTAAATTCAAACACCAAAACAGTGAGTAAAAGAGCTTTTTATTCACTGTTTTCAGTGAGTAAAAGTAACTTTTTAGAGTGGGAATGGTATAATAGTTATTTGTGCAACAAGAGAGCAAAGTCGTTTTTTGCTGCGAGTGCTGATTTTGAATCCTGAGCAAGCGAAGGATTCAAGCGATTGAATCACGAGCGTAGCGAGTGATTCTAATGTTGAATCCTGAGTGTGGCGAGGGATTCAAAGGCACGAGATGCAAAAAACTTTGCTCTCGTGTAACACACATAACTTTTCACTTCAGCAGCGAGAACACTTTAGGAGATAAAATAATAAACAGAAATACATTGAAATCACTATTAACTTATTCAACTCTTTACGCCAGCCACGAAATTTTATTCCCGCTCTTTTATTTAAATTAAGGCGTGTTCGGAAATTATAGCACCCATGATATTTTATTACTCAAAATATTTACGTAGGTAACATTATTGAAACTAAAAATAAATATTTACAGGTTAAATATCAGTTTTATTTGCAGTAAATACTTACTTATTTTCGTTTAAATACAACGTATATATTTAAGTTAAAAATTCAATAAATTACATGCAAAATTTCTTTAGTTAGTACAAACTGAGCGTGTTTGTCTTTGAGGTCGAATTCAAAATCGGAATTTCGAAAGGGCTGGTCTTTGTCCCTCTTTCTTTCTAATAGCGCGAAAGAGACGGAGTGTAAATTTTATGTTTCGAATTGTATGATTAACCCAAGGCTGAATAAGATATTCGTGGCTTTCTGAAAACAAAAATTAAAAAGTTACTTTGTCTCACTCAGTGAGCAAAATCGCATTTTGCTCACTGATTTCAGGCAGCAAAACCTACTTGTTTGAGCTACTGAAGTGAAAACATAATTCTTTACACTACAGCGTACTTTTTTTGTATAATTTACTCACACTAAAATAACGCGACACGGGGGCGGATACGACTCGTCCCGCTCAAATACAACGGACGCACCATGCGACATTACGGCTTGGTGAGGTATCGTTATGTCAGTTTTACATTGCTTGTCCAGTCACTCAGTGATAGACTGAGGTGGTTGTAAAAGAGCAATGTATTTAATGCAAAAACAATGCAGTCGGAGTAATATAGGAAAACAAGAATAAAGTAGTACAAGTCAATAGCTGAGCGAAACGCTCAACACCATGTGGTCACCGACACGCCCCCTTGCCACGTCTCCTGTTTTTAATATTTCTGTGGACGACATACTTTGAATGTCTATAAAACTAAATTTACATACAATCACGAGCAATAAAATGTATACACTTAACAAAATTCAAACGCAAGTTACTCGTGAAATACTGGTTTCTACTTTGAAATAAGACCTATTTCGTAATAGTATGGCTTCCAAAATAGAAGTCTAATGAAGAGGCAAAAGTTTAATCAATATGGTAGCAGAACATCGCTTTTGAATACTGCTTAGTGTATACATACTTTTGCTTGTGACTGTACATTCACATTCACAAAAAGTTGGGCTATGTTCGGTTTAAACAAGAGGTTGGTTTCCAGAGTAGCCTGATTGGCCTACCTCTTAACCAACCAATATGGATAACCAATCGACAAAACTCTATTCCATAGGGCACACAGGACATTACAGATAGGTACCTATGTTATTTAAGTTGCTTCATCCATCGTGTACACATTTCCCACTCCCCAGGCACAACAAGTCGACGGTGGTGTCAGCAGCCCTGCGCGCGGTAGGTAACATAGTGACGGGCAACGACGCCCAGACGCAGGCTGTACTGAACTGCAACCCTCTGCCCAACCTGCACGCACTGCTCCGCTCCAGCACTGAGGCGCTGCGCAAGGAGGCCTGCTGGACGCTCTCTAATATTACTGCCGGCAACGCTGCGCAGATACAGGTAAACTAATTCAGTTTATATTTGGAAAAGTTACTTTCAAACTGACACATTTGTTTGGTTTAGGCGCAAAACGCATTATTCTCAAAATGGCAACCGAGTCGCAAAAGGACCACCAGTTCTCAAAATGGCAAATTCTCGAAAGGCCTAATTCGCAAAATGGAAAATGCTTAAAATTGATGATTTTTTGCAATTAGGAGTACTTATAATTTTTGGAAATGTATGATTTTTACGCATGACATGAAACAATTTAGTTAAATCGAAGAGAAGAAATCTTTTATTAGAATAAATTACAGATTTTTTTCCAGTTTGATCATTTGCGAATTGGGCTTTTCGAGAATTAGCCATTTTGAGAATTGTCTATTTTGAAAATTAGTCTTTT
Organism: Agrotis exclamationis; assembly: GCA_950005045.1. Taxonomy (NCBI): domain Eukaryota; kingdom Metazoa; phylum Arthropoda; class Insecta; order Lepidoptera; family Noctuidae; genus Agrotis; species Agrotis exclamationis. The sequence continues at coordinate 15,820,034 of OX465424.1, read as the reverse complement.
AGTTAGAGAATTGGCCATTTTGAGAATTTATCCTTTTACGACTTAGTTGCCATTTTGCGAATTAGGCTTTCTGCGCCTAAAGCATTTGTTTCTGCAGTAACATTTTTTTACAAGCAACTATAGAATATTACAAATGCGAAAGTTTCGACTGATGTCTAACAATCACGTCAGAATGGCTGAATGGAACTTGATGAATATTACTGAGGCAGACAACATAATCTGGATTAATACCTACATGTCCTATCCGTTTCACTACAAAAAGTTAAACATCTGTTGAAGATTGTATACAAAAGTCAATAAGACTTTTTTTATTAAAAACAAAACGACCCTTCTATCAACATAAAATGCTGCTTTGGAGTTGAAACTTTTTTTAGATAAGACATTGTTTAACCGATGTTTAACCTTTTAACCGCAAACGTCGGATATAACCGCAAATATTTTCGTGCCCATTTCGCCAGAGTCGGATATATCCGACTAAAATACCACCAATTTAATATGCTTTATTGTACATCCGTCTTTGTTGTAGGAATTTGTTTTTCGATTTTTTTTTACTGTACCTGGCGCTGGGGGCATGACAATTGATAATTATGAAGTCGGGCGGATAAAAGGTTTACTTTTTCACTTTTTTTGTAATAAAGCGGTTTTTATCCGGACAGTATAATCTGGGACAATATTAACTAGCTCCACGGCGGCAAAGTCGCTGGAATAAGCTAGTAAAAATAGCCAGGCATACTTTGTATAATTTACCACGTCGTTACTGTACTAACATCTGTTAGTTTATAAATATTAGGGTTTAAAACGGGATATTTACCATGTTTATTATTTGATTTGAGTTTCCGATATTTCGGCACTGTTGCAAGCGCCATGATCACGAAGGAACTGAAGTTATTGCGGGTGGATGTTTATGAGCAGACAAATCGGTCTACCCTCCTTCTCATTCGTTTTTTGCATTCGGCACCACGCAGTGCCGAAATATCGGAAACTCAAATCAAATAATAAACATGGTAAATATCCCGTTTTAAACCCTAATATTTATAATAGTGACCATGTCAGTCTAAAAACTTATATCTGTTAGTTTGTAGAGCGTTATCTCTCTCTGTCGTTCTCTTGTCGTTGGTTCGTGACGGTTCGTCGTACGTTGTGGTAGGTTACTTTGAAGTTGGTTTCATTTGATCATTACTCATGTACGTATATAGGTACTGTACATCAATCACTTTCGCAGATGACAACATCATGTCCTTTTTTGCTGATTTTCTATTCTTTTTATCATTTCAGGCAGTAATAGACGCTAACATTTTCCCAGCACTTATTGAAATTTTAAGACAAGCTGAATTTAAAACGCGGAAAGAGGCGGCTTGGGCTATTACGAATGCAACTAGCGGAGGCAGTCATGACCAAATTAGGTACAAAATATTTCAGTCTTTGAAATAAGTGTGTCAGTTTTTTTTCATTAAAAATAGTTTTACACTACAAACCATTCCTTACTGAAACTGTAGCGATTATTATTTGCTACATGTCAATACATCAAAATTAGAGTCATCATTTGATCTGAGAGGGAAGCATTCAGAGATCAGGATTATATTATCTGTAACGCATTTCTATTTCAATTCTAGCTCACATTTATTATTATTATTTTCAGGTATTTAGTTGAACAAGGTTCTATACCACCACTATGTGACTTATTAACTTTAACAGATGCTAAGACAGTGCAAGTTGCTCTGAATGGATTAGACAATATATTAAAGGCTGGACAACAGTCCGATCAACGTGACAATCCTTACGCAGTCCTTATTGAGGAGTGCTTCGGTAAGTACTGGTCCTAGTTAACATTTTATTATAGTAGCAGTTGAACTTGGAAGATTGGTCATATAACTGCAGTATAAAGGATGTTGTCAATGAATATAATATTATGTCCTACAAAATATGACTAGTCATACTTCATACATAGTGCTCAAACACACTGCGAGCCTAGCGCGGTGGCGGCGGCGGGCGCGGAAATATTGAATATATGAAATCGCCGCTCGTGGCCATATTGAAGTGACTAAGGCGGGGGCCTAGCGCGATGGCTACAAGCGATTTTGCGAGCCTAGGCGTTGCTAGGCAACAACCGATACAACGGGCGGGTGGCAGTTGTATCAAACCTTTTCGGCCTTTTAGTAGCGCCATCTAGTTACCAGAACATGCACTACAGTACTACCGTTGGATGTTTTTGTACATATTTAAATTATTTTTACCGTACTTGAGTAGAAAAATATAGAATGATTGATAATTTACTTGTATGCAATCCTAAACAACCTATAAAACATTTTAAAATGAATTTCTTTAAACAAGATTTATAGAAACTACTTTGTACCACCGGTTTGCAACACCTGAATTCGCCGCTACAAAAACAAACGCTTGATCGGCAGTGTGGACACAGATCGCCCCCGCCGTCGCGCCCGCCACCGCGCCCGCCGCCGCCGTCGCGCTAGGCTTCCAGTGTGGACACACACATAGACAAAGCATGATCAAATATGAAGATCATGATTATGCTGTCGTAAGAGTTAGGTACAAAAATAGTAAGATCTCATTTACTTGTTTCAGGTTTGGACAAAATAGAATTCCTCCAATCACACGAAAACCTCGACATTTATCAAAAATCTTTCGAGATTATTGAAAACTATTTTGGATCTGAGGAAGAGGACGGCCGACTCGCGCCTGCGGTGTCGTCGACTACGGACCAATATCAATTCAGCGCCGATCAATCGGTACCTATGGGTGGCTTCCAATTCTAACCTAGGCTTATAAATTCTACTTTATATTGATGCTGACCGTGCAGTGAGTATATCTTGTGATGTTTTGTATAATTTATCGTACTTTTAAAGTCACAATTTTAAATTTGGCAAGAAAAATTGTAGTCAATCCTGTAAGAGACATAATTATATTAGTTTCCTAGTATAAATGTAGAGCGAGAAACCAATAGACTAGGCCACCGAAACAAAATGTTACAAAAAAATTCGGAACACATTTTTACTTTTTACCTAAAGAATTTAGAAGTTATTTTGCAAATAACAGATGCCATGAATTTTATAGTAAGTTGTAAAAGTGGCTAGACCTAATTGTTGACATATTATGCCACATTGCTGGCAAATGATTTAACAATGGAGATAGCATAATATGTAAAGCATATGAGATATTATCTCATACATGCTTTCGCCGACATAGAAGAGGTTGAAAAGTGCAGTTCTAATCCGTTAAGAACTACCTTTTATATAAAAAAAAAATGTTTAGATTGTCTATTGGTTTCTCAGTCTAAGGCCTTCCGCGCATTTACGGCCAGCGACCACGTTCTATCCGCACGACCTACGAAAACATCGCGACCACACGCAGAATATAGGCCGCGGCTTCACTTTTTTTTTTCATTAAATTGACCGTACTCTTCGCCGACATGGCGGCAAAAGAATTGATAGTGTGCGCCTTGACCTTCTAATGCACGGGGGCGCTAAGAAATTTATAAATTTATTTTATTGGCATCCATTATTACACGATTGGTAAATAACAAGATTTTGTATTTGAAATGAACAAGCATAATCGTGTGCGTCAGAATGGCTGGTTGTCTGTGGCGTTGGTCCATGAGAGTTGATTCGAAAGTTGCTACATGATTGCTTATATTTGCTACATATAATAAATAATTGCTACATAGGATATATACCTACTTAGAAACAAAATATTTTTTTTTGACCAGCAATCCTGACGTTTGGTTGGCTGGTCACCTCCTAGTTTAAAGTCAAGCGTGCAGAGTTTCCCGAAATGTATTGCGTCAATAATTGCTACATATTTACTTAATTTATTTCATTTAGTTGTAACTTCAAACATATGTTAAATAAAGGATGTAGCAATTGTTTAAATTATCCCAAGGAAAATTGCCTGATAAAATAATAAAGGTAAATAGTTGCAGTGCGTCTTCACTCAACGGTATTGCTACTTTAGGAGGCAGGCGTTCTAAATTGTTAAATGGCATGTTATGTATGAGTAGGTAAGTGGATAAATGTGGCTCGTTCATAAGATTCAGTTTAATAATATTACAATTTACTTAAAAAATATTCATTAATTTACCTTATTTTCATATTATTTTTTCGCATATATGTATTATACAACTAACTGTGCCCGGAACTTCGTTCGCGTGGATGTCGGAACTTAACAATGTATTTTTAGTGCGAAGTGAGGTGGACGCTGTCCTCTCCCCAGTGCCGGATTAAGACTACTTGATGCCCTAAGCAATTGAAGCCTTGCCCTATCCACGGGTTTTTTTTGAGATTAGATACATTAAATGGGTCCTGGGAAATCGCCTCGCGACGTCCGTTGCCGAGAGCTTCTCGCACCTATCCACGGTAGTGTCTGCCTTTGATTTTTTTTAACGTATCATTGGTGATAAGGTATTATGTATATGTAGGGAAGTACAGTACTTCGTTAAGTAGGTAAAACAGAGTCTAGGGAAATGCTAGAACGAGCAAAGCGAGCTCGATTTTTTTTTGAGCCTTTCTTCTACAGTGTGTTTGGTTTCGAACTAGCCATGGGGATATTATAGACTAATTTTCATCGACAAAACTGGATTAAAAAAAATTCTTACTCCAACACTTCGCGAATGGCGGCCTTTTTAGTTTTTTGATCGGTCGACGATCTATTATATTTTTTTAAAAGCAGTTTTGTCGATGAAAATAAGTCTATAATATTCCCTTCAAGTATCGCTAGTTCGAAACCAAACACACTGTATAAGTGTATAAGCAATAAGGTAACCAAGCCCACGCACGATGGAATAGCGAGCGAAGCGTGCTAGAAAATTTAAGCAGTTTCAGTATAGTATATTTCATTACAAGTGCGGAAAGGCCGTCATTGCAAAGAGTTCCGACAAATGTCTGTTGACAGTCTGAACAAGTTGCAATGACGGTTCCGCACGTGTACTGAACGACTATTTTTAATACAGTTGCGAAAAAATGAAGCAATTTAATAAATAATAAAAACATATTTAAACTAAACTCGCAAAGATAATTTCTGGAAAATGGCGCCAACCTTAGAATATAAGCAGAGTTTTTTTTTCTTCACCCATTTTGGTAGGCAAAGGGAACGCCCATACAGCTTAGTCTTCAGTAGATTTTTTTTATTGATAAGAAATGAAAATAAGATGAAATGAAATGAAACCTAACCTAACTCATTCAATTAAATCATTAAATCTGACATTGAAACAAATTAGTAGCTTCTTTTTAGAAATATACGTTTTTGTATGAATCACAAAAACTCTTTAGTAAAAACTTCATGGTTGGTTTTTCTTTTTAAAAGACATTATTTTGACATTTGGGAAAGAGAACGCACTAGTGCGGGAAGGTAAAAAAAAACACTATTGTGTAATAGCCCACTTCCCGAACGCTATACGTCCCTGCAATATGCCACTTTTTGAGCAACTGTATTAAAAAGTTTTTAGTGACGTGAGAGTGAGACGTGATGCCCATCGGGGCACCCACCAGAAGAAGCACAAAAAATCCGTTTTTTTTGTGCTTCTTCTGGTGCCCCCCCCCCACTTGATGCCCTAAGCAATTGCTTAATTTGATTAAGGGTTAATCCGTCACTGCCTTTCCCTCACGCGTCCCGCCTCCTCCTTTGCTTGCATGACTGCTTCGCAGAAGGAGGCGATCGCTTGCCATGCCGTATCGCCTCGCAGCATGGCCTCGACCAATGCCGGGCGCGAGTGCTTCTTTCTTTTACTAAGAAGAGTAAAATTACGAAGAGTAAAAAGAAGCTAATTCCACATTGTATAATATATGCGAAAAAAAAATACATGTGGCACTCGGAGACTGCCGCGGTGAAGCTATTGCATAACAATTTTTTAAAGAATAAAATCGCCTACCGCGTATATTTTACGAGAAATGTTTGTGGCGTACTACTGTGAAAATAATAAATGATACTGTGACGTCTGATAGGGGAGAATGGAAGTAGAAAACGTGTTGCGCCGACCCCAAGTAGAATGGGATAAGGGCAGGAAGAAGTTTGTGGTGCACTACTGTAATAAAGAACTTCTTTGTTGTAGGAGAATTTTATAAGTAGGTTTCACTCCTTTTGTAGCTGGCCGTTTAGTAATCAGTAAGAAAAAGTAAATTGTTTTTATGACGGATATTTTTATGATTGCCGAAGTCTCCCGAACTGAAACGATGTTAGACGATGCGTGGTGTCAGGTATTTTCGTTAGGTTTTTGGAAATTTTTTGATTCGGTCGCCGTGCCGCGCTCAGAGCCCGTGATAAAAGCTAGGCAATAGCTTAATAATATGAAAATAAGGTAAATTAATGAATATTATTTAAGTAAATTGCAATATCTTGTATCCGTAACCGGTGAAACTGGCCCTTTCTTATGAACGAGCCACATTTTGTTTTTATTTACGATATCCTTTTAAAATGCTTATTATCTACTTACCTACTCATACATAACATGCCATTTAACAATTTAGAACGCCTGCCTCTTAAATTAGCAATACCGTTGAGTGAAGACGCACTGCAACTATTTACCTTTATTATTTTATCAGACAATTTTCCTTGGGTTAATTTAAATAATTGCTACATCCTTTATTTAACATATGTTTGAAGTTACAACTAAACGAGATAAATGAAGTAAATATGTAGCAATTATTGACGCAATACATTTCGGGAAACTCTGCACGCTTGACTTTAAACTAGGAGGTGACCAGCCAAACAAACGTCTGGATTGCTGGTGTAGCAAATACAAGCAATTATGTAGCAATTTTCGAATCAACTCTCATAGACCAACGCCACACACAACCAGCCATTCTGACGCACACGCATAATCTAGTCTTTACCTCGTTGGTCGGCAGGACACAATGTAATATTATTGCTTATTGGTTGACACAACACGTTATTTTTATTACATTTTATAAGTTGGCTATCACTCGTACTCAAACATTTATTGCATTTATGAGGTGTTACAAGATGTTAAACAATTTTGCCAGAACCTGTCATGAACCCTGCAAGGGCACAGCAACTTCAAATTTTTTTTCCTCTCTTCTTTTCCTGCAATCTGTCTTGTCAACATTAAGCCGGAGTTTTGTAATTGGGAGTTTGTCTTGCATGGTACAATATCCAGTGATATGTCCATATTATCAATTTATGCCCCTTGTTTCAAATCAGATCTTGAGGGGCTCGTCTTTTAAGTCTTCTGAAAAAGTGTTGTGGTTGTACTTCCATTAGGTTTCTTGCCAGTTGGTTGGGATGTTTACGTATTCGTTTAGTGTACGTTTGCAAATTTTATTTTCAAATCGTGGTGAATGCGATTATTGGTCATGTACCATGGTGCTCCAGTTATCATTCGTAGAGTCTTTGACTGAAAACGTTGTAGAATTTCTATATTCGATGTGGATGCTGTGCCCCACAGCTGCAAGCCATAAGTCCAGATAGGCTTAAGGATACACTTGTACAACAAAAGTTTGTTTTCCAGAGTAAGCTGAGACTTGCGACTTATGAGCCAATAAAGCTTTCTTAATTGCTGGTCAAGAGCTTTTCTTTTTGTTGAAATGTGCTTTTTCCAGGTAAGGCGTCTATCCAGATAAACTCCCAAGTATCGAACATCATCTGATTGAGGTATTTTTATTTGGTTTAGTTCTACTTCTGGGCAGGTATCCCGTCTTAAAGTAAAAGTGACATGAACCGATTTAGTTTCATTCGCTTTTATGCGCCAATCTTTTAACCATTTTGTGATTTGATTTAAGTTATTTTGCAGTTTTGTAGAAGCGCCGTCAGCAGTTTCGTCAATTGCGAGCACTGCGGTATCGTCAGCGAAAGTCCCAGTAAGTACGTCTTTCGTATTTGGTAGATCTGAGGTAAACACAACATAGAGCGTTGGGCCCATCACACAACCCTGTGGAACACCTGCTTTTATCGCACAAAGCTTTGATTGAGAAGCTATCGCCATATTTGACGTAAAAATGTCTTTCACTGAGGTAGGCCTTTATGAAGAGATAGTAGTTTATGGGTAAGTTTTTATGGATTTTGTACAAGAGTCTCTCGTGCCAAACTCTATCGAACGCCTGAGAAATATCCAGAAAGGCAGCGGAGCAGTATAATTTATGTTCGAAGGCGTAGTTGATTTCTTCCACAAGTCTATGTACTTGCTCAATTGTTCCATGAGCCTGTCTAAAAGCCAAATTGGTGTTCTGGTATTAACTTAGCAGCTGCGATTTCTGGAATCATGCGATTGAGTACAAGTATTTCTAGCACCTTAGATGGAATTGGAAGGAGACTTATTGGACGGTGGGATTTAACGTCGGTAGGATCTTTTCCAGGCTTTGGAATGAGTATTATTTCTGCAACTTTCCACTGCGTTGGCACGAAATTTCTTTTCAGACATGCATTAAAAATTTGAGTCAAGAATGTGATGCCAACATCTGGTAACTCTTTCAGGATTCTAGCTGTAATCAAATCGTATCCAGGCGCCAACTTCAAAATGAACATAGAAGTTATAACAAAATACAAGTATTGTACAACCTGTATAAGCGTATAGTCTACTTCCTTATTTTATTTATTTTTTTATTTATTTATATTCAGGCTACTCTGGCCCATAGACATATACCTTACAAACTAACATACATAATTTTATAAAAACAACTTGTGTTAGTATTATATAGAAACTTAAGCCTGTGTTAGTAAACACTTCACTTCACTGTGCACTAGTCATTGTGCGTTCTGGTGGCACTTGTCCGCGGAAGCGACGGAACACCACATCCTTCCGCCAAAAGTCCTCCTCCATGACGAGGTGCAGAAAACTAGTTGGTACACGAACCACGAACGCCTTAAAGTTGACGTTGCGGCGCGACTCCAGTAGCTGCACTCTCGGCGTGTACTTGGTCTTCTGGCGCACGTACTCGACGATGTCCTCTACCTTAGTGGTGTAGTGTAGGCGGGAGATATACACCGGAGTGTTCGGCATGGCAGCACGTATAGTGTTGGGCTCCACAGGAGCCTTGCCGCAGCGGTTCTTGTTGGCTCGATGACGGCGCTTTCTCCTTTGCACCGTCACGAAACCATCATCATCAACTGCCTGTTTCGGTGCCTTTTCAAGCACGGGCTTACGATGAGCGCCAGGCGCACTTGCGGTGACGCTAGCAAAATCCCTTTGAGGGGGATTCAGCCGGACTGCAGACACTGGTAGCGGGATGGGGCCAGGGGTACGTGCGGCGCTGCTCGGAGGAGCCGCGGTGAGTCGCGCGGGGCTGCGGGGCACGCGGGCGGGGTGCACCGCAAGCTCAGCAATCGACGGATGCGCCGGCGACTAAACTGCTGACGCGGAATTCGACGACGATAAATCGAGGCCGGCTCCGCGACACGTGTTTACGTTAGACGCATCGGCAGGTGCTCTAATTACCGCCACACTGTTGCGCAATTCGCTAACTTCTTTCCGCAAATCAGCGACGGTGTTGTGGGATGCATCTAATTTCGTTAGCACATCCGCCAGGCGGGCTTTCAGAAAGACAATGTCCTTCAAAAGGCTGGTTACGTCGACGTGGTCGAAGGTGACGGGAGGCAGCTTGTGTAACTCCTTCGCCACAAAGGTCGGCACGTCGTCAGGGTCGGTCTCCTTGAAAAGCGCGATAATTTTATTTATTTATTTATTTCAATAACACATACAATTGCTATTACAGGTAATACCCAAGCTAACAAAAGTAGTCATAGATTAGTAGTTAATATCCTGCAGGCTCTTAGTCCCGTCACGCCGGGTGGGACACCATCTGGTCGCGCTTGTTAAGCACACTGAACAATAACAGCTTGGCAGCAGCTATGTCGTCCTCGCTGAAGTTCGTTGCGCAGATCTGGATAGCGGACACCTCGTCCATCACATCCAGCTTTTGTTGCAGGAACGCCAGCAGCTCATTCGCCACTAGTTTGTTACTCATGGCAGGTAAATTACGAGCGACAGCTTGCGCTGCGCTGCGCTAATCGAACCATAATTTTTCAGCCTTTTTTATGCCCACTGTAATATTCAAGCGGAAGTTGCAATGGCAATTAGCAATCCAAATAAGATCTGACACATAGCATTCTACGTCACTACCGAGATTTAAGGATGGTGCGTCTTTGGTTTGTGTTCCGTTTCACCAAGAATTTCGAATATAAAATAAATGTTGTTTTAAAAATAATGAACACTGCAACACATTGTTTCTGTGGTTTAATAAAATAAAGTTTGAACTACTCGCAATTCACTTTTCAGAGTAAATTATTTTTTGATGTGAGCGATTCATGAAACCAGAAAAAATCGAACGTGAAGACCGCATTATATTGATTATGAGCTAAGCAGTTTTTGGGTATAGTTTTTGTAGCAACTAACTTGTTGTGTCCTGCCGTCTAATTGGGAAAGAGCCTTACATGAAGGATACGTTGTGTGATAGTTGTGGAATATTATTATTATACATTTAATTTTATGAAATGATTTGTTCATACAGTTTATAGAGCTTTTCCGCCACGTGTTGCTGTCTGTAAGGATATAAATAAGTTATAGGATCATTAAGTAATAATCACTTGACGATATGTCGTTAAAATCTAGCCTATGTAATTTACTAAGTAAGACATGAATGTAGATAAAGTCGCATGTAAATCCTAATACGCAATAATTATCGTAGTCAACGTAGTGTCTAGTGTGCGTTGCCAGAATTTGATTTTTGGAGAATTTTAATGTCATTTTAGACTAAGTTATTTCTGTCCAAATCGCCCTGGCAACATTCGATTGTAGACGACTTTTTGAAATTATTTATTGTTGAAATGCGCGCTAGCCACTTTATAAACTCAGTGCAACATACATGTTAAATAAAATTATTGATTAACTGATTCTTTGACATGGGCACATTTATTGAGTGGTAGCGGTGAATCGTGTGTTGACTGCTGCGCACTGGCACGCTGACCAATGACGACAATACCAACTTAGTGTTGAAATATTCTGTAAAATGTCCTTGCCCACACAATAGTGATAAAAATAGATTTCTTGGGGCACCTGATGTCCAAATTATTTTTCGAGTGAGTTTACTCTCAACATGTATTTATTTATCTAAAGCTTATTGCTCTATGGTGACTGAAGAAAATTTCTTTTTTCAGATAATCTATACAGTATACAGAAGTGGGTAGTATCTACAACTTCGTTGCATTAACTGTTTTCTGATAAACCTGTCTACACAATGTGTATGTAATTAATTATGCACCCATTATGTATAGATTATTATATTAATTTATATAATTAACAAAGGAATTCGCCTTCTTATTTTTTTACTGTAGATAATGGCGTATCTAGTTCATTTATTTTGTAGATGTATTTGTTGGCCTTCAAGCTTTTGTTACTAAAATAATTAAACTTGTATATTGTTATGTGAAAAGTATCATTTCATGATGTAATACAGATTGGTAACAACAAATGGTTATTTAATTTAGCCCATCATTTCCTATTTTTAGCTTTGGTAAACAGAAGGTAGTAAGCACTACGTAATTAACGCATTGTTATTTATTTAAATAATACTGTAGAACATGAAATTACTTAAAAGTTAATTAGCTTTTCATGTCTGCCCACTAGATGGCAGGTTGGTAAAGTCCAGTTTTCTGTTCTTGAAGGGTCATGCAATTTTCATTGTTCTTGAAAATATTGTGGTATCTGTTCTTTCGGGGTATTTTCATCCATGCAGTGGTCATCAACTTCAAAATAAAAAGCAGAATTTATCAACTGTAAATTCAATTATAACTTTATTAACTATTCGTATATTATAAAAACAGGTATCCAAAACTTCGAATTTGTTAGTTTATCTTACCACGAAACTCCGATGTCATTGAAATAAACTAATGTTCTAAGAAATGCATGCTCTTGGTGAAGAGTATCCCAAAATTTCATTCTCTCATCAAAAGGATTTCTTCCTTTCGTAAGCTCTGACCCTATGCTGAGATAGTACAGCTTATCTTTATTTTCCACGGGGTCCCAAGTTATTTGTAAAAGTGGATCGTTGTCATCAGGTGTTGGGTTACTGAAAATAAGTTGGAGGTTGTTAAAAAAAAACACATTACTTACATTCATGATATGAAACTGTATCATTACATTAATGCTCCGTGTTATCCGAAATTTTGTGAGCTGCTTTTTCTTTAAGGACATAGATTCTCATTATTATGATACTACTGGTCGTCCAGTCGTCGAAATTCTACCATATTTTTTTATTTTATAACCAAGATACAGTTTTTGTTTACGTATTCTATGTGTACAGTTGTGAATCGGTATCGTTTGCTTTATTTTCTACATTAAGCACAGCTGAATATTCACGAAATTAAATTACATAATACCTGTCGGTATTTTCTACTTCGTAAAAATAAAAACCTTCAAATTATTTTTTTATAGGCACCTGATCTATAACGAATATAATTCGGGACTTGTTGGTATCTTGTATTCTATTTTAACAACAATATTCCCGTTGACCATATTTACTTCACAAAATTCTGGAAACTGACAAAAAAGCTACCTATAGCACTAAAAGATCTTCAACAGAAAAAGAGCTGTATCATACATGGAATTACTAAATTAAACATTAAGTGAGAATCATTACCTGGTTTTAGCGAAATTGGTCCACATTTTGACTACTCTACTCCGTGTCACCACTGAATCTCTACTACCCTTGCAGATGGTTGGCATTTTAAAACGGTAAATGAATGGCAGTTCTGCACAATGTCCAGCTGAGTTCAGGAAATTTAAATGTGATGGTACTGACCACTCGCCAGCGAAGTTAAGAATGTAATAATATATCGGACATTCAGGTGCAAACTGACTGTGCATTCTTACAGTTCTATGAACATAATATAGAAAATAGTAATCACTCATTAGTTGTAAGTATTGCGTTCTTGTGTCTTCTGTTAAATGTTCTTCGCCACCTAAATAAAATTTCAATAATTGTTGACCTATATTTTTTGTTAATTTATCTTCTCTCGCTAGTGATCTAGGTACTATAAGACTAGCATTCTCGTTATACTTTTCATAATCTGAATAAAAATCTTCATTTATTATTTGCAATAAAGCTGCTTCTATATTATTACTACCGATGATAAAAGGCACTTTATTGAAATTTCCTGATTTCATAATTTGGGGTGGACTTTTCGTAAGAAATGCAGGTTGGCCTTCAAAGTCAACTTCAATACATGGTTTGAAGATGGCGTCGATCACATCGTAGTCTGCTGTTGTTTGTCTTGCAAAAGCCATGTTTACCAAGGCATTCATTATGTCGGCAGCGGGCACAGAACGCAGCTTTTCAACTAGTTCTATATTAGACGTTTCCATTATGTTTAATTCATTTGCTAGATCAATAACGGATTGAGTGGGATTTTTGGCGACAGACCAATTATTCAATGCACTAGCGCTTTGTATAATTGCTTTGTGGAACAGACCTGTCGCCATAGGAGATAACATCATTAGATGGACTATAGCTCCGCCTGATGAACTTCCAAAAATCGTCACATTATTTGGATCGCCTCCAAAGGCACTTATGTTTCTTTGAACCCATTTTAAGGCCATGATTAGATCTTTTAGCCCACAATTACCAGGTGCTGTAAAATCATTTATAGAGAGGAAACCAAAGGCCCCTAGTCGGAAACCGCATCTCACATATACGACATCTTGGTCATTGATTAATGATTCATCAAATAGCATGTCCATTAGGCCTGAATATGCATATCCTCCTATCCAAAACATAACTGGCATAGGTTTCTTAGGTTCTATGCTTGGGGTTGAAACTTGGATATAGAGGCAGTCTTCTGAACCTTCAACTGTTTTTTTTAAAGTAAAGCACAGAGGCAAAGGTGCATTTTCGGTGCAGTCAATTACTTGATCCCATGGTTCAATTGGACACGGCGGCTGCAAAAAATAAACAAATCAATAATGGCTGGTAAAATGCACTGGGCCAAACTCTTCCAAAAACTGATATCATTAACTCAAATACTCATTCCAACAAAACCGTCGCATAGAAGGCATTCCTCACTCTCTATCGCCATGACTTGCGAAATAAGCATATGGGTAAGAGACAACTTAGCCTATAGATACTGTGTTTTGACGCTAATAATAGGTATAGACTTGTAGGTACCACTGTACCAGAAACCGACCTAGATGCAAGACCTAACGTTGAGAACATTAAATTTGTGCTATCAACTCACTTTAAATTATTGCATCAGTCAATCAGTCCTTAGACACGAGTAACCATATTCTTAAACTGGTATTCTTCACGATTAAATGCAACATCATCTATATCTATAGGTACTTATAATAAATCTGTAGAGAGGTCAATTCTGTACATGAAATATATTTCCAAAATAACTATCAGGGGGTGATTAGGAATCGATACTTATGCCAAAAATGCAATCAGGAAAATTTTTGTCTGTCTGTATAACCGTTATAGAAACAAAAACTACTCGACGGATTTAAACCAAAGTTGGTACAATTATTTTTCATACTCCTGACCCTGAGCTGGTTATAGTATACTTTTCATCACGCTACAATCAATAGGAGCAGAGCAGTGAAGGGAAATGTTGGGAAAACTAAATTTTTAAGCTTCCGTCGCGTGTGCAACCTGAATGGTTAAAGCCACACAGAAATCATTTATGACGGAAATGTTCTCCTTAAAATTATATAAAAAAATATCCCACGACAGCATAATTATGTCTACATATATCTTATGGTTGACTCACAATAACACGTGAACCTCCCGATAGCTTAGCAGTTCGAAGCTTTATGATTATTTATATTGTTCTATAGGTGGTTATCTAAACAATATTACCAATACATAAACTTAATAACACACAAGGAGTTACACGCTGACGGAGTCGCGGGCACAGCTATTAACAATAATATTGTGCGGTTCCGTATTGCGATATTTTTCAACAGTATTGCAGATTGACATATTATATTTCCCTACTAAATTACGAAAGTTAATCTGTCTGTTACATCAAAACCACTGAACCGTGAGGAAGGACATAGGCTTCTTTCAAACTCTTCAGCCTTAGCTGAAGAGTTTGTTTGAAAGCGATAATCTCAGGAACTACTGGTCGAATTGAAAAAATATTTTTTTATTCAATAGTCAATTTATAGAGAAAGGCTATTGTATTGTATAACGGGCTGGTATCCGCAACTCCACGTCATATGCGCGTATTTTGCTATAGGCTATACACGGTGACTTTTTAGTCGTCTTACAACGGCAGCCCAGTTCATGTATCCAACGACTAGAACACGTTTATAATAAAAAAATAGGTATTTAAGAGATTTGAAAAATTTATAAATTAATTTTTAATTCATTATTATGATGCAAGGAGTAGTTAAAAACACCCTTGTCTCATAGAAAATGGAGATGGAATGATCTGCCCGACTATTGCGCTGGGTAGGTATACTCTACAGCTTGATACGTAAACATTTTCATATTTCTAAAGTACCTATTTATTAATAATAAAAATTATTTTTAACGATTAAAAAAAAAACCAAACTCGCCTAGATGTATTTTAGGTCGGGTACATTATGTGGACCACTTTTGTAAGACGACTAAAAAGTCACGGTGTATAAATCATCACGCTAAGGCCAATATGAGCGGAGCGCCAATGAAGAATGCTTCAAAATCGGGGTTAAATTTAACGTTAGCCCAAAGTAACTATTCCACGCGGACGAACTCGCGGGCAAAAGCTAGTGGTAAATATAAAATGTCTAAGTACCTATGCTGTTGCTACGTGCTTAAAGATGCTTTGACCTTGAGTTGTGAGTGTGGCCAACACTTCAAATAACTACCACCTCTTAATCGACACATTTTTTTCGATGACTCAAATGAGTCGTCCCGCCCAAGGCGGGACGGGAGGGACTGTCAGACTCGTACTGACTAAAATCCATGGTGTCCTTCAATAGCCCTTTACGTTCCAGGGTCACGGTTACCTGATAAGACAGTCCCGCGACCATCAATCAACACATGGGTTGGTGACTTCGATCTCTATTTATTAGGCAGGTAGGTACTGATAAGATGGTTGAGCAACCGTTTTACTGTATGTGAGGCAAGCCGGATTTGTCCCTAACAGCAGGCGCTTTTTTAGTTTAGCTCAATACCTCCCAAAACGAAGGCTATGTTCTGTATTGTATAGTAAGTACTGAGGCTACCGTACCGAGTCTCAGTTAGTCTACATATGAGTCCTATGACGTCTTTACAGAAATCGAAGCGCTAACTGGATTATTAATATGATTGAAAATCCATTTAGCGTGTTCGATTCAGTAGATACCAATGGTAAACCTGTTTGCATACATTAATTCGTACATTTCTTACTGTTACTTAAACTCGTAGGTGCGAATCATTTTATTTATGGCTTTGGCAATGACTTGTATTTTTTTTTTATCTTAATAATGACGCGACGGTATCATTTTTGTTGATTTTTTTAATATTTTAAGTCATCTTATTATTAGCAAATCAGTAATTTTGTTAAATGAAAAAAGATTTGAGTCATAGTTTCAAGTTCTACTTAATTCAAGTCATGCTAAAAGTGAGTATTTTGTTCTCAATTAAGAATTTTACTAGTTGCTAGCCGACATTCCGATCGTTGCTTTTGGTTTTTTTATGGCCAAGCCGTCTTTAACCTTTAGGCCCTGGGCATTTTAGAACATCGGGGCTTAACACCGCGTCACCGCCTGGGATTCTTTGGTTTTATTGACTGGTGACTGCCCATACAAAAATATACATAATATGTTACTATCGATTATGTCGGACGGCACGGTTGGTGCAGTGGCGATCGACTGCTGCGCAGCGTGTTGCGGGTTCAATCCCGCACAGAACAAATATTTGACTTACCTACATGTTCCTAATCTGGGTGTTTGTGTATTTGTGTGTCTATGAAACATATCCTAGTGTGGGAAATGGTTAAAAAAAGTACACAAGCTATCATAATGATGTAGCGCAGATAAGCACAGAGGGCTCGAAAATTTTATAATCACCTGAGATTTTCGACAGCGTATGTTACTGATATAAACAGGGTCGGACTGCGCCGATAGAGCCCGGGTTATTGCCGTTCATAAATCAAAATTAGTTTTAGGGATGGCTTGCTCAGGTTCAACCATACCGAATTTTTCTATTTCATTTTTCTCTGATGATATAGGTCGTAAGATCTGGAACCTAGCCACTGCTGCAAGCCCCGTAATTAAGACAGCCCCATTGCGACCGAGGCCTGCGCTGGCTGACACACGGCTGCCAAACGCAACCTCGTCTAAAGTCCCGTCACGGGAGTCCAATAGCGTGACTCTGGACAAGTGCATAAAGGGCCAGATTTTAGTGGAAAAGATGGCCCTGAGCTGAGCTTAGTGTGTAGGTATGGGTAATATCCGTGGCCTTTCATGTACAGCTGACTAGCTACTCGTATGCTATTCTGATTTACAGGTGAATTTTTCAACAACAATATAATTGGGAGAGTTGGGATTCCTAGATTATAAACAAATTGTATGTATAAGAATAATAATTGTAAAACAAAATAATGATCTACACATTAAAATTCATTTCACTAACGCTGTTTGTCTCTCCCACCTAGTTAGTACATCTCTATTAGGTACTTAATAGCACTTGAGATTCTTGATTTTATTATTGAACTAGCTGTGCCCGCGACTTCGTTCGCGTGGATGTCGGAACTTAACAATGTAATTTTTTAGTGTTTCTTTATTAACAACATTAGCTGTAAACCATCATTCTGGAGCATACATAAATATGCGTACGTAAATCATCAAATGAGTCCCCACCCAGGGCAGGGAAAGAGGGATTGTCAGACTTGTACTGATTAAAATCCTCGTCCTATAAATCCTATAATAGGCCTTTACGTTCCGGGGTCAAGGTAATTCGATAGTTCCGCGACCCCGGCAGGCTTTGACCTTCTAAGGGGGGGACCGTCATTGTGATGACACATTGAGGCGCGTGTTGAACACAACGCGCCGTCGACCCAGGCATACTCGCCGCCCGCATGCTCGTGCAAGTGAAAAATCTACGTTTAAATGCCTCTGGAACCTGAGTAGTATGGGCGTACTCCGGAGCCTGCCCGTTCCTGCCTTTACCGGCGCTGGCAGCCCGTACGAAACAGGTCGTACCTATGCGTGACCCATCGTATCCCATCGTATCTCATCGTATCCCATTATATCCCATCGTATCACATCGTATCCCATCGTATCTCATCCTATCCCATCGTATCTCATCCTATCCCATCCTATCCAATCATATCCCACCGTATGCCATCGTATCCCATCGTATCCAATCATATCCCATCGTATCCCATTCTATCCCATCCTATCCCATTGTATCCCATCGTATCTCATCGTATCCCATCGTATCCCATGCTATCCTATCCCATATTATCCCATCCTATCCCATGCTATCCCATCCTATCTCATCCTATCCCATCCTATCCCATCCTATCCCATCCTATCCCATCCTGTCCCATCCTGTCCCATCCTATCCCATCCTATCCTATTCTATTCTACGATTCCTTTAAATCGCTTTAATTAATTTACATTTTTTGTTTGTAAGGTGTAAACTGATTACGATGAAATAAAAAACATAATGTTACTTCAATTCAACACCTCTATTCCAGGTTTTTTTTAACGCCATCTACCGTGTTATCGTTGGTTTAGATGAATTATTTGAATATGTAGTTTTTCTATTCGAAGCTAGATCGCGCTACTGATCTGCGCGTCTCGGTGTGAACTGTGAACTGACCGTAATATTTTACTTCTGGATCACTTTAAATTCATATATCTTTTGATAGACTGAACCGATTGCAATGAAACAAAAACTAAATGTTACTTCAAGTTACGCTAAATCGTTGTGTATAAAAATTATCTACATTGATTTCGTACATTTTACGTGATGCCCGAATAACCAAACATACAAACAGACAAACAGATAAACAGACAAAAATTCTAAAAATGCTGGAAATGGGTTCTATTGGTTGTCCTTTAACATCCTGGCTATATTTTTTTTATTTTTTTTTAATGTACAAAAATTTCTTTTCTACAGTTTTATTATATGTATAGATGTTTATCATAATTAAATCAGTAATAATTTTATTGACAGTCATGGCTGTGGCTAAATTATGTACAAAGTTTTAATTGGAGAAAGGATAATTTTATTTATTAATTATAACCAATTATAATTGGATCAACAGTTAAAAAAATCGGCCAAGTGCGAGTCGGACTCGCGCATAAAGGGTTACGTAGCAGCAAGTAACGATAATATAAAAGTTCTTGTAAAATACGATTATTAATTCGAGTCAGTAAAATGACATTTCCAGTGTTCAGGTTTGTTCCATTTTGTTTGTATCAGTGACAGTTGCACTTGTCATTTTACTGACTCGAATTAATAATCAAACTATAGTTGGTTTATAAGTGTAACTTGTAATGTAAATTGCGGTTTACGATTTATGACGTATTAAAAAAAAAACACTAATTACATGATTTTTATCAAATTAAGCTACTAGGACACTATTTTTATTTCACTATTTTTAACTGTGGGTACTTTTAAAGTCTAGCACCTTTAATAAATTCGAGCAAACAAATCAAACTATTAAATTCAAACACACACTTTATTAAACTAACTTTTATATTAACACTAACTTCTGGCAAAATCAGTAAACTAATCAGTTAACACTATAAATCAATAATAATTTAAAAATATCTTCTACACAATAAATGGAGTTAGAGAGGATGTTTTCGTCGAGCGGTCCAACAGCGAAAGAGGCCGAGCGCGCCAAGCAAGCCGCCAGCCGATGTTTCTTCCCCACCACCGGCAGCGGTGGTTCGATGCCAACCTCACGGCTAGCAAGGCGCCGCCCGTAATTTCGTCCGCCACCAACAGATGGCGCGCGCTCCACGAAGTTGCCAACACGGCCATTCTGCAAGGCGCATGTCCCAGGCGCCCCACGAGTCTGGGTAAAACACTGAAACAAAACCGATATCAGAACTAGTTTTGTAAATCTACAGATATGAACCCCAAGCCATAATAATCTTTTGAGCCAAGAGCAAATGCTTATTATTGCTAGGTCAACCATACTTAAAGGGACTATGCCACACTTAAGTCTTCCGGTTTTCCTAAAGCTTACCACTTGGAATCACTTGCATTTAAAGAGCTTTGCGCTACACTTAAATGTACCAAGTTGTTTTCCAAGCTTCATTTGCATTTGCTGGCATTTCTATACTGGTGAGGATTATGGTACAAGTGTTTTATCTAGTCTCGCGAGTAAAATTTAAGCAAAACTATATGTGAGACTGTGACGAAAATAACAAAGCAGTGTATTTATTAATAATTATTCGTTATAGTCCAAAATGTGCAATACACACCTTTAAAACTATGAGTTGCCAACACGGACCTACTCCAATTTCCAGTCATCGATTTGTATCCAATACTTCATATTTTCAGCAGCTGCCACGCCATTGTACGGCTTACTGCTCCTTTCAGCTCCTCTTAGGTCTGTTACTTCGTATCTGTCATTACCCAGAACCTTCTTTACCCGAAACGGTCCTTTGAAGGTGGGTAAAAGTTTTCTGCTTCGACCATCGTTACTCTGACTTTGAATTTTAATCAAAACCAAATCTCCTTCTTCGTAAATCTTAGCTTTTGACCGAGTTTTATCAAACCTTTCTTTTTGTGATATTGCACTGGCTTTAATATTTTTATCTACCTTAGCTCGCAACTCCGTTACGTCCACTAGCGATTCATCATCAAGCTCTAGATCTGCATTGTCGTTATCAACGCGCAAGCGATATCCCAGTAAAACCTCACTAGGCACGGCATCAATGGTTTTATGGATTGTACTGTTTAAACCTTGTTGTATTATTTTAACATATTGATCCCACCTATCTTCAGTAGTATCTGCCCCAATAGTTTTTAATGATTCTAGTATTGTTTTATTAAATCTCTCTACTTGTCCATTTGAGCGAGGCATTCCTGTTGCCACAATATGCGCGCGAATATTTTTGTTCTTACAATATTCTTTGTAAATGTGGGAAGTAAAACTTGACCCTGAATCGGAAATAATTCGTTTCGGATTACCGAAAATTTTTGTTATGTTATCTAATTCTTTTATAAAGTCTGATGTTTTAGTAGACTTTACGGCGCAGATAAACACAAACTTAGTGAATGCATCTACTAAAACTAGTAAGTATTTATTGCCGTTTTGTGTTTCAACGAACGGACCTAAGTGGTCCGCGTGCAAAGTGTGAAAAGGCTGCGCGTATTTTGGCAACGGGTACAACTCTCCTTCCTTAGAACCACCCTTATTTTTATAATAAATACAATTCAAACAATTTTTAATGTATTTTTTTATTATGTGACGCATACGAGAAAACCAATATTTTTGCCCTATTCTCTCAAATGTTTTATCGACAGAAAAATGGCCCACGTCATCATGGTTGTATCTTATTATTTGCCATATACAACTCTTTGGTACGACCCATCGTCGCCCTTGGGCTGTTCTTCTGTAAACCTTTCCACCTAACAGTTCATACGTATTAAAAATTATTTTATTTTCATCTATTTCACCAGATTCTAAAACAGTTTTAATTTGCACAATATCTGGGTCTTGCATTTGTACAGAAAGTAACCAGTCTCCTTCGGTTATTGATAATATTATTTCCTTTTCCGACCTCTCGCCTGAGGGAACGGGATTTCGACTCAAGGCGTCCACATGTTGCATGCGTGTACCTTCTCTATGCTTTATTTCGTACACAAATTCTTGAGTCGAAAGAACCCATCGTGCAATCCGGGGAATAATATTCTTTTTAGTCAACGCGTACCTGACCGCGCTACAATCTGTGATAACGGTGAAAGGCGAACCAATTAAATAAAGACGGAATTTTTGGAGTGAACTTACGATTGCCAGGAGTTCTAACTCAAACGAATGGTATTTTTTTTCGTCTTCAGTCGTCTGACGGCTATAGTAATAAACAGGTTTTTCACCCTCATCAGCAACTTGAACGAGAATTCCCGCAATGCCATCTCGACTAGCGTCCGTATACAAAACTGTTTCTTTATTTGGATCAAAAATGGATAATACACTATCTGACGTTAGTTTAGTTTTTAAAATTTGAAACGCTTGGTCATGCACAGAATCCCAAGACCATGAGGTATTCTTTTTTAATAATTTAGTTAAAGGGGCAGAAATTATAGCGCAGTTTTTTATAAATTTGCGAAAGTAATTAATTAGTCCTAAAAACTGTCGCAACTGATGCACAGTTTGTGGTAGGGGAAATATTTTGACGGCTTCCACTTTGGCTTCATTTGGCATAACACAATTTTGTTTTATTCTGTATCCGAGAAATTCAATTTCAGTTTTAAGGAAATGACATTTTTTTAAATTTAAAGTCAAACCATTTTTTTTAAAGATTTGTAAAATAGTTTCTAAGAGTTTTAAATTTTCCTCGATAGTTTGTGTCATTAGATAAACGTCATCTAAATATACTATAACGTTCTCAAACCTTAAGTTACCTAACACCTTATTCATCATCTGTTGAAAACAAGATGGTGCATTAGCTAAGCCGAAGGGGAGCCGTAGAAATTCATAATGGCCATCTTCGGTAATGAATGCCGTTTTCTCTATGGATTGTGAGCTCATAATAATTTGGTAGTACCCACTTTTCAGATCAAGACTTGTAAAATATTTATAACCCTGTAATCTATCAATGAGATCCTCGATTCGGGGCATTGGGTACTTATCTTTCACAGTTATTTTGTTCAATGCACGGTAATCAACGCAGAGCCTTTTCTCTCCATTCTTTTTATTGACAAGCAGAGCGGGACTTGCGTAAGGGGATTTACTTTCTTGAATTATTTTATGATCTACTAATTCTTGCACCATATCTCTAATAATCTTTCTATCTGTATGAGAGGCTCGAAAAGGTCTGCACTGCACCGGTCGTGGGTCTGTCAAAGTAATAACCATCTCGTGGTTATTCACTTTCCCTAACTCTTTTATGTCTGACGCGATA
Organism: Agrotis exclamationis; assembly: GCA_950005045.1. Taxonomy (NCBI): domain Eukaryota; kingdom Metazoa; phylum Arthropoda; class Insecta; order Lepidoptera; family Noctuidae; genus Agrotis; species Agrotis exclamationis. Next base: position 15,797,017 of record OX465424.1, on the reverse strand, counting down.
CACTCTTTATATTGTCTAAACAAGTAAATCAATTCATTTAAGTGAGTGTCAGTATCGATCTTAGTCTCATGTATAGAGTCACAAAATTCAGTAAGTGATTGCGCATAGTCAAACTTGAATGAACTACCTACACGTGAATATATTAAATCATTTCGCTCCGTTACGTTACGCCCAATAAGTATATCACAACCTACTAGGTCATCAATAACGTAAAAGTTCACACCAGTTACAGACACGCAGTCAATTTTTAAATCCAAAGTGACTTTTCGAGTCACCGGTTTAGAATTATGTTTAGAAAATCCTTGCAACAAAACTGGCGAGGGTAGTACACTAGTTTGAAGCGAATATTTTTCAACCAAAAATTCAGAAATTAGGGAACAACTGCTTCCCGTATCAATAAATGCCTCGTGAACAAAGTGGGCAATATTAACCGTTTTTACAAATTTATTTCGCGAATCGGGGGTATGGATCAATTTGGTTTCCTCAGTTTCTGGTTTGATTAATCCTGTAGTTTTCTTACTACGGCATACAGCCTCAACATGGCCTTTTTTTTTACAAAAATTACATTTAATGAGATCACACTGGTTCCTTTTGTGATTTCCACCGCAAGTGTAACATTTAATGGGCTTTTGAATAGGTGTTGACCCGGTTTGATTACTTTCATGTGCACTACGAGAGGTGGTATTATTATTTGAAGACGTGACGTTCGTGGACGGCTGGCTGAAATTATTTGTTTGATCCACTGTTTTATGTTGGTTTTCGCGTGTACTACCCGAACTGGTTTGTTTCGTGTTTTTGCCTTTATAGGTACGACCATGAAGGTAACTAGCCAAATCGTGACAAGATTTAAAATTACTAGCCTCAATAGAAGCTCCTATATTGCTGTCGCCTATGCTCCCGACAATTATAGATATAATATCTTGCTCAGTAAAGTTTAAAGATAATCGGTCAATTTTACATTTTATATCGAAATAAAATTCGTACAATGATTGGTTTTCTACTGGTTTTTTAGTAATAATTTCTTTTAATAACTCAAACATATTACGGCGTGTTTGAAAACTATTAGCCAAACGCCGATTCCAATCACTCCATTTCCATGTAGGCCACTGACTGTCAGTACGTAACAACGAGTCATACCAGACTTTGCCCGAGCCTTTCAACTTATTAAGAGCTTGATAACGTATCGTTTCGTCGGTCCAGTCAAACGTTGCCGCATAGGATTGTATAATATTAAGCCATGCATTTATGTCATCATTTAAGGGGTCAAACTCCGGTATTATATTGTGTAGGGTACTCACAGCTTTGGTATCTTTATGACGTGATACCTTTGACTTCCTTCTGGGTGGAGGTGATGGCGTTCTGGCACTTGTGCTCGTCGTGCTACTGCTACTTGATGACGATTGTGCTCGTTTACGATAGCGCCTGCGTTTGCCCATGGCGCGTGCGTTCCACTTCTGATTTTATCAAATTAAGCTACTAGGACACTATTTTTATTTCACTATTTTTAACTGTGGGTACTTTTAAAGTCTAGCACCTTTAATAAATTCGAGCAAACAAATCAAACTATTAAATTCAAACACACACTTTATTAAACTAACTTTTATATTAACACTAACTTCTGGCAAAATCAGTAAACTAATCAGTTAACACTATAAATCAATAATAATTTAAAAATATCTTCTACACAATAAATGGAGTTAGAGAGGATGTTTTCGTCGAGCGGTCCAACAGCGAAAGAGGCCGAGCGCGCCAAGCAAGCCGCCAGCCGATGTTTCTTCCCCACCACCGGCAGCGGTGGTTCGATGCCAACCTCACGGCTAGCAAGGCGCCGCCCGTAATTTCGTCCGCCACCAACAGATGGCGCGCGCTCCACGAAGTTGCCAACATGATCTCGTTCAAACCAATTTTCGCTGGGAGTTTGCTAGTACCTAATGTACAGACGCCAGCACATCAAGCTACCACAATCTGTCAAATTTCTTTAATAGATTTTGAACCTTAATACAATAATGGAAGGTTAATTTTTGATTTGAAAAATTTGACAGATTCGGGTATGTTAACCTGCTGGCGTCTGTACATCATACATTTTTTTTAGTTTTATCATTCTCTTATTTTAGAAGTTACAGGCGGGGGGGGGGGGACACATTTTACCACTTTAGAAGAGTCTCTCGCGCAAACTTTCAGTTTAGAAAAAATGATATTAGTAACCTCAACATCATTTATAACATAAAAATGATGTTGAGGGAAGAAACCCATATGTGTGGCGTAAGTATCTATATACCCCACACGTATGGGTTTGGTGAAAAAAATATTTTTGAGTTTCAATTCTAAGTATGGGGAACCCCCAAAATTTGTTTTTAATTTTTGTGTGAAAATCCTAATGCGGTTCACATAATACATCTATTTACCAAGTTTCAACAGGATAGCTCTTATACTTTCGAAAAAAAGTGGCTGTGAAATACGGACGGACAGCCAGACATGATGAATCTATAATGGTTCTGTTTTTTGCCATTTGGATATGGAACCCTAAAAACCATACAAGTTTACTCTAAATTTTTAAAGTAATTTGACAAATGTGTCATTTTTTTTTAATTGTTCACTGTTATTTGACGCAGTATAAAGTTTTAGTAAATTAGTGCAATCTTCTAAAACATAAACATTTACATGAAAAGCTTTTGGGAAAGATAAATCGATTCTCACTTGGTTAGTTTATAATTACATTAAATCACAGATTCTTTCAATTCCTTGTGTTTACTGAAATTCCAGTTCTATAATTTCAAAATTTAGAAGATATTTTTGATTGAGTAACACTAAATTTAATAATGTTGATAAAAAACTGACTTACCAAAAATCTTAGGCGGCCAACAGGTGGTTTAGCATAGGGGATTTTTCCAAATTTGTAATAAGTTCCTTCATCAGTTTTGTCAATCAATCCACAAATAGGACCGTCTTTTGTTTCCACAATGCATTTTGATTCTTCAGGTATAGAATCCATTTTAACAAACTGCATATAAAGGGGAGGAAATAATTGTTTAATTTTTTAAATTTAGTAGGTTTTGCTATTAAAAGAAATAACCATATTCCAAATAATTAAAATAATATAGGTACCTAAGTACATTTTAAAACAACAGCCATTCAAATTAAACACATATTATTAAGTAATCACAGATTAGTGATAAAATATTGTACCTAATGACCCTGACTCACTTGAGATAGGCCATGATCTTGTAGTTGTTTTATGTGTAATAAAATGTTGTTGTGAGACGGAAAATAATCTTTAATAACATCCATTCCTTTGTCCAAGAAAATTATGAAAATAAGTAATCGGATCAATGACAGTAATTGAAATAATTAAGAATGCGTGCACGTTACCTTAGAAAAACCTCACTTTATTAAACTGTAAAAAATAAAGTTCAAAGAAATAGTTTCCGATCCCAAATTTCGTCACCCTGAAATAAGTTCGATGAAGACAACTTACTTCTATGCAAAAACTTAAAGAAGTGAGAACTAGTTGAACTATCTCAGTAAAAGCGTCTGTGGAATGAAACAAAATATAATAAGTTACTTTTAGTTCTAGTTATTGCGCACGTTGTCTACCGAATAATTTAGAAGTATTTGATAGGTACATTTTGATAAGTGTTATCAAATCAACAGTGTTGCACAATGTTGCCGCATCTCAAATGACAGAATCCACGTAAATATGAATATTATTAACAAATCTATAACTTACAGTAAAAAAAAAAAACACTACACAAACGTACTAAACTCTCGATACTTTGCTTCTAGAGATATGAAATTAATATGAACGAATGCCGTAGGTATGTAGTACTGACGCCAATACATTATTTTCTTCTTTAACAAAGTGCAAGAAGGTTCATATTCGATTGGGAAATATTGGGGTAGGTTGATGATGTGCTGGTGTTTATACATATTACATACAACAGAATTCATGGCCTTGTTCGTCAACGGTGGATTTTCTATTGTTTATTCTACTTTATGATTCTTTTGATCTCACTCGTAAACCATGCGATTACATTTTATCATAAACCTCATTTCTCGTCATACCAATTTGTGGTGCTTTGTCTTCATTAAATAACCTTGCAGTGAAATAATTGTGAAATTAACAAAAACATTTTGCAGTACATACTTCGTGACGGAAATAAAATAGGGAAGTATTCAATCAATAAAAATACATTAATATCCACTCAAATGCCATACTTATTAATGTCCAACTTAAGTGATATTATTTTAATCCTACTCGTTTAAAATAATCCAGATTTAGCATTTTTTTCCAAAAAGCAAAATTTGGCAACACTCACCAATGACATGATGACAAACAACATGTGATACTAAAAAAGGGCGGGAAACTTAGAACCGGGCAGACGCGTCTTTTTGTTACTTACTTTTCAATTTTTCAAATACTGTAATTTTGGATCAATAGTTGTAGTTTTAGTGTTGTAGTGTAAATATTTATATTTAGTATTAGTGTTTTTAATCTTCTTTAGTGGTAAGTGTTTTTATTTATAATTATATATAGGTCAACATGAATGACCCGCCTGACCCGGGGGACACAGTTCCCCCGGCAGGCAGTTATGTTACTATTATGTCCAACGAATCGGGTATGGAAACAGATGGGTCATCTGCGTCCAAAAAAGCTCTAAAACGAAGCCGTGTACATATTTGCAAACACTGCAATAAACGCCGACGCACTCGCAAGGGCCACGGATCCGAAACTTCGGGTTGTGGTTGTCCAGACACGAGCGTGACTATCGAGCAAGAATTTAATGCCCGGAATGACCTTTCTACCTCATTGCCAGTTACTGTGACCCCGCCATCTCAGATTCCAGTTCCTTCTCAGACTCCAGTTCCATCTCAGATTCCAGTTCCCGCTCAAATTGGAAGAAACATGTACAGTAAAACGGACATTGCACCTTTTATAGTACATATACAAAAGAATATTACAGGTTCTAATGATGGAACCATACTGCACCCCATTACATTTGGCAAGTTTTTAAAACAAAATAATTTCCAAAATGTTATAAATGGCAGTGTCAAAAAAATTGGGAGGAATAAGATAAGCCTTTCTTTTTCCGATTTTGAAAACGCAAATTCTTTTATTCAGCATGATAGCCTTGAAAAACATAATTTTAAAGCATTTATTCCCACATTTAATGTCACTCGAATGGGCTTAGTACGCGGAGTTCCCGCGGAATGGTCTCCGGAGGAAGTCATCAGTAACATATCAGTTCCAATTGGTTGCGGACCCATTTTGAAAATCAGGCGCTTAAATTTTAAATCTATTGTAGAAGGCAGCACCACATGGAAACCATCTCAATCTATAGTGTTAACTTTTGATGGACAGATCCTACCAAAGAGAATTTTTATGTGTTATAATGCTCTTCCTGTAGAGCTTTATATATTCCCTACAGTACAGTGTTTTAACTGCTGCCGTTTTGGACATACAAAACTGCAGTGCAGGTCCAAACCCAGATGTTTCAGATGTGGCCAGGGACACACTGGGGATAGTTGCGAAACAGATCAAGACAATGCTTCGTGCTGTCTTTGTGATGGTTTTCATTTTGCTACTAATAAGTCTTGCCCTGAATTTTCAAGACAAAAACTTATTAAAACATACATGGCTCAAAATTCCGTCTCATATGCTGAAGCAGCAAAACTTCATCCTGCTGTTACTAGATCGTATGCTGACACACTTTTATCTTCTCCTAAAAACATTCCTTCCATTTCTTCCTCTAATAACAAAATACCTACTACTACAAGCTATAAAAAGACTGTATTTCTTAAACCACGCTCCCCGCCTAAAGTTGAACAAGGATACAATAAACAAGCTCATAATTCCATAATTCAAGATTTTAATTCTCACCAACCATCAAATGGCTGTGCCTTTATTAATCAAAATATTGAAGAAAAAAATACAGTTTTTTCCCTTAATGATTTTCTTTCAGCATTAAATAGTCTTCTGTCTCAGTTCAACATTTCACCGTCCAACGCTGCTTCTTCTTTTAATGTACCCCAATTTATTCATAATGGACAGCACATCCAAAATAATCCAGTGGAACTGTCGCAGTCTAGTAAACAAAAAAAGTGATGTTATATATTTATTAAACAAATATGAACCATTTGTCTTTGCTCTTGCAGAGACTTGGCTCAAATCCTATCACATTTTTAAAATTAATGGTTATTTAACCATTAGAGAAGATAGATCTGATGGGTATGGTGGTGTAGCCATACTTATCAAGAATTCTATCCCTTTTTCATTAGTTACACTACCTCCTCACAGTGAGGAAATATCTATTGTAGCTATACAAGTATATAATACTTGCTTTGTATCTATATACATTCCTCACCCTTCTTCTTCTGTGCTTCAAGAGATGAACAATCTCTTTTCGTTTCTTCCAAAACCATTCCTTATACTGGGAGACTTTAATTGTCATCACCAATCATGGGGTTGTTCAATATCTAATTCTTATGGGGAAGAATTACTAGATATTATTGACATTCATAACTTATGTATCTTGAATTCAGGAGCACCCACTCGTCGTTCAGATCCTAATCAGAACCAAAGCGCAATTGATCTCTCTATCTGTTCACCAAATCTGGCTTCTTCATTAACTTGCCCTGGCCTCTACTTTTGGTAGTGATCATTTTCCAATAGTAATTTCTTATCCTCTCTCTAAACCAAATTCACCAAAAAGGAAATCAAATCTCATACATAAATTACCCAATAGAAATAGTAATGACTGGGAAAAATATAAGGATATTGTTGACAGAAAGGCTTGTTCATTGCCTGTTATTTCTGATGATAACCAAAATAGTTGTGCTGAAGCTCTGGCATGCATATTGATAGAAGCGGCGAATGAAGTTTTTCCTAGGAAAAATAAGAATGTTAGTTCAATTCCATCACCTCCTTGGTGGGATTCAGAATGTAGTGAAATAATTAAAAAACGTAAAAGGGCTGAATACAATTATAACCATGATATGTCAGATATAAACTTTGAAATTCTTACCAACTTAATTACAGAAACTCGCAAACTAATTAAGAAAAAGAAATTTGAATCTTGGCGTAACTTTTGTTTATCTATTTCACCGAATACACACCCCTCAATTGTCTGGCAACATATTCGTAGATTTAGATCCATTTACAACAACCATTCTCCTATCCCGGATTCTTTAGCCAGCGACTTTTTAGACAGGTTAGCTCCGCCTTGGGTTCCTGAAAATAACCTGTCTCTCACACTCAATAACCAAAATAGTAATTCGACGCTAGATTCTTTGTTCACTCTGACTGAATTAAAGGCTGTTATTAACAAAACTAATGATTCAGCCCCTGGCATTGATGGCATAACTTATTCTTTTTTTTCTCATTTAAATGATAATGTTCTCAGTTATTATTTACAACTCATTAATTCTGTAATGAAAACAGGAAACGTCCCTAGTGAATGGAAACGTCAAATAGTGTTGCCATTCCTTAAGCCAAATAAAACGCCTTCTGATGTTTCATCATATCGTCCTATAGTTTTGTCGTCAATTCTCATAAAATTAGCGGAACATCTAATTAAAAATCGACTAGAATGGTTTGTGGAAAGTAAGGGCCTTCTGTCCGAATCACAATATGGCTTTCGGAAAGGAAAAAGTACCACTGACTGTTTAAGCATATTAACATCTGATATTAGAATATCATTTTCTAATAATCAAGCTACCGTTGCGGTTTTTCTCGACATAAATGCAGCGTATGATAATGTGATTTTGTCAGTCTTACGACATAAATTAAAGACCTTGCAGGTTCCAGAAATCTTGCTGAATTTCATTATTAATATTCTGGCTGAACGGTCCGTCAACATGTCAATAGGGAACTGCGAGGTTTCTCAAATTGTATGGAGAGGTCTCCCACAAGGTTCTGTACTCAGTCCGATTTTATATAACATATACACATTTGATTTAGATTCATCATTATCTAAACATGTTAGTGTTGTTCAATATGCCGATGATTTGTTGTTATACACTTCAAACCAATCTATTGAACAAGCTAGTTTTGCCATAAATTCTGCACTATCCGATTTGTATTCTTGGTTACATCTTAATGGTTTGGAGCTATCAACATCTAAAAGCGCAGCTATGCTATTCACCCGAAAACGAAACATTCCCCACATAAATATTCTCTTTAATAATACACCCATTCCAGTCACAGACAATTTCAGATATTTAGGTGTAATTTTAGATTCAAAACTAAGTAGTGTTCCCCATTGCGAGTTTATCGCTAATAAATGCGAAAAGCATCTAAACATGCTGAGATGCCTTTCTGGAGTGTGGTGGGGTGCACATCCTTTCTCACTCAAACTAATTTATAATGCAATAATTAGAAGCTCATTAGATTATGCATCCTGTGTTCTTGAACCAGGTAGCGTTTTGGCTTTTAAAAAATGGGACCGCATCCAGTATAAAGCATTAAGAGTCATTTCAGGTGCGATGAAATCTAGTCCCACAAATGCTTTACAAGTGGAATGTGGAGAAGGCCCTTTACAAATTAGAAGACAATATCTTTCTGATAAATATTTGTTCCGGATTATACAGTTTTCTGCTCACCCTCTCATTCCTAAACTGCACCTTTTAGTAACGCTGATGGAATCTTCAGATTACTGGTCACATAAACGTGCTCCTTGTTTAGTTATTAGCTACAAAAAATACCTTTCTTTATCTTCTCCAATTCATCGATCTAACAAACTCCCCATATTTAGCTGTAGTTATGATAGTTTATTGTTCAGGCCTAATATTGAATTCAACTGCGTAAGTAAATCCGACCCCGACGTTTGTTTAAATTTTAATCATTTTCTTACTGATCATTCAGACTACCATAACATTTTCACTGACGCTTCAAAGCTTTCTCCAACGAGTTGTGTTGGGGTAAGCACTTTTCATCCCCAGTTTAACATCGTGCAAAAAGTAAAACTCCCTCCGGAGACTTCCGTTTTTACGGGAGAATGTTTTGGAATTTTAAAGGCTATGGAATACATCCAAGTTTTTAAACTTAAAAAGGCTATCATTTTTACAGATTCCAAAAGTGCTCTTCTAGCTATCGATAAATGCCTGTTGGGAGATAAGTCCCATTATCCCATAATTTTTTCAATAAAGGAATTTGCGTACAGAATGTTTTCCAAGGGAATTGACTTACTTTTTGTGTGGGTTCCAGCCCACACTGGCATTGAGGGTAATGAAATGGCGAACGTTCTCGCGGCAGATGCTGTGCAGTGTGGGGACATAGTTCCAAATAAAATTTTTTGTGAGGATATTTCAGAACTACCCAAAACTTTTCTACGGGACACCTGGAAGGTGGCTTGGGACACGAGCAGTGCACAGAAGGGTCATTATTTTCACTTAATTCAACCCGATGTTTCAGATAAACCGTGGTTTGGCAGGGCTAAGTTTGGCAAGATGGAGACTTCCACCCTCATTCGTATGAGGCTTGGTCATGTTTGCTCTCCGGCTCATCTTGCCAGACTTAAAATTATAAACGATCCTAGTTGCTCTTGTGGTATGGACGTGGGTGACTTAAACCACATTTTTTTCTCCTGTCCTCTATATGACCGTTCTTCCTTTCTTAGTGACCTTATATCTCTCCAAATTCCTTTTCCTACCTCAATATTTTCTTTACTTTGTACAAATAGTTTACCTGTATATAAATGTATAGTATCATTCATTATCTTCAATGACATTAAATTGTAATTTTTTTTTTTTTGTTTTGTAAATACGTTTGTCTATTTTAGTTATATTGATATTAGATCTTTGTACCTTTTGTATCCCTACTGATCCTTTATCACAGTCCTATATCCTAAATTCCGTGGTTTCTGTTTTTTATCTTATTATAATATCGTTTCCCTATCTTTAATGATCAACATTAAAAAACTTGATATTGGTTTAATGCACAAACCGTGCGAGCCAAAGCGGGGAAAAAAAAAAAAAAAAAAAAAAAAAACATGTGATACTGACAGCGTTGACAAACATCAGCTGTCAAATTGTCACAGATCTTTTTAGACTCGATTCTTCTGATTCGATATTTTCCAAATATCGATTCAATAAAATCGATTTAATATTTTATATTGAATCTTACGGTAGGATTTCGATCTTGGAAGCATTAGTGCGCAGTAGTGAGTATAAGGCCGAGACTCCACCAAAGCTGTGTCGAGCTGTGTGGAGTCGAGACGTGTTTTGAACACAACCAATAGAATTGCGTTTTTGACATAGTTCCACTCCGCAGTTCCGCACAGCTTCAGTGGAGATCGTTGTGCTGGTTGTGTTATATTTGTATGGCGAGACGTGAGATGAGAGCTGTGAGACGTGTGCTGCGAGCGGCGCGGCGTGCTGTGAGATGTGTGCTGCGAGTAGGGACACGATATCGAATCCGATACTTTACTCATATCGCTTTTGATTCGATACTTCCTTTCGATTTGAACAAATTTCCATTGATAATATTTTGTTAATATTTCATAACAAACGGCGAATTTGAAAAGCACTCAACGCCTCGCACCCGAGCTGAAAAACATCTCTTCTCGCACAGCACACACCACACCGCACACCGCACAGCACGCCGCTCGCAGCAGACGTCTCACAGCACCGTCTCACCGCACACAGCTTTGGTGGAGTCACCCGAGCTGAAAAACAGCTCCGCGCACAGCACACAGCACACGTCTCAGCTTTGGTGGAGTCTCGGCCTAACCGATAGCATGTGACAGTTGTTTTAAAATAATCTCTGGAAAGAGAGAAAGCGATCTGGCGAGGGCGGGAGGATGGGGAACCGATCAATTTACCGAATTTTGTTTGCTCGAATTTCATTATACCGAAAACTATTGACCAACATATCTTTTGCTATATGCATTATTTGACATATTTTCAGATCATCGAAGTATCATTAGCCATAAGTATTATTTTACCGAAGTATGTTCCGCCGATTAACAATATTTTACCGAAAAATTAAATAACTGTCATAAAAATTAATATTATTATTGTGCTACAAAACTTTGTGGCGGAAACGAAATGCTGCAAAGCCGACTTTACGTAGTCTTGTCTGATCTACCCCTAGAGTGTAATTTAAAATCGCGTAGGCGCGGAGGGGTGGGGTGGCCCGCGAGCTGAGGAGCAGGTGGTTAGAACGGCCGCCGCCGCGGCTGAGGCTAGTAAGCCGAAGCTGCGGTGGTGAGCGTTCAAATCATCTGCGACGATAAGCTCGCGGGCCACCCCACCCGTCCGCGCCGGAGCCATGCCAGAAACAATGCTTGTTGCATGCTTGCTTGAATACTGCGTGTTTGCTGCATGCTGCGTGCTTGCTGCATGTTGCATGCTGCATGCTTGCTTGCACGCTGTAAGCTTGCTTGCATGCTGCATGTTTGCTTGCATGCAGCATGCTTGCTTGCATGCTGCGTGCGTGCTTGCTTGAATGCTGCGTGCTTGCTTGCATGCTGCATGCTTGCTTGCTGCGTGCGTGCTTGCTTGCATGCTGCGTGCTTGCTTGCATGCTGCATGCTTGCTTGCATGCTGCATGAATGCTAGCATGTTTTTGTGGTGCTTGTTTGCATGTTGCATGTCTGTTTGTATGCTGTATGCAAGTTTATCACAATACAAACCTTTTTAAAAACACAAGAACAAGGCACAAAAGAGTATCAAGAATAACACAAAGTCCGCAAAAAGTTTCGAACACACGTGCTAGCCAGAACACCCCTAATAGTCCAACTATGTAATTAATAGCAAATTTCATCAATGATAATACAATACCCGTCAGAGTTATATTATCGTATATGACATGTATTGTCTACCTACATTTCAATGGCGTCTGCCAAAAATGTGGCAGCAATAATTAGTGTGCACCACAAACTAGGCGTTTGGTGAAATAATGAATGTTTGGAAACATAACACTTCGAACAACCGTCATTTCGAGTAAGTGTAACATCGGTAAAAAATTTCGCCCAAGTGAAATGTTGGAGTTACGAAAAAAAACGAATAGATAATAAGTTAACTGAAACAGTGGCAAACGTGACTTCGATAAAGTAAAAAAAAAACAAACGATAATAGTTGAAAAGTTTTAGGTCAAATGAAATTCGGTCAAACGTTTTTCGATCTTATGATAGGTAACCGGGAGGATGAGATGAGCTCTGGATATCTTCGTGCGCGAGTCAGACTCGCACTTGACCGGTTTTTTGGAAAGACGGCGACGGCGCGACGGTGACATAGAGGGACTTATTTTCTATTTATTTTATTACAAACTTTTATTTTGTGTTACTGAAATTAAAATATTGAATTGTACAGACGCCAGCAGGTCAACCTACCCGAATCTGTCATATTTTACCAATCGAACATTAACCTTCCGTTATTGTGATAAAGTTGAAAATCTATTAAAGAAATGTCAGATTGAGGTAGGTTGATGTGGTGGCGTCTGTACAAAAAAAAAATACATACAGAGTGAATTTTTCAACTGGGCTTGGATGGCTATCTTCGAAACTATGAGGAATATCGAAAAACGTTGAAAGGAGTCTCGAGACCGATTTTGACGATAACTAAAACTGCATCATTCGATTTTAGAAAAATTAATTATCCTGGCCAGGAATCGAATCGGTGATTTTGGAAAAAAAATCACATCCTGTATTATTACACCATTCGATAGAAACATAAGTTAACCATGTGCTGCGCTGGTTTTCTGGTAGCGCCCAAAACTGATGTCACGGCACAGTCACGGTCAGATACGTTTTTATACACCTATTGTATATAGAGAACAGATATCAGATAACTTATTTTAAGTAAAAAAAAATGTAGATGTACTCGTAGGTACAAAAGGGAGAAATCCGCATCCATAAGAGATACGGTAAAACTTTCTTAGGAACCTTTAGCTATTTTTTGATGTTAATAATTTTTGTGTTTTGTTTTTTTTTTGGTCAAGTGTGAGTTGTCCACAAAAATGAGTGAAACTGACCAATTTTTTTTTAATGCCGTTCGACTCACTTTCATGTAAGGATCGTTTCATTGTATCGGAAGAAAAAAATCGGGACGGCGGAAGTTTGTCAAAGAACAATGCCCAAAACGTCCCCACCCTTGTAGCACCTTAAAACCTATATTAATCGAAGGGCCATACCCATCTTATCATGTTATTGTACTACTATGAGCATCCGAAAAAAGTTATATCGACATGGCTCAGGCGCAAAATGTCGCTTTATCGACATGAAGGAACCGGAATCAGTCACAATATTGTTACCGTACACGATGGTTTTCTTCTTTAATTATTACTGTGGGATGATTTTGTTCGTTCGTGGCTAATTGAGGCGCTCATGGCTAAATAATTACAGCCGCACAGGCCGATCATTCGGGTTAAGCCGCGCTTGCCGAGGTTGGTCTGTGGATGGGTGACCATCTGTCATAGCGAGTTTCCTCCGACCGAGACCTGCACCGTTTGCTCCACCGTGTCCTCCGGCCATCCTCGCAGTGATGATACCCAGGCGTTTGTTCCTTCCCTATCAGATGACTGGCCTGTTGGTCTAGTGGTTAGTGACCCTGACTGCTATGCCGGAGGTCGTGGGTTCGATTCCCACCCAGGACAAATGTTTGTGTGATGAGCACGATCATTTGTTCTGTGTCTGGGTGTAATTTATCTATAATATGTATGTATTTAGAAATATATAAGTATGTTTATCAGTTGTCTAGTACCCATAACACAAGCTCTGCTTAGCTTGGGACTAGATGGCGTTGTGTGATAGTTGTGGAATATTATTATTATTGTCATTTATTCATTCATTCACCTTACTATATACATTTTTAAATATTTTTACAAAAACAAGAATTAAAAAAAACATTTAAAAATATAAATAATAGTGGCCCACCGGTATCGGGAACAGGGTCCAAGTTACCGGCGGTCAGGGCTCCAAAGAAAGGAACCTCCTAACAATGCGCGCTGTGTCCAGAAGAACTGCTCTCTGAATCAGGCCCTTGATCCAGCTGCCTAACGAGAGCCTCCTGAGATGTTGGTCGAGGCTCTTGGCAATTAAGCCATGGGCCGACACGACTATCGGCACAATGATCGCTGAATCCACATCCCACATATCGACAACCTCGCGAGCCAAATCAATATACTTAATTTGCTTATCTTTTTCAGCTTTCACGAGGTTCTCGTCATGCGGGACGGTTATGTCAACAATCATTGTGCGCCGCTCTGATCGATCCACCACCACTATATCAGGTCTATTGGCTACAACAGTCCTGTCAGTGATGATGGATTGATCCCAGTACAGTGTGATATTGCCACTTTCAAGAACTGGGTCGGGCTCATACCTGTAGTACGGCACTTCCGATTCCACAAGGCTGTATTTCAGAGCAAGTTGCTGATGGATTATCCTGGCTACAAGGTTATGTCTATGCAAGTATTCTCCGTTAGCCAGACGAGAACACCCGGAAATAATGTGACGGATTGATTCGCCAGGACGGTGGCATGCCCGACATATGTCAACCGTGCCATCCTTCACAATAAATCTCCGGTAGTTATTCGTCATCATAACTTCATCCATAATTGCACAGACAAAACCCTCGGTTTCACCAAAGAGGTCCCCGGATCGTAGCCAGGCCACGGACGCTGACAAATCTACATCAGGTCCATGTAGAGCCCGGAAAAAGCGTCCGTGAAGCTCCTTGCTCTGCCATACCTCCATGCGGTCATTAGTGTCAAGTACCGCAGGTTTGTGCCAGTTCTCTTTAGCCAAGGAGAGCGGGGTGAGGACCTTGTCCACCGCCACTACATCTCGATGCATTCCCACGTCGGCTTTTAGGAAATATTCCCTGAGATTGCATATCTCACGGTTGTGGAGAGTCTTAGCGTTTAGAAAACCTCGACCTCCACATTTTCGCGGGATATACAATCTCATAACCGAAGACCGTGGGTGATGCATTCGATATGCAGTCAGCAATGTACGGACCCTCCTATCCAGGGCATCAAGTTCTGTTTGAGTCCATTTGAGTATGCCAAAAGAGTACATCAATACTGGCATGACCCAGCCGTTGAAGGCGCGCACCTTATTACCACCTGATAAAAGGCTATTAAATACTTTTTTCAGGCGGCCAAAGAAACGCTCCTTCAACGATTGCTTCATGTCAGCAACATTGATACCCAACGCTTCGGACATACCCAAATACTTATAGGTTTCGGTTGCTGAGAGGGGTCTAAGCTTTATGGAATTCGTGAGTTGGGTGCTCACAGATTCCACAATCCCCCCTCGCTTTACATGCATGACCGCACATTTGTCCACACCAAATTCCATCCTGATGGCGCTACTGAAGGTTTCAGTTACCTTCAATAGCTTCATCAGTTGCAAATTGTTGGGGGCAAAGAGTTTGAGGTCATCCATGTAAAGGAGATGAGATATTTATTTATATATTTATATTTATTATATTTATTTTTTTATATTTATTTTATTTATTTTTTATTATTATTATTATTATTATACAGGAACCTCCCGAAACCTCCGTGTCCGGTGAGGACCTGCGTCAAGCAGAGGTGAAGGTCCATACAATTTTGAACCTTGTTCTTTAGCAAAATATTTTTTCATACAAATTATATGAACGAAAAAAATACCATTTTTTTTTATTATGCTGTTGACTACTTTCATGTAACGATAAGTATGGGCAGAAAAATATCTGGACAATAGAAGTTGATCAAAAGTCGAGTAATGTTTCTTCTAACAGCATAAAGTCGTATTAATAGTACCTAGTCAGTATTTCAATAGATTTGACCCACTTCTGGAGCCCAGACATTTTCCTTCCCATACAATGAAATGGTCCTTACATGACACTAAGTCAAATGACATCATAAAAAATGGTATTTTTGACCAACTTCCACCGTCCCAATTTTTTTCTTTCGATACAATGAAATGATCCTTTCATGAAACTGAGACAAACGGCATAAAAAAAAAATTGATCAATTTCACTCATTTTTGTGGACAACTCACACTTGACCAAAAACATAAAAACGCCAAAATTGTCAACATCAAAAAAGAGCTAAAGGTCCTCAGAAAGTTTTCCCGTATCTCTTATGGATGCGGATTTCTTCCTCTTGAACAATTTAAAAGAAAAACCCTTTATGTATATCTAAGAGGACAATTCACAGTGCACCAACCATTTTTGTAACATACCAGTTCATTTGTAAAGTGAAACTGTTTTACTTTATTTACTGGAACACCTTTTGTGCAATAACGTTTTTTTCATTTTCAATAAAGTACCTACATAGGTCCATCTCTATACCAAAATTAAACATAATATCGCATCCGCGGTTGATGTGTGTAAATTGCAAAAAGTACTTTCGAGTTTCGAAAGATATATACGAGTATTCATGATAAGATATCATTGGTGATATTAGATTTTGTTTAAATAATAAACAAAAAGAAAAACAATCCTCTATTTTATTACCTACTTCAAAAAAAAGGAGGTTATTTTACAGTTTCGTCTGGTCCACTTCTCGATCATACATAACTTGCAACAGATTTTTGTTCATCACGACTGATTCACAATATTTCATCTTTTTGAGCAATTTATTTTTGAGTTCTTTTTCGTCTTGTGCCAACATAGCTTTGAAATCTGGAGAGCTTAACAGGTTAGCGAAGAACTTTCGATTGCTTGTAAATCGTGGTGCAAATCCCACAGTTGTTCTCGATGGATTGTTTACGAAGTTTTTAAGATTTTCCATGGAAAACCTAAATAAAAAGCAGAAGTTTAGTCGATACTTTGACCTTACCGTATTATAAAAACTAAAGTTTACATATCGACCACGATAAGGCTGAAGTTGTGATGGCGCCTTATATAATGGAACGTCTATCGTTAAGCACGCTTTTTAAACACTTACTTACACGCTCATAAATGAAAAGTAATTAATACATCATTATTGTAATATAATTACTGGTTCATATTGTGAAAATAACATTAGGATTTACGATTTTAAATAGGTATTATTAAAAAAGCACAAATAATAAACGTAAGTTTCTAGACGTAACAGTTGACAGATCCTATCCGCCCTATCGTGTTCGCATGTTTAATAAAGGAATACTTAGTTAGTTTCTTATTACAGAGTTTGAATTTTATTTACTAAGTTATTATTTCATTTTCACATAAGTATGAAAGATTTTGGATAGTTATAAAATGTAAGTATACTTATTAAGCATCTTATGGGCCTGTTATTACAGGATTCGATAGTTATATTAGTTTGAAATTAATAACTACAATATGTGGATTCGTTCTATACAGGGTGTAAGAGACATCGACGTACAAACGGATACCATGGGTCCAGGGCGTGAACCGATCAATTTACCGAATTTTGTTTGTTCGAATTTCATTATACCGAAAACTATTGACCGACATCTCTTTTGCTATATGCATTATTTGACATATTTTCAGATCATCGAAGTATCATTAGCCATAAGTATTATTTTACCGAAGTATGTTCCGCCGATTAACAAAATAACTTTTTACTATTGACCGAAGCCTCTTTTAAACTTTTTTCAATTGCCAAATGATTTATTTGCCATATTTTCACCATACCGAAACAACATCTTACCGAAAAATTAAATTACTCATGGGTCCAGGACATGATTCTGGACCCCCGCGTGTTGGAATTTTTCGTCGGATTTTTCCTAATTTTCAAAATTAAAAAAAAGCTATATTAGGGTATTCTGCAGCTGCTTTTCGCCAAAATGTGCTGAGTTTATCATTTTGAAAGTCAACTTTTAATGAGTTATTCTCCCGCAGTCCGAGAAACTCTACTTTCGCTGACACATCTTCGTCCTTGAAAATATCGACGCAAGTAGAAAATGGTCTTAAAATCAAGGAGTAGGACTCACGAGCACGACTGTCCATGTTCGGAAAATATTGCTGCAGTGAGTCTATCACGGCAGTTAAATGTTTAATACTATTTCGTGCCATCCCGTGTTACCCCTCCAGAATCTCCGTTTTACCCCTGCGGAGGTAATTACCCCCAGGTTAGGAACCACTGCTTTAGACTGTTCATAATTGTTATTCTTACCTAACGCAATGAGATTTTTAATAAAAAAGTAATTAATTCACTACTTTCACTAAAAGTAGCAATGTAAATAAAACTAGAAATGGTGTCTGCTTAGATGTTTATAATAAAAGGTCATCGTATACCTAAATGCTGTACCCAGTACCACAGTACCTGTAGTAATATAAAAAAAAAACAAACTTATAAAAATAAAAAAAGTGGAAAAAACCGACGAAAAATTCCAACACGGGGGCCAGAATCATGTCCTGGACGGTTACCTATCATAAGATCAAAAAACGTTTGACCGATTTTCATTTGACCTAAAACTTTTCAACTATTATGTTTTGGTTTTTTTACTTCATCGAAGTCACGTTTGCCACTGTTTCAGTTAACCTATTATCTATTCGTTTTTTTTCGTTACTCCAACATTTCATTTGGCCGAAAAACTTTTTACCGATGTTACACTTACTCGAAATGACGGTTGTTCGAAGTATTATGTTTCCAAACATTCAATTATACCACTGTTTTAATTGCCATATTTTCATTTCACCAAACGCTTAGAAATTTCTGCACACTAATTATTGCTGTTACATTTTTAGCAGGCGCCATTGAAATGTAGGTAGACAATACAAAATAATTGTGCAAATGTCATATACGATAATAATTATAACTCTGACGGGTATTGTATTGTCATTAATGAAATTTGCTGTTAACCCTTTAAATGTTGAACGGACCAATTGGTCCGCATAACAATTAAAGAACAATTACAAAATGGACGTCCACAGTAGATGATTTAATTACATATTTGGACTATTATGCTAGCTTGAATGCAGCATGCTAGCAAGCATGCAGCATGCAAGCAAGAATGTAGCATGCAAGCAAGCTTGCAGCATGCAAGCAAGCATGCAGAATGCAACATGCTACAAGTACGCAGCATGCAGCAAACACGCAGCATTCAAGCAAGCACAATGCTTTTTGCAGCATTGTTTCTGTCATGGCTCCGGCGCCTACGCGATTTTAAATTACACTCTAGGGTTAGGGCAGACAAGACTACGTAAAGTCGGCTTTGCAGCATTTCGTTTCCGCCACAAAGTTTTGTAGCATAATATATTGAATTTTTATGACAGTAATTTAATTTTTCGGTAAGATGTTGTTTCGGTATGGTGAAAATATGGCAAATAAATCATTTGGCAATTGAAAAAAGTTTAAAAGAGGCTTCGGTCAATAGTAAAAAGTTATTTTGTTAATCGGCGGAACATACTTCGGTAAAATAATACTTATGGCTAATGATACTTCGATGATCTGAAAATATGTCAAATAATGCATATAGCAAAAGAGATGTCGGTCAATAGTTTTCGGTATAATGAAATTCGAACAAACAAAATTCGGTAAATTGATCAGTTCCCGCCCTGGACCCATGGTATCCGTTTGTGCGTCGATGTCTTTTACACCCTGTATATTTAGCAAAACTAACTGATGTCCCGAGTGTCACATTATGTGTTCATGTTACTTACTTCATCGATGGCATTGATGAGTCCATACATTGTGTAAACATATTGTAGAAAGAAATGGTTGTGTCTAATACTAACTCCTTTGCCGCTCCACGCCTAAAACAATGAGCAAAAGTATTTTTTATCGTAGTAAAATCATCAAATGAGTTCTCCCACCCAGGGGGACGGGACGGGAGGGACTGTCAGACTTCTACTGACTAAAATCCACGGTGATCCTTGAATAGCCCGTTACGTTCCAGAGTCACGGTTACCTGGTGAGACAGTTCCGCGACCCCAGCAGGCTTTGGCCCTCTATGGGGGCCCCGTCAGATTGCTGTTAGCTCTGAGAGGCGCGTGGAACACGACGCGCCGGGCATGGTCCATGATCGGACGGCGAGTCACCCATTACTCGCCATCCGCTTGCCCTGCCCAACTTGTGAAACTGTGCCAACTTGTGTACTAAAATGACTCATGGAATAATTTATATTTAGATCAAAGCAATAATAAATTAGAAATTCTACGATTTTTCGGACCTAATTGGATTACATAGCGATAGAGTGATCATTGATGCTAGCAGCGACACTCCACAAAACCACCTTATTTGGATACATTTTAAGTATAACATTGCGTAGCACTATAAATATTAATTTAAAACCTAAGTTCAAAATACAAAAAATAAAACACTTTGTAGCAATGTTTTATTTTATACGTGAGATTGCCCATTTCAATTTAGGATTTAAAGTGAATTTATTTTTATTACGTTTTGTGTTTTATAGCTTAAAAGATTTCGAAGCTGGTAAGGCGTAATTTTATACTACTAGGTTAGAAAAATCTGAAGGTCTCGCCAATAGTTTGTGGCTCACTTCTTTTTTACAAGCTTTTATTTACTTTCACCTGTCCCGTTGTCTGTATAGCCCAGTCAACGAACAATTATAGAGGGAAAGTCTTGGAACACAATTTTTGACTACGCAACTTTGTTTGGACAAGTTAGGAGGTGAACATATCAAAAGTCCCCCTATAGCTCAAGGGCTAGGGGGGGGGCCCCTAGCCCTTGAGCTATGGGGGAGGGGGTTTGAAGGTACCATTTCTTGGCTTTTCGCTTTTATCTCGAAAACCATGCGTCCTAGCGGCATAACATGTGTGAACGAAAAAAAAGCCGAATTTTCCCATAAGTTTTATTCAGTGAGCATTTCGACATCTTGTATAGTTTTCGAGGTATCTGCTCTTGAATGTCTGTAAGTTGGGAAAAATCGTGGGGCACGGCAGTGCCCCCGCCAAAGTCATTTTTAGCTTTTCACATTTGGAAAGTTGTATTTGATATCGCCAAAGATCCAGAAAGCAGCAGCAGTCTTTTCAGACCCTTCCCTCACCACCTACGATGAACACAGCCAGATGCAACCTGCATGTTGAGCTGGTATGGGGCTCCAGCTAAAGAAGTCTCCCTCAACGCCTACAAGTAAAAGTAGTTCTTGAAGTCGGTGGCTACCATCAAGCTTGATATCTCTTTTCTTCCTCCCACCGAGGAAGCAGTAAAAATAGCGCAGAAACTCATTTTATTTAGTTTATATTAGGTAACGGATTCGAGTCTTTTCATAAGATTTGACCCACTTCTGTTGCCCAGATATTATCCTACAATAGTTAGGATATATCATACAATGAAATTATCCTAACATGACACTAAACCAAAAAGCATCATAAAAAAATAAGTAATGTTTTCGTTCATACAATTTTTATTGAAAAAATATTTTGCTAAAGGATGATGCAATTTTTGGGCCCACCCTCCAATAGCAACATGTAAGGCCGGAAACGCACAGGCCGGTGGCTTTCTTAGCGCCTAGAGCCTAGCGAGTCATGTACAATCGAAAATGTTCGTGAACGGCGCTTGACGAATAGCTAGGTGTCAAGCGCGCAATGCGGCCGTTCACGAACATTTTCGAACGTTCGTTATACTAAGGTGACTCGCTAGGCTCTAGGCGCTAAGCAAGCCACCGGCTTGTGCGTTTCCGGCCTAATACGTCGTTGGATAGGTATTTTTAAGCTGAACAAAAAATACTATGACACCAAGTCTGAAGTATTAGTCCGTTCTGAGATACTTATGTTTGATTTAATATGGCAGTTTAAGATATAACCAAATAATGTTTTTTTCGTAATATATTACATTTTGGTGCATAGGAGGAGGAGGAGAAGCTCGTTTCTAAATAATGACAGCCGCACAGGTCGATCTTCCATGTCAAGCCGCGCTTGCCGAGGTTGGTTTATGGATGGGTGACAATCTATCCGAGTTTTCTCCAGGCCTGAGAAAGCACTTAAAAGCCGTTAATTACAGCTGTCATTTGTAGGTCTAATGACAGTCGTTACCGACTATAGAAGCTCGCTTTGCCTTTAACCAGCTCCACTACGGATATGGTTAACGGCAGGTTGAAGAGCGATTTTAAGCTGTTAAAAATCGCGAAAAGACTACCGAACGGTCATCGAATACTGACCAAAAAACCGCCAGCGGTTAACGCCATTGCGTGCGGGTCAACTAAGTTCTATATAGATTACAGTTTTGCCGCGGCTTTTACCCGCGAGCATTTTGTAGCAAATCACGGTTTTAAAATCAGTCGCGGGAAAAAACCGCAGGTGCGGCCGCTTGTATTAGTTTTCTAGGGTCACAAATTAACGCGATTAAAAACCACAGTGGTTTAACCGTAGTGCGGCCTAGGCCTTACTCCAAATATATTCAACAATGCGTCAATGTCTTGTCGCATTCAGTCACTACACATAAGAGCTAGGTTTTTTTTACATGGTAAAATCATACAAGAGCTAGTAGGTACAACTACTAAGGTTTACTATTTCACACCAAATATGGTATTCAAAACTATTGTACCTGCAAGACCCGACGTTCTTCTGAAGGCACCTGTGCGCATCATTTGTGTCAATTCTTTGGTACCTAGGGTCAGATGCCATACCGTATGACATGTGATCTAGAGGCTAAAGCCTTCCAGCACTATAAGTGGCGTGTGGAGCGGAGGCACAATTCCGGGGCGGATCTCCGCTACCTCTGACAAGTCGAGACGCTGCGGGAAGGATCCGGCATAATCTCATGTGGTATGGAAGGTACGACTGTCGCAACCGAGGTTTGGCAACGCTGCAACCGCGGCGGTAAAACCCTTCTTTGAGGAGTGTCTGACGCAGGTCCACACCAGATGTTTCGGGAGGTTCCTGTGTCGAATTGTGCGGTAAGAAATGGGTATGCCCGGGTGTAACCATTGCGAAAATCGCCCGGAGGTGCACACGAGCGACCATATAGTGAAGGTATGCATAGCTAGGGCGGGGCACTGCTGCGGAGCCAGACGCAATCGTTTATTAAGAAGTAATCACCTCCCCCTGCTCCTCCTAAGCAGTGATGCTAGCGAAGGAGAAGGCGGAATATGTGAAGGATAGGACAGCCTCCATCTCACGACACAACCGCTGCGGGAGACGCCTACGGTATTGGACGTCGCAAGGCAATTTTTGAACCACAGTAGCCGAGGGCATGCGTACGGCGAGTAAAGGATTACTCGCCGTCATGGACCATGCTGGAGTCAACTGCGCGTCGTGCTGCACGCGAGCTTCAAAGAGTTGTCAGCAATCTGACGGGAATCAAACGCCTGCCGAGGTCGCGAGACTGTCTAAACAAGTAACTGTGACCCTAGAATGTAAAGAGCTATTGAAGGGACACCGTGGATTTCAGTCAGTGCGTGTCTGGCAGTTCCTTCTGCTCCACACTGGGAAGGAGGACTCATTTGTAAATGTAAAAAAGACCCCCTTAGACGGCCAAAGCCTGCCGGGGTTGCGAGACTAACGAGTAACCGTGGCCTCGGAACGTAAAGGGCTATTGAAGGACACCGTGTATTTTAGTTAGTCCATGTCTGACAGTCCCCCCCGCCCTGCCCTGGGAGGGAGGACTCATTCGATGATTTTGCCATCTAAAAAAAACCTTCTAGCTCTTATGTGTAAAAGCTTAAAATCGCTCTTCAACCTGCCATTAACCACCTCCGTAGTGGAGGTGGCTAACGGCAAAGCGAGCTTCTAAGTGGGTAACGACTGTCAAAGATCTACAAATGACAGCCGTAATCAACTGCTTTTAAGTGCTTTCTGAGGCACGAAGAAAACTTGGATAGATTGTCACCCATCCATAAACCGACCGCGGCAAGCGCCGCTTGACATGAAAGATCGACCTGTGCGGCTGTCATTAATTAGAACCGAGCTTCTCCTCCTCCTCCTCCTCTGCAATGTAATATGTTACGAAAAAAACATTATTTGGTTATATCTTAAACTGCTATAGGTGAATGCTCCAGGGTAGCCCGCGAAATTCAAAATTTCTTGGGTTTTTTGCAATTTGCAGGCCAGTGCTAGGTTGTATGTTGATTAAAATATTGATCGCGGCTGTAAGACGTATTTAGTAACAGAATTATAATCAACAAAATCATCAATACAACGCTAGAGCGTTGAACTTAGAAGTTCATAAAGCTTCAGGAATGACTTTTTATGTCATTTTTTTGTTCCTGAAGCTTTATGTACTTGGAGGGTTGTATTGGTGATTTTGATGGTAATAATTCTGTAACTACATACGTCTTACAGTCGCGATCAATATTTTAATCAACATACAACCTAGCACTGGCCTGCAAATTGCAAAAAACCCAAGAAATTTTGAATTTCGCGGGCTACCCTGGAGCATTCACCTTAAATCAAACATATCTCAGAACGGACTTATATTTCAGAGTGTTTTTTGTTCAGATTAAAAATACCTATCCAACAACGTATTACATGTTGCTATTGGAGGGTGGTACCAGATTTCATAGCAACCCTGGCATCATCTTTTGACCAACTTCCGCCTTCCCGATTATTTTATTCCAATATCATAAAATTTTGATATGTTCACCTCCTAACTTGTCCAAACAAAGTTACGTAGTCAAAAATTGTGTTCCAAGAATTTCCCTATATACTTTGTTTTGAGCATTCGTTGACTGGGCTAGTAGCTAATCAAGTCTTGCAAGTTAAATTTGATCCACTTCCCGGTTTCCAATTGAGCTGAAACTTTGAATGTAAGTATATCTCATGACAATGCAATATTATGATGACATGGAGCTGATTCCTAACGACTAACGAGTCATTTTCCTAGTCCCAGGTCCCACTTCAGTCGTGTCAGCTTTCCTCCAACATTGGGGATGGTCATCTTGGTGGGAATTATTGTCACAAATTCGATCGTTTTTATAAAATGCCGCGCTCCATCGTTCTTTTGCAAATCGTTAAGTTTTCATCTAGCCTATCCGTCCTCCGGGATCGCGGGTCTTATCTCATTACCGTGACCCCGGAACGTAAGGGGCTATTGAAGGACACCGTGAATTTTAGTCAGTACAAGTCTGACAGTCTGACTCATTTGATGATTTTGCCACGGAAAAAAAAAGCCAGTCATCTTAAAAGAAAAGTCGAATCTGAGTTGTGCAGAGTTCCGTCTTCGCAACGTGTGTGTATTGTGTTTAACCCAACGGCTGTATGGTTGTTGGTTTAACCAGTGTGTAATCTAGGTGATGACATATGGTACCTACTGAGAATGGTACCTATCTTTAACTGCAGAAGTGCAGATTTACAGAGACCAATCGTCACTCAATGAGTAATGGAATGAGCTAGAGTGTTTTTGCGTATTCAAATCTGATGAAGATATTTGTCGCAGAACCGGAGCAAATAAAGCTCTTAAGTGTCGTTCGTAGAACTGATGACCGATGAGGAAGAAAAGTTCTCGAGTGACGACCACGAAATGGAAGAGTAGGCAGAAGCAGACCTCCCACGGGTGTAACAATGATAGTCGCGGGCAATTGATGGGTACAAGTGGCGGACGGGAAACCATTCTAGCCTAAGATTAAGGCCTGGATAAATGTCGTTACTAAGCCAAAGCCAAGCCTAAGTCAGTGCTTGGGGACGTCAAATGTCAATAATTAAATGGAAATTTCTAACATTTGACGTAGCCAAGCACTGACTTAGGCTTGGCTTTGGCTTAGTAACGACTATTTATCCAGGCCTAAGTTTGACTAATATTGACTCAGAACTAAATCTGAAACTGTCAATCAAAATTGCCTAATCGTAAAATTGATACTGAAGTTACCAAAACATCAAACTTGTGAAGCAATGAGCAGTCACGAAGCATCTGCAGTTTATCAGAGGATCCGATAAAGTCGGGAAATCATTTCTCAAGTGACTTTCAATTTGGATCCCTCTGCCTTGGTGCGTCGCATCGAGAAATTGAACGATCGCTTCTAAACTTTCATTCCTTTCGAATTTGGTAAAGGGAATTTGCTAAGTTAGATAGTTTTTTACTTAAATAATAAAGTAGCTAGGTACATAATATAACTTGAAGTTTTTACAAAAAATTGCATATTTTTAATAAGTATTTCATTTACTTAAATAAATACTCGTATAGGTACGACTTGAAGGAATTACGATTGAAGGAAGAAGTTCCTATTTTAGGTAACAATTATATGAATAAATAAATAAATGTCGTATTTAAATAATTAGGTGTTCCAATTAAAACATCACACACTGATTAGAAAAAAAGACATCAAAATTAACTGATAGAATTGTTTTAATGGTAATTATTTTATTATGTTGACTGTTCTCCAAAGGGCGTTACGAAAGGGCGGAGCGTGGCACAAGTAAGGAAATTAACATTTTTCTTGCAGTGGCGACGGCGGCGCCGCAAACTGGCAAGGTGGTTATTTTGAAATGACGTTTGAAACAAATTTCCGTTGTCTCCGGAGGCGTTCGATTGGAACATTGGCCGGATAATAATAATTCCTTTCCCCACGGCCGCAATAGTAGCGGGAAAATAACACCTGCGTGAACCAACGCGTACTATTGAAAATGCATACAACGGTGGATTGGTTATTTGCCAAGAAAATGTTTCAAATTGAGTATTCAAATTCAAAGCACATATTTAATTAGGTACCTATGTATTGATTGTTAACATGTTTTCGAATCAAATCATATAACGGTAATTCTTTGGGTCCTGTGAATAAAAAAGATTAAAGGAGCCAATGTGACCATTCATAAGCACAAAATCTTCGAATTTATTCGCCATTGGTGTTTTGTTGATATTTTTTTCTGATTCACTCATAGACGGGTTCTGTCGGGGACATTGATAGGTGATATTAATTAGTGGAGCTTTGATCTGTCACACACGCGCGCCGCGTGCCTTCGATCTGCCAATCGCACGCGTTTGTCGGCCCGGCAATTAGTCGTCCCCATGTACTATCGAGCCGAACAAGTCGGGACATAGCCTTCGGGAGCTCTGCGTTACACGGGGTATAGGTAATGCTATTTAACTGCTGTTTTGTAGTTAATTATCAGTTCGTGTTGGTACGTCAGTGTGAGTAGCTCGGATACATCTATCTGTATCCTTTGTAAGTGCGGTCTCATGTTGGCAATTAGAGGCCTGTAGATTAGTTACGAGTATATACCTGCCATGTATGTATTGGCGGGGTAGGTTGTTGATTCTTAAGTGTGTCAAGCTAGTCGACTTCGTTAACTGTAAATAGTAGAAGTACACTTGCGAGCAGAAATATGGAATCACTAACTCCGATTCCGCGCGAAAAACTATATAAGAATAATAAAAACGACTATGATAAACTATTATTTAACCGATTTGTAAAAAAGGAGGTTACTTAATTCGACCGTAAATATGCTTTTTTATGTTTGTTCGCGCCGAACTTCGTCGTTTATGAACCGATTTTGATGATTTTTTGTTAGAAAGAAGACATTTCAGAGGTGGTCCCATGATAAAGTAATCAAGGTTTGATGAGGGAAGACCAGAGAAATCGAGAGGAACTTTCAAAAATCGTAGGGGGCGACTAGTGCGTTTGTAAGTTTTTACATTATGAATTTAAAGCACTACAATTTAATAAAGGTTTGGAGTTGATCTGATGATGGAGCCGAGAGACAATCGGGGAACTCCTCAACGATTCACATCACCTATCTTGTATTTGAGCTTGATTAGTTTGTATTGATAAGAACTTTACACCTAGATGGGTTGTAACTGTCATTAGGGGTCTGATGATGAAGTCGAAGGACAGTTCAGGGAACTCCTCAACGGTTTTCAGTAGCTACCTTTTGTTTGGACTTAATTCATTTATATTGATGAGAACTTTACACCAAGATGGGTTGTAACTGTCATTAGGGGTTTGATGATGAAGACGAAGAACTGTTCAGGGAACTTCTCAGTTTTTTTAATTCATTCAATCAAGCCATTATTTAAGGTGCTATCCCGGATCAATTCCAAGTAAGTGATTCTATACTTTTGCTGGCTACTTAGTAGATAGTTTTTCACAGGTTTATGAATATACGAAAAATACAATGTGGCCTAATAAATAATAATATCTGTACGTATACTCATAAAGCGTCTAGATTTTTTTTATATATATCTACTATGCTGTTTCATTCCTTTGCGAAAGCCTCTCCCATTCCTTCCTGTCCTGAAGTCATCTTTCCAATTAACGAGAAAGATTATTATTATGCCATTATTGATAACATTCCAAAAAAAGTTCTATTTTGCCGGCAAAAAAATTGAAGCAATTTCTGTCCTACCCAAGAACAGCCCATTCCGATTGGATTATTAGCTATCTGATAACGAATTCGTCAGGGGCTGAAACCCGGCAATGAATATTTCGCTCAATTTCCTATTAAATTTTGACAACGTTCAATTCGTGGGGTGGCAAGGTGCATGTTCGTGGAAATTAGGTTGTGAAACCCCATTGATAGATTTATAATATGTATTGAACATTTTTGCAGACCGAACACCATCTTTGGAATTCATTTCACTTTTTCTTTTTTTTAAATATTTAATATTAACTACACTTACTTACATTAAGCTTCATCACTGAGACATTGCGGTGGCTATAAGATTATTACATAATATCAAAACACGTGTATTTATTTAAAAGATCACAACTTGAAGAAGTAAATTGTTTTGTTGATTCAGACGCAAAACTAGAAACTGATTAAGTATGTGTTTAGTCCGAAATTATTTACATATTATTTTGGTGAAAAAAAAAATACTCGCTGAAACTGTCATACATTGCGATTCAGACTGCATTTTAACAAGAAACTTAATACTTATAAGCTAGCTGGATTTTTTTTGTACAATTAGGTACACAGTTTTAAACCAAATATCAAGCTGGAATTTCCCGCTTCGAATTTCCTTGGGCAATTTGTTTCTGCTTTTCGCCCCTCCACAATTAAATTTAAAGTGAACCACCGGAGACTTGGAGGAACGTTGTTTTGATTTAAGAGAATTAATTAATGTAACTTCCAAGTATACGCTCTCTGAATGGCGGGAGCTTAATGTGTAATAATCGTTATGCTTAGTCTTGATATAATTAAAACGAGTACTTTGCTAACTTCAAAACCCTTTCAAATATTTTTTGAGCCGCTTCATGTTAAAAATTATGGACTTGAGTCCATTTAGCTATATTTTAAAATGTCTGTTGAATAATTAAATTAAAAACTAAGGTTACTTATAAAGATACTTAACATTTAGTCACAAAAAATGCCACTACCATTAATAAATGTTGTTTTATTCCAACAGATGTACATTGAATGTCAAAGAAGCACGGTAAAATTGTGCATGTTTTAAGGCTATTTATAAATCAGAACTACGAAAACAGATTGTTATACGTGTTAAATTAAAAATATGCGGAGGCGGGAGGCGTAGGCAGATACTTTAGCTCGCTGTTTCAGACGAAAAATTTTAAAACTACATTTTTTATACTTACGTAGATAAGTAGTACTACTGGAAAAATAGAACACCTCAATATTTTAAAAGAAAAATAAGCATCGTATATTTCTGTATCCGATGATTAATTAGTCCGATTCCGTGCCTGATTTCACGAGACTAATGAGGTCAATTGGTGTGATGGCCTGACGGGCTCTTAGAGGGCCAAAGCTTGCCGGGGTCGCAGGACTGTTTCACCAGGTAACCGTGACCCTGGAACGTAAAGGGCTATTGAAAGATCACCGTGGATTTTAGTCAGTACAAGTTTGACAGTCTCTCCCTTCCCGTCCTGGGTGGGAGGACTCATTGGATGATTTTACCACGATACAAAAAGGGGATGGGATAGTCAAGAACAGGTTACGGTGACAATTCTGGGAAATATTTATAGGGCTACCAATTACGAATTCGTCCGACAGCTGTGCTCTAATGGAGTATTTCGTAGTCGCTCTAGCTTCAAATGAACGGGCAACGTCGCAGATGTGGCGTCGCTGACGACGACACTCATGTGTTTTACAAGCGGCGAGCGGGTTTATAGCGTCCTATACCCACATATAATATTATATGAACAGTTGTATACCTGCTAATGGCTGCTAATCAACTAACCATTATATTATGATGATGATGGATTTAGGCATTTTCTTCTTAGGATCATTAATATTAAAATTCTTTCTTTCCTTCAATAAATAAGAAAATTTTAAGGAGTTTAAAACGACAGTGATATAAATAAATCGAAAATAATTGATTTACACTTTTATTTGGGCAGAGTTTTCCCTTACAATTATTGTTATAAACTGAACAACCAAAATCATCGCGCCTGGCTTTTATATAACTCGCTGGCTGGCGGGGATGGCGCACGTGGTAGGGAAGTGACGTAGCGGCTTGGTGTGGCGGGCTTGACAGCCGGCTTGGCAGCCGGCTTGGCAGCCGGCTTGGCAGGGCGGGCTTGACAGCCGGCTTGGCTTGGTTTGGCATGGCTTGGCTTGGCATGGCATGGCTTGGCTTGGCTTGGCATGGCTTGCTAGCGACATCTGGCGTTACAAGTTCTAAAGAATTTGGGTTATCAAAAATATTGACGGATTGAGAAAAAACTATGCGAGTTTTAGCTTTATTAAAAAAATAATAATAGAAAAGGCCCCGCTTCCGCTTATAATACAGACCGTAGTAAAAATGTTCCGGTACTGTGGCCACCTAGTCGTCTCCTTTGAACGTTTTCTTGCATGTAATTTTAATTTTATTTTTGCTAAAATTTAATTTTGAATAAGCCTTCGTTATTTTGCTGCTATGCCGGAGGTCGTGGGTTCGATTCCCACCCAGGACAAATGTTTGTGTGATGAGCACGATCATTTGTTCTGTGTCTGGGTGTAATTTATCTATAATATGTATGTATTTAGAAATATATAAGTATGTTTATCAGTTGTCTAGTACCCATAACACAAGCTCTGCTTAGCTTGGGACTAGATGGCGTTGTGTGATAGTTGTGGAATATTATTATTATTATTATTATTTTAATGAAAGAGTAAGGAAATTAAGCGCATTAGTATCATTAATCGGATTATCTAGTCGATTCTGAGCCGTGATTACAGCTCAGACAATAATGAAAATAATAATAATGTGTTTCGCTTTAATGGGAGGAGGTCTCGTATTTCATTGAGGGTCGCGGGAGGTTGTGGACTGAACAAACATAATGTTCAATCTCAAAGCACTTGAGTGTGCAGATTCTGCCTGCAAGCAAATGAAACGCCCTGGCTGCACGTTTTGTGTGCACCCTATGATGCATAAACCAAACATAGGTAAGCGTTCATTATTTTCGGCTAGTACCTCATGAGAACCTGCAGTCACTTGGCAATTATGGTTCAGTAAAGTTGTTAAATTATTTACAACGAAATGAAATATGAGTGTGTGACTACTTAGATTTTCATTAGATACTATAAGTATAAAAATAGGATTCTATCTTATTTGTAGCTAAATATTTCATGTTCACAAAATAGATTTATTTGAAAATTTATTATTCAATATAGGTAGCGATTTCGTGAACTTTCGCATCTATTTTTATGTACATAATCTCAGAAAACCAAAGACTGCCTAACAAATATCTATGAATAATTCAACTCCGGAAAACTTCAAGGACCAACCAGACACTGTGGAAAATGGAAGTAAGTAAATATTGCTTAAACATAAATATTATGTAAACATGTACTTACGTCGTACAGGCATGGCCGCCAAACTGTCGCCAATAATAGCCGGGATGTTGAGGTTTGTTTGTGCAGATAACAGCACCGGATGAAGTCCAAATCTTGGGCCCCGGGCTCCCGTACCCTCGGGCCCCTGGACCCCGCCCCGCCCGCCACATTGTGCCGCACAACATCCAACTAATTATCTAATTCGGATATCATAAAACAAGTTGAGTGGAAGTCTACATAAGCCCTTCCTCAAAGAAACCTTATCTGATCTCAGTTCGTTAACTTTGTTCAAAGTATCTGTCAGTTTTATAGCGCATATTTCTAACAGATATATTTGAACGAAGTTGCGTACTTGGATTAAAAAAGAATTTATAGGTTGGCGAGACCTTTTCCCTGAAAATAGATAGGTAATTCTTATTTGTAATATATAGGATGGAAAGACATTGTGGGAATCTAGTCTCTTCATGCAAAAACAGATAGTAATGTTCCCAGGGGCTGCGGACAAACGATCAGCTTTCACACCATTAGGTTTTTTAGCTATGAGCTTATCACGATTTGCAAAAATAAGTTGCCTACTATAAAGCAAGCACCGTATTTTTCCCTCGAGGCTTTCCTCCGGTCCAGTATTGGGTAAAAGCTCTCAATCGAACCAACCAACTACATAATGCTGTAACGTCAGTTTAAGGGTTGTAAAAGTGGAATATAACTTGTTTAATTTAAGCATAAGTTTAGTAGTTTATTTTCTGTAGGTCTGTGATCCATCAAGTCGAAAAATAGGCAACATATTTTTCTGTGATTTGTTTATTTTACTTGCGGATTTACCACTAATGAGTAACTATCACATCTTTCATGCTAGAGGCAACAATAACTTCATCGAAATCGGTCATATACCTATAGGGTGACACTTGATTTTTATATAGAGGTATTTTGTTTATAAAAAGGAAAGTCAGAGTTCAAAAATAACCTGTAATAATTTTATGTTACTCGCCAGAGGACATGAGCAGAACGTCCGTCTAACTACGTACCTACTCGTACTATAGTCGCCAATCCGTTTGCTAAGCAATTTTCCCTAACGACCGCGGTTTCTTGAGCCGACATTCAAGTTAGGGACGTTTACAGGGACAATAAGTATTTGAATATGTCGTATTTACATTGCTGCTCAGTTTTATGTAGGCTGTGTAGATATAAATCGTCATATAATATAGGATAATGTATTGCCTGTCTATGGTAACAATACCGCGGTTCCTTCGATCCATACAATTCACCGGGAAGATGAACATCTGGTACTCTGTGTGTTTTGCTTTTATTCTCCCTGTGGATCAAATGTTTTGATAATATATTGAAATGAAATACAATATTTTGTTCATTGTTCTTGTATTCATGTTTTGTCGATTCTCGCCATCTTCTTCGAATGTAACTTTTTACGAAAGTTAACAAAATATATTATGGTGTTAGCTTTTAAGCGTGTCGAAACCTAAGAGCCTAACTCTTAGGTACTAAAAATGTTTATTTAAAAAAAACACATTTCTTTCTATAAATGCTGTTACAAAAAGTCCGCGGTATTTTAATAAATAAAGTGCAAATCCTCGATTTTAAGAGTACTGAATACAGATAAAATAATATTCAATAATATTCAATGATGCGTCTCTGAAAGATAGCTAAGTACTCGTATCTAGGTTACGTCTAACATTTTTATCGGATTTCAGTTCAATCTCGTAAAGGGAGGAGGCATCCGTTCTGAGACACAATATTTCACTTTTTATGGCATAGGTGGTATCCAGAGCGCCATAAAAATATAAAGAGAAAGAAAGTGTGGCAGCGTTTTTACGATGCCTTTAATAGTGTCTCTCGCTAGTTGGCAGCGTTTTAATGAAAAATAGGAAATATGTACCTACTGCTTCGGAACTCGACATCCCTAATGGAAGCTTTATTGTATAACGTATTTAATTTGCAGAACCGCATTCATTTGTTTGTGTAAAGTTTCACAAATGAATTAAGTTCCCCGAGGGGGAACAAATCATAAAACCGTAACTTTGCCGCTTCGATATTATGGTATTACGTACCTCAGCATCACATGGGGAATATTAAACCATTTATTTGCTACGCCTCGTACATTATCCAAGTTCAGTTGAACATTACACTACAAACCAGTTGGCGAACTTTTGGTAAGTGACGAGAGCGCAATCCGTCAGGCAATAAGTCACAAGTGTCAATACAACGATAGAATATAAAACATTAGTTCTCCGGCGCGGGCTCTCATATTTCAAGAAGGCGTGTACGTGCATTTTGAAACGAACGGAGTGTGATTGATTAAAGTGTCGACCTTCAGGATTTCTGTTTGCCACTGACCGATTCAGTACATAACTCTTGGCCCGACACAAAATTAATTCTGTACAGTTAGAACTTTCTTCACAATATGCTTTCGGATTTCAGACAGCTTTTCTTCATATGTTAAAGGCGATTTAAGGACCAAGGGTACTGACCATAATGTTATGCTGGCAGTTGCTTTTGCTGTAATTATTTCAAGACTGACTATTGTTGTAAAAATGCTACTTCTGTCAGTGCTTTCTATGTTCATTTATGAAAAGAATTTACTAATTCACAAATCTGAACCCAGCTGGATTGTTCGCTTTCACATTTCCCTCGAATTTCTACGTCCCTACCGTTTACCCACATTATTCTAAAAGGTAAACGTCTACTTTTTGCGTACATCAACAGTTTTTGTATACAAAAGAAAATTATCTGGCATTGATACAAAGCGAGGTGGCGGAGGCGAGGTTAATGAGAATGATAGTCGTTTCGTATCCCGGCTGTGGGCCGAGGTGGGGCAAGTAATAAAGTTTTACGCCACGACCCTTATTACAGTTCCCACGTTCAACCGGCTCTTCGCTGGACAGGCCGATTAACAATGCGTAAACGGATTTAGTTGCTACCAGATTACGGACACATTATTGTTCATTCTCCTTTGTAGAATACGTTAAACGATCCTTCATTTAATTATGTTGCTCTCTGTTAAAGTGTTATCGTCAGTAATTGTGCTCATTGTATTTACTTTTATGTATATATTCGTTTGAATGAAGGTAATCGTTGCTACGTTTTTTTCTGAAGACTACTTTGCTTTACGTTGTAAAAAATGCTTTTTATTTTGCTGTAAACTTGTCATTTAAGTTGCTCTTTCACGTTCGGAGATGTGCAAATTGAGGAGTCGTATTAGCACCCTGGGGGAATCTCTAGTGCTGCCAGGGCAGCTTAATGAGCGGAGTTTTAAAAATGTTTCTTACATTTTGTAGGTAGTAGGTACTTAGAGGTGTATCAGGCATGATCCAAAAAACATGACTGTCTTTCCACTTTTATTTACCTATTTACATTTTTATTTAAAGTCGTTGGTTTGTTTATAATTGTTTTATTATCTACTCGACATTTTTTTTCCACATTGGGCACCCGCTGAAATGGCAACTGAGCTAATGATACCTTACCTATTCCACATACGGCTCCTATCAACATTTTTCTCAGGTGCCAGGTGCCTAATGTCAGTGGCGGGCCTAGGGTTTCAAAATAAGGCAAGCCCAATAAAATTTAAACCGATTTCAAAAAAAGAAAGTTCAGTTTTCGACTGAGTATGTAGATACCTACGTATGTATCATCGCAATTTTCTCTTAAACTACTGGTTAGGTACAATAAATTAAAAGTGAATTCAAAGTTAGGGTAAGTACCTAGTTGCTTGTTTTGTAACAGGACTAACAGGTTACAGACAAAAAAAAAAAACAAAACAGAAAGTTACAAAACGAAAGTTAAAAAATAGCTAGATAGAATGTAATAAGGAATTTAAATAAATTATTTATATTCTAATTGGAATCGTCTATCTTTCTTAAGAAATGATTTAGGTAATTACATCAGAGTAAAATGTTGGTGATCGTTTTAATTCTACCAACAACTGTTTTTCAATAGCTAAAATCGTATCCCCGTCCCAGTTCTGTGGGTTGTCGCACAGATCAGAAAACAACTCAATAAGTTTACTTTTTTGTTCAAAAACCGTGTTTACGACTCGCGACATGTATGTCCAACGAATTTTTTGCTGCAATGAGTATCGTAAAAAGCAGCTCGTTTTGTACTATTACTAAAAAAATTACACAAAGCCTGAAGGGCTGAAATAAATAAACTAACCTCTTGAATTCTATTGCATGATTTATACACATATGAAATATTCTTTTATGCGATTTACTAGTCTGAGAAATACACAGATTAGGCGTCGGCGTCGGGAAGAAATAAACTGTTTTTTTTTTCTGAGCAAAGTTTAAAGATTTTACCTTATCTTCGCCAATCAAAACCACCATTGTTGCAGGTAAGTCACCAAAACAATTGTATCACTGAGAAAATCTAACAAAACACACAAAAAACTTTAACAACAAAGCTTTCCCCACTCAAGCAAATGAAACTGAAGTGAGCTACTTACGCAGAGTAACAGTGCAAGGTCACGCATACGCTTGCAACTTCATACGCATGCACGGCTTAAATCTTCCATACTGATCGATTTGTAGACGCACAAGGTTCTAACTCGTTATACGGCACAACGCTTTAGGCGCGAAAGGGACAGCGATAGTATTTGAAAGCCCGGTAAAAGCCGGTACGTGTAAGCGAGATAGCTATATATAGATGTTGCAAATACGAAACTGCGCGCGAACAATCGATGTAAAGTGTGTGGCGTGGATAGTTTGTGTTATTTTGATAACAATTAAGCGCGCGAACTTTTAAATAGTTCGGGTTTGATTATGATTCTCTGTCGAGCATTTTTAATAAGGCATGCCGGGCTTTTGGGCTTGTATGAAGGAACCGCCACTGCCTAATGTAGAACTGCCTCCTAATTGTTTTATTCATCAAATAGTAATTGGCAGGTACTAGAGTCTGACACACGAAACATGAGCCTGGAAAATAGCGGCAAATTAAAAAAATCTACATCTAAAATCTCTATATATCATCTAAAATACATTTTGATACTTGAATTTACATCATGGATTACTTAGTAATCCATGATGTAAATTCAAGTATCAAAATGTATTTTTCTTATACATATAATGTGATTTTTTGAATTTGCCGGCTATTTTCCAGGCTCATGTTTCGTGTGTCAGATTGTAGCAAGCGCAGCGTAGGACTACCACCAACGAGATGGACAGACGACCTTATAAAGGTCGCCGGAAGACGCTGGATGCAGCTCGGTCTTCCAACCGGTATATGTGGAGATCTAAAGGGGAGGCCTATGTTCAGCAGTGGACGTCCTATGGCTGAGATGATGATGATGAATTGGCAGGTATAAAAGTAATACCTATGCACTTGAATCTCTTGATAATAAGGTGAACTACCTCATTAGGTACTCTTATATGCTTACTGCATAATACTCTTATCTACTCTTAATTCCGATTCTACTGGTTACGATTAAATTCATAAAAATAAATAAATTCAAGTTTAAAAATGTGGGTAAAACTGCAAAGCTTTTCCGTGCTCTGAAACTACTCTTAACATAATATTATAAACAGTGAAAAATCTCTCGGTAAGGATTTAGGTAGGTACGTTAAACTTTCCTTATAGGGTCAGTTCAGACCGAGACGCGAAGCGACGCGACGATGCGCGCACTCTTTTAAGAGCCATTCAAAATACGACTTTATTTTCTACAACAAAAGATACACATTTCGTTGTGAGAATTTAGAATACGTTGAGATGCGCAGCGATGCGCCACGATGCGCCGCGCGACGCCTCGCGGCGCAGCGCGACGCATCTCAAAGCAGCGGTGCTGCGCTGCGCCTCTCAAGGCATCACGACGCAGCGCGGCGCCGCTTGATGCCGCTCGCGGCCGCTCCACGATGCGAGGTGAAGACCGGGAGCTAGAGGTGACTGAGTATGCATAATTGTGAGTAACGAATTTCGCCAATCGATTTAAGTTAAGAAAAGGTCAAAGAATAACAATGTAGAACTTGCTGGTCAATTTTTTGGTTCACCCTTTTTTTTCGCCCTCTTCTCTTAATCCTAAACGGAATGTATTGAGTACATGATTTAAAATCATTTTAACGATTATTTCCGTAATAATTTATAAAAACATCAGATCGGTACTTTCACAGTTTTTATGTCTTGTGACTGGGACTGTAGCACCATAACTATTTTTGTACTAGTTTTATTTTATGTCGTTTGACAATTCAAAAGTGCCTGTAATTGGCCTAGTTGAAATAAACGATTTGATTTGATTTGCGGGACAGATAAAGGCGCATAATAATTATTATGTATAAGAATTCGGTCATAGTTGCCGTCACTCGGATTTTGCATACTCAACTACCTCTAGCCCCTGGACTATGTAGCTGAGGCCGCCATTTGCAAATGGGACTGCGGGAGGACGCGGGGCGGGGCGGGAGCACGTGGAAAATCTAGACACGTTCCGCTGCACCGCGCGGCGTCTGGATGCGCCTCGCGACGTTGCGATGCGTCTCGCGGCGCAGCGAGCCGCATCGCGGCGCCGCGAGGCGTAGCGCGGCGCATCGTGAAATGACAGGCCTCTTCACGCATCGTTGCGTCGCTTCGCGTCTCGGTCTGAACTGACCCTTATGCGTCTCCTTATTTATGATATGTAATTTAAAAGAATCTACTATTGTATATTTACATAAGGAAATCTTCCTAGATAATCTCATTTGGCGACTGTCATCTTCACATTTTCATTTTTAATGTATTTGTCGCAGAACCAACACAGAAGCACAATAATTTAGAATAACGCCATCTATTGTCATTGCCGAGGAATCAAAACAGAAGCACAATTTGGAATCTCTATGGATTATTGTCAATTTAGAATAACGCCATCTATTATCGTTGACGTGGAATCAAAACAGAAACGCAATTTAGAATCATTATTGATTATTGTTAATTTAGAATAAAGCCATTTATCTCTCATTGGAGGAACTATGAAGTTAGATTTGACAGATAACGCTTAGAAACGTCAAGTTAGTAATAACTTGGGGATGGTTAGCGTGGAGTAATGGCAACAGCGAGCGAATAGTCGAGTTGAATATCGATTCAGAAGTTTAGGCTGCTTTTCCACCAGAGATGCGCTATGCTACGTTGCTGCGGATGCGTTTGATATCCACCAATCATATTCACTGGTTTACATAGCACAGCACTGGTGGAAACGGATTCAACTAAGATGTGTTTTTTATATGTAAGGATGCGTGCTACGGCTGCGTGCTGTGGCTGCGTGCTATGGCTGCGTGCTGTGGATGCGTGCTATGGGTCGTTTTCCCTAGTATCGATACATCGCATAGCTCGAGCTGCGCATCTTCATAGCACAGACAGTGATAGGACACGCAATATATGTATATTGACTATCTATAATTTTCGACCTTATTGACATTTTTAATTTGGTTTGTTTTTTCTCACATTCTCGTTCGCTAACATTGCTCCTTCATTAAAGTCAGGTGGTTGAATAAATGTCAATAAGGTCGAAAATCGCTTGAAGTTGTTTTTTTTAACTTGCTATCGTTAAGCAATTGAAAAAACAGGTTCAAGCGATTTTCGACCTTATTGACATTTAAAATTTGGTTTGTTTTTTCTCACATTCTCGTTCGCTAACATTGCTCCTTCATTAAAATCAGGTGTTTGCATAAATGTCAATAAGATCGAAAATCGCTTGAAGCTGTTTTTTTGACTTGCAATCGTTCAGCAATTAAAAAAACAGGTTCAAACGATTTTCGACCTTATTGATATTTAAAATTTGGTTTGTTTCTTCTCACATTCTCGTTCGCTAACATTGCTCCTTCATTAAATCCGGTGTTTGCATAAATGACAATAAGGTCGAAAATCGCTTGAACCTGTTTTTTTTATTGCTTAACGATAGCAAGTTAAAAAAACAGATTCAAGCCATTTTCGACCTTATTGACATTTAAAATTTGGTTTGTTTTTTCTCACATTCTTGCATTATTCTCATTAAGCATTAAGCAAGTGATTGCCTTAAAGCAACTTTGAACACCACGAGCACATCTTTGTAGCGCAGCTACGCATCTTCATAGCACAGCTACCTTGTGACAGCACATCTTCGTAGCGCAGCTACGCATCTTCATAGCACATCTTACCGCACAGCTACATAGCGTAGCATCAGTGGAAACGGTCACACAGTTTCGTAGCTCAGCTTTTACATCCTCGCAGCACAGCTACATAGCGCATCTCTGGTGGAAAAGCAGCCGAATCAGGTATTCGAAGTTGACAGGTACTGACTTTGACAGATATGTTGGCAAACCTGTGTGGGGTAGGCCACTTGGACGGACTGTTGAGTGAAGTGAACACTTTTGAATCGGTCCGTCAAGCTGTGTAGACATCTTGGTCACGCCACGTCGTCCACGATAAACTTCCCGCGTTCCTAAGTTTTTAATCGAGCCATATCTCGGACATCCTTGATTATTTTTTATTCAGTGTGTGTTAGCAAGTAATTAAAAGTGTTAACGAAGGTTTTGTGAGTGTTATTTTCGATATCGCGCCCCTTCTGATATCGATTCTTCGACATCAGAAGTGGGATGGACCATGACGACCCACGTGTTCGAAATAAAGACTATAGTGATGAAAAATGGATGTGTTTGTTGGGAAAACAGAACCGCAATTTTCTGACACTAATTCAAGCCGTGAAAACACCTACTAAAGCCATGTGACGACGCTTTCGTTTACCGGATTTCGATCCTGAGAAACAAGATATGGATGCACGTGCTTGGGTGACGACAGCAGAGATGTGCTTGATGGACCAAGACCAACGTGGCGCTCTGCTTATGGTCGCTATAAGCCGCGCCTTGAAGGGAGGTGCTTCTACCTGGCTATCTATCGTGTTGTTTCCTGGGATGAAATGGACCGAATTTAAGAAGTAAGCTGATGGACACGAAGGGAAGACCTACAGCACCTACAGCATCATCGAGCCAAGTGACGCAGCAGCCGGCATCGAAGACCTTGGTGTGCTTCAAATGTGGCAAGCCAGGTCACATAGCCGTGCGCTGTACGAGCAGTGGTGGCGGCTGTGGCAGCGGATCAGTCGACGGCACGGCGTGACGCGACGCGTCGATGTCTGAGTTGTGCAACCACCATCAGGCAGGATACAGGTGAATTGTTTCATTTTTACTTACGATTCTGGTGCTGAATGCTCGTTGGTTAAAAAAAGTTTTCCATCGAAATTTTGTGGTAATCGTGTTTGTAATATAATGTTATGACTGGTATAGGTCAGACACGAGTATTCAGTCCAGAACAGATTTTATGTTGTGCAGTGATTAACGGGTGATCATTCTCTTGAAATTTTGTTACAATTTTTGCCCGACAATTATTTGCAATGTGATGTCATGTTAGGTAGCGAGATTTTAAATCAGGGTTTTTCTGTAAACATCCGACATGTTTGCATGGCAACTGAGCTTTTTAGGTTAACGAAAGTCCTTTGTGTAAATTCAGTGAGGCATAATAGTGACAACGCATTTCAATTGGATTTAACTGTTATCGTGACGGCTATAACGGGTATGACAAGTCTAGGCTTTTGCAAACACTTAAGAATTTTCTAAGTTTTTCATTACCGTTTTGTCTACTGCGCGAGTGACTACAGGCCAGCTCAGTGCAGCGGCAACTGTATAGGATGTCAGTAGACGAACGTAGAGTTGTGTGCGACCGTGTGAAGGTTGATTCGAACGACTGTGGTACATAGCCTAGGGTAGATGTTAGTGGCCTAGGTACTTATTGGTAGCCTAGGGTAATTGTTAATGTCCTAGGGTAGTTGTTAGTGGCCTAGGGTTGTTAGTGACCTAGGGTAATTGTTAGTGGCCTAGGGTAATTGTTAGTGGCCTAGGGTAGTTGTTAGTGGCCTAGGGTTGTTAGTGGCCTAGGGTAGTTGTTAGTGGCCTAGGGTAGTTATTAGTGGCCTAGGGTAATTGTTCGTGGCCTAGGGTAATTGTTAGTGGCCTAGGTTAGTAGTTAGTGGCCTAGGGTTTTTAGTGGCCTAGGGTAATTGTTAGAGGCCTAGGTTAGTAGTTAGTGGCCTAGGGTTTTTAGTGGCCTAGGGTAATTGTTAGTGGCCTAGGGTAGTGATTGTTGTATTTTCAATTACCTTTTCCCGATGTTTCATTTAATTGAAGGTTTTAATGATACAGTAGAGTTTGAAATTTCCTTATTTTCGCCGACGAACTGAATCTGGAGTTTGTGTGTCAGGAATGACCGAGTGAAACAATATTCTGTCGTGGACTGTTTTGTGTTTCAGTGGGATATCCAGACACGTGGCCAGCTACAACAAGAGCTGCAAGCGGTTTCTTTTATGAAGAAAAGCTACCTAGCGATGACCGCGATGCCCCTGAAAAGTGCTGTGAAGCCTCTGAAGTGTTTAACCTGCCGCGTCGCAGTGAGAGGAGCAGCGCCGACACCGGGTCATCAAAGCCTGTTAATGAGGAGAGGGTTGACCTGTGCCTCCTGAGCGCGTCGGCTGAGACCCTATCCGGTGAGCAATTTTCATTTTGTTTACGACTCTGGTCCTTGTGTTCTCTATGTTGGCTTTTGCTGGTTAAGCGTTGGCTGTTTTATCGCTGGTTAAGCGAGTTATGTTGACTATCGCTGGTTAAGCGTTAGTAGTGTAATCGCTGGTTAAGCGGATTACTTGGGCTTTCGCTGGTTAAGCGTTAGCTGTTGAATCGCTGGTTAAGCGAGTTATGTTGACTATCGCTGGTTAAGCGCTAGTAGTGTAATCGCTGGTTAAGTGTGTTAGTGTGGGCTTTCGCTGGTTAAGCGTTAGCTGTTGAATCGCTGGTAAAGCGAGTTATGTCGACTATCGCTGGTTAAGCGTTAGTAGTGTAATCGCTGGTTAAGCGGATTGCGTTGGCTGAGCTGGCTAAGCGAAAGCCAACGTAAATTCAACAGCTAACTGTTGAATCGCTGGTTAAGCGTGTCATAATGTGTGCTTTCGCTGATTGGGCGTTGGCTGTTGAATCGCCGGTTAAGCGAGTTATGTCGACTATCGCTGGTTAAGCGTTAGTAGTGTAATCGCTGGTTAGGCGGATTGCGTTGGCTGAGCTGGTTAAGCAAAAACCAACGTAAATTCATCAGCCAACTGTTGAATCGCTGGTGCGTGTTATGATGTGTGCTTTCGCTGGTTAAGCGTTAGTGGGTTAATATTGCTGGTTAAGCGTTATTATTATCACTGGGTAAGTGATAAGATTTGTAACGCTGGTTAAGCGCTACAATGTTAAGTACTGGTTACGTACTTCAGTGATTTACACTGCTGGGTAAGTAGTGATGCATGGTGCTGGCTAAGTGCTGTGGATTTGAGGGAGAATGCCTGAGGTTCAAGTACAATTTTTAAGTAGAGGTGTTGAGTTGAATGATAGTGTGGAATCTTAGATCGGCTGGTCAGACCGTACCAGTAGCTATTTCGTAGCCAGTCCGTATTTTCGAAAAATTTTGACATCCTGGTGTCCATGGATGCGCGGTGTGCGAATGGCACTGTCGGAGGTCGTGTATTGTGGGTTCATGTTGAACGGTGTGCAACAAACAGAGGTTTGTTTGTGGGGCTAGTGTTAGCCACAGGCCACGAATTTGATTCCTACTGTTTTGATTATAAGATTGCTGCATTGTGATGATACAATTGCAAAGGTACTTGATTCCTCTGGGATTTTCGGTCAGTCTAAATTGTGTTGTCTTTTGTGTTTGACTTTGAGTAGTTCAAGTGATATCTTCTTTATGGAATTTATAATCTGTAACGTTATTGGAAAAATAAGGTAACATGTTGAACAAACCTACTTTAAGAATTATTTTGATAAAGGCTCAAAACGATTATCTTGATGGTATTGAGTTTGTAACCGGATGGTTACGTGTTGAAGACCGGATGGAGGTCGTTTGATTTCATGCTTATGACCGGATGGAGGTTATAATGTGTGA
Organism: Agrotis exclamationis; assembly: GCA_950005045.1. Lineage (NCBI taxonomy): Eukaryota > Metazoa > Arthropoda > Insecta > Lepidoptera > Noctuidae > Agrotis > Agrotis exclamationis. The sequence continues at coordinate 15,753,622 of OX465424.1, read as the reverse complement.
TGATGAAGACCGGATGGAGGTCAGAGTATGAGCACTGCAATATTTTGATGAGTTTCTTATTACTTGAATGAGTATGGGTGTTGTTCGACATGTCAGCTTTGAGAGTAAGAGTTTGTTGTGATTTTCATTTGACCCTGTAATTATTTTGATGAGAATACCTTTTCCATTTGGGTCAGGAATGGCCGAACGAGTAGAATGGTTACTGTTCGAGAATTTTCTCTCATTCCAGATGTCACACATGAGGACGTGTGAATTGTCAGTATGGCCGTGTCGCAGAACCAACACAGAAGCACAATAATTTAGAATAACGCCATCTATTGTCATTGCCGAGGAATCAAAACAGAAGCACAATTTGGAATCTCTATGGATTATTGTCAATTTAGAATAACGCCATCTATTATCGTTGACGTGGAATCAAAACAGAAACGCAATTTAGAATCATTATTGATTATTGTTAATTTAGAATAAAGCCATTTATCTCTCATTGGAGGAACTATGAAGTTAGATTTGACAGATAACGCTTAGAAACGTCAAGTTAGTAATAACTTGGGGATGGTTAGCGTGGAGTAATGGCAACAGCGAGCGAATAGTTGAGTTGAATATCGATTCAGAAGTTTAATCAGGTATTCGACGTTGACAGGTACTGACTTTGACAGATATGTTGACAAACCTGTGTGGGGTAGGCCACTTGGACGGACAGTTGAGTGAAGTGAACACTTTGAATCGGTCCGTCAAGCTGTGTAGACATCTTGGTCACGCCACGTCGTCCACGATAAACTTCCAGCGTTCCTAAGTTTTTAATCGAGCCATATCTCGGACATCCTTGATTATTTTGTATTCAGTGTGTGTTAGCAAGTAATTAAAAGTGTTAACGAAGGTTTTGTGAGTGTTATTTTCGATATCGCGCCCCTTCTGATATCGATTCTTCGACATATTTATATTTTCTGTAATAAATTATTCTTCCCAGATCACGATAAATTCTGCCATAGAAATTCAAATTTACCACACAGCTTATTATAACTTGAAAGTTTCACATTTATTGTTTATTAGCGAAAAAGAAACCTACGTACGACTTCAGTCGATATTTCCAATTACCTATCAATCATTTTGTTTTGCCGTGTATTTGGGGAAGTGAAACAAAATATGTACTACAAGTATACATTTTACGAAACAAGCAGAGTCTGTGGCTAGTTAGCTTTAAAAAGCAAGACGGACAATTAGCTTTTTACCTTTAGAAAAAACAGTACGGGCAGCGGCAATCAGCGCTCGGCCAGTGAGGCGAGCGTCCAGGGATGGCCGGGCTCCCGCTACCGGCTTCGGCCTCCCAGCTCCCGGTTCATTAGGTCTTGCAAGCTAAAGAGTTACGTCGGCCACTCCCGCTGCGTCAGCAGGCGTCCCTCGTTACCCTAATGACAGCGATTTTGTTCCACTGAAGGCGCACTTTTAGTTCCACGAAACCGTTTAGTGTTGCCCGTCGCTAATGGCCTAATGCTTGCTTGTTCCAACTTCCACGGTTATTTCGTTACTTAATCACCTTTATCTGGCGTCGGTAAATAGGAGTTGAGTTCGATACGAGTAGAAAGCCTTGTTTTCTTTTTCTTGTGTTCCAGATTCATCGAGTGAAAGATGTTCCGGTCTCTATTAAGGTAAATTGGTAGCTAATAGCTTTAACGTCCGACCAGTGATACTGACATTTGAATCGAATTACCAAGACAACTCATTACTGAAATTGCTTTGATATATCCGGTTAAATTACCCGGAATTCGTGAAAGAGATTGGCATTACCATTTTGTTTAATTAATTTACTTAAAGATCAATTGAATGCCATGTATAAATTGGTCCTACATGGAAGGTATTTTAACTTAATTCACTGTTACAGTTTCCAAAGTCACGTATACGAGTAGCCGCGTGGGTACGTTTAACAAAGGTTATGAAAGGTAAGGTAGGTATGCAGACTGCAATTTAAAAGCTACCGAGAATCTGCTATCAAAATATATTCCGTGTTCAGGTTTAACTTAAAAATCTCGTCTGCCTAAACCTTTGGAGATTTACAAGCATGATGTCGGGTTTACATATTATTATGTTGAAAATTATATTAAAAGTTAAATATTCATGGATTACTTTCAGCTACTCCCCTGACAGAAGATCATAAATATCTCTATTCGAGTTTGAATTGGACACAAATCTTGCAAAAGTTTTATGATTTATTCCCAAGCAAAGAATTTTCAATATGTCCTTTAAATGTTCTTTTGGCAACTCTAGCGTGCACTTATAACACAATTTGCATATTCAGATTGTGTAATAAGTGCCTAGGAATAAGTGCCCAGTACGTACATACCTACTATGTACTGAGTAGACAACTTATTAACTTGAAAGTTATGTAAGACCAAGCTTTTGGCACAATTTTGAACTAGAACATTAGTAACTACCTAGATAGTTTAATTGACGATTAATTTTAGTTATTATGATTTAATAATACGAATGTATTCTAATAAATGTATGATACTAATGCCATGAGAAAGATAACTTTATTAACTTGGAAGTTATGTAATGGACATGCATAGCTTTTGGTATAATTTTTAACCGACTTCAAAAAAAGGAGGAGGTTCTCAATTCGTCGGAATCTTTTTTTTTTTTTTTATGTATGGTCCCCGATTTCTCGAAGAGGCCTGGACCGATTTGGAAAATTTTTCTTTTGTTTGAAAGGGTATACTTTCCAATTGGTCCCATGATCATCAGGTCAGGATCTGATGATGGAATCCCAGGGAAATCGAGAGCAACCTTGAAATTTTATAGGCACATAGTACCATTTTCATATATTTTCTAAAGCTGTTCAAGTATTTGCATCTGATAATCATCATTTCAGGTGGATGAGCTGATGATGGAAGGTACAACTCCTCAACGGCTTGGAGTAGGCATCGACTGATTTAGTTTGTGTTCGCATATCTCTGGAACTACAAGTCCGATTGAAATAATTCTTTTTTTGTTGTACTAAGTATTGTTTAACTTACGGAATACTGCAAGTTTCATCAAAATCGGTTCAGTAGTTTTTGAGATAGGGAATTTTATTAGCTTATTGTGCACTTGAGAGAGAATGATTTATTTGACAAGAATTTGAGTTGAATATTTAAACTAAAAAGAGTAAATTAAAAACTTTTTCAAAAAAAATATAACCGCCTTCAAAAACAACCACAAAAAAGGGTAAAATAACCTACAAAATAACTTTTCTTTCAGAAGTCGGTGGCAAAAAAACAATGAAATGAAAAAAAAACAAAGGCACCGACTTCTGAAAGAAAAGTTATTTTATAGGTTATTTTACCCTTTTTTGTGGTTGTTTTTGAAGGCGGTTATATTTTTTTTCAAGATTTATTTTAGTTGTTATAGTATGATTGAAAGGTATTTATTACATTTATTACTATGTCATGAGTAGAGAAGTTATTAAACAAATATAGACTTGGAACATTAAATCAAGTTTACGGTCCAATTTTGAACTGGTACTCCATTAAGGAGTGTCTATGTAATTTACTCGTAATTGCCGATGAATTGTAGACAGTTTTTCTTCCTTTTATGTATCTACAATAAATAATAATCTTTATATACATTCGCATATACACTCACCGGCACGGAATCTTGGCCAAGCGCGTATTTCGCGATAACAAGAGCTTTAAGTGTTTCCTATGATTATTTATTATGAAGGTTGGTCTAAAAAATGTTTACCCTTTGTTCAAGAGGGTAATTTATCATGTTTGAGTGCAATATGACGTTATTTTTAAGTTTTAGTTGAACTGAACGACTAAGTTGCTGTTTTAAATTTGTGTTTTATGAAAGTTTATTGTTAAGTTATTCAATTATTGTGATATCGTACTGTTAGTTCAATAACTAAAGGTGATTTAATTCCAATAAAAATGCCATTAACACCATCACAGGTTTCACAAGCTGTAGCATTGATCGAACAAGGGCTGACACAGCGAGAAGTTGCTGTTATACTGAATGTACCACGTTCATCGATGCAGTATGCGCTGAAACGATACCAGGAGACAGGCCGCTACTCCCGCAGACCAGGCAGCGGAGGCGTCAGATGCACATCAGCCCGGGATGACCGTTTTATTGTCCTGGAAATTTTGAGAAACCGCTACCTCACCGCTGTTGAGATACGCCAGCGACTCCAGTTCACAAGAGGTGTCAATGTTAGTGAACGTACAGTGAGAAGACGAATGGAGGAAGTGAATTTAAAAGCTCGTAGACCAGCACGCGGCCCAGAACTTCTCAGAAGTCACCGAGTAGCTCGACTTCGATTCGCACGAGAACACGTCAACTGGACCCATGAGCAGTGGGCTCGAGTACTGTTCACAGATGAGTGTCGAATCGCTTTACGAGCTCCAGATGGTCGGGAGCGAGTGTGGAGAAGAAGAGGAGAGCGGTTTTTACCCATTACCACCACACAAACTGTTAGTTTTCATGGAGGCTCTATAATGGTTTGGGGAGGAATAAGTTCCGATGCACATACGGAGTTAGTTATCGGCGATAACCGATTAATGGCAACACGATACATCGAGGAGATTCTTCAGGAACACGTGTTACCATATTCAGGGTTTATTGGGTTCGACGAATTCCTCCTAATGCACGATAACGCGCGCCCACACGTTGCACATTGCGTGGAGGAATACCTTACAGAGGTTGGTATTCAAAAAATGCAGTGGCCAGCTCGTAGTCCAGACTTAAATCCAATAGGGCATATCTGGGACATGCTTAAAAGAAAAATAAAGTCCTCCTCCAACCCGCCTGAAACTCTGAACCAGCTTAGAAATGCAGCACTGACCGCTTGGGAAAGCATACCACAAGTTGAGATCAGAAACATCATCCAAAGTATGCCAGAACGAATGCAAGCTGTTATCAGGGCTAGGGGAGGAAACACCCGATATTAAAATGCAAACGCAACTAAGACTTTTTGGTTATTTTATTTTTTTTCATTTTGTGGTCTTTTTAAATTGACAGTGTTAAAACCAATATTTTTTAAAAGATTACTGCTGGTGCATCAATTTTTCAATAACTGAGTTGCAAAACCTTAAAAAAACCCTAATTTAGTGCATAAACCCATAATATAGTGAAAATTTAATATTTAAATAGAAATTATCGGCAAGTTATTGGTGGCCAAGTTTCCGTGCCGGTGAGAGGTGTACAGTGTAGTGCAGAGGTTTTTCCTTTTTATTCGGTTAACCGCGAATACCCACAATTTCCTGACTATGATTTATCTAGCGGTCTCTAAGCTGCGGGTCACTTTAATAAATGTATTCGGGAAGGTGCTCTTAGAATGGATGGAGAATATTCTGGATGCAATAACCTAATTTACAGAACATATAGACGTTTCCTTACACCATGAAAATATATCGAATTGTGGAGAGTTATGTGTTTATGTCACCAAGTAAAAGTCTGAATTATTACAGCATTTCCTCTATACTACTATAATTCAAAATTGAACACAAATACCTACCAAAACACAAACATTACGACTTACGAGTTAGGGTAGGGGGTTCGAAACCAGCCAGGCGCATATTACTTTAAGGAATTTATTTCATTACCACTGCTCTCAAAATAGTGAAGGAAAACATCGCATCGTGAGGAAACCGACATGTCCTAGAAACAAAAATTCGAAGAGATGTGGCATCTACCAACCCGCGTGATGGATTATGGCCCACCCCCTCTTACAGAAAAGAGGCCTGAGTCCCAGCAGTGGGAACATTTACAGGTTAATGATGATGATGACGTACCAAAACATACAGCTACCATTAAATGTCTATAATTTCTACAGCTTAAATACTTAAGCGTGGTTTTCAGCTGCATCTGGTTGAAACTAAAAGCCGTTCCTAACATTGTTGTGAGAAGGATTGACAGATGATAATGATCTTCTGGATTGGCTTATTAACAGTCTAAGTCCAAACATAGATACACGGACTGCTAAGGAGTCAGTTTCGACTGCTTCAAGGTATGTAAGTCTGCATGGCAAACTTCTATGTACAATCGACAAAGAATAATGACCCATTTTGACAAAAAATCGTTTGAATCCGTCGAAATAACAGAGATCACGGTCGTTACCATGGATATGTATGTTTACGCTAACGTGGACCTAATTGTATTTGAATGTCTATAGGAAAATAAGCTTATAGTGGGTCAGAATCACATTAGTCGAACTGCTTCGGGCGGTTCGAGCAGTCCGTGTGTACGCGGCTCTAGTCTATGCTTCTATACTAATATTATGAAGAGGAAAACTTTGTTTGTTTGTAATGAACAGGCTCAAAAACTACTGGTCCGATTTCAAAAATTCTTTCACCAGTTAAAAGCTCTGAGTGACATAGGCAATAAGGGGGGGGGGGGGGGGGCGAGCGAAGCCGCTGGGAAAAGCTGGTGTAACATATAACTATACTAAGTATGCATTATCACGGCACAGTTGTCGCAGTGGCTCAGCGATTGACTGCTGTACAGCGTGTCGCGGGTTCGATTCCCGCACGGAACAATAATACATATTTGTATAAACTATAAGTAGTTGTTCCGGGTCTGGGTGTTTGTGTATGTGAGTTTCTAAGTATTCAAAGATACCTACGAGTTACGACACAGGAGAAATACCTAGTATGGGGCAAAGTAAAAAAAATGTATTAGTTACAAATTCAAAGAAATATACACAGATGTCTTTGATGGTTATAGTTCTCATATGTCACTCATATTCATAACGTTTACACAAGGCCGCTTCAGTTTGCCGCGCGAGCTTTAAAAAAAGTCATAACTTTGGCATTAGGTGGCCAACATACAACATGTTAGAGGTGTTTGAAATACGATGTTTTCCTCCTCAAGTTATTCAGGGAGGGACAAGAAAAGTTCAAATAACCCAAATTAAGGAGTGCAATAAAGAGACCCTTCGGAAAGCCTTGCGGGAGCAATTCATGAAAATGCTGGTCCTACGTTCCGGTAAAGATGTTCGAAACACTGGGTATAAAGGGTTGAATAAGATAGGCTTTGAGGCATTCCTTTTACTCTCACTAACTTCGCGGCAGTACTTAACTAACTTTCTGATAAAAACTTAATGACAGGACAGTTACTAATTATTTTAAAGATTGTACTTACAAAATAAATAACATCTCAAAGAAAAAGCAGAAAATTTTCCGATTATTTCCTTCATTTTGAAGCTATAAATATACCCATTTTATCAAGTTAATCCATAACAAGTATAAAAATACCTCGCGTAGGTACTCTTTTTCTCTCAATAAATTTCAATTTACTTCGGAAAATATTACATATATAAAATACACTTGTAGTTTGAAAACCGAATGCTTTTTAAGAATATTTCCGAGTTTTGAAATACAAAGTGGCGTAATATCGCGCAATAATAACTTATCGCTTAAATCATGCTGTCCCTCCAAGAAAGCCCAACAGGGAGCAATCTCAGCTGTAGACCGAAAAATATAACGCACACTTACAAATACTCGCGTCCTTAAAATAACGTATTAAGGAGCGCCGAGTATGACATAAATAGTGGTGGTGTGGAAGTCAGTTGACTATATAAAAATGAGGTTGTAAGGGATGTAAAAGCGGTGGCAGGGCGCCGGCGCCGCGCCTCTCGGCTCGTGGAGCACAGTTCGCAGACAGACGCGGTGGCGCCGGCAGTGTCCGCCCAGGCGCGCTCGCAGCACGCTCGCACCGACTCCGCTCTTACGTATCAGAGTCACGTGCCACAGTGATCGCACCTCACTACCCAGTCTCCGACACCGACACGCCAGCTCTACTCAACATGGGACACAGCGATGTCATTGAAACAGCGCCCACTTGAGTTCTAGTGTTTGTGATAACTTACAAGATGTTTTGTTCAGACCAAATAAACTCTATAAGTGATAATGTGATTCAGAGAAATATGTGTCACAAATGTGAACTGCAATACCATCTAACATTTAATCCGGCTTAGATTCAAAGAGATTGGGACGATATTGTCAGAAATGGCTGTATTTTTTAAACGGTGTTTATTTTTAACGGTCATATTTTGGTGGCAAGTAACTAATTTGGCTTCAATTTGTCTTGATAGTTGTGTTTGTACCTCGAATACAACTTTGTGTCAACAATGTTCGTATAACATCACGCTGAAGGACCACACAGACGTGCAACGCCAGTTTTCTGTGTGCTGTAATGAAGAGGTAAAGTTGTCCGCGTGGCCGCAACACTATGCAAATAAAACTATTGCCCAAGTTACCGCCCGCTTCAGCACTACGTGTAATGCGAGTATTGTTTACTTCGACTTACCATTATTAGACACGAACTCTCTGCAAATAAGAAACAACAGTTTCATTCAAATAAGGATCAATATCAAAAGACAGAACCTGAGAGAAATTGATTTATCTTCCAATAACTTGCAATACGTTACCAAAGGAGTCTTTAATAACTTCCTGAATCTTCGGAAACTTATTTTAAGTAGAAATAAAATTATAAATATATTTGAGGAGAGTTTTAATGGATTGACGAAACTAGAAACTTTGGATTTGTCAGAAAATAATTTGACTATGTTGACAAATGTGTTTACACCTCTGAAAAACCTTCAGCATCTTAACCTAAGCAGAAATAACCTTGAATTTATCCATGAAAATTATTTCAATAATTGGTTGCTGCAGCACCTAGACGTATCACACAATAACTTAAGGAAGCTAGCACCGGGTGCTTTACAGTTACTACCGAACCTAGCACGGTTGTTACTTACGGATAATCCTCATCTAGGCATCACGCAACTGGATACACAATTACTGGTGGGCACTGGACGCAGACTACAACAAATAGATGCATCAAGAACAGGATTACACCAAGTTCCTGAAGCGTTCACACATTCAGTTCGATTTCTATCGTTAGTCGGAAATAGAATATCATCTGTCAGATGTGGAGACTTCGATAGTTATCCACTACTACAGTCACTAGATTTTTCTGATAATAAAGTAGTTTCTGTAGAAGACGATTCATTAGGTAGGCTAGAAATGTTATTGTTTTTGAATATAAACAAAAACCTTCTAACCAATGTTCCAAAATCGCTGCCCGATGAATTGAAATATCTATCAATCAATAATAATTTGGTTAAGAACCTTTCTATTCCTGATTTAAAAAACTTGCCTAATTTGAGGATATTATTGTTGCAAAATAACGATATACATTACATTGAAGACCATGTGTTTGACGACCTACTGTCACTAGAAATGCTGGATTTGTCCAACAATCCGATTCAAACATTGTCATGGAGCACATTCGATGGTCCATTGTCACTTCGAGATTTAAGACTGTGTTACTTAAACTTATCAGTGCCAGAACGAGATGGCTCGTTTCCAATGTCGTCGCCGGAAAGCGTTCAGATGTTACATCTGCAGTCTAGCCCCGGACTGGCCAGACAACTGCTGGCTGATTCAGCAGCATTAGCTGCTTTCTCCCATTTACAGTACCTAGACTTGAGAATGAATAATTTATCCGAGATCAGAAATGATTTGTTATTCTACTTGGCGCAACTGAAAACTTTAAGATTGCACGGAAACAATATCAACTGTAGCGCAGAATTATGGCTCAAAGACTGGATGAACTGGAACAAGAGCTTGTCCAGCAGTGAAACTTGTTATTATTCTACGTCTGAAGCTAAAGTAGAAATAACTAAATATAATTGTACATTCCCGGAGACGTTTACAATTAGTGACAGCCTTCCACCCGTTAACTTGTACAGCACAGAAATGATTAATAAGCTACTAAGATACTACGGATATTTGAATAATAAAACTGAAAAAACTTTTAAACACGGGAACAATAAAATCAAGCCAGATTATAAAAACACAACTTCACCCGGCCAGGTTAAAAACACAACGACAAGTAGCCTGGACAAAAGCGACAACTTGTCTGAACTTGTGAAAGAGGGAAACAAAGGAAGTGAAAGAAGCGAAAATAAAATTTCAATGAACGACTACATGAACGAAACGACAATTGTCAAAGCAAGAGAATCTTCTAAAGTTTTGGACCAGAATAAGCTTCAAAACGACCAGCTTAATATTGATCACAGATTTTTAGACATAGCTCCATACTTCTCTTTATCTACACGTAATTATAAGAAAGACCTAAAAGACGATGACGGTCAAGTTTATCGAAAGAATAGATCTGGAAAGCGATTAAATACGCCGCTGAATGTAACAAAGAAAGCAGAAAATATTGTCTCGGAATCCAAATCTAGTCTTATATTGAGTAAGCATTTGAGTGACTCAGAGAACACATCTTTACACGAGATGGAAATTACTCATCCAAAATACAAAATTGAATATTCGCCGTATCAGTCTGCTGATAAAAGCTACGCTCAGTACATAGGTACGGTAGCAGTATGTGGACTGATAGTGATGTCTCTGATACTGTGGGTGAGTTTTCGCCTGAGGTACAGAAGAAGAAACGTGCCCGTTGTCGACACAGAAGCGGAGGACCAAATAGAGGTGTCCAATATCTCCGGAGGAGTGTTGTGGTGACACCTGCGGGCAGCCGACCCGACGCCCTTCGAATACGATTCTCTTCTTACGTAGAACTAATGCAATGTGAGTATTACAATTAATTAATAATTTGTAGACAACTCAAATGTAAACTAGTTACATAAGTAAATGGAAGATCAATAGAGAATTGTCAAAGGAGTAGGAACTAACTTGTGTGTAAACCTCATTTACTTCCACCCGACCGTATGATATTTGGACTAAATTATAATTTAAACAGCGGTTACGTGTGGGTACAAAATAAGGTTTAGCAGTACATTGTTGTAGATACTATTCTCTTTTGTTTCAGTTCGAAGCGGTCGGCTGCACGAGGTATGGATGGCGTTTTGTGATATAATTGGACGTACATATTTTTTTATGAAATAAGTACAAATAGATTGGTTAACTGGGCAGTGGGGCTATGAATAGTTTTGTCAGTGTAAATAAACTGTTTTGTTGACTTATGGTGACCCTAGATCGAGGTTTATAGACCTATTTTTATGTAAAGTCGTCGTAGGATCGTGATTTTAATTTAGATACCTAACCTAGCTGACTTCATCTACTACGCCATACTTAAGGGCTTTTTGTGGTAAGGCTACAACGTACTGTACGTGTACATAATAAATTATATATCGCAATACGTAATGTTAGTGACCATATCGAGAGTAAGATTCGTGGTGTATAATGAATGGTTATAATATTATGGCCAAAACACTGTATTGCGCAAAATATCGTGAAAGCAGATCATGTCTTCCCTGTAAACCTTGTAATTATAACGTTGTTAACAATTTATCGCGTAACGAGCTCTACTAAAGTGCCAAAATATTTTATTTCATACTAAAAACTAGACTTGTATCTTGACAATCATTACGACGGGTTCCGGGCTATTTGTATTAACCGACATTTTTGAAACTTTACACCAGAGCAGTTTAAAGTTTCGATTTTTAGAAAAAAAATAATAACTTTAGCAAATCGCATTATTTCTTTAAAAAGAAGGATATTACTGTTTTTATAACATATTCCCCATAACCAGATTATTATTTTTTTCGAATATTCCTATTTTTAACGAAGATAAATGTCGCTTAATACAAAATGACCCATATTTTACTTTTTTTTGTTCCAGGCTAAATGACTTAACCGCCTATGATTATTGTTTCTTATTCCAGGCTAAATGACTAAACCGCCTAGGTTTATTATTTCTTGTTCCAAGCTAAATGACTTAACCGCCTAGGCATGCAAATAATGGCTCTAAGCTAAGTGCTTTAATCAAAGAGTTGGTCATATTTCAAACCCAAGCTAATTGATTTAACTACCATATCTTAAACTTATTAATGTACGGCTAATTAGTTTATGCGACTGATTTTTTTAAAATAAATTGTTTGTAATCATACTTGAATAATGAAGTTTGCAGAAATTGGCGGGTAAAACATTGATAAATTAAAAGGTACATGAAATGAGAAATAAAACACATTATAAATTGTTTAAAGATAAGTTTTTTATTTAAAATGACAATCACCTAGGAACAGCAGTAACTTCTTACCTTACCAAAGTAACAACTAAAGTTTTATCACAATTTTATAGGAATCAGAAGTTAAACAGTCTTTTTATTACGTAGCCTACAATCTTATTACCTGAAATAATTATTCTCATTCTTCTTCATTCCTAAACTTTAACATTTGAGTATATAAAAACTTCTTTTTTGAGATCTCTTCAATTACAAAAAAAGGTTTATCTATAAGATAACTTCTTTTAAAAATAATCACATAAAAAATAAAATACTTACATATACCGGTTGGAAGCAACCTGCATCCAGCGTCTTCCGGCGATCTTTATACGGTCGTCTGTCCATCTCGTTGGTGGACGTCCTACGCTGCGCTTGCTAGTCCGCGGTCTCCACTCTAGCACTTTTCGACCCCATCGGCCATCTGCTCTGCGAGCAATATGGCCTGCCCATTGCCACTTCAGCTTGCTAATCCGGTGGGCTATATCGGTGACTTGACAACCGAGTTGGATTCGGCGGTTGACCTCTTTCTCGAAGTTGGACCTACCTAATTGGACTACTTGTCCGAAATGGATATATGAGTCAACAATTTCGTGTACCGAGTTTCCAACAGAGACTGGGGTGGGCACAACATTGGCATTTGACATAATTTTCGTCTTGTCCGTGTTCATTATCAAGCCCACCCGTTGTGAAACTCGGTCGAGGCCATCGAGCATCATGCTGAGTTCCTTCATCGACTTTGCCATGACTACCATGTCGTCGGCAAACCGAAAGTGAGTGATGTATTCGCCGTTGATGTTGATGCCAAGTCCTTGCCATTCCACGAGTTTGAAGGCGTCTTCCATTGCGGCAGTAGGAAAACAGTTTCGGGGAGATAACGTCCCCCTGTCTTACGCCTCTTCTCAATGGAATCGCCTTTGTGCTCTGCTCCTGTACTCGGACCGACATGGTGGCGTTATTATACAAATACTTCAACACCTCGATGAACCGATAGTCAATACGGTATCGCTGGAGTGACTCAAGTATCGCCCATGTTTCCACCGAATCGAAGGCTTTCTCATAGTCCACAAACGCTAAGCACAATAGCAAGTTATACTCTTCCGTCTTCTGTATAACTTGCCGCAGCGTATGGATGTGGTCTATAATACTATAGCGTCTTCGAAAACCGGCTTGTTCGGGAGGCTGGAAGTCATCAAGTCAGTGTTCGAGACGGTTCGTGATAACCCTTGAAAACAGCTTATAAACATGACTCAGAAGCGTGATGGGTCTGTAGTTCTTCAATAGGCTGTTATCACCTTTTTTGAAGAACAACACCACCTCACCCCTGCTCCACATTTGAGGCGTTTTGCCCTCGGACAGGACGGAATTAAAGAGTTTCTGGAGGACTTTAAATACCGGTGTTCCACCCGCTCTCAGAAGCTCTGAAGTGATTCCGTCCTCGCCCGGCGCCTTATTGTTCTTAAGCTGCTTCAGGGCCATCTTAATCTCGTACAGACTGATGTCCGGGATATCTTCGGTATAATGTCGGGACAGCTTGGCTCTTGGATCTCCTACCAAGCTGTCAACGGGCTTTGCGACCGAAGTGTATAACTGTCCATAGAACCTCTCGATCTCGCCTAAAACCTCTACTTTGGTCGACACTATGCTACCATCCTCCCGTTTCAGCTTTGTGATCCGACTTTGCCCAATAGACTTGTCCTTTGCGAACATTTTGGAGCCTTGGTTTCGCTGTATGGTCTCTGTAACACGATTTATATTAAAAAGACGCAGGTCATGTCGCAAGGACTTAGATATAAGTCTATTGAGCTGCCTATATGACATGATCGGAAGACCGCAACTGTAGCAAGCGTCATTCAGCCATGAGGTTTAAGGTTTGCTCGGTCAATTTCTGAGGTCTTTCTTTACGGCAGGGTCTAAAAAACTTAGACCCTACCGTGCGGACAGTTTCCACTAGCCCGTCGTTGATCTCGTCCACTGAAACTAAGTTCTCAAGGCAAGCAAAGCGATTAGAGAGCTCGAGTTGAAAGCTTTCGGGGTTTTGATTATGGAACCGAGTAGGTCGGAGCGTAGACTTCATCAGGCTGGACTTTTCACATTTAGCATTGATATTCAGCGAGCCTCTTACGATTCGGTGATCGCTACCGGTTTTTACCCTGGTGATCACAGAGACATCACTGAATATCCGTTTCTTGTCGGTCATGAAGAAGTCTATCTCATTTCTCGTGAAACCATCGGGACTCGACCAGGTCCATTTCCTGTGAGGCGGCTTCTGGAAGAAAGAGTTCATCATGAAGAGTTCCTCTTTCTCCAGAAAGTCGGCCAGCCTCTGTCCCCTAGGATTCCGTTGCCCATACCCAAATTGCCCCACTCTCACCTCATCACCGCTTTTCTTGCCCAACTTTGCGTTAAATTCTCCCATAACAACAGTGAAGTGGGTTTTGGAACTATGTATGGCCCTACTTATGTCCTCATACATAGTGTCCACTTCATCATCGGAGAATAAAACAAATAGGTTTAACCATAATCTTTAAATGTTTAGTTGAAATCCTAAATAGTTCATGCGACCGACACTTCATTTATCTACTGCAAGCTAAATGGTTGAAGTGACAACATCTAACATTTCATGTACAGAGCTAAATGTATGGATTGATACTGGGTATGAATTTGACAAAGAGGCTAAATGGTTTAAACGACATTCTTGTATATTTACAAGGTAAAGCTAATTGTATTAAGCGACACTGGATAAGAATTTAACAAAGAGGCTAATTGTATGAAGCGACATTTCTATATATTTATAAAGTCAGGCTAAATGCTTTAACGTACGTTGCCTGTAAATTGTTGCTCCAGGAAAAAACGTTTAAACGACTGCCTGGTATTTGGTAGTCAGCTTAGGTACACAGTTCCTAAATTTCTCAATATTTTATGTCGCTTCATTCATTGCAGTCCAAAATGGGCCCAAAAAATGCGGTTGTATTAAGCGACAAAAAAGTGCTCCGATCGTCACCAAACCCAGCTCAAATGACGCAGAAAAATTCGCTGATTCCAAATATGTATGAAAGTCTATATCGCTCAGAGTGTCGCTTAATACAATTAGCCCGGAACCCGTCGATTACACTTAGCAAGAAACTACTAAAATATGTATTTTTTTTTGTCATTTCACTCTTTCTATGATTAAGTATGTATGTTCATTGTTTATTACAAAAAAAAAACATTTATCCGGAACAAACAAGATGAAATAGAAACAAAGAATTAACATGAAGTGAACACAAATACCAACACTGTCTCCATGGTTTCAGGAATACAGGAAGTTGGTACTGATTTCTAAACAATTTTTATCAATTTTTAACTTGTTATAAAGGTGAAAAGCATAACGCAAAAAGAAAACTATATTCAGAATTAATATAGATAGTTTTTTTTAACTGAGATTAGTAGGTATTTCACTGGTAATTGTATCATAAAATATTTCCACCCTTTAAAAGCTGTGTTATACTAAACATTGCATAAAAGATATGATAAACATTTATTTAATTTTTAATCAATACTTGATTAAATTCGTACACAATATTCATCAGTTATTTAGGTAAACTTGCTAGTTTACAATAAACCAGTATTAAAAGAATCTAAATGTTTTGTAAATCATTAACTTATACTGTATAAAATATGAAAAATAAATAGCCACGGGTTGATTTGCTGTTCAATAGTTTATACTTAGTGTTTCACTTAATATTTAATGTTATTTCATTCATCATTCTGAAACCTAAGGTTGTAACTTGATATATAAACGTTTTGAGAAAAATTATGTGTAGATATATGTTTTTACGTGAATTGTAGATTATGATGTACAAACAGATAGCCAAAGATTTAATAAATAATAGATTGAGTACCATATTTCTATTTTTTTATTACTAGACCTGTTTAAAAACCCAGAGTTCGCAGAATGTTAAGACCTTCAAAGAAGCCTTTGAATCACAAAATCGAGATTACAACGTTCGATTTGCTTACACACCTGAAGAGTCAAATATGAATAAAAAGTCTCTCAGATATACATTTGTTCGAAATAAGAATAAGTCGACTAAAATGTAACAAGTGAACCGAAAGTAATTTTCTTTAAGACTCATCTGAAGAAAAATTGTGATTATTTGAAAAGAAAAAAGAGAGCGCTCGTAATGATTTTCACACCGACTTCAAAAAGAAGAAGGTACAGAATTTTAATGATTTTTTTGTTTTGAATGTTTACTTATTACTTTGAAACTGCGTGTTAGATTTCCATATCTTCTTGAAATAAGTTTCATGAAGCTAAGTGTTGTTTCTATTTTAAAAACTTCCTAAGTGTTAATTAATAATGTGTTTTAGCTTTATTCGATGTACCTAAATTCCAATTGTATTTAATAACGAATTCTTCAATTGGTTGAAAGAGTTCATTGCGTTTCAGGTAAGTATTTAAGAGTGCGTATTCTGAAAGTTGGCAACGTCACAAATAGTTGTCAAATATTAACAAGTTTTAATTAATTTACCAATGTTACTGTATGGAAATAAGAAATATCGCTCTGTAGTGCACTACAAAATTGATTAGGGAATGCAATAATTAATATCGTAACACCAAATAAATAGTTTTAGATGTATAAAAAGTATTTGGAAACTTTCCAAATGCTTTTTTTACACCTGAAACGTTACAACACCAAATTCAGTGTTTTAATTGCATTCCTATATAATTTTTTTAGTGCACTACACAGCCATATTTCTTATTTTCATACATTAAACAAGCCAAATTAATAAAAACATGTAAATATTTGACAGCCATTTGCGACGTTGCCAACTTTCTGGTTATGCGGCCTTAAGAAAATCATCTTCTTATAAAAAACAAAACAAGCCAAATCTATCTAAACACAACATTGGTATGGAAAGTAACCTCGAGACATGGAGAGATGTTTTGATAAATAGGGTGTATTTATTTATAAAAATAAAAAATAAACACTCGATATTTTATATTGACAGATGAAATAAAGAGCCGCGGTCTGCGGCACAGTTTTTTCTGCCTGTGGGGCAGAGGGAGAGACATTATTTCAAATATTATGATCTTATTAATTTATATACTTATGTATCAAGGCACAGATTGTGTGCATTTGACATTTCAGTGAAATAGGAGCACCCTCTAGGGAAAAGGTAATTAGATGAGTGGGTAGCAGAATATAACAAGCCACTTTAATTATCCCAGTAATTAACTAAATACGAAAGGATTTTTTGTTTAAATTTAATAGCTCTCTCAAAGTCAGCTTGATTTACTTAAGTAATTAATATGCTGATGAACATGATAATAAGTTAAACCTAGATATAATATCACCAATATATTCCTTCGCGGTAAGAAGGAAAGAATTTTTGCAAACGGTAAAAACATTTTTGCGTATTGATTCAAATTATTAGAAAAGCATAGGCAGAAAAAAGGTTTTACATATCTTCATATACTTTTACGGGAATTATTGTAGTAAATAATAGAGAAAAAAGATACATATAGGTACACGTAAATAAGTCTTTTTTCAGTTGCCTGTTCATAGGCGGTAGCACGATTAAGTAAATACGCTGAATTTTTAACCGAAAACGCTTATGTATCCTTTAGCAGATTGGTAAAATGTGCAATTCGGTTCCATCACATATATAAATAAATATTATATAGGAATTTAGTATATATTTGCGCAGTGCGATTGGCGCAGTGGTTGAGCGGCTATTGACTGCTGCGCTGCGTGTCGCGGGTTCGATTGAACACGGAACAAAAATTTATAAAATCTGCCGTTAGTTGTTCCTCTGGGTGTTTGCATATTATGAAAATTTAAGTGTTTGTGATCGCACTCACGATACACGTTACGCAATCTTGCCAGCACCACCAGTCACGATAAAAACACTCTTGGTAAGTATCTAATGAAGTAGTATTCAATCAATCCCATATCATATACTTACTTGACTCGTCATGTCCAATACTTATGCTCTGCGCATTGCAAAAATCTTCGTTCCTCCCATAATCGTCTTCTCCCACCGCTCTGGTTTTCTTAAATCTTCATTCTAAGTACAGACGGTCTTCCTTTGGAATGCGCTCCCTCTGAACATCAGGACGGTTACCAACAGGTTCACTTTTAAGGTTAAAGTGCGTGAACACCTACTCAAGGAGCTGGCAGACTCGACTTAAATTACTTTGTTGGTGGAATTTTCCCATCTATGCATTTTTATCTCTATTTAATTTATATTATATTTTATTGTATATATGTATTTATAATAATATTTACATATTTTCATAAATAATTTTCTTGCTGCACCTAATACTGCTCTTTTCTCTGCATCACCCGAAGGTAGACTGGCAGAAAATGTCTCAGGCATTAAGTCCGCCTATGTACTCTGTGCATGAAGTTTAATAAATAAATATCACTGGCAGCAAAACTTATTAAAAAAAAAACCGGCCAAGTGCGAGTTGGACTCGCCCATGAAGGGTTCCGTGGCAGCAAGCATAGATTAGAGATATAATTATATTGAGATTAGTAAGTAATATACACAAACAATAAAAATAACTTTGTTTTTCATAGTATTTGTATGAATGGCAAAGTTATATTTGCGGTTTTTGAAAATGTACTATATCTCAAAAACTGCTAACTGTATCTCATCCAAAACAATTTTCGTTGGTAGTTTTGGTTGAGGTCTACATTATATATTTTTTTTAGTTTTATCATTCTCTTATTTTAGAAGTTACGGGGGGGGGACACACTTTTTACCACTTTGGAAGTGTCTCTCGCGCAAACTGTTCAGTTTAGAAAAAAATGATGTTAGTAACCTCAATATCATTTTTAAAGACCTATTCATAGATACCCCACACGTATGGGTTTGGTGAAAAAAAATTTTTTGAGTTTCAATTCTAAGTATGGAGGGCACCCCCAAAATTTGTTTTGTTTTGATTTTTGTGTGAAAATCCTAATGCGGTTCACATAATACATCTTTCTACCAAGTTTCAACAGGATAGCTCTTATACTTTCGACAAAAAGTGGCTGTGACATACACGGACAGACAGACAGACATGACGAATCTATAAGGGTTCCGTTTTTGCCATTTGGCTACGGAACCCTAAAAAACCGGTCAAGTGCGAGTTGGACTCGCCCATGAAGGGTTCCGCAGCAGCAAGCATAGATAAGAGATATAATTATATTGAGATTAGTAAGTAATATACACAAACAATAAAAATAACTTTGTTTTTCATAGTATTTGTATGAATGGCAAAGTTATATTTGCGGTTTTTGAAAATGTACTATATCTCAAAAACTGCTAACTGTATTTCATCCAAACTAATTTTCGTTGGTAGTTTTGGTTGAGGTCTACATTATATATTTTTTTTAGTTTTAGCATTCTCTTATTTTAGAAGTTACGGGGGGGGGGGACACACTTTTTACCACTTTGGAAGTGTCTCTCGCGCAAACTGTTCAGTTTAGAAAAAAATGATGTTAGTAACCTCAATATCATTTTTAAAGACCTATTCATAGATACCCCACACGTAAGGGTTTGGTGAAAAATTTTTTTTTGAGTCAATTCTAAGTATGGGGGGCACCCCCAAAATTTGTTTTGTTTTGATTTTTGTGTGAAAATCCTAATGCGGTTCACATAATACATCTTTCTACCAAGTTTCAACAGGATAGCTCTTATACTTTCGACAAAAAGTGGCTGTGACATACACGGACAGACAGACAGACAGACAGACAGACAGACAGACAGACATGACGAATCTATAAGGGTTCCGTTTTTGCCATTTGGCTACGGAACCCTAAAAAGGGCACTCGAAGCCGTGACCTGGGCCTTTGGTCATAATTTCACCAGAGATGTGCGAGTAGTGCGAGTACCTACGTGGGTGTATGCGCACGTGCTGCGTCAGAAATGCTTTAACCTAGCCAATTATACAGGCACCGACGAAAAATATTACACATCGACCGTTGGAATGAAATAATGTCTAGATTCGACTTTGTAGAACATTATCTGTGCCGCGTGAACCACCAACCAACCGCAAGGACCAGATAAAAACATCACGTATATTGTAGGATATAGGTACGCTCTACGAATCCGAAACTAGCCACCACACTATTCCTATTGCAACTCCTGAAAGCCAGAATCAACAGTGGCAACCACTAGAAAAGTGCTGAGACAATGAAGGTCGACGTGTTCCGGACAATGGATTTACCTGTCTTGAATTCTGCAATCCAACATTATTGCTAACCAAATTATTGCTTTATTTTCATAGCTTACTCAGCAATAATATTGGTTAGTTTCATAGACATCCCTTGCCACGCTTCCCCGCACATCTCTGGTTGTAACGAAGCCTTCCCACTGACGTGTGGTCGACCGAGCGATGTCTGCCAAAGTGTGGTTCACAAAGGTCGCAGTCCCAACCTCTCAATAACATAATCATGCCAAGTTAAAGTTAATTTAATTAAAATAATTTATAAGTTTCACAATACAATATCAATCATTTGTGGTATAAAGTGGTAAACTTGCTAATAAATCAACTTTCAGCGGTTAACTTTCGGTACTGTTATTAATTCGGAGAAGTTATTAACGAATAAGCTGTCTACGGAAAATCAAAGGTCAAATGAAATAGAGTAACTGTTAACGATTATATTAATTTTTAGCCTCCTTACCCATAGAGAGGGCTGTTATAAGTTATACTTGTCTATTTGTGTATCTGTCTGTAGCATTCTGCTTGAGATGATTTCTGTTCAGGCATTTTATTTGACAGGGCAGGATTCGAACCTGCAACCTTCGGATTCAGTACATCCGACGCTCATTTCCAACCAAGCCACCGAGGATCTTGCCTGCCGCGGAGAATCTTTCATTCCATTTTTAACGTCTCAAGGTGACGTTTATTTGATGATCATAATATTAATATTTATTTAATAATACCTAATATTTCGGAGTTTTGTTTTTAATGTTCCTGTTTTATTGTGTACTGTCGATTTAAAAGTAATAATTAAAAAAAAAACTTTACAAAGAATGTATTATTAATCTGAGAGAAGGTTATAAAAATAAATCCCATTGGAGCAGTTTTATATTGAAAACTAGTATTTGCGCGTTGCGCGAGCTGCAAGCAGCTCGCGGGGTCGTGTTTTGTAGAAGTATTATATAACCTTTATAAAATTTTGATAATCCATAAGAATTAAATCCATAGTCCTTAAAAGATTTTGTAAATTATATAAAATATTTTTAATATTTTGAAAACCCTTTTGTACGGATTTATGTATGGACTTCTAAGTGAATCAACTGAATGTTTTTTTTTGTTCCTACAGTTGATTTACTTAAAAGTCGGTACGAATAAACTATAAAATAATATTCCTTGTAAGCGACTAAGTAAATAATGAAATAAGTTCCTACTTTTATGCTTTTCAAAACTACTCTAACCCGTATTTTTGAAGAAATATACAAAAAAAAAAAGGGAGCCATGCTGAAAACGTTTGGCTGGCACGGCCCCCTTTCTTTCGTGTAACTTGAAAAATGTATAGCGTATTAAAAAGTTTCTTAGACTCAAGGTGTGTACTCTATTAACACTTTATATGTACTGCAACTGATAATGTGAATTCGTAATAACAAAATATAGGTGAAGGGGGTCGTGCTGAAAAAAAAAATTAAGAATATATCTAAAAAAGACAACACAACCTTATTATTATTATTATTTGTCAACCTTAGCCAAAAACTATTAAATAATAATTGATGTTTGGCAAGTAACATATGTACCGCATTGGTTTCTCATACAACTTGCTAAATTTGAAAAATAAACCATTGTTAGTTCATTCAGCACGGCCCTCTAAAGACGCCTATATCTTCACTACATAGTATAAAGCAAAGTCGCTTCCCATTTCCTGTCCACCTGTATGCTTACATCTTTAATACTTCTACAACATTCTTTTATTATCCTTCTTTTCACATATACACACACACACATATTTTCCCTTGACTTCATTCATAACCCTTTTAATCAACATTTCACATACTGCTTGCTAGCAATTTCACATATACACACACATACTTCCCATTGACTTCATTCATAACCCTTTTAATCAACATTTTACATACTAATTGCTAGCAATGGACATAATACGGACTATGTGCGTGCAAAGTGTACTCGTATATGTACATGAAAAATAAATAAATATAAAACTATGATTATAACAAATTGTCATTGATAATCATGGCAAACAAACACTCCAACCCAAACTATTCGTCAATTATAAATAAATAAAACGGAACGCAAGGTAGTTCGAGATGAATACGTACCCAATCCGAGATCGTTATTGAACCATGTTACTGGTCAGTAGAAAATCTGACCGACTACGACTGTTGATCGGGAACGATTGGTTGCCCGGTCAACCGAATGATCTGTAAGTAGTTAGGCTTTGGATTCTGATCAGAGTCGGCTTACTGCCGAGAACATGCTCTGGCTGGTGATGAAGTCAATAGAACCGAGTGATTGTGAATTCGTCGTTGAGGTGAGTTGTCGTACCGGTGATAAGAGGTCAGTAAAGTGTGGTCGGTGTTGGTTGATTGCTGGGATGTCTTGCGTTGTCTGTGGCGCGAAAATCAGGATGGGAGTCGATGTCAAGTTGTGGATGACATCTAGCTTGTAGTGGATCGATTAAGACGAAAGATATGTCCGTTAAAATGGGTAAAAGTTGTTGTCTTATCAGTAATGAGTCGTAGTGTGCAAAGGTGTGGGTGGAGTCATTGTATTGGTTGAATGAGTTATATGGCATAGAGTTATAAGTTATAAGGCAGATACCAAAAGTCTTAGTTACTTTTTATTAAAAAAATAATAAGCCTTGGACTGCTGTGTTCCACGAAGGTGTGGGTTTAAACGGCAGATCCTAAATGTCTCAGTTACTTTTAACTGTAAAGTAAAAATTAAAGACCCAGGGACTGCTGTAGTACGCGAAAGTGTAAATGGGAAGGGCAGATACCGAATGTTTTAGTTATTTTATACCAAAAAATAAAATAATAATAAGGCGTGGACTGCTGTGTTGCACGAAGGTGTGGGATGTCTCAGTTACTTTTAACTGTAAAGTAAAAAATAAAGAGCCGGTTACTGCTGTAGTACGCGAGTGTGTAAATGGCAATGGCAGATACCGAAAGTTTTAGTTTTTTTTTTGTGTATATTTTTATTTATGTATATTTAGGCTAAGGTATTTTATCTATGGGTCTTTGTTACCTGAAATAAATTGTTTATTATTATTAAATACACCTCTAGTGTAAACTAAATAGAATATTAATCTTGCATGATATTCCTTTTAGTATTAATTTTTAGTATTACTTTTTAGTATACTTTTTAGTATATTATAGAGAAGTAAATTAAGCAGACCAAAAAATGTATGAATCAAAATGTAACTATTTTCAGTGCCACGCAAGAACAAGTGCTTCAATATGCAATCCTTTTTCTTTTTAAGTTAGTTCCTTAATAATATAAGTTTTGTAGGTTCCATTCAAATATATAGGTAAATATAAAAAATCTGACCCGTCTCAATTCAAAAGGCTTTGACTCGGTTTGGAAAGTTTCCTTTTTTTGTTTGTTTTCCATTTTTTTTGCATGTTTTTGTTTGTTTGCCATTTTATTTTGCATTATATTTTTTCCACAATCTTGTGTCTTCTGTTCATGGTCAAAGGATGATACGAATTGAGCATCGTCGTCGAAATAGTAAAAGCGTATCCATAGTTTATGTGTATGATTCGAAAGAATGTTCTGCGGATTCTGTTCTGTGATCCATGCAACGTGAATTTGGAGTACGTTCTATGAGTGATCTTGAATGCTAGATTGTAACGACATGAATGTCACCGTGTAAATTTGCAGAATAAGTACGTAGACTATTACGGCATCAATGGAGTTCCATCCAGATCTCATATTCTATACTATACAAAAATCAAAGCTGATGACGCAACTAAAAATATATTAGTTTGTGAAGTAATATAGTGGTCAGGTTTAGTGGATATTCTGCAGAAAGCGACGCCTTGAACACATTTTTAGATCAAAGGTTTTTAGATTCTTATTTTCAAAATTTTCAAAATCAAAATTCAAAGCTGGATCACGTTGTTACAATTTGTTTATGTGCCCTCTTTTCTTTTTTGGATCATTTTCTAAATCAGCACCTCCAAATCACTCGAAAACAATACCCATATCAATATTTTTGAATAAAATCAAGTCTGAGAAGTTGTCGAGAATAGAATAAAAAAACAGGACCCCCTAAAACATTATAAAACTAATTAAATAAAAAAAAGAAACAAATTTTAAAAAAAAAAACAAAAATATTGAGAATACCTTAGAATAGTTAAAAGAATTTTAAAATCCATTAGAGCACTTAAAAGATTTTAAAACCCCTTAAGAACCCCCTAATCCAATCTAAAACCTTATTAATAACTCAGAAGGGAGGCATAAAATTAACTTTTCACCCTGATGAGATGCATAATAGTAAGTCAAAAACTGTACAGTTCTGGTATGATACGAAGAGAGAATACAATAAGAGCAACATAAAAAAAATTTGAACTGCTTAGCAGCCTTAAGTTTTGGTGAAGTTTGGGGTGCTAAGACAGGTAACCTCCACGTGCGCCCGTGGACTGGAGTTCCCTCTCGGATACGTCTGTGGGGAAGACCAGTTTTTCGGGCCGGTGCACCCTGGGATGCGGGCAAAAACTCTTCCTTAGGCACTGTGTGCCTAAGGGGTCTCTTTGCCCGTATGCGAATAGCCTGTCGGGTGGACGCTCCAACGCGTGTCCCTCTGATTAGCAGAGGGCACAGCGGCGGAGCGGGCTTGCGGACGGTGAGTAATGGGTAGCTCGCCGTCCGACCAAGGACCAAGCCCGGGTCGGTGGCGCGTCGTGTCGTGTTTCGCGCGTGCCTTCGGGGAGTAGTCAGCAAACTGACGGGGCCCCTTATGGGGCCAAATGCCTGCTGGGGTCGCGGGTTTTTCTTAACCCAGGATACCGTGGCCCCGGAACGTAAAGGGCATCCGAAGGAACACGGGTGGATTTTAGTCAGTAAGAGTCTGACAGTCTCTTCCGCCCCACCCAGGGCGGGAGGCCACATTTGATGATTTTACCACCTAAAAAAAAAAAAGTTTTGGGGAAGTTTACGAAGAGACAGACTGTAATAACGTATTTAATGTATTCCACAACATATTTAAGCTCTTCTATAAATCGTGTTTTCCCGAAATACTCGTCAAAAAGACCAATAAACCAATAAAAAAACTAATGGCTTAGTATGGGTTTAAAAATATCATGCTATAAGAAGAGAGCTTTGTACTATGCATATCAACACGATGCTATAAGTAAAAGTCACCACAAGAAAATATACCGCAATTACAGTAACATGTAAAAAAACCGGCCAAGTGCGAGTTGGACTCGCCCATGAAGGGTTCCGTAGTCATCATCATCATCATCAGCCGGAAAACGTCCACTGCTGAACATAGGCCTCCCCCTTAGACCGCCACGCCGAACGACAATTCACCTACGCTGCGTCTTCCGGTCCGTGGTCGCCACTCGAGAACTTTTCTTCCCCATCGGTTGTCAGTTCTACGAGCGATGTGGCCTGCCCATTGCCACTTCAACTTGCAAATTTTATGAGCTATGTCGGTGACTTTGGTTCTTCGCCGAATATCCATGTTCCGGATTTTATCCCGCAAAGAAACTCCGAGCATAGCTCTTTCCATCGCTCGTTGAGTGACTCTTGGTCTCTCTAAAAGGCCAGCAGTCAGAGACCACGTTTCAGAGCCATATGTCATCACTGGCAACACACACTGGTTAAACACCCTTGTCTTGAGACACTGTGGGATTCTCGATGAGAAGATATCACGTAGCTTCCCAAACGCTGCCCATCCGAGTTGGATTCTTCGGGCGACCTCTTTCTCGAAGTTGGACCTACCTAACTGAACAATCTGTCCAAGGTAAGTGTAATGGTCTACAACTTCGAGAGTATCATTCCCAACAACAACCGGTACGGGTGCCACATGGACATTCGACATGACTTTCGTCTTGTCCATGTTCATTTTAAGGCCGACCCGTTGGGAAACGATACTGAGGTCGCTGAGCATAGCATTGAGGTGCTCCAACGATTCTGCCATGATGACTATATCATCGGCAAAACGAAGGTGAGTGATGTATTCGCCATTGATGTTGATGCCGAATCCGTTCCATTCCAAGAGCTTGAAAACGTCCTCCAAAGCGTTCGTGAACAGTTTCGGAGAAATAACGTCTCCCTGTCTCACGCCTTTCTGCAATTGGATTGGTTTCGTGCTCTCTTCCTGAAGTCGGATGGACATGGTGGCGTTTCTATACAAACACTTCAACACTTCGATATACCTATAGTCGATATGACATCGTTGGAGGGACTGCAATACTGCCCAGGTTTCGATTGAATCGAAGGCCTTTTCATAGTCCACAAACGCCAAACATAAGGGCCGTCCTCTGTCTTCTGTATAATCTGGCGGAGCGTGTGTATGTGGTCTACAGTGCTAAAACCTTTTCGGAAACCGGCTTGTTCGGGAGGCTGGAAGTCATCAAACCTGCGTTCGAGACGGTTCGTAATGACTCTTGAGAACAGCTTGTATACATGGCTCAAAAGTGAGATTGGCCTGTAGTTCTTCAACAAGGTGTTGTCACCCTTTTTGAAGAAAAGAACAACCACACTCCTGTGCCATGCTTCTGGCGTAGTAACTTCGAGTATGACGGAATTAAATAACTTCTGGAGGACCAGAAGTACCGGTTTTCCACCCGCTCTCAGAAGTTCTGTTGTGATTCCGTCTTCACCCGGCGCCTTGTTATTCTTTAGCTGTTTAAGAGCCATTCTAATCTCGTACAGGCTGATGTCCGGGATATCCTCAGTGTAGTGTCGAGTCAGTTTAGCTCTTGCGTCTCGAACTGTACTGACACTGGGTTGTCGTGTTGATGTGTATAACTGTCCGTAAAACCTCTCAAGCTCTCTCAGGATCTCCGGCTTCGTCGAAATAATGCTGCCGTCGTTAATCTTCAGCTTTGTCATTTGGCTTTGCCCATTAGACGAATTCTTTGCGAAGACTTTTGAGCCCTGGTTCCGCTCGATTGCCTCTTTGATCCGTGCCGCACTATAGGCACGCAGGTCACGTCGCATTGATTTAGAGATTCGTCTATTGAGTTTGCCATATTCCGACATGTCAGCTGAAGATTGCAGCCTCATCTCGGCCCGGTCTTGCATCAACTTGATGGTTCCGTTCGAGAGCTTTTGAGGCTTATTGCGGCGCGGGGTCTTAAAGAACTTGGACCCCACAGCTTGGACAGTTTCCACCAACCCATTGTTAATCTCGTCCACAGTTTCGCATTCGGTTAGGCACTGGAAGCGATTGTGCAGTTCGAGTTGAAAGTCTTCGGGGTTCTGGATGTGGGCATGTCGGAGCGTGGACTTCACCAGACGAGAGCTTTCAAGCTTCATATTGATATTCAATGTGCCTCTGACGATTCGGTGATCGCTACCGGTTTTCAGCTTGGCGATTACAGAGACATCATTGAATATTCGCTTCTTGGTCGTCATGATGAAGTCGATCTCATTTCTGGTAGTGCCATCGGGGCTCATCCACGTCCACCTCCTGGATGGCCGCTTCTGGAAGTAGGAGTTCATTAAATGAAGTTCTTCCTTTTCCATGAAGTCGAGTCGCTGGCCCCTATGGTTTCGCTGCCCGTACCCAAATGGCCCCACTCTCAACTCATCGCCATTCCGTGCGCCCACCGTCGCGTTGAAGTCCCCCATAACAACGGTGAAGTATGTTTCGGAGGTATGTATGGCCTCGGATATCTCCTCATACAATGCCTCTACTTCATCATCAGAATGTGTCGAGGTCGGCGCATATACCTGTATGCGCCGACCTCGACCTTCAACGAATACCGGTTGGTTATTCTGAGTATAAGGTATGCTACCCTACTCGACACACTGTCGACTTTCACAACGTTGTTGATGAGGGACCTGCGGACGAGAAATCCAACACCACCCTGGGATTTACGGTCTCCTTCCCGGTAGAAAAGCATGTTGCCGGAATCTAGAACTATCGTGTCCTGACCCTCTCTTCGGACTTCAGATAATCCCAAGATATCCCAACGCATTTTGCTCAATTCTTCCTCCAGCTCGATAATCTTCTCATCGGTCCTCAGTGTGTGGATGTTGTGTGTTGCCAGGGCCAAAGTCCGTTGGGGGTGGTAGCGGGGCATCTGCCGGGGATTCTTAGCACCCCCTGCTCCGCCGTTACCCGATCCGCTACCCAGACCAGGAATAACGGAGCTGCCGGGGACTGGGGGCCGTGTGCTATTGTTGTCAATCATAATGGGGGGGGGGGGGGGGGTTTGCCATAATCCCCACGCTTGGCAGGCGTCTTGGCGATCGCAGTAAGGTCACCGAAAGTTTACAAAGGACGCTGCCGCGTGGTGCGTCGGTGGCTGGACGTAGTTTAAGGACGTACCCGGGTCCACCAGTTCCGTAGTAGCAAGCATAGATTAGGGATATAATTATATTGAGATTAGTAAGTAATATACACAAACAATAAAAATAACTTTGTTTTTCATAGTGTTTGTATGAATGGCAACGTTATATTTGCGGTTTTTAAAAATGTACTAATTCTCAAAAACTGCTAACTGTATCTCATCCAAACCAAATTTCGCTGGAAGTTTTTGTTGAGGTCTACATTATATGTTTTTTTTAGATTTATCATTCTCTTATTTTAGAAGGGGGGACACACATTTTACCACTTTGGAAATGTCTCTCGTGCAAACTGTTCAGTTTAGAAAAAAAAAAACTTTTTCAAAAAAAAATGTAACCGACTTCTCACAAAAAAGTTCAAAATAACCTACAAAAAAACTTTTCTTTCGAAAGTCGGTGACTTTCTTTTTTATTTCATTGACTTTTTGTCACCGACTTTCGAAAGAAAAGTTTTTTTGTAGGTTATTTTGAACTTTCTTGTGGGAAGTCGGTTACATTTTTTTTTGAAAAAGTTTTTTATTTTGTCCTTTTTAGTTTCAATATTCAACCTTCTTACTTGTACACTAAAATATTGTAATCAGTAGCACCGGTAATAACATCGTCCATGCATGTACTCTTACACAATGAGCTAAAAATTAAAACTACTGCACCAAACTAAATGAAAATTTTATGGGACCAAATGGCAGATATACTGTATCGAACAAAAAAAGAATCATCGAAATCGGACCAGAAACCTCGGAGTAATAGGTGTAGACAATGTTGAAAACTTTTTAGATATTTATTGATTTTTGTTGATTTTTCAAAAAGTGCTAGTCCGATTTCGATAAAATTTTAATGGAACCATTCGGAGAGTATACCCTTTCCAACAAAAAAAGAATTTTTCAAATCGGTTGGTAAACGACGGAGTTATGCCCGAACAAACATAAAAAAAAAATATATATGTATAAACATCCGAATTGAGAACCTCCTCCTTTTGGAAGTCAGTTAAAAATGAAATCAGTAACCTCAATATCATTTTTAAAGACCTATCCATAGATACCCCACACGTATGGGTTAGGTGAAAAAAATTTTATTTTTGTATGAAAATCCTAATGCGGTACACGTAATACATCTACCTACCAAGTCTCAACAGGATAGCTGTTATACTTTCGACAAAAAGTGGCTGTGACATACGGACGGACAGACAGACAGACAGACATGACGAATCTATAAGGGTCCCGTTTTTGCCATTTGGCTACGGAACCCTAAAAATGCATATCAAAATCACAACAGATAAACAACAACAATTTTTTTAAATTATTCTAAGAATAAATACAAAGCGACATAGTCAATCATAAAAAATAACTTGAACAACGCTAATAACAAAAACTACTTAAATTAATTATTAATCCATGATAAAAAAATTGATAATCCGAATGACATATGTTATCAATTCAATAATTATTTCATTGAGCTGACACAAAAGTCTAATAATAATAATCATGACCTAAGCAACATTGACATTGACAATAAGTTGATGTCTTAAAATTAATTAATTCACTAAATAACACGAACTCGACCGCATATGATGAAGTAACCACTAAAATTATTAAATTAAGCGCGAAAATTACACCCCCCCTTAGCTACCTTATAAACCTCTCATTTGAACAAGGTGTTTTCCCATCTAAACTAAAAGAGTCTATTATTAAACAACTTTTCAAAAAGGGCAACTTTCTGATGGTAATTATAGGCCAATTACGCTGATCCCAATCTTTGCAATTTTTTTTGAAAAAGCATTGTATGACAAAATAAAGATTGAGACATGATTCGGGACCCCCCCCCGCCCGTGTTGGAATTTTTCATCGGTTATTTCCTATTTTTTATGTTTTTTTTTTAAAAACATCATTGTGGAGAGTTCATCATCACCGTTTGGTTTCAGGAAAAATTGTTCACCAAGTCTAGCCTGTTTTTCCCTAGTAAAACTTATTACCGAAGCTCTTAACAATAAAATGTCTGTTCTGTCTGTTTTTTTGGATATGAGCAAAGCACTTGACTTCGTCTCACGTGAACGACTACTATACAAATTAGAGAGGTACGGCATAAGAGGCAAGGCGCATGAACGGCTTAAAAACTACCTGTCTGGTCGCCAACAGAGAACTGTTACTCGTATCTCTAAAATAGTAAAAATAAAAGGACGACATATTGCTCAGAATTAAAACTAATAGTTCTGGCGGTTATCTTTATCTTTATCTTTATCTTTATCTTTATCTTTATCTTTATCTTTATCTTTATCTTTATCTTTATCTTTATCTTTATCTTTATCTTTATCTTTATCTTTATCTTTATCTTTATCTTTATCTTTATCTTTATCTTTATCTTTATCTTTATCTTTATCTTTATCTTTATCTTTATCTTTATCTTTATCTTTATCTTTATCTTTATCTTTATCTTTATCTTTATCTTTATCTTTATCTTTATCTTTATCTTTATCTTTATCTTTATCTTTATCTTTATCTTTATCTTTATCTTTATCTTTATCTTTATCTTTATCTTTATCTTTATCTTTATCTTTATCTTTATCTTTATCTTTATCTTTATCTTTATCTTTATCTTTATCTTTATCTTTATCTTTATCTTTATCTTTATCTTTATCTTTATCTTTATCTTTATCTTTATCTTTATCTTTATCTTTATCTTTATCTTTATCTTTATCTTTATCTTTATCTTTATCTTTATCTTTATCTTTATCTTTATCTTTATCTTTATCTTTATCTTTATCTTTATCTTTATCTTTATCTTTATCTTTATCTTTATCTTTATCTTTATCTTTATCTTTATCTTTATCTTTATCTTTATCTTTATCTTTATCTTTATCTTTATCTTTATCTTTATCTTTATCTTTATCTTTATCTTTATCTTTATCTTTATCTTTATCTTTATCTTTATCTTTATCTTTATCTTTATCTTTATCTTTATCTTTATCTTTATCTTTATCTTTATCTTTATCTTTATCTTTATCTTTATCTTTATCTTTATCTTTATCTTTATCTTTATCTTTATCTTTATCTTTATCTTTATCTTTATCTTTATCTTTATCTTTATCTTTATCTTTATCTTTATCTTTATCTTTATCTTTATCTTTATCTTTATCTTTATCTTTATCTTTATCTTTATCTTTATCTTTATCTTTATCTTTATCTTTATCTTTATCTTTATCTTTATCTTTATCTTTATCTTTATCTTTATCTTTATCTTTATCTTTATCTTTATCTTTATCTTTATCTTTATCTTTATCTTTATCTTTATCTTTATCTTTATCTTTATCTTTATCTTTATCTTTATCTTTATCTTTATCTTTATCTTTATCTTTATCTTTATCTTTATCTTTATCTTTATCTTTATCTTTATCTTTATCTTTATCTTTATCTTTATCTTTATCTTTATCTTTATCTTTATCTTTATCTTTATCTTTATCTTTATCTTTATCTTTATCTTTATCTTTATCTTTATCTTTATCTTTATCTTTTTCTTTTTCTTTTTCTTTTTCTTTTTCTTTTTCTTTTTCTTTTTCTTTATCTTTATCTATCCTTATCCTTATCCTTATCCTTATCCTTATCCTTATCCTTATCCTTATCCTTATCCTTATCCTTATCCTTATCCTTATCCTTATCCTTATCCTTATCCTTATCCTTATCCTTATCCTTATCCTTATCCTTATCCTTATCCTTATCCTTATCCTTCGCTTCACTCAAGACTTACCTACCATCGGAAAACTATAGTGACCTTATCCTTACGCTACGCTACGCTTCATTTTACTGCGACCTAGTTTCCGAGATACGATGGGGGGAGGCGTGAAGAGGGGGAGAGGGGGGAGTTTTGAAAAATGATTTTGACCAACTCTGTGCCCCTTGATATGAATTTTGAAAAATGGTTTTTCCTTTTACGAGCCTCCTCTATACGAATCCGTAAAAACAAACAAAACACGGGTCTCTCAGTTTCTGAGATACGATAGGGAGGGGGGTGGGGTGCAAAAAGGGGGGTTTGGCACGTTTCCAACACTCGTGAAAGTTACTTGTAAGTTTGCTTGTCGTCACCCCTGAGTTACGCTTCACCCACTCAACCTTCGTTACGCTACGGAGGTCGCCGGCTCGCTTCGCTCGCCACCTCCCCCCTTCGCTCCACTCGGTCTCGCAGGTTCGCTCCACTCAGGACCTACGGTCTACCACCGGAAAACTATAGTGACCTTATCCTTACGCTACGCTACGCTTCATTTTACCGCTACCTAGTTTTTCCGAGATACGATGGGGGAGGTCGAAGGGGGGGGGGGAGGGATGAGTTTTGAAAAATGATTTTGATATGCTCTGGGCCCCTTGATATGAATCTGAAAAAAAAATTGTTCCAAGTCTGTTAACTTCCGAGATCCGCCCAAAGGGGGGAGAAGGGGGGCAAGGGGGGAGATCTTTGAGAAATGGTTTTTACTTTTCCGAGCCTCCTCTATACGAATCCGTAAAAAAACAAAACACGCGTCTATTAGTTTCTGAGATACGATGGGGGGAGGGGTGAAGAGGGGGAGATGGGGGAGTTAGGAAAAATGATTTTGACCAACTCTGGGCCCCTTGATATGAATCTGAAAAAAAAAATGTTGCTAGTCTGTTAACTTCCGAGATCCGCCTAAGGGGGGGAGAAGGGGGCAAGGGAGGGGGGAACTTTGAAAAATGGTTTTTACTTTTCCGAGCCTCCTCTATACGAATCCGTAAAAACAAACAAAACACGGGTCTCTCAGTTTCGGAGATACGATAGGGAGGGGGGGAGGGGTGCAAAAAGGGGGTAGACACGTTTCCCCCACTCGTGAAAGTTACTTGTCAGTTTGCTTGTCGTCACCCCTGAGTTACGCTTCACCCACTCAACCTTCATTACGCTACAGAGGTCGCCGGCTCGCTTCGCTCGCCACCTCCCCCCTTCGCTCCACTCGGTCTCGCAGGCTCGCTCCACTCAGGACCTACCTACCACCGGAAAGCTATCGTGACCTTATCCCTACGCTACGCTGCGCTTCGCTTTACCGCTACCTAGTTTTTCAGAGATGCGAGGGGGGGGGGGAGGGATGAGTTTTGAAAAATGAATTTGACCAACTCTGGGCCCCTTGATATGAATCTGAAAAAAAAAACTTTACAAGTCTGTTAACTTCCGAGATCCGCCTAAAGGGGGGAGAAGGGGGGCAAGGGGGGGAACTTTGAGAAATGGTTTTTACTTTTCCGAGCCTCCTCTATACGAATCCGTAAAAAAACAAAACACGCGTCTCTTAGTTTCCGAGATACGATGGGGGGAGGGGTGAAGAGGGGGAGATGGGGGAGTTTGGAAAAATGATTTTGACCAACTCTGGGCCCCTTGATATGAATCTGAAAAAAAAAATGTTGCAAGTCTGTTAACTTCCGAGATCCGCCTAAGGGGGGGAGAAGGGGGCAAGGGAGGGGGAACTTTGAAAATGGTTTTTACTTTTCCGAGCCTCCTCTATACGAATCCGTAAAAAAACAAAACACTGGTCTCTTAGTTTCCGAGATACGCCGTGGAGGGGGGAGAGGGGGGGCGAAAAGGGGAGGTTTGGGATTTTTCCCATACTCACGAGAGTTGCTTGTTTACGAATCTGTCAAAATATACCCACCTTCCCCTTCACCATCTGGGAGAACAATTATGTCAGTCAGTGAGTGGTAATCGAGCTTTATATAGTATAATGATTAAAATAGTTGGCTGTAAGATGAATCGCTTTTTATTGTATAAATATATATTTATGAGTAAAGTTTTATAAATGGTTACTATTAATCAAACATTCACTGACACATTTTTTAATTAAAACATTTGGTTGGAGGTTTTAAATAAAGAAAATAATAACGCAAAATACGTAAATTCGCTTCCATTTTTAATTCACCCAGAAACATGTAAGAGGGATCAAAAAGTGATAACGATTATGACAAGGAATTCGATGATAGCCATTTCATTACGTCTAGGAAACCCAATCGACTGACAAGCACCTTTGAGCAATCCACTCACTGATCCTGCTGCGTCAGCACTTCCATCTCAGATCAATATACTTGGCCGATATTCCACTAGGTTATCGGAACTATTTCAATTTCAACCAATTGGCAATCGAAGCCATTTAAATATTAGCTTGGATACTCTCAGCTAAACACACAATTAAGAGAATAGTTTTAATCAATACTCGCTTTTACCAAACCTACATGAACCATCGCTCCTGATTAATGTTTTAGTACTATATTATTTTAGCATAAAGACGAAAATTTTGCAGAAATACATAGATATTGATTAAAGCCAAAGTAATTACTTTGACGGCAGGTGCTGTAGACAGACAAAATTAGGGTATAGTAGGCAATTTAGTTGAATGAAAAGATGTTGATATTCACAAAGGCAAAGCGTAGTTACATAATATAGTAGACCGTGGGGTAACGTCACACTAACTTATTTACTCGGGAGAACTATTAGGGTAATCTTTGTCGTTAAGTTGTTTTTTTCTGGACGGAGAGTTATTCTTGGTAAATTAAAAGTTGTCGGGGAGACTAAGGAAGATAAGACAGGTAATAGAGTGTACAGTAAAAAGTTTTAACTAGTTCATTATGTGATTATTGTGTACTTTGTTTAGCTTATTTTCTTTTGCCTTATAAAATATACGTAACACGGCTCCTGCTTTTAAATTAGTAGGAATATCTTGTTTAACAAAAACAAACAATAGCGGACGTCTCCTCGGCAAATTGATGAGCAAATAACTGCAAATGAGATCGCGTAAGTAGGAGCTCGAATTAAGATAACCTTTTTATTGCATTCCTATTTCGTTTGCTGCTTCCCCATCCATTACAGCACATTGGTTTGCTAAGTACCAACATTACAGGAAGGCGTAAAGCGAATGATCCCGGAGTGGGAATCACGAGAATGTTAATAAGGTTATTCGAGATTGTATAGTGAAATGTAAACAGCCCTTCGGCTATTATGAGTCGTGGTACACAAGACAAACAGTCTAGGAGCAGCGTCTGTATCCTGCTTAAATATTGATATGGTGGCTCAGTTCGACAGTCTGCTCCTACGCACAGATTCCCACTCAAATATTTAATTTTATTAATTTCATGATTCATGCCTACTACCGTTTGTATTGTATAATTGGGGCCCTAAATTTAACAATTACGTAGGTACGTTAAGTTAACCAAAAGATAAGTTGATTTGATAACAGTGTACCTTTTTGGTAAATTAAAAGGATATCTCACCTTGTTCTTTGTGATTTGTGAGAAAGACTGTAAAATTAATCAAAATAGTACATTAATTAAAGAATGATGTCCTTAATTAAATAATTTCAGTGGCACAGCTGCTGTGTATCGTTTCTGATTAATGCACTTGTAAATTAAATGTTTGAAGTGGGACCTGCGTAGTACCCTTTATTTGTGACGTCCATGGAAATCCCCCAACCTGAGACCCTCTTACATATTTTGTAAAATTCAATAAGAAAATTGTAAAGACCGTTGACGTCGACATTGAGTTTGGAAAAAATATATAACCTACTTCTTGAACCTATACAATTTTTTTGAAAGGTTTTTATTTTATCCTTTTTAGTTCAAATATTGAACCCAAATTCTTGTCAAATACTTTATCCGTAGTACCGGTAATAACATCGTCCAAGTACAAAATAAGCGAAAAAAGCTCATAAAATAAAAACTAGAGAAATATATTTTTATGGGACTAAATGACAGACATACCAATTGCATCGAACAAAATGGAATCTTTAAAATCGGTTCACCTAGTCGTAAGATTGAGGTTACAAACAAAAAAAAATACAGTCGAATTGAAAACCTCCTCCTTTTTTTGAAGTCGGTTAACAGTGTAAAATAACTTTGATTGGCTGTTTCGCCAATTTGAATAATAATTCATCAATATAATTTGTATACTTAGGCTTCCTTCATGGTGCTCATAGAATAATATATCAACTGCTGTTTGAATAGCTAACATAATTAGCATACGAAGTGTCATATTCAATATTAACGATATTAATTAAACACATTGGATCTATTGACTAATTATAATTAGGGGAGCTAACTGACATAATGAAACTCTGTGATGATAACGACACAAGCTGGGCTGAGACGACGCGCTGGTTTCATGGTCTCACTTAATAAATCATAATTATAGTAGACAAAGGTCGTTTATTCCGGTATGCTTTAATTACCAACCCCTTTAATCCTGCGCTCCAATAAAAGCATTTAATTAAAATTCTTGTAAATATATCAACAACGCTCAACTAAGAAACCAGTGTTGTAAGGTAAAATTTAATAAACACCGCTAACGAGCGATCGGCTTTCAACGAAATGTGAGTCCTTCTCAAATGTCTCGGCAGTCGAGTATCTAATTACTTCTTGTGGTTGTATAGGTTACAACGTGCTATAGCTAAATTCTTGTTTGTATCCCTGGTCTGACCTTTCAAATTTTAAAGTAGTCATTTAATTAACTCCGGACTTGCCTGAAATACACTCAAAATACTTCAATTTGGATATAAAACTTAGCTCCGTTTACGCCTGAATGTACGCAAATCTCACTCAAACAGTCAGACTGTTCCTTGATCTAATAATAGAAGGTGTCATTAATATTTCAAGGCCCGGCTTCGTTACCGTGGCCATTGGCCTGAGCTAAACATCATCTGTAGCCCTTCCCTACCTAGTTATAAGTAGTTGTGAGATACACACAGACACACAAGTAAAGGTAGATTTACCCGTTTACCTCATTTGATTTTCGAGAGCTTAAGGATTGTAACGGTAAGTCCGATAAACCCGATTGTTGAATTTGGGGCTCAAAGTGAAAGGAGGAACTTAATGCTGGGTGGACAACTTCATACCTGCCTAAGTTAAATGTAGGAAGTCGTATATTCCGTTTAAAATTTACCCTCACGAAGAATAGCGCACTGAATTCATGAATGTCATGAGGAATAACTATTATAATTTAAGCAGAGAAGTGCTCACCCATGTGGGTTTAGTATAAATGCATATAGCTCTGTTACTGCTAACACTTCTATTCATACGAAGCCTGAAGTTAAGTGAGTGCATTAAGGAAATGATTGCCATTCATTAGCGTTGCCATCGGATGGAACATACGTTATGCAGTACATAAGGCAACAGTCAAGTGTGCAGGCTAATAATATACCTAGTGTTAATATAATTATGCTGAATATTAGAACTTGGCATTGTAGCAGGTGGCTTTATAGAGCGTCTCATTAAAAAAAGATGTGCTTTTTTTGGGTTGAAATTGTTTTCATATATTTTTGTCATTCATATTGGTAGCCTACCGTATAGTCAGCAGTCTCTCGTCGCCTGTATACGTGAGCGACAAGGGAAACACGGGAGCGTTGTTTACCCTAGAGACAAAGTTGACATGCCTCAAATATGCTTGTAATTACAACGGCCGTTGCAGGAACATAGGAAATACTGCTTCGGTGATATTACCTCTTTAAAACTTGCTACCTAATAATAAAGTTTTGTTTGTGCTCACTATACATAATATGTTTATTAAGAGACTTAGGTTGCTACAGCTATAACTAGAAAGCAATGCTGAAGGGAGAAAATGCTACTTTAGGGGTAATACTTCTTCGACTTGCTAAGAACAGCGAGCACGACGCGGCGCGGCGCGGCGTAAGAGTGGCGGGTCCTTGGCGTGTATCGTCCGGCTTAACGTCGGCGTGTTGTATGTGACGACTTACATAATGTACTAGACTGCATAACCTATCTATTCTCCACCCTATAAAGGCTAATTCGTGCACTTGATAGTCAGTACAATGAAAGTTGGGCGGGTCAATCTTTGATATAAATCTGACACAGCATATTGGTGGACCGGAGTCCGGCGGTTCCGAGCGCCACTGAATTATTCATCTATTCCTAACTATAGTTGCGATTCATTCTTTTGTTTTCACCATGTGAATACGAGACAACTTTTATACTGTTTGTATAACTGAAGTTGTTTCCTTATTTGGACACAAACTATACGTAACGGTTTGATTGACTAAAATATAAACAAAACTATTCTGATTTTTTAATATGTCGACCGTTGCTGGTTCGAAAAATGTTGTTTGTTGGTTAGTTAGTTAATTATCTGGTATGAACATATGTAAAGACAATAAGTAAATTATAAACAAGAATGATTGGAATCTGTTTATAATCGATTTTTGTGTAAAATGTCATACAGTAATATTTAAAGAAAACAAAAAAAAAGTAGCAGCATGATCTGCATGATATCAAAATATAAACAGTTCTAAAAAAACTGGTACTAATAAACCTATTACAAAAGTAACGAATGAAATAATAGTATAGTAAAAGTTTAATGCCTTTATATGAGGAAGGTGTGGTCACTGTGGTCAGCTGTGACCGCGGTCGCCTCGCCGTACATTCAGCGACCCTGAATAATTCATCGAGGCTTTTGGTGTCACGACCTTACTTTGCTTCGAATAACATCTAATTCTAACTATCCTACTATTTACCTGTATAAATAACTTCAGGAATACTTCTTACTTGGAAATAGACACAATTTTAAGCTGCAGAATGGAAGGTGTTACTTTACACTTAATGGACTCAAGTGCACTTGTGTCCAAGAATTTATTGGACTGTCTTGAAAATGTTTCAACTGGAGTTCTTAATTTGGTAAAGTGATGTTTTGTATTGTATTCAAAGGTGTCAGATGTTAAGGAAATTATTCTGCAAGTACTGTCCCTATACCCTTTTTAGGGTTATGAAACATCAGTGATAATTTTTTATGGCTCGTATCCGCACTTTCTCCAAATTTTCGTGTCACAAACACTTGAAAAGAAACACCATAACAAAAGAACAAGAAACTTATTAGCATAGTCTCATTCGTTAAGACTATTTGGCACATAAATTGGAGCACGAAGACAATGGAAGAAACGCAATAAAACCCATGGAATGGGAAACAAGGAATCGAGTGAAATTGGCATGGCGTTCATCGACCACACCACGTCCTACCGCGTCTCGAAATTGTGACACTGGGATATTGTGTGTTTTTATACAAATACAAAACTTTTGTCCGTGGCTTCATTCGCATCCTCCCTGTAATCGTGTAATTAGTTTGAGTTATTTTTAACTTATTTTTTCTGTCACTCGACAGTATATGTATAGAAAGAATTTTCTTTCTATTTTCCTCTCATTTTATAAATAGCAGAAAAACTACATAGAAAAGTATCTCATATATAAAAGTTTTAATAAACATGCTAAGTTTTATTTTTGTTACGGTAGTATAAATATCACCGGTATAATATGAATGAAAACGTCTTTGCCATGATTTTAGTGAATAAAACCTTTGTCAGGTCTTGAGTCTTTTACCATTTCTCAGTAAGTAAGGGTCAGTTTACACCGAGACGCGACGCGGCGCGAAGTGACGCGGCGATACTGGAAATGTGTATCTTTTCGTGCAGTAAATAGAGCTAGATTTTGGGTAGCTACATTGAAATGGGCTTGCAGCGTCGCGTCTCGGAGTTACTTGACTCTAACTCTCTCGACTTAACTGAGAAAATACAATTTTCATCTATTTTCAAAAAAATAAAATTCCTCATTCGTACACTAGACGCACTTTTCCAATTTTCCATACAATACACGCAATAAATAATTCAAGTAAGCTGTAAATAAAATACAGGTATCTTGTAATAAGGTCTCTGACCATATAACCATGCAAAATACTGGAATCTAAAATAGTATGCGCTAACATGTGTATGTTGTGTGTATACATTGAACAAGTATTTGTGAACCCAAATACTTGTTTCAATTCAGGAATGGAATTCGGAACCCCACATAGTGGTTAACGCTTCATAGCTGCATACAATGTCATTTGTCAGCAATGCCCATCCAGAAAAACCTGCGATGGCAACAGTGTCATCCGCTCATCTCGTCGCCGGATGGCTATCACTCCACGTTCTAGTGCTTGGACGCCACTCAGTCACGGCTTTATTGTGGACAATACTGCCATCACTGTGGGAAAAAATTCCAAATTTTTATAAAAGTAAAAAGAACAGAAAGAAAATGCAATTTTTCGACACAAGCCACGAGTACACACAACAAATGAAAAAAAAAACAAAAGAAAAATACAAAGGTAGATTGAAAAAAAAAACATTTTTTTTAAACCTAAAAGTCATTAAAAAATCCAAACAAAAAACAACGTATTGAGCAATCATAGTGTGTTTCACGGCTGCGCCAAATAGGTTTATTTCAGCCAGTTCCCGAACCGTTTTCAACTATTTCTAAAACTTATGTAAGTGATTTTTCAACCGAGTTAGGTTGCCCCGAGCAACCATGGCTACTCAATCGTAGTTTATCATTAAATACGCCCTTTTCTCTTTTTGAATTTTAAAGCTCTGAAATAAACTAATTGTGTATATTCCCTAACCACTGGCCGTCCCGTAATTATGTGTATCGAAAACTTTGCCAGAGGTTTAATTCGATGAAGCGTTGGATGATTCTACGTTTGACAAAAACCTTTCACATAATTGATTTTAAAGGAAAGGAATTATGTGTCCATGTTAGAACTCATTTTATCTGAACCATTGAGAGAGCGAGTAAATAAAACCCTCAGCTCTTCATTTAGTCATCTCGATAATGTATCTCAGAGAAACAGCCCTTTTACTTTAATTTGTTCTTTTAATTTTATATTGTTTCTTGTATTTTCTGCAGAATTTTATTGCAAATTAGTCACCGGCCTTTCACAATATTATTATATTTAAAATATGATATACATAATTATTGATATAAAACAAACAAAAAATATTCTTCGTAACTATTGCTGCAGCATTTTGCTGTGCTGTGAAAAAATGTGGAATTTTGTTGACTGACAAGCGAACGTCAGTAGCGGCTTTGTAAGACAATTTTGCTGCGATAAATATAAAAGAAAAACTGTGCGCCTTTATTGCCGATACGATGCATCTTGAATGGATCGCAAGGATCTTTGAAGGCTCCGATCCGTTACGATATACGACCAGTTCCCATCAACCGATTCTGACTTGGTGACAATGAGACAAAATAAACTTTAAAACAAAAAAATAATTTTGAATAGTGGTCTACAAACCCCCCTTTTTTAAGTCGGATGACAACAAATGAGTTCGATTGTCTGTTCACTTGGGTGAAGTGACCTCAAGAACCTTACAGAATAGCTGCTTTCGATGTCGATGCGATCACGCG
Organism: Agrotis exclamationis; assembly: GCA_950005045.1. Taxonomy (NCBI): domain Eukaryota; kingdom Metazoa; phylum Arthropoda; class Insecta; order Lepidoptera; family Noctuidae; genus Agrotis; species Agrotis exclamationis. The sequence goes on along the minus strand of OX465424.1, from coordinate 15,711,922 downwards.
ATCTCTGTCACTGGAGTCAGAGATCGCATGAGTGGCGTGCGATCCCTTGAACGCATTGCGTTAGCGCAGGCAGTGGGAAAGCATACACGGGCCATTCGTCCTCAGATCGTATCGCGCTACGGATCGAGCGCTGTGTGTTAGGCCTTTACAGAAACAGACGATAGACGTATGTGCTACGCCGTCTCCGTAGCAGTCGCTACGATAAAACCGTAGCAGATTCTTTGAAATCAATTGTACCTATTTGATTTAAGTAAGTTGTGGTGTTTCATAAAAAGCTGTTAAAATTTTACAAGGTCCAGCACATCAACCTACTAGTGATGTTGCGAATGTTCGATTTTTGACATTTTAGTATTGTAGCATTGTAGCAATTTTAGTATTGTAGCATATATTATTAATAATGAATTTTTGCCAGCATCAAAATCATAAAAAAGAGCTTAAGAACAAATATTATAAAATACTTGGCTATATTAGTAGAAACAATAAATAATTAATTGTTACTACGCCGCTACGCCCCTTTTGTAGTTTCGTGGAATTTTCTACCCAAAAACCGTAGCCGATTCTATGAAACAATTACTTTAGCATACAACGTAGGGTGAAAACATTTGAGGATAAACTTATCATATTTCATCTGATTTCTAATTCGGTGAACGAGCCTATCTCCTTCTCAACCAAAAATCAAATAAAGAGATAGTGGTAAATATGTTGAAGTCCATTATAAGTTCTGCATTTTTCACTTACGTTTTATTTTTGACGAATAGAGGAATTATGGTATTATGTTTCATATAGTCTCAATATTATCTATATAGAAAAGGAATAAGGTCATCATCGGCAACAATATATTTTCCCAAATATTACACAATGATTGATGATGACACGTCATTCAAAATGTGATGTAAATTACATACGTTTCCAGCGTGCGAGGCTCGTATCGACACGCGACACAGGGAATGTCCCGACACCATATTTTTGATGAGTACGTGAATATTATCAGCTTATGCCGATGAAGTGGAACCTCATAACCTCTTCGTAAAACCTTATTTATTTTCCCTGCCAATTCCGAACCCATCGCTATCTAATTTTATTGACTATTGTTCCTGTTATTTATGATTCGGTGAATTGTGTTTTGATCAGACAAAGGCTACGGCCATCCCCCTATCTCTCGTAATTGTACTAATAAATCAGATAGATTTTCTTTTGTTACCATATTGGTATTTAATGGAATTTCGCTGATTTTTGGGCAATTGTGTCTGTGCTGTGAAGGGTTGTGGAAACGTTTCATTGTATTTATATTGTTGTGTTTTGAGAATAGAAACGAGTGTTTAACAGTCCAACCAACCTCACGACAAGATTTATTGTATCCAGATGCTGTTGAAACGACTTGTATTTACGAATAGAATCTCACACAATTTATTTTACTTGGTTGCGGCTTATATATTTTTTGTAAACATTCTACTAAAGCGATAAGTTTTAAGTGAAAATTCTCAAGACTTCTTAAGATGAGACTCAATTTAATAAAGATTAAAATGCTTGAGTATTTTGTTATAAAAATAACATGAAGAGGTCAATTTACAGCCTTTTGATAAAACACTTATCTAAATCCGTTATTTAGTATTATAATTTGGTGCTCACGACAAAAATAAAGCTAGGCACATATTAGCCACTCTGCACGACAACATTTTGACACATGACACATCAGCTGAATCGACCGGGTGATTCGAAATTTAAGACGACACTCAAGATTTTTTGTACATTTTCAGCATCCGATTTTCAATCAAAATTATATTGCTACAGCTATTTCATGCGATAAGTTTGTGAACAATATCTCTAAGAACGTGTTGAGGTCATTAAAACTGCGTGATTCTAATGTAAAATGTGTGTAACATACAAAATGCTACATCATTCCAAAAACTAGATAATTTAGATGTGCTGAAAATATGTAGATAAACAAGCTTCTCACGTGATAAAAAACGGTTATACAGTGAAATAAATAAAGTAACTTACTACATGCATTATTACATTTGCCAGTGTTCATACATAATTTCATAAATAGTAACGATCAAAAACTTGATAAAAATTAGCAAAAACTATGTTGCAACATGACACTTCTTAGTGCTGACCGTAATCCCAATGTTCATATAACGATTAAAAAGGTTCATTCAGCCTAATCGATACTCGCAATATAATCGAACACGGAAAAAAAAGTTAAACAAGACATAGAGCATGGACCGATTTATCTGCTTATTTGACTATAGTTGGCTTAGTTCATGCAATACATCTATGAAACTGAACCTGAAGATTCTTTTTTATAAAATTTTAAGTATTATTTCGTTTGATGATTTTTTTACTACGCAATAAATTATTTAATTTTATTTCATGATTTCGATGGGAATAAATATCGGTATTTCAATGGAGGCCAAACGTGTGTCTTCTAAATTTAAATTCAACCATATAGTTTTACCCATACTGTGTCTTCGTTAATTAATTTCAATTTATCTGATTATTTCACTATAATAAATCAGGCCAAGTGCGAGTTGGACTCGCCCATGAAGGGTTCCGTAGTAGCAAGCATAGATTAGGGATATAATTATATTGAGATTAGTAAGTAATATACACAAACAATAAAAATAACTTTGTTTTTCATAGTGTTTGTATGAATGGCAAAGTTATATTTGCGGTTTTTAAAAATGTGCTATATTTTAAAAACTGCTAACTGTATCTCATCCAAACCAATTTTAGTTGGAAGTTTTAGTTGAGGTCTACATTACATATTTTTTTTAGATTTATCATTCTCTTATTTTAGAAGTTACAGGGGGGGGGGCACACATTTTACCACTTTGGAAGTGTCTCTCGTGCAAACTGTTCAGTTTAGAAAAAAAATGATCTTAGTAACCTCAATATAATTTTTTAAAGACCTAAATGCATGGATACCCCACACGTATGGGTTAGGTGAAAAAAAATTTTGAGTTTCAATTCTAAGTTTCGAATTTTGGGGGTGCCCCCCGTGGGCACCCCCAAAATTTGTTTTGTTTTTATTTTTGTGTGAAAATCCTAATGCGGTTCACATAATACATCTACCTACCAAGTTTCAACAGGATAGCTCTTATACTTTCGACAAAAAGTGGCTGTGACATACGGACGGACAGACAGACAGACAGACATGACGAATCTATAAGGGTTCCGTTTTTGCCATTTGGCTACGGAACCCTAAAAACGAATCTAAAAAACGTGGAAAGACAAACACCGGGTTGGATCAAAGCTGGAGTAAGAGATGGGAGTACTTCCAAATGATTCCTTGCAACAATAAACAAATTGAATTTCCAACTGGGCGTGAATGGCTAAGGCCGGTTTCAGTGCTTTCCTGACCGTCGGTCCTGACGACACGCATAAGTGTGGAAAAGAGACAGAGCTATACAAGTCGTCTAGCGCCATCTCGTGCGACCGACGGTACGCACGCGTATATTGATGCGCACTGCGTATGAGGACCGGTGGGAACGAGATGGCGCTACACGACTTCTATAGCTCTGTCTATTTTCCACACTTATGCGTGTCGTCAGGACCGACGGTCAGGAAAGCACTGAAACCGGCCTAAATGGGGAAGGCCAGTCAAAGCTAATTGTAGATGGCGCCACCATACCTAAGTCCTAATCCGACCAATGAGGTAGTACTATTTTGAAGTACCTATAAGATTTGAGCCAATGACGATGCTTGGGCCAAGCTATGCTAGCGCCATTAGTTCCCCAGTTGCCATCCCCATTAGAATCTAAGTATGAGGAATAGCGAAAAATACCTACTGAAAGAAGTCTCGTGGCCGATTTTGATAAAAAATAAATTTACAGCATAAAAATTAAATTGACATATTAATTTCCAGCAATCAAACCATCAATGTTCTGTGAAGTAATTACATGCGACAAACGTATGGTAAAAGGTTTTTTAAAATAAATCGATTCAAACTTTAGTTAATGGCCGTAGCTCACTACATCGTGTTCTCATTTCAAATTTTTATAATCACCTCGCGGTACAAATACATAACGTAATTTTTGAAATTCGAATTTAAGTAAATTGGCGCGAATTTTGATCTGCGTACGATGACTAAACTATTGATTATGTAGGTACTTCACCGAATTTGATCTTTAACAACGACCCTATCGAATAGTGTAAAAATATAGCATGTTCTTATTTTAATTTACAAGCTCGATTCCTGACAAGCAAATTGATTTTACAAAAATCTAAAGACGCAGACTTAATTTTTGCGATTGTAGTTGCGGGCTTGCGAACGACGAGTTTTGGGTAACTCACCGTCCGATCAAGAATAAGGCCCGAGACGAATGCGAGTCGTGTTCCAAGCGACCTTCAAGGAACTATCAGCGAACTGACGAGGCCCTAATAATGCCAAACTCGTGCCGGGCTCACGGAATTGTATTGAAACCATTGTAAGGGTACTGCGGTCCTGGAACGCAAAAGGCATGTAAAGGAACAGGGTGGTTTTTAGTAAGTAATAGTCTCTGACTTCTCCTTCCGCTCCACCCAGGAAGAGAATCATTAAAAGATTTTAAACTATAACAGTGTGTTTTACTGAAGTTAAGTCGCGACAGCATCACATCTAAAGTATCCTTAACAAATACCTAAATAAAAATATTATTATACTGGTGTCGATACTGACGAATCGTCAGTATTGACATCAGTATTGATCTGTTTGCATACCAGCAGGTCAACTTACCCAAATCTGTCAAAATTTACCAATCGAACATTAACCTTCCACTATTGTGATAAGGTTGAAAATCTATTGAAGAAATTTGACAAATTGAGGTAGGTAGATGTGCAGGCGTCTATACTTAACATGACCACATGATGACATGTGCAAACTAATTTTGTAGAATAAAATAATTTACTTCTCTATCTTTTGGTGGGAAACAAACTCATTTCAAATAAGCCTATTAAGATCCGAGGTTTTCTATACCTACCTATTCATTCAACCTTAATTATAATATTATTGTAAAAAACTAAATGTATGTACAGACGCCAGCACATCCACCTACCTCAATCTGACAAACTAATAGATATTCAACCTTATCACAATATTGGAAGGTCAATGTTCGATTGGTAAAATTTGACAGATTGGGGTAGGTTGATCTGCCTGGCGTACATGAAAAAATAGCTAATAAATTAAAATGTTATTATTTTGAATAGCGAGTACATCAGCGAGCGCATTCCTAATTCAAATTTTGGAATTAATAAATTGGCGCGCATTCAAACATTTATTACTGACATTGTTCCTTTGTCTATTTTTGTTTTTTGGTAATTAAAAGGCACGTTAAATTATTATAAATCTTTAAAAAAGAATTATAATGGATAATAATTGTATTCTAAGCTTAAAACGAATTTATTTTAATTTTCCCACGTTTTTATACACTCACTTTTCTTGTTTGTTTGTTTATTTGTTTGTTTGTTTGTTTGTTTGTCGTTCCGGTTGGACTTTTGCAACTCAATTTTGAGGCACTTCCCGATAAGCTAGCAGGCTGAAATTTTGTACACGCTTTGAGTTCTGATGACAATACATGACTAGCTAAGAAACGTCATAACAAATCCAATATGGCGGCCTCCCCAAGATGGCGGACTGGCTGTTTGAAACCCACCCCCATGATATGGGTATCAAATGAAAGGGTTTGCTGTCAGGAATACGAAAAAAATAGTCACGGGACTTAAATCCAATATGGCGGACGTCCAAGATGGCAGACAGGCTATTTGAAATGCACCCCTGTGATATGGATATCAAATGAAGGGGTTTGCTATCAGGAGTACCAAAAAAATAGTCACGTGACTTAAATCCAATATGGCGGACGTCCAAGATGGTAGACTGGCTGTTTGAAATCCACCCCCGTGATATGGGTATCAAATGAAAGGGTTTGCTGTCAGGAATACGAAAAAAATAGTCATGTGGCTTATGCTAGGCTAGGCTATTAATCCAATATGGCGGACGTCCAAGATGGCGGACAGGCTTTGAGGCACTTCCCGATAAGCTAACAGGCTGAAATTTTCAGGGTAGCTTCAAACCCGATGAACAATGATAAAAATAATAAAATAATTAATAGATTTAAAAAATCTAAAAACCCACGTTTTTAAATGTCCTAAAAAGAAGAAAATAACCCTACGGGGCTGAGAGAGGGGCCACTCAAAACGTGGGGGCGTATCTTTGCAAGTTACACCTACGATCTCACGTCATGTAAATATATCCCATAAATAATCCCTTATATAATATACGCCCCCACGTTTTGAGTGGCCCCTCTCTCAGCCCCGTAGGGTTATTTTCTTTTCTTTTTAGGACATTTAAAAACGTGGGTTTTTAGATTTTTTAAATCTATTAATTATTTATGAATCGATTTCTTAAATTCCTTATTTATTTCACTCGAGTTGACAAAAAATTCAATTATGGAATCGATTAGAATACTCGCTTTCACACATCATTACGATAAAAAAAAATAAACATGGTTGTCGATTACGAATACAAATTGAGTAGTGGTAATGAAAAATTTGTGTTTTTGGCCCTGTATTAGAGAATTAAGCTAAGATCTGGGCTTTTTTACGTTATTTATAAAATTTGGCATGATATTTATCGTAATTGTTATTGAGTATAAGCGCGTGTGTGTGATCCAAGTGAAAAATAAAAATGTAAACAAACACAAGCGGCGCGAAACTTCGAGTTCAGTTATCAAATTCTTCATTACCACTGCTAATTTATGTTGAGTTACGTATGAATTCGTTACAATACTAAATGACGAGTTATTCATCCCTTCTATAGTGATACCTTGGATGTCCGGAAACCACATTTTTTATGATTGTTAGCCCAACCCAGCACTGCTATCAAAATGGCGTAGATCGTATTTACACTTTTGGATTTTGTAATGGTAAATTAAGAAAATTCGTTATAAATGTAGAAGTTTTAATGGCGTAAACAAATCAGATTTTTATTTAACATTCTTAATTAATGCACACTCATAGGATTTAACGCAGAGAATTTTTTTTTTTAAATTTTTTAATGAGGATGTCGTATGACTACAACGTCTGCCCATTTCGGACCCACTACTGAGCCAGCTTAGGTTTACTTGTCGCGGCCGTTTCGGACCCGGTACCGAACTATACGGTTAGTGAAATAGTGATGTTGCGAATGTCTCATTTTACACATTCGCGAAGGCCAATGCGGATGCGAATATTCAATTTCAATATTCGTGAATGCGAATGCGAATATTGACTTATTCAAATAAAAGCTCTTAAAATGATAGATAGGTTTAACATTTCATGTCAGACTTATTTAAACTGAACATTGCCAAGTCGATATAGTTGAATGAATGAAGTTAGTCACATAAAATTTATTCAACAAAAGACTGTAGGTACATTCCCTTATACATTTTACCGGAACAGGCATGGACAAAGATGAAGAATTCTAAAAAAAAATATTTTGAATATTTTTTTGTTTTCTGAAAAACGATGTAACTTTGCACCTGTTATTCCTGAAGGGTTAGGCATAGTGTACCTAATTGTACACCCACATTCCGCCAGTAATGTTTGATAATTGATAATGGGCGAGTCTATTGCAATCGACTGAGCAAATATTCAGCGACGTTACTGTTACTAAAAAAAACCTGAAGGAAACCCAATAAGACTGCTCGGCCTGGACAGATGGACCAACAAGGCCATCAAAATAAATAATACAATATATACATAAAAATAAAACTGCAAAGTTTTGACGTTTTAAGTGGTAAATGCATAAGGAACATAATTAAACACTGTTTTAGGCTATCACGGTTTGTTTCACAATTTAAAATGTCACTTACGGGATATCTTCCGTGATTATTTATTATTTTGAGTTCCCGATATTTCAAAATAATAAATAATCACGGAAGATATCCCGTAAGTGACATTTTAAATTGAGGAACATAATTATATTGAGCAGAAGAAACATTGCATTCTGAATTAGCATAAAGGCTTCTACTCAGATATTATATCTTCTAATATATAAAAAATCAATGCCATTTTTGTTGTAATGTTATAATTAACTTAAGAACGGGCTCACCTATCCAAGCAAATGTTCAGGCTTTGTTCGAACTATTTAGTAGATGCTTTATGTGAATTTTGCACAAAATTGGACGAGAGGTTCTTAATAAACCCGTGCGAAGCTGGGACGGCCACTAGTAATCAATAGAATTAAGTTACTTTTAGTTCTTATTTCATTTTTATAAACAAACTTTTTTCTTCAAGCTCTGTGAAGTCTGTTGAAAGTTTTAATAAAATAAATTTTCTCAAAATAATTATTTGCTATTCATGCCTTTTTATTAAGTGAATGAACGCCAACGGGAGCATAAAAATGTATGTATATGATAAGCTTCTGCCTTGCATGTGTGGATACTTTTATTAAAATAACTGTGAGCTTTTTAACCTTATCAAAAACATATTATCTTATTATTTAATAAAAACTTCATGTAAATAATTATAAATTGTTATAAACATGAAAGATTTAATGTATGAATGTTTGTTACTCAATTACACCAAAACGGCTAAACGGTTTTGGATGAAATTTGATACACAGATCGTTAATTTACCAGGAATAACTTATAGGACACCTTTTATCCCGGTATGACGTCTACATAGGATAATTTATGACCAAGCCGCTGGTATAAAAATAATTTACATTAAAACAGAATAATTGAAAAAAAAGCTTGACACAAACCTAGTCAATATTCAATACATTGTTTGACGTATAGACATCTTCCAATACTTGTGGACAAAGGCCTTCTTTCCAAGCACCTGTAATAAGGTATCCGGAGTTTCCGATGGGCACTTATCGTCATGTCTCATAAAATCTAGGCTGGACCTAAAATTATTAATAAGCTGGTAACCGACATACATCGACAAGCTCCCTTCCCTTGGGTGATATAAGAGCAGATTAAGGGCTTATATACGTATCATAAATCCGGCCTCTAAGTGCGGTGGTACTGGCAGGCCTGCAAGAACGATTCCTTGTGATTATCTAAAGGGTCCTAGTGTTTTTGGGGTGTGTGTGACTATGAATTAAAGATGGCGTAAGTTGTGTGTTTTTTGAAGAACAGCTTTACTTATGAAAGTAAAATACTACGTTACACCAGCTCTTGCCCACACAAGTTATAGTAACAAAATATCAAAGAAATGTTTTAAATATAGCTAATAACCATATTGTAGCTTTCCATTAGTGTAAAGAAAATTTCCAAACAACAGATAAATAACGTTAGAGATTGTTGCGTATACCATTTTAACAAATTATAACAAAGTTTATAAATAGTTGGCGATGTTATACAAGTTCATGTACCTATCAAAATGTTGTAAATTATAACATGATGTAACAAATTATAACTTTTGTTTTATAATGTCTTCCGAGACAGCAGGATGTTGTAGAATGACAGAATATTATACGATGTTATACAACGAATTGATACAGTGTGGGAGTGTCTATGACATATTAACATTCTTAACATGCTGTAGAGAAATGTTACACAATGTTATAAACCGTTATTGTGCTATACAATGTTTTATATCGTTAGCGTTATAATAACTGCTGTAGAATTTTCTGATTTAAAAATTAGCATAATGTTTGGAATTTTACTTTCTCTATTCAATCTTTATGTAATTATAACTTATAACTGTCAATGATAAGTAGTATAAGTTTATTTTTAATATCGTACTTTTGCGTATCTTTAAAGAAAAAATAGATCTCAAACAATATTTTCCTTTCAGATATCCAAAATAAATATCAATTCAGTGCTGTCTCTTTATTTATTTACTCACGTCACAAACAAGAATAAGTCGAAATACGAAGATATTTTACATATTCATGCTTATCAAGCGGACGGACTTTTGACATGGCACCTGCCTTTAGAAGGTAGGAGGGAAAATAAAACATGAAAAGAAAAGCGAAATATTATTACCTCGGGTCAGTTTTCTTCATGATCTATGTATTACGTATGGATCATGAGACTTTTCCCCAGGGGTTGCCGTTCAGCAGAATTGTATTACATTATGTGTAAAAGGAGAGCAGTGGTGGCCCAGTGGTATCGGCCTCGACTTACGAGTTGTAGGTCGTGGGTTCGAACCCCGTCAGGCGCATTACTATGTGTAATTTATTTCAACACCACTGCTCTCAAAACGGTGAAGGAAAACATCGTGAGGAAACCGGCATGTCCTAGAACCAAAAATTCGAAGACATGTGACATCTACCAATCCGCACTGGGCCCGCGTGGTAGATTACGGCCCACTCCCTCTTACAGAGAGGAGGCCTGTGTCCCAGCAGTGGGAACATTTATAGGCTGATGATGATGATGATGATGTGTAAAAGGGTAATAAGTATGTATATAGAAATTATAAAATACACAAATTGATAATTGTAGGACTAAAGGTGGCCAAGTTGCAACCGCCTCTGCTTACGAGTTGTGAGTTCAAACCCCGCCAACCGCATCATTTACAGTAATTATTTCATCACCACAACTGTAAAAAAGGTGAAGGGAAGTATTGAGAAGAAACTGGCATGTCCTAGTACTAAAAAATCGTGTCATATCTACCAACCGGCATTGAGCTCGCGTGGTGGATTATAGCCCAGGAGGGAGGCCTGAGTAATGTGTATGTGTAGTGTAGTGAAATATTATAGGCCGATCATGCTACGCTAGATTTTTAAATAATAGATAAACTGAATTCAAAATCCTGCATCGCGATACTAGATTTCCCTGCGAAATAAGAAACTGACTTCTTGCCGTCCGATCACGGACCATGCACGGGTTTCACGGGCGCCTTAAAGAGCTTGTCAGCAATCTGACGGGTCCCTATAGAATGCCAAAGCCTTCCGGGTCGCGGGATGGTCTTTACAGGTAACCGTGGCCCTGGAAAGCAGAGCTATTGAAGTAATTAAGTAAGTACGAGTCTAACAGTCCCTCCTGTCTCACCGAGATGTGGAAAATATCTTGTACTAAAAAATGTCGAGATATAAAACTTAGAAATTCGAGACGTGTAGATGATCGCTCACTAAAGGATGATATTTCAGCTGTCGACCTCGATCCCGTAGTTTTTAGTGCGCGTAGCCCTGGACGTGAAGGTCAGAGGAGCAGACACTCCATAAGGTCATATTCATACAAACAAGGACTACCTATGTAGCTTTACTTTTTTAGTAGGGGAAGACTTTTTTTCGGCAGACGATCTCCGCCGTAGGCGCGGGCATGCGGCCGGCGAGTAATGGGCGACTCGCTGTCCGACCATGGACCATGCCCGGGTCGACTGCGCGTTGTGTTCCACGCGCGCCTCAAAGAGTGTCAGCATGATGACGGGGCCCCCCTCTAGAGGGCCATAGCCTGCCGAGGTCGCGGGCGGTAAAGGGCTATTGAAGGACACCGTGGATTTTAGCCAGTACAAGTCTGACAGTCCCTCCCGCCCTGCCCTGGGTGGGAGGACTCATTTGATGATATTACCACAATAAAAAAAGGGGAGGACTTAGGCATAAAAGTGGGTTATTCGACGCCTCTGCCTACTCTGCTAGACACTACAGGTGTCATGTATATGTGTATTTAGTTTGATCCGCATAATATTTTCAATATTAACGACAAACTGAAATTCGTACAAATTAAAATCGGATGATCATATTTATTCAGCACTTTATCGCTTTATTTTATTTACAATACACTGAAATAAAATCAGTTTTGTGAGCACTAAATTTCATCAATCACATTAAATATTTATGAAAACGCGTTGTGAATTATAATAAGTTTTGATGTGATTTTTCATCAGGGAAAAAATTCTGGCAAAGGTACAATAAATACACGAACAAACAGAAATATGTTAAGCTCTAATATTTGTTTGGTTTCGTTCACACGGCTGTTCTGTAATCCCTGAGCAAATAAACTTCATAATTACTTTCACGTGTTTGATGTAAAAAGAAAAGAAATAGTTGGTAAACAACATCGAGAGAAAACGATGTTAGTTACTTTAATATGTGTGTGCTGTGAATACAACAACTGACAGTATGCTGATGAATGTTCTTTAATTTATGTATGTTCTTAAAAAAAGAAGGTGTTTCTTAGGGTTCCGTAGCCAAATGGCAAAATCGGAACTCTTATGGATTCGTTGTCTGTCTGTCCGTCCGTATGTCACAGCTACTGTTTTCCGAAACTATGAGAAATATACTGTTGAAACTTTGTAAGTAGATGTATAATGTGAACCGCATTAAGATTTTCACACAAAAACAGAAAAAAAAACTAAATAATAATAATAAATTTTGGGGTTTCCCCATACTTAGAACTGAAACTCAGTTTTTTTTTCATCAAACCCATACGTGTGGGGTATCTATGGATAGGTATTAAAAAATGATTTTGAGGTTTCTAAGATTTTTTTTTCTAAACTGAATAGTTTGCTCGGGAGACACTCCCAAAGTGGTAAAACCTCCTCCCCTGTAACTTCAAAAATTAGAGAATGATTACTACGCACCGCCGGATTACAGAAAAATCTATTTGGCGTCTACCACTGCGGCTGGGGTGGCGCGGAGGGAAAACGCTGTCCTCTCCCTCACGCGTCGCGTCTCCTCCTTCGCTAGCATGACTGCTTCGCAGAAGGAGGCGACCGCTTCCCGCTCCGTCTCGCCCCGCAGCATGGCCTCGACCAATGCCGGGCGCGAGAGGTCTCCGCCTACTACCACCAGTGCGATCACCGTAGGTTGCAGGTAGCATGTGGTGCCGTTGCCCGGAGTAGACCGCTTGGAAGTGGATCCCACCCACGATCAAATGATGCCTTTACCCTGCAGAAAAAGTAACGGGCTTAAACGTTGTGTTAGGTATTGTAACTTTGTATAGACGTTAACAGAAGACAGATCATTTGGTTGTCAAACAAAACCACAAACCGTACAGTCCATATTTCATATCTAGATTTAAACAGAAAGTGCTAGATTATTACCCAGCACAATAGTATTCAGCTTGAAAAGTTAACGGTCAGAGCATGTTGCAAACAAACAAGTGACGGATGCTTCTATTATTCTGAAGCGGAGTGGACTGGCGCCACCGCAACTGTTGGTGTTACTAAATAATTCTGTTTCAAACAGAGAAATATTTAAAATACGAAACTAACACTTCTGAAACATTTCTAAACATTGTTTATTTATAGTAACGTAAAAGGTTGCCCAGTTAGAAAATCTGACAACAAAGTCTTATTAATGGGTGTCATGTCACCCAGTTCTAACTAGGCTGTGACAATTATTTTTATTTTTTCATTAAGCAAGCTCTTCATGAAAAAAACTGGTATTCAGCTGCGTAAGTTTGACTGGCAGGTGAGCCTGACATTATTAGAACAATGGCTGGGCAGGTGACGGTGATGACGATTTATTCATAGTAAGGTAAAGGATTGTAATAATTATTTTCTTATCTTAATGTAGGTTCACATTGTTTGGATATAAGATAAGCTAATGACAAGGACAAAGTAGGTAATTACCAAACAAATTCCAAGTGAGATTTTTACATAAAACGGTAGTTTGGCCAAAAGAAACACTACAAATTAATTAATTAACATCTTATTCTTATCCCAAACTATTTCGGCTAGCTTCCAATATAAGGCAAAGTAACAGAAAATCAGTATTCCAAACGACAACAGACAACAAGGTTGATAATTAAGATTAACATTTGCACAAAAAGCTCGTGCCTATGTTAGTAAATTGGCCTTAAATGTATCGTATCGATCCTGATATACACCGTGACTTTTTAGTCGTCTTACAAAAGTCGTCCACTTAATGTATCCGACCTAAAATACCTCTAGGCGAGTTTAATTTTTTTTAAATCTTTAATAATAATTTTTATTTTTAATAAATAGGTACATGAGAAATATGAAACACCCTGTAAAAATGTTTACGTATCAATATGTAGAGTATACCTACCCAGCGCAATAGTCGGGTAGATCATTCCATTTCCATTTTCTATGAGACAAGGGCGTTTTTAGCTACGCCTTGTGTCATAATAACCAATTAAAGTTCTATTATTAAATTTTTCAAATCTCTTAAATACATATTTTTTTATTATAAACGTGTACTAGTCATTGGATACATGAACTGGGCTGCTTTTGTAAGACGACTAAAAAGTCACGGTGTATATTTCTATCTCGTTAGCTACTAGTTTATTGTGTAATTATAACTTTACTGGTGACATAAATGTCATCGTAATTTTACATCCCTTTATCTCATCCAGCAGAACTTTGCCATACCTTTGTCCACATTCACTAACTTTGGCCAGATAATGCGGTAGAATACAGCTGGTTGAAATTATAATCTCCCGATCATTTCATTGGGCCATTTACACCAATTTATGAACAAAATGCTTTTGAAAGATTTTTTTTTGTCAATATTGTAGTTGCAGTTTACATTTTATTCAAATGGTTTCGTTTATATAATTTTGTGTTCAATATTCACGGCTCGACACGTACGCGTAGTTATGAATATTAACATGAATATTGAATTTTGTGGGAATAAAAATCAATATTTTAAAACATATAGGTATTCAAAAAGAGAAAGTTTCATGAGATTTGCAGTACTCGGGCACATCGGAAAATCAAGCTATTGTTGCGTAACAAGAAACATTAGAGTAGGTATCGCGATGATAACTCAGACCAGTTTTACAAAGGAGTACGAGTAGCTTTGTCTTGACACTTCACAGGCGGATGTTTATGCTTAGCCAGTGCAGAATGTCGTTGATGTCTATTACAAGTTGCCTTTTGAAAAGGCAACTTGTAATAGACAACGACAACTATTTAGACGTAATTCAAGGAGAAAGAATCCAGCACGAAGTTTTGCAAACTAATCCAATTAGAGGGTGAACGGGAGACGTCTGGTGCACTCACTTTGTTCCCTTCTCCCTGCGGACCACGGGAACGTTTTGTATCAGTTAGCTTATTACATTTTACTAAAATCGTATATGTGAGCAATAAATTAACAGTATAAAGGTGTTGCTATTTCAAGATAAATTCGCAAATATATCCGAATGAGAGTTACAGCTCAAATTAAAAAACTTTACCTCGAGCAAACGGTTGTACAGAACCTAAACCTAAACTATTCAATATTAGAAAACAATAAAGTCTGCAAACCATGTACCCGAAGCTCTCAGGGCTACAATAATAAAATACCGATAAAGTTAGTCCATTTACAATAACAACAAACCGAGATTTGAATCTAGGAAACTGTAAGCTTATGCTGATTAAATTAGTTTGGTTTCTAAGTTATAACTCCAGTTTGGTCGATAGCTGACCAAGATACTCACTTGCGACCAACTGGAGAACGCAAACTATTTGCTTCGTTTAGTATTCCAACCCGGAACTTGGTAATCACATGGGTAAAATATATTGCATTTCAGGAATCTTCCTGAAGATACATATTAAAAACTAGGGATATTAATCACTAACAAAACTGCTTACTCGAACAATATTCTATAAAAATATGTATCAGAATATCAAAGGCAGATCATAATTATTAGGGTCGATATTGCTTTAACATGTGCCTGCTACAGACGTTTTGTCTAAATTGACTTTTCGTCTATTGAATTATGTTTTTGTCCCGAGCGAAGGACGAGCCTGAGGAAATAACGTCCTTACGTACTTATTTTTTTATATCGATGATCTTTTGAAATGGTTTTATCAAAAGGACGTTATTGTTACGTAAGCTGCTCACGCACACGGACACCTTGAGGATAAGTTTGGAATGAAAGTGAGAGTATTTCTGTGGTGATCGTTGTCAGTTCCAAAGTCGTTGGAGGTGTCAAACGTCGGCTTGTTGTTCCCAGGACAGACAAACTCCAACAACTTTGGCAAGTTTGCGCCTGTCTGCCCCTACGACACCTCAGAATTTTAAACAAGCGCCAGGTGAACGAGTTTACTCTAAAATATTTAAGAAATAACTCGCTAAGATTTCTTGTTGCGAACTTTGGAGATATTCAGAACATATTTTGAAAATGGCGGCTTGGTAACAGAAGTTTTGATTACTGACACGGAAATAAAAGTAGATATTTAAGTTTTGATAACAACAATTTCATTGAAGAAGAAGCTGATATCTAAAGCTATGTTCGTGAAGCAGTAATGTGGTTGTTGTTTTGAATGCGGGTACTTGAGTGTATTAAATTAATAGATAGAGTTTTGTTCCACTCAATTAACGCAAAAACAAACTCACAACGACTGTTCTTTGTCACAGATGCGAGCCAAACAACGGTATTAAATAACGCGATATCTGTAGGGAAATGCGACGCGATAGCATCGCAACCCGTTGCCAAATTACACCCTTGTTGCGTTTTACAATAGCCACGAGGGTAGGGGTAGTGGCAGACTACCTACGAACTCGCATAAAAACAGATAATTGCGTGTAGGTTGGTAATTACAATGAAAAATTTGGAATTTCAGCGAGCACATAATTTTGTGCCCATTTTTGCTTACTGAAAAATAAGTTTAAGTTTTGTTTTGTACACACTGGCACGTTTCCTAATAAGACAACAAAAATATGAATCTGCTTTTACGAGAGAACAATTTACTCTTAAAGATAACATAGTTAAAATAAATCTTCATTACATTAAAGCCGAGCTGTTCTCATATTTTCAAACGGGACGGTTTTAACGTTCTTACCGCTTGCGGTAAGCGGGTGTGCAACAAATTTTCCGAATAATAGTGTGAAGAAAAAATGTAGCCGGTAAAAACGGTAATATAGGAGAGGAAAAGGGTAAAATATATGGTGCCTTAAAGTATCTCCGCTGGCAATATGAAATGTTTAATTTATAGCAGTGTTTACTTTATATCCACTCTGTGATACTTAGTTTGCGTAGCGAAGATAAAATATAAATATTTTCACGGATAACTTGTAGGTGGTAACTCTATTTGATATTTTATCTGTGTACTTAGTTTAGAGTAATAAATTCTCGTTGGTAATGAACATTTAACTGATGGGTCTCTTGGTGGTTTCGTTGAGGGCAACACTTTGTTTTGAACTAGACTGATTTTTCAAATAATTAAAGTTTTATACAAAATGCTTTGTATGATGCCGCTTAGAATGACGTGTTTGTTATTTCCCTTCGATGTCATTATAAACGGATTCCACTGTATTTAAAATGTGTAGAATGGTTTTATCCTGTTTGGCTTGTATGCTATTCAAATGTAGTAGGTAAATGTGGTGTTAGTTGGAAAAATATTTTTTTCTTAAACCCTAAGGTTTTTACAAACGTCCAGATTATTGGACACGTGCATAAAAATAGCTTACCTTAAATCGATGAAATTCGTTCAAAGTTCGTAACGTGGGGTGCTAAGACAGGAAACCTCCACGTGCGCCCGTGGACTGGAGTTCCCTCTCGGATACGTCCGGGGGGAAGACCAGTTTTTCGGGCCGGTGCACCCTGGGATGCGGGCAAAAACTCTCCTTAGGCACTGTGTGCCTAAGGGGTTTCTTTGCCCGTATGCAAATAGCCTGTCGGGTGGACGCTCCAACGCGTGTCCCTCTGAACAGCAGAGGGCACAGCGGCGGAGCGGGCTTGCGGACGGTGAGTAATGGGTATGCTCGCCTTCCGACCAAGGACCAAGCCCGGGTCGGTGACGCGTCGTGTTTCACGCGTCACCGACGGGGCCCCTTATGGGGCCAAATGCCTGCCGGGGTCGCGGATTTTTCTTAATCCAGGATACCGTGGCCCCGGAACGTAAAGGGCATCCGACGGAACACGGGTGGATTTTAGTCAGTAAGAGTCTGACAGTCCCTCCAGCCCCACCCAGGGCGGGAGGACTCATTTGATGATTTTGCCACCCTTAAAAAAAAAAAAAAAAGTTCGTAACGTAGATTTGTTTACTTTAAACAGCATATTATTATGTCGATATAGCAGCACTATCTGTAAATACTTTACACCAATACATTGATTTATAATTAATTAATTTATGTTTTGTGTTCTAACATCCACCCAGGGCGGGAGGACTTATTATTTGATGATATCACCTTTAAAAAAATATTTTCTAACACGAATTATAAATAAATATTTCTATTTTCCTTCTACTAGTAATGATGTTTTATAAGGCGCGGGCCTCACAGAAAGGACGTAAGACGCAGACGGGGCGGAGACATATGTCTCTTCGGCGTCTCTTTCATATAAAATGTATAGAAGCGTCGCGACGTAAAATACACAGAAGAGACGGGGCGCGGCCGCGACTCTCATACATTTTCGCCCGTCCGCGACGCGTCCTCGTCTTACGTCTTTTCTATGTGGCCCGCGCCTATAATTCCATCTTTAAGCTTCACATCGTTTTAAGCTAAGTCTACAGTTTCTATTTATAAAGTCCATTAATTTATATACACTTGCTTAGTACTAACGAACTGTTAATATAACCCTTTTTAAGAAAGACCTTTCTCGGGTCGAAGTTCATTTGGTATTAGGTACGTACTTTTGAGTACGACCCGTCCTTACTCACCTAAAAGTTCAACGGTGACCTAAACATAGGTTTGAAAATGTATTACAACAGTTTTAGGGCTTCTACACGAGAACAGATTATCATCTGTCAAGACACTCCTACACGCGAAAATGTCCTATGACAGATTTGCCAGGCGATTATAGTGTCTATGTGTTTACCCAAAAAAAAAACAAAAGAATGATACAGAAAATCGAATACGATAAATGTCAAAGGCACTTTGACACTTTGTAGGTGACAGCTCGAAATAAGTTTTCGTGCTCGCGGACGCTGTCAATTTCGAAACTACATCGACAATAGATTTTTGACAAAGGGGCATCCATGTGTATGTATTAGACACTATTTACCTATGGCAAAACACGCACGACACTTATTGTCGCATTGGCAGTTATAAAAACTGTTGATATATAATAATACCTATACACGGACATCCCAGGAACACGCAGGCGAGCGGAGCGTACGCCTCCATACGCGGTGCCAATACCAATACGAGTACCTACTTCTCCGCCTCCGTCCATCCGCGCGGATAAGCGGTATCTTGTTGGACCTTACACACCTTAGGTCATAGCTTTTTTATCTAGTTACTAAACAACTGGGCCATAGTCATTATTGTTATCTCGTTTTTATGGTGACAAAATACTCATTTCGTAAACTGAGCATTGTACATAAATATTTCACTTAGTAGGTACTTTAATTTCAAATATTGTTTAAGTCACGCACAAGGCGTAAGGGCCTATGCACACCACGTTTTTTAAACGCGCCATCGACGCTTGTTTCACAAACGCGGCGCGCTTTTAATCAAACAGAGCAGTTTGTTGTCGTTTCTATCGCGTCAAACGCGCGGCACCGGCGCGTATGCACACCACGTTTTTAAAACGCGCCGTCGACGCGTGTTTTAGAAACGCGCATCAACGGCGCGCTTTTATTAAACAGAGCAGTTTCAACAAACTGCTCTGTTTAATAAAAGCGCGCCGTTGATGCGCGTTTCTATCGCGTCTGTCATGTTTTTTAAACGCGCGTCAACCACGCGTTTAAAAAACATGGTGTGCATAGGCCCTAAAAGAGACAATGAGCCAGTACGTTTGACGTAGCTTGTCAAAACAAGGCTTTCGCTGACATCGAGTGGATAATGAGATTGTTTTAATTCGTTGATCTTGGGCACGGCTTTTGTGGGCATCCTTTTAACTTGCATGCTAATCAGCTTATCTCATGAATTTGTGTACGTAAGTAGGTGTAGAACAATCGGATATTACTTCTCGTTTTGCCGATTACTAATAATTAACTTGTACCTATTATTATTATTTTAGACAGGCCTGTTGGTCTAGTGGTTAGTGACCCTGACTGCTATGCCGGAGGTCGTGGGTTCGATTCCCACCCAGGACAAATGTTTGTGTGATGAGCACGATCATTTGTTCTGTGTCTGGGTGTAATTTCTCTATAATATTTATGTATTTAGAAATATATAAGTATGTTTATCTACTCTCATATCGTTAAATTCAAAATACAAAACTCAAAACGAGTTTATAATGACGTACTTTACACACCGTATATCGAAATGAAATTAAAAATAGTATATTATGCAACTAGTGAATAAAGAGCGGATTAAAAGCGAGGGCCATATATGAATCACGAGCAAGCGAAGGGTTTTAATGACTGAATCACGACCGTAGGGAGTGATTCATGATGATTGAATCACGAGCGAAGCAAGTGATTCAAGTATTTAAATCCTGAGCGACGCGAGTGATTCATGGCCCTCGATATAAATCCGTTTTATTCACGAGTTGCATACGATACTTTATACCATGACCACGAGAAAAAGAAAGATCTAAGCTATAAATATTTTAAAAGATATTAAAGAACAACAAAAATAGGTTTTTTTTTTATTAAGAGTGCTCCACATTATTAATTTCTATTGTACCGTGGGTACGTTTAAAAACATATAAATTCACACACACAACCACCCAGACCCGAAAAACATAAATATAGATCATATGAATATTTGCTCCGTGCGGGAATCGAACCCGCGACTCACAACGCAGCAGTCCAATCGCTCAGTCACTGCGCGACAAACAAAACAACATTAACATTAAAATCGGAACAATGACTTACGAGTAAATTAAGAGTAATATTTTCGTAATAACACGGGGGTCGACCGCATCAATGTGTTCTAAATTCAAACACCAAAACAGTGATTAAAAGAGCTTTTTATTCACTGTTTTCAGTGAGTAAAAGTAACTTTTTAAAGTGGGAATGGTATAAATTAAATTATGACACTATTTCTCTAACAAAATAATGTTATAATATTTTTTTTTTTCATTACGAATTTACGATACAGATTACAGATCATAGATACATCCATTTGATTTTTTATCTGTGGCTGCGCGCGCTTTGGGAGTACGTCTAACGCCAACGATACACAATTCCATATTCAATTTCATACTCAATTATAAATACAAAATGAACACTTATTAACAATCTTTATTTTTTATTTGATAATTATATTCGTGTTCAATGAGAGTAGATAAAGTAGTGTATGAAACTGTACATAACGAGGTATTATACACTCGTGTGATACTTTTAAAAAACTCGCTTCGCTCGGATTTTAAACTCACACTCGTGTATAATACCCCTCATTATGTGACAGTTTCATAAACTACTATTATCAGTTGTCTAGTACCCATAACACAAGCTCTGCTTAGCTTGGGACTATATGGCGTTGTGTGATAGTTGTGGAATATTATTATTATTATTAATAGCTTATTCTTTTACTTATTACTACTAGCTGCTTCTGGTGACATGAATGCATTCATGACGCGCAGTTGTCCACTGTTTAGTGCCCATGATAATACCAATGCACTTATTAAATTATTTTTCTCATTATTCTTATCTTTTTAACCGACTAGGTACCAAAAATGGAGAAGGCTCTCAATTCGTCGGAATATTTATTTTATGTATGTCCCTCGATTTTTGAATCATCGACCAATTTGGAAAATTCTTCTTTTGTTTGAAAGGGTATACTTTACAGATGGTATCATGGTATTAGGTCAGGATCTGATAACAGGATCTTTGAGAAATCGAGGGAACTTTTCAATAAATTACAGCAAATCTATGAATTGTTTACAAATTCACACAACAAAGTATTAAGCCTGTAGCCACTGAAAAGGGTAAAATGAAAATGGAACGGACTCCTAAAAAACACAAATAAGTATATGTGTAAAATAACTTTTGAACGAAAAGTTATTATTGGAAGTCGGTGACTTTGTTTGTTATTTTCTTGACTTTTTAGTCGTCATTAGTATGCAAATGTAACTTACAGCAAACGATTGGAAATCTGTAAATTAAATACGATATAATAATTTTCTTTCAAGGTGACGTAATCGGTAGGCCCATATTTTATTAGGCTCACCCTTCTCAAAATATTTGTCGAAATTGGCTTTCTATACTTGCGTACAGAAGTTGTCAAATTAATCAGAGAACCTCGTTTTTTTATGTGAATGCTTATCAACCAAATTACTCTAAACTTGTACCTATGTATATTTAAGTTTACGACTAATGTATCATAATAGGCTATTTGACAGTATCAATAAATTATAAATCTTATTAGTCCGTTATTGAGAGTTTTGAAAAATAACGGACACATATTTTTTCTTATGTAAAATCAATGAATATTTACCAAGATATAACACATCAAGACTCGAGAGTAGGGGCTCGTGACGTCAGAATTCAGTAAAAAATGTACTGAATTGTGACGTATTGGCAATTTTAAAACCATCATATTTCCGTCAATTTTGGTTTGCGTAAAAAAAGAAAAAATACGGGTCAAATATTATTTGATAATCTAACTGACGGACTATATAGAAATTTTTAGTCAAATAGCCTATTTTATTCGTTACTTTTACTACTTTGCCAGTGACTTGAACCGCGAGGTTTGCGTATTTCCACTATGATTTTTAATTACCCCTTTGGAGTATACAAAAACCTTGAAATACTTTGATAAGTCTTAATTCGAATATTCAAGTTAAACGGATAAAATTTAGACCAATATTCATTCAAACTTTCATCCCATTTTTAAGCCCCATAAGTTCTTAGTGCAACTTACATCATTTAAGGAACATTTCCGTGCTGCTAGTCAGCGGTTTCAGCTGTGCCTAGATCGATCGATCTAGGCACAGCTGAAACCGCTGACTGACTGATCAGTCAGTCGCCAGTCAGTTTCTTCTTTTATTTATTAGTTATGAGAATACAAAGGCATCACTTATCAAATTTCAACAAAATGGATGACTACTAAAACTTTGCAAAAAGAAAATTAGATTTTTCTTCGAAGTATTTTTTTTCAACATAAGACTAGATTCATATCTAAAGTCAACGTAATTTACCTAAGTCACGTCTTGGTGCCTCGCTCAGCTTTTTACTTTGACACTGAAAAGATGGCTGAGTTTACTTTCAGTAATGTAATGTATACCCACCTCATTTTACACATCAGTGACATTTATGTACATTTTTGGCTTATACAGTTCATTTAGTTTTACAAATGGTGTGCTTGTTAAAGCGCTTACTTTCTTTGATATATTTTAGGGTATAAAGTAAATTCCATTGTTTTCAACTACTCTGCGTTGCGGGATAATTGCGTTCACACTCATACTCCCAAAGATTTTCGTTTTGACAATTCAGCAATATCTTTCGAATCATTTATGTTGACGAATTCTTCAAAATGGTTTGGAAATTTTCTTCGAAAATGTTCACCTGAAAGTTTTTCATCCAATATTCATCAAAATAAGTATTAATTGTTAACCTCCGTTGTTAAAACTCTTGCTGCTCATAAAACTGAGATTTTATATGAAAAGTTTTAGAATCACTTTTTTCCCCGTCTTCTCTAATAAACTTCTCATTCATCTTTTTTTACAGCTTGGCCTCGATTTTATCATCTCTAGCGAATCGCTGTTTTTTTTTTAATTGAAAAATCTATTTACAGTTTGTGATCATGTGAAGGAGAAAATATAAGCCAGATAAATAATAACTAGGTACCTATATAATATTTAGATGAAAATTACATTTGTCAGGGACGGCAATGCAAAAACCATGCAGGTAATAAATAAATATTACGATACGGGTTTTTAATATAAATAAAAATAGTTAAAATAAAAAACCCGTGTCGTAATAAAAAACATGCGAGATACGTTAAAACTATGACTGGTATAATAAGTAAATATATACATACATAATATACGCAGGGTGCATCGAGTGGTTTTTCACGCGAGCAACCGTTGTAGAGCCCTCGTGATGGGGGCGCACGGCCACTTTAACAGTAAATGCAGCCGCGTTATTGAGCTACAAAGTGCTCCTACATCAGCTTTAAAAGGCTCGTCAAACTTATGCTTAAGTAAAAATAAAAATACCCTAAAATGATGTAACTTTTCAAAATTATAGTACTAAAGAAACAAATGTAACCTAACTGTTGAATTGATTGACATATCAAGAGAATGGAACTTGTAAGTACTATAAGAAGAGACTGAAATATTTCTTCTACCACAGACATATTCACCACTAACCCAATAACCACAAAAATGGCCCAATTCTTGTATTCATGAGTACAGAATCAATGAAAATAACACATATTATTCTGAACACGTGTCTTGATGTTAACACCAAATGACGTGAAGCACTAAAAGCGACGCTATGTACTACAAATATGACGTGAAATAAAATATTATCTTGGGACATAAATATGATGTCATTGCCAATTTTTGCCAAAGTGACATCTTATATGTATGTGAAGTAATATGCTCTGAAACGCTTATGTAGGAATATATTTATGTTAACTTTACTATTAAATACCAATGTAAATGGAATGGTGTTCGTAGTACCAATAGTAATAAGATTCCAAGAAAAGGAAAGGATTTTAATTCAATTTGGCAGAGTTAATATTTTTGCTTTTCAGAGGTCATTCACCGCTAACACAGTGCTTCTCAACAATAGTGAAATTCGTTTGAACACAAAAATGGAATAAATCCTCTATTATGGTGCATTGAGGTAAAATTCCTGGCGATATTGTGAGTAGTACGGCTCTTGCCGTCCGGCACACACAGGGTTAAGTTAGAGCTGAGAACACAATGGACTCCGGGGACACGTCACGTCGCACACGTTCCTTGACAATCGTCTGATTAGGATCTCATGCCCTCTCTCCTTTAGCGCACACCGGTATGTATTTGCTGATTGATATACCGGAGTTCTGAGACACGTGCATTCTGAATTCGCTGTTACAGGTATTATAGCATCAGGCTATATTGCACTGGATATGGCACAGTATGTTTTCTTTTTCTGTTTGTTGTATCAAAAATATATGTATTTACTAGCACCCTGGTGGCCTACCATGAAATCTTAACGCGATCCAGTTTAGGCTGTGGGAAAGATATGGCGCTAGACGACTTGTATAGTTCTGTCTTTTTCTCACAGCCTAAACTGGATCGCCTTTGCTTCGAACAGCTGCAGATTGAAAAGAAGCGATAGCGTATGTCACTCAAGAGTAGTGTAGCTTACCACTGGTGAAAGAATTTTCATAATTCGATGCCCCCAACCAAGAACTCGGTAATGTACTATTATGGGCTTTATGCTGTTATGTCAAATTCGGCATCTATGGACTGGAATACACCTAAGCATTTTTTCCAGATTTTTCTTAATGATATTTGCAAAGAAATCATGACACACAGTCATGTTTATTGTTGGGAATTTAGACACAATAATATTTCGGCAAAAAACCTGTAATAGGTTTGTACGAAAAAAACTGTTTAATTTTAATTTTTGTAAGTTGCGATTACCGGGTTATTGGCAACAATATCATTTTCATGAAGTTTTTGGTAAACGTGTTCATGGGGTTTTTGTTGAAATAATTTTAAAATACTTGTGCCGTAATATGCACTAACAATGTTATTTATTAATACCTTTTTAAAATTATTTGATATTACCACAATAACTCCGTAAAAACAAGTTATGTATCAGCCCTAAAATGTAAAATAACGCCGTAGAAGCCCATAATGCAATGTTATGAAATGTTTTATTTGATAAGTTTACTGCAATAACCCCGTAAGTAGTACTACTGTAATATTTTATGCATAAAATTTTAGGTTTTATTTATTTTCATAAATTACTAGGTTTTGAATAAAAGGATTTTCATAATAATGGCGAAGATAGACTTCGCAAAAAAATAGCTTTCATTTAGTACATCAATGACTTCAATAGTCCCACTTGTTGAAAAGATATTTGACAAAATCAGTAAATCTTTTCTCCTGTAAAATTTTGATTGCCGGGTTATTGCTTGGGAGCGTCGAATTTTGTTATTGGAACCCTAAAAACGTAAACCGATCCGTAAATAGTGACATCAATTTTTCCTAAAGCCTTTGTTTCACGTATTTTTTGTGGAATAATCCAATAACGTTTATCACTTGCACGTTTTATATTATTTTAAATAAATACACAATTTATTATTATTTACCATAGGATCCCGTTTGGCCACCATTTTACCTGATGAAGAGCAAAGATGTGATCGACGGTGAAGCATGCTTGCTAAGATGTAACCTATTCAGTCTTCACTGATATCAGAACCTTTTTTAGCTTGGTAAAATCATCAAATGAGTTCTCCCATCCAGGGCAGGGCAGGAGGGACTGTCAGACTTGTGATGACTAAAATCCACGGTGTCCTTCAATAGTTCTTTACGTTCCGGGGTCACGGTATTCGTTAGTCCCGCGATATCTAGATCACACCGAGACGCGACGCGGCGCGACGCCGACGTGACACAACGGCGATACTGCAAATGTGTATCTTCTCCTGTAGTAAATAAAGTTAGATTTTGAGTCGCTATTAAAATGCAGCACGGCGCCGCGCTGCGTTGCGAAAGGTGTATCTTATCGTGTAGGAAATAGAGTCAGATTTTGAAGAGCTCCGTTGAAATGTGCGCCCAGCGTCACGTCTCGGTCTGAGTTGACCCTTAGACTCTCTCTCGCATCTCTCTCGGGAACGCATATCTTTCATATGATTTCGTCTACGTCATATTCAATATTTTGATACGAGCAACAGTGCCCAAATGTCAGACAACTGAAACTATAATAAACATAGGTATGTAATGTATGTGTCGTCAAATGCCACAGAACATGAGAACATGTAAGTGTTCTGTGGTGTGAACCATTTGACAACCACGATAAGTACGAAAATGTTAATGACCGTCACTTAAATTACCTACGTAAAAAAAATGTGCAAAGACATTTAAATCTGGCATTCGTACTCATTAATGTTGCATGCTTCTAAACACGGCACATTCCACATAGGGCACCCGCTGACAATGGCACCTGAGCTACTGGCACCTGAGCTACTGGCACCTTACTTATCCATTCAATGCCAGGCGCCCTATGTGGAATACCTCCTAAACACATGTGCAACGTAATGATCTTGTTTTTTCAATATGTACCATTTCCAAAACAATTTTGACATTGATCTTTTCCAATAGTATCCTCTCAACAATCTAATAAAACCGCCAATAGAATCACGTTGGTCTATAGCTAGCTAGTCCAAGCTATTTTAATATGTCAAGTAGCACGTTAATGGCTGTCGGTTGTGGGTTCGTTGGTCAGCGGTGGAGCGCCGTGTGCAAGTGTGGTTGACGTGGGGACGCTCACAGTTGTGCGTATTTCTGATGAGAGCTTGTGCTTATGGCAGCGTTTCACATTTTGTTTGTCGAATGCCAATCTGAGAATAAGAGAAAAAATACGTTTTGTTTATGCAGTATAACAAAGTACAATATAGGTATAATACTATTGAAAGGTAACAGAAGACACAGAAGAGTAAAACTTACTTCAATAATGAACAAAATCTTTTACTCAGCGTACTTGGAGCCAAGATCTTGCTTCAAGGATTGAAAGAATAAGATCTGCCCTGAAAAATACAGTATAAAAACTTCTCCACCACAAATAAAAATGAAAAATGGAAGCTCTGCAATAAATGGGCTAAAAAAGAACAACAAAGTTTTCGTAAGGCACCGTAACGTATCGAAAAGCCGTCAAAGAGCTAATATAGATGGTTGTTAGCTTTCGAAGCACATTCCGCGCAGCTTTCTTTTGGCTACGTCTCGATGAAGGCAGATCTCGCGTTCATTTTATCACGGTGACGATAATATCGATTGAATTGAGGTGAACAGAGAAACATAGATTTCATCTGAGATCAATTCTTTGCAAGATTCTAGGAAATTCTTCAGTATGCTAAGCAGGATATTATTATACCACTTTTAAAAATAATTTTGCAGTCAACATTGTTATTGATAAAGGCAAGTTCCACGTACAACGTAAATAATAAAAACATGGACCAGGGCAGTAAAGGTGCGCGTGACAGCGTAACAATATTATAAAGATTTCAATCTCACCATAAATAGTGATGCTAAAAGCCAGCATCACGCCGTCACCTTTTACGACATCCACGGGAGTGATGGAATCCTCTTTTCGATTAACATTTTTGTAGCTTTAAAATGGGAGACCTCTACGACTTTTAAATTGAGTGAGTCTTTTCCAGTCGGGCAATAAATGTAAATCACGTCATTGAATGAACTATATTGGACAGTGCGCAGTGTGCCCATTGAATGCAGTCGGTGCATGGTAAGCACAATGCTTTTCGTTCAATTCATTCGCTATTGAATCACTATTTCGATTGTCCCCAACTTGGACGTTTTTACATAAATTTTATGAATAAACTTCCGTTTAAAACATTTTATTATTCACTTTGCTACTACTTTGTTTGCTTTGGGTAAGTGGTTTTCTTTGTGTTTGTAAATTAGTTTCTGTTATTAAGTTAACGCTCTCTAGGTTATATTGTTAATGAAATTATAGTTAAGTAGATCTGTGTGCTGTGGCGACTGGCGTGGTAGACTGGCAAGTTTATAAATCTTAGTTCTTCAATTAAGTTGTCTTCTCAAAGTGACGCTAGAGATTTATATATGTAGGTACAATCCTACTAGTTTGGAATATTCGTTTTCTTTATAATATAATACTGAAACCTTATTTATCTTACATTCTATGTACATTGTGTTGTGCCCAATTTTTTATATTTTGTTCATCGTGTAAAGATCTGTTTAAATGGCTAAGAACAAAAATGTAAAAGGTTCTAGAGCCTGTTAGCCTATTTCATGAAAATTGAATGAGCTAGAAAGCAATGAAATTACAGTGATCTTATTTGAATTGATACGGAAAGTAACAAAGAAAATTACCATCAACACAGATGTATGAAAATGGACTCAGGCGTGTATTAGTATATATTGTATTATAATTTTGATAATTTAAAAGTTTTCACATAACTTTAATTTGTTGATTAAGTAAACGATTAAATATTGAAAAGTAAGTCTACAACAAAAGATAATTATTATTACTTACCTACATATAGACCATTATGACCTTTTAATTTATGAAATTTAATAAATTATTATTATTCAGTTACAGCAAATAGTACCGGTGGATATGGCAAATTAAATGTAATCAACAACAAAAGGACTGCGTGTGACACTCTGTACTAATATTAAAGATACAGTTATTTGTATGTTTTCTACATTCACCCTCATTTACAAGGGACCACAAAGACATTCGTAATATTAAACCGAGAAAAAGCTCATAACAAACGCAATTCAAACATCATTCTAGCAAATAAGAAATAAATCTTGTCGGGCGAAGAAACTTAGTAATTCGTAGCTTCATGATTCAGGGGTGTCCGTTACATGGGCAGCTCCCGGCGGACGTCCACGGAATATTAACTCAGAATAGGATAAAAATGGCGCCAGCCAGTCCCCGGCTCAGGTGACACTGGAATTTGACGTTGGTAATTTGACGCCTTTATCCGGGTCACCTTCCAACAAATGGCGGATAGAAGCCGAATGAAGTAGTCGCCATGTTTTGCATAAGTCGACTCGACACTCCCTTTGTGTCCTAATATGAACCGGCTGACATCATTATTATTTCTGCTAGAGCTTACTTTACTGTGACAAGAGTGCCCAAATGTAGCAAAATTAAATCGAAAAATTTATTTATCGATGATGAAACGCTGTGTGAACTGCAGTAATCGTTTATGAGCTTAAATAAATCTGGGCTTTACACGTTCGATATTAAAGGCGAAAATTAAGTAGGTTTATCTCCAAAAATTTATTAATTTGGAGGCTTTTACAGACGGCGGAGCGGAATAATATTTAATATCAATGCGAAATTATAATGATCTTATGAATAAATGGAGAAAGAGGGTAATAAAAGTAATTAGAGAGAAACGAGTGAAACTTGGCCGCGGTCGCGCATTAGGCGGACTTAGTGCCTGCCGCGCGGAAAACTTGCGCCAATTAATGTAAGGGAGTGTATCAGAGGCCGAGGGGAACTCCGACAGGTCGGACAGTAACAAGCCGGCCCGGATGCAGCATACTCTTAAACTAATAGTAATCAATAAAGAAGGCGATAAATTCCCTCTATCAAGTGCCTCTTCAATATAACAAGTTAGGGATTTCGTTGCCATATCTTGTGATATATGAAGAGGCGAAGAAATATTACGTACTACAAATGAATAACCCGAAGTACGCACGTACTCGTTTGATATGTGGAAGGTTTTACGAACATTTTGAACTCAATTATTTCTTTGCGTATCTACCTAACAAATCTGAAAAAGTTCTAACAAGTACGAGTATTTGACGTTCTTTTATCACGTAACGACTACTAACAGTGATTTACTTTTAGTGAGTATGGAACTTTTATTAAAAAATTTTCTATGTGCTACACTTAAACGTGCTATTTCTAAGCGAATAGCTACTGCCTACGTTTTTTATACCAACTCCATTTAATTTCTCTCCCACTTGATATTGTAATATTTAATAGATGAAGTTTAATTGTCTCGTTTCAAACTTCAAGAACAATATTTTTAGAAAGCAATGTTTAACTCATAAATATTAAAACTCTTTTTGGATGATGTAAAACAGAAAATAAAAGTTACTGCTGTTTTAATTGCTCACAAAATCGTTTTGGATTGAGCTGATTTTTTGTCTGTCTGGCTCGAGTTATTACGATGATGGAAACTAATTGACTATATTCATCTTCAATGTTTTCAGACAATTAGACACAGTAAAATTTCTTTCTCATCAAATAAAATACATAAATTGTAAAGGGATAACAATTTATTCAGATTTAATGTTTCAGGGTTTTCAAACATGGCGTAAAGGAACATGCGCAAAATTTTCTTTAAGGAAAGGTCAAAATAAAATTGTACTTCCCTTACGGAATATCGCATCGGCTGATGCAATTAGTGTAATTAGTATTTTTTTTCGATCATGCTTCTAACTTAATTTGTCCAGATTGATGGTTTGAATCGCCGTCTATAGAAGGTATTCCCTTTATTATGTTATATTCTGTATAGTATTTGCGATGGAATATTTAGTACTGGATATATTGAATATTAAGCAGATAAATGTCGATCTAGATTTTAATTAGAAAAATATTTTCCAGCGATCTCCAAACTCTCAAGTAAATTGAATATTCTGACGCAATTTGCA
Organism: Agrotis exclamationis; assembly: GCA_950005045.1. Classification (NCBI taxonomy): domain Eukaryota; kingdom Metazoa; phylum Arthropoda; class Insecta; order Lepidoptera; family Noctuidae; genus Agrotis; species Agrotis exclamationis. The sequence continues at coordinate 15,680,912 of OX465424.1, read as the reverse complement.
AATTTAATATTCCTTGTCTATCTCAAAGTTACTTAGATTTTGTGTTTTAGACACCAAACTCATACATTATTCAGTACGAATAGGTGTTTTCTTTTTCTTGGATTTTTTTCAAATCTCTTATTTGTCAAAATAATAATTGCAAAAGCCTACAATGCTCTGCGAATTCAATATAACAACGCATTTAGAGTTTTGTTGCGACTGCCTCGGTTCTGTAGCGCGTCATCTATGTTCGCTGAGGCACGTACAGACGGTTTTAATGCTATACGGCGTAAGAAAGCGGCCTCGCTGCTAAGCAGACTCCGTGGCAGCCCCAATAGCATTTGCGCTTTAATCGGGAGACATGACAGCCCGTTGGTGAAGTCACTGGTCTCCTGTACTCTGTCGATGTTAGAAATTAGGTACTAACATAGGTTAAGAATATTGTTACTAACCCAATGGATCTTTGTTATCTCATATGAAATAAATAAATTAACATTTCAAAAACACTTTTCTTATATAACATTTTTGTTACTTGGTTTATTGTGTAGCGGCTGATATTGTTCGTCATGTGTGAAGCATAAAAGTCAAGATTACACATAACAAAAATAAACGTAACGTAAACTGTTTTACAGTTGAAGATCGCCAAGTTTTTTCGACGCATTTCGTAAATTTTATTACGTATTACACGAGAGGCCTTCATCGTTTCGGATCAGCGATAATCCCATTACATTTCCAGTTTCGGCAATTTGAGTGCCGTCTTCATGGCAATAAAAAGTTATTATTGAAACCCAGGTGTGGGCGGGCCTCCTGGACGCCCTTCATTTTTAAACTTGCCTCCTAAAACGTGAATCGAGAAATTATTCTATTCAGCAACTTACTCCGAAGGGAAGGCGAAGTAATCAATAATATAACATTTTGCGCCTAATGACTTCAATTGTTTTCAGAAGAGGGATACCTCCTGATACCTCCTTAAAAGTTTGTTTGTTACTTTTTGTTGTTGTGAGAGCTTTTGATTTTGTTTTGTGAATAAATAAGTTCGGTGAACGTACTGAAAACACCATATAAGCAAGTACGAAGCAGCTTACTGTGCTTTTACAACTATTTTCGCCGATAAGTATCGCAGCTGTCCACCCATCACTTGATTTATGGAGCTTACGAAATAAAACCGATCTAAAAAGAGCCCTCCTTCTTTAAAACCCTGTTCGAATTAAATGAATGTTGAAGCCCCGTTAGAGCTCATAGTTGACTGGTGTGCAGATCGCGCATAGATGGTGAGTCATCGAACGCAGTTGGGCAAGCAAAGGAACATGATATAGCGGAGCGAATCTAATCTCCAAAATATAGTTTCTCTATTTTATTGAGTAGAAATTTGGTTCCAGTGCAGCCAATGCGTGTATCAAGATACGAGTTTGTGGACATGTTTTGTGTATTCATTCAAGATTAGTCATTGAGATTAACATTTAAAAATATTTCATTATTAATTGCTGAAACCAATATAGTACGTAGGTTATTCGTGAATTTAGCTAAATATTTCTCGATCTAGAATAGAAGTCCTTGTGTCTAATAGAAAATAATGTGAAGTTCAGATTTCTCCAAATGCGACCACACTTTTTTTTTTTTTTTTTTAGCGTGGTAAAATCATCAAATGAGTTCTCCCACCCAGGTCAGGGCGGAAGGGACTGTCAGACTTGTACTGACTAAAATCCACGGTGTCCTTCAGTAGCCCTTTGTGTTCCGGGGTCACGGTAATGAGATAAGTCCCGCGACCCCGGCAGGCTTTGGCCCTCTAGAGGGGGGCCCCGTCATCATGCTGACACTCTTTGAGGCGCGCGTGGAACACAACGCGCCGTCGACCCGGGCATGGTCCATGGTCGGGTGGCGAGTTGCCCATTACTCGCCGCCCGCATGCCCGCGCCTACGGTGGCCGGAGATCGCCCCGCGACGTCCGACGCCGCGGGCGTCTACCACTGCGGCTGGGGCGGAGGGAGGACGCTGTCCTCTCTCTCTCGCGGCCCGCCTCCTCCTTCGCGAGCATAACTGCTTCGCAGAAGGAGGCCACCGCTTCCCACTCCGTCTCGCCCCGCAGCATGGCCTCGACCAGTGCCGGGCGCGAGAGGTCTCCGCCTATCGCTGCCGTGAGGACACGGCGGTGCTCTGCCCAAGCGGGGCAGTCCTGCACCGTATGCTCCACCGTGTCCCCCGGGCGATCTTCGCAGTGGTGACACCCAGGCGTTTCTTCCCTCCCTATCAGACACAGGAACCTCCCGAAACTTCCGTGTCCGGTGAGGACCTGCGTCATGCGGAAGGTCAGGACGCCGCCGTGACGCCTATCCAGCCACTCCTCAAAGAGGGGTCTTACCGCCGCGATTGCGGCGTGCCCGGACCTCGGTTGCGACAGTCGTCCCCTCCATACTGCCCTGAGATCGCGCCGGAGCTCTTCCCGCCGCGCCTCGACTTCTCGGGGCAGCGGGGTTACACCCCGGCAAATGCGACCACACTAAAGAAAGTTTAGAACTTATTAAAAGCTTCATTTAGTGGCTGATCGTAATAAGTCGTTCTAACTCGTCATAGCAATATTTAAGCGATGGACCTCCAGGATATGACAGTCGAGAAGTAGTTCCAACAATTGTCCCTCGTTAGCACATAATATTTTCAGAAACTTCAGCTACATCTGCTGCAACGGACCAGAAAAATATGACCAAAGCGGACAGTGGCACAAACAATCTGTTACTTCTAAAAACTTTGTTTCCGTAATTACGGCGAAATAAAGAGAACCGCTTTTTTATTTAATATTTGTTGTGTTAAAAATAGCTGTTGCCTTAGTTTATGTAACGTACATGTTGCAGGTAACTAGAAGAAAAAAAAAACATTGAATCGAATCAGAAAATTTAAGTAGGAAACTGCGATTTAATGTAAGACTTTCTTGATCAAATAGAGGTATAATTAATTTGATCATGAAAGTCTAATATTAGATGTTTGCCCTATGAAAGTGAAAAAAAAAACTTTTCATTACTCATACTCTGAAAGTAGGTCATTACATGTCTGATTAGCCGTTTGAAAGTTATCCATTGCCGCCCTAGGGAAAATCGCTTTCAAGTGACAGCTGCCAAATTTAAGAAAAAAAACTAGATAAATTTTGACATTTCTATTGAACCATGTTCAAACTTTTTATACAGCCACGATATTACAGAGCGATTTAAAATTAAAATAACATAAAGTTAAGTATTAAGAATATAAATAATGACTAAAATAATTTAGTTTCAACTATTTATCTAAAATAATACAGATTTCGACAAGATCATTGCCAATTTTTAAATAATGTACATGAAAAATCCTGGCTGTATAGCTGGACGACCACAGCACAGAAATTAAAAAAAAATACAAGCGGAAAAGTGACAATCCGATCTACACTCATGTTTTCTTTAGCTAAAATTTATGTTGTTAATTTTATTTTCCTCGTATTCGTAATGAAAAGCACAGTGTTTACCTCGGGTAAATTATTTATTTAGTCCCTCGAACTATTAGCGCCCTCACTACGTTACGGGCGCCAAACCCCATCTCGGGACGTAAATAAGTAACTTTCACGCCTTGGATAACAATGTACTATTATTTTCTCGCCACAATACAATGGTTTTTCAGAACATTGCGATTTGTACATTCAGTTATTTCTGTATTTCATATTGGCTGACTGGCGACTAATCTGAGGATTAGGAATTAAAATCGAACTTTTCAGTGCAATTCCCGCCATTAATTAAACTACCAAAACTTTTGCTACAAACATATTTTCGGTTTACGAATATAGTTTTGCTATACGTTTTCTGTGAGAAAAACACACACACTCACAAAACTATATTTCATAAACAGAAAATATGTTTTGTATGTCAAAACTGTCTACGCAAACATAATGCATCGGCACTACAACAGTGAAACGATTTTTTTTCGTAAAAACTCTGATTAAATTCAAGTCGTATCCGAACGTCGAGGGCTTTTAGTGTACGCATGTATGCAGTGCACAGGATTACAGCGGATGTACAGGTCTGTTTGTGCTTTAGTCTATTTTTCATGGCTTCTTCTATTTCCGTGAAAATCAAATTGGTAAGCCAGGATAAAAAGTGCGGATAAAGTACCTACAGACTTTTTCCGCACTTTTTATCCTGGCTTATTTTCTTTATATTTTCGTAGTACAGAGACCTAAACACAAGATTTCTGTATTTTATTTGAAGTATTTACGTGAAGGGGTGCTAAGACAGGAAACCTCCACGTGCGCCTGTGGACTGGAGTTCCCTCTCGGATACGTACGGGGGGAAGACCAGTTTTTCGGGACGGTGCACCCTGGGATTCGGGCAAAAACTCTTCCTTAGGCACTGTGTGCCTAAGAGGTTTCTTTGCCCGTATGCGAATAGCCTGTCGGGTGGACGCTCCAACGCGTGTCCCTCTGAAAAGCAGAGTGCACAGCGGCGGATTCTTAATCCAGGATACCGTGGCCCCGGAACTTAAAGGGCATCTGAAGGAACACGGGTGGATTTTAGTCAGTAAGAGTCTGACAGTACCTTCCGCCCCACCCAGGGCGGGAGGAATCATTTGATGATTTTGCCACCATAAAAAAAAAGTATTTTCATTACTCATACTCTGAAAGTAGGTCATTACATGTCTGATTAGCCGTTTGAAAGTTATCCATTGCCGCCCTAGGGAAAATCGCTTTCAACTGACAGCTGCCAAATTTAAGAAAAAAAACTAGTTCTATTTTGACATTTCTATTAAACCATGTTCAAACTTTTTATACAGCCACGAAATTACAGAGCGATCTAAAATTAAAATAACATAAAGTTAAGTATTAAGAATATAAATAATGACTTTAAAATAATTTAGTTTCAACTATTTCTCTAAAATATCACAGATTTCGACCAAATCTTTGCCAATTTTTAAATAATGAACATGAAAAATCCTGGCTAAATAGATGGACGACCACAGCACAAAAAATAAAAAAAAAACAAGCGGCAAAGTGACAATCCGATCTACACTCATTTTTTCTTTAGCTAAAATGTTGTTAATTTTATTTTCCTCGTATTCGTAATGAAAAGCACAGTGTTTACCTCGGGTAAATTACTTATTTAGTCCCTCGAACTATTAGCGCCCTCACTACGTTACGGGCGCCAAACCCCGTCTCGGGACGTAAATAAGTAACTTTCACGCCTTGGATAACAATGTACTATTACGTGAACGAACTAAAAAAATATTAGCTTTTTCCTGTTGGTAAGCTTGATACTCGTATTTTACTACGATTTAGTTTATCGACCATAGAGTTTAGAAAAAAAAATCCCGGCGATTCTGGTTAACACAAGCACCTGACAGGCGAGTCAAACAATTATTACCTACAATACAGGGTGTAAGAGACATCGACGCACAAACGGATACCATGGGTCCAGGACATGATTCTGGATCTGGTTGGAATTTTTCGTCGGTTTATTCCTAATTTTTTCATTTTTTTGAGTTTTTTTTTTTACTTTAGACTGTTCATAATCGTTATTCTTACCTAACAGAATGAGATTTTTAATAAACGAGTAATTAATTCGCTACTTTCACTAAAAGTAGCAATGTAAATAAAACTAGAAATGGTGTCTTCTCAGCTATATAAAAAAGTAAATACCTATGTAAAAACACTAAGAAGCGAAAAATGAATATTTTTTGTGGCAAAAAATTAAATGATTTCCACCTCTTTTCCTTCGAAACTTTATTTGCGTTGGTATTGAACAACTTTACTAATATAAACATTTTCATTTGTTATATAAAGTTTTGCGAACAACTGTGCCCGCTGCTATTTTTTTGCTCATTGTTACTCGGTTATTCCTTTTGGCACTTCATTTAGCAAAATACATAGGTACAGATGTCACCACATAAAACCCCAAATTGTCAAACATTAATAGATTTTGAACATTATTACAAAAGAAGAAGGTTAAGACTCTATTATAGAAAGACAGATTTGGGTAGGTTGATGTGCTGGCGTCTGTACATTATAGTTGATGTAGGTTGACGACACTGCAGGTGCAGTGATTGATCGATTGACTGCTGCACTGCTTGTTGTGGGTTCATTTTTCACAAGAAAAAAATATTTGTATGAGCTAAAAGTAGTTTTTCCGGGTGAAGCTGTATGTGAGTTTAAATGTTTGTAAACCAACCGACGACAACGGAATTAGGCCCGGTATCCACCAAAGCGGAGAGGAGAGGAGATGTGTTTGAATAACCAATCAGAAATCCACACCTCCTCTCCGCTTAGTTTCGGTGGAATTCTGATTGGTTATTCAAACACATCTCCTCTCCTCTCCGCTTTGGTGGATACCGGGCCTAATTCCTAGTGTGGGGCAAAGAGTATTAAAAAGAATTATGGAATTTATGTGACTAAAACGAAGACATGACGTATACCTACCTACATTAAACTCGATTTACCTACAGTTCATTAACAAAAAGACAAACGTATAACAAATGCAAGGAATAAGAAAGTATTCGAAAGCCTTTAGTAATGCAGGACGCTAAGATGAAAATACTTAGAAAGAAAATACCTTCTGATCTCCGTTACCCAGTTTCCGAAGAATCTTTTCCTCTTTGCATAATATGTATGTAGGAAATAGGAATTTCTTCGTAAAGTGAGGTCTTCGCTAACAAATCTCGCCAGCACAATTGGAAAAACGTTGTTACGACACTGTTTCTTGGATTCTACTCTTAGTCCTTGAATATTAGATGACTCAAAGTATATGCGTTCGCTTTTCGCAGTACAATAGGAGAATCGGATACTTTTAAATAAGTAACAATGATACAAAGCAATGGCTGTGGACATAATAAGTCCATTGTAAGCGCGTTCAAGTTTTTTATTTTGTGTCTGTTTAACGAACGGTGAAAAATGCAATGATGGAACGTTTATGCTCACAGACACTGTGACAATGTTTATTAATATTTACTCTTTAAATTCCACTTTGTTTGTGTTTACGTTTTTGTGCAAACAGGTGTTTCGTTGCAGTGAAAGGCTAACCTACAGTTTTCATATAGATTCTACTGTGTAAGTTTTTAAACGGTAAAAGTGAAGAAACCAGTTCGTCTATTTTTTGTCTGATCTGATGAAAATGGCTTTATTGCGTAATTTTTTTATGGTATTATATAATTATTACCTACTGGCGACCTGCCCCGGCTCCGCACGGGTGTAATCTCTACTACATTAAGCATGTTATATACATGTAAACCTGCCTCTTGAATCACACTATCTATTAAAAAAACTGCATCAAAATCCGTTGCGTAGTTTTAAAGATCTAAGCATACATAGGAACAGACAGAAAAAGCGACTTTGTTTTATACTATGTAGTGATGGTATTTTGCTCAACGAAATTTTTTTGAAAGTACAACATTTTAAAATACCAATTAGAACAACATACTCGTAACTAGACAAGTAATGCGGGTCACTGGTCGTACTTGTGGATAAATTAAAATCGGGTGTTTTCGTCATGAACCCATGAGAATAGCATGAAGAGGATAATTTACTGCGGCTAAAGAGTAAATTCATTACCTTAGTCGCGGCTAAAATAAACCAGCGCAATCTGAGCCAACTCTCTCGATGTTTTCATAAGGAAAATATCCTCAGAGCTACGAAAAACTTCATCTGCAACTTTCTTTTTGCCTTATTAGCTCCCCGCTCTTAACTAAGATTCTTCTGCTTTTTCTCAAATTTAATTCCGCATTTGTTTCAAGAAACTCAGTGCTTCATCTTTTAAAATGTCCACTAGAGTTTCATCTTTAAATAATAGCCAAGTTTTATAATCTCAACAAGTTGGATCTCTTTGTTAAAAGAAACGTTATCAGTTAGTTTAAAAGGACTCCGTTTAGTTCAGTTAAGTAATTAGGTATGTCTATTTAATTTTCTTGGAACTACAGTTTATCCTTGCTTCTTCGGAAGAGAATATAAAAAATAAGGAAAAAAATCAAAAGATGTTAAATAAAAGTTGTTTCATTTTGATGAGTACAATAAGTGAGTTCCGCGAACAGTCACAAAGGACGATGAACATCAAATTGAAACGATTTGATCGTTTATAAATAAATTGTTGTAGCTTAAAAATATTCGAAGCTTTGAACAAAATAAGGGATAAATAATAATCGATAACTTTGAAGCTATAGGTACAGACGCCAGCACATCAACCTACCCGAATCTTTAAAATTTTGGCAATCGAACGTAAACCTTCTTATCTTGCGATAAAGCTGAAAATCTATTACAGAAATCTGACAGATTGTGGTAGCTTGATATGCTGGCGTCTGTACATAGATTATCGATAATTTGGTTCAATGAAGTCTGTTTTCCTTGGAGGATCAAACTCACCACAGCAAGTAACATTGAATAAAGTATTACTCCACACCCACATTGTGGCTCTGTCTGTAAGAGAATTCTATTATTTCTTAAAATTAAAGGTACTTTTTCTTTAGAATTTCTATTATTATTTTATTCTGAACCTCTATTCTGAGTATTTAAAATAAAGCTTCGTTATTTCTTTTGTACTTAGAAAAACCTAATTGAACTATTCATTTTGATCCTTTCAAAATTATGCTCGGTTATTCATGAAATTTTTGCTTAGAAATAAAGTAAGTACAGAATAAACTTAGTTAAATTATTTCAATTTGCATGATCCGTAACGTGAGAGAATGTTGTTTTATTCTTGTGTATATTCGGTACATTAGCTAGGAACATAAATGATTCACTTAAGAAAGCTTTCTTCGCAAAACAGACGGTGGTGGTCTGAGTAGGTTTCAAGAGAACGAGTAAATGTTGATGGTAACTTTGCGCTCCGTAATTAAATGTGAATTGAAAACAACTCATCCTTTAAATGCTCACGAACATGAGTTATTCACACGTTGAGTACTTCTATCTGAAAGCGAGGGAACAATTAATTTATTCCACACAGAATCAGTCGATGAAAAAGCGATTCTGTTGTAGCGTATGTATTGTAACGTAAAAGATTACGTTGATCTATCTGTTAACAAAATCAAATCAGGGAAAATCTAAGGAAAAGAGGCGGAAAACCACGCAGAACGTTGTTATGGAAAAACTGGGTCCTCGTCCTCGATAAAAATACTCCTTTTTATGTATATGGAGTTACAGAAGGCAAACAACCCACATGTTTACACTTTTAGCCGACCAACAATCGATACCCTCGCTTGTATTAGGAACTTACTCGTATTTTATTAATCGTACCCGTAAAGTCCAAAAATTTAATCTGATAACTTGGTTTAGAGGCACGGTAGTCAAACAATAGGCGTTTGACGGCATCTATCATAAAGTTAGGTTATTCGTGCGGTATATTTCATTGTTATTGTCGTAAAGTATCGCCATCAGAGGTAAACAAGCCTGGCGTAGTATGTGGGCGTATGATGCTCGGTGGTGTGGGTGTACCAAACGCAGAGATAACGAGCACACGATATCGGGTTGTTATTTTATTCTTATGTTATGACACTTGTTAGGACGACACTTTGTTTCGTTAGTGTGCCGGGCGATGACGCATTTTATTACAAAACAAAGAAGAGTAAGTTCTACCACGCAGGTGGAAAACTCATTTTCGCTTACCGTCAAAGGTACGATGGTACCTATCATGCACAATTTTTTTTTGAGCTTCGGATAGCAAAGCCGCACTGACACTCAGTTCATAATCAAAGCGAGCACTGTTCTAAAGCCTAAGCACGCAAGTACTTAGTACACAAACGAACCTGATTGTACTTTTGAGAGCGTTTTAGAAGGCGGCAGATTTCAAAGCAGGTATATTCCATTTCCAATTAGGAGCATCTCGTAAACATGTCTAAGTGATACAGTTGAACAAAGTGTTGCGGCTGTAACGACATCACTCCGCAACACAATTACCATTAGTGTCGGTTTTATTGTGACAACTTAAATCACCTGCCAGCCTTTCAGCCTGCCACCCTCGTCTTGTTCTAATTTCCAGTTAAACTCAAGTGGCTAAACTCGCAAACACGAAACATTTCGCTAATGATAATTTTAAAACGTTATAAAAGAGAAATGCTGAATCCGCAGCGTTACAGTCTAGCGAGTAACAGTTCAAATAAAACGAAATGAAATCGCACACACGATGCCGACCGGGAATGTACCGTCCTATAAAAGCTACGTACCTATATTTATTATGCTTCGTATTGCCACTATTATAAGACTACGATGGCAATACATGTCGGGCTATACATTACTACGGCTAGGCGATCGATGGCCGCGCTCTCGAGTTATACGGTGCAAAGCTTGTAAGGAAGTTTTCTGTTTTAAAACTTTTACTTTAAAACTAGAATTCATTTAAAATAATGTTCACAAGGTTTATTGGCAATTAATTTACCTTAGACAAAAAAAACTCCATTAATGCCCTCTGTGTGGACTTTAAGCCTCCCCTAAACCAGCAAAATAAACGTTCCTGCGGGACAACGTCATAATTCGTCGGCAAGATTGGCGGTTTCATACTGTTAGATTCAAATATTTGCGCAAGTTAATTAAATTCTCGTCTAGGCTATTAATTTTTAATTATAAATGTATGCAAAAGGCTTTTGTAAACTATGTGCACCATTCCGGATGCAGAAACTTAGCGCAAATATAAAAAACGTTTGTAATGTTTACGCTGAGTAGTTCAACTTCAAGCACAGTTTTAAGTACCGTCTTGACGGAAGCTAAATGGGTCTTCTCTAATTGAACACTACAACGGTTAATTACTAACGTCTGTCGCTTTCGCCGGACGATCTTCTAAACTAAACACACACAAAGCTTCAGCGTTGAACAACATTCAACTCGGAACGAGTTTAGCATTCAAACGGCTCAAGTTAAACCAATTTAATCGAACTTGTTTTAGATCTAGATTGTATGGGCAAGGTCGTGAAACTTTGCGAGACCATTTTACTATATTTTTTTCTAGAACAGTATGAAAAAAGTAGCTGAAGCAATAAAGTAAGTCGAAGGTGACCGATGTTGAATCAAGAGCGGCGGTATAAATCGCTTCAGCAAGAACGCGCAACATCCATAAAATATAAGTGAAAGAGCAATGAAAAATATACAGTGATTTAATTTAATAAAAGCCGCTGATTTAAAACTTTGCTTGAAAGCTGTCTAAGCAGCTAGATAAGCAGTTATCTTAAATAAGTTTGGACATAAAAGAAGACACAAGCAGCCACGGAGTTAGCAAGAATATTAAACGCAAGACTTTACACAGGACTACGTGCAAGCCTTTATAATAATTTTGTCATCACCTTGGATCTCCAACGGCGCGGATAATGAAGTTTAGAAACTTGAAATTAGTTGGGTCATAATCTCACATCCCACATTATATGAGCCAGCAAGCAACCTCTACTCGTAACTCCATCGAGCTTCGTTGGCTACTCGACAAATATTTCGGAACAGCATTGTTAACTAATTGGAGGGAACTTGCTTATTGAAAATGTAAATTCTGTTATACAATTTAGAAGGAAGTAAGAATTTAAGGGAATCGAGCAAATATGCGGAGATATGAGATCATGGTATGAGTTGTTTACATTGTGGGTATGTTGTACGAGGTACCTTGCGTTATACGGAGTTTCTTTCCTGTAACATTTTATTTGGGTATTCTGTTTTGAGTTTCTTCCTTGCTACGGTCGATTCGCCCTTTTGAACTGAAACGTCGGGAGAGCCTACGGAGGCTTTGTGTGCGCCCCGAGAACAAAGCACGGATGCCGATTCACAGGAGGATCAGCAGAAACGGACTGGTTTCCGGACCATAATGATACCCTGCAATGATGAAGCTTTTTCGCCATTCAAAACCTTATTTTATGATTCCGTTAAGTATTTTTGTTATATATAATATAAGTATAAGTATAATATACAAAAGAAACTTTTTTGTAGATTACAAAAGAATAATTTTAAAGAAAATGAGTTTTTTTTGGGCAACAAAAATGTAAAAAAATGCAAAATATAACGTAAAAGAACGTAAAAACTAAAATGTGCGAATTGATATGAATTGAAATTGTTATAACTAGTGGTAAAATTGCACTCCTTCTCCATACTCCGATTCTCTTGTCCGCGTAATTTTCATAAAAAGGAATATCTACAGAGTTTTTCTTCAGTTATTTTTCAATAGATTTATTCTACGTTTGGTTACAACGCGCGTTCTTGTAGCGGGCTCCACATTCGCGCCGCGAACACCCGCGAACGCCGCGAACCGTGAATGTGGATGGCTTTCACGCCCCTTCGCGGGCTTCGCACCTGTTCGCGCCTTGTTCCCCGTTCAGTGTCGGTATTTGCGCCCGCTTCAAAGGGTTTGCGAAGCGCGAACTTCCCGTGAACGCAAGCGCATCCACACTCGCGCGTAAATTCAGTATCGCGCGAGCGAGACTCCGTGCCGTGAGGTCGCGCTCATTTGAATTTGTTTACGTTTGCGCCAAAATGAGCGTCAATTGGACGAACGAACTGGAACTCTTATTGATCGAGTGCTTCTATGCTGAAGCTGAACCCATTTTATGGGATCCCAAACATAAAGAAAAAACGAAGGTATATGATGCATGGATGCGAATACAGGAACTTATGATTATAGAAATGACTGAATTAAAAAAAAAAGAAAGTCTTATGTCCAGCTATAAGGACTTATAAAAAAAAGTCATCATCATCTTCGTCTTCTCCATTTTTTTAAATCTTTTGTATACACGTAATTATTGTAAGAGCCAAAGCGCATAGCGTCACAGCGATAGCAGTGCCTAAATCGGCGTCCATTCTCGACGAGCGCGCGAACTAAACTGTAAACGATTGCGAATGTGGAGGGACATGTTGTTCGCGACGACTTCGCGGCAAATTTACTTGCGCGAATTTGACAGGTGTTCGCGGCGCGAATGTGGAGCCCGCTTTACGATCGTAGATGACCAGTTGGCGAATGGACATAAAACAAAGGACAAAAAGTTCTGTAACGACAACATAATACTAAAAAAAATGAGACCTCATTCACCTCCTAGAAAGTTAAAAATTCAAGACGTTCGCATGTGACTAGTCCATTTGCTTGATGTTCCACCGTGTCGTGAATAATAAAACATCGCAAAATGATTATTGTACCAAGTGGAGTGGATATCTGAAGTTCCAAGAAAATAACTTGTCCATCAGATGAAGCATAGCAATCCTTTACGACAATTGAATTTCGTTTCGCAAAAACTAATTTACCTTTTATTGTTCCTCCATATTTACGGACTTATTACATTTGCCTTGATCAGAGATTAAATTGCCCTCTTGAGGGTAGTAGGGTCATAAGGTCCTTCCTTGATTCCGTCCTTTATAAGTTTATTGACACATGACTGCGTTTGATTCGCGGGTCAGGCAAAGTGTTCTTAGGTTTTCCATATCTTGCTTGAATGATTTGTGCTTTATTGATGGCTCTCTACAACGGGGGACTTCAACTGAACTGGCGGAATGAGGTAGTATAGGCTTACATCTGTCTAATTCTTTTTTTCTGGGATGGAAAATGTTTTCAATGAGTTCGAGTCCGCTCTGGGTAAAGCGACAGGAATTGGTGGACATCACTAACTGTTGTCTTTTTGTCGCCTCTAAGTTCCAGGGTCGTGGTGCCCTTTAAAGATAGTCCTGCGACTTTGCCTAACCCCTAGAGAAAAACAGGCATTATGATGGTGTGAAACAGTAAATTGCCTTTAGAAAGTTAAACATTTTCCTTGTATTTAGTTATATTCTAGTGTACTTTTTAATGTAGTAAATCATTATAATTTAATAATGGAACCGTAATAAAACCATAAAAGCAATTTAATAAAGAATGGAAACTTTCCGCAAATACACAGATTAAAATACCTTTGTGTGTTCACTAAAACTAGCAATTTGAATACTTGTTTGATATTAGTTTAGTTGTTTCTTATTTGCCAAGCCAATTTCATTACTTACCAGAATTCAACGTAATGTTTGCTAATTAAACTCATACAGAATTCATTTCAATCTCATAGCAATTAAAATTGCAAAACCTTGTTAAATCATTGACTTTTAATAAACACAACCGTAGCTCTCGAAATTAATTGGAACCAAATGACGGAAGTAACAACAAAAGTGCGCACTTTGCAATTCGTTGGAACGAAGTGCGTGTCAGCTTTAAAATACACGTGAAATTCGTGAATAAATCACTAATTACTTGCCTCTACGATGAGTGCCAATAATTGAAATTATCGGTGTCCTTCCCGCCCTGCGACCGGCGCGCGGCGGCGGCGGCTGTGAAGACATAAAGGAGCTCCCCAAACCCATCGGCCGACAGGATAATCCGGCTAAACTTTGACGTTATCTTCGTCAGCGACAGATATTATAACAAATGAAACATTGAAATCAACGAAATAATTACACAGATAGCTTCAGAATTGTCCTCAGTCTCCCGAGAAGTTCAAATTAAGTTCTTAACGACTGTCAGTTATTCTATTACATATTTTTATCGCGATCTAGGGTTTGAGTACCTACTTAATATTAATTGGTTTTTAGAATACAGAAAAGTACACTCGTGAGCAAAAGTATGGAAACGCTCCGATACCGATCTTGAGTACCTAATAAAAATGGTATTATTTTAAAGGTTTAACTTTTACCTTTTAAAATTGATATTAAATTCATTCAAATCGTGCCATTGTTTAAGGAGCATTGTTTAAGTAAATGATTCCATATATTTTGTACTCACTAGTATAGTATAAACTTACAAGTAAATCATATGAGTGCACTTTGAGATCGCGTTGCCCTGAGACGTAAGTAATGGGCCAATATGTTAATGGTAGACGAAGACGTAGCTTCAAAGCGAACCGCTTTGACTTCCACTCTTCCCATAAATAAGGAATAAAAAGCGAGTAACGGTAATAAATTCACAGTATGAATTTATTTATGGTCTGGTTAGTAAATAATAATAAAACCTTTACGCAAGCCTTGTGGTCCCCTGACTGAGATTAAGCTACCATGCCCCATGGGTGTGGTACGGGTAAGTGGCGAACAAGGGATTATATTGATTTTGTAGATTATTAGAAGCCACTATGTGATGAAAATACGAGGTATCCTTATGGTTTTCCTCAAATAGCAAAGGTCAAACAGTACTCAGAGCACTTAATGGAAAACCAATCACTCACTGTATCACGGATAAAGAACGTTGACGGCGCAGTGAACAATGAAACTTAAAAAAACAAACGAAATCGATTTTTAATTTCCATTTGTTATTGTTCAAGTGCTCATTACTATAAATTGTATTTCCATTACTTTCACATCATTATCGTGAAACTCAATCTGCCTGTTGGATGCACAGCTTTAATTTTAAAATGATTGCAAATCGAACGGTAAAAAGTTTTTCACAGATTGACAATGATGTATTCGGGTTGGCGCGGATGCCTCGTATAGTTCACTAACGATCAGGGACGGTTACCGTTACCAAACAAATACCGGTAAAATTACCAAAACATAAACGTTATGTTACGTTAAATATTAACGTTAAACATAACGTTAATTTATAGGATTTACCGCTATTTAATTATCGTTACTAATAACGTTAATTCACTGTGCGACGTTGCCAAACCGCGCCGCGCGTCTTTTCGTTCGCGGTTCGGCTCTACAAATCAGAGCGGCAACAGCTAGTAACGCGCGCCGCTTACGCGCATTTCATAGTCAGATGTCACACAAACATTGCGTAGGTACGCCAAATTAGTAGGTATATCTCTATTAGATTAATTCTGTTGTTCTGTTATTATAATTAGTTGTTTGTTTAAAAAATACTATTATGGGCCGAAAGAAGCCTGTACATTGAATATTTTTTCTTTTTGTATTTTTTTCGAGATAAAGGATCGATTCTGATGACAAATCAACTTTTTTGTTCCGGATTTTTTTAGGGTTTTTTCTTTTGCGTTAATTCCTAAACTACTGAAAACTTTCCCATCAAATTTTCCTCAAATATTCCTAATAATATGCTTCTGTCAATAGGCTATGTATTATTACACTATTGTCACTGGGAGATGAGCAATTTTGAATTATGTTGTTTTTAAATGTATGTTTTGAATTGGCGGATTAACCACTGGATAATATTTATTCAATTTTTCCTCAAATATTCCATAAACTGCTCTTCAATTAATAGGGTCTAGACACGCGAGAGCGTGGCCAGCCGAGTTCAGGCGCGCTTACAGTGTGTAATATTACACGAACCATTTGGAGCCACTTTTTAGCCCCTCATAACTCAAAAATTATTTAACCTAGGCATATATTTTGAGATTGGCGAGATAAATAAGTGTACCAAATATAAATATATCTCAAACGGTTATTTAGATATTAACGTCAAAAAATCGTCATTTTTATGACTGACCTATAGATCAAAACTATAACCCAGTTGTAGATGACCTAGAAAGTTCAAATTTGGCATGCAGATAGGTAAGGTTTTTTTTTTAAGTTTGTCGTTGTTAACTCGTCGTTTAAGAACCGATTTTGATGATTCTCTTTTCGTTGGAAAAAATATATTTCAAAGGTAAAATCCTAAGATAAGGAAATTAGGGTTTGATGACAAAAGACCAGAGAAATCGAGTGGAGCTTTCTAAAATTGTAGGGGCGACTAGTGCGTTTGTAAGTTTTTCATTATTTTAAAGCAATACAATTAAAGATCTGGAGTAGATCTGATGATGGAGCCGAGAGACAGTCGAGGGAACTCCTCAACGATTCACAGAAGCTACCTTGTGTTTGGACTTAATTCATTTATATTGATAAGAACTTTACACCTAGGTGGGTTGTAATTGTCATTAAGGGTCTGATGATAAAGACGAAGAACAATTCAGGGAACTCGTCAACGGTTTATAGTAGCTATCTTGTATTTGGACTTAATTCATTTATATTGATGAAAACTTTCGACTCTTTTTTTTCGTGGTAAAATCATCAAATGAGACCTCCCACCCAGGGCAGGGCGGGAGGGACTGTCAGACTCGTACTGACTAAAATCCACGGTGTCCTTCAATAGCCCTTTGTGTTCCGGGGTCACGGTAATGTGATAAGTCCCGTGACCCCGGCAGGCTTTGGCCCTCTAGAGGGGGGCCCCGTCATCATGCTGATACTCTTTGGGGCGCGCGTGGAACACAACGCGCCATCGACTCGGGCATGGCCCATGGTCGGACAGCGAATCGTCCATTACTCGCCACCCGCATGCCCGCGCCTACGGTGCCCGAAGATCGTCTGCCGACGTCCGACGCCGTGGGCGTCTTCCAGTGCGGCTGGGGTGGAGGGAGGACGCTATCCTCTCCCTCACGCGGCCCGCCTCCTCCTTCACGAGCATGACTGCTTCGCAGAAGGAGGCGACCGCTTCCCACTCCGTCTCGCCCCGCAGCATGTCCTCGACCAATGCCGGGCGCGAGAGGTCTCCGCCTATCGCCGCCGAGAGGACACGGCGGTGCTATGCCCAAGCGGCGCAGTCCTGCACCATATGCTCCACAGTGTTCTCCGGGCGATCTTCGCAGTGGTGACACCCAGGCGTTGCTGCCCTCCCTATCAGACACAGGAACCTCCCGAAACTTCCGTGTCCAGTGAGGACCTGCGTCATGCGGTAGGTCAGGACGCCGTGACGCCTTTCCAGCCACTCCTCAAAGAGGGGTTTTACCGCCGCGATTGCGGCGTGCCCGGACCTTGGATGCGACAGTCGTTCCCTCCATATCGCTCTGAAATCTCCCCGGCGCTGCGCCTCCACGCGCCACTCATAAATGCGCTGGAGAGCAGTCGTCTCCAGATCCCAGGGCAGCAATCTGGCAAGAAGGTTGGCTGATTCGCCGGCGATCGTGCGGTATCCCCGGATCATCCGGATAGCCATGAACCTCTGGCAAGCGACCAACTTTAGTGGTCGCGTCCGGATGCTCAGGGCCCACACGGGGGCCCCGTAGAGGGCCATAGACCACACGACACCGGCGTACAGCCTTCGGCAGGAGGCATTTGGCCCGCCGAGATTGGGCAGGAGTCGCCTGAGGGCGGCTGCTGCCCGGTTCAGCCTTGGGGCCAAACTAAGGAAATGCTCCCTGAAGTTCCACCGGCTGTCGAGGACGAGTCCCAGGTACATCGTTCTCCCAACGCCAATGCGAACCCCCTCCACCGTTATGTGGGACTCAGACCATGGCGCGTTAACGCGGCCATGAAAACACATGGCTTCCGTTTTGTGCAGCGCCACTTCGAGTCCCAGCTGCCGGGTCCTTTCGACGACTGTCGCAACCACTTGCGTCGCCTTGTCGGCCGCCGCCTGATGCGACTCTCCCTCCGCCAGGACGAGCGTGTCATCAGCGTAACATATTACGCTGACGTCGTCGGGGAGGTCGCCGCGCAGCTCCCAGTCATATCCGATGTTCCACAGGGCCGGCCCCAAGACCGACCCCTGTGGAACACCGCACGACATCTCTCGCCGGTTCCACTCTCCCCGGTGACCGGGGTAGATGACGGCTCTGTCCGTCAGGTAGTCCGTCGAGGACGACGGAGGTAGGTCGGCACCCGGTGATCATCATCATCATCATCAGCCGGAAGACGTCCACTGCTGAACATAAGCCTCCCCCTTAGACCGCCACGCCGAACGACAGTTCGCCATTTGCATCCATCGGTTGCCCGCGACCCTCACGATGTCGTCGGTCCACCTAGTGGGAGGCCTGCCTACGCTGCGTCTTCCGGGCCGTGGTCGCCTCTCGAGAACTTTTCTTCCCCATCCGTTGTCAGTTTGACGAGCGATGTGGCCTGCCCATTGCCACTTCAACTTGCAAATTTTACGAGCTATGTCGGTGACTCTGGTTTTTCGCCGAATATCCATGTTCCGGATTTTATACCGCAAAGAAACTCCGAGCATAGCTCTTTCCATCGCTCGTTGAGTGACTCTTAGTCTCTCTAAAAGGCCAGCAGTCAGAGACCACGTTTCAGAGCCATATGTCATCACTGGCAACACACACTGGTTAAACACCCTTGTCTTGAGACACTGTGGGATTCTCGATGAGAAGATATCACGTAGCTTCCCAAACGCTGCCCATCCGAGTTTGATTCTTCGGGCGACCTCTTTCTCGAAGTTGGACCTACCTTTTTTTTTATTCGAGGTGGAAATCCTCATAGGACTTCCTCCGCCTGGGGAAAAGCGGAGGGGCATGTCAGACTTGACTGACTAAAACCACCCCGGTGTTCCCTCGCACACTTGCGTCCGGAGCTGCGGGTGCGAATGTTACTTCCGCTGCCTCGGATTAGTGCCGGCTCGCCTCTTGCAGGCCCCTTCCGGTTGGGGTGAGGTGTTCTCCCCCGTTACCACTTAGATAGGCGCGCGCGGAACACTGCGCGCTGCCTTCTTCTCGGGTCCACTTGAGTGGGGGATGGCAGACGTCCCCAAATCTGCCACCCCTAGACCCACTTATGGAGGCCGAAAGAGAGCGTTGTCCGCTCTCCTTCGACGCCCGGTGCGTCTGCTGCGGTATGGGAGAGCACTGGAGATCTCCCTCTCCCTTTCCGCCGCTTCCTTCTGGGAGGATGTCATCTCGCAGGAAATCACTGCGTCCCAGGACTCTGCCTCTCCGACCATTGACTTAACAATGGCCGGCAGTGACAGGTCGCTCCCCACTTTTGCAGTGAGAGCACGGCGCGGCTCGTCCCACGTGACACACTCGGCCAGCGTATGACGCGCCGTATCCTCCAGACATTGGACGCAGTGATGACACCGAGCGTCCGGCTCCCTGCTTATTCGGCACAGGTATTTCCCGAAGCAGCCGTGCCCCGAGAGCACCCGTGTCCGAGCCAATCGTCGAGTACTGGCTGGATCGCCTCGATCGTACTGAGACCAGCGGAAGGGCGTAAAAGCCTCTCCCGCCATGCCGCCACCAGGTCCTCACGAAGCGCCGGCGCAGCGTAATTTGCTGCTGCAGCAGTCTCTCACCTCGCGCCTTTGCCTCCTCACGCCACTTATAGAAGGTCGCGAGGACTTTCGACTCTAGGTCCCAGGGCGGGGATCCAGCCAGCAGGCAAGCCGCCTCGTAGGAGATCGTGCGATATCCTCGGATGACTCTGACTGCCATCGCCCTCTGCGGTTTTCGCAGAACTGCAATATGTCGGGCCGTCAAGTCAGCCGCCCACACAGGGGCCCCATATAGGGCCATAGATCGCACGATCCCCACGTATAACCGCCTACAGGCGATGCTCGGGCCCCCCAGGTTGGGTAGCAGCGTTGGGAGCGCACCCGCTGCGCCCATCAACTTGGGCACCAGCCGCCGAAAGTGGGGGCCAAAATCCCAACGGCTGTCGAGCACCAATCCTAGATATTTCATGGTGGACTCGACAGCAATCTGAACCCCTCCGAAAGTTGGACCTACCTAACTCAACAATCTGTCCAAGGTAAGTGTAATGGTCTACAACTTCGAGAGTATCATTCCCAACAACAACCGGTACGGGTGTCACATGGACATTCGACATGACTTTCGTCTTGTCCATGTTCATTTTAAGGCCGACCCGTTGGGAAACGATACTGAGGTCGCTGAGCATAGCATTGAGGTGCTCCAACGATCCTGCCATGATGACTATATCATCGGCAAAACGAAGGTGAGTGATGTATTCGCCATTGATGTTGATGCCGAATCCGTTCCATTCCAAGAGCTTGAAAACGTCCTCCAACGCGTTCGTGAACAGTTTCGGAGAAATAACGTCTCCCTGTCTCACGCCTTTCTGCAATTGGATTGGTTTCATGCTCTCTTCCTGAAGTCGGATGGACATGGTGGCGTTTCTATACAAATACTTCAACACTTCGATATACCTATAGTCGATATGACATCGTTGGAGGGACTGCAATACTGCCCAGGTTTCGATTGAATCGAAGGCTTTTTCATAGTCCACAAACGCTAAACATAATGGCCGATTATACTCCTCTGTCTTCTGTATAATCTGGCGGAGCGTGTGTATGTGGTCTATAGTATTAAAACCTTTTCGGAAACCGGCTTGTTCGGGAGGCTGGAAGTCATCAAACCTGCGTTCGAGACGGTTCGTAATGACTCTTGAGAACAGCTTGTATACATGGCTCAGAAGTGAGATTGGCCTGTAGTTCTTCAACAAGGTGTTGTCACCCTTTTTGAAGATTCACTCCTGTGCCATGCTTCTGGCGTAGTACCTTCGAGTATGACGGAATTAAATAACTTCTGGAGGACCAGAAGTACCGGTTTTCCACCCGCTCTCAGAAGTTCATTTGTGATTCCGTCTTCACTCGGCGCCTTGTTATTCTTTAGCTGTTTAAAGGATTTGTCACACTGGATGCGTTCTGCGGGCTCCGGTCAGGTCAAAGCGAACGCAGCCCGCATCATGTATGAACAACATTGTCGGTATCAATATATTTTGTATAGAATGCAATCTGACCGTGCGAGCACAACCAAAGAACGCATGTTGGCCCGACAGGGCGGTGGGGAGGGAAGGACGCGTCCGGACCGGTTGGCTGCGGGCTGCGGGCGGCGGGCAACGGTCAGTTTGTTGATGTTCGTCAGCGTGTTTTCTTCTTCCTCGGTAATCATTTTCCTCGATCAAAACCCAATAATAAAAGAACTGATTACCAGCACCACTGATACACGCACTCAAATAACTGAAATAAGATGGCCGCTGTTTGGCCTGCCCGCATCGCCCGGACCGCTGACCGGTTGCCCTGCCCGGATCGCTGACCGATTGCTCTGCCCTGCCCGCAGATCGATTGTCCCGACCGACAGCGTTGTTCATACATGATGCGGGCTGCGTTCACTTTGACCTGACCGGAGCCCGCAGAACGCATCCAGTGTGACAAATCCTTAAGAGCCATTCTAATCTCGTACAGGCTGATGTCCGGGTTATCCTCAGTGTAGTGTCGAGTCAGTTTAGCTCAACGACCATTTATATCTAGACGCCTCATGCACGATCTGACTAACGAAAATTATTCTACCAAGTCGCTGAGGTACGACGTAAGCGAGGGGGACGGGGTACTGCGTTCTGATTCGCGACGAGGGGACTCACAGGAGTGGTCGAGTCACGACGGTTATAAGACTTTTTTACCTAATGTGTTGACAGACATCGGTCGCCTGTGATTAGGAGTCTAGATATAAATGGTCGTTGGTTTAGCTCTTGCGTCTCGAACTTTACCGACACTGGGTTGTCGTGTTGATGTGTATAACTGTCCGTAAAACCTGTCAAGCTCTCTCAGAATCTCCGGTTTCGTCGAAATGATGCTGCCGTCGTTAATCTTCAGCTTTGTCATTTGGCTTTGCCCAATAGACGAATTCTTTGCGAAGACTTTTGAGCCCTGGTTCCGCTCGATTGCCTCTTTGATCCGTGCCGCACTATAGGCACGCAGGTCACGTCGCATTGATTTAGAGATTCGTCTATTGAGTTTGCCATATTCCGACATATCAGCTGAAGATTGCAGCCTCATCTCGGCCCGGTCTTGCATCAACTTGATGGTTCCGTTCTAGAACTTTTGAGGCTTATTGCGAACTTGGACCACACATCTTGGACAGTTTCCACCTACCCATTGTTAATCTCGTCCACAGTTTCGCATTCGGTTAGGCACTGGAAGCGATTGTGCAGTTCAAGTTGAAAGTCTTCGGGGTTCTGGATGTGGGCAGGACCAGGTCGGAGCGTGGACTTCACCGGACGAGACCTTTCAAGCTTCACATTGATATTCAATGTGCCTCTGACGATTCGGTGATCGCTGCCGGTTTTTACCTTGGCGATCACAGAGACATCACTGAATATTCGCTTCTTGGTCGTCATGATGAAGTGGATCTCATTTCTGGTAGTACCATCGGGGCTCATCCACGTCCACCTCCTGGATGGCCGCTTCTGGAAGTAGGAGTTCATTAAAATATGAAGTTCTTCCTTTTCCATGAAGTCGACCAGTCGCTGGCCCCTATGGTTTCGCTGCCCATACCCAAATGGCCCCACTCTCAACTCATCGCCATTCCGTGCGCGTTGAAGTCCCCCATAACAACGGTGAAGTATGTTTCGGAGATATGTATGGCCTCGGATATCTCCTCATACAATGCCTCTACTTCATCATCAGAATGTGTCGAGGTCGGCGCATATACCTGTATGACCTTCAACAAATACCGGTTGGTTATTCTGAGTATAATGTATGCTACCCTACTCGACACACTGTCGACTTTCACAACGTTGTTGGTGAGGGACCTGCGGACGAGAAATCCAACACCACCCTGGGATTTACGGTCTCCTTCCCGGTAGAAGAGCATGTTGCCGGAATCTAGAACTATCGTATCCTGACCCTCTCTTTGGATTTCAGATAATCCCAAGATACCCCAGCGCATTTTGCTGAATTCTTCCTCCAGCTCGATAATCTTCTCATCGGTCCTCAGTGTGCGGATGTTGTGTGTTGCCAGGGCCAAAGTCCGTTGGGGGTGGTAGCGGGGCATCTGCCGGGGATTCTTAGCACCCCCTGCTCCGCCGTTACCCGATCCGCTACCCAGACCAGGAATAGCGGAGCTGCTGGGGACTGGGGGCCGTGTGCTATTGTTGTCAATCATAATGGGGGGAGGGGGGGGGGGGTTGCCATAATCCCCACGCTTGGCAGGCGGCTTGGGGATCGCAATAAGATCACCGAAAGTTTGCAAAGGACGCTGCTGCCCGTCCTTCGGTAGCTGGACGTAGTTTAAAAGGACGTACCCGCGACCAAATCTTTTGTATTATTTTATATTTATTTGTGTTTTGAATTAGTGCTCAAACCAGTGCATAGATTCTGTTTTAAGTGACAACAAGATTTCGAACATCGAGTCAAATAATAAGCTATTTTTAAGGTATCACGCGGTTTGCTAAAGACTACTGTACTCGTAAAAATGTGTAGATTAGGATTACTAACATAGTGATTAAGAAATATTGTTACTAACACTTCGAGTCATCATAAGTTACTTGTTAATAAATGTAAAATAAAATAAATAATAAAGAGGGAAGAGCAATGCTATTGTACGTTCAATTGCGTTAACAAATTGCAGCGATACTGTAAATCGACCAAAAAATGATAGTCTTATGTTAAACACGGATCTTTGAAATTAATGTTGCTCAAACAAGGACGTTTCCTATGCAAACTATGTATGTAAGTACCTATAACATTATTGATCTAAACTAATATTATAAATGCAAGTGAGTAATTATGTTTGTTTTTTACCTTTTCACGCAAACTACCTACATATACGTTGTTAGGAGTATAGACACGTATATAGGCTATCTTTCATCCCGAAAAACAGAAAAGAGCTGTTGCCGAGAAAAAAAAAAAACAATTACAATTTCCAGATGGCGCCACTTACACGATCCGTATTGTTTCTCAAATTCTAAATTAACGCAAGCGAAGCCGCGGGCAAACACTAGTTGTGCAATAAAACATTAAACGTAATAGTTCCTACCTACCCAGCTTTCTACTTAAACTATGTCATTCTAACTAAATTAAAATATCTATTTCGACTATATAAGTCCCATTGAGTAAGTATTTTTAAGGGTTCAAAGTGCGCTGCGGCCTGTGAGTGACAGTCAAGCAAGACGGTGCATCCGCTGCGCTCGAGGCGCCCGCGCGCCCCGCTGATACGTAGGTATCAGCGGGGCGCGCGGGCGCCGCGTGCTCACCACCTAAGTGTGTTCTGCGCAGTTTATGTTAGATAATGTTGACCCACCTTGTTGTACAGAACTATACCCACTCAAAAACACTCAATGGGACTTTTATAATTTTCTAAAATCATTATTACAGTCGGCCACATGTCCCTAAATACCTACTCTTTCACTACGAAAAGATTTTAAAGACAAATTGCATAGGTCAAATTATATGCAGCTACGTGTAATCGACTGTGATAATGATAGGTAGGTACGGCACAGCACAGCACAGCACGTCAAGGTCATCATGTTACCACAATCTGTCAAATTTCTTTGATAGATTAACAACTTTATTAGGTACACGAAGTTGCCAATTTTGGTGAAGAAAGACGATGGGGGTGGCGGCGTCCGACGTTGCGAACTTACATCACAACGCGACTTGATGCGTGCGACAAAAAATTTGTAAATAAATTACATCGCAATTTAGCGCAACCGACATCGTTAGAAAGAGATAGGCATATAAATTACCGGTATATGTATTGTTACTTTTACCGATACTAATTTTAGTTATTAGGTAACGTTAACGGACTTACGGGTATCGTTATTAATTTCGGTACATTTTTATCGTTACCATAACGATAATTCGTAACGTTATACAAAAAATAACGGTAATCCGGTCCCTGCTAACGATGATAATTATTATGAAAACCTCGTGCCACACTCGCTCACGTACCGAACGAGTACTACCCTGCCTTCGTCGCTTGCGTCAAAGGCGAAACTTTACTAATTAGCAAATAAAGCAAATTGAACTCGCGTTCGCCTAAACGTGAGAGTTCACATCCTAGCGTAATGTGTTTCATGTTGTATTATCGACAGTGGAACTTCTTCGTGATTAAGTGTCATAGTTTTTAAAGGAACTTACCTACCTTACATAAAAGTAGGGACGGCTGTTTAGTACCTTATTATATATTTAGGGGTATGAAGATCAGGGTGTAAAATACCCAAGTTCTTTGAAAAGGGAGGATCTTCCGACAGGACGGGTGTTACTGGTGGACCACTCCTGTCGTCATTTTCTTTGTATACTATTTTTTATCTTGCGGTTAAATTCTGTTTTTGTCTGCTACATATACAAGATATATCACAGTATATAATCCCTGTTGTCAGGAGCTCATAGCACACTACTACCTATCCTAGTTTGAATTCCTGACTCCCACAAAATTTTATACCTCCAATTCTTATCGATCGATACGTTCAATATTTTCAGAACACCGGAATTTTGTGCGTTTTTAATAGATACGTATATACTATGTTCTAGTTTTAAAATGTAACTTTACATTAATAATTGCAGGGTAACATGTAATTTAATTTAGGCTCATGTTTAAAATTTATTATAGCGTAACTACATTTAGTTGGAAAGCCTACGCCAACTTCAAAAGGCTTCGTTAAAAATTAGTGTTATTGTTACATCACACAAATTATAATTGCATTGATAATATATATAATAACACACCTAGAGATAATTATGTAAATAATATTGTATAGTCGAAACAATTCTCAAATAAATTGAAACAAGTAGGTAGCCAACAATCGTGAAATGGGATGTGTAACTCGCAATTATATTAATATGAAAAGGGTTTTCTGAGAATTGTTCATTTCATGTTCAACAAATAAATCTAAATGATCTAGCTTCAAACGTTTTGTTCGCGAATAAACAATACCTGTTCATTTTGATGAGTAAGTGGGTTTTTATCACATGTGAGTTGGGCGGTGTTTAACTAAAATGCGCACAAGTTAGTTGGAGCGTGTACAATTGAGCCCGGGTTTGGGCCCCGGACTCCGGCCTCCGACGGATCCTGTCATAATCCGTTACAGAGGGACCCACCGGGTTTCTTCGGAAACGTGTTCTGCCATTCAGGCTAATGCTTATGCTATACTTATGTTGGTGAAGTGTAGGAAAAGGGTTTCTTATATTTTCTCCTAAGATGTGGTTTAATTATTTTGCTTTTACGCATGGCTTCACTCGCGTGAATATAAATTATGTGAAATAATTCTGGTTATCGACATATACAACCACCTTTTAGAACTTAAATGATCACAACATAAGTTCTACAAAGTTTGAAAACGGAGGACACAATCCCTCCCCCTCTTTTGCTCTCTTCTAACTTTATGCAAAAAGAAGTCTATAACCGCCACAAGAGCCTCATCTTTCTCATATTACACAGCATCAGTCATTCTTCATAATTAGGTGTGAAAGAGTGACAAAAGAATCACTGAAGCATTTATAATGTTAATAAAAGTTAGGATTATAACTCACTAAATGCTTTAGATATAAGTTTTTTATCACGTTTCTATTGAATTCCAATAATTTGTTACGCTTTATTTGAGCTAGCACTTTCTTCAAATTCAAATACTTGAAAACGATTTCTTTTATCATAACGATTTAAGTCCTTGAGTGTTTTCGTAGTCACTGAAAGAGACTGTTTTTAATGACAGACAATAATCTATTCAGAAGATTTACAAAGTCGTTCACCTGTGAGAACTGATAACGTTTTACTGTGATCACCGTTGCTACGCGTGATTGTTATAGCATTATCGCCCTTATATGAAGCGTTTAAGGGGATTTTCAGAGGTACATGTAGGTATATAAGCCGATACGTACGATGGTACCGTTAATGTACTGTAATCATTATTTATTTTGTAAAGCTCCAAGTTCATTACCGAGAGAGCACTTCTTACTTTCTTTCTTAAGCTCGCGTTTCATCCTGTACTTAAATTTTTGAGCACGCCTCGATAATTTTTAATGAAGTCTTAAGTTAACAGAACAACGAAACTCAGTCGTTACCATCCAAGTTATTCCCTTATTAACTTATTCTCTAATAAGTTAACTTTGATGTACTTTTATAGACCCTTACTCGAGGCCGACTTTAAAGCAGTAAAGTTACTAAACATCATTAGAATATGAACGCCGCAAAAGGAAGATATCTTCTTAAGCACTTAATTATTATAATAACTATCATAATAAGCTTTTGTGGTAACTCACAAACCGTGTATAAATATATAATTTAGTTGTCAAGAGTAAATTAGGTGTAAGTTACAACGACGCCATTATTGTAACTTTAAATTTCCATATTTTAACAACTTTATGTTCCCAGGATTACAGTTGGGTTAAAATTTAGTGTTCATTTTAAACAGAAAAAATGCTGAACCCTACTAAAAAGGTTACAACAACATTTGGGTACCTTATTTACATTAGGTACGTTTTTGAAATGAAGCTGATTTACATAAAGTACAATAGTACATCTGTTATTCAGTCTTGGCACTGAGCGGGTGCATTTGACACGGGATTTATGATTTTAATAAAACTCCACAGTGGAGGCGATAACGCTTACGAATATTATATCATAATATTTCTTCACTTTGCGTTGTAATTACGAAAATCCAGAATGAGCAGACACATCCCGTTTTAATTAAATCCATTATATGATGTAAACAAAGTGTCAAGTGTTTATATAAGCTAAAATTCGGCTTTTGCATTTTGTAGGTACAGGGCGCAAACAATGGAAACATTGTGTGACGCCCACACATTGTATTTGCATTCACACATTACTTACAAAGTGTCTTAGTACCAACGTCTAGTACCTCCTAATGGTTATTTTCAATTAAATTATATGTATTTAATTAACCAGTGTAGATATAAAACCTTCCTGCATATTCATGTTGTAACAGATATAAAGGACTTTTTTTGCGAGGTAAAATCGTCACATGCGTCCTCTCGGTCTTGGTGGAGCGGAAGTGACTGTGAGACCCGTACTGATTGAAATGCACGGTGATCCTTCTAATAATAATACCGACAGGTTAGGACCTCGGTCATGCTCGGGCATGATTCTAAATGCCAATAAACGATTTGCAAGTGAGGACCTAAGGACGAATGTAAACTCCTTATAGAAATGCACAAGCTTCTTGACATCGAATCAAGTAATCAGAAGTGCACGCACCTCAACAGCTGATAAGGACATGAGTACAAACATATCGTGTCGAACATGCGGGACTACGGCCACATTTATTCAAAAAGGGATGGCGGGCGACGACAATGAAACATTAGAGTGTAACGTGTGCCGTTTATTTACAGCGGCGGTGGAGTTAATGTTCTAGAAAGGCCTAATGTGCGTTATCCTTTAATCCTGTTTGACAATAAACATGCGAACAGTGCTTCAGTAACGTGATATGTGCGGATTAGCGGCTTATAAAGTTCATGAAAAATAACTAAGCTGTGTGTATGTGTGATGAAATTTGCGAAACGTGTTTTGTTGTAAAACTAGTCTAGGTAACAATATACGTATAAAATAATATAATATAATAGGGGCGGGGCACAAATCCAGGCTAAGCTGCTACTGAAAAAAATCTTGATAGACGGCTCCATAACCCAGTAAACACATTGGCAGAGCTGCGAATCGAACACAGTACCTTATGCCCAGCAGCAGTCACTAGAGCACACTATTAGCGCAGTGGCTGAGAGATTGGACTGCTGCGCTGCGTGTCGCGGGTTCGATTCCCGCACGGAGCAAATATTTGTATGATCTACAAGTAGTTGTTCCGGGTCTAGGCGTTTGTGTATGTGAGTTTTCACACCACTTGCTCGTAAATGTCAAATTATATGTCATGCAAACAAGGAATAAAGTAAGGCATTGCTGCCTCCCATTCGAGCCGGGCAATAATATTGTACTAAATTTCATTATTCCCGTGGGAATAATGTGATTTGAATTTGGAACCTCAAATAAAACAGTATGAAAACTTTCACCAAAGAGTTGTATCAGTAATGGCGGCCGGTGACCACAACAGTTGATCGCTTGCAGTGGTGCCAACTTCACGTTCGAAGGTGTCGTACCCGTACCACATCAAATTTCAAAAATCGAATTTATTTCCTCGCAGTAGGTGTGAATAGCAGAGTACGCTCCTCGGGAGTAAAGCTGCCGTGTCTTGGGCTAACTTGAAACCCTCGCTACACTAAGGATTCTTAATTGAATTCCCTCGTTTCACTCGGGAATTAAGTAACACTTGAACCTCCTCGCTGCGCTACGGAGGTTCACTCCCAGAATCCCTAGTGCTGCTTCGGGATTCAATACGCCCGTGACGTAAGGCAATGCTTTACTCCCTTGTTGCGTAATCTACTATTATATGTTTGTGAACGCAACCACGATATAGGAGAAATTCTTAGTGTGGGGCAACGTTTATTTTTTTTAAAAGTGCAATGATAGATTCACCAATAAATTATAATTTATTGGTGAATATCTCATACAATAATTATTAAATACTCGCTTAGCGGACTTTTGATTCGTCTGTTCATAATTTAATAATACGGGATTTTGTGTTTATACATGAGAATAATATATAAGAACACGTGTATATAATTATGATTGAGCGATGTTCTCGTAATACAATATTCATTCCTTATTATTTCCATCCTCAAGAGGTCAGATTACCATCATAAAAAATGGCAGATGTAGTGAACGTTGTTGATATTTCATTATCCGTATTGTTCTCCCTGGGGGCGTGAATTATATTTATTATATATTTTTGCCAGACTGTTGTAAAGGCGACAACACTGGGAATAAACACTCTAAGACGCGCCCTAATTTTATGTAATCAAATTTTCTACTCGCATTTAAAACGCGGTGAAAGTAGGTAATATAGGAATCCGTAAGTATTTTTTTTTGTGTACGTACCTAATTTTGCCCTTAGCTAAATAGCTGGTTTCACGACTGTTTACCGTACCTTGCACGGAGGGATCTAATTAAATTTGAAATGATGTGTTTGCAAAATACCGTAGCGTACGTAGTACGAGGAGGTAATGCATTAACCTTTAAATAACGTAGGAGAATACCTAGACTATGTATTGCATAGTCTTTTGTTACCTAGGTATTAGAATAAAGCAGTATAAAACACTTTATAAACAATTTGATGTTAGTTTTTTTGGGCCTTACTTATAAACATTGATTAGACGTTACTTATCTTAAATAGCTCTTAAGTCACTTGCCATCTCTATTCATTGAAATAGAAATGACAAGGACAGATGATATTTAATCGGTAGCTAAGCAACACAAGTTTTTATAAGTAAGGGGGTTTATCAATAACTAGCGACCCGCCCCGCACGGGTGTAATCTCTACTATATTATGCATGTTATATACATGTAAAACTTCCTCTTGAATCACACTATCTATAAAAACCGCATCAAAATCCTTTGCGTAGTTTTAAAGATCTAAGCATACATAGGGACAGACAGAAAACGCGACTTTGTTTTATACTATGTAGTGATAAGTTGAAGTGTTTTAAAGGCGAACTTTAATTACAAACTGAAATGAAAACTGCGAGATCAGTGGTGGCCCAGTGGTATCGGCCTCGACTTACGAGTTGTCGGTCGTAGGTTCGAACCCCGTCAGGCGGCATTACTTTGTGTAATTTATTTCAACACCACTGCTCTCAAAACGGGGAAGGAAAATATCGTGAAAAACCGGCATGTCCTAGAACCAAAAATTCGAAGACATGTGACATCTACCAATCCGCACTGGGCTCGCGTGGTACATTACGGCCCACTCCCTCTCGCAGAGAGGAGGCCTGTGTCCCAGCAGTGGGAACATTTATAGGCTGATGATGATGATGAAATGAAAAAAGCTTGTCCATTATAATTCTTATCATAATAATACTCATTATTTTGAAGATTTGAACCTGTCTGAATTTTAACTGTTGTTTTCTTTTAAACTATTGATATTGGACTTGACTACCCTGTGCAATCCGGTTTTTAAGGTAACTTTATCACATACCTGAAGCCTTTATCATTTTATACCAATTAATTTTGGAATAAAGTAGAATTTTAACGTAAAACACTATTAAAATGAAATCAACAGATTTAAGTGCTACTGTAAAAACACTTAGCAAGGATCAATAAGCCATAACGCTGTCAATCCTTCATAATTGGGTCCTGGATTAACGTAAAACTCTCTACTATCGGGATTAATTATGAAGGCTCGCAATTTTCTTGTAAAAAAGTTATGGTCATAATTTTGGTTACCATGTCGAAGAGTTTTTATTAAGATTGATTTGTTTTTTGTGTTGATCATCTCCCTAACCTTTTCCCAATTATATTGGTGTTGGGGTGCTAAGACAGGAAACCTCCACGTGCGCCCGTGGACTGGAGTTCCCTCTCGGATACGTCCGGAGGGAAGACCAGTTTTTCGGGACGGTGCATCCTGGTATGCGGGCAAAAACTCTTCCTTAGGCACTGTGTGCCTAAGGGGTCACTTTGCCCGTATGCGAATAGCCTGTCGGGTGGACGCTCCAACGCGTGTCCCTCTGAATAGCAGAGGGCACAGCGGCGGAGCGGGCTTGCGGACGGTGAGTAATAGGTATGCTCGCCGTCCGACCAAGGACCAAGCCCGGGTCGGTGGCGCGTCGTGTTTCACGCGTCACTGACGGGGCCCCTTATGGGGCCAAATGCCTGCTGGGGTCGCGGATTTTTCTTAATCTAGGATACCGTGGCCCCGGAACGTAAAGGGCATCCGAAGGAACACGGGTGGATTTTAGTCAGTAAGAGTCTGACAGTCCCTTCCGCCCCACCCAGGGCGGGAGGACTCATTTGATGATTTTGCCACCCCAAAAAATATATATATTGGTGTTGGCTTTTAGTATAACCGATTCAGATGAATGTCAGTATTTTACTTAGAGTGATTGTCTTCCCAAGTTGTACTGGGTAATACAGTTCACCTGCATTGACCGGTCAGTCATAAGAGTCATAACACTGGCGGTGGTAGGCCTCATTAGGGCCAGCTGTCTCGTGGCCTCTGTCCAGTCTTTACTGTGTCGTGATTTTGTCTGTGCCCAGAAGCATATCTACTATTAAGTATTCTGTGCCAGGAGTTGCAATTACTTCTGGGGAGCTCGCTCCATCTAAGTTCTGATCGTTGCTTTTGAGCTAGATTGAGGTCAAGAATAAACTTGCGTCATCCCACGTTGCAAGCACGGCAGGCTGTGCTGGCGCCGCTGCTGCGGCTGCTGAGAACCTCAAGCGGGGCAAATACTGTAACCTTAATGGTTGCTACAGTTTTGAGCCGTTTGGGGTCGAAACGCTCGGGTCATGGGGTCCGAGTGCGCGTTCCCTTTTTAAGGAAATTTCTCGCTGACTAATCGACACTTCGCGTGACCAGAGGGCTGGTTCTTTCTTTGATCAAAGAATAAGCATTGCCATCCAACGTGGCAATGCTGCCAGTCTTCTGGGCACGTTTCCAGATGACAGCGATGCGGAGGAGTACTTTGACGCCTGAGTGTCTTTGACTTTTTGTGTTTTTTTTTTTTGTAATTAGGCATTTTATTCTAGTTTTAGTTTAAATTTAGTCATCATCATCATCATCAGCCTATAAATGTTCCCACTGCTGGGACACAGGCCTCCTCTCTGAAAGAGGGAGTGGGCCATAATCCACCACGCGGGCCCAGTGCGGGTTGGTGGATGTCACATGTCTTCGAATTTTAGTTCTAGGACATGCCGGTTTCCTCACGATGTTTTCCTTCACCGTTTTGAGAGCAGTGGTGATGAAATAAATTACACAAAGTAATGCGCCTGGCTGGATTCGAACGCACGACCTACAACTCGTAAGTCGGGGCCGATACCACTGGGCCACCATTATAATTTAGTATTTTGTTGTAAATATTTAGTTTAATTTATTTTTATTTTTAAATTTCTAGTTTTAGTTACAAACTTATGTAAATAATCCACAGTTTATAATAATATACACCGTGACTTTTTAGTCGTCTTACAAAAGTCGTCCACTTAATGTATCCGACCTAAAATACCTCTAGGCGAGTTTATTTTTTTTTAAATCGTTAATACTAATTTTTATTTTTATGAAATAGGTACATTAGAAATACGAAACACCATGTTAAAATGTTTACGTATCAATCTGTAGAGTATACCTACCCAGCGCAATAGTCGGGTAGATCATTCCATTTCCATTTTCGTGCGTTTCTAACTACGCCTTGTGTCATAATAACCAATTAAAGTTTTATAATTAAATTTTTCAAATCTCTTAAATACATATTTTTTTATTATAAACGTGTTCTAGTCATTGGATACATGAACTGGGCTGCTTTTGTAAGACGACTAAAAAGTCACGGTGTATAATTAATTAGAATTTGTTAGTGATTATGATTATATTGTTAGTGAGGCTGTAAAAGTCCGGGGTTTCTGCGACATGTCCCCTAATGAAACCGCTGCTTATAGGACCTATACCTATGCGAGTGGTATTATTTAGCTACGAGCTCTTAGATTTTTCTGATCCGAAATAGTAAAATTGGGCAAAGCATATTTCGCGAGCAGATTTTAGAGCTAATTTAAAGTAACGTAGGTACATCATTGGTAGGCTCGATATTTCGGTACCCTATTAAAGATTCGATCTTTTTGCCTAACCGAAGGTTGTCTGGTAGATATAACCATATCAATGTTGAGACGGACATCCGACCTTATATCTAATACGTATTTTATAGAGGTATTTGTTTGTTACAGACAAACAAATTTTTTACCTCTTTTTATGGGGGTAATCTCCGGAACTTAAGACCCAATTCGGTTTTTTTTCTACTACATTATTCTTGAGTGATATACCCTATAAATTATAGTTGTACCATGGATATTAGAGTTGAGTCATCACACTTGCCTAACAAGTAAAAAGAAGTAATAGTACTGAAGGGGATGGGCCAACATTTCACGGATAGATTCGCTTGCAGAAGTTAGTTACCGATATTTTAATTAATATTAAAAAAAAATATTTCTATTGCATTACCATATATGTATATTATGTTCAAAAACACGTATACATTTATACGTATAATGTCACCCGTAAGTCTGAAAGGCCAATGCCCATTCTAGGCCCACAGTGGACAGCACACTAGAGAAAAAATACTACTTGCATTAATTTTGCCATAAAAATATAGGTATTTGCGTTTTTCCAATCGACCGCCACTACAATCTACAATAATTCGTTAAAAAAAGTAACTCTATTGAAAAACGGAAGTTTTCTGGATTTT
This sequence comes from Agrotis exclamationis, assembly GCA_950005045.1. Classification (NCBI taxonomy): domain Eukaryota; kingdom Metazoa; phylum Arthropoda; class Insecta; order Lepidoptera; family Noctuidae; genus Agrotis; species Agrotis exclamationis. The sequence goes on along the minus strand of OX465424.1, from coordinate 15,646,305 downwards.
AACGCTGGTAAAATATTGCCAGCATCTAATGACATTTAAAATATTTACTTTAATCAATCGATTTGAATCGATTAATAAACAAATACAATAACCTCACAGGCATACCCATTTGGTTTTTCTTGTATTGTAATAAAAACTAACTAAAATAAAACATGAAAATACAAACTAATGTGCATTCGGAAAAAAAGCATTTATAAAATCAAAAATCTGTGATTTAAAAAGTAATCGGTAAGTATATCGATTTTTATTATTTTTTGTGATAGTGACAACACTGAGTTTAATTATACTGACACCAACTGACACTGACTGACACTTCTTGTGTCATGTTGCGCTCAATGTGGATGTGTTTTGATTTTTCTTCAATTTCTTTTACTGGCTTGTTTTATGGACTAGATTCAGATTTTGGATATCGATGTATAACGTTTTCTACAATTACTGAAGAACATTGAGTGAATTGAGGTTTTAACCGAACCGAAATTCAAAATCATACGTACCTATATTATATAAATATGCATCATACAGCAGTTGGTTGCGACAAGGCAGGTAAATATACATTCATAATTCATAAAATGATTTTGCTATAGCCTACATCATAATTAAATTATTTACCGATAATAATATTATTGTTTCAGGTATCAAGAGATAATCTTGTTTGACGCAACCGCTGGTTATTTAGTAGCAACTTCTAGCCTTGCTCCGCAACAAGATCTGGAAGGATCTGTACGTCAAAGCAGCTGCATTATTTGTGGACGTTGTGTTAGACGGATAAGAAGCCACCTTTTAAGAACAGAAACAGAGAAAGTCTCATAAAAAATGTAATTATTAAATGGATGGATTGATTGATTGTTTTTTTATACCCTACTACCTATAATTAGATAAAAGTATATTAGAAACTCCCCCCCCTACTATCGTTATCAATAATCAAGTATTAAAAAAAAAGAAAACTTCTTGTATCTCACAGTCCCATACTTTTGCACATAGAAAATTAACCTCAAAACATTTGCTTTTTTTAAACATTTCTAAAATAGTGGCGTCATGTAGAATATATTTTTCAGATATCCTATATTATTAAGATTCTAAAACACCCCAATTTTAGACTAATATTTGATGTCCGTTTGGGCCTAGGGCACTATGGAGCCTGGGCATTCCCCTTTGTGTACTTATTTCATGCGATGATTGCCAAAATCTTCAAATCAATAAAACAGCATAACGAATTCTAGTGCAGAAAATCAGATTAACAGTCACAGTACGGTCTGTAGCTTGAATTTCCGTTTTCAGGTGCAGTTATATAATTTCAAACTCGAAAGCGCTTTTAGTAACACAAAGTTACAACTATTGTATGCAAAATATTTCAATAAAACTAGTGGTACGAGTTTGAAGCTATATTTGCATCAAGTGTTGGCGTCGAGTTCGCAAATCAAGGTACTTAGAACTGTTAAGAAAGTTTGTTGCACACCCATTTACATACTTATTTACTCGTGAATAATATAATAGAAACTTTCTCTAACGGAACGTTTCTTAGCTCTTAAAGAAAAACATGAGAAACTAAAGAAAACTGTGCTTATTTAATGAATTTCCTAACAAGTGCAGTATACAGGGGCGTAGCTACCGCTGTATCTGCCGTATCCGTAACGTGCGTAAACAAACAAAAAATAATAAAAACTTAATGATTTATTAAATAAAATAGTTATTTACTTTTACACATTTTATTTGTCTAATCTATCTCTGATGTTTTTATTATTATTATATATAATACGGTACTATTTTAAGCACGTGATTATGTCTACTAGTAATCCCGGGAACATCAACATTTCGATGCAAGTACTAAAATAATTCTACCTAATTCCGACCTCTGGACTGATCAGTCGCATCTTGAATTTTTTTGATGACCTTTGTCCAATTTTTTGTTTATATTTCGGCGTAGATACAGAGAAATTCATTTTTTTCTTAAGTGATAAATCTTTACCCTACCTAAGGGCCCCCAAACAATTATACGGGGCCCCGCCAAGGTAGGCTACGCCTCTGGCAGTATACGAATACAGCACAAAACAACCCTATGTCGCGGGACTATCCGTGGTCGCGGGACTGTCTTATCAGGTAACCGTGGCCTCGGAACGTAAAGGGCTATTGAAGGACACCGTAGATTTTAGTCAGCATAAGTCTGACAGTTCCTTCCGTCCTGCCCGGGTGCGACGACTCATTGGATGATTTTACCACGGAAACACAAAGCACAAAACCACAAACACACCTGTGCTTTCTGAAGGTTTAGGTATGCATCATTTTATCTACCTATAGGATGTTTATACACTATACGTCGGCGTCGGCCACTACGTCACATTGCACTAGTCACGTTCAAGTCCCCATGTAATGGGGGGCGAGCCCATTGCCGTCAACCGGGCACAAATCCTGACCCCGAGCCAATGTTGAGAAATCACTAATTGTAAAACTAGTATTAGTATACATATACTTACTTGATGACAGTGGGTTTTAGTACTTATACAATTTCCTTATCTGACGCCCCTAAAGCTGTATACCTACTTACATATTTTTATGCAATTTTCTCATTGTTTACGTTAGGAGCGCAGTTTCATTGCAATAACTTATGCGCATTCCACATAACAGTATTATATACGAATGTATTTGTGTAGAGTTTTTTTGTTTTTGTTTAGGTATTTTTTTGTTTTTCTTTAAAAAAAAAAAACGTTGCCCCACAATAGGAATTTCTCATGTGTCGTGGGTGCATTTACAAACATAAAAACTCACATACAAATATTTGTTCCGTGCGGGAATCGAACCAGCGACACGCTGCGCAGCAGTCCAATCCCTCAGCCACTACGCTAACTGTGCCGTCAAGTTTAAATGTATAACAGATATTATTGCTAATGTGGGGCAACCATTTTTAGGGTTCCGTAGCCAAATGGCAAAAACGGAACCCTTATAGATTCGTCATGTCTGTCTGTCTGTCTGTCTGTCTGTCTGTCTGTCTGTCCGTCTGTATGTCACAGCCACTTTTTGTCGAAAGTATAAGAGCTATCCTCTTGAAACTTGGTAGGTAGATGAATTATATGAACCGCATTAGGATTTTCACACAAGAATAAAAACAAAACAAATTTTGGGGGTGGCCCCCATACTTAGAATTGAAACTCAAAAATTTTATTTTCACCAAACCCATACGTGTGGGGTATCTATGAATAGGTCTTTAAAAATTATATTGAGGTTACTAATATCATTTTTTTTTTTTTTTTTTTTCTAAACTGAACAGTTTGGGCACGCCGCAATCGCGGCGGTAAGACCCCTCTTTGAGGAGTGGCTGGATAGGAGTCACGGCGTCCTGACCTACCGCATGACGCAGGTCCTCACCGGACACGGAAGTTTCGGGAGGTACCTGTGTCTAAGGAGAAAGGAGGAAACGCCTGGGTGTCACCACTGCGAAGATCGCCCGGAGGACACAGTAGAGCATACGGTGCAAGACTGCCCAGCTTGGGCAGAGCACCGACGTGTCCTCACGGCGGCGATAGGCGGAGACCTCTCGCGCCCGGCATTGGTTGCGGCCATGCTGCGGGGCGAGACGGAGTGGGAAGCGGTCGCCTCCTTCTGCGAAGCAGTAATGCTCGCGAAGGAGGAGGCGGGCCGCGTGAGAGAGAGGACAGTGTCCTCCCTCCGCCCCAACCGCAGTGGTGGACGCCCACGGCGACGGACGTCGCAAGACAATCTCCGGCCACCGTAGGCGCGGGCATGCGGGCGGCGAGTAAAGGGCAACTCGCTGCCCGACCATGGACCATGCCCGGGTCGACGGCGCGTTGTGTTCCACGCGCGCCTCAAAGAGCGTCAGCAAGATGACGGGGCCCCCCTCTAGAGGGCCAAAGCCTGCCGGGGTCGCGGGACTTATCTCATTACCGTGACCCCGGAACATAAAGGGCTATCGAAGGACACCGTGGATTTTAGTCAGTACAAGTCTGACAGTCCCTCCCGCCCTGCCCGGGGTGGGAGGACTCATTTGATGATTTTACCACGCAAAAAAAAAAAAAAAAAAAACTGAACAGTTTGTACGAGAGACACTTCCAAAGTGGTAAAATGTGTGTCCCCCCCCTCTAACTTCTAAAATAAGAGAATGATAAAACTGAAAAAAATATATAATGTAGACCTCAACAAAAACTTCCAACGAAAATTGGTTTGGATGAGATACAGTTAGTAGTTTTTGAGATATAGTACATTTCCAAAAACCGCAAATATAACTTTGCTATTCATACAAACACTATGAAAAACAAAGTTACTTTTATTGTTTGTGTATATTACTTACTAATCTCAATATAATTATATCCCTAATCTATGCTTGCTACTACGGAACCCTTCATGGGCGAGTCCAACTCGCAATTGGCCGGTTTTTATTTTAAAAAAAATGAAAGCGTTGCAGTAACATCAGTACCGACTGAATTGTGGAGGTCAACTATGCAGTCGCTCCATGTGAACTACTGGCATTCAACTGCAACTGGTTGGGTTAAAATCCGACCCCAACATACTTAACACGTTCAGACCGGCGTGTACCACCGGTGGAGCACGGAGTATTTGCTGACACGGCGAGGTGTACCACCGGTGGCCACGTCACACTATACTTTCAACATACTAAGAAATTCGCGCCGCTTTGAGAGAAAGTGTTGTATTTACCGTCCCCGCCTAGTAAAATTGACAAATTTTCATAGTGCAGCTCAGGAGGTGGATATTTTTCGAAAAGTAAGCAAAAATCAATATTCAAAAATGGTATTTATTAGAAAAAAAAAATGACATAATCACGACCTAAATTGTACGAAATGCAAATTATTTATGATAAATTACGTTGGGAAAATGTAATGATAAGAAAATAAAATCAAAATTAAAAAAAAAATATGTCGTGTCTTGTACTGTCGCGTCGTCGTCGTGTTATGGCGCGAAAAATGCACAAAATTCCTCGGGCGTCGCGGCACGCGCGGTTCTGATTGATGACACAAAACAATTTACTTTATATTACTATTACTAGCTTATTAGAAAGAGAGATAAAGCATAATTCCTGTCTAATTCTGTCCGTGTCCACCGGTGGCGCACCCCGCCCGGCAAGACTTTTGTTTCATGGGGCGGTGATGTACCACCGGTGGCCATATGAAGATTTACGCCGTAGGATATCAAGTACCTACTCATGAGGTGCCGGTCTGAACGTGTTAAATGGGTAAAGGCTAGGCCGATGATGCATATTGTGCCGTGTGCACTGCGAGTCTAAAACGTTGAAACTTTAAGTAATATTCTTAATGATTTCCTTCAACTATTTCTAGCAACGTTTCATTGGCCATTCTTCTATTAAATTAAAATACTAAAATTGCTAAGTGTTCGTTTCTGACCCGCGGCCGCTGCTATGTAGTTTATAGGACTGTGCCCAGTTAAGTGTTGAACAAATGTTTGGTATCAAGCGGCTCGGTTAGTCTACAGACTACACTTGCAAATGTTTTGTTAGTGACGTACCTAAGCATGATTTGGTGCTCCGCTCAACTCTAATGTAGTTCATAATCACAGGGTTTTTTTCTTTAGGGCAATTTAAAGCTTGTTATTGGCTATCTTTAAAATTTTTAAAGAAAGGCAGAATCAAGCTTTGTTTAATGTTTGTTTAGTCAACGATTTTAAACTTGAAGAAAAATGCTTGTCATATCTGAAAACAGGAAAAAATAAAATAAAGCTGGTTATAACTATTTTTGGGCGGGGTCACTACAGACCGAGGAGAAGATGGCGGGACCGTTTGGATTGCTTCCTCGCGAATTGCCGCGAAGAATTCAACGATCGAGAGAAGTGGAAGGAATGGGCCTTTATTCAGTAGTGGGAAACAATAGGCTAACAAAGAAAAACCTAAGTAAAGTCATCCTTTCAAACGAATGGGGTTCAATATTTCAGAGATTTAAAAAACCAGGAAAAACTTGTACATTATACAAAAGCTAAAACTCTCAGACATGATTTTTAATTTTTTCCGTAAGGTAAGCCAGGGTCCAATGCCTCTCAAGTCAAACAATATATCGGTGCGGGCGCTGCAGGCGACCAACAATGCGCAGCGGTCGACACACAAAGCCCTGCCAAGATAATGGATATTGCTTTTCTTGCGAGTTTCAAAGCAGCCTACTTCGGAACCTCTCATAATCCGCTTACAGCTTCGCGCAAGTACGTTATTGTACTTTAGTGGAAGCATTTCCTTGGGAGCACTGAGAATGTGTACTCACTGTGAACTCGTGACGGCGTGATACGACTTTATCAAATATATATAAAAAACGCTTATTTACTTAATCATTTTCTTTAGATTTAGAACACAGAAGACGAAGAAAAAAAAATGTTTTCAGTTCCTTCGTCGTTTTTAGGGTTCCGTAGACAAATGGCAAAAACGGAACCCTTATAGATTTGTCATGTCTGTCTGTCTGTCCGTCCGTATGTCACAGCCATTTTTGTCGAAAGTATAAGAGCTATCCTCTTGAAACTTGGTAGGTGGATGTATTATGTGAACCGCATTAGGATTAAACAAATTTTGGGGGTGCACCCCATACTTAGAATTGAAACTCAAAAAATTTTTTTCCACCAAACCCATACGTGTAGGTATCTATGGATAGGTCTTTAAAAATATATATTGAGGTTACTAATGTAATTTTTTTCTAAACCGAACAGTTTGCACGAGAGACACTTCCAAAGTGGTAAAATGTGTCCCCCCCCCTGTAACTTCTAAAATAAGAGAATGATAAAACTAAAAAAATATATAATGTAGACCTCAACAAAAACTTCCAATAAAAATTGGTTTGGATGAGATACAGTTAGCAGTTTTTGAGATATAGTACATTTTCAAAAACCGCAAATATAACTTTGCCAATCATACAAACACTATGAAAAACAAAGTTATTTTTATTGTTTGTGTATATTACCTACTTACTAATCTCAATATAATTATATTCCTAATCTATGCTTGCTACTACGGAACCCTTCATAGGCGAGTCCAACTCGCACTTGGCCGGTTTTTTAAACATAAACCGTCTTACTACAAAAAGTTAAACATCGGTTGAACAATTGTCTAAAAAAAAGTGTCAACCGCAAAACGGCATTTGACGTTGATATAAAGGTCGTTTTGCAGTTACATTTTTTTAGAAGTTGTCTAATAAAACGATCGTTCAACAGATGTTTAACTTTTTGAACGCCCACAGATTCTCCGGCTTTACATTTGATTTTGATAGCATTTGTTATAAATAGTTCTTGATGTTATTATCCATTGTAAGTTAATTCTATTGTCTTTATTTATGTGGTAACTACTTCCTTTCATCTCGTTCTCCAGATGTGGTTTACATGATCTCGTTATTCATTCGTTTTATCTCCTTATCAATATTAAATCCTTAATTGTCTCCCTCGTTATGGAATACACATTCGCCCATTATAATTAAGGTACAATATCAAGTAACAATGATAGAGGTTTGTGGGTTGTGTCTATTATTCTAATAGGAGATAAACCATCAATACTGTGTGTAGATTAATTATAATAAATAAATACATGTTATTGAATTTGCTCTTCGCTCTTTCCATATCAAGTAGCTGATTTATTATTTTAAAAGTAAAATACTCGAATCAATAATATAATACATACAAATGTACAGACACCAGCACATCAACCGACCTCAATCTGTCAAATTTCTTTAAAGCTATTGTCAAACAGACAGGCGAAGCGAACGCAAAGCGAAGGGTTTTTGTTTGTAATTTATGGAATTGTTTGAAGCCGGTCACATAGACTATCGGACCGCTTTCCCTTTTTTCTATATGACAGGATTCGGATCGGATTCGCTTCGCCTGTCTGTTTGACAATAGCTTAATAGATTTAACCTTATCACAATAGTGGAAAGTTAATATTCGATTGGCAAAGGTGACAATTACCTGTTTAAGATGCTTTAACCAAAAATGTTATAGATATGATAATAGGTAACACAACAGCAGCTTAAATGTTTAAGGAGTTTTATCTTATAAATAATTTTATTTCATACCGCTCGACTCGCACCACAGTTTTTCAACTCCTTTTTCATTCAGAAACGCTTTATAAAAAGGCGTGCGGTAAACGCAATTTAGAACACTCGGTGCGTTCCTTTGTTTGCCATAATCATTAAAGCTTTTTCCTCATAAGAGTATAGTGTGTTTGGCAGGTGTCGAGGGGCCGCGCAGTAACTAGCGACTTGACTCAATTACCCGCAGTGGGCGCCATAAATTTTGTGTCCGCACGCCGACATGGCAATTACTGTCGGCGCTCATCCGCAAAACGATGTTAATAGCCCTCTGATTCGTACATTTATCTCGGCTACACTGTATCTTTTTATTATTTCTAGTGAATCGTGAACTTGGAACGTAACGGTTCCTGGCTGCTTAACATCACAATTTCCTCTTATCGTTACGGTCGTGGGGTTGGTAGCCCGACTGCCATTTTCGTAACGCATAATGACGTTAGAAAATGTTCGTCGGGTAACCGCGCATAATCACTCGCCGAGTACTTTACCCGTCGATCTTCCCGATATTAGTCTATAGATAAGGATGGATGTGACGTAAAATGTGTCCCTATTAAAGTTACGGCGCAGATACGGCCACCGCTACTTCGTTTTAATGTAGATATCTTGGCCTTAACATTCTACTCCTAAGTGGTAGTTGTACCATTTATATCTGTTACAAAAGGTACTGTTTTCACGTTTAAACTAGTTACCTCCAGCAATTACGTTTCTTCGTGATATATGGCACCATTTACTTGGGACCCGGTAATAGACATAACTCCTGGCAACCTATATACCTTCTTAGTCTGTCAATAAGGCTGTTAACAAGCTTTTGAGTGAGAAACTTTGGTACTGCTCTCTATATAATCGCGAACTTTGCTTCTAGCGAGTAATCATTCAGATTCGGTGAACGTTGAAAAAACAGCGGTTCCTTACAATATCAGTGGTGGAATAGCGAATGTTTCGCAGTCGGCGAGGGTAATGCTCATTCGTTTCATCTCGAGGGACGTGATACAAGAGGCAGCGAGCCGTGCGCGACCCATCATTGCTAGCAATATGCCTTTATTTATCCAACAATGTTACGATATTTCCTGACCCAATGCTCTGATAACTTTCGATACAGTTTTCTTGCCTATTTCGTGGGGGGCTGATGAGGAGTTGTTACATAGTGGCGATTTCATTCCACGAAACGTGTTACGGAAATAAAAGGCTGTTTTATTCGTAATGTAATGACACTCGGCGTTAGATTTCCCACGAGGGCTCCCAAAAAGGTGTTTCTGAACGTCTTACTCGGTTTGCGTCCTCGTGAAAAGTGCCTGTTTGATAATTTAATATTGACTCATTCTTATTCTTCGTGTCTATAGACTGTCGTAAAAAGTTAAAGTAATGTAAATAGTCGCTTTAATATTTCGGCGTTACTTTATTGTATCATAACATTTTCCAGAGACATCGACGAAGTTCAAACTTCCATTTTGTGAGCGTAATCCTCTGAAGCTATAAATTTATATACGGAACCGTTTCTTACAAACTTGTGGGGTTAGAAAATAGAGAGTTAAGTAGCGCGCTCGTAGGCAAAGTTTAACTCCAACATCTGGACTATCTCGCGTCTTATCGACTCGTTCCCTCATCCCGCTCGGGACACCTTACTTACCGAAGCAATTTTCTCGAATAACCTTTTACTTTTCTTTGTAAATTAATAGGAAATCGGAAACGATCGGATGTTTGTTTTTGTCTATATAAAGTAGACATAATTAAAATAATAAGGAATAAGATTTCAAAATTGACAGCTTAGCATAAATCTCGTGTCCCTGATTTCCATATATAAGGATCATGATGGTTATATTCTTTTGTCTGATTTGGAAAAGCCAAACCTACATTCAAAGCGCATAGTTCTATATTCAACGTGCACACTCACACATTTCGAGATGGATTACGCTGTTTATTTGGCAGTGAGTTCATAAATTCCCTGAATGCATCTCGCCTCCCACTACTGAATAGGAGCTCCATGTCAGACGTCAGTGCTCCAATTATGTTGATGCAATGAATGAATTTGACCTCTCATAGCTAGTGTGTCTATTTCAGTTCAAACACCGGTAGTTCTGTGTTTTAAGGACAAAAGCGAAATATATACGAGAATTCGGGCTATACAATGTTTGCATGAAAGTTTGGATCTATTCTGAGATTATTCTCGCAATTGCTAATGGTCAAACTGAAACACGCAAGAATTCCCCGAAAATGCTGGAAGTTGAGGGAGTTCATGTGTGTCCTATATTCAACTAAATAATATAATGGATAATTTTCAACCGCTACTCTGTTGATAATTCAATAGAAAGACTAAAAAACTTTCAGATTCACAAACGGTTTAAATTTATTTGCACGTGGAAAAAATAATTGAATACAGTAAAACAAAAGATATGAAAGTACCCACTTCTCTTGCTTCTATGTATTGTAGATATACTTAAGGCCGCATAATCCGAAAGTTGGCAACGTCGCAAATAGCTGTCAAATATTTACAAGTTTTAATTCATTTGGTAAATTTACTTATGAAAATAAGAAAAACGGCTCTGTAGTGCACTAAAACATTGATATGGATATGCAATTAAACCACTGAATCTGATGTTGTCACCGTTTCAGGTTTAAAAAAGGCATTTGGAAGGTTTCCAAATACTTTTTTTACATCTAAAACTATTTATTCGTTGTTACGATATTACTTATTGCATTCCCTTATCAATGTTTTAGTGCACTACAGAGCCATGTTTCTTATTTCCACACAGTAACATGGCTAAATTAATTAAAACTTGTTAATATTTGACAATTATTTGCGACGTTGCCAACTTTCAGAATAAGCGCTCTTAAGGGGATCTGCTATGAACAGATTTTATGACGGGAGCTCTCCTCAATACGCCAAGAACATATTCCACAATAGCTATTGAACCTTAGTCCAAATCCAAGTTGCCAATGTTCCCATGCTTTGTAAACCGATATCCTTTGAAGCAATGAGGAGAAACCGGTTACATGCGAATGTATAGTCGAACAAAGATTTTGGTATTCTGTCCAGAATATTCTGTCTTTGTTCGACGAGAAAGCCAGAATATTTATCATCTCTATCGAGATCATCATCACAATTGACATAAAGATTTGACTATCATTGAAGTTTCTTGCTCTCGATACTCGAATTTGACTAATCAACCAATTCCTTAACAATTTTATCATTCTTTACACTTCAATCAGTTAGGGTAGTTTACTGTATAAATAAATTGAAAATCTGTTTAGTCCGTCAGCAAACAGACAGGCGAAGCGAATGCGATCCGATCCTGTCATATAGAAAAGCGAAAGCGGTCCAATAGTCTATGTGACAGGCTTCAAACAATTCCATACATTACAAACAAAAACGCTTCGCGTTCGCTTCGCCTGTCTGTTTGACAATAGCTTTATAGTAATTACTGAAAAATAATGCACACGTATTTATTGTTTTTATTAATTAAATGAATATTGACAAAGATAAAACGTTTCTAAAATCGGGAGTGGAGGCTTGTGACGTCATAACGCCTGTTAAATTATACCAACCGATTGAGGTTTTGTGATTTTTAGAAACGTTGTAAATATCTTCGTCAATTTTGATTTACGTAACAAAAGAAAAAATACGGGTGAAATATTTTTTTAATAATCAATTATTCGGTATTATAAATGTTTGATTAAAATAGACTTTTATCCAAATTACTTGAACCTAGTTGTCTTATACCAATCTGAGGCCTTAACATGAGTTTTCACTTATTGTGACGAAAAGTAAACTGGAACTTTGACATTTAATTTCAAGGAAAAAATTAGTTCCTTCTTCGCACAACAGAGGCGCTGTTCCATTTTTCCATACAAGAAATGCTGTAAATACTAGAAAGACGCTGTAAAGTAAAATAGTGAAAACTCGTGATAAGGGTACTGTTTGTTTGACAATACCAGTATTTAGATTTGCGTCGAGGCGTGCGATCAGTCCTAAGTGGCCGTGACGAGGTAACATACTCGCTTTGTGCTCGATTCGAACATCGCCATCATTTAGACGTGTAGTTGTGGCTGCGAATGCGACAGAATGTAACGTTCTGTGCGTATAGTCGGTAGGAAGAGACATTTGCTTCCTAAATGTGACGTATTATCCATCTGCTGCTTCGTTAATCGGTCTGATTTCTTTAAAAAAATATTTTAACTAGTCTTCCATACATTTTTATCATTGTCGTGGTCATAAGATACAAAAATACACTATATCAAGACCAACATATCTATAGTCCATACAAATATTCGAACGTGAAGGGGTCTCAAAAAGATTTATGCAGCAATTAGACTAATTGGGTCGTCATCAAATGCATGAGAGCCACCAATCATATATACAAAGACGAACATAAAAGCCTGGGTTCTGTGCCCCCAGCTGGGATGACACAAACCAGACGAAAAACATTAAAGCATTTAATTTAATGCTCCAATATACTTGGCATGACTCTCACAATGCCTTAAAATTTGTACAAAGTCCAGATTTATCTTGTTTTCCAAGATAAATACTTGTGCAGAAGCGCGCAGACTAATATCGAGATATTCGTGGATAACTTTTCCGTCGTTAAGTTACCCTAACTTCTTGCAACTCGTATGCATTGTGGCAGCATGGCTTTAACGGAACTTTTAAAAGATATCTCGTTAAATTCAAACCGTCAATGTTTGACTGATGAATTACTGAAACTTAGAGATACGTTGGTATGTCGTATGTTTCGCTAAGTTTTCGCATGTTTAAACTCGTTTGTTGTACTCGGAATTCGGAAACATTAGATTCGGATGAGTTTCAGATTACATATATGAGTAGATAAGGAGTACGTCAGGCAAGAATGTGTAAACGAGCGTGTTGAGTAATGGCTCAGACGCCTGAACCATTCGCAGTTGATTAAGCGAGCCTTTGAAGTTGCACGGGTGACACGATGATTAATAACTGTTTATGACAACCATCTCAAACGTGGGTTTTCATACGATACAAACGCAACACAAACATAAATTTGAGGAAAACATTACTGTTGCTGACGTTTTTCCCGCTTCGCATAATCCTGAAAAGCCGTCGACAACAGTAAATAATATTAAGCGTTATAAATTTTTTCATTACCTCCTAATGCTATTAATATTTAAATTACACGAAATGAACATCAGATTATTATAATATCTAGATATCCATTTTTCAAAGGAAAACTGAATTGGAATTTGTTTAATAGTAAGGTTTTTTCAGAGATATTTTATTTTAAATTAAATTAATACTTTAACCGTTTCATTTCGCTGTCGTAGCACTTCGTAGCAATTCGTAGCACTCTCGTAGCTCTTTCGTAGCAGATTCGTAGCCAAAGCTACGATGATCTTAGTATTCACAGTTTTGGCATAGTTTAAACACGGGAGTGTAAAGTTCACATGTATTACTTTCGTACATACGTAGCGTTTTAATTAGAACAGAAACTCACGGATTGAGCTTTCGATGAGTTCATTAGTCTGGTATCGTAAATATGTAAACATTTACACTAATTTACATTCTCAGAATTTAGTTGAAAATCATTAGAGGTTTAAATAAAATAAATAATACAGCTCTGTCTGGAATTATGCTGAATAATACGATTACATTGTTATTTGTTGGTTTTCTTTCTGAGAATCTTAATATTTGTGGATAAATAAGATATTATTATTTGTACTTTATTGGAAACCCAAATTGTTATTCAGCTGTTACATAGTTAACTCACGCTTTTTTCTCGAGCGAGAAAGCAGAAACTCTGCAGTTTCTGCTTTCTCGCTCTGAGGAGGTCTGCCCTCTTCTCGGTCACATACATCTGGTCATACAATTCCGCCGGTTGCGAGTACTACGATCTTACAAACCTGACATTTTTGAAGAACTTCACCAATACAGAGTGTGCCGTTCTAGGGCGTCCCGTCCCCGCTTTGCCACTCACATCTGCCTTGCAAATACTCTTATATAATATTTTAAACATAATGGTACAACGGTAGATAAGACAGATTATATTATTATTCATTTCATTAATTCATTCTTAGATAATTTCATCATCATCAGCCTTCAATGTTCCCACTGCCGTGAGAGTGGGCCATAATCCACCACGCGGGCCCAGTGCGGGTTGGCAGATGTCACATGTCTCTCTCGACTTTGATGGTTCTAGGACATGCCGGTTTCCTCACGATGTTTTCCTTAACCGTTTTGAGAGCAGTGGTTATGAAATAAATTACAAAAAGTAATACGCCAGGCTGGGTTTGAAATCACAACCTACAACTCGTAAGTCTGGGCCACCACTGCTCTAGATACATAGATAGATTACTATATTATAATATTATAAACGTGAAAGTTTCTTTGGATGGATGGATGTTTGTTACTCTTTCACACAAAATCTACAGAACGAATTTGGATGAAATTTGGGACACAGATAGTTTATAACCTGGATTGACACATAGGACAGTTTTTATCCCTGGTAGTTTTCTTCCCGTGGTATAATTTTCTAGAAGTAGCGGGCGAAGCCAATCGCAACAGCTAGTATTCTTATAAATTGAAAAAAAATATAGCCATTCGAGGAGTGTAGGTTGTTGTATGTTAGTGCATCAATGTATGTTGGTAGTAATGTATTGTTTTCTTTTTCGCTTGGCATTCAACTCGACTATAATGTCAACATACATTTTCCTGCAAGACCGATTATCGGAATTGTAACGGAATTTATTGTGCTCGAGATACTCGTAGATACTGCAGGAAATGCAGGAGTGAGAGCGAGTGAAATAAAAAAATACTTTTCACACCACTTGCTCGTAAATGTCAAATTATATGTCATGCAAACAAAGAATAAAGCAGGTCATTGCTGCCCCCCGTTCGAGCCGGGCAATAATATTGTACTGAATTTCATTATTCCCGTGGGAATAATGTGATTTGAATTTGAAACCTCAAATAAAACAGTACCTATGAAAACTTTTACCAAGGAGTTGTAGCAGTAATGGCGGCCGGTGACCACAACAGCTGATCGCTTGCAGTGGTGCCAACTTCACGTTCGAAGGTTGTCGTACCACATCAAATTTCAAAAATCGAATTTATTTCCTAGCAGTAGGTGTGAAAAGCAGAGTACGCGCCTCGGGAGTAAAGCTGCCTTGTCTTGGGCTAACTTGAATCCCTCGCTACACTAAGGATTCTTAAATTAATTCCCTCGTTTCACTCGGGAATTCACACTTGAACCTCCTCGCTGTGCTACGGAGGTTCACTCCCAGTATCCTTAGTGTCGCTTGGGGATTCAATACGCCCGTGACGTAAGGCAATGCTTTACTGCATTTTGCATTTGTTGCATAATCTACTATTAAAGGCAAGGTAAAATAAAATTAGTAAATTATATGACGGGATACGGAACGGGGACTCTGTGTAAAAACTGATTTTGGAATATACAATTTACGCATCAGCTCTATCTCTATTCTATTAAGAATAGACAATATTATTTTTATACAATTCAACATTTTGCTGGACCCGATTAGACAACTGACTATAGACGATTGAAGCAAAGAAGCATTTTTCAGAAATACTTCTACATTCGTCATTAACCAATCAGCTATGATATTTCTTTTTAAAGAACGTTTCCTCACACTAGGAATTTCTCCTGTCTCGTGGGTCCGTTTACAAACATAGAAACTCACATACACAAACGCCCAGACCCGGAACAACTATTTGCAGATCATACAAATATTTGTTCCGTTTGTTTTGAGATCAAATCCACGACATGCTGACTTGCTTGACAGGCCTGTTGGTCTAGTGGTTAGTGACCCTGACTGCTATGCCGGAGGTCGTGGGTTCGATTCCCACCTAGGACAAATGTTTGTGTGACGAGCACGATCATTTGTTCTGTGTCTGGGTGTAATTTATCTATAATATGTATGTATTTAGAAATATATAAGTATGTTTATCAGTTGTCTAGTACCCATAACACAAGCTCTGCTTAGCTTGGGACTAGATGGCGTTGTGTGATAGTTGTGGAATATTATTATTATTATTATATTATGTCGTTTATTCATTCAATTTCATATTTATACATTTTTAAATATTTTCACAAAAAAGAAATAAAAAAAAAACATTTAAAAATATAAAAATAGTGATCCACCGGTGTGGGAGCAGGGTCCAAGCTACCGGTGGTTAGGGCTCCAGAGACAGGAACCTCCTCACAATACGAGCCGTATCAAGAAGTACTGCCTTCTGAATCAGGCCCTTGATCCAACCCCCTTAGGGGTTATATTATTATTATTACATGCAGCACAGCATTCGATGGCTCAAACAATGCGATAACCTTGCTTCAAATAAAAATATATCTTTCTATTTTCAGCCTGGGACCCCGTAGCGGACCTCCCTCCGACTTAGAATAGGCCTATGTCCCATGACTGGGCTCACTGAAGGCTGTTAATGTTGTCATCTTCAGACCTGCAACTAATCATACATGAAAAAAACATGAAATACTTAGTGTTAATATTATATGGCATTTCATTCATTATTAAGAATTTCTTCAAATATGATGATGTTATAAAATATTGGAACAAATTCTATCTTCTATTTGATTTACAGACACCTTTGTAAAACAGATGGTGCATATTTCAATCTGAAAGGCAATATATTCAAGAGGACGGTCCGGTGTGGGTATTACAAATGCACTTTATTTGATAGAGTTAGAATATAAAGGTATTAAATAAAATCTGTATTTTATTGTAACTGCCCTTTTTGGTGTAGTGGTAGAAAACGCTACTGCTGAACACGAGAGCTTGGATTCGTTTCTCGGGTAGTAGGTACTTACTGTGTTTTTTTTTCATAAGGAGTTTCTGAGTAGCTCGTAGTCCTGTGTACACGTTTGATACCTATAGATAGATAGAAGATAAAATACTCTTTATTACCACCATACAAATTACAGATTTTTCCAAATTACAATATCTTTTAAATATGGTGACACTATTACATACAGGGTGTTAGGGACATCGACGCACAAACGGATACCATGATTGATGATTCTGGACCCACCTTTCAAAATTAAAAAAAGAAATCGGATTAAATCATTAAGTACCTACGTTTCAGATGATGGTAGTTTTGGGAATAAAACCAAACAATAATAAACATTGTGTCGTACTCGTATATAGCCATTGTTTACCTACATCCGAATTGCACATAAATACTGAACTACGTACACATTCGAGAACAATATGAATGTCATGGAAGAAGCCTACAACGAACTGTATCATCATTTTCTAGGAAAGAATGGTGACATCGTTGGTAACTGAAAACGATATTTTATTATAACTGAGACAACGGGAAAGAAATGTATTCGTTATGTCTGCTATATTTTTAACAGTAGAATTTTTTGTACCGAGAAACAGACACAGTTTCGCTTCTACGTCCGTGACTCACGCACGTGACAAAATGAGTCATCCTACATATGTCAGGATACATATAAGTATTTTCTTCAATAACAGAACCGTACGAGAGGCTCTGAAAAGGTCTCGTTGGCGAGGCCGATCACGTGCGTATTATTGGCAGCCGGAATCAGAGACTACCGTCAACGCGCCGCGCCCTAAGCCCGACACACCACTAATACGACCGGCACATTACATGCTTTCAAGCAGCGCTGGCTCAGTAGGAAACGCCCAGACTTACAAATTGTGGGTTGTAGGTTTGAATTCAGGTAGACTCATTTAATTGTGAAATTCGTTCGTAAATGATCTCAAAACAGTGAAGAAAATGATGTGCATGATATGCTCTTTATGATGATGCTCTTCCTGATGCTTGTTCTTTTTTTTATTCTGCTCATCATCATCATCATCAGCCTATAAATTTTCCCACTGTTGGGACACAGGCCTCCTCTCTGTGAGAGGGAGTGGGCCATAATCCACCACGCGGGCCCAGTGCGGGTTGGTAGATGTCACATGGCTTCGATTTTTTGGTTCTAGGACATGCCGGTTTCACCGTTTTGAGAGCAGTGGTGATGAAATAAATTACACAAAGTAATGCGCCTGGCTGGGTTCAAACCCACGACCTCGACCTCGTAAGTTGAGGCCGATACCACTGGGCCACCACTGCTCACTGGGCCACCACTGCTTCTGCTCATGCTGTCCCAAAACTGGGCGAACACCTCCCCAAGTCTTCCCAAGACTCTTGTCTCGCGCCAGCTCGTAAATACGGAATGCAGCCAGGTCATCTCACCACCACCGTCGTCGTCCATTTAGCACACATTAGTAGTTCGAAAATTAAAAAATCTACAATAGAAATATGTGACATCTGTCTCTACCCGTGTGTTGGATTAAACCCAATTTCTTTCATAAAGAGGATATCATTATAGACTAATTATGCTAAGCAATTACGTATTCTTACTCAACGCTCTTAAGACACAATTCAAGGGAATGGAATTTTAAATAAGCTCGTGAATTAATCCATTTGTGAATTAGTGCCTATGCGAAGTATGTGTAATTTTCGTGAGTAGAGGCGGGATTTAGACACTCGTTTGATTTGTCGCTCTGTGGGTGGATGACGCACTTTAGCTGTCGGTCCCTGTTTCCTGAGTCTCCTCACAAAGACACACGTACAAGAGACGTCATTATCGACTCTCCGATCGTGGATTATTGTGTTCTAGTGTGTTTAGGTATTTTACTATGTACAGTAAACTGCTAGGTTGTTTAGTATCTAAGCGATAAAATATTTTGTTGGCTACCTTTAATTACTGTTTAATTTTAAAAGGAGGACAACCCTTCGAGGAGAAAAATCGTGTTATCGTATTAATTAAAATTGAAAAACCTTACCGAATTTTACTTCATTAAAGGTAGATAGGTAAAACTCGTTCGTCGTTTATACCATTAGCAATCTAAACGTATTACCTACAATAAAGTTGTTTTTACCTAACTTGAAAGAATAGACATTACTGTAAAATTACTACTGCTTCTTTTATCTGCAATGATACGACCATTGCCAGCATGCAATATGCATCGAGCTGGTAATGTAATAGACCTAGGCCTTACCCTAATGCGAGCGTCTCAAACATTAACCTGGCTCTAGTGTAATGTTGCGCCTTACGGCCGTACCATTCAGATAATGCGCTATATAAAGGTATTCTTATTAACAAAATCTACCGAAACCAGGTAGGGTAGTTTCCTCCTAACGTTTGCTAGTTCATTTGCAATTTACCCAAGCTCGGTAGCACTGTAGTTGGAACATTATCGTGATGGACGGAACCCGCCAAAATAGGGGAGCTTATGACTGGAAAATGAAACAGACTCATTCTCATCTCCGCCAAGAATTAGGTGTAAGTTTTGATTCTCTGATATTAAAGCTAATGGATTACTTTAGCGGTGTCATAAATTTAACTTTAAGGTGCTGATACACTTGAGCATTCACTATGATTGAGCATTCTTGCAATTGTTTCCTTACTGAAAAACAAACGAGATAGCGTTTTAGCGAGCATTCTAACGAGCGTTCTGACGAGCTTTTTGTTGAGCCAACTGACAAGTCTGACATCTTCATGAAGAAGAATTTTTTGACGATAAAGGAAAATTTTGGGTAGAGCGTTCGCTAGCGATCGTAAAAATGTTAGTAGCGATGTTTGGTTTTATGCTCGGTCCTGTTCGTTGTTCAGTTCAATAAAATTAAAAACGGCGAATGTTCGATGTTCTGTTATAAGTGAATGTCCAAGTCTATCAGCACCTTTAGATATAACAGTTCTGTGTCTATTGAAAGTGGAGACGGTTAGCACTACCCTTGCCAAGGTTAAGGAACAACTTGACCACATTTTTTCTAAGCATGCTACCGGGCCCTGGAACGTTCAGGGCATTTATAAGAACAGGTTGAATTTTTAGTCAGTATGAGTTTAACATTTTTTTGCGCATCGAAAAAAAAAATCTATAACCGTTCTAAATGAAACAAAACGGTAGCCCTTTTTTGCTCACTGTACAAAAGTAAGGATAAAAATATGCTTGCATGAGTTTGTTCGCTTAATTAACTTCACAAATTGCAGACCTTTTCATCGAAAAACCACGCGATGAATAATTTTAAATCTCTGAACCTTTTTGGACTCATTCAGTCGAAAGTTGAGCTGCTGAGTGTGTGATTCCGTGTTCGATTCCCATCGTGATCAGTGAATGTGTCGTGAAACTCATTAGTAAATCAGAGTTTAAAATGGTTCGTATTTATCTCTGTAAACGTTTGATAATAATTTGAGTACACAATGACGAATGTCGAATTGAATAAATTAATTATCTATATGAATCATCATTAACGCATGGTATAATAATTCAATGTCTATAATTAGACCGCAAAGCCAGCGTGGGTGTCAATTGATCACTGTCACAATAGGTAGGTATATAGCGATATAAGAACATATTAATAAATACTTCAAAATAAATGGAAAAGCGTAACTCATAACAAAAATATTTTTGGAAAACAAGGAAACCTTCAGTCCGTATCATCTGATTATACACGATATTGTCAAATCTATTCGTGTGTAAAAAATTGAATACACGTGTGGTTTTGATATTTGCGTAACGGGAAGTTTGTGAAAAATCTACCATCATATAAGACTGAGTTAAGTTAAGAGTTCAGTCGTAGATGGAAACATTGCTACTGCTGTCAATTAGTTCCTGCATGGGTTTGACTTCGGACAACGTGTTATTGAGTTTTTCATTTGGAATTTCTTGGTAGTTGCAGAAAATTTGAATTCGTGTCTAGTTATTGACAATAGGTTGGCCCCTAATAATTTAATGTGGGGAAAGTATATGTGTAGGAATTATGTGTACACAATTGTCTAAACTTTGTGGTAAAAATACATTCTATAACGTCATGGTATTAATATCTGGGTTAATTAAATCGTATTTAATAAACGTCTATTTCAACCGTAATCCAGTCTCTAATTTGCATTAAATTCTTCGCCGAGACTAAAAAATTCGTGTCCTTTAATTTGTTGGTACATCGCACGCAGCAAGCCCAAACATTTTCCGCCAATTTAACATTGACTATAAAACGGCGCAAGCTGTTTCTATTAATTAGTTGTTGTAACGTACTACCACGCTCTTAATTACCAGTAAATTTCATGTTTATTATTACCCCAAGCGAAGATATTAGTTTAGTGAGCTATAATTACTATGTATGTGGCTTGTTCGACCTACTTGGATTATAGCGTTACAACTAAACTGTTGGCCGGGTTCGCGAGGATAACTCACAGAGCGATAAGAAACTTGTAGAGAAGAGCATCCATTCTTGTTCTTAGAACAATGCTCCAGATAGTTATCTAACGTATACGCTTTGTTCACTTAATTAACTTCACAAATTGTCGTCCTTTACATCGATAAGGCGACGACAGACGATTTTAAATCACTAAAACCAATTCTGTGTCGGACTTAAGTCTAAAACCGACGGGAACTTTTATGAGGGCCCATGAGGAAAATGATTGAACATTGAAAGTAATCAAAGGGATATAATCCCTAGCGAGAGAACAGTGCAGAATTTAATTTGTGAATAATTGAAAATAGAGGTTAAAGGTATGTAAGGTCGTTATCGGCGCGCCTCGGGAAATGAACAGCGCTAGCTTTTTGTACGGAGTTCACGTTCAATTGATATAATCAATACTTAGGAATTGGCAAGGCTTGTTCGTATTGAAAAATGTCTACCTGTTTGGTCTATGTCCCATAAGTACCTACGTATCTACAACACAATGATTAGATACTGGAATAAGAGTTTTTTCTGTTAACCTTTATATAACCCAGCATCATTAACACAAAGAAAGGAATAAATGTACGAGGAGCAGTACGTTTAACTGAAGCCAGAGTCTGGGATTGAAGAGAATAAAACTTCTAAGACGGCAGCTATTCCGCAGGTTTAAGGAAATCTCACCATATTTAGTTTTAACCAAAGGAAAATAACCTAGTTGAGACTCGTACTTTCTGGAGGAGCTTTAGTTAAAACTAATTTTATACCTTAGCTAGTACTTCAATAAACTTGTTCAAAGAATAAAACAATAAGCGACTACAGTTTTTAAATTAAATTAAATTTACTAAAACAGCTAGGTACTTCAAAGAAAATGACGGATCAAAATTAATTAGTTCTCGAAAATAATTCATTTTGCGTCATGATAAAATATTCGCTGCGCACTTGCGCTAGTCACGGTAATCCATCAGCAAACATAACACAAAATGAATTAACGAAAACATTGAGCTTTCACGTTGAGCTCGTTTAACAATGTTATTGTTTAAATACATTAACGTATTAGTCCAATCAGGAATGTGTAGCTGGAACGTATGCAGTGCAGTATTATGATAAAAGATCAGTCGCGGGGAGCGCGTCTCCGCTCGGCCGCACTCTACAAACGTTTGCTCTCATACAACTCCCCACAACTGTTCACTCATTTGCATTTCGCAGTCTGTTAGGTAAGCTTTCGCCACAGAATTTGGTCTGCACTGCTACTTAAGTAGGTATAACACTAACACACAGACACCAAAGTAGGCTGTCGCTGCACAACGGCTTTCCGCGCCTGCCTTAGCTTAATATGTGTCAAGTAAGCTACTATTATTGGATATTTTAGAGGATTTGCTTTATCTTAGCTAGTCGTGATATAAAGGCACTTGCACAGTGTCTCATGAAGCGTAAAATTATGGTTGGTAGTGGAGAACTGGAGCTCAGTTCCAATGTATTCGGAATACGTTCATAAAATTGAAGCTGTCTGTAACCAATATTTATGGGCATGCAGGGTGTCTATTTGTATCCTAGCTCGTGCGGGTATTTCATATTGGTTTCTGAACTCAAAAGATATTTTAAAACCGTATTTAGGGTCGTTGAATGAAATTCGTTTGGCTTTTCGTGGATTTACAAATCACGAAAAAAAAACAATCTATCAACATTCGCTACCCACGCTACTCTGTTGTTGTTGGCTAAGTAATTAACTTGAAAAAACTCGGAACTTCACCAATCAGGGTTTTTTATGTAAACAGGTTTGTATGTCGGTGTATCCACTGGTTCATCATTTTCCGGATTAAAGTCAGTTCTGTTTTTGCCGCATTCATGTTTGGCTCGCCTTGTGTTCGGATAGTGTTCTATATTCTTGCTTGTTTTATATTCACTGTGTGATCAACTCTGCACTTCAATCTTGTTCTACTTACTTAGTATAGTTATTATATTCGATGAAACTGTTTATAACACCACTCTGTTAATATGGCTAATGGGTAGGTACTATTTTTTACCTTTAAGACTTCTGTACACATTACTACCCATATTCGCAAATAAATAAATGATTATGATTATATTATAGCAGTGGTGGCCCAGTGGTATCAGTCCTGACTTACGAGTTGTAGGTCGTGGGTTCGAACCCCGTCAAGCGCATTACTTTGTGTAATTTATTTCATCACTACTGCTCTCAAAACGGTGAAGGAAAACATCGTGAGGAAACCGGCATGTCCTAGAACCAAAAATTCGAAGATTTGTGACATCTACCAATCCGCACTGGGCCCGCATGGTGGATTATGGCCCACTCCCTCTCGCAGAGAGTAGGCCTGTGTACCAGCAGAGGGAACATTATAGGATGATGATGATGATTATATTATTTAACCGAAAATTTGGATTCACGGTTGTTACTCCATCACGCTGAACAACGACCACGCGGATAAAGCCTCTGGCAAAACGTTAGTTTTGTCATAAAAAAGTAGAAATTATAAAATGTTTACTTAGTTGCACGGCGCCACCCGAGGACATTGTAAGAGTCAATAAAAATAATTTGGACCCCTGCTTTTGTAGTCCCCTACTAATAATACCTCACCCTCTTCCGTTTTCATGTCGCAGGATTGAGGGATTATATCGGATTTGGCAGTTATATCCTCCGGTTATATGACTTTAGCCGACAATTCTCCAAGCATAGTCATCAGCCAGATGAATGGAACATGGTGATGATACAAAGTCTCTTAGAACGATCTAATCAGAGTTCCAATCAAACAATGACAAAAATATGCTACTTGGAAGTATGTATAATGAATGTATGACCCCTGTTCCGGGGGAGTACAGAGTTATAGTTTTTGCCCATTTTGACAATGGTGAAAAAATTATATATTGATATTCTATCAATGAACCATGTAGCACGCACATTTCCCTATTGTGTCTAGATAATGGTAAAATAATATAATAGTTGAATCAATAGAGTATACTCTTACAGAATTAAAGCATATAAAAAGAAGTCTCTCCTAGCAGCGGAAAGAAACAATATATTGAGCTCATTAATCAATGTCAAGCCCCAACAATGACCGGATACCTTTTAAAGATTGATCTCGTGTCGTGCGCAGAAATATGAAAAACAATAGACGTGATGCCGACACTGACGATATAGTTTTGGCTCTAAAATAACTTTATGTGCCCTAAATTTGAGTCGTAATGAATTTGTTGTTGAAGCAAAGCAACTACGGTGTAAGGTTTACTTTGTAAAGTAAAATGCAAATACATAAAACATCCCGAAGCACATACCCATAAAAATCTTTACTCCACCATTTTATACCCGAATAAAATAAAGTAAAAAATACCGAATTTGTAAAAGCGAACGATTTCTGGCTACACACAATAAAATACAGGCAGCTATAGCCATGCAAACGTTAAAAGCTACGGTCGCTTCCCCATTCCTATTGTTTCGCGCGAGACAGACGAAATTAAGGCACATCGTTTTATATTTTCGTTTTTAATTCACGCAGTTGAAAGCGAAGTTTAAAAAGCAGATAATAACCTTTACAGGGAGTATAACGCCGCGGTCGAAAGCTGTAAAATGTGCTCTTTTATTGCTGTTTTAATTACATTCTTCGCATTCGCCTGCTTCCTTTATTTTGCGCATTTCATTTTAATAACACAATCGGCAATTTAACATGTCTGTTAGGTTTTGATGTTCTTTAAAAAGGTTCGAATTTCAGTTGAATGTTTATTACATTTTTAAAGAAACCTGAAAGGAGAAGAAAGTCTCATTCTACAGTAATGAATATAATAACCACGTTTAATCCAGAGAGTAATTAGTTAATAGATGTTTCTTTGCTGCAAATAAATAAATAACAAAGTTTCTCGTGCTTATCCCGTCTTCAGAAACACAAATATTGACATAATTAATAACAACAGAGCACGTCCGCTCACTACTCGTGTTGAATTATAACTAAAGGAAATATCTACGTATCTCATATTTCTTTAGTTTTACTTGTTTTTCTAAATGGAAATATATTTAACGAGTTAAGTTGGGCATAAAATAAAATTCCATAGTTTCACCAGTAAGCTTCCGCTTTTTTTTAAAATAAAAAAATTGTGCATTTAAATTTAAATAAAAATGTAACACAAGGGTAAACAAAACAGTCTCAATTTTATTACGACATTCCTGTAAAATTAAGGAATTTTATATAAACATGCGACATAAGTATTTTGCTCATTTCTGCCATGTGTGTCACGCTTTTATCACCTTCGCTTTGCTTCGCTTTCATTCTTCCAAGTCGAAATTCCAAAAATGTTTCTTACATGAAATCCATATGAATCTTATACGCCTACAAAAATCTCAAGTCCTGTATTACCGTTGATATATAGTCAGTCATACACACATACTCATATGCACATATAAGTAAAATGAAAATTCGCCGATTTTCGGTCCTTCCTACACGATATTTCAGACTATCTGTATGCAATTTGCATCGTCAGTATTTTTCCTGCAATATATTGGAAGGTGTGTAGCGCGCTTAAAAACTGATTGCTTCCCTGGTTTTGTACGGTAAAGGGTGTCGGTTTTTTAGGTGCCACTTTTCTTTTTAGTTCTTTTACGAAGCTAGGTTAACGTCTAATCTGAAAAAATACTTCGCAGTACATCTTACGAAACGAATAAAACAATACTCACTTAAATTGAAATCTTAAATGAGGAACGATTTAATAAAAACAAGCCCTAATGTTTGTTATAAGGCGGTTCGTTTAGTATAACCGAATAATTTAATTTCAGTCGTAATAGAATTATTCTTAGACGTTGTCCGGATCGTTTATCTGCGAGTCTGACTTTTCTTCTTAAGCGTTCTGTTATGATTGTGATCTCAATAACAAGAATACTAGTTTAGAAATGTACGTATGTTTACCTAGGGTAATAGACTAACTTGAATTGAACTTAACTAAACGTAGACGCAAAAGGCGAAAAATCGTCAAAACGATTTCTAAAAGGGGAAAACGTGGCTCTATAAGCGATAGGAAAAAAAAGTATCTCGGTTTTTGTGTAACGACTTTCGATTTACTGAATACGAGTGCTCTCGTAAGGGTTGAAGAGGGGAGGTATCACTCCACATCGAGTCAAGTACATTCGTCTGCCAAATAAGGCGTAACTTACTCCTTGCCGCGAATTTATAGCGTCTATGAAACGAAAATACGTTTCGTTTTTATTTCTGTAAAATTTCAATTTCACAGTGCGCTGCCCTTTGCCTAACTGTGGTCGTAAAGCCGACAGTTAAATTTATTAACAAACATTTACTGAACCGTATCGGTTCCGATTAGTTTTAACAAATATGTGGTGGAAACGGACTGTTCTGCGCAGTTATTATGCAAACTATAAAATACTACAGGTGCTGGCTGTAAATAAATCTAACGTTCTGAATGTTCCCTGTGTGATAGTCTTTTTGTAGCATCTGCATTAATGGCTCATTCCATATCCTGCTCAACTTTAAAATATCTCGTACAATCTTCATAATTTGATGACTCCATGAGACGAGTAATTTATCCGAATTTATTTTTAAAATCACTTATAATTTGCGACTACTTAATGGAAATTGATATGACGTCTGTCAACGCGAGTGGAATATTATTTATGGATCGAATCGAATCACTTATTTCTGAGGCCTTATCACAAGATTTATTTATTTTATTTACAGCGTACTAGAAGTGCGTGGCACTTTTTAATTTTCACTTACAATGAACGTACCAAACTACGTTCATTGCAAGGGAAAATGAAAAACCGCCTCTAGTGTATGATCGAGGAACTATTAATTTCCATCTAATTAAATTAAAAGTTCCCGTTTACTTTACGTCATAAAAACATGAAAAGTTATGCTAGGGCTGTTGTTAGAAATTAAGATATAAAGTTGTGAATCTTTATTTGTTGACCAACTTTTGTATGTGATTGGCGAACATATTTCTTTACACTCATCAGATACACGTTGCACATAAAAACTTTTTTATTTTAAATAACCACCCTTATTCTATTGAAATGCAATAATCATTGAAAGCTACGTCTTATAAATTTGCATATTTTATCTTGAATTTCTCAAAGTTCCCTTTAATGTCAATTTAATATAAAATTTATTTCAAGTTCTGTGACGAATAGAAAAAGAGATAACGAGACAGGGCCGCCTCTTTCCATGATCACCGCCACGAATTATGTGCTCCGAGTCTTGAATATTAAATGAAGGCGGCAAAAAGTAGCGCGCGTCTGCGTCAACTTGCCTAAAATTACGGTTATCGAGTCAATCGGTTCCCTGACACAGTTCGCGCTAAATGTATCTACCCGGCTCCCCTGACACCAGTTTTTATTAAAGTTATCCCAAATAGTCATCCACTTTTTCAATAAGCTAAGGAGATGTGATTTATAAATAGCTTTTAGACTAAGTAATGAGGTACAATGTGTTACTCAAGTAGTGTTGTTGTCATTAAATTGTTTCTTCATGCCTTAGGTACCTAACAAACAGATATATTGACTATATAATACCTTCTTCGTAAAAAAATTAAAGCAGTCAGTTTATAAAAGTATGTTTAGCGTGTAACTCGTTTCGAAATTGAGACTCAATAACGAATTTATTATTTCCATTTATATCAATTCGGAACCATACCGTAAGCTACTTTTACTGGATTCGCAAAATAAATATCATTTTATTTACCAATTTGCTGGGTAAATAGTCGTCAATCAACTCTTTTGAAACGGCCGATTAATTGGGGTTACTTTACGTACCCTATTCAATATTTTAATCATTCGCAGGAAACTGTCTACGGTACAGATTCGGGGTTAGGGATATATAATGTCAGGGTTGCCAAAACCCATCTGAGAAACCCTATTTTTCCAATCTCTTGGGGCTTTCCTTTGAATCAGCGTTGATAAGCATCTTGTACCTACCTTATTTAGATACCTGTTACTTTTCAGTTACTCTTTCCTATCTGGTTTCGATAAGGGTCGTGTGCTACATACGGCTGAGTGCTACAGTGCGTATATAAGAAAAATCTTTTTCTGCAATGGCTTTTCATATCATCATGTGTTTGAAGATATTTGGTGTTGGCAGTATTCAGTTAACTATTTTGAATTGAAAAGATAGTAGTAATTCAAAATAGTTGTTCATTCAAGATTACATCACGGTGTTAAGGCGTCATAAACTTTTATGTAAATTTCAAAAGACTAATCCCGTCACGTATAGAAGGAAAGCAAAGTATTTGGCAGAAAGAAAATGACAATTTTCAAGGGACTTTTTTCTAGATGACATCGTGAATAACATGGATTTTCGACTGTACTTTTATACTCTCAAACTACTCTTGTGACAAACTACTGTCAAAGACTTCAAACCATCGGAGCTATTCACAATCTGGGTCAACCTTCAAAATCACCCGATTGGATTGAAATCCGTACTTCGAATCCATCTACAAAGTCAAATCGTATTCGTTAGTCGCCGGCCGAGAGAAATCCAGAACAGATTGGCCTTGAGACTCCAGCAGGTAAGCGATTAAGGCCATTGGGTATTGGAATAGAAAAGAAATATAGGCCTGGCCTACTAGTATCCCTTTTATATTTAGTTTTGCATACAAAGCACTGCGTCTGTAGTTCCTGAAGGGGTAGGTAGATGCGGCGTTAAAAAGTACACCCCATTGAGTTCAAATCACATTTGATAGGGACGACTCTATTACTATCAACTGAGTAAAAATTCAGACTCGGAACACCTTTTGCGAAGTTCCATATGGAAATTCCGAATAACGGTTGTCGAATCGTGATAACAGTCAAGGCTTTGTAATGGCTATGATTTTTATGTAACTATTTTTTATAAATAATAGTTTAGGTACTTATCTTCTGATCAAGCAACTGACACTAAGTGTGCTATATTATTTCAAATACAAAACAAAGAAGACATTTCAAGCCAAGCGATCCTCTTAAAATAAACGACCACAACGTGATGTTCATGGCTTAAAATTTCTTCTCCGTTATAGTTTCTAGAAGCTGGATTATCATGGGTAACTTAAATTCATTTATTTTGCTAGATTAGTTGCGGGCGACATTTCTATTCATTTATAACATTTTGTAAATCACTTGTAAGCCGGTGACAGTTATGAATTATTCCACGAGGCGATTCCCATCTCACATGGAATGTCTAGAAACGATCCTGGTTTACCTAGATCATATCTGTAAAGCAGAACTTTTTGAAAAGTAGTTCGAATAAGTATTGGGACAAGTTTATGATGGAAATTGATCCTACTTTCCGCACGGAGCTTCGGGATCACAAATGCAATGATTGCATTAAATTCCAAACTGAATTCGAGAAATCAATTTGAATATCGTATTGCGAGAATAGCTAAAACGGACCTAATGCTAAAATCCAAACAGATTTGCTTTAACCAAACAATGAAATTGTTATGAAAACAAAAAGCGCTACAGGTTAGTTAATAACACGACCCCCTGGCTCTCCTTTACTTTAATACCTGGGCAACACAGGTAAGATAGCTGAAAATATCCTTCAGTTCAGGAAAAACATGCTGTAGTCGCTACACCGGACCTTCGACAATATACGGAGTTTAAAGATAAAATAAATGATTACCTAAATCTAGCTAAACTTCGATAGTCAGTCTCTTATAAATAAACAAACCTAATAAATTCACCACCTAAACCACAATACTTGTTTAATAAAGAAAATAAACGTTTGCAGACGGTGCGTTTTTCCTAAAAAAGTAGAGCAGCCATTTATTTTCCGGAAAAAAATTGCTTTGTCTCCGTATCAGAAAGTATGTCTAATAAATATGACGTAACTGGAACCGTTACTTCGTTCATTTTTTTCCAACTTCAATGACGCCGAAATGAGGGTAATATGAATATCTGTTATGAATGAAATATTATGCATACTCCAGTTACAAGAATACCTATTATTTTTCTGTATTGAGAGATTCGCGGGAAAAGGAGGCACTTATTGTTTTGTAGCTGCAAACATAATACATTTTAGACAGCTTTTTTTGTTGTAGTGGTTTTCATTTACTTACGATGCAATATTGCTTCCATAATTAATTGATGAAACTTTTTAGCCATAGTGAGCAACATAATCTATATCTTAAGTTTTGTTTGCGATTCTACATAAATCTAACCTTAGTCCATACTCGCGAATCGGCCAACCTCCTTGCCGGATTGCTGCCCTGGGATTTGGAGGCGACTGCCCTCCAGCGCGCCTATGAGTGACGCGTGGAGGCGCAGCGCCGGGGTGTATCCCCGCTGCCTCGAGAAGTCGAGGCGCGGCGAGAAGAGCTCCGGCGCGATCTCAGGGCAGTATGGAGGGGACGACTGTCGCAACCGACGCGACGTCCGGGCAAGCCGCAATCGCGGCGGTAAGACCCCTCTTTGAGGAGTGGCTGGATAGGCGTCACGGCGTCCTGACCTACCGCATGACGCAGGTCCTCACCGGACACGGAAGTTTCGGGAGGTACCTGTGTCTGATGAGGAAGGAAGAAACGCCTGGGTGTCACCACTGCGAGGATCGCCCTGAGGACACGGTGGAGCATACGGCGCAGGACTGCCCCGCTTGGGCAGAGTACCGCTGTGTCCTCACGGCGGCGATAGGCGGAGACCTCTCGCGACCGGCATTGGTCGAGGTCATGGGAAGCGGTCGCCTCCTTCTGCGAAGCAGTCATGCTCGCGAAGGAGGAGGCGGGCCGCGTGAGGGAGAGTATAGCGTCCTCCCTCCACCCCAGCCGCAGTGGTAGATGCCCACGGCGTCGGACGTCGGCAGACGATCTCCGGCCACCGTAGGCGCGGGCATGCGGGCGGCGTGTAAAGGGCAACTTGCTGTCCGACCATCAACCATGCCCGGGTCGACGGCGCGTTGTGTTCCACGCGCGCTTCAAAGAGCGTCAGCATGATGACGGGGCCCCCCTCTAGAGGGCCAAAGCCTGCCAGGGTCACGGGACTTATCTCATTACCGTGACCTCGGAACATAAAGGGGCTATTGAAGGACACCGTGGATTTTAATCAGTACAAGTCTGACAGTCCTCCCGCCTCCTGCCCGGGGTGGGAGGACTCATTTGATGATTTTACCACGCTAAAAAAAATCCATACTCGCACCGTTCATCAAACTGTTGAATGGAAAATAGAATATTAGGAACTAATAAAAATAAAAACGCTTCACAAATCACGCCAAAAGTTTACCGAGCGTATGTAGACTCCGTTTTTAGAATTCCGGACAAATATTCTGCTGTATTTCTACAACGTTGGTTGCCAACAAAAATATTTTGACTCCCAAACTGACAACTACATAAAAGTTTGAGTGATTGATCTACCTTTGAATGTTATTTAGACTTTTTAGAAGGTTGATGACATTATAAGCTTGGTACCTGCTCTTGAAATATAGACCACGAGCCAGTCTTGAAAATGAACCTATACCGTTCTCGTAGAGACGCGAGTAATCCTTGGTAAACACGGGATCGGGATCCCGGAGACCGGGATTATTGCTGGGCTATCCGAGGCCGTCAGATAACGGGAGATGGTTTTAATGTGATATTAGCGAGTTAACTCCCGCGCTGGCCCGCACTAAAGCAATATGTGATAATTATTAGATGGGCATCCGTCCCCTCGCCATGCTTAAGTGATAGATAATGGACTAGTATCGTATCTACTAACACTTCTTGTTTGTAAACATGGTTGTGATTACAGTTTGATGGACTTGTTCGTAGATTAGTGGTATTATATTACGTTGGGAGTGCTTTGTTTGTGCAATGTGTGCAAGTTGGCCGTTGGGGGTTTTCCATGTTATCATTTATGAATGGAGGGTTACGAAATCTCACCTGCACTTTAAGTAAGTAATACACAACAAGTTGCTTTTCGTGTGGCAGCGTACATTTTCTAAACTTAACAATGACCGTAATTTTAAACATTTCTTTCAGAAGGTTATAATTTAATAAAACTTAAAATTTTGCTAAAATTAAACGATCCATCTGGATGTTTCGAAGATGCAAGGTAGCTTTGCTAGTTTTCCGTCATCTCCTTCTAATAAACAGTTCATTTGGGGCCGGACGGTGGCGCAGTATGCTGTGGTGTAGAGTGTCCAGTGTGCATGCTTCTTTAGGTATAAGTAAATGTAATCATTGTTCTTGCTGGATCCAACGCCTATGGCATCGTTCATACAACTTGTATATGAAATATAACAATGCCGCTCCTAGCATTACTGCAATAATTGTCATCACTATGTTGTTGGTTCCCAAATGCCAACCCAAATCTTCCAACTTTGCATTATTAGAACCTGCTGCGTTCTGGTTCAGGAAAACTTCTTCTTTATTCTGCGTCCGTAAAAGGTAAAGAATCCGCGGACCAGCCGCGGTGCTAGCGCTATCCTGGCATGGTCGCCATGTGAGGTTTGGCGATCAGGAGAGTAAAGAAAACACGTGCGATGTAGTTGAAGGTGCAATCAATACTCTGAAAGTGCAAGAACAATGATTACATTTACTTATACCTAAAGAGGCATGCACACTGGACACTCCACACCGCAATGCCTTCTTCTTCGGTACTTCTATTATTAATTATCTCAGAATGTCGACACCTCCTAGCAAAATCATCTACGCTTCATACAGTCCATTAATCGTATATTATTCTTGCCCTACAATTATTCCACGCTAGCTGATGCCAGCGGCTTTGCCCGCTAAAACTTAAAAAAAGATTACACATATAATCGGTTTAAAAGCCATCCTATATGGTAATCCAGGTCATAAACTATCTGTGTACCAAATTTCATCCAAATCTGTTTTGTAGTTTTTGCGTTAAAGAGTAACAAACATCCTATTTAATTATAGGTACTTAGTTTAGATTCAAACTGAAAACTTTTCTTACTTCTTATTTCCTTCCAATGTGTGATAGCATAGTCTATGAATATGTTGGCATGACTTTCATTTCTTGTAAGTAAACTTTGATGTACATATGAAGGGTTCGATGTTACTTCTAATCCCTTAGACAACCAACATCTTATAACATTCACGTGCAGAAAAGGGTTTTTTATTTTTAGGTAAGCTCTGTTCCACCCGTGTTGTAATAATGTATTTGCTCTTGCGTAATGGACAAGCATAGTATGTTTTATGTTATTAGGTGCGTCCACACAGGGCGAGCAGCCTCGCGAGGCATTTGCCGCGCGAAGCAGCTCGGTTAGAGTGGACGTGTCTCGGCCGAGGAAAGCGCGCGCGCTGCCTCGGGCGCGGGCCATCCAGTGTCGGCTTTTGTTTTGCTCGCGTAAATTGTTTCGTGCCTCGGTCGAGAAACAATAGGCGCGTCCACAAAGAGCAAGCAGGTTCGCGAGGCATTTGCCGCGCGAAGCAAATGCATCGCGAGGCTGCTCGCTCTGTGTGGACGCACCTATTGAATTGTAAATTCGTACTATCACTACAGATACTGGCCATAAAGAATGCACATCTTTAAAAAATTAAATAGTTAAAAATTAATTAAATTAAATTAAATAGATAAAAATTAATAGTCGACTTCTAGCATTATCTACGTGACGTTAATCGCTGGTTCGTCGTTCGTTTTGATTCGGTATGACTTTGTGAGACCATGATAAACCCTAGAAGAATAAAATCTTTCGATGAGAATTCTTTTTAGGCGGTACTTGGTCTTATTCTTTCTGCTTAATATAACTAAAACGTACTAACTAATTAGTGGTAGCTACCAAGTGGAATATATTCATGTATTGTGTCTTGTGATGCTCAAAATATAAAAGGTATAATTAAAATAAAGTTTCACGTTAAAATGGGTCATTCGTATTCATCGTTATGAATTTACGTTGTGTAGATATATTGTTTGAATCAGGTAAACATTGGCAGTCACATTTTTTAAATATCTGACCTTCTAATATCACGGTTTAAAAATAAAATGATGAACCTAGGGACGATTCATTTCCTGTTAATACAAAAAAAAACCGATAAATCTGTCCTCCACCTAAATAATAAATAACAGCGGTCTCATTCGAATTTTTACTACGGAATCTCGATAGCTATTTCGTTTTCTGAGCAAAAGAAATATGTTTATGGTTCTGTTTATGCGATGCCAAGACCTTTGTTTACGTCAACGTTACGGCGCGGCGTTGTTGCGAAGCTTCATACTTTTAGTATAA
The DNA here is from genome assembly GCA_950005045.1 of Agrotis exclamationis. Classification (NCBI taxonomy): domain Eukaryota; kingdom Metazoa; phylum Arthropoda; class Insecta; order Lepidoptera; family Noctuidae; genus Agrotis; species Agrotis exclamationis. The sequence continues at coordinate 15,611,935 of OX465424.1, read as the reverse complement.
AATACACAATATAGTATCTAACAGGGAACGATACATGTATCTTCTTACACATAGGCCTTAAACAAATAACAGATTTGATACATCAATTTCCTTTTTTTAGAGATAGCATCTATCGAGTCTCGTAGGTACTTACAGCTCCCGGAGATTCGATTTTTTTTTGCAAGAGGGTGCAACGATGCATTGCAATATCAGTCGATGTCATCAGGCTTAGATCGATTGAGCGCTGTTGACTCTATCAATCAGTTATATCAATGGTGGAGAACAGTTGGATATCGCAGAGAGGAAAGGGCGCCCTTGGTTCGAATAAATCAATAGACGAATCGCTTACAGTGATTGTTCGCATTAGTTTACTCTTACTGATGTCACTCGTTTTATTGCGTCGTATAAGTTTTGTACATAAAAACCTTCTCGTATCATGGACTGGAATATTATCAGTGATTTCCTTTCTTATTAAAGTTATATACTAGAACGTATATTGTACAGCTCTAACAACGTTGTCTCATTTATCTATCAGCAGAGCCTACGATGTTTTTACTCGAGTTTATTTCACTTTACTGATTCTCCAGTTCACAGTCACGGGAAAACATGTCACTTCGATCTGACAGTGAAAAACAACCCGCGCGTCATTTGTCAATGTCAGACACTCAACGCGGGGCAAAACATAATTTCATAAAGATATCGTTGCTCTTGTTACGCTGCGCCGAGTATGGCTCAGCCAGTTTTTACAGTACCTATTCCCCATCATCGAATTACTTGATAAATTCCATCTGAGGGGAGAAGCTTTACATAGAAATAAAACAAGTAGGTAACGCACCTTTGTACAAGGAAACGAGCTTATTTTCTTTGTTAATCGAAAATGAATAAAATAATCCGGGAAATGTAGCTTTGTGCAAATGTTTTGATCGGATATTTATTTTTAGGGAAGGTAAATATGAAATGTTTATCTAATTTTGAAACGCAAATTATACTCGATGGAAAAGTTTTCACATGTCTTCTGAAAGTGTATTTTATGAAGTAATTGTAAACAAAAACAAGTACATTTCTCTACATGTACATACAGTAACGTAGGTATGTAGGCAGGGACACATATTGGACGAACGGCGGTCGAGCTTGTAGTAGGCACCCAGCCATAAGGTATTGTTTATTTGCAACATGCTTTTCAATTCCCATTGTATTTGTTTTTCATTTTGACGGTGCGCTAGGAAAATATGGAAAACGAAACCGATCATCGCACTCGCTGCGTATCATTATTACTTTCAAATAGAATTACGAAGTAATTGTTTGCAAACGATTAGTCTAATGACAAATGAGACGAGGGTTGTTCGGGTACAGTTACCATGTGTGATTCTGACACAGGGACCATTGATTAAGCCACGTCAATGACAGTGCCGATACGTCGATTAGTAAACAAAACAATAAAAGAGATACCCGTGAAAATGGGGAAATAGTTGCTTTTGGTTGTAACACAAAGGAAACTGATAAATAATTCAAATGCTGCAATGCGGTCCTGAAGGAATTGACAAGGAATGTAGTCGCGTGTGCCACTGTGGAACTGTGAAGCGTAATAGTGCACTTGAGGCGTATTTGACGACTTAAATTGAGTCTGCATGCCTAGATATTGCGTGCAAGTTTAACAAGCATCGCACCGGAGGTTTTGCTCTGAATTGATTGCTGGGAAGACGTTTGACTACCTTTTGGAACCAATTAAGTGGACAGATAAATTCAACCGAAAAATCTGCACCGACTATCTCTGATTGTATATGCTGAAATAGATATTCCAAATCCTCGCCAATCTCTCTTAATAGAATCAAGCCACACCACATCAGCACCTCATGATTAGGACTTTGGTTTGGATCCAGAACTAATAAGCTTTTGTGATTACAACAATAAACCTTTACGTATAACCATAGATGCATTTGCCGACTGTTATAGAATACTTACCTACATTTAGTCACTAGTTTAACTGACAAACTTTCATCTTGATTCAACGTAGTCACGGCATTATGTGAAAACCTCATGTTAGTAGCGAGTAGCGAGCTTTTCAACAAATTTGAGCGGTCGAGGCTAACAAAAAGTAAAGTAATTAACGTTTCAGTGGTTTGAAAGTTCCCTCAAACCATGCGTGAGCTGAATGGAACGCCGGCAAACGGTTATAAAATACTATTAGCAATGTTTTAATATCCTGAACATGAAACTAAATTCTTAGGTATTGAAAGTTAATTAATAAATCAAGATTATGTTGTCGTATATGTGTTGGTAGGTTTAGGTATACAAGAAATAGAATACGATACAGTTGTATAAGTAAACCTTCTTATCAGTCAATTAATTATGAAATTCAATTCGTCTGTTCAATTTACGTCGTGGAATGATAATACAAAGTGAAGAATGTAGCGTTACCTGATATGACTCACTAATGACAATATTACTGCCACAAGTATCTCTGTATCAAATAATTAGCGATCCTCTTCTAAGCGTCATTACCCGAGGCAAAACGTTCACAGCATTCGTAAATACCTCAAACCTGCCGATTAATGAAGGAATCATCCGAAAAATGCCTATGCCAAGTATCCCTATCACGTAACGAAATATCTATAATTTGATGGGAGGAATTTCATTAATACGCACCTAAGTTCCTAATCTTGTCTAGAGTCCGAAAATAACAGGGCCATCAGCATGAATTGAATATGGATATCATTCTCATTAATATATTGATTATAATTAAGTTACCAAAAAGGCTACATCTTCATTGAATATTTAAGTGAGGGCCGCGGCCGATCAGTATTCTGGTCAGATGCTGTTAGTTTGGTTAGGGCGCTTCTAGAGTCTCAGAGGCGATTCCCTAAACAGGTTATCTAACCGCATTTATATCGTCGGCGTAACACAAATATTAGCATAATTAGTTCGACGTACGTTGCTTAAATATGTGTACGTGCCTGCTCAATAAAATTGTGTGCTTAGGATGAGCACATTGTTCATCAGAAACGTGTCAAAGGTAAAAGTTAAGCAAGAACGCAAATGTCAATTAATGGAACACGGTGGTTTTTAGTCAGTCGAGTCTGAAAGTCCCTCCCGCTCCAACCAGGGCAAGTCTTTTGATGATTTTGTACCGCAAAAAAGGGTAAAAGTTAGAAAGGAAATCGAAAGGACGTAAATATCTCTCGTTTTTCAGGCAAACATAAAAAATGCTGACACATTTATCTTCCTACCACAAATGTAGGTCTTATTCGGATTTGAATTCTAGGTACCTGTGCCTGTCTGGCGCAGGGCTCTGGAAAAATCATTTTGATTTAACAGACCGGGATCACGCGTAAAAGGACATGTTCGATTTTTAGAGGCGGAATAATAAAAATCATATTCCGTAGCTACAAATAAAAATCTAAAATATTTTGAAGTTACTTGTGTAGGTTTTTTGAATATTTCTCTTGTCATTATATCGTATTTGTTTTTTGTTTTGACATACCATCTGGAAATACATCAAAATATTGGCAAATAGTTAAAATAAAATTGTAATTTAGTAATTTGAAACAGCTGTTTTTATCGAACAATTCCTTCATTTTTTACACAAATCACAAAATTTTAAACACGAATTCCGTTCAAAATAATAGCAGTAAACTTAATATCAAAGTTAAGAGGTAACGGGGTAATTCTACGAGTATAAGTCAATGGCTATTCGGCGCCATACCATTTAAGCCGGTTGGTGCTGCGATCGCGAAGTATATTATACTGTATAAACGAACGATAGCCTATACGACTGGTGCAAGCATAGCCCCGGGCTTAATATAAATCATCCGGGCCTAGATAGCCTTGGAATTGAGAATGTGTAAAATCAAAACCTATTCAAGCTAAATCTATTTCGAGTAAAGGTTAAATATATTTAAATATATTTCAGATTTAATTGTCTGCCTAATTCACCCTATATATAATTTATTCTATCTATAAATTCCTAGAAAAATAATGCCACACATATGTGTACAAAGGCATACGAGTATGGGGTGCTAAGACAGGAAACCTCCACATGCGCCCGTGGACTGGAGTTCCCTCTCGGATACGTCCGTGGGGAAGACCAGTTTTTCGGGCCGGTGCACCCTGGGATGCGGGCAAAAACTCTTCCTTAGGCACTGTGTGCCTTAGGGGTCTCTTTGCCCGTATGCGAATAGCCTGTCGGGTGGACGCTCCAACGCGTGTCCCTCTGATTAGCAGAGGGCACAGCGGCGGAGCGGGCTTGCGGACGGTGAGTAATGGGTAGCTCGCCGTCTGACCAAGGATCAAGCCCGGGTCGGTGGTGCGTCGTGTCGTGTTTCGCGCGTGCCTTCGGGGAGTTGTCAGCAAACTGACGGGACCCCTTATGGGGCCAAATGCCTGCTGGGGTCGCGGGTTTTTCTTAACCCAGGATACCGTGGCCCCGGAACGTAAAGAGCATCCGAAGGAACACGGATGGATTTTAGTCAGTAAGAGTCTGACAGTCCCTTCCGCCCCACCCAGGGCGGGAGGCCTCATTTGATGATTTTACCACCTAAAAAATAATAAAAAACCGGCCAAGTGCGAGTTGGACTCGCCCATGAAGGGTTCCGTAGTAGCAAGCATAGATTAGGGATATAATTATATTGAGATTAGTAAGTAATTTACACAAACAATAAAAATAACTTTGTTTTTCATAGTGTTTGTATGAATGGCAAAGTTATATTTGCGGTTTTTGAAAATGTACTATATCTCAAAAACTGCTAACTGTATCTCACCCAAACTAATTTTCTTTGGAAGTTTTTGTTGAGGTCTACATTGCAAATTTTTTTTAGTTTTATCATTCTCTTATTTTAGAAGTTACAGGGGGGGACACACATTTTACCACTTCGGAAGTGTCTCTCGCGCAAACTGTTCAGTTTACAAAAAAATGATATCAGTAACCTCAATACAATTTTTAAAGACCTATCCATAGATACCCCACACGTATGGGTATGGTGAAAAAAAATTTTTTGAGTTTCAATTCTAAGTATGGGGGGCACCCCCAAAATTTGTTTTGTTTTTATTTTTGTGTGAATATCCTAATGCGGTTCACATAATACATCTACCTACCAAGTTTCAACAGGATAGCTCTTATACTTTCGTCAAAAAGTGGCTGTGACATACGGACGGACGGACAGACAGACAGACAGACAGACATGACGAATCTATAAGGGTTCCGTTTTTGCCATTTGGCTACGGAACCCTAAAAAAAGGCATACGAGTATGCCTTTATTGCCAAAATCTGCTTCATTAAAAATGAATTGATATACTTAAATTCACTAACATTGACAAGTAAGTCGGTACACATTCCTTCCCCCTTAAACAGAGTGAAAATGTTGCAAGTTCGGCAACCCACGACTCACGAGCGATACCGCTGTTATTGCAGGCGTCAACATACTACGGTGATCGCTTTCCATTAGGCAGGCCGTATGCTTGTTTGTCATCTTTATGGTATGAAAAATCAACTTAAATTGCGCATTTAAATTGCATGTACCTGTATAAAACACAATTCACAACAGAAGACAACCTTGGGGTCTTCAAGTCAAAAGTAAATACTAAATAGGTTTTTTTTTTGCTAGCCTGCTCTGTCCCACTCCTGTGCAAAGGCCTCCCTCCACTCCTTCCACTTCTCGCGAGCCCGCGCTTCCTCTTTCCAGTTCGGAAGGAACCTATCCAGTTCGTCCCGCCATCTCCTTCGTGGCCTGCCGCGACCCCGCCTCACTCACACACAGTTTTCAGCTATTTTGGCCCACAGTTTGTCCGGCATACGACAGACATGTCCTGCCCAGTCCCATTTCAGTTGGGCAGCCTTCTGAGCCACGTCAGCTATATTCGTCTTGGAGCGCAGTATTTTGTTTCGAACGCGATCCGTTAATTTAACGGAATAAGGTTACTAAATAGGTTACTTCTTATTAAAAAACTACAAATAGAGAAATGATGAAACATTTTCTAAAAATGGCTTGATTTTATAACAACAACTGCACAGACCGATGTCTGTTGGGATTATAAAACGCTTGTTGAGTTGTTGTCCGGCTCACAACCGCAAAAACTAAACAAAGATGACGATAAACAGTATTAGCAGCTTCTGTGGGATTAGTGAGGACTAATGTGGGAAAACCTTACACTGACCCGAGGGATTTGAAATATACATTGTGATTGCAAACAAACTTATATACGGTCTATTTTATAAAGTAAGTTATGGGTACGCTACATTTACAATCCTAATTTAAATGTGAAAGTGATTTTGTTTGTTACGCTTATTTTGATTCTCGCCTTACAGGTAACAGACTACTTATACAAAAAGATATATGTATAGATATAAAAAGCGAAAGGCCACAGACTCATCACGAAATCTCAGAAACTACGTGTAAGTGCACGGAGTTCTAAATTTTGCATGGAGGTTCTTTTTAGGACGTAGGTGCTCGCTAAGACGGGATATTGCGAAAATCGACCCATGACCCCATTATGGGTCGTTCGATTGAATTTTGTATGAAAAACTTAAAGCGGATAAGCGGGCATACGAAGTCACGGTAAGAAGCTAGTTTTTACATAAAACTTGAAGGAAGAAAAAAGGGTTGTGGGCAAGTGAAACCACGGGCAAACGCTAGCAGTATCTATAGGTATGTAAGAGAAATATTTGATACGCTGGTATTTTTGATAACTAATCTGACCCGTTGAAATGACTAAGCATATTAGGCTTGTGCCGATCGGTAAACGTACCCTAGCTGAATTATGTTCGAATTTGGCAAAATTAAAGCTAAGCCGAGCGGCGTTTTTCCGGAACATAATATACATCTACATACTCAATTTATTCCATTTGTCTCCCGGCCGAATAATATCGTCGCCTGACTGTAAAATTATCCATTATATCCTCATGAAAATTCAATGGCGTTAATTTCTACGATACGGCCAAATGCAAAATCAATCAGCTAACTCGCATAATCAGCTGGACCTATGCCTATCTTCTTAGTAAACGCTACACCAACTGATTTTCCGCCTCATGCATTATGTCTGTCCTAGTAGCCTTTTTCCACGGTCATGTCCACTTGAGAGCAGTGGTGGCCCAGTGGTATCGGCCCCGACTTACGAGTTGTAGGTCGCGGGTTCGAACCCCGTTAGGCGTATTACTTTGTGATATTTATTTCATCACCACTGCTCTGAAAACGGTGAAGGAAAACATCGTGAGGAAACCGGCATGTCCTAGAATCATCAAATTCGAAGACGTGACATCTACCAACCCGCACTGGGCCCGCGAGGTGGATTATGGCCCACTCCCTCTCACAGAGAGGAGGCCTGTGTCCCAACAGTGGGAACATTGAAGGCTGATGATGGTGTCCACTGACATAATAACACGAAAACATTTGACATACCGTCTACATGTTAAAGAGTAGAAAAACACAAAATTGCGCTTGACCTTGCTACATTCGCGGAGCCACATAAAACATTCAGCAGTTTATCGTGAGTTTTGTTATGAGTTATTCATCTATGCATTACATCCGGTGACACGCCCCCCCACACCCCGCAACCCGTGCCCGCGGATACCCTTCAACCCTTCAAAAAAGGATAACCTTCACTCACGCAGGTACTAAGATAGAATTCGGTTCAAGGGTAAAACACTCTAAAAATTTAAAATATCGGTCAATTATTTCTTTTATTTCTCGTTATTTTTCTATTATTATTGAGTTGAAACAATTTACTGAATATAATACTTATTTAGTAGAACAACATTGTTCTTTGTTAACGATTGCTCAACAAGTTGTTGCTACAGGTGGACCGTAAACGTAATGATCGAACCTATAAGAAAATAGAAAATCGGTAGCTCGTGTTTCGACTAGGTACTAGTGAAAATAATCGATTAAAGACAGCTTATCATAATCATCTTTTTGTCTCCTTAACCAAGTGACTGGGTTGTTTAACTAGTAGTTGGAAAAACTCTAATAGATAGATTATTTGTAAAACTCGACCGCCACAGTCAAAGATCTGGAAATATCAGCGAGATCAATAGCAGGTCATGGAATAGTATATTGTCATTCTAGGGATGAAAGTAACTTATTTAGTAGCGAGACCGGGTTTGGCGCTAATCGAGTGACTAAATAAGTCTTTCACCCGAAATGAACACTGTGCTTTTCATTACGAATACAAGGAATCAAGGAAAGTAAAAATAATCTGAAAAGTATAACTTTCAACCCGCTCCTCAAGCATGTTATGACCCACTTTCTGAGTGTGAGTAATGAACATTATTTTTTTTTATAAATATTCTCGATATAGAAAATCCCGCATATACTCGTATTACAAACAATTTTGGCTGGTATCGTTGTAATAATGTCACAGACAAAAGAAATAGGTAAGTGAATGATTCATTGGGTGTTGCCCTCTAAAGGTACTTATAAGCCACTCTATCATTTTCCTGTATGTCTAAAAAGCTGAATAATTTCAAAAAGCGAATTTGATTCAAGGAATCAGACTGAGATACTTTGCGTTTTCATACTGAATACTTCTAAAAACATCTAACACAAGTCTCACTCGTTGAGAAATATCGACATAAAAAAATAGCGAAGATTTCATTAAGTAGGTACTTTCGCGGGTACAGAGCTTTACGGAATATAAAGAGAGGTACTTATGTTGGTCTTTAGAATAAGAAATAAAATATTTTTACGCAAACTTCTTTTGCTTTTGGGCCTTCAAAAAATGAATATAGTATTAAGCAGCGAAGAATTAAAAGAGTTACATAAAAATACGAGAGTAAAGATGAAGCCCATAACATGGTAGTTAGCTCAACTCCCATTTCCACTTGATTCCATTGTCACTTACATTTTTTGCTCTATCAGTTCAATTGACTCTTTGTTTTCTACGTACTAATCAACTGTACTGCAAGCTAAGTTCACCGCTTACACGATTATTAGCTCGATCAAATTATCATTTTGTTTAGCCTTTTTCCAACTTACTACGATCTGTGTTTTTTCTAACCAAATGCAGTCGAGTGCCAATTTTTTTGGGCCTGTCTGACCCTCGAACGATAATAATAATAATAATGTTTTTGTTTTGTTTGTTTTTGTAATAAAACAATATTTAAAAATATGTGAAATATGTACAAAAGATGAATAAACGAATAATAATGGCTTAATTGCCAAGAGCCTCGACCAACATCTAAGGAGGCTCTCGTTAGGCAGCTGGATCAAGGGCCTGAATCAGAAAGCAGTTCTTTTGAACACGGCGCGCATTGTTAGGAGGTTCCTTTCCCTGGAGCCCTGACTGCCGGTAGCTTGGACCTTGTTCCCGATACCGGTGGGCCACTATTATTTATATTTTTAAATGTTTTTTTTTGTGTTTTTGTTAAAATATTTAAAAATGTATATAGTAAGGTGAAAAGATGAATAAAGGAGAAATAATAATAAATTGTTTATTGAAATAATTGATGGACAAAAAAAAATTACAATTTGGGCCTTAGAACTATAGGTAATAATAAATTGAACTGTACCTGAACTAGGAATAAACCTGTATCTCAGGTAACTTATTAAAGTCTCTAAAATCGCTATTATCTAAAATTTCAAACAAATAACTATCATACTAATAAACTTTAATTAATATTGTTATAATACTAAAGATAATAATCATCATTTGCCCATAACCACACTTGTTGTTGCGTGTCAGTGCAGCATACTTTCTTTTTCCTTACTTCTCTATTACATACTCCTCATTGAAGCAGTCGCTTATTTCTTATTAATATAAATATGGTGGACATCCCTACTACCTACAAAGCGTTTTGCCAATAGTTTTATTGTGTGCACAGCTAAGGAGTGGGATTCCCTGCCGGGGTTTCATCATCATCAGCCTATAATTTTCCCACTGCTGGGACACAGGCCTCCTCTCTGTGAGAGGGAGTGGGCCATAATCCACCACGCGGGCCCAGTGCGGGTTGGTAGTCACATGTCTTCGAATTTTTGGTTCTAGGACATGCCGGTTTCCTCACGTTGTTTTCCTTCACCGTTTTGAGAGCAGTGGTAATGAAATAAAATACAAAAAGTAATGCGCCTGGCGGGGTTCAAACCCACGCACGACCTACAACTCGTAAGTCGGGACCGATACCACTAGGCCACCACTGCTGCCGGGGTCTATGTTTCCTGAAATTTATAACCTTGGGGTCTTCAATTCAAGAGTGAATTGGTTACTTCTAGGGAAGCTTACTTCACCGTCGACCACTTCTTCCCAAACCATCAGGCAGGAAAGAGTTAAATAATATAATTTAAAAAAAACACGTGAGCAAAACAGTTGCCAAACGCTAGTACAAATAAAAAGGTTGCCTAGGTATCCATAACCAAACCTAAAAAAACGAAATAACAAGATTTTAATAATTTCACAAAATCCTTTGCTTGAATTGGCATTGGCATTTATTAAATGTAATCGTTTTTATTAAAAATGGATACTTTAATTTCAGTTACGTACTTTGACATTGAGTTTTTTCAAAAGACGAGTACGCACTCGGCATTAATATTTATTTGATTAAAATGGGTAATAAAAGTAAAAGCATTAATTAATATTGTACTCAATAGATTTGTTAAAAATAGCTCGTCTTTGTTAAGTTTAAGCGTGATACCCAGAATCGTTGTAATGAAGATTGATACAAATTAACTAAAGTGCTAGCTTCGTCGGTGTTAATTCTTAATTTTATATTCTGAAGTCCAAAGTTCGTAGATCTAGGTAACAAATCAGCCTAATTAATAAAAGTTACCCTTTACGACACAGACAAGAAAACACCGAGATTTCTTCTTTTTGTTACACTTTGTTAGTTATTTCGTATTGTTTAAGTTTGAATAATCAAAGAACCACAATAGGTTGTCTACTGAAAAAAATCTTATCAGTCAGTTTGAATACAAAAAAATGTATCTGTACCGAGTTTTTCTTTTGTAACGTAATCAAAAATAGGCGAAAATATGTCGTTTAAATTCTATTTAAATTACATTTTAGGTGCGTTCTGTAGTCCACTTCTGAATTCAAGCGCGGTTTATCATTGAAAATATTCGTCAATTAAAAAAAAACACTGAGTGACGGACTAAATAGATTTACAATTGATTGATGCTGTCAACTAGCCTATTTTAGGCAACAAAGCTTTTTTTTTATTCTAGGGCCACACTAACGGAAAATACCGTTAATTGTCGCGATGATGGATGTTTATGAGAATATTTAAAGTCTTTTATCGCGATAATTAACGACATTACCCGTTAGTGTGGCCCCCGCATTAGTGTGTCTATGGCAATCTAGATTGAATTTGCCCCGAATAGAGCCTCTACCATGAGTTGTCATTATGATACTCGATCATACGCATCGACCGCGTTTGGCGCTCTCATTAGTTGATAGTTCATACAACCTTGGAGCGGGCCAATGAGGACGCCAAACGCGGTCGATATTGATGATCGAGTATCGTAATGACAACTCATGGTATGGGTACAGAACTGTTGATCAGTTCCTGGAATGAACAAAAGTTGGACACGCAGGGCACGATATTTAATGTCCCCCCGTTTGTAGAGTAGCATCTGACTGTGTTGAAGGAAAATTGAGTGTATACCTCAAAAGATATTTTTTTGTGAAATATCTACTAAGAAACACTACAGGTCACAATATAAACAAACATTACCGACCACTCTTGCCAAATTGTCCTAGTTTACATGCACTGTATTAATCAATTGTTCGGTCAAATGGTGAATTATCGAAGCGGACGGACCATAGTTAAGCGTTCAATGGCGCATATTAGGCCAGCAGTGCATAACGTGGGCATCGATGCGCAGCCATCGCGATACAGAGCAACATGCTCTGCTAATGAGCCGGTGATGAAGATAAAACCTAATTTATTAACGTTGGATGCACCTATTGCAATGGACGGTGAACAAGGGCTTTTAGCCGAATTTTGGTAGTGTAGCGGATGTAAGTCTACTACTACTATCTATTAAACAACATTAGAACATAACCCTGAAGGGTTAGGCAAATGTTTAATAGTACCTACATTCCCATTTCGTCAGTTATGTTTTTTTTTGCAAGTCCCGGGCAAAAATCCGGAAATATTCATAATGGAGAATTTAATAATACTTTGTCAGACTTGGAAATCGAATCTGAAATCTCATACTCAATATTGCTCAGTAGTTGCATTTTCGATTAACGAGGCAGTCAAACTATCTATTCAATTGAGTAAAAAATAAGTCGATAATATGGACTAAGCCTCCATTCCTTTTTTCTGTAAATAAGACAGTTTTATACGTCGTTCACGAATGTTATCCAACGGCCACTAAAAAACCAAATGGAATTCCGAACCGAAATTGAAAGCGTCGATTTTTATACGTCCGCAGTCGATCCTACTCATCAGATGTCACAGAGACAAGCTCCGGAATTCTAAACCCGCATCTAAAGGCCAGTGCAGACGGACTCAAGTGGAGTTTGAGAGAACAGATAATAATGTTTATATCTCATTAGGGTGAGAATGACGATCTACAATGGCTTTTGCCACGCCTAAATAAACGTAGGTATCTAAAGCGAGTCGGAAGTGTCATTATTGTCAAAGAGAATATGATATACCTATGTACCTACACACGAATGTAGGAACGCCCTAACGAGTATTTGCGTGTTGAATACTTAAATTGTATAAACATGTACGTATGGGTACGTAATGTATTATAGCTTCGTATGTTTTATGAGCAGCGCAAGGAATGGTGTTTATTTAATTCTAGGAAAATTGATCTTTATAAGATGGGTGGGCATTTCAGTGACAGTCTAAAGATATTTTATATAGCACAGGTTTTATCCGTAATATTAAATTAAGAAACAAAAATGTTAAATACAATACAACTGAAGAGTCCGCGTGTGTCTTTTGCCGCTACGTAAATCACAAGTTAGTATTTTTCAGTGTGAACAAGCGACGGAATCACTCGCGGCGCTCCTTTTCTCTGAAGATTCCGATTTGCTTGAGGATATACATATTAATGTACTCGACTTCCAAAGAGGCGATGCAATAATAAAAAAAAACTCCACATCAAGCATTATTCCCGAATATTTTGATCGAAAGCTCGAACATCTATTTTGTACGAAAAATCTTTAGTAAATCTTTAACAAATTCTTCAAAACATTGATTTGTTTAATAACAGTTTAAGTAAACTCTGCATTGTTTCCTCAGTTTCGGGCACAGAAAATTCTTGTGGAATCTGGATTTGTTGATCTTTGTTCTGTCCGATCCAATACCTTTTTGTCAGATATTGCTTATCTGAATCGTAAACCACAACGAGCAAAGTTATAAGGCTTAAAACCCAAGCGAGTCGTTCATTGTTCAGAAATTTCGTGGTAAACGTACCATAAATTTTGTGCTCAGGCTAAAGTTAGTGAATAATTTTCCGTGTCTCTGTTTATTATAAGCTGGGTAAGTTGTTTGAGAGTCGTTGCTCGTAATCAACTTCACGAATGTGAACCGCGCGCCACTGATTGCGAGTATGAATACAATGTGACAATGTCAAGTCGATATCTACACCAAATAATACAACAACACACACTTCCAACGAGGTCTGAACAAGAACATCTGAAACATCTGTATATTACAAATCTTCCATTTCTGCGACAGAAAATAAAGTTATGAGAAAATATAACACAACAGAGAAAATTAAGAAAAGTTCCAAAGAAAAAAGTAAATAAATAAGAAACGCATGCAATAAAGACAAGTTTCTTTGGCTTAGTAATTGAGACCTCTCTCAAATCCTTTGCCGACAGCTCTGCCTAACTGAGTTGGAAAGCAGCCGGACCAAGTTTTTACTTTTTCTTTCAACAAAGTTATTACACTTTAGTGAGTGGTATAATTCTGCGCGGTCAAAGCGAGAGAAAAATTAGCCCTATTTCAAAAGCCAACTCATTATACTTTTACTTTGAAAGATTTCAATGAACATTGTTCGATCGTTTGTGGTTGTATGTGCAAAATATTTTGGATTAATATTACTGAAACACAGTTTTGAATGTTATATAATTTGGTGACTATAAGGTGTTCGGCCGACGTATTTATTGAACCCTGAACAGTATATATCAGTAGGCTTAAAACATAAATTTACATATCTGAATAAAATGTAACTGGATACTGTTTTACAGCTACTTTGTACTTTTTTTTTGTTAGTAACTTTATTCCAAACGCCTAAGTGATGTTAAACATTACTACATATTTTGTTTTGGATGATGGTAAGATCTTTTTATAAGAAAGAAAACTGTAACAATGACGTTTCCAAGAAGAAAATTGCCGTTTCAGTCGAACGAAGGTATTTTTTTTGCAAGGGAAAACAAAACGCATAAACATACTTATATATGGCACAGAAAAAAAAAACTTGGCATTAATATAAATAAAAGCACAGCCAACAAACGTATTGTGTGACTGGCAGGCTAAATTCTATTATATGATGATTGATGGTCTAGACCTCGCAAGCAAGGCCAGCGGGTCCGAGCCACTCCTTCCACAATTTTTGAACGCTTTGCTGAGAGAAAAATATTATTCGTATATTTTGCGGTCAGAGTAATGAATGCCTGACAGTCTTATTCGAGTATTTCATATTTAATGGCTTGGAACAAGTAAACAACTACAATTCGAGTTATGACTCGAAATAATTTGACAAAGGCTTAAAAACACCTAGAGTAAGGAACCAACGAGTGTATTTAGTAATAACATTTATTCACTTACACTTACAATTTTCTCTTGAAGGTTGACTTTTACTTTGTGATAAGACCTATTTAAATTGTATTGTAATAGTAGGTATGGCTTCCAAAATACTATAATGTTCGAAAAACGTAAAACTTTAATTTCAATAAATACAGTGGCAGGAAAATAGTTTTGGATTTTAAAAAAGTGTGTTTTAGTCGTTAATTGACTTTACTTCATGTCTAAAATTCGCATAAAGTTCGACCTGCTGTTGATATAAGTATATCTAGCTTCCTCAATATATAACACTATGTTGCCTTTCCAACCCGAATCTATTTGCCAGCTAGGCCTACAATAGAAATATAGGAATGAAAAATTCAGTTTCAGTTTTTTCAAACACTGAAAAAAAATGTCTGAATATAGGTGGACTGAAATTTTACGCGTCCGTTGATTCACATGTAACGAATGGCTGTAAATGTTTCAACATTTGGACACGACGCGACGTGAAAAGTGGGCTCACAGGAAATTGATATGCGTCATTAATACCAACATTGAAAATATTTAATGCATGTTCGTGGAAATTAAACAAACACAATCAGTATTTACAATACGTTCCTAGAAAATTTTGACATTCGTAATGTCAAAATTTTAGGCTTTTAGGCTTAGAAATATTCGGTTTTGCACAGCGTCATTCATACTGTCGTTTGCGGTGAATACATCGCCTTTTTTTAGTATTTACTACGGTATTACGAGTATATCTCTATTGGGCTTTACTTTAAAATGTTACGTTATGTAAAATGAAAAATTTTGAAAGTTAGGTAGATTAGTTGTAAAAAAAAACGCCCATAAAAGTTGCTTCTCAGTACGTATAAACATACGAGTATAAAAGAAAATCATCGAAATATAGAGAAACTGTTTGTTTTTGGGATGGGAAAGTTGGTCCTATAATCTGGTTCTTTTTTTTTTGGTAAATAAAAATAATACTTCTCCATGCTCAGGTTAAACTGAAACTCAATAGTCACACCATTTAATATTGCAAACGGTGTTCATTAAACAGGTCACAGTATATCTATGTTCGGCAGTATAAAGCTAGACAGTCATTAATCAACCATATTGGGAATAGAGTATGATTGATCATTTAATGAAATCAATTCTAGCCTTTCACCAGTGCGGGTGGCGGACTGTGGCATGCGTTGCCATCACTGATAAATTAGCAGTTGTGTGCCTAGTGTAAGCGCTTTGATTTAGTAGTAAACATCTATAGGGCAGTAGAAATTAATTTTTTTTTCCTACTCCTCCGCTATTCTCTTCTGATGAAACGTTGCATTATCTAAGATAGTTAAATTCTTTCTCTGAGACTTTGGCGAACCTACTTTATGGCTGGGGCGCTTTTCGGGCAGTCGCCACTGTTGAGCTAGAACAAAAAATGAATAGTCGCAATCTTTTGGGGGAATTGTTCCAATAGAAAAATAACATGTAGTCAAACGTCTCTTCCAACATCAATCGATTGAAAAAGTGAATTATGTATTGTTATTATGTACCTACTCAAAACAATCGTGACGGCTAGCAGGGGAAAATTGAAGAAAAGACTTGTGATGATGATGAATAGGTATCATCATCATCATCATCTCAGCCATAGGACGTCCACTGCTGAACATAGGCCTCCCCTTTAGATCTCCACATATACCGGTTGGAAGCGACCTGCATCCAGCGTCTTCCGGCGACCTTTATAAGGTCGTCCGTCCACCTCGTTGGTGGACGTGAATAGGTATGTATTAAAAATATTCAAAGTCAAGTTAAAACCTCAGGAAAGTATGTTGAAAAATGTTGGTTCTCGTCAAATATTTACCCATTTCAACTTTACGATTTATTTTTGTTTATATCACACTACCGCTTATGCTCAAATCGAGTTAATAGTTGGAGGTACACGTGAGAAGCATTGCGGATCCGGCAACCATATTAATATTCATAAAGCGACTTATCTAGAAAATATTGTAATTCAGCCGGCGTTACCGAATAGGCAAATTGTCACATAAACCAGTTATCAGTCTCACACTAATACTAGGCCGCGTTGATGAGGGCCGACGCACGACGTTTGCACGGCCCTTGTTAGTTCACCTGTGAAACTGGGAATAATTAATTCCATACCCTTGTAAACCTTTATATAGAATTGTTTACCCGAACGTTATACTGTTACACAACAAATTACCTACCCTATTTTAATTTAATGGTAATATGCATTGCTATAGTAGTTGTTACAATCGTGGATTAGTTTTTAATAGATACATGCTTTAGCAGCAACGTTTGATTTTAAACGGTATTCCATTGTAGATATCTACTATTTATTCCAATTAATGTTTAATTTTGTGATTGCTACAAAGGCAAATAAATAAATAATTAATTGGTGTTTATTTTGTAAATTGGTTTTTACAAACAATTTTGCACGATAAAGTAAATATAATTATGTTGTACCTGACTAGTTTGAGAAGGAATAACCTTGGAATAACCAAATCAAAAGAGGTCACTTTAAGTCTGTTTATGATAATTTTCGTTAAGTCAATATTTCGTTTTGATAGCCACGAGTAGAAACAAAAATAGATTTTAAAAATTTCGTTAATTATTTAGCGTGGGTATGAGTAGGTATGTAGGTGTCGTGTGTAACGAAGATCCATTATAATTTTAAAACATAGACTCGGATTCTTGTTGTAATTAAATGCTAATTTTATGTTTGGAAACAGAAGTACAAGACGATAATATTAACATAATAACATTAATTACAAGAGCGGATAATCACTCTTGTTATGATTACACAATTAATAAACAATTTAACCAAAATATACAAATTAGTTACAAAATATATTATCTGTTGTTTGTAACTTCGGCCTCCTGAAACTTTCCTTTAATCCCGAAGGAACCATACGTCCTTTCAGTGGTGTCAAACAATCTACAAGTTAAATTTCAGTTAAAACTATTTGAAATATTTCAAACAAAACTTGATCCCACCTGCCGTATTTTTAACACTCGGTATTTGACAGCTAGAACGAAAATGTTGGTTTAGTTGTAACAAATAGCAGGAATTTTCTCTGTGTAGAATTGTATCTGACAGCTATTTAAATTTTTCTATAGAGAAACGTAATTACAAAATACGTTTGCTCGAAGGCCACGAAAGAGCATCTTCAGTGGTGTGTTCAAAATACTATTAAGTCACTTAATATTCACACAGCACACGTACGCCGCGCGGCAAACGGAAAAATCCAATTAACTTCATACGGAGAGTTCCAGCCAAACTCGCCCCCTCTGCCAGCCACTCTACGCCACTCACACTAACGACTATTTTTCAATAACATTAATGGAATAAGCTCTACCTCATTATGTCAGAAATATTTCACAGACAGACGAAAGCGCCTCGCTAAAGAACCATTTTACTCTTTTATTTAATTACGTATCCGATGCTAAATAAATAATAAGTTGTATTTGTAATTTACGTTTACATTTTGTTTGAAAAATAATGTGGGTTTTATTTGGTTTTCGTAAAATTTGACGGTTTATAAAGTACAGTAATTAAAATCAAATAGTCGAGTGGAAGCACGGAAAATAGTGAAATTAGAGCTACAGAGTTGCAAAAGACAAATATATTTCAATTCTGACGGAACCATGTGGGAATTGTGAGCCTCAGGCTACAGGGGAACATTGAATAAAAACAGAGAGAACATCGTACCAAGAATTCATATTTAAAGTTAAGCTTAGTATACATATGCTAAAATAAACACATTGTTACTTATTTAGAATTGATTTATGGAAAAGCTACAACAATAACAAGTGTGAGTGTAAAAAAAATATTAAATGTTTCATTCCAGTTTCATAAGAATGAAGCTTAATATATGTATATAATCGGTCACTATCATTTGTTTTGTTTATGTATTTATACCTTCTATGCGTTTATGTAGGTATCAACAATTTATTGATATGTAGTACGTATTTGGCATCGTGTAGATAACTTGAGCTCAGGTCCTGAATATTTCATATCGATACAATCAACGCGTCCCGAGGCACTTGCCACTAATTTAGTGACAATGGTCTATTTAACCGTAGATAATAGTCATTTAATGTGAATTGATGTGATTTACGCGTTTTGGTATAACTACGAGTAGAGCAATATGAGCTTTTACCTTTGACTTACATAGGTTTAAAGACAAATAGAAGTGATATTTCACGTCATATTTCTTAGGAAGTTCTAGCAAATTCTTAGTACAAACAACAGAACAAAAGTATGTAATGCTATTCTGCTCACGTAAAATTCTCTGTGCAAAATTGAATTTGTATGGAGTTCCGTCGACGCGATATTGAATAACACACATGTGCATCTGTGACCATGAATCGTACTTCGGTTTAATAGGATTATAAAGTTATGCGGACTTGAATACATCTGGATGGGTAGCTTGAATTGGAATAGGTTTTTAGATTAAAATAAAGATGTTTTTACTTTTTATTGAGTCTCCAGGCTGGCATTTGCGATCGGATAGATCTTTATTCCCTACATCTACTCGTATTTATCTAATAACTTTATCTAATAACTAGGGAGAGGGAGAGGGAGAGGGAAAGGGAGAGGGAGAGGGAGAGAGAGGAGAACGTTTCTTGACGTTTCACTTGATTGACGTGGCTGACCATAGCCTAATTAGTACAGTAATAAATAGGTATAATAAATAAATAATTATAATTGCATAAGTTGATAAGAAAAATGCTATGCAATAGCTTTACCGCGGCAGTCACCGAGTGCCACACGTTTTTTTTTTCATAAAAACGCAATTGTATGTACAAAAACAAAACGAGCGACGCTCGACCGCCCAGGTACCTACTAGATATAATACTTAATTAGGTAAATAGTGTATATAAATGTTATAAAAATCGCGCCTATTATTAAGTAATTAGTTTTGTAATTAAATACATCTATGAACTTTATAATAAAAGCGACCCTCGTTTTTTTTAAAATCAAGGTGTTACTTTTAATTATTACAATAAATAAAATAAATTTCTTTTTCCCATTATAATTGATCAAGTTCCATGCTTCTTGTAACCATTTAGCTATTACGGCTATATAAATAGTGTCAGAAAACAAAGATTAGGCGTCACTGTCGAACGATTGACAAGTGTCTTTCTTGGAAATTCGCCATCGTAATAAAACTAGTTCACATTTCCACTATGAGAAGGAGTCACAGAATGGATTTTATGACTTTTCTTTACACACTAACCTAATAAAAATGAATTTTACGCCTCGGCGAACTGAAAGCCTTGGAAAACTGGATACCAACCCAAAAGCAAAACTTTCACAGGCAGTGTTAAGGTAGTCATTTTATCGCAGTTTTATATTAACTTAAACTGCAAACGTCAATTCATTTATACATATACAACAGGTACTACAGAATCGTTTATTGTGTTCATATGATAGTTCCAAAATACCAACTACTAAATATTCCATCATGTATAATTATATCTAGCTGTACAAACATTTATTGGATGTGGCGGCTACGAAAGCTATTCGATTCGGACGTCGGCGTCGATGGGGTCATGCGACCTGTCATTTGCAAGGGGATTTGCACCCTTTACCGTTTCACCCGTCTATTATTGTCGACCTCGCCTAACGAATAGAGGTTAGTTTTTCTAGCTTTGAATGCCTTTTTTAGTGTATTCGTTTATCACAATTGAATAATGTGCAAGCAATAAAATTCGACACAACGAGATTACCATATACCTAGAATATCTTCCGAAAATATCGGAACACAACAAAGAACGTCGATTTATATATTCAGTGAGTTTCTGTGAACGTTACGGAAAGTGAAATAGGAATTGTGAAAGAATATTTAAGACGTTAGGCCGGACTTATCTGAAATTTCCGGTCATTGAAGCGGAGGGCAATGGGGCAACAGAATATAGACGACACTTCCACCGTCATTACCTTCCCGGCATTCAATGGGGGAGCGCTTCCGTCATAACCATGATTTAAAATGTTCTGCCGTGGTTTGTGCAGGTCAATGAATGGCCCTAATCACCTGATTTCGTAATGGCATAACGTGGTTTAATAAATATAATTATGTAGGTATTAACAATATTCTCCTAAGCAGTGTTGGAATGATTTAGCAGCAAGCCCTTTTCTCTCTTAATTATTTTCTTCATCTGACGGGAGCAAAGTAATAAAGGCCCCAAATTCGTCAATAGATTAGTTTTGTCTGAGTCATAATTTCAGACGTTGGCGTCGCTAGTCTTTGTAACAGAATGTCTGTTTCTGACAGGAAGGGCTCGGGCTCGGAGCTCGGCCTACTGCGCCGATTAGCCGGCACATGCCTGAGCTCAGCAGTCGACAAATCCTTTATCTCGAACCGGCAGCGCCCGCACCACCCCGCTAATATTATCGTCGCTTTCAATTAAATCAGAAATTGACGACTTTTCAACGAAGCCATTTTGTGAGTTCCGAGTAGAATCACAAATAGATTTCCATTTGTGATTCGGTTGATTAATACCGTTTGCCTGATGTTTATTTTCTATTTAACTGTATTGTACAAAGGGATATTGTTGCATATTCAATCATTTCCTAATTAAACTGTTAATTTTTATGGGAACTAGTAAAACATATATACGTATTTATTGTTACACCAACAGCAAAACATTCATAACTGGATATATGAAATGTACCATAGTAATGGTGAACGTCTGCCAATTTATATATTTTTCATCAAATTATGTTCCCGCATATAATATGTAAATATTATTATTATATTTATTTTCCTACAATTTCTTAGCTTACCTTTGTATTGGTCGCGGGACTGTCGAAGAAACTCTAGACTCCAGTGCTTTTATGTATGTCGCAGGGAGATGAATAAATCAGGGATTTCACGAAATCCCGGAAGATGTGGAATATTCTTGGTCTTCTTACTAAAAGTATCTAGTGATAATATGACAAAATACTAAACATAAAGTCAGAGATATGTCATTTCACTAAACTAAATGTAGTGAAATAAAGAATACTGTTGATGATTTTTCTGTCTACAGGGTTTAAATGAACCTAACCAAACCGAACCTCGGGGTGTCAATGAAGTCCGTCTTCTCATTTAAATACAAAGTTTTTCAGCTGTTTTTTAAGTAGGAGTGTACGAAAAGGGGCACAGAGAAATAAAAAATGTCGTAAAAACGACTGTGGGCACACCGACTCGGACAGGTTAGGTGAGAGGGGGATGGCGGGGTCTGGAAGACCTCGCCACCCCATTCGTGGTTATTTTTTTTTAAACCACCCAGAAGTAGGAGCACCGCGCAGCGGTGCTCCGTCGACTTTTCTGACATTTTACTAGATTTAGTTTGGTGTTTTGTCATATAACTAAATTCTTTTAGTAAGAAGACGTATAAATAAGAATATTACACATCTGCCGGAAATTCGTGAAATCCCTGATTTCCTCATTTCACTGCGACATAATAATATATAGGTAGTCCATCACGAAAATAGTAATTTGGCAGAAATGTAGGTCAAGAATTTAGTAATATTCCACTAAAGAAAATTAATATACACTTCTAAGAATATTACTGTCTCTATTTTGTTGTTTTTGCCAATACATTATCATGAAACATTTTCAGAAATGTTTACACATTGCCTGTCAAAGACATGGATACTTGTTGCACTATAGGTAAACTGCTCGAACCAAGTCCGGATCCAGGAAACGTTTTTGCTAAAAGTTTCCATTTGAGAACTTGACGTACGTAAGTCACGGGAATACCAGTTAGAAATATAATCAGCGAATGCTTGGCCACATATGGCATTTTCCAGAAAAAATAATAATGATTTTATCGTTATAATTGAGTTTCATTAAACGGCGTGTGAGTGTGTGAGTGAATAACGGAAATGAAATAGTCGCACGGTATCGTGGGTATTTCTTAATACACTCGGCTGCCAAAGAAAGAATCTCGTGAGTCGCGAGGCATTATTACGTTTCTCCCCACATTGTGGTTCACCCGCTTTTGTTATGGCCCCACCACTTTACACTGACGTTTTTAAACGCTCTTATTTATCAACGGTTAAGAGATCACTGCCCTACGCTTTGTTTTGTTTATTTTATGTTAGATTTACGAGTATTACCTACAATTAAGAGGTATTTATAGTTATCATTTGTACCCAAGATGCAGGTATTCAAAAAATATATTTAAAGAGATAGGTATTTTCAAGTATGAAAATCTTTTATATTCAAATAACTCTTACTAAGACTCACAATAAAGATAGCAAAACCTCAAACAATTTCGTGGAATTTAAAAATATTTTACTCTTTTTAAAATATTCGCTAGTAAACTTTTATGAATTACGACTGGAATTATTAAAGTCATCTTCGCATTGCAAGTCAGCGGTATTTTCTCACCCCTGTTCGTGCCATCTCCTCAGCCGCTAAAATGGTGATATAGACAAGAATTGTGTAATAAAAACTCAGTAATAAAAAATTAAATGAAAGAGAAGAGATTTTTAACCATCCTCATAAAGATATTATGAGATAAGCAAAGGTGGTTTAATAAAACGGCATGCGAATATACAAGTCGTAAAAATATCGTAAATACTCGTAGCACTTCAGTAATACGTGTTAAGTTGACGTTTTAAGTGTCATGGTACGTTTAAACATTAAATGGCATGACTTTAAATAATTTGAATACGTACTCAATTAATTTAAGCTGCTTTAATATATGCATGTTGTAAATGTATTTACACCTTTACTGGCCTTCACTCTCTCTTTTATGTCGTACACGTCGTTCATACATATTGGTCATACGAGCATTAAACTAGTAGGTATATTTATAATTAATTTGCTAAATGAAGCAAAAGATTAGTGTCTTACCCCACTTATCTTCTTTTCAAGTATTTTACAAATACGGGGTTATGATATACAAACCATACAACAATATCAACTACGTGTTATTTTTAAGGACACGTATAACTTAACACTTTAGTATCGTTAATTTATAAAACCTTTATGTAGGTATCCTTCAACTTTATAACCAGAACATGTAACTAATATTATATTCTTAGTTTGGATGGATGAATTCATGGATGTTTGTGACTCAATCACACTAAAATCGTAATGCGATTTGGCTCTGAGAGAGATCTTAAATTAGGATACTAAATCATCATCTGCCTAGCCTTTTCTGAATATTAGTATTTTACATGGAGCGACTGCCTATCAGACCTCCACAACCCAGTAACTGGGTAATACGATACCCCTTGGAAAGACTGGTTTATCAGACTTTAGATTAAATTAGATTAACGATTGTGGAAAATCTAAAAATGAACGGAATCAATGGTTTTCGTGTTTTCCGAGACACGGTGGAAAATCGCTAAGGTAAATGGTCACCCATCCACAGACCAACCTCGGCAAGAGCGGCTTAACCTTAAAGATGGCGGCTGTTATTATTTAGCCACGTGCAAAATAGGATACTGTATATTCCGGTATTTTGTTCCCGTAACATAATTTTCTAGTTACACGCGGGCTAAGCCGCTGGCAACAGTAATTATTATAATTTTATAAAACAATATCTATCGTTATTGTCTGCCAAGTTGCGAACAGATACAATTTCAATGTTATCGTAAGTTCAGCATTGTTTAATTTAGACATTGATCGGTATATTGTACCTGTAGTTAAGAACTTGTTAGCTACGGAGAATAGCTTTTGTCGGACTGAAAGGGGGTCCTCTTTCTGTCCATGGCATGAACGAAGACACGGGTATGAACGATACCGATGTATGAACGTAACTAACGTAAAAATCAAATCAAAATTTGAGGACGTATAATTACAGCCACGATTGAAGTCCGTTTGACGCGGCACTAGTGTAGATATATGTAGGTATGTATATTAAATTTTCGTCGTCGTCCGTAACTAAGGCTCAAACCACAGTTTTCGTGCTTAGAAATTAGACGCCCAGATCCAGTGCAGTTTCTACGAATCTATTAAACAAGTTCCTTTAAAGAATCGCAGACGCTCTTTGCTTAACCATGCTTTCTCACTAATATAGGCAGGCATGTATTCGTCAAAAAAAGAATTTCGGTAGTTGATAACAGAGCATTATATTTTGAACTTTTTGAAAACCCTTTGTAGAATTCGACACCCACAACCATACTTAATAGAGCTTTGTGTGATAGATACTGTCTCGGATTTTCAGTCAGAAGAAATGTTAAGAAAAGAAAACTACAAATAATATTAAAAACCTTCTTAAAAAAGTCTTTGACCTTACCAACTCACAGAATCGGCTAGTATCAAATAAGTAGAAACAAGCATAATGTATTTTAGTACAGGAATTGTGTATGTATTTTAGGACTATGCGTCAATAAGACGCAAATAAATATCAAAATAGAGTTCACCGTTTCTTCATAGAAAGCCTGCAGTAATCACGAAATGAACCCTGAGCCTCTTTTGTGGAAGATCTTAGGGGATAACGCAATAATCACGTGCCGTGATATCCGGGTACAGGTGGATGCTGCTGCCCTCACACCTGGCGTAATCCCTTAATTGCCTCTTAACACACCCTGTTGTATCCGCGCGGTGGGGTCACATAACTAAATGTGATTATCAGCACATAAGCAGGCATTTTCAAAGAAGATTCAAACCATTTCCCCGAATGTTGTGTCTTGAAAAATACATTTCTATATGCGTGAAAATAAATACATTGACAATGAAGTCAAGAAGCCTACAAGGAAATCACAGAAAGCTCCAAAGATAAATGTGTGTCAAATAAACAAAATCGCATACGAAACTAAATAGTTATCTCGCGAGAGCTATTCCAAATGTAACAATAAACATTGTACGTAAGTACGGTTATATTGCCGCTAATAAGAACATTGTCGTCGTAAATATCTAGCGAATAAACGGGCCCACGTCGGTGCCGAGCATTCGGTTTGCATGTAATTAAAACTTGCACAATTAAACACTGCGGAGAAGGAAAACACGGGAAAATTGAGATAAGATTAATTTTCTGACTAGTGCCTCGGAGGAATTTGTGCGCTAACTTTGTGAGATAGCCTCGCCGAATGGCTATGTGCACTAGCCGTGAATTCTCAGAATATTATAATTCGATAATTTCTAGACCGAGATAAAGTACAGACGGTTTATGGGCGACGGTTTTGTTCAGTCTTTTTATCGTCGTAACTGAATAAAAACTATGAAAGAAAGAGGTTGACTTTTTAAGAGGTAGGTAGATACTAATACACCGCTTAACAGCACCCGCTAACCCGTTTTCCTCATTTGATTTTCATAACTTGTGAGGGATGATGAGCGTATTAGGTAAGTTTATGTACCCTTATTTCATTCGCACCGGGGGGATATATCCATTTAGAAACAAATATTACACAAGTCATCAAAGTCATTGAAACTTTGATTTCAATACAGTTAGCCAAATATCTAAACGTATTTTCTGTTTTTCCCAATAATGATTTCTCTCAGAAAGCTGATGAAATAAATGGTCTCTACCTATTTAGAAACACAATCACGTCTGTCACCGTATGTAATTAGAGAGACAGTTCGACGGAGAAATAATGAGAGCCACCATCGAATGCCTCGTTAGTTTTCCTGAAACGAGGTCAAGGCAAGGCTCCTTTCAAGAAGTAAACTGTCAGTGAGAACCGGCTTCAAAGGTGTTACAGAATATTATATAAGGTCACCTGTTCTACCGAGCTGCCGAGCACGAACAATTTTTGTGCGAGCCGAGGTGAATTTATGTGACTTCAATGGGAAGTGCTTTCAAACTCGGGTTCTTTTCAGCTCGATGTAAGCATAAAATAGAACGAGATACAATTTTTATTTATGAGAGAAATCCTCCGATAGTATGAAACATACATTATGCAATAGTTAATGCGTGTGTCTAATTAAGCAAATATCACAATTTAATGAACGTCCATTGTGCGAATGGATCACAAGCGCTGACGCCGCCGAGCCCCGGGGCTACGGGCCGACGTCAACCTACTTGTTTATTTATTACTTTATTACCCCACTCAACGTCGAGTGGCGGGAAGAGCCACAATGCGACCCCGCACTGATTGAATATTAAACATACCTGTACCCATTCCCCATATAATTTTTCTAGACACGTTGTCGACTCTACTTTGTTTCCGCTAAACTTTTAAAGAGCTCTTTTAACTGCTCTGCTCAACAAACAAAGCCAGTAAGTACTTACTTAAAACTTCTTAAATACAAAAGTAAAATACGCCAAACATTTCAATATTTTTCCTTCTGAACACAATAGAATTTCACCGGAGGACATTTACTGTTATTGATTGATTGCTTCCATTAAGGGAATCAAAAATTGACACTTTTCTGAAAAAGGTGTGCTGAAATAGAATGATCTCTTGTTTTTATATTCTCTCAGGAAAATGAAGTACCTACCTTGTTTAAATAAAAATATTTAGTTTGCAGTCTATTTTGCAGAGTTAAGTAGTCTCGAGAAGTTTACTTCGAGGGAGTTCGCAAAGTTCTTGATCTGAAACATTAATAACCTTTTTACGGCCGTTGTTATAGTAAGTTTTAATAGCAAACAAATACAATTAATAATAGTTTAAGTTGTTTATCTTCATTAATTTAACTTAAAAAAAAAACATTTAGAAATACTTATATAATGTTGAAGAGCACAGTTCAAACTTTCTAAATATTTAAGATTTAGTAGGTTACTTTCTAATAAATGTTTATATTCTAAATATGTTAGTAGGTATGTCAAAACATAGATGCTATCATCTACGAAGAGTTTAAAAAGGTATGAACCTTAAAATTAATTAAAATGGAATCAAGAAATATGAACAAACGCAGATAGAAAATCCAGGCTGCCTCTCTCATTTATTACGATACGCGATTGCCGTCCTTTTGTTAAGTTCAGGTCAATTTCATAATAATAATCTTAAAATCCCTAATTAAAATCAGCTTTTGATGAGTATCTCCACTTCTCCAGTTGGATAGAAGAGAGGCTGCTTTAATGAGGGAAATAATATAAAATGGCGGCATCAGCGCTGTGTTAGCACAATCAGTGTTACGGTTAACGAGCTGTGCCTACGAGTATATCAGATGGCGGAGTTTCAAGTGCCTATTCAAATAATTTAATGACTAGGTACTTGAAAATTTAATATTTTCACAAACACGTATGTATATGTAGATTATCAACAGTTTTATTTTTCAAATGTGGGTGAAGTCCAATTTTATGAGAATGTAATGTTGACTGGAATATTTTTGTTAGTAGTCTGTAAGCATTTTCAAGCAAATTATTTGAAAAAAAGATATGTAAATAGGTGCGTCCACACAGAACGAGCAGCCTCGCGAGGCATTTGCTGCGCGAAGCAGCTCCGTTAGTGCTCAAACACGTTGACTCGCGAGCGCGGTGGCGGGCGCGGTCACGAAATATCAAACATAATATGCGTAATATCCAAGTGACCTGGCCGAGGAAAGTGCGCGCGATGCCGCGGGCGATTGACTGAGCGCCCGAGCCATCCAGTGTTGGCTTTTGTTTTGCTCGCGTATATTGTTTCGTGCCTCGGTCGAGAAACAATTGCGCGTCCAAACAGAGCAAGCAGCCTCGCGAGGCATTTGCTTCGCGCGGTAAATCTGTGTGGACGCAAACATTCCATTTTTTTTTAAATATTATTTTTATCCTTCAATACCAGTTTCTCTGGTTAATTAAAGCAGATTTCAGCAAGCAAAAAGTGTTACCTAAACAAGAAAGTTCTAATATAATTATATTATATACTGTACTATACAAAACTATGATTAGACCTGATCTGGCAGTTTACGACGTCGAGATGAGGCGACAAATTCCTTACTTATTGAGGATGAATTCGGAATAGCCATAATTATATCCCTAGATGGTTATGCACATCAAAAATTCAACCTGCTGAAGAAACAATTCGATCGTCGAAACCCTGTTTAAACAGCCTAGTCAAATTTTCTGTACAATTTGCTTCAAGAAACATAACTAAAATGATTGTTAGTGTTAATTAGAACACAAATTAACTTAATTTTCGTTACCTTGTTCTAGATTCACGACCCTGTGTATAACAGAATGGCAGAACAGTCAGTAATAATTGTTTAAGCTCATTTTGGTTCAAATACCAGCTATATTGTTCATGTTTCGCCGAACGAGTCACATTGTAAACACACTATCGAACCAGGTATACAAGCACACTCGCAGTAGAACATTGCTGAATTAAAGCAATGATTCAGTACCATAGTGACCTATTTTAAGCTAGTTAACAGTTCCAACTCGCTCGGTAACGGCAAATATAATACGTGAATTGCCGGGACCAACAACCTCGCACGACGCCCTAGTGGGACATTGCTCACACACTGTACACACAGCCTAATGACAATTTATTCTCAAATCAGCATGTAAGCCATTCCAAAGAAGTACGAAGACGTATTAAATAATAATATATTACAGCCGTCGTTACCCGAGCCAAATAATTCCCAACTGTATTGAACTCGAGTTACCGTCGTAAGCAAACTCCAGGTATATTTAATGAAATACAAATAGTTTTGGAATAGATTTATTAAATCAGTTTCTTGGATTTAATTTGAAACTTTTCAAAGAAGCAAAAGTTACAAAGGGAGTGGAAATGGTTTGTGCGCGGGGCGGATTAGAGGGCTTCCAGGGGCGAACGCGTTCAACGAATGATGGAAATGAAAGTTGTAACAGCCTCGGCTTAGTTAGATTGTGCGGCTACCAAGACTCGGATTTGGATTAAAGCCGACATGTTCGACACCGCGACATAAATTTTCTCCTGGCGCCCGCACCCTGTGCATCTTAGGAGGAATAACAAATATTTGGAGCGTTTACTCTGTGCGACCAGAATAACAAATTAACGAAGACTTGTTCCACCAGAATTTATCCTCGTAAAAATAGGACCTTAACTGTACTTCAACACTGAATCGGTATAAATTTTATCAATTACACAAAGCTATTGTGTTACCACTATGAAGCTCACATAAATTCAATTTAATAAAGTAAACAATACCCAATTAAGCGTAAACAAAAAGAACAATTAAGGGACTGTAATTATAGTTGAAGAGTCTAAAAATTGACCTTAAACGAGTGGCTACGCTTTTTAAAGTAGCAATCGGTGTCTGTTTCAGAACAAATTGTACATTCAGAGCTCCACTAATGAGATCGCGCAGGGAGGGTTGAGTTGTGGCACAGGGGATGCCGGGGGGTGAAGCGGACGCGGTGCGGGGGGCCGTGTCTCCAAGGACTATATTTTACGTTTAATTGACGCACAGCTGTCAGCTAATGAGTCCTGGATTTTTTATAATATTGTTCAAATAAAGCCTTCGGAAAAAATGTCCAAATAACCCACCGAGTTCTGTTTTTCTGGTGAAGTTTTAGATGGTATATTTTTCTTATTTTTATTCTTGAACAGACTTTTGAAGAAAATCTTCGTCTAAGTTATAACAAATTTACTTTTGTTGAAATATAAGCTATATTTCCAATATTTCTGTATACAACTACTCTTTGAAAGCCACCCACACATCATATTTTTACTGCTACGTAGAAATAGCGATTATTATACAAACATTCATAGTTATTAGACTACTATATTAATATCATCTTGATTGCCAACAGTCTACACAAAACAGATTCATATTATTATAACATACTTGTTTTAATTGCTATAACAAGATATTACATTACATATAATTACACTAGCTTCTGCCCGCGACTTCGTACGCGGATCCTGTTGTAAGAGCCCGGGGACGGAAAACAACGGGATGCGCGAGACTATTAGAGTCTTCCAGATCTTTCATTTTTATAAGTCAACAGGAAATGCCCATCAGACCGAACAACTTTTGCTAAGACGTCATTCCTATATGTGTTATGGTATAGCTGGGCTCTTGGAGTTCCACAACGGGTGTTCCAGATCTTCGATTTTTATAAGTCAACAGAGAGTGCTCATCAGGCTGAAAACTCTTGCTAAGACGTCATTCCTTTATATATTATAGTGTCGCTGGGCGCTTGGAATTCCACAACAGGTGTTCCAGATCTTCGATTTTTATACGTCAACAGAGAGTGCTCATCAGGCTGAAAAACTCTTGCTAAGACGTGATTCCTATAATGTTTTAGTATAGCTGGGCTCTTTGAGTTCCACATCAGGTGTTTCAGATTTTCTTAAAACTCTTTTTACGCAATAAAAAGTAGCCTGTCTTTTCTCAGGCTCTTAACTATCTGTATACCAAATTTCATTTAAATCGGTTCAGTTTTAGCAGGAAAGCGAGACAGACAGACTGAGTTACTTCTGCTTTTATAATATTAGTGTGGATTAATAACAGCCTCGAGGTGCGAAGTCTGAGAGAATACTTTTGAAAACGGCAATGGTCCACCGGGATGTGGTCACAGTGGGCAAAGGACTCACCTCGCTATCCATGGCAGAACTAGCGCAAACTGTACTTACAACCGAAGACCTCAAGGAGGTATGGCAAAGCAAGGAGCTTCACGGGCCCGATGTAGGTTTTCTAGAGTCCGTGTCTTGGCCACGTTTCGGTGATCTCTCCGGAAAAACTGTGCGATTATGGACGAAGTTATTGACGAACAACTACCGTAGACAATTATGAAAGATGGGACGATTGACGTGTGTCGGGCATGCCATCGTCCGGGTGAATCTCATCATCATCATCTTCATTAGCAAGAAACTTGCTTTGAAATACAAACTAGTGGATTCAGAGGTACCGTATTACTACGTACGTACGTACTGGCCCGACCCAGTTCTCCTCGCCTCGTAATAATTATCAATTTTACCATCTCACATGACGAGAACCTCGTGGAAGCTGAGAAAGATAAATAAAATATCTCAGCCGTAGTGGACGAGCTTCTCGACAGGTGGGATGTGAGCTCGGAGCTTGGCTATCATTGTGCTGACTGTAGTTACGACCACTGGCCTGATGGCTAAGAGTCGTATATGGTAAGATTGAGGGCCTGATTCAGAACGCAGTATTCCTTGATACTGTTAGCATTGTGAGGAGGTTGCTCTAACCCCTTTAACTTGGACCCTGATCCCACACCGACGGATCATTGTTGTTGTGTTTTTAAACGTTTTTTTTTTCATGCCTTTTTTTAGGAATTGTTTAAAATTATAAAGATATGTGTTTAAATAAATAAACGAAATAAAAATAGATAAACTTTTAAAAACAACTTATATGAAGTAGTTAAATCTAAATGGCACCTAACGTATAGTTACGAGTACGTGTCTAAACTCTCAGAAACTTTATAAACGAGTTATTTAACTAAACATTTATTATTCAACTTAATTATTTAATCAATACTTAATAAAATAAACCAAAAATTCAACAAATTAAAATTAAAGTAACTTTCTTTATATAAAAGGATCATTTTCGGACGGCAAACGAGACTGTTGACATCGTTGATTGGTATTTACATAATATGAAAAGTAGGCTACATTAAAATTAATACACTGGTTTATTGAAATATTCTTTGTTTACTATCATTATAATATCAAAGTAGTGACTGAATTCATAAGGGAAATGTAAGCCAACGCGGAAGGGGCGCTTTAAGAGGACTGCACTGATCTTACTGATGAGGTTCTACGGAAAGGTCAGGTGTGTAGTACTTCTCATATCACCCGTTTTTGTATGACCAGATGTATGAACGTGGATGAGGCGATAGAATCATTTCAGGTCTGGTAGTATTTCTGCCTATCCCCAAGGTAAAAGGCTTGATTTTATAATTATATACAACATTATTTTTTGTTTATGCGAAACCCGATAGGTACACCTGTCTAGTATTTTTAACCGACTTCAAAAAAAGGAGGAGGTTCTCAATTCGTCGGAATCTTTTTTTCTTTTTTTTTTATGTATGTTCCCCGATTTCTCGAAGACGCCTGGACCGATTTGGAAATTTTTTCTTTTGTTTGAAAGGGTATACTTTCCAATTGGTCCCATGATCATCAGGTCAGGATCTGATGATGGAATCCCAGGGAAATCGAGGGCAACCTTCAAATTTTATAGGCACATAGTACCATTTTCATATATTTTCTAAAGCTGTTCAAGTATTTGCAACTGATAATCATCATTTCAGGTGGATGAGCTGATGATGGAAGGTACAACTCCTCAACGGCTTGGAGTAGGCATCGACTGATTTAGTTTGTGTTCGCATTTCTCTGGAACTACAAGTCCGATTTAAGTAATTCTTTTTTTGTTGTACTAAGTATTGTTCAACTTACGGAATACTGTAAGTTTCATCAAAATCGGTTCAGTAGTTTTTGAGATAGGGAATTTTATTAGCATAATGTGCACTTGAGAGAGAATGATTTATTTGACTAGAATTTGAGTTGAATATTTAAACTAAAAAGAGTAAAATAAAAATCTTTTTCAAAAAAAATGTAACCGCCTTCAAAAACAACCACAAAAAAGGGTAAAATAACCTACAAAATAACTTTTCTTTCAGAAGTCGGTGGCAAAAAAACAATGAAATGAAAAAAAAAACAAAGGCACCGACTTCTGAAAGAAAAGTTATTTTGTAGGTTATTTTACCCTTTTTTGTGGTTGTTTTTGAAGGCGGTTACATTTTTTTGTGTTAAGAATCTATGTACACAACACGTGCAAATCAAAAAGTTATAAGCATATATGTATATTACCTGGTTGTCTGTTAAAAAACATGCTCATTTCACGGTACACCCGCGTAAACCGCGTCTCCTGTGTTGTACATTCGTGATAATAGTTTAGCAATAGGTACCTAACCGTACGGTGATTGTATTGTAATTAACTGGTAATAAAATTTATAAAAATATTTTTGAAAAAAAAAAATATCATGGTGTAAAAATTATTGGAATCGAATCAGTTACTGATTCTAAACAAACTATATTCAGGTTTCGCATATACTAAGAATAATGTTGTATTTATAAGTTGTTGCATGTGCTACTGTCCACGTGAACTCGACAAATTATCGGACGGGAACAAAGTACCGTGATAAAAATTACTATGGAAATACTGGGAGAAAAAAAACCCAGTAGTTCCTTGATGGAACTAGACAATGGAACTACTGGGATACGGCGAAATAAACTATTTATGTGTACAAAATATCGAAACCGGTTCACTAAATTTTATGTGAAAAAGTAACAAATACAATACAGGGTGGTCCAGGCCAAATGGATATATTTTTTTTTAGGTAGTCGACTAAGGGACCTATTTGTACCCGCCAGGAAATCGCCTGTCACCCGATATGATTTTTTTTGTGTTTTTAGAAATATCACCACTTTTAATGTTTTCATGATTTTTATTTACTTTTCAAATGAAAAGTTATATTATATTTTTATTTTAGGTGCTTTTTTTTTTTTTTTTATCGTGGTAAAATCATCAAATGAGTCCTCCCACCCCGGGCAGGGCGGGAGGGACTGTCAGACTTGTACTGACTAAAATCCACGGTGTCCTTCAATAGCCCTTTATATTCCGGGGTCACGGTAATGAGATAAGTCCCGCGACCCCGGCAGGCTTCGGCCCTCTAGAGGGGGCCCCGTCATCTTGCTGACGCTCTTTGAGGCGCGCGTGGAACACAACGCGCCGTCGACCCGGGCATGGTCCATGGTCGGGCAGCGAGTTGCCCTTTACTCGCCGCCCGCATGCCCGCGCCTACGGTGGCCGGAGATCGTCTTGCGACGTCCGTCGCCGTGGGTGTCCACCACTGCGGGTGGGGCGGAGGGAGGACACTGTCCTCTCCCTCACGCGG
This sequence comes from Agrotis exclamationis, assembly GCA_950005045.1. NCBI lineage: Eukaryota > Metazoa > Arthropoda > Insecta > Lepidoptera > Noctuidae > Agrotis > Agrotis exclamationis. Next base: position 15,577,563 of record OX465424.1, on the reverse strand, counting down.
CCCGCCTCCTCCTTCGCGAGCATGACTGCTTCGCAGAAGGAGGCGACCGCTTCCCACTCCGTCTCGCCCCGCAGCATGGCCGCAACCAATGCCGGGCGCGAGAGGTCTCCGCCTATCGCCGCCGTGAGGACACGTCGATGCTCTGCCCAAGCTGGGCAGTCTTGCACCGTATGCTCTACTGTGTCCTCCGGGCGATCTTCGCAGTGGTGACACCCAGGCGTTTCCTCCTTTCTCCTTAGACACAGGTACCTCCCGAAACTTCCGTGTCCGGTGAGGACCTGCGTCATGCGGTAGGTCAGGACGCCGTGACTCCTATCCAGCCACTCCTCAAAGAGGGGTCTTACCGCCGCGATTGCGGCGTGCCCGTTATTTTTAGGTGCTTACTTAGACATTGCACTCTCTCAGAAAGAAAAAAATTGTGTGAGAGTGTCAGAAAGAAAAAAAAGTGCATTTCATTTCATATCAATGCAAGAATAGTTACTGTCCTTGAAATCGACTGATGTTTCGTAAACTCCAATTAAAAAATTAAAAAAAAAACTTTTTTAATTTTCCTGGCAGGTACAAATAGGTCCCTAAACGGACTATCTAAAAAAAAAATTATATCCATGTGGTCTGGACCACCCTGTCTATATCCTTACAAACTCTCGCATTCCTAATATTAAATTAGATGAATTTCATCCAGATAACGTTGAAATTGAAACAGACATTCGACGGCGCCATACTATTGATATTTCATCTATCATAATTTGGAGCGTTTGCCTTGTGGCGGGAGCTAAACATAATAATTGTATATTGTCATGTTAACGTATGTAAATAACAATATATTGGCTTTACAAAGCCACAGCTAACAGTAGCTGTAAAGCCATAGTCACGTATAGGTGTATCAATATGTGTATAAGTATACATGTAGTAACTTCTAAAATATGTGTATAAGTATACATGTAGTAACTTCTAAAATTGATTTCGTTCGTTTCGTATTGAATGCAATACGAGTATAATGTCGTTATACATTATTTTTAGGACTTATAATGTGTTATACAAACTTTTTTAAATATCTTTTTATTTTAAAATTTCAATCGCTTTTCCAAGAAAAACATTTAGTAAATTTAGATTCGCTTTATTCATTTGTGTTATATTGTCAAACGTGAGTCTATGCTACCTACGCAGCTTCCCAAAATAAGTTTATAAATGTCAATTACTCACTGTGGGTATCTTTTTAGTTGCGAAATGTGTCAAAATACTAGATTGACAGCGCTGGTAAAGTATTTTCTAAAAGCCCACACTGGGGACCTTAATTGACGCCGCGAATAGACAATGTGGGACCCACCAGGTGGATGACCTAAATATCAAGCTAGAATAGTATGTGTATAGGTAAAAACACTATGTGGCGCTGTGATCCTGTTTTCTGCCCCCTAGACAAGTTGCAAACGACAAATGCAAACGCTCAGTGGGCTTTAATCGATTTCCATCTTTATACCGTAGATCATAAAGTTGGGTACTGATCAAATAAAACTCATGCGTGCAAACTATTTACTTACGGTTCACGACCTTTATAAGTCTCTTTCATATTTTTCTTCTCCGCAGTCATTGTTGCATCACTTGAGCGTCAGTAGTCAAGTAGTTACAAAATATCACGAATCGAGCGCTTATAGCGTTTTTGCTCTACCGTTCAAAACTTGAATGAATAATAAGTGGTAATTGAACCTTATTTACACAAGGATAACGTTTATACATTTTGTTTTAATGAAATAGCTGCTACAGCCTTCTGTAGCGTATAAGGTCGTAACGGCCGTTCACAACTTTGCCGTTGTGAGATTAGCGCGGAGCGGCGAGCGGTAAGATTTGTATATAAATGTTTGAAACACGCCATGAGGCGCCTGTAGCTAATACGCGTACTTGCAAAGTAACTAAAGTCTTGTTCGAGCCGCCCGTCGCACCGCTCACCACTTAAAGTGGCGGTTCGCGCCGGAGACCGCGACAGGAGACCGAGACAGGAGACCGCCACGGAGACCGCGACCGGAGATTGCTACCGTATGTGTCTCCTGACGCTGTCTCGCTCGCGAACTGCCGCTCATACATTCTCTAATGTTAAGTACTGTCGCGGTTTACTGTCGCTGTCTCCGGTCGCTGTCTCGTCTCGGTCTCCGGCGCGAACCGGCATCTTTTGACCAAAGTCGTAAACTCAAGACTCAAGAGATGCGTTCAACCTTTAAACATTCGATCGTTAGCGTTCTTATGGGAGCTAGAACGAGGCTTCCTACAAGAATATTAGCATAATATAATATGTTCAGAAATTATTTAGCTCATAATTTAATTTTCACAACTACGCGATTGCTCGTAAAACATTCCTCAATAAGCAACCGATAAATCGCTATTTAATTGTGTACGTAGTTTAGAAAGCTCGGTTCGATAATATAGGTTAAAACCGATAAACGCCCACACTGCCAAGCCACACTACCGCGATCGAGACTAAAGAAAATTGAAATTAAGCTTACCATATTAACCTTGGTTGATCAAATATTTATTAAAGGCAACATTATATATTTACATTATTAGTTAAAATATTAATAACCAGAGATACGGCGTTTATCGTAGGAGGCTATTTAAAGCCTTCGTTATATCGACACCTACGCTTACAGTCAATTATGCATATTTTCGTTAATATGTTCAAACTTTTTGAGGGGAATAATTGATTTGTACACCTACATTATTAAAATAAGGTAACATTACGTTAAGCCTGTGTAGGCGTTGCCAGATAAGTGTGTCATAATTCTCATCTATATGTATATCATACGATCGTAACATACACTCCTTAGCAAAATGTCTCCTCAAAACTTTTGTGATCGCTATACGAAATAGTGTATTGTCAAAATGAAAGTCCCTAGCAAAAACTGATAACTACTACATTCTCTACGCAGAAGCATAAAGCACACTTTTCGACTTTTTCAAATTACATAAGTTGCAATATCATGAAATAATACACGCTGTACTTGGGCCTTGAAATAAATACCGCTACGAAATCGCTACGAGGTGGCTACGGCGTAGGCCGTAGCTGCGACCATTTGAAGCTTTTACATCGTGCTGGACATGGAAGTATTCATGCAAATGATTAAAAAACACACCACAATGAACCTGCCAGCCTAGTACTTTTGCTAGTAAGTATTACAGTTAACCTTCCCAGAATGATTTAAATACCTACCACTTTGTACTTATACTAACCTAGTGCTTTTTTTTTTTTTTTTTAGGGTGGCAAAATCATCAAATGAGTCCTCCCGCCCCTTACTGTCAGACTCTTACTGACTAAAATCCACCCGTGTTCCGTCGGATGCCCTTTACGTTCCGGGGCCACGGTATCCTGGATTAAGAAAAATCCGCGACCCCGGCAGGCATTTGGCCCCATAAGGGGCCCCGTCGGTGACGCGTGAAACACGACGCGCCACCGACCCGGGCTTGGTCCTTGGTCAGACGGCGAGCACACCCATTACTCACCGTCCGCAAGCCCGCTCCGCCGCTGTGCCCTCTGCTGTTCAGAGGGACACGCGTTGGAGCGTCCACCCGACAGGCTATTTGCATACGGGCAAAGAAACCCCTTAGGCACACAGTGCCTAAGGAGAGTTTTTGCCCGCATCCCAGGGCGCACCGGCCCGAAAAACTGGTCTTCCCCCCGGACGTATCCGAGAGGGAACTCCAGTCCACGGGCGCACGTGGAGGTTTCCTGTCTTAGCACCCCACTAACCTAGTGCTACTGATTTTTATCGATAATATTTATACCATAATAGTGATAGGCACCAGAAACTACTTTTGGTGCTCTAATGAGAATAAAATCGTTCCTCTAAACATAGTGCATACACAAAAGTGCCCTAAAATAGTTGTTCAAACGGGAATACCTACGCAGATACTGTGATATACACCACATAGTCATGTTACACAGAAAACAACCATCAAACAAATAATATCCCAACACAAAAAAAAAACAAATAATATCTCAAATTGCTGAAATACAAAACTGAAGCTCAATAACTGAACAATTATACAGTAGCAATGCAACACAATTATTTGTTTCGTATCATTTAGTACTTTAGCTGACTGAACCAAAGTTGTGGGCAGTTTGCGGCCGATAACGGTACACACAAATTATACCTGTTTGACCTATTTACATTGATATTTACGAATAAACATAGTCCGGTGAAGTTATGTAACCAGTAATATGACTTTAATCAACGTTTGTGGATTACCACATATTTTTATAGAGTATTTTTATCGGAATTGATACTTAAATGTTATGAAAAATATCTAGTTTTAATTCCGCTACAAAAATCCAGGCTTGATACAGGATGCAATCCCACCCTCCCGCCCTCATGCATATGCACATGAAGCAAAGGAACATGCAAATGCATACGTGCAAGAAAAATGGAAAAACATGTCATGCAATCGAACCTATACTCGATACGTGTTTCGCCCCTCCACGGGGCATCCTCAGGAGATGTTGACTCGACAAGCGCTCGGCCTCGAATTCGAGGAAGGATGAGGGCGGGAGGGTGGGATTGCATCCTGCATCAAGCCTGGATTTTTGTAGCGGAATTAAAACTAGATATTTTTCATAACATTTAATGTCATGGATTTCCGCAAAGTAACGCCTGATTCTATAATTTTGGAATTGATACTATTATAACTTTTTAGTTCAGGTACAAGATAAGATACGTCAGTGTTAAGGGCCGTCCAAAAGCGTCGTTTGATGAGCGGAGAAAGTTTGACAACGCCACCGCGCCACTATCGCGCTATAATATTGAAAACCTAACTTTTATGTATTTCATTTCTTCAAATTCAGTTTTCTACACGTGTATATTGCATAATGGACGTTGGCAAGAAGGTTGCGAGTGTGAAATGAGATTGGATGAGTCACATCATCAGCCTCATGCACGTGGACCGCTGGGTATAAGTCTCCACACAACGGGTTTCGGGAAATGGACAGCGCCACCGAGGCAAGCCAAGAAAAAGGTACGGAGACGACCTGAACGTGCAGTACGACGGCTGGTTTTTGGTAGTGCAAGAAAAGAGATCATGGAAAGAATTAGGGAAGACCTTTGCCCAGCAGTGGGACACTATGGGTTATAAAACAAATAAGACTTATTTATAATTCACTATTAACAGAAGTTTATGTTTAACAAGACAATATTTTACCGAGTCCTCGACGTTTGGTCGCGGGACTTACGAATTACTGTGACCCAGAACGTAAAGGACTATTGAAGGACACCGTGGATTTTTGTCAGTACGAGTCTGACAGTCCCTGTCGCTCTGCCCTGGGTGGGGGGACTCATTTGATGATTTTACCACGATGAAAATATAAAAAGTCCTCAACGTTTGCTCGCATTGGTTTTTAAAATCCGTATTCATCGCGTTAACAGCTTATTCTGTTGTTATTGTTGTCAAAATAACACAAATTATTTCCTTGTTTATAAATTCACTGTTTAATCTATATTAAGTACCGGCTGTGCCAACAATGACAGTAATTTTCTCGGACGAGGAAGTTCCTTTCTTTTCCTAAGATTATAATTCCCATTCAATATCGGATTTTTTATCGGGACGCTTTTTTTATCAGCATATTTTGCGCAAATTGGATTATAAAGGACTATTCCGTATTTAATATTAACTTATTTATTTATTTACGCCCGAGGCGGCGGGCGTCCGCACGTTCGCCATGTTAGCAAACAATTTTTAATAAATCTACTTAAATCGTTGGATTAAGTGCTTGTTGTTAAGTGCACTGTGTGAGTTCGAGGGGCGGACGTAATAAGTTTTATTTTTGCTTTGTTGTACGGTTTGTTATAATATTATTCAAAGAGGAAGTCTGAGGAGGTTGCCAAGCAATTTGGCAGGGCGCGCGGCGGCGCTGCGCAGATAGAGCGTTATTTACAGCGGCTATTGGAGCCGAGGGTATATCGTAACTTCTGCTTAAATACCTTGTTACAGTCCTGCCCTAGCTACACATTCCTTCTTTTACTTCTTACGCTAAAAAAAACGTATACCATGATTTGGTTACACAATCGCTGAAGAAAAGAATGTGAGTAGGAAGATGTAATTCTGCAAATAACTTGATAGTAACATGTACCCAATATAAATTATGTTGCGTAAATAACGCTATATAAAGGGATAATTTATCGTGCCTTAAATAGCAGCCGTAATTTGTCGTCGACAATGGGCACCCTGCCGCGTATAGATATAACTTATTCACTTTAACATCTGATTCCTTGCTCACATTTTGTTCACCATTGTTGTCTGCTTGTTTTATGTTGTTGTGTAGACCAAATTCTAATGATTATAGGTAGGTTTATTCGTGAATCTTACCTAAGCAAGTCAATCACTCCGTATTTTGTTTACAAAACTACAAACTTATGTTGTCTGCCTAATACAATAACTACCAACTGTAATTTTTGAACAGGTATTTGTGATGTTTAATACTGTAAATTATCGTAGTGTGTATTGATTAACATGAGAAAACAATAACAATAAAATCTGTAAATCCAGTCAAAACACAATGCATTATTCTTTTGAAAATTTATTATATGAACTTTATTATCGTACGTAAGTTTATCAGAATAATGCAACTTTGATTGGTTCGGAACATCATAAGCCTCTTATAGTCAATTTAATTGGATCTCAGCGAGCTTAAGTTTACGGTGCAATCAGTTTAAACTTTACGAGCAACACCTTGTTTTCTTAAGGGCCTTTCAACTTAACGCTTACTTGTATAAAATTGAGTGTCCTTGTAAACTCCTTCATAAAAACTTTTCACTTAATAACTTGTGTATTCTACTCGTCCTTGTCGTTTTAATGGCAATGAAATGAGAGGGCAATGTGTTTGTTATGGGCATGTTATGGGTAATGGGGTTCATGAAACATGACATAAATAGATAGGGAGTTAACATGTGATTTGATGTTAGTGGGTAGGTACTCACCTAATCACGTCATCAGATATAAATAATAAATATCGTATTCACAAGTGACAGTTTCGCCGACAGTTGCAATCATGAAATGCTATGTTAGTTTTATTTACGTATACATAATGACTGCTGGTGTTAAATTCAAGATGTTAGGTTATTTTAAATATGATGCCTCTATGAATTTCTCCTGTATTGTGAGTTCGTTTAAACTTTTTAAAAGCCAGTTCCAGAATAACTCCAAATAGGCTATACAGAATTTTGTTCCGTGAGGGAATGGACAAGCAATGCAGCAGAAAATCGCTGAGTCACTGCACTAACTGTGCCCTTGTTAAAGATAATGTGATCATAAAGAACATGAAACGATCAGCAAAGGTTAAGGACAAAATCTTAAACAAAATTACATACAGTTGTTGGATTTATCACCCAACCATATTATTTATTTGTATAGCTAATCAACGCTCAAAAGACATGTGGTCTAATGCCTCGTTATGTATTCATAACACTGGCATTGTGTCGAGTAGCACAATGTTGGTTCTATTAGGTGGCGGAAACGAAGGCTTGTCTGACAACCTGTTTTATGCTACTGTGCGAACATACGGAGAACACGACGGCACAGTGCGTTCATTATACATTCAATGTACAAAATATTATGAAGAAGGTTGATAGCTGATGGCTAAGAAACTATTGTGACTAGTACATTTTCTATTATCATAGCTTGTCATAAATGGAATTCCCCGAAAGGCTACGCAAAGGTGTACTTATAAATAGCACACCCATAATATTCACCAGTTACATCAGTAAGTTTAGTCAGTTAATGTTGTTAAAATCTCATACATATTTTTGACTAATTGTTAAAAAAAATTTAAATGTAACAAATAGTTAATTTAACTAATGATCGCACAGATCACCTTCAGTCAAATGTTATATTTAGAGACATGTTTTGCCATCAACCGAACAAATCCATAAACACGTTTACTCTTATAATTATTTAAGTTGTTTCTTATTTGAAGCCTGTCTGCGTCTAAACTTCAAAATCTATACATATAATAAATCTGTAGAAGGGTCAATTCTGTACATTGAAAATATTGAAAAAATAAATAGCGGGGGGTGTTGCTGGATCGATACCAAAACCAAATGTGTGATTAAAAAAATTTTTGTTTGTCTGTCTGTCTGTGTGCAGGCATCACGTGAAAACTAACGGTTTGATTTCGATGAAACTTGGTATAATTATACCTTATTATCCTAGGCATAAAATGGTATACTTTTTATCCTGGAAAAATACGTAGAAAAAAAACACTTATTTTTCAGTTTTATTCATAGACGTTGTTCTGTAGAACCGAGAACACACGTTGCATTACCCGCAGTGGATTCAGCGCCGTAACCTGTAGCGCCGAAAGTCGGATTTGGCTTGAACCATTTGCGGCACACGCGGGCCACGCCTCCCCGATTCCTATATAAGGAGCCGCGTTCCGCGCCGCGCGATGCATATAAATTCGGAATTTTGATGCGAGCGGACGTGTCCAGTGTGGCGAGCGGTCGTCCGTGGAATTAATATTGTATGCGTGTAATTTTAAACCGTGCTTTTCAGCGCGACCTTTTTGATTACTGTTCCGATCAGTTATTTGTAAATACAAGGTCGGAATTACTATGAAAAAAATACTTACTATAGAACGCGAGCTCAACACCAGCTCAATAGAGGGATCTCCTTAATTATTATAGGCTTAGTCGTATTTGGGTCCAATAGATATTTATAAGATGTCATTGTCAGAGTTACTCAAAATGGAGAAATAAACCGGATGGTTTATTTCTCCATTTCGCTCTCTCCGTCCGCGCGGATGTCGGTCTTCGCGTGGATACGCGAAGACCGACATCCGCGCGGACGGAGTCGCGGGCGGAAGCTAGTAATTAAATAATAGTCTTTGATACACAATAGTCTATCCATATTCATATTACTTTCATCCTGTTTTTATTTGCGAAATGTTTGCTTTCACTCTTAAAAAATAATCACATTGCCAGGACCACTGGTGTAAATCAATACACACTTTACAAACAAACTATGAAAATTGAAAAGCTTATTGATATTTCCATGTTCTCTTTATTGATATAAACACAAAATAGAAATATTTTTTGGATGATCAAAGACGATAAGTAAATCTCTTACTTGTACTTCAGTCGAGGGATTCTAGCTCCATAAGCGAACGCGTGTCGGCAAATCTCATTACTTTTCGAGGATAAAGAAAATTCAATATCTATCGTTCTTTGTCTGTCTATACCCTCGCAAATTTTATTTCGCAGGTCGCGTTTAAACTTCGTGTTTATATAAAAATTGCGACTTTTCTTCATTGCTACCGTTGTATGAAACATAGCCGCTATCCTGAATAAATACATTCCCTTTCTGTTAATTACTGAAATGTTTTGATAATATACAACGACATTTCAATATTGAAAGCAGTTATTTTGTGCTCACTGACAATAATTTTTAACAAGGTGACTTTTTTTTTTTTTTTTTTAGCGTGGTAAAATCATCAAATGAGTCCTCCCACCCCGGGCAGGGCGGGAGGGACTGTCAGACTTGTACTGACTAAAATCCACGGTGTCTGTACAATATCGGTACAAGATGCCTTGAAGCCAATGAAACGCAGTACCTCAGAGCAAGACAATTTTATTTTTTGTAAACTTGATATATATATACCCAGCCGTGCAACGAAACCATAGCGTGATTTAAATCGACCCCAACGCCATCTATCGAGCCATCTGGTACTATCTTTACTAAATACTAGCTTAAACCATGGGATTGCGTTGGGATCGATCATACCCCAATTATCCATGTTCCTAATCTGAACATTCCGCCCACCAAAAGGAATATGTTCCTTTTCTTACCGCCCACCATGAACAAACTCAGCAACAACAAGAACAATGGACTGTATGATAATAAATAATTACAAATTTTAAATAATGGACGGCTTCTTTACATAGTATTGCAATATAGTGGACAGATATGGTTCCGCTCAAAACATAACAAATATTTACAATAGACAAGTAAAACATTTCATGACAATATGAAGTTTGAATTCCATCAAAACACAAAGCAATAAGTTAAGATACACACAAAATATAACACATTGTTTAAATCAACAGTACAACATAAGAAAATACATTAAAGCAATAAAGCACAAAACAAACAATTAATTGCAATTTAAACATTTCTAATTCTAAGAAGATTGCGGCTTATTCCGTAGCAGGAAGAAAACACAATTTTGAAATTGGACGTTTCATCGTAGTGCCCTTACAACGAACAGTGACAATGCGCGTTAAGTTATCGTTACCCAGATGCAATTGCGTAATTCTACTATACAACCACTTGGCTGGAGGTAAGTTATCTTCCTTTATTAAAAATATATCACATCTTTGACAGTCAGGGTTACGAATTTTCCATTTATGCCTTTGGAAGAAGTTAATCAAATATTCTTGTTTCCATATACGCCAAAAGTGCTGCACCATACGTTGTCCTAATTGCCATCTGCGTAAAGTACTAATTGTGGCATTTTCATAATTGCAGCCAAGGGCTATTACCAATGGGTGACCCACCAAGAAATGGCCAAGAGCCAGAGGTACAGGATCCTCTGGATCGCTACTACCCTGAGACAAGGGTCTAGAATTTAGGCATGCCTCAATTTGAGAAAGCACTGGGGACAGCTCTTCAAACGTCAAAGTGGCGTCACCTATGACACGTTTTAGATGGTGTTTTACACCTTTTACACTTGCTTCCCACAGTCCACCAAAGTTTGGAGCGTGGGGAGGAATAAAGTGCCATTCCGTTTGAGAGGAAGCAAGAGCAGCTGCAATGTCTTTAAACATTGAACTCTCTTCGTTAAAAAGGATCTGCAATTCCTTGGCAGCGCCCACAAAATTGGTACCATTGTCGCTCCAGATTTGACGACACTGGCCGAGTCTAGAAACAAACCGTTTGAACGCTGCCAGGAAACCCTCAGTTGATAAATCTGAAACAGCCTCAATGTGGACTGCGCGTGTGGCCATACACACAAATAAGCAGTTGTATCCCTTATACGACCGCTGTTCACGATCTTTAGAGACTCTCAACTGTATTGGACCCGCATAATCGACACCGGAGTTAAGAAACGGTTTACTGGGAGTCACTCTACAAGCTGGAAGGTCTCTCATGACCTGTTGGTTTATAGTCGCTGCGTATCGAATACAGGGAACACAATGACGTATATGAACTCGTACAATATTTTTTGCCCGACTGATCCAGTACTTGGTGCGTATAAAATTGAGCACCAGTTGCTGTCCTCCATGAAAAGCCCTTTCATGTGCGTTGGCTACAATTAACTTAGCCAAACTTGAACCATGAGGAATAACAACTGGGTGCTTTGTATCATCAAGCAGTGGAGAATACCGCAGCTTTCCACCAACGCGCAATATCTTTGATATGACCGTTCTTTTTGTTTCAGTTGCAGCAGGAGGTGACATCTTTACAGAATAATCAAATTCATCAGTGTTCCGGTTCCAGGTAAGTCCCAAAATCTTAGTTACTGCATCAGTTTTAATGTCCAAGTCTCTACCAGAACTTTCCTTTAAGGTTTCCATCGACATTCTATTACTTGACCACTTTTGCAATTGGAACCCTCCTTTCTGTAACAGACTGTTCATTTCACTATAAACTCTCTTTACTTCTGTTTCAGATTGACCCCCAGTCATCAGATCGTCCATATAGAAATCTGACCTTACCTTCTCAGCAGCCAATGGATAGATATTACCTTCATCGCACGCAACTTGGTGCAATGATTTGACAGCTAAGTAAGGGGCGCATGACGTTCCAAAGGTGACAGTCAGAAGTCTGAAGTCCTCTATTTCTTTTTCAGGATCCTCTCTCCAGACAATTCTTTGGAAATCCGAATCTGACCGAGCTACTTTAATTTGGCGATACATTTTTACTACATCTGCTGTCAGACAGATCGGATGTTGTCGCCATCTCATGACAATATGTCTCAAATCTGCCTGAAGAGTGGGGCCTACCATTAAGGTGTCATTTAAGGAAACTCCGTTAGTTCCCTTACATGACGCGTCATAAACCACTCTTACCTTAGTGGTCAGTTTATCTGGTCTAACCACTGCGTGATGGGGCAGATAAACCGCATCACTCTTATTAATTTCAGCCTCGTCGGTGATTTTCTCCATATGGCCCAGCAATAAATACTCATTTATAACATCCGTATACTGTTGTTTTAATTCATGATTCCTACCCAACTTCCTTTCTAAACCTAGCAATCTTTTTACAGCTATATTTTTAGAATGACCGTATTTACAAGGTGGATCTTCTGAACGAAAAGGTAATTTTACGACATAACGACCATTTTCATCTCTTTCCGTAGTATGTACGTAAAATTCTTCATAAGCCTGTTCTTCAGGCGTAAGATGCTTTTTCGATTCAGCAGGCTCAGAGTCTAGTTCCCATTCATTCAATTCAATTAGAGTGTGCATCGCGATCACAGTGTTATGGGAATTTAGAGATCTATCTGCCTTACTAACATGGCCTGACACAATCCAGCCTAAATGCGTATCTTGTGCGACCGGAGAGCCTGCGGGGCTCTTGATCAGACCTTCCTTTAAAATACGGCAGTATGTTTCAGCTCCTAACAAAATGTCAATTTTATTAGGAGAATTAAACTTTGGGTCTGCTAGACGTATACGGTGAATTGCTGGCCAACCCACAAGTTCAAAAGCTGTATCTGGCATAACTGAGGTCAGTGAGCTTAATACATGCGCAGTTACATTCATGGTAAAAGAGGGATCATGCAACGATTGTATATTAATATTCACCGCATGTTTAGAAACGATGTTGCAATTACCACCTCCTATACCTGCAATAGTAGTCTTTGAAACTACTCTTTTTAAACGAAGTAACTGCGCTGCTGCCTCAGTAATGAAGGATGCTTGTGATCCTTGATCCAACAAAGCTCTCAAAATTTGAGAGGACCCATTTTGTGATTCGGCTTTTACTAAAGCCGTGGCTAACAAGACTTGACCCTGTGCTTGTTCATTCACAAAATGAGTTGCTATATTTGCACTAATATCTGGTACGGGCTCTGAAGTACATTCATGTGGGGTAACAGGATCCATTGACGTAGAAACCCCACTGACTTCATCAGGCTTCTTAGGATGCAACAACGTATGATGCTTGCGCTGACATATACGGCATTTAGAAAGAACACGACAAAATTTGGAAGTATGATGACTTCCCAAACAATTAAAACATACACCTAAAGACTGTGAAATGGCACGACGTCCGTCAATATCTAGTTGACAAAACTTCTTACAATTTGTGAGCTTGTGACTCTCCGAACAATGAGGACATGAAACATTAGTATTGACATGCATAACTTTAGCGTGAGATGTAGAATTATTATCGCCTTTTAATTTATGTTTAGGCTCAATGCATTCTAGGGCACGAAAACGTGTCTCTAAAAAGTCGCAAAACTGTTTAAAGGAGGGTAGATCGTCGGATGATTTACTAACATGCAGTTCCCACTGCTTCCTAGATTCTACGTCCAACTTCAAACTTGCAACATAAACAATAATAACATCCCATGAACTAACATCAATCCCAATATTGGTAAGTTCGTGCAAACAATCACTTGTAACATTAAGCAAATCTTTCAGTGCCTTCGATGATTCGCTTGCAATATTACGCTGGCCAAATAGTCGGCTTAAAATACATGTGGACATAAATTTCTTATTATTAAACCTATGTTCTAACATTTCCCAACATTTTTTATAGTTTAATTCAGTTATGGGAACATGTCTTATAAGCTGCTCTGCTTCAACTGACAGCTGAGTTTTTAAATAGTGGAGTCGTTGCACGTCATCAAGTTTTTTATTATTGTGGACTAATGACAGGAACAAATCTCGGAACGACGACCACTCTGTATATTTTCCACTAAAAGTAGGTAAAACTATTTTTGGCAGTCTTACCAAACTGTCAGATGAATCATCGCGACCTTCTTTAACTAGACTTTTGGAATTGTGAAACCTAAACTGAGACAGAGCATTTTTCAATTCAACCTTGTACATTAAATACGTTTCAGAAACTTTTTCATGAATATCTTCCTGAAAGAAAACATATAATTCATCACCTTCACATTCGCCTACTATTTCTTCGTATTTTGCAGTAAAATTCTTGAATTGAGACTCCAACATCTCTAGACGTGTTTCCACATAGGTGCAATTTATACGATCTTTCGGAGACTTTTTGAAATTGGTCAAGCCCTTCTCAATCTGTTCTACAATCTGCTTCAACTTTCTCAATTCCTTTTCCATGTTGAATTTCAAGTTTCAACCAGTGCAAATTTTCTAAGTCCAGTATAGGATAAATTTTTCTAAGTGTTTTGGACTTGTAAAATCGGTCCAAAATCGGGCATAGATTCGATGTGTGGTCGTTTTTATCGAAACTATTCTAAGTGCCTGACCGATCCCACACTGTAATTTACTAAGTCCATGCAATGACTTTGCACTATAACACTTGAATGTACTCACGGTTTTATGTCCACATATGCACTTCACTACTCACTGGGTCCAGTAGAGATTCACAAACCGACAACTAGCGCCACCTCGTATCAAGTAGCGTAACAAATCCTTGTTACTTGTGTTCTTCCAAAAACGCCCTTCGGCTCGTTGGGACCATGTACAATATCGGTACAAGATGCCTTGAAGCCAATGAAACGCAGTACCTCAGAGCAAGACAATTTTATTTTTTGTAAACTTGATATATATATACCCAGCCGTGCAACGAAACCATAGCGTGATTTAAATCGACCCCAACGCCATCTATCGAGCCATCTGGTACTATCTTTACTAAATACTAGCTTAAACCATGGGATTGCGTTGGGATCGATCATACCCCAATTATCCATGTTCCTAATCTGAACAGTGTCCTTCAATAGCCTTTTATGTTCCGGGGTCACGGTAATGAGATAAGTCCCGCGACCCCGGCAGGCTTTGGCCCTCTTGGGCGGGGCCCCGTCATCGTGCTGACGCTCTTTGAGGCGCGCGTGGAACACAACGCGCCGTCGACCCGGGCATGGTCCATGTCCGGGCGGCGAGTTGCCCTTTACTCGCCGCCCGCATGCCCGCGCCTACGGTGGCCGGAGATCGTCTTGCGACGTCCGACGCCGTGGGCGTCTACCATTGCGGGTGGGGCGGAGGGAGGACGCTGTCCTCTCTCTCTCACGGCCCGCCTCCTCCTTAACGAGCATTACTGCTTCGCAGAAGGAGGCGACCGCTTCCCACTCCGTCTCGCCCCGCAGCATGGCCTCGACCAATGCCGGGCGCGAGAGGTCTCCGCCTATCGCTGCCGTGAGGACACGGCGGTGCTCTGCCCAAGCGGGGCAGTCTTGCACCGTATGCTCTACTGTGTCCTCCGGGCGATCTTCGCAATGGTGACACCCCGGCGTTTCTTCCTTCCCCATCCGACACAGGTACCTCCCGAAACATCCGTGTCCGGTGAGGACCTGCGTCATCCGATAGGTCAGGACGCCGTGACGCCTTTCCAGCCACTCCTCAAAGAGGGGTCTTACCGCCGCGATTGCGGCGTGCCCGAACCTCGGTTGCGACAGTCGTTCCCTCCATACTGCCCTGAGATCGCGCCGGACCTCTTCCCGCAGCGCCTCGACTTGTCGGGGCAGCGGGAATTCTCCCCGGCGCCGCGCCTCCACGCGCCACTCATAGACGCGCTGGAGGGCGGTCGCCTCCAGATCCCAGGGCAATAATCCGGCAAGGAGGTTGGCCGATTCGCCGGCGATCGTGCGGTATCCTCGGATCATCCGGATAGCCATGACCCTCTGGCATGCGACCAGCCTCGCTGGTCGCGTCCGCATGCTCAGGGCCCACACGGGGGCCCCGTAGAGGGCCATGGACCGCACGATACCGGCGTACAGCCTCCGGCAGGAGGCGTTTGGCCCGCTGAGGTTGGGCAGGAGTCGCCTGAGGGCGCCTGCTGCCCGGTTCAGCCTTGGGGCCAAACGCAGGAAGTGCTCCTTGAAGTTCCACCGGCCGTCGAGGACGAGTCCCAGGTACTTCATCGTCCTCCCGACGCCGATGCGAACCCCTCCCACCGTTATGTGGGACTCTGACCGTGGCGCGTTCAGACGGCCATGAAAACACATGGCCTCTGTTTTGTGGAGCGCCACTTCGAGTCCCAACTGCCGGATCCTTCCAACGACTGTCGCGACCGCTTGCGTCGCCAGGTCGGCCGCCGCCTGGTGCGACTCTCCCTCCGCCAGGACGAGCGTGTCGTCAGCGTAACATATTACGCTGACGCCGTCAGGGAGGTCGCCGCGCAGCACCCAGTCGTATCCGATGTCCCACAGGTGCGGCCCCAAGACCGAACCCTGTGGAACACCGCACGACATCTCTCGCCGGTTCCACTCTCCCCGGTGACCGGGGTAGATGACGGCTCTGTCCGTCAGATAAGCCTCGACTATGCGACGGAGGTAGGTCGGCACCCGGTGATACCGGAGTGCCTCCCTGATGCAACTCCAGGGCAGGGTGTTAAAGGCATTGGTGATGTCCAAAGACACCGCCAAGACGACCCTGCCCCGGGCTACTGCATCCCCCGTCGTGAGGGCTCTCACGCGCATGATGGCGTCCACCGTCGAGCGCCCCCTGCGGAAGCCAAACTGGCTCTCCGCTAGGTTCGGGCCCACCCGATTCAGGTGCCCGACGAGGCGGTCTGCAATGACTCTCTCAAAGAGCTTGCCCACCTCATCGAGCAGCACGATGGGCCGGAATGCGGACGGAGAGTCCGCAGGGCGCCCGGGCTTCTGGATCAGGACCAGCTTCCCCGTCTTCCAACGAAGCGGAAACTGGCCCCTTTCCAGGCATGCGCTAAAGAGCCCCCCCAGTCGAGGCCCGAGAGTCCTCGAGGCCAGGACCCACGCTTTTCCTGGCAGGCCGTCGGGTCCTGGGGCGGTATTTTTGGCCTTGAGCCGTTGTACCGCCACTCTCATGTCTACCTCGGTCACCTCTGGAGCGTCGTAGACGTCGTCGTCGCTGTGGTCCGCGTTTGCGCCAGCTTCACCGTCAGGTTCCGTCGGAGGCGGAGCCATAGGCGGGGGAGTATGCTCCCCTCGCGATGGGAACAGGGCGCTCACCACGTCCTCCACGAACTGAGGCTGGAGACTCTGCGTCAACGGGGGAGCCCAGGGGCGGAGCTTCTCTCTCGCCCACTTGTAGGGCCGGCCCCATGGGTCCCCGTTCAGAGTCTCCAGCATCTCCTTGCGGGCCAATTCCTTGGCCCGCCAGATCTCGTCGCGGAGGACGGTCTTCGCTGCCCTGTAGCCCTCGTACAGCTCCGCCTCTACAGTTGCCGCATCCGGTGGTCGGGTGCGGCGCCTGCGGAACCTGGTGTACCGGCGTCGCGCGGCAACGCACGCCTCGCGCAGCGCTGCTAGCTCGCGCGACCACCAGTACAGCTGACGCCGGGCGCGTCCTTGCCGGACCCGGGGCATGGCCACGTCGCAGATCTCTGACATGGCCTCCCGGAACCACTCCGCCTCGTCGTTGATGTCGGCAGGCCTGTCCGGTGGTGACACCCAGGCCTGCACGATCGAGGCTTCCAGGAATAGCTCCCGGTCCAGCTGCTTCAGCGCCCATCGCGGACCACTTGGGTTCCGTCGGACCGGCGCGTCTGAGGTCTGGGCGGAGACGTCAAACCGGATATACCGGTGATCTGAATAGGTCTCCACCTCCTCTACAACGCGCCAGTCGGTGACGCGCGGTGACAGGTCGGAGGTGGCGAACGTGACGTCCACCACCGACTCGCCTCTCCACCGCACGCACTAACAAGGTGACTACAAAATATTTGTTTTGAATTGTTTAACAGTGCACAAAGAAAAAGGCTGGCGAGGCTTTATTCAAAATATATGTTGTAATATCATTAATATTTTTAATTTAATTTTAAGGGAATATTTTCTTTGATCGTAGATTCCATTTCACAGTCGTCGACAAATTACATTACAATAAATCAATTCTGTTCAAAAGTATTACTGAACGTTGGCAAGTCATTTTGGGGCAATTTTCGTATTGAACGCGTCTTCATTCAGTGTTATTGTTTAGGGCCCGATGTAAATCAGTTTGTGGGCGGGCTTCAGAAGGAAATCCAATTAATTAGACGTTTAAACACTGTTGGGTCCCGCGATATTAAAATTTAATATTCTTTGTTGGTTGCGCGGTGATAAGCAGTGCATTATAAGCCGGTGATTCAGTGGGGCATTGTGATTTTTAAGGATTTCATTGAGTCAATTTGTTTTTCATAGAGGTTTACTTCACTGTCGTTTTCAAAAAGTTGACTGTCATAATCCTTATTCACATACATTTTCTTGCAGTGATGGCAAAATTATAAGAATCAAAAACATATGTGTTCGAAAACTTAATTTAATAATTTACCATAAATGCACAGTTAATCCCATACATTTTGTTGATCAGAAAATAAGTATTGCTTTACGGCCCCTGGGCTCCTTGACAAACTTGGCCGCGAGAGACACAGGAGAGGAGCAGCAGGAGGAGATAGCATCTACAAAATAAACAAATGACAGGGATTGTTCAAAGACCCTAGCACAAAGTGATTAGTGTAATCATAAAGTAAATACGCTGAATTTTTAATCGAAAATACAAGTATCCTTTAAAGTGTTTTTATATTATTTTAGACAAAGTGCCATTTGTATCTCTCATAGAGTAAATAAAATAGAGTAGGTAAGTATTATATGAAAATTAATTATTTTTAATTATGAAATCAAATTATTCAAGTTACGTCGCGCAGTCGTGCTAGTACCTCTGACTATGGTTTGAAAAATATTAGGTATAACACAAATACACATTTTGGATAAGAGCTTGTCGCTTGAGGCAAGTCGTGTCGCCTGTTGGTTCTATCAAATTGGTACGAACTGATTATTACCGGACTCCGGACACCGAATAACTAATATACTAAAGTATCAGTCCAGTGTCCATAATTAGTCCGCAATTTCTTCACACAATATGTAATCTGAAAGCCTTAATGTCGCGAACGAAGCGTATTGGAACAAACATGATTATTACGAAGACAACGCTAGACAGAGAAAGAAACAAAAGAACAACAGAACAAAAGCAATACTGTACCTTACAGAATTTAAAAAATCCGACCATTACCGGAGGCCATGGCTGCCCTTTTAACTCTCATACGTACACTTTCATGCTGAATAGTCGAAGTTTCAATAGCTGTTGTTAGAGGAAAACTTAACGTGAAGTGAATTCTTGCGTGAACTAGGAATGCGAATACTTCCATCAAAAGAAACTTGAATTCGAGAGTGATTCGTAATGTGAGAAAAATCTCGTGTCGCAAAGGCATAAGGCATAGAATCGCTTGCATGTGTGCCGTACGGAGCCTCGATACAGTCGTGATCCCACTTGAAACTTTTATTTCAAAGAAAGTGGCATCTTGAGCCAGCAAGCTATCAAAAGCCGATGTTGAAGTATCTCTATTACTGTTTGGAGTTCAAATTATAAGATATGGAGGCCAGAACTAGAACGTGTTTTATTCATATTTAGTTTTAAAAATTCATTTCAATATCACTTAGAGACTTGTTATTTAGGGGTTACTTTCAAATTTACTTTAAGAAATGTATTCTTCTGTAAGCATAAAATGTACAAAAAAATACTAAATGCTAATGCGACGCTAAATAAACTAAACTTTACAAATAAATTACAACAAAAAACATACCTACTGTTCAATGTTAATGAAAATACAAACTAATAATTCTCATAATCCATACAATAACAGGAATTCCTCATTAAAAGCAGAATAATAAAATAGAAATAGGTTTATGAAGTGTTAAACAATGCGCCATAACAGCCGGCACTTGATCAAACAAAAGCCAATAGTAATAAATACGAGTGAAATTAGCCAATTACAGGCCTTAGGCGCCCCGAAATACCGTATCGATAGCTTGTTCCGTCAATTTTGAATGGAAAATAATTGTTTGTATTGTTTCTCGTAAATATTTTCGAATTGTTCAATCGCGGGTCAACCACACTAAAGATTGTCATAGAATCAAAACCATTAATTTACTGTAGTCAGAGTTAACCGCAATCATTTTATTTTTGTCTTGTATAAAAACTAGATCGTTAACGGGACACAAAGAACGTTCCTATCAAAGCGAAAATTAGCCTTGCGAAATCAAACCAAAAAAAAATATACACAAAAATTAAAACAAAGTTTATAGTGGTCAGATTTTTATGAGGCTGTTTTAAGTTTTCACTAATTTTTATTTGGTTTAATTAATTACACTCCACTAAATGGTTAAAATTATTTTGTAGTTTTAGTTCAAGAGGCGTAGCTCCTAGTTACGGATGCTACGCCTCGTAGCGCTTTGCTACGAGTGCTACGAACCGTAGCTATAGCTGTGTTTAGCAACGTACAGGCCCGTCTGTTTAAAATCAACGGTTATGATTGAAATTCACCAAAAAAACAACACAGAAACTGCTGTATACTATTCTTCTACTTGTAGAAACGATGTTAGGCAGCAACGTCAATCCCTTCACTAATGGCATAATAGATCGTCAAAAATAATAGTGTTTCGACATTTTAGCACTCCTAACAAATAGGATATAGTTAGTCCAGAAACACCCCGTGGATGTCATGTCGACAATCCTCCATTTCGCTAAAAAAACACTCAATAACCGTAGACATGAACAAAAATAAACAACAAAGCGAACAACGATATTTATCGGTACACACCTTATATTGTTCGAAGCTATTTCCCGCTTAGTTTGATATTGATTCCTCGTTTAATCGTATTGCTAGGCGTTGTGGGCCCAATCACCGACGATAACTGGATTTTGCTCCCCGAACGTTGTCAGACACGTGACGTCACCCCAGGGATATCAATTGTGAACTCAATTATTGTCGACTAATTAAATTAATACCAGGAAATATTGACTATCAAACATGGTCGTACTCGTGTGACGATCGAGTTCGTAACTTATTATTACATGTTATTGTCATTATATCATGTTTCCGCAGATCTATGATGCAGTAAAACGTTTAAACAAACTCGCTAAAAATATTAGTTGGTTTAAATAATTAATAAAAATAATTGACAGCACGGCCGGCGCAGTGGCTGAATGATCGATTGCTGAGTAGCATGTCACGACTTCGATCCCCACAAGGAAACAAATATTTGTACGACCTTCAAGTAGTTGTTTCGGGTCTGGGTTTTTGTGAGTTTCTATGTTTTTAAACGCATCCACGACACAGGACAAATTCCTAGAGAGGTCAAAATCTTTAATAGAATTACTTGCCATTTGTTTCTGACACATGTCTGGCCATATTGCTCGTAGAGCAGATGGCCGATGGGGTCGAAAAGTGCTAGAGTGGAGACCACGGACTAGCAAGCGCAGCGTAGGACGTCCACCAACGAGGTGGACAGACGACCTTGTAAAGGTCGCCGGAAGACGCTGGATGCAGGTCGCTTCCAACCGGTATATGTGGAGATCTAAAGGGGAGGCCTATGTTCAGCAGTGGACGTCCTATGGCTGAGATGATGATGATGATGACATGTCTGAACGTAAAAATTAAATAAACACATACACTGTAGTCTTCTCATTGTCTCATGTCTACATTTATGAGCCACTTAGTATGAGCGTGAGAATAATAAAGTATTTTTAAATTAGCAGGATGCTAGAAAGATTATAAACTCACAAAAAACGGTCTGGGTCCTAATGCTTCTAAAGAATTCAAACCAACAGCCAGTAATAAAGCTGGAACGCTATTGGGCCTCATTTCAAACCGCTACAATGAACGGTCACGAGAGATTACTGCCACAATCACCTCGTTTAATCAACCAATTGTTGGTTAGTTAGGAGCTTGCCGCTATGCCGCTGACCAATCTCTTGGCTTGCTCTGGTTTAACTATTTTTAATTGTTTACAAAACTACTGGTTGATTAACTCAACTTTTTGGACTTTTTACTTCTTTGTTAACGATTTGAGACTAAAAACACAATTCACCTTATTTGACAAAATCTTAATTCTTACTAATATTATAAATGTGAAAGTTTGCGAGTATGATGTGTGTGCGTTTGTCACTCTTTCATGCAAAAACTACTCAACGTATTTGGATAAAATTTGGTATACCGTGATAGCTTATAATCTGGATTCTGTATTATAATCTGGTTCCTGTTAGATAATTTTCTTCTGGCAACAGCTAGTTTTGTATAGCTCGACATAAAACTAAATGTAACCAAAAAGGAAACCAGTTAGTCATATTATTGAGAGCGTTTAAAGAAAATGTTAGCATACTACATAGTGTCCCCTTGAAAGCAAAATAGCAGTTTTCATATTATATGTTATTGTAGTCCATTCAAGTGAAGCTTTGCCTAATTATTTCCTAACTTTTAGTAAAGTACCCTATGCTATGGGTACTTTACTAAAAGTTTCAGGTATGTTTTTTGGACATTTAACCAGTTGCGAGTATGTTTTAATCCGTTGTAACAGGGGAGAACATTGTTAGCATCAACCGAGCACAAATCCATACTTCGGACTGCCACTGAGAAATTTCTAATGGATAAGCCCACTAATACTTTGTCGGTCCTGGGGGGGTATTACAACGTCTTAAAACCAGGCTTATACCAGCGAGTGAACGAGATGGCGCTAGACGAATTGTATAGCTCTGTCACTTTCACTCGCCGGAATAAGCCTGGTTTTAAGACGTTGTAATACGCCCCCTGGCCTCCTGGGAATCGAATTATGTTCCGTGAACATACTGTGAATCAATGACTTGCCATACAAACTACTATGGTAGGACAACTGCTTGTTGATTGTAAACAGAACCTAACCTTGTGTTCTGCCTATATATAGATTTTACTTTAATTACCGCTCTCAAACCGCTGCGTATTCCACATATTCAGCTAAGTGCATTCGGATATATTCGTGTACATTCGGCTATGTTCGTATATGACAAGTACACGTCGTGAGTCACGTCTGTCGCAATTAGTCGTTGTGTGCTGCCGACGCGAGCGCCTAGCACACGCGTGGTTTCACCTCACTGCCAATTTGTACTGCATTGTTACACTTTACACTACACGCTTTCAGAAACACGTGAACTGCCGACTACCGACGTTATTACTGATTACAATCTTTATAGCTGTTTCGGAAAATCATTGTATCCGAATTTGGAACAAACTTTTGGTAAAGGTGAAAGGGTGGTTTATTTATAACCCTGCAGGATGAAGGTTAATTCAAGTTTGTGGATGTTTGAAAAGATAAAGAGAAACCCCAAACTTTAAGGTAGTTTGTATTAAGATACCTAAATAAAAATAACGGTCCTATTATTATGACTAAAATCCGTTTGGTTATTTATTTGGACTAATTACATAATACCACACTCTATTCATTAAACTCAACTCTACTCTAGGTATCGCTATTTACAAAAGAATAATGCAAGAATTATAAATATACAAGAACGTTTTCTTCGATTCAGTGCACAGAACAAAGTTAAATTGGCAAACCGCTACAAGACAAGGATTGAAATAACTTCATCTTCCGGTTGTTTTGCAACAAATAAACATTCAAGAAATGTTTCCTAACATCAACAAAGTAATAAAAAGTTTATCAACAGTCTATGCAGTCATTTATGTAGGAATATTCGCCAGTAGCCATAACTGATGGGGAACAATAATTTGTCGGCGAAACGCAACACAAATGTGCGTCTAGGGAACTGGGTTGCAAAACACTGTTTCCAAAACACTAATTCACTGCATAAACTGTCGAAATGTTCTCGCATTTCCCATGCACGTACTTGTACCAGTAGTACGAATATATAAACATCTCGAAGTAACTCCTCTTTGAGACGAGAAACTTTGAACGGCCCGATTTCTTTGTTATTTTTAATATCGACTTTTTTGCGCTCGAACGGTGGTTGCTAATGGATTTTCAATATTTGTGTTGACAGACAAACAAGGGGCGAATGGAGTGAGCTCTCGAACATTCCGTCTGCGTCCGTCCCCACGATCCAGTGTGTATCTCACTAAAGAAAGCAATTGACGGCGTTTAAACGACATTTATTTATGTTTGCCAGTGGTTCACACTACTGATTAGTCGTTTATCCGGTGAAATTAACTTTTTCACTGGTTTATTGTTTCGCACTTCAAATTATTATCGTATTGCTCACTCAATAACTCATTAGGGGATTGAATATTCACATTGAATCGCGATTTCCGAGCGCTCTCTATTTCAGTATGTTCAGTAGCGCACTGAATAAATATTGATGTTAGATGAAATATTTTATTAGTGAGCTCTCTATCATCAAAACTGTTGGACGTCGGGCTCTATTACCATAATAGGTACAGATTTGGTCCGGCTGCCTAACCCTCTTCCAATATCTTATGTGGGCGCCGAGTACGATGAGTCTGCAATATTTTTGTACTCTGCAGTACTTCTTCTTCTGTATATGAAAATTGTACTATAGGGTTAGTAATATTGAGACGGTTAGTTGGTATATACTAAGAATAACTAGTACATGCTGAATTGTATCCCATTAAGCTGCTGCATGCTAAGCTGCTTCACAAGGTTTTAAAGTCACCAGCATGTAACAGATTAATGTTTAGTTAGTTAAAGATCAAAAAAGAAACACAATAAACCGTTCAGAATTGGCTATTTTTTCAGGACCGTATCTTTATCAAAATCTCTTTGTGCCGTATATTCGATCTATTACACATAATCTGGTGATTGATTACAGAAACTAGACGTCTTATCAATTCAATATATCAATGACATTGTACGATCTTTTAGATATTGGTCAGAGCTGTACGAAATTGGAAATGTGAGTAAGGCATTGCGGCAATCACATTAATAAATGTAAAAAAAATATTGATAATAATTTATAAATATTAAAAGCATTAACGCATGCGTCGCAAACAAAGATTGACCGTTGGCATAAGTCGAATTTTTCTTTTCATAGAAAATCCTTAACGTTGATAATACAGAAATATGAAACTAGTAACAGAATACTACTGTTCTGTTAAGCACTGTCATTCCAACGAGATTATATCAAGTTGTCACAACCAATGGGCGTATGTGGTTAGCCGACAGTCGGCTGTGGTGTATGTAAACACAGCAAGTAAACAAGTCCGCCTCGCTATGCAGATCGATAAGAAAATAGAGGAGTTGCACAAAGTACATTAAAATGAAAAAAAAAAAAGCTTAAAATAAAAAAGGAGAACCACTCATGGGTCATAAAATAGGCTATTAATAGAAGCATGATGTCGGGTGACGCGGAAAGGCAATATGCAGGGTGGGAAAACGAACGCTACCCGGAGAGAACGTACCTTACGTTTTAAGCACATTAATAAATCAAAAGAGATTTTTTTTTGGGATTGACTACCCCAGTCTTTCCTTACTATGAAGTAAAGCGCATTAACAAAACAATTTGCATTTTATGATGCTTATTGATTGGTCATATCAATGTAAACGCTATAAATACCGTCGTGCCAGCGACACGAAGAAGAATGTAAACGCTATATGATACGAGTAGGTACATATGTGAAGAACCTTTTCTGTACATAATATAATAAATTATTTATTTATTTATTATTTATTATTTATTAAAAACTTCATGCACAAATATGTACAAAGGCGGACTTAATGCCATAGGCATTCTCTACCAGTCTACCTTAGGGTGATGCAGAGAAAAGAACAAGTAGGTGCAGCAAGAAAATTACATTTGATATTAACAAATAAAATAATAAAATACATACTTAAATACATACATACAAAGTTTATAATAAAATAAATAAAAAAAAACAAAATAAAGTGAGGAGAAACAAAAACATAGATGGGGAAACTCATATACATATACCAATGTAATGCTAAGCCGAATCCACTAACTCCCTGAGTAAATGTTCACGAACTTTACTCTTAAAAGTGAACCGATTTGTTACCGTCCTGATATTCAGAGGGAGCGCATTCCAAAGAAAGACTGCCTGTACCAAAAATGAGGATTTTAGGAATCCAGAGCGGTGAGAGGGACAACGTAGGAGACGATTATGGGAAGATCGAAGATTTTTGGTGTGCGCAGAGCATAAGTACTGGAAATGACAAGTCAAGTAAGTAGGAGAGGTGGGTTTCTCCAGTAGAGAAAACAAAGTCATCAAAGCCCTTAATGCTCTGCGCTGCCGGATGGGTAACCATTTTAAGAGAGATCGATATGCGGATACATGATCATACTTACGGAGATTGAAAACGAATCGAATGCAGTTATTCAGAAGTCGGTCAAGTTTATTGAGGAGATCTGCATTCAGGTCATAGTAACACACATCACAATAGTCAATTATGGGGAAAATTAGGGATTGAACAAGCATTGCCTTTACGCGAGATGGGAGAAGATTTTTCATTCGATAAAGCGACCGCAGCGTTCCGGTTACCCTTTGACTCACAACCGCGACCTGCTTTCGCCAGTCAAGGCAAGTGTCAACATGCAACCCCAGATCCTTAACGTCGGAACCAAATGGAATGACTGTCCCGTCGAAGGTAATGGGTGGCACCACGATATTATTCAGCCGTCGCAAGCTGTGGGGGCTCCCTATAACGATAGCCTGACATTTACTTGGGTTAACCGCCACCCCAAAACGATCTGACCAGTTTTTAATGATTCTAAGATCCCGGTTTAAGTCCTCGATAGCATCAGATATGCTGTCAACACCTGCCTGGCAGTAAAGCTGTAAGTCGTCAGCGTAAAGATGATACGCACACTGAAGCTCAGTAGTTATGAGATCTATAAAAATAGAGAACAGAAGTGGAGATAAAATACCGCCTTGAGGGACGCCAGTTTCAAGCTCACGCCAGCTAGAAGAAGAATCACCAGCAGTAACTAATTGCTGACGCCCTCGAAGATATGATGAGAACCATTCCAGAACCTCGTGAGAGACCATGCGATAGGAGAGGATGGATAAAAGGACTTCGTGACTGACGGTATTAAAAGCGTTGCTAAAATCAATTAACACTAAGACTGTTACTTTAGTGTCTTCCATTCCCCGTCTAATATCGTCAGTCACCTTAAGGAGCGCAGAAGCGGTACTATGTCCAGGCCTGAACCCAGATTGGAAAGGACTGATAAGGGAGTTTTGATGGATGAAGTGTGAGAATTGTCTATGCACACAGGCTTCAAGCACCTTGGATAGAAAAGGAAGGATAGAAATTGGACGAAAATGATTAAGAAGAGTGGGATTAGGAATCTTAGGCAATGGGCGGACATGGGCTTTCTTCCACATGGAAGGAAAAACACCGGAGTAAAGGGAGAAGTTAATTATGTGGGAAATTGCAGGAAGGAGCTGATCGAGAGCTGTCACAATCATGTAACGACTGATGCCATCACAACCAACAGCTTTCGATTTAATGGAGAGGATGATCTTCCTGATCTCTCCCGGGTCAACTGGGGTGAAGACAAAGGGAGTAATATTGGGACGCGTCAGATCGGCAAGGTAATCTATGGTTTGACATTTGGTTAGACTATCCAGGGTAGGAACGGTGGAGAAATGACGATTTAGATCGTCCAAACCAAATGTATTAGGAAGATCTGAATGCCGCGATCTGCCGATACCTAGAGTTCCAAGGAATTTCCAGATATCGGCAGGAGAAGAAGAAATTATATTATCAAGGATATGTCGGCGTTTAGCATTGCGTATCATCTGATTACACCGATTTCGAGCAGTCTTGAAAAGGGTCCAATGATCGGCCGACCGATCCCTTTTGAACTTACGAAACGCGCGGTCCCTTCGCCGCATCGCCATCCGAACTTCATCATTCATCCAAGGTGCAGGTGAGCGCTTCAGCTTGACTCTCCTGAAAGGAGCATGGTTGTCGTATAGCTTAACTACAACATCATTAAAATAAGCAAGTTTGCCGTCAACTGTAGTTGCTTCCTCCAGGGGAGCCCAGTCAACATTAGCAGCGTCGAAAGTCAGCTTACCAACATCCATTCGCGCAAAGGCACGCCTGTTCTGGAATAAAGGTTTGGGTTTAGGAGGTTTAAGGCTGTAGGATAGGAAAATTAGGTCGTGATGAGAAAAACCAGGAGCTACAATTTGACCATGAGAGGATACTAGGGAAGGATTTGAGGTGAGAATCAAGTCGAGCCATGTATCATCACAAGCAGTGTTATGATGAGTTGGTTGAAGAGGCAACACATGTAGACTAGCTGACTCAACCAGATGAAGGAATTTACAGGTTCGAGGGGAGTTGTGAGCAAGGAGGTTAGTGTTGAAATCTCCCATGACGATGTGATGTGCATACTCAGAACCTAAAGATTCAAGAACCGATTCGAATTCAGTGAAATAATCAAGAGAAGGGGGACAGTACACGACACCAAGAACGGTCTTAGCTCCTTTGACACAAACCTCGAGGAATAGAAACTCAGCCGAATCAATAGAAGAAGAAGTAGAGAGAATTTTAAAAGGAAAGTCAGCACGAAGGTAAATTGCCACACCACCGCCTCTCTTCCCGATACGATCATTCCGCAAAAGAATGAATCCCGGGAGAGAGTAGGCAGTGGATAGCAGATTAGGTTTGAGCCAAGTCTCTGAAACCAGGACGGCATGAACGTTGACATTCAAAAAGGTGTCATACAGTTCATTGTAATGACTCGGGATGCTTTGTGCATTAATATGACAAGCGTTGAAGAGTCGGTTACTATCCGAAAATTTTTGTCGTACTAGGTCACCAAGGGTATCTGTAACAGAGCAGAAACTATCTTCTCCAGAAGAGGCAGTAGATTCGTTAGCAGAGAAAAAACATTCGCCATCAGAAGTGGTCATAATAAAAATATATATATATATACAAATAAATAAAAATAAGATAAATACAAGAGCAAAGTGAAAAACTAAAATAAATAGAACACTATAAATAAATAAATTGGGGATACAACTACACAACCAAAAAAAACGAAGTTCACATCTCTGCACCACCCGCCAGCTAACATCATTTAAAAACAGCATAAACACAGAAATAGGTAAATAATTAACACTTTTTACATGGCATTCGAAACGCACTTCCAATTTTAGTATTCTAGTAAACGAATCCGAACAAAATAACAATCAAGGGGATAAAAGCCCAGATGCCATACCAAAATTGACATTTGACAATTGACATTTGTCTTGACATATCTTTTTGACGTTTTAACTTGAATGTATATGTAGTTGATGACAAAAATATTGAACTGATCACAACAACAACTATTAATTACAGAGAAAAAAAATATATATAATGAGTTTAGTTGCAATAAAGTACCAAACAATGATGGATAACGACATCTAAGGTAAGAGAGAATAAGATAATCTTAGTGTAATGCATATAATTATATAATTTAAATTCTAAAGATACCTTCTTTATCGCACCTTACTTTTCAGGTTATCACTGGACATTGGATTCTTGTTTATTTGAATTATTCCTAATTGAATG
This sequence comes from Agrotis exclamationis, assembly GCA_950005045.1. Classification (NCBI taxonomy): domain Eukaryota; kingdom Metazoa; phylum Arthropoda; class Insecta; order Lepidoptera; family Noctuidae; genus Agrotis; species Agrotis exclamationis. Next base: position 15,548,120 of record OX465424.1, on the reverse strand, counting down.
TGTCCCTTAAAGGCTGATACTCCTTTTTACCTTTCATTTCCAAAATATTTGGATACCATTATGCTATTTTTTCTTCTCCGACAGGTTTTCGAGTACAAAAACGATTTGATTTTTTCTTCATATCTATCTACCTGGAAAAAAAAAGGTTAATGAAAACTGAACTACTGTGAATCTTCCCTAGATGTGATACTTGTCTTTTAAATCATTTACACACATGCTACAGTCGTTAATTTTTTCACAAATTGAAAAACAACCTTTTAGCTGGATCTTTCCGGCAGACATCAAATGGACATGACGAAAATATGAATATAGGTAGGTACCCGTACTTTGTTGGCTACAGAACTCGAAGAAGTAGTGATAAAATTCGAATGTACAGACGCCAGCACATCAACCTACCACAATCTGCCTTTCTTCAATAGATTTTCAACCTTAACACAATACTTGAAGGTTAATGTTCGATTGGTAAAATCTGACAGTTTCGGGTAGGTTGACCTGCTGGCGTCTGTACCGTGAAGTGCAGTTCTATCCATTTCTATAATAGTATAACTAGTTGCAGTGCGCGGTTACGCACTGGCCACGGAAACAGGCGGCGCGAACGACAATTCAGGCGGCGCAGTTTGCAAGACACGGGCACGGGCGATTGTAGAAGCGACTACAAAACTTGGCTCCTGCACTATTCCGCTATTCGCCGTTCCAAAATTCGCTGTTGCTCTGGCTCGACTAATTTCGCCGGCCGCGCTGCTGGACATCGCTACGCGTAGGTACCATGATTAAAACATTTGTATTCACTTGTTTAGGTCGCCAGACCGCTCACGCATCGCACCGCGCTAATTTTCGCTGCTGCGAATGTTCCGAGGCCAGGCGGTTAAGCAGACGTATGAGTGAAGTATTGTGGTTGCGGTCCAGCCAGTGGCGGCTATACCCGCGCCCGCGTCGACCACCGTCACACGCTGAGAGCACACTACGTGACATGTGGTGATGCGGCCATGTGGCTCATTATATCTATACTTATAATAAATCTGTAGAGAGGTCAATTCTGTACATTAAATATATTTCCAAAATAACTATCAGGGGTTGTTTAGGGATCGATACTGATGCCAAAAATGCAATCAGTAAAATTATTGTCTGTCTGTCTGTCTGTCTGTCTGTCTGTCTGTCTGTCTGTCTGTCTGTATAACCGCTATAGAAACAAAAACTACTCGACGGATTTTAACGAAACTTGGTACAATTATTTTTCATACTCCTGAGCAGGTTATAGTATACTTTTCATCACGCTACAATCAATAGGAGCAGAGCAGTGAAGGGATTCCGATTGGATTTTTACAACTCAATTTTGAGGCACTTTCCGATAAGCTAGCAGACTGAAATTTTGCACATGCTCTGAGTTCTGATGAAAATACATGACTAGCTAAGAAACGTCATTACAAATCCAATATGGCGGCCTACCCAAGATGGCGGACTGGCTGTTTGAAATCCACCCCCATGATATGAGTATCAAATGAAAGGGTTTGCTGTCAGGAATACGAAATAAAAATAGTCACGTGATTTAAATCCAATATGGCGGACGTCCAAGATGGCAGACAGGCTATTTGAAATGCACCCCTATGATATGGATATCAAATGAAAGGGTTTGCTGTCGGGAATACGAACAAAATAGTCACGTGACTTAAATCCAATATGGCGGACGTTCAAGATGGCAGACTGGCTGTTTAAAATCCACCCCCATGATATGGGTATCAAATGAAAGGGTTTGCTGTCAGGAATACGAAAATTTAGTCAGGTGACTTAAATCCAATATGGCGGACGTCCAAGATGGCAGACAGGCTATTTGAAATGCACCCCTATGATATGGATATCAAATGAAAGGGTTTGCTGTCGGGAATACGAAAAAAATAGTCACGTGACCTAAATCCAATATGGCGGACGTTCAAGATGGCAGACTGGCTGTTTAAAATCCACCCCCATGATATGAGTATCAAATGAAAGGGTTTGCTGTCAGGAATACGAAAAAAATAGTCATGTGACTTAAATCCTATATGGCTGACGTCCAAGATGGCGGACAGGCTATTTGAAATGCACCCCCAAGATATGGGTATCAAATGAAAGGGTTTGCTGTCAGGAATATGAAAAAAATAGTCACGTGTCTTAAATCCAACATGGCGGACATCCAAGATGGCGGATCGGCTATTTGAAATGCATCCCCATGATATGGGTATTAAACGAAACGGTTTGCTGAATGGGATACGAAAAAAAATATCACGTGACCTAAATCCAACATGGCAGCCGTCCCAAGTTGGCGGATAAGAAGTAAATTAAGTTTGAATATGAAGAAGACTAAAAAAAAGTATAATATTTAGTGGGTGCTCAAAGCGTGTTTTTCCCACGTTTTGTCGTTCCGGTTGGATTTTTGCAACTCAATTTTGAGGCACTTTCCGATAAGCTAGCAGGCTGAAATTTTCAGGGTACCTTCAAACCCGATGAACAAAGATAAAAATAATAAAATAATTAATAAATTTAAAAAATCTAAAAGCCCACGTTTTTAAATGTCCTAAAAATAAGAAAATAACCCTACAGGGCTGAGAGATGGGCCAATCAAAACGTGGGGGCGTATCTTTGCAAGTTACGCCCACGAGCTATACACGTCATGTAAATATCTCATAAATAATTCCTTAAATAATTTACGCCCCCACGTTTTGAGTGGCCCCTCTCTCAGCCCCGTAGGGTTATTTTCTTATTTTTAGGACATTTAAAAACGTGGGTTTTTTAATCTTCCGTCGCGTGTGCAACCCTAATGGTTAAGCTACACAGAAATCATTTATGACGGAAATTTTCTCCTTAAAATTATATAAAAAATACCCCACGACAGCATATGTCTATCTTTTATGGTTGACTCACAATAACACGTGTAACTCCCGATAGCTTAGCAGTTCGAAGCTTTCTGATTACATTTGAATACTCTTACGTTTATAACACTCTCAGTCACCCCTAATTGAAAAAGTTAACATTAATTAACTGCTCCATAAAAAAAAATCATATAAATCAGTACAGAAACACCAAAGTTATACATGAAATACGCCAATAAGCCATTGCGCGTGAATACTGAATCATGCTATAAGGATTTTTTTTGAGAATCGGTCGCCGCGCTCGACGCGTCTCGCGGCCGAAGGTATAAAATAGTCAATTTATAGAGAAAGGCTATAGGCTATATATCATCACGCTAAGGCCAATAGGAGCGGAGCGCCAATGAAGAATGCTTCGAAATCCGGGTTAAATTTAACGTTAGCCCAAAGTAACTATTCCACGCGGACGAAGTCGCGGGCAAAAGCTAGTTTATGAATAATTTTAATAATTTATCTAGGTACTTAGTGTCCCCTTGGACAGGACCGATGAAGTTGCGGTTGCAGAAACGTGGTCATGCTGATTTCTGCCATCATTTTGTCATGAGGGATTCATTTTGATCATGTATTTTGTACGCGTGTAATCGCATGTAAGTTAAGATATTTTATAAAAACATTATAACTAAAATTCACTTCATAAAGCATCATCATCCTCATCATCCGCATCACAATTCATTTAGGGTCGGCGCAGCACGTCTGCATTTTCTATTCTTCTTTACTACTCGCCATTTCTGAAGTAACCTCCTTTCTTTTTATTTTATAAAGTATGGCAGAACAAAATCAGAAACTTTTTCTTAAATTCACGAGTCTTTTTTTAGGTTGAAAAATTGTCAAAAGAGTCCAGGAACTGTTCAGTTGCCCTTTGCATTCCAAAGCAACGGTAACCAATTAACACAATCCCACGACTCTTTGATAGTTGAACTTGACTTCAAACTGAAGTCACGAGTCTTTGATATCACATAAACCTTATAGCTACCTGAAGCGTTTCATACATTATATAGTAACCAAAACGAGATAATACATAACATCTACATACGTAAACGAAGTCCCGAGGCACACTATTTGTTTGAATATTTTGATGTTCGTCTCTTTTCGAATGTAAATGTACATGCCCTTTGTATGAATGAAGACCCCACCTGAATAAATACGATAATATAGGTAAGCCGATGTTAAAATAGAGGATTTTAGGCAGCTTAAAGTAGACAAGGTGTCAGCAATACTATTGGGATATGTGTTACATTTGTAACACATTTCAGATGTTGCTTGGTAAGTGAATAATAAAATGAATGAACAGCAAGCGAAGCACACACTGCTTTGTTCAGGGAGACGATAAAATTTACATGGGACGACGGGACGCGCTGCCCGACTCATAAAACTTGGTCAGATTTCTCTTGTGGAACTAAAGTAGGTACAATTGGAATATACAGACTGCTCTTATTTTATTTATTGGCATAAATCGTTCACTTTGACCTACATACAGAACAGGTATTCCTTGGGGCGAGTTTATAACAAAATTGCAAAATCTTCCTTTCAGAGAACAACAATACAAGTTTAATCACCTAAAATGTATACATTCACAGTAGGACAGTAGGTTTCATTAATTTAAAAGTAAATGGATTCTGTATCTATTATACGCTAACAATAGAGCAAGGGATAAAGAAAAGGAAATAAATATTTGATAGGATCTCCTCTGGAACCGTTTCCGGAACAAAATAGATTGATGCTCACAATCGTATTTGGATAATGACACAATTAGTATATAGAAGAATGGTGAAAAATAAATTGGTGATGAATTTTATATTCATGAATATAGTTTAATATTACTGACACTACATTTCCGGTACACATGTAATCTTAACCCTATTGGTAGGTATTTACTGAAACCTTGCGCTAGCTTCGCTTTTGAATGGGTAACTACAGTATGTACTTTCACAGTTATTATGGTTGTCTTCTTTTGACTGGAACTGTAGCTCCAAATGTTTTTTTTATTATTTCTTGTCAATGCAATTGGAATTACTTAAATATAAGCGAATCAAAAACCGTCTAAAGAGTCTAAAGTTTGGAAAAGATAAAATTTCTATAGAAATGGAGTGCAGACAATATATTTTTTAAGTTAAGATTTAAGTAAGTTATGATCGAATTTAGACCACTGGGGCGACCACTATTCCTACGTAACACTTGTAATTATACCAGTGCCTATATTAAATTTTGTGTAAACACATCCATAATTGATTCCGAGAACTTTGTTTTAATTCCAATAGCTAAAAAATGTACACAATCTTTCCAAATGGATGTGCTAATAAATATAATTAACTAACAAGACGTGATTAATGGTAGCTTGTGTCAGTTAATCATGAACCTGCAACTGAAAAATTGGATTTACAACCGTCAAACTCGTTTTGCAACAATGGCGCGTTTCCATTAGGCAAGTCTTGCATTTAACTATGACGTCACATTTGCATGAATTGGAAACATTTTTTCGAAAATGTGTAAATTGCATGCAGGTTTATTTAAATAGCTCCTAATTGAGTAGGTTGACAGTTACTTGAAACAAAATGAACAAGTTTAAACTATACCTACTTGCAACTTTTAGCTTGTATGCAGGTTTGTTCAAATTTGCAACTTGTATACAAGTAACTTATACTTATAATGGAAAAGCGCCTTGAACCATTACCTACTGATATATTTCCCATCTGACAATTACCTAGTAGTGCCGGGGTCGTACGTAAAGGTCTCACTAGCTCAGGACACCGAGGATTTTAGTCAGTACAAGTCTGACAGTAAGTGTGGGAGGACTCATTTGATGATTTTACCACGATAAAAAAAAAAATCCGTTGTAAGGAAGCTTTTTTTTATAATTTTATAGTACGATTCGTTACATTTTATAGTTTCGTTGTCTTTAATTGATAAATAAATTAACTGGTGAATGTCAATAGTAATTTTCAATCTGAATATTTCATTAATCAACGATATTACCTACGATTTCCAGATATTGTCCAGTTTTCAAATTAACTGTGGCAATAAATATGATAACGGGTTTATTTGTAATAGTCTGAAATGGGGCAACATCATTTTCAGAGAAATCATACCTGTTTTAATATTTAAAACCACACAGTGTTTAATTTATTATTTTATTTATTCAGGGAAAATAAACATCTACAACTTTTCGATTTTTGAAAAATCATTTTATTGACTTAATTAAATGATATTTAACGATTTTCATTTTGTGAGCTTATTAACAAAAAAAAATTGAATTTATAATCCATCTTATTTCTCTTACTGTTATTTTAAATGTGAAAGTTTGTGAGAGTGGACAGATGGATTTTCGATAGTTTTGACACAGTGTACAGTACCCTGAGCACGAGTTTTCAGTATTTGAGACGTAAAGTAAACTGGAACTTTGACAACTTCAAATTGACAATTTTCAAGGAAAAAATTAGTTCCTACTTCGCACACCAGAGGCGCTGTTCCATTTTTTCATACAAGAAACGCTGTAAATACTGGAAAAACGCTGTAAAGTAAAAGAGTGAAAACTCGTGCTCAGGGTACTGTACCCTTAGCACGAGTTTTCAGTATTTGAGACGTAAAGTAAACTGGAACTTTGACAATTTCAAGTTGACAATTTTCAAGGAAAAACTTAGTTCCTTCTTCGCACACCAGAGGCGCTGTTCCATTTTTTCATACAAGAAACGCTGTAAATACTGAAAAGACGGTGTAAAGTAAAAGAGTAAAAACTCGTGCTAAGGGTACTGTACCTTTAGCACGAGTTTTCAGTAATTGAGACGTAAAGTAAACTGGAACTTTGACAATTTCAAATTGACAATTTTCAAGGAAAAAATTGGTTCCTTTTTCGCACACCAGAGGCGCTGTTCCATTTTTTAATACAAGAAACGCTGTAAATACTGAAAAGACGCTGTAAAGTAAAAGAGTGAAAACTCGTGCTAAGGGCACTGATCAGATTTACATGAAATTTTGTGCATAGGTAGTTTACATAGCGTATTTAATTATACATTTTAATAGAATATACTATTTCTAGGTACTTTCTATCAAAACAAACCGACTGAATACATTCCTATGCGGAAAGTAAATTGAGAGAATTGTAGTTTAGGCAGAGCGGGATAAAAGAAAAAGGTTACAGTAAGGGTTCGTCCTCGGAGAACAATTTTTCAAACTAGGTTGGCTTCTTGGTTTACTCACATCAGTGATTTAAAGCGAAGACAATATGCTTTGAATAACTCAGAGGAAACGAAAATCTTTAAAACTTTGAGGCACTTTAACTTTATTTATGCTCTTTTGGTTTAAAACTTTGAGGCGCTTGCAATCTTTGTGTTATGAAATGGTTAAAAGTATTTTATCATAATAGAAAATTGTTAATTTGTAGTATGACGAGTATTGTTTTTAAAGATTAATATTATACGCATTATTAGGTAAAGCTAATATGGAGAAGGAGTATAGAAAGATAGTATTGTTGATATCATAATTATGTTAAGTAAAACAGGAAAATAAAATAAAAATAACATTACACGCACTACCATTGTTTTGAAACACACTGAATGTGAAATGTGTTCTTCTTCTTCGTCGTGTCGATGATTCCTTAGGTTTAAATGAGCTTCGACCAAAACTCTGCCACTTGCCTCTTTCTTGCCAATGTGTTGAAGTCAGACATCGATTTTAAAGGTATGGTCCTACGTAACGTTCCAACTTATTTACATTGAATTAGAAACATAAAAACAGTCATCATATTGTATGTGGTAAAAATACGGAAATGTTTCTCATCATTAACTTTTACCGCTTTTTTTTTTTTTTTTTTTAGCGTGGTAAAATCATCAAATGAGTCTGTCAGACTTGTACTGACTAAAATCCACGGTGTCCTTCAATAGCCTTTTATGTTCCGGGGTCACGGTAATGAGATAAGTCCCGCGACCCCGGCAGGCTTTGGCCCTCTTGGGCGGGGCCCCGTCATCGTGCTGACGCTCTTTGAGGCGCGCGTGGAACACAACGCGCCGTCGACCCGGGCATGGTCCATGTCCGGGCGGCGAGTTGCCCTTTACTCGCCGCCCGCATGCCCGCGCCTACGGTGGCCGGAGATCGTCTTGCGACGTCCGACGCCGTGGGCGTCTACCATTGCGGGTGGGGCGGAGGGAGGACGCTGTCCTCTCTCTCTCACGGCCCGCCTCCTCCTTAACGAGCATTACTGCTTCGCAGAAGGAGGCGACCGCTTCCCACTCCGTCTCGCCCCGCAGCATGGCCTCGACCAATGCCGGGCGCGAGAGGTCTCCGCCTATCGCTGCCGTGAGGACACGGCGGTGCTCTGCCCAAGCGGGGCAGTCTTGCACCGTATGCTCTACTGTGTCCTCCGGGCGATCTTCGCAATGGTGACACCCCGGCGTTTCTTCCTTCCCCATCCGACACAGGTACCTCCCGAAACATCCGTGTCCGGTGAGGACCTGCGTCATCCGATAGGTCAGGACGCCGTGACGCCTTTCCAGCCACTCCTCAAAGAGGGGTCTTACCGCCGCGATTGCGGCGTGCCCGAACTTTTACCGCTAATAAATCTTTTCATTTTTAATTACTGACGGCGATGGAATTAGTGCAGTGATACTTAACCTGTGGCCTGCGAACGTCCAGAGCGGCCTCCCGAGACTTACTGCGAATCTGCAAAATAAAACCATAATACGCAAGACAGGTTGAGATGGGGTGGATGTATATTTATGGCTGTACTCCACACAGCATTTGAAATGCAAGACGCTGGTTCCTACAAACAGAGGTCATCACCTGCGGCCCTCATAAAATAGCCAAAATGTACATACGTGCATATATTTACGACCCGTCAAAAAGGTTTACTATCCCTGCTCCTAATGTAATTTATATCAGCAACATCCGTAAAAGTATCATCCTACTTTTGCACTATTCATAAAAATATTTTTATTTCCAATATGCCATCAAAAGACGTATTTTACGGCCGAGTATTGGGATTTAAAAGCAATCAGTTGCCAAGAACAGATAACGAATCAAGGCGTAGATTCGATGATTAGTTCCCGTGGAAGCTGATCCGCACAAGGGGATCAACACGGGCTATAAAAGTAAATTGAATTGTTCTCCGGGCTGTTGTTCCTTGCTGCATGAGCCAATGGCCGCTAGCGTGCCGTGTTACGTTTTTAACTTTATGATTTTATAGCTAGCTCCATGTTATGTTCTCTCGTGTGATACTGCAAATAAAAATGTCGTTTCAACAAACTGGAACTGTATAAGTACCATAAACACGTTTTATACTTAGGAACTGGATTAACTCAGAGAAAATGCTCTTGAAAATCCAAAAAAAATAAGTTCATTCCTTACCACATTTCCATTCCTTTTACGGCTTTTACGTAACAAAGAAGTTTAGATAGGTACGCACACATGGGCAGCGTCATTCTAATCTCAATGTGAATACAGTATCAGTAATGTTATTCAAAACTTCGATCAATATCAGTTCTTTGGTTCCAATATTGCTATTAGGGCGGCTACAATAAAACTTGGACAATTAAATGTAAGTCAACGTCGTCGGAAGCGGCGAGATAAGACCTAGCGGCGCCCCTTAGCGTGGTACTTGGGCTATTAACAGGGTGGCCCTACGCCCCGAGTTTCTTGAACTGTCTTCAAGCGTGATTAGAAGTGCCTATTAAATTCAAACGTTTGGTGATTTTCCGCTCAAGGTACTTAATGTGGAAATCCTCGTCGATCCCCTCAAGAATAATGGTTGACTTTATCTTCCCCTATTGGAAAAATACTTTGATAAACAATAAATGGCCAACACAAATCACGGAAAAAGTATCCACTAAGCTATGAAGGAAAAATGTGTATTAAGGGCTTTGGCTTGAGTATTTTCTCAAAATGAATATATTTAATTTAAGGGAGTTTCCTAATCAGAGGTTCGGCAGTTCATGGTCACCTCAGCTATAATTGGCACAAGTTTTGCTAGGCCAGAACGACGGCTGTGGGACTGCGGCCAACTTTTACTTGTCCTCTATAATTACTTTTACTACTTTTCTACAACTATTAAAATGTAATTTTAAGTATTTTTTGTTAGGAGCCTTATAAAACTAAACTTACGTACCTACAACTTTTCAAGAGGTTAATATGAAACTTTTAAACATTTATGAATTTTATGAAAAAAGCGTTTAATTTTATTATTTTAGAGGACTTTGAGTATATTTAGTTAGTAATAAATCAATTTAATAAATTAGTGTGATACTTTTAGCACACACAAACTTTCACATAATTAGTAATTTGGTTAGTTCCATCAACAAGATTGTGCGGGAGAGATTGATGATTCTCGTGTCTCCATTTTATTTCCCCGCGGATAATCTCGTTGTCTCCGGCTTAAGGACATGTGAGCCGGAAATACGACAGCAATTTTCCTCCAACTATAGAAAAATGAGGAACGTTTAGCGTCGTGCATGGGTTCCCACCCGTGAGTACAGCGTTCGCTATCGCGGAGGTACCGAACCAACGAACCATCCTCTTATAATATACGAGTATATCCTTTTTGTGGATCATCTCATGACGGTGCCATTTGTCACACATTCTGGTTTTGTTTTAAACATCCGTTGAACACGATATTTCATTTATTTAAAAGTAATGTGAAAATGTAACGTGACAATATATCCTCATCCGTCAAACGAAAAAAAAAACCTAAGTAATCATTCTTTCACATTTCGAGAAGAGGCATAGGTAGGTACTGCGCCACCTTGTACATACCGCACAATGTTTTTGGTCGTTTGAGTGATGTGAGCCCGTGATGAATGTCTTGATTACATTCCTTTGACTCAAGAGTGCGGCTGACGGATGACCACTTCGTTTATTGCCTCTACAAGCGACCGCTATAAATAAAGCAGTATTACGTTGCTACCAAAACAACTTGATATTCCCTGCGCCTGTATTTCATCCGTAAAATCAAAATAGAATGCGTTTTGGCATGTCATGAATAAATTGTGACGGTGTTTTCTATTAACAGAAGCAAAAATGTGCTTTATAAATGTTAAAAAAACTCCGGCCGACTTTGTTAACATTCTGGAAATTTTGCCTAAAAATATTTCATGTATGTACTTAGGCTCGGGCACGTATCTTATTCTTGAGAAGGTGTATGAATAAATATTTAGTAGAAAAGTGGGTTGCTTTTAGGACGTGGAGTGAAGTCGCGACAGGAACATTCTCCGTAAAATGACACGTAAATGGAAGCCGTAAGAAATAAAAGTGTGGCAAGGACAGTGCTCTCGCAATTTATATGAAGTTAAAAACGTTGGAGGTGGTAGTTAGGGGGGAAGGGGGTTATTCTCCGTTCACTTACAATCGTTTCACGCTAATATACACGCGACTTCTCTAATGAGGTGTAATTTGAAAAAGCTTCACACAGTCAGTAATTTTCTGGTTCCCTGAGGAAAAAAGGATCAAAAGAGCATTTTTATTTTATCATCGACCCTAAAGGAGGGCAAGATTGAGCTTAGAACGGCAAAATTTCCCTAAATTGATGAGGGGATTGATGAATAAACATTTTTAAATCCCTTTTGTTTCACTTTTGTTTTGTTTATAGATTAAAGTACACGTGGGTCTAAAGTATAAAATCGCTGCGAAATTTTCAACTTATGCTTGAATAATCCAGCTTTGGTAGGAAGGTACTTATCTTTGCAGCGGTGTATTTATATTATGATGTGGGTATGTTTTATGTATTTTCTAGTACAGAATACTTTAGCACGTTGCCTGAGAGGCTTACCTACTTTGTTTAACTTACTCTTATGAAAGTTTGCTGAAGGGAACTTGTTTAAAAAAATCTTTAAACGTTTATTAAATACCTAACTGTGGCTAGAGAATCCAAATGCATGTATCTTTATAAATGAAAGGGTCGTGGTCTTTTAAATCAGATGATGGATCACCGGTGTACTCTCAGAGCGCCGGGTCGGGTCAATGACTTCATAGCTAGGAATATTCGGTAATTTTATTTTCAGGCAGATTTAACTCAATTACAGTCTAGACTGTACCTTTTACATTAGAGATCGTTTCTTAGTCAATTGGATAAGGTAAATCAAGTAAAATCTTTGAGTCCTAACGAACTTTGACGTCTACCAACAATAGGTGTGGTTATTATAAATTCAATTATTTTTAAGCTATAAAGCAACGGGGTCGCGGGACTTATCTCATTACCGTGACCCCGGAACATAAAAGGCTATTGAAGGACACCGTGGATTTTAGTCAGTACAAGTCTGACAGTCCCTCCCGCCCTGCCCGGGGTGGGAGGACTCATTTGATGATTTTACCACGATAAAAAAAAAATGCTATAAAGCAAAGTGAAAATCATTTCAATATCATACAAATGAATAAAAGGCTTAGTATTGAATCAATAGTTACAATAGTAGGTACGTCGAACTAAGAATACCTACCAAGATTTGAATAGAGCTTGAATTCAAGATGATTTTCAATTCTTTACATTATAAGTTAGAATTTTATCATACAATTTTCTTGTTCATCAATTATAATAATAAAATTGCCAGCTAGATTGTGTTAAATTGAAATGTTTACATATAACTTTAATTTGACTAATAAATCGATTCCAAACAATTGCACATCAAAGGAACTATGAAACGATTAAACAACTTTAGTAGAGTAAATAAATGACTGAAATACACATAATCGCAGAGGGAACAGTTTCATTATGCCACGTTCATTGTGTTCGCGGTCCCCAAAGAATACAGAATCTCTCCGTCTCGCAGCGGTGGGTAAACCCTTTTTATTTCTCGAAAAACTTCTGCCTCTGCAAAAAAGTCTCATAAAAGAAGAGAAAATTGTGAGAAAATGAATTTTCCATTTCACTAAGTTGACGACTGAATGGCTTATTCTGTTAAGAGTACATCTTAGACAGGTATCTAACAATTTTCGAAGGTTCTAAGCTCCGCGCTTTGTGTCACGTTCCAGTTCATTTTGGAGGTTGTTCACTCATAATTTATTTCCGTCAGAATAAAATATCTTACATTTTTCACTTAAATGTAGTCCCAAAACTTACCTAACTGCAAATATTTTGCCTTCGCGAATTTATCAGCAAACCGAATGTCAATTAAAGGGATCAAAGACTGTTGGTACATTGGCAAAGGGGTAGAAATATTTGAACGGGACGAATGAAATGAAATATTCGCTAAACAGATAAAAAAGGAGCTCTAAACATGTCTAAACATAACCTTAATTAGGTAGATTAGCTCTTTGATGAAATGGATGAGGTATCCATCACGCGATTTAATTGAGTCATCCCACAAATTTACTTTTTGCTATTTGATAGTAATATTTTATAAGCCTTTGCCTTTCCGTACTTTCAAAGATCAAAGTGACTTCCTAGCCCAGGAAAATATTACGTTTCATTTATTTTTTAATTAACTATCTGTAACTTTATTAAATATTTTATGTACTAACATAGAAACTAATTACGCTAATTACAATTCATTTTTGAGATACCTACATTTCCTCTTTGAGATCGCATTCACGTGTTATATGTTATGTATTAAGAAAAATGTATTTTAATATTGAATATAATTATAATTACAAAATAAGAAGAACTTCGCCCACGACACCTACATCACACGTGTATTACGCGAATTTAAATTTCAACAAAAGCCCCACTTATTAGTAAACCTGTCCCGTATTTCAAGTTGAGACGAATCATATACATTCTCACAATTTCATTGAAATCGTTTGGATAGTTTCAGAGATCGACGTGCACAAACAGATTAAACAAAATGGCCACATTGGCCACCCGTACATTTTGTCAATAAAGGTGAAACACGGCCATTAAGGCGTTCCGTAAGCATCGATTGCATTACAAAAGTGGTTTAAAGGCTTTATTCGCCGTTAATCTGTACCTTCCAGGTTTTACGTTGACCTCGGCGGGCAAATCCATTTGGTGTAAAGCCCATTATCCCTGGCTAGGAGCCAGCACGCCGACAATGCTCGGGCTGCGTTCTGGCACGACACCAATAGTCCGGATTATCTCGTCCCGCTACCAATGGCTACAACGCAAAATACAAGATTTACTACACCCTGTATTTAGTGCGTGCACATTAGCTTACGTTAATAGATTGGTTTATTGTGTTATGCTAATATAATGGAGCTCATGTGTTTTAATTATTGCTTCATGAATACGATTTTCATTTATTGGCGCAGATTTATTGGTATTGTTATTGTGTAAAATTAATAAAACCAGTACGGTGCAGGATTAATGATTCTCCCAATTAATTCATAAGTAAATAGGTCAGTTCAGGTAGGGTTTGGTTTAAAAACTAAAATTTTTTGCTGGCTCTTGGAGTCTCTGATATAAAATATCTTCAAAATGTATGGTAAAATTAAAAGTGCTACGTGCTACGAATGACAGCTACGAGCTACACGGAATCGCTACGAGCTACGAGTCTACTACTAAGTGCTACGAGCTCGAGCGTAAAGAAATACAACGCTGGAAGTTAAAGTCATACTTCTAAATAGTTTCAACAACCTAAGTCCTAGTTTTTATTGACCCAAAGAAAAAAAAACTGGAAAAGAAATTGGTTAGTACTTAAAAAAATATCCAAAGCACTAGTCGTAAATAACTTACTTATTTAACAAGCGAAACTTCCAGAATAAAACCATTAATTAATGAGACAAAAAACCGGGAACGTTAAACCGGCAGCATGCTTAATGCTCATTAGGTATTTACTGTAGACTACTTAAACCTGGAATGACAAAAAGCTCTTCCGTAAAGTTTATCTAGCAGTCTAGTTGGTCTCACTTACGTTTTTGTCTGTAAGCTAAGCCGTGAGCATTAGAACCCACGCTGCTCTTAAACCCCCATTAAGAAATAAATATCGCAGTTGCAAATAGAAGGCTTTATTTAAGTGCCTGTAAACGAGAATGACTTTTAAAAGTGCTAATTTATTTTATGGGAACTATCTACTACAGAACTAGCATTTCTCTTCACGTACACTCAACAAAAGAGATAAGTGTCCAGGCAGTATTTTTGACGAATTTCCAATTATGTGTTATTTTCAATGTGTCTGCGTATCAACCTCCTTGGCTGCATATGGCAAACAACCAAAGATCACATACATACAGCCTATAGTGTGCATATTGCATATCACATACAAGAAAACTGTTTTAAAATGCTGCCTGGATACTTTTTTTTAGTGGTAAAATCATTAAATGAGTCCTCCCAGGGCATAGCAGGAGGGACTGTCAGACTTGTACTGACTAAAATCCACAGTGTCCTTCAATAGCCCTTTACGTTCTGGGGTCACGGTAATTCGTTAGTGCCGCGACCTCGGGAGGCTTTGGGGCCCGCCATAGTGCTGACACTCCGCGTGGAACACAAAGCGCCGTCGACCCGCTGCCTGGATATTTACCTCTTTTGTAAACTGTACCTATTGTTTCTTCTTCTTCTCTCTTTCTTTCTTCTTCTCTTACTTCTCCCGTCTGATCACAAGTTGTCTCAGGCAGGCGCTCAGGCGTTAAATATGTTGAAATAACGAGAGTGAAGATTTATTTATAGAAATTAGCTTATACCCGTGTCCTGAAGAAAACAAGCGCCGACCACGCATAATCATTCAACACGTCGTATTTAAGTATTTGAAAACATAATCGATGGCATTGTTATCTGGGTCGTGTGTGTATTTATAATTCACATACATTACCTTAACCAATTTATTTTTTTCACGTGTTAAAATCTGTTAAAATTTAATTTTCAAATATTTTGTAAACATTCTAATTTAAAAAAACCGGCCAAGTGCGAGTTGGACTCGCCCATGAAGGGTTCCGTAGCAGCAAGCATAGATTAGAGATATAATTATATTGAGATTAGTAAGTAATATACACAAACAATAAAAATAACTTTGTTTTTCATAGTATTTGTATGAATGACAAAGTTATATTTGCGGTTTTTGAAAATGTACTATATCTCAAAAACTGCTAACTGTATCTCATCCAAACCAATTTTCGTTGATAGTTTTGGTTGAGCTCTACATTATATATTTTTTTTAGTTTTATCATTCTCTTATTTTAGAAGTTACGGGGGGGGGGGGACACTTTTTACTACTTTGGAAGTGTCTCTCGCGCAAACTGTTCAGTTTAGAAAAAAATTATGTTAGTAACCTCAATATCATTTTTAAAGACCTATTCATAGATACCCCACACGTATGGGTTTGGTGAAAAATTTTTTTTTGAGTTTCAATTCTAAGTATGGGGGGCACCCCCAAAATTTGTTTTGTTTTGATTTTTGTGTGAAAATCCTAATGCGGTTCACATAATACATCTTTCTACCAAGTTTCAACAGGATAGCTCTTATACTTTCGACAAAAAGTGGCTGTGACATACACGGACAGACAGACAGACAGACAGACATACAGACAGACAGACATGACGAATCTATAAGGGTTCCGTTTTTGCCATTTGGCTACGGAACCCTAAAAAATGTTCATGTCTATTTTATCTAAATAATGTGCCAGACACTTCTATAACCAACCACAGAGGTTGTCTCTAAAGTGACCAATTAAACATCTAATTTTCTTTGATATAAAAAAGTTATTAACACAAGCTTATTTATTGATTTCAATAATTTGAGTTGGGTTGTGGGCCCTTTATACCTACGGGGCTCTGGGCTGTAGCCTAAAAAGCCGCCCCTGCCTGAGGCCATAGTATGTTAGCACATATTAATATTATGGCGTTAGATCGTAAAATGTCCAGATTCCGCGTTTGATACAAAACGTAAAGTTTTTAGTGAAGTCCACTTTTCAGAGGCGTCTTTACCTATAGTGCAGGGTGTGCGGTGCACACGGGCGCCGGGTCTAAGGGGGCGCCGAGCGCCCTCTAATGCGACACCTCCAAAGATGCGTCGATCGATGATCGACGGCTCAGGCACAAAATGTCATCATCATCATCATCATCATCTCAGCCATAGGACGTCCACTGCTGAACATAGGCCTCCCCTTTAGATCTCCACATATACCGGTTGGAAGCGACCTGCATCCAGCGTCTTCCGGCGACCTTTACAAGGTCGTCTGTCCACCTCGTTGGTGGACGTCCTACGCTGCGCTTGCTAGTCCGCGGTCTCCACTCTAGCACTTTTCGACCCCATCGGCCATCTGCTCTGCGAGCAATATGGCCTGCCCATTGCCACTTCAGCTTGCTAATCCGGTGGGCTATATCGGTGACTTTAGTTCGTCTACGGATCTCCTCATTTCGGATTCGATCATGCGACGCGCTTATCGCTGACGCGCACTAACGCGACATTTTGCGAAAGAGACATTTTACTATCAGGAGACATTTTGCGAAAGCGACATTTTGCGCCTGAGCCATTTAAAATTGCACCATTTGCATCCGAATTTCCGTTTGAAAATATAACTGTTAGTATTCCATTTTGACCCCGCTCCTACTAGACTAGAGGGCGCCAGGGTACTGGTTGCACACGGGCGCAACAAGGGCTAGAGACGCCTCTGCCACTTTTTTTTATTATTAAATGTGTGAACGAGCGTTTGGTAATTTTTCTTCCGTGTTTTTGGCTTGAATTCTCAGTGGCTTACTAAGAATCTGGACTATAACAATAATCTAAGGATATGACACTCAGACCACAATAACGGAAAATGCCGTTGATTACTTGATGTTAAAGGACATTTTAAACGAACATTTAATAGTACAGACGCCAGCAGGTCAACCTACCCGAAACTGTCAGATTTTACCAATCGAACATTCACCTTCCACTAAATTGTGATAAGGTTGAAAATCTATTGAAAGCTTGATGTGCTGGCGTCTGTACAATGTTATCCAAAGGGTGAAAGTTACTTATTTAATCTCGAGACGGGGTTTGGCACCCGTAACGTAGTGAGTGACTACATAAGTAATTTACCCGAGGTAAATTACTGTGCTGGTCATTACGAATACGAGGAAAGCAAATATAAAAAAAAATTGAGTTCATCGGATTATCGCATTCCCGCTTACTTTGATTTTTTTTTTTGTCTTGTGGTCGTCCAGCTATACAGCTAGTAGTCGTATTTTTCATGTTCATCATTTAAAAAAAATGTCAAAGATTTTGCCGATATCTAAATTATTTTAGAGAAATAATTGAAACTAAAAGGGCTGATTTTTCCCACGTTTTTATACACTCACTTTTCTTGTTTGTTTATTTGTTTGTTTGTTTGTCGTTCCGGTTGGACTTTTGCAACTCAATTTTGAGGCACTTTCCGATAAGCTAGCAGGCTGAAATTTTGTACACGCTTTGAGTTCTGATGACAATACATGACTAGCTAAGAAACGTCATAACAAATCCAATATGGCGGCCTCCCCAAGATGGCGGACTGGCTGTTTGAAACCCACCCCCATGATATGGGTATCAAATGAAAGGGTTTGCTGTCAGGAATACGAAAAAATAGTCACGGGACTTAAATCCAATATGGCGGACGTCCAAGATGGCAGACAGGCTATTTGAAATGCACCCCTGTGATATGGATATCAAATAAAAGGGTTTGCTATCAGGAGTACGAAAAAAATAGTCACGTGACTTAAATCCAATATGGCGGACGTCCAAGATGGTAGACTGGCTGTTTGAAATCCACCCCCGTGATATGGGTATCAAATGAAAGGGTTTGCTGTCAGGAATACGAAAAAAATAGTCATGTGGCTTATGCTAGGCTAGGCTATTAATCCAATATGGCGGACGTCCAAGATGGCGGACAGGCTTTGAGGCACTTCCCGATAAGCTAGCAGGCTGAAATTTTCAGGGTAGCTTCATACCCGATGAACAATGATAAAAATAATAAAATAATTAATAGATTTAAAAAATCTAAAAACCCACGTTTTTAAATGTCCTAAAAAGAAGAAAATAACCCTACGGGGCTGAGAGAGGGGCCACTCAAAACGTGGGGGCGTATCTTTGCAAGTTACACCTACGATCTCACGTCATGTAAATATATCCCATAAATAATCCCTTATATAATATACGCCCCCACGTTTTGAGTGGCCCCTCTCTCAGCCCCGTAGGGTTATTTTCTTCTTTTTAGGACATTTAAAAACGTGGGTTTTTTTTCAATAGTGAGATATCTTTTATCTGAGCAGCTGACAGCTTATCTATAGAAAATATGTCAAACCGCTATTTTTATTCCTCAGATAAAAGTTATCTGACTATTGAATACAGCCATTAATTAAATTTTAATTTTAAATCGCGCTGTATTATACTTAATGGCTGTCTAAAAAGTTAGAACATGGTTTACTAAAAATGTCAAAAAAGAACTAGGTAGTTTCTTTTGAAAATTTGGCAGCTGTCAGTTGAAAGCTATTCTCCCTAGGGCTGCAACTGCAATGCATAACTTTCAACCCGCTCATCAGGCATATAATGGCCTACTTTCAGAGTATGAGTAATGAAAAGACTACATAATTATTATCGTGAAAATCAATGGGAAATGACAACGACGATATAAGTATAACGTCGTTGGGAAATGATGATAGAATGGGCCGTTACCTATTTTTCCCACGTTTTTATACACTCACTTTTCTTTTTTTTGTTTGTTTGTTTGTTTATTTGTTTGTTTGTTTGTTTGTTTGTCGTTCCGGTTGGACTTTTGCAACTCAATTTTCAGGCACTTCCCGATAAGCTAGCTGGCTGAAATTTTGCACACGCTCTAAATTCTGATGACAATGCATGACTAGCTAAGAAACGTCATAACAAATCCAATATGGCGGCCTCCCCAAGATGGCAGACTGGCTGTTTGAAATCCACCCCTATGATATGGGTATCAAATGAAAGGGTTTGCTGTCAGGAATACGAAAAAAATAGTCACGTGACTTAAATCCAATATGGCGGACGTCCAAGATGGCAGACAGGCTATTTGAAATGCACCCCTAAGATATGGATATAAAATGAAAGGGTTTGCTGTCAGGAGTACGAAAAAATAGTCACGTGACTTAAATCCAATATGGCGGACGTCCAAGATGGCAGACTGGTTGTTTGAAATCCATCCCCATGTATGGGTATCTAATGAAAGGGTTTGCTGTCAGAAATACGAAAAATATAGTCATGTGACTTAAATCCAATATGGCGGACGTCCAAGATGGCGGACAGGCTTTGAGGCACTTCCCGGTAAGCTAGCAGGCTGAAATTTTCACAAAAATAAAAATAATAAAAATTTTTTTTTTTTTTTTTTTCTTTTTTTTTTTTTTTTTTTTTTTTTTTAGCCATTAATGTCCCACTGCTGGGCAAAGGCCTCCCCCATATCCTTCCAAACGCTCTTTTCTAGTGCCACTTCGGACCAGCCATCAAGGTACGCATCTAGATCGTCCTGCCACCTCTTTTTGGGCCGGCCTCGGCGGCGTCGTCCATTCTCAGGCACCCATTGAGCGCATATTTTTGCCCAGCGGCTATTTGGCATGCGAATAACGTGACCCGCCCAATCCCATTTGAGCCTGGCAGCCTTTTTACCTACCATAAAATAATTAATAGATTTAAAAAAATCTAAAAACCCACGTTTTTAAATGTCCTAAAAATAAGAAAATAACCCTACGGGGCTGAGAGAGGGGCCACTCAAAACGTGGGGGCGTATCTTTGCAAGTTACACCCACGATCTATTACACGTCATGTAAATATATCCCATAAATAATCCCTTAAATAATATACGCCCCACGTTTTGAGTGGCCCCTCTCTCAGCCCCGTAGGGTTATTTTCTTATTTTTAGGACATTTAAAAACGTGGGTTTTTAGATTTTTTTTAGACAATAAATATGATACTAATAACAGAACATTTAAGGACTGATCTGCCTCTACATAATATTATATTTTATGTACTAGCTTCCGCCCGCGACTCCGTCCGCGCGGATGTCGGTCTTCGCGTGGATGGTTTATTTCTCCATTTTGAGTAACTCTGACAATGACATCTTATAAATATCTATTGGACCCAAATACGGCTAAGCCTATAATAATTAAGGAGATCTATTGAGCTACTGCTGTTGAGCTCGCGTTCTGTAGTAAGTATTTTTTTCATAGTAATTCCGACCTTGTATTTACAAATAACTGATCGGAACAGTAATCAAAAAGGTCGTGCTGAAAAGCACGGTTTGAAATTACACGCATACAATATTAATTCCACGGACGACCGCTCGCCACACAGGACACGTCCGCCGCTAGTCATTAACTCTCGGAGAATCTTAACACCGCGATTCAGAAATGCCCGTCATAGGCACAACGCCATCTAGTGGTGAGTGGTGGAACCTTTTTAGAAATCAATGGAGGCAGGCGTGGCGTAATGTTCTACCTTGATAATAGGTGTCGCCAGTGGTTCCATAATAAGGGTTTGTTACAGATTTTTTTTTTCTACGTATTTTTCCAGGATAAAAAGTATCCTATTTTATGCCCAGGATAATAAGGTATAATTATACCAAGTTTCATCGAAATCGAACCGTTAGTTTTCACGTGATGCCTGCACATACAGACAGACAGACAGACAGACAGACAGACAGACAAAAATTTTTTTAATCACATATTTGGGTTTGGTATCGATCCAGCAACACCCCCCGCTATTTATTTTTTCAATATTTTCAATGTACAGAATTGACCCCTCTACAGATTTATTATATGTATAGATTTCGTTCCTAATTAAAACAATGAAGATTTATTTTTCAGGTAAATTATTTCTCGCAATTCGTTTCAAGATGAGACATATACCTAGTTAAGTACCTACATATTTAATTAAGATACAGTGGCGGCCTTAGGGGGGGGCGAACCGGGCAACCGCCTGGGGCCTCGCGCTTGCAGGGGCCTCGCGCCAAGCAAAAGAAAAAATAGAGTACTTTTAATTTAAAACTTTTGATTTTGACCCTAACCAAGTATTTATTATGGCTATATAACATAACGGTAAATTAAATAAGATTTTAGTTTTAGGAAAAATCGTAATCATCGATTTTTAAAATTATCATCTTAGTATTCGTTAATTTTGTAAATCTTTTAAGTAGTTTAATTTTGTCGTCTGAACGTACGGACTAGTTTAAATCCGCTAGTTCATCTTTTTTGCAGACTGGTTTATGAAGTTGGCCTAATGAATAATCCAAGTTTGAGACCTCCAGCACCGAACGCTACTTAGTAAAAAACGGTCTTTTTTGAAATTTTTGCGTTTTTGGCCCTACATACAGGATTACAGGATTAGTTGTTGATTCTATTCTGGCTTCTCAGAACGGTTTCAAATATGCCTTTTACTACAATATGAGATTCAAATTATATCTGTAGGGGTAGACCCAGTAGCTTTCGAGATAGAGCTTTTCCAAATGTATATTTTTTTCGAACTTCGCAATTTTTTGCAATATTTAAGACACCACTCGAGCAACTCTAGCGGTATCTCAAATCAACGTTATTTTTTACAACAAATGTGGACAAGACGAAAAAAAAAATCTTTGAAGTGGTTTATCTTGGAGACTATTAGGTCTACAGAGGTATTTTTAGTCACTTTTCATCTTCATCAGCCTATCTCGGCAGTCGGCTTCTCCCAGTTGTAATATCCCTTTGTGCCTATTGGCCTTGTTTTGTTCTGTCTCCTGCTTGCATAGAGGGAAACATGTTTTTCCTACTCCTCCACTATTCTTTTCTGTTTAATTTCGTTGCAGGATACAAGACAGGTTTGTCCCAAAAAAAAGCAGAAGGCGAGGACACCGTGGCGCTTATCCAGCCACTCCTCAAAGACGGGTCTTATCGCCGCAATTGCGGTGTGCCCGAGCAAATTAAGTCGACTTTAGAAAGGAGATACGATAAGAATAGAAGATAACTACACTCGGTTCCAAAAATAACGGGTCAGTCACATAAACCCGAATATCTCCCGAACTACGTATGCCATCCTAATGAAACGAAGACTGTTCAATTGAGAATTTAATTATACAGATAAAAAATAAAATAAAACTTAGTTGCACCCACAATATCAATGTCTAAATTAAAAAAAAACTAAAGTAGTCATATTTTTCTTAAGATTACATTTTTTTATGATTGTTTTTTTGCTGTTTTTCATCACTTTCTTCATTTAATACTTTGTATTGCCTCCACGAGCTCTTCTGACAGCTTCCGGGCGATTAGGCATGCTGTACACCAAATTTCGGAGCCGGTGCTGAGGAATACCTTCCCATTCCTCCATCAGTGCTTGTTTGAGCTCGGGAAGCGTGATTGGTGGGGGGTTTCGACCTTTCACGCATCTCTGAAGCTCGTCCCAGGCGTGTTCGATGGGGTTTAAGTCCGGGCTTCGCGCTGGCCACTGCATGAGTTCGATACCGACCTCTTCAAGGTAGTAATGTACAATTCTGGCGGTATGGGGACGCGCATTATCATGCATTAATATGCCATGCCGGTCCATCCTGGCCATGAAAGGACCTACATGTTCATTGAGGATCTCTTCCCCGTACCTCTCTGCATTTAGATTTCCATTTTGAATGAGTACCAGCTCGCTGCGGGCCTCAGCAGAAATCCCAGCCCAAACTTGTACGGAGCCTCCACCGTACGCCACTTTTTCCTCCACACACGCTTGATGGAAGCGCTCCCCTGGTCTTCTGTACACCAACTGCCTACCATCATGCTTATAAAGCATGAATTTAGACTCGTCCGTGAACATTACCCTAGACCAATCGTCTAGTGTCCAGTTTAGATGCTCGCGCACGTATCTCTGTCTTGCAATTCGATGTCCCCGTTCCAGTTTGGGGCCATTTGCGGGCCTCAATGGTTTCAAATTTGCTTCAGCAAGACGTCTTCTTACTGTTTGAGCGCTTAAATTGCCACCTCCAAAGCGAATAAAGTGTCTGTCTTCCCTGGCCGTTGTGCATCTTGGTCTGCCATTTCCTGGTCTTCTAAGGTGTGATCCGGTCTCTTGGTACCGCTGGACTACCCGCTGTACAGTCGACAAAGATACACCTAATGTTTCTGGCTGTTTCACGCTGGCTCCGCCCAAGTTCCAAAAAAGTTAGGATTCTGGTACATTCCTCTAGCGTGGCTGCCATGCTTCACTTCACAGAATAATAATTATGCACGTGGAAGACGTTCACGATATTTTTTTTGTGACAGAATAGAAATGGAAAGCATCCATAATGGAAAACATCAACGTGAAACAAAAATATTGTTTTTAAAAATAGTCATTTTTTTTTAATTTTGTTTTTCTAATGAAGTTTTTTCCAATGTGGATTTTGAAGAAGCGATGTTGAAATACATGACATCTGTTTTAAGATACCGCTAGAGTTGCTCGAGAGGTGTCTGTCTAAACAAATGCCAGGAATTGCGAAGTTCGAAAAAATATGAATTTTAAAAGTTCTATCTCGGAACCTTTTGGTTCTACAGAAACCATTTCATTGCAGCACGGAACAAATATTTGTATGATCTGCAAGTAGTTGTTCCGGGTCTGGGTGTTTGTTTATGTGAATTTCTATGTTTGAAAACGCATCCACGATACGAAATTCCGAGTGTGCGGCAACGTTCTTAAAAAAGTCGGCAAAAAATCAGAACTACTAGATTTAACTCAAACCCGGATGCGTATTGCCAAACTGTATGCTGACCCAGTACGGGTTGCTCTGAGTTCGATCGCAGTTTGCCTTGAGAGTGTCTGAATCAAAATACATTTTGCTTTAAAATCCCGAGCTCGCTTCGCTCGCTCGTGCATTCTTAGGTTAAATAACTGATTAATACTTATCAAGGTGGCTCGACGGAGCCCCGCTTCGCGCTTCGCGGGGCTCCTACTTCTGAGTGGTTTAAAAAAAAATAACCACGAAGGGGATTGCGGGGTTTGAAAGACCCCGCCATCCCCTTCTAACCTAACCTGTCCGTGTCGGGGTGCCCTAAAGTCCCGAGCTCGCTTCGCTCGCTCTTGCATTCCTAGGTCAGATAACTAATTTCTACTTATCAAGGTGGCGGCCCCGCGAAGCAGGTCTTAGTCGAGCCGTTTTTCTTCATTAATGTCTCGAAAAATGTTTTTCCGGGGCCGTAAAAAATCATAATCAAACGATACTCGCGATATTCGCGTGTCACAGTTTGCTTTACATACAAGCGAGCAAAGTGCAAACAATCTCAGAATGCTCTGAGCTCGTATGTACTTTGCTCCAATTTGTTTGTGATTTCAATGAGCACGACGTAGTTCAGTACAGACTATGGGTGTCTGGGTCAGCATACAGTTTGGCAATACGCAACCCGGATATTGGTAAAGTTTCTGTACTAAATGTAAAATGTTTTTAAAACTCTAATTTTATGTATTTCATTGTATAACTTCGACATTTCTCCTCAGACATGACCAATACCTAAACCAAAGAACCAGACCTACTTTCGCTTTTTAGGACAAAGGGCCTCGCAAAGACCTGCCGCCCTGGGCCTCGCAATGGGTAAGGCCGCCTCTGTTAAGATACGTACCCCTACCCACGCTTATGATAATTATAACAAGTACGTAGGTAGTAGATTGGTTCGTCTTAAACAATTAAATGTATCGGTAAAGGGGACTGTTTAATTAGTGGCTTCTCATGTGTCTATGGGTGGGTAGTAAAGGTACGTGGCCTGAGCTTTGTTTGACCTCAACAATATTTCAGAGAGCTTCGAGTAATAAATGACGAGTAGTAAACAGTTGGCCATCCATTTCACATTTTCGAGGAATATACAATAATAACAGTAAGGGCCCCCGCGCACTAGGCAGCCTGGCTGCGCAGCCAGGCTGCGGCAGCCAGTCAAACATATGACGTTGTATGGGAGCCCGCGCACTAGGCAGCCACGAAATCTCGGCTGCGGCAGCCAATGAAACGCGCCTATTTGCACGGCAGCCAGCTGGCTGCGAGCAGCCAGAACGTGTGTAGGCGAATGTATGTGGCTGCGGTCAGTCTCCGCGCACTAGTTGTAGCAGCCAGACGTATTTTGGGTTAGAATTTAAAGAAAAAATATCGAATAATCGTCGATTGGCTGCTATAACTGGCTGCGCAAATATTCTGGCTGTCGCAGCCTGGCTGCGCAGCTAGGCTGCCTAGTGCGCGGGGGGCCTAACTGCTGGTATACACGTAATGACCAGATTGTTTATGTACCTACACATATAACACTTCTACAGAAAAATGATGTACCAAAAAAAGTTACTTAGTTCTTTTTTCAAGCAGATCAGCAATAGATTTTGGCAAGAAGCATAGACAACAGAAAATCACAAGACTTGGATTGTGTTATCCATAAACTTGGGCGGGAATATCAGAAAATCCGACTCTACTCCTATAAATACATTACGAAATCACAATGGTAATAGATTTTCCGAATGACGTAGATAGGTAAGTTCACCGACACAGACAGAGTACAAATTTTGAGAAGGTCATTGAAAAGTTACTCTGTAAGTATACCTAATTACGTTCTTATAAATGAAATACCGACGTCTAAAATTCCAACCCCTTTGACCTCTTGCCTTAATTCTTTTGTTCCTTAATCGCACACTTATTCATTTGATCTTCCCCTCTTGAAATAAACTAAGAGTCACAAGGATAAACAAACTTTTCAAACAAAATATTTTGACTGGATTACTTTGGTTGTGTAAAAAGGGACGTAAACCTAGCGCCGCTGAATAAAGCGAAAATAATGTTTTTAACAACAAAGGCAAACATTTTCTTTTTATAGAGATAGGTCCTCAATAGAAAACGCGTAGGTAGATATTGAAAATATGTGCCGTTACTTTTATTATTGAAGCGGGCGAGGGAGGGTCATGGGCCAAAATGAATTTTGAAGTAGATCAACATGATCTAATCTTCGGGAGCAGAGACCTTGACCAACTCTCTTCTTGGTTGATCTATGCCCGGGTAAAGTGTATGGTTCCGTACCGACTTACTTATTTCTGGTGTATTGTAATGTTGATTGCGTTAAATATAAGGCTGTCAAATCCTGTTCATCAACACACCTTTGGTACCTTGCTGCCATCGCTAGCAGTAACAAAGGTAGGTGCATAGTTTCAGATTGCCCAATAGGTGCGTCCACACAGAGCGCGCAGCCTCGCGAGACATTTGCTGCGCGAGGAAACTGACAAGCGAGGCTGCTCACTCTGTATGGACGCGTCTATTGTTTTTCGACCGAGGCACGAAACAATAAACGCGAGCAAAACAAATGCCGACACTGGATGGCTCGGGCGCTCGGTCGCTCGACCGCGGCAGCGCTGTCACTTGCCTCGCCCGAGACACGTCCACACCAAACGAGCTGCTTCGCGCGGAAAATGCCTTGCGAGGCTGCGCGCTCTGTGGGGACGCACCTCAATATTTTCCCGTTTATTATTTCACCTAGTTGAAATATGCCGTAACGGGTTTATGCTGCATTTATCATTGTGTTTACAAACGACAGCAGAACGATGCATTGTTTTGTCTTGTTTTGAATTGCTGTTTTAATATGCCTACTGTCCACGATGAAATATAACCAAAACACCGCAATTATGTAAATAAGAACAACAGAAAAATTTATACGATTTTTGCAGCTAAGTATTGAGTTCCACGCCACTCAAATAGACCACAAGCCACTATACATTTCATCATTTCGATCCTAAATTCCTAAGCACCCCTACGTTCATGGCTCACAAAACCACACTTCAAAGTAGTTAGTAATCTATCAGTGTGCCCACATCGACCACCATTGTCTGTAGGAGCCATTAGGTAAATGAATCGTTATTGTGTGTCTGCAAGAAGATCAACTACGATGAATACCATTTTATACTTATTATTCAAAGGATTTTCGTTGTAAAAAAACTGGGATCTTCATCTAGTCAGTACCTTTTTTTTATCGTGGTAAAATCATCAAATGCGTCCTCCCACCCAGGGCAGGGCGGGAGGGACTGTCAGACTTGTACTGACTAAAATCTACGGTGTCCTTCAGTAGCCCTTTGTGTACCGGGGGCGCGGTATACGAGTGTCCCGCAACCCCGGGTTCTACCCTTTTTAGTTCAAATATTTAAAAATTCTTGTCTTAAACATAATAATTTTCTTTCATGCGCACTAGTATTTTGTAATCCGTAGTAGTGATGATAACATCGTCCAAGAAAACAAAAAGCTACAAATGTTCACAAAATAAAAACTAGTAGTTTTTATAACCAAGCTGAATCAATTTTTTATAATAATAATAATATCCACTTTATTTCAGGCTACTTGGGCCCATAGATATATACCTTATAGACTAACATATATATTGTTATAGTACAGTTTGTGTTAGTATAAAGAAACTTAAGCCTATGTTAGTAAACACTTCACTCAGCACTATTTTATAGTGCACTCCAGTGGCACTTGTCCGCGGAAGCGACGGAACACCACGTCCTGCGGCCAAAAGTTCTCCTCCATGACGAGGTGCAGCAAACATGTTGGTACACGCACCACGAACGCCTTGAAATTGACATTGCGGCGCGATTCCAGCAGCTGAACTCTCGGCGTGTACTTAATCTTTTGACGCACGTACTCCACGATGTCCTCAGCCTTAGTGGTGTAGTGTAGGCGTGAGATATACACCGGAGTATTCGGCTTAGCAGCACGTATAGTGTTGGGCTCCACAGGAGCCGTGCCGCAGCGGTTCTTATTAGTTCGCTGACGGCGCTTCCTCCTTTGCACCGTCACGAAACCATCATCATCAGCCCGATTCGATGCCTTTTCCGACATGGGCTTCACAGATGTAGCGACCTTGCTCACAGCAACGATGTTTTTTGCTGACTCTGTTGACATGGGCAGCTGTCTGGAAGGTCGGGAATCTCGAGCGGCGGAACACGGAGGAGCCGCAGGGGCAGGCGCGGAGCTGCGGGGCGCGCATGTTGCACGTTTTGCAGGCTCAGCATTCGACTTCGACGGCGCGGGCGACGACAAAACCGCTGACGCAAAACTTGCCCCCGATAGATTGAAGCCCGCTCCGCGACACACGTTGATATTGGATGCACTCGATGGTGACCCAGTTACCGCTGCCGTTTTACGCAACTGTATAACTTCATTACGCAAATCAGCAACTGTAATTTGGGATGCATCCAACCTCTTCTGGACATCCACAAGGCTTGCCTTCAGAAAAACGATGTCTTTCAGCAGGCTCGTTACATCGACGTGGTCGAAAGTGACGGGAGGGAGCTTGTGCAGATCCTTCGCCACAAACGTCGGCACGTCGTCAGGGTCGGTCACCTTCAGCAGGTTTATGATATCCTGCACGCTTTTCTTAGTCCCATCACGTCTGCGGGACACCATCTGGTCTGTCTTCTTTGTCAGTTGGAACAAAAGCAGCTTAGAAGCCGCAATATCATCCTCACTGAAGTTCGACGTGCAGATCTGGATAGCAGACACCTCATCCATGACATCCAGCTTCTGTTGTAGGAACGCCAGTAGTTCGTTTGCCACAAGTTGTTGACTCATGGTGATTAAAACTCCGAGCGACGGCTTGCGCCGCGCTACACGACTTGGACAAAATATATTATGTCAGCAACACGTCCGCATCAAAACACGGCTAATGCAAGACTTTTTGTTTACTTTAATTTTGTTTACTTTACTTTTATTTCTATTTTTTACTTACGTCACTTCTACTTTATTTTGTTTACTTTTATACAATACAATTCTATACTTATTTTAAGTACCTACCACTGCTATGTACTGGGAATTCTCACTTAATTTTTGTGTTATACTTCCGGGTTGGGAATATGTACGGTTTACGTACATTTATAATATTATTATTATTATTATTTGCCCTAGTTTTAATTTAGCTTACTTGTCAATACGCCGACCACAATGTTGGAATTGAATATTTTTATAATCAGTGTGCATTTAGGCGACCACGCCAACTAACGTGTGAGAATTGCCAATAAGAACCCAACTGTGACTTACGGGAATAAACTTAAATATTTTCTGTGAGACTTTAACTTCACCACACTCAATAACTACAACTACAACTTCATTGTCAATGTACAATCCCACTAAGACTGTACATTTGATTTACCAAACGACATTGTATATCTACCTACTGCATCGAACAAAAATAGAATCACATAAATTGGACCGGAAACCTCGGAGGAATCGATATGTGTACATACATAAAAAAACCTAGGTACTGAATTGGGAACCTCCTTTTTTTAAAGTTGGTTAAAAACGCTAAGTATGAAGTGAAGATTCGTTCTTCAAAGAGACCGAATCGATAATAGAAATGATATTTTGTGATTTTTTATTATTTTCTGCATTAAAAAGTTATTTTTTCAGATTTAAATTACGGAGATTATATGTTGTTACAAAAAAGGAATTTATTTCGAAACGAATATTTCAGAACGAAAAGGAGCGCCGCATCTTCGCGGGCTTTTTGACGTCAAACAGATGTCAATGTCAAAACAAAAGTTGCAGCAAAATATTCTGAAAAAGTGCTTTGAATCGTGTAAAATTATGTAAAACAATGGTGTTTTAATGGAAATGTGAATATGAAAAGTGCTCAGTAGTGTTTTGAAAGTGTGGCGAATAATTTCCAATCATGTCATCGCTTTTGTCTGCGGAATTATCGGCTACTTGCAATGCGTTGGGAACCTACGACAAAAAGACCGGCAAATATTTAATTGATGACTTTACTCTCAACACAGTCAAAGATTTAATTCGTTATCTGCGTCGTGATGGCGAGGATCACGAAATTCGACGTCATTTTGGCCAAACAAAAGTATTACAAAGTGATCTTCTACCTATGTTGGTTGACCACTGGGAAAATACAGAATTATTTGATGTTACGCTCAGGTATGTAATGTGTGTGTTAATGGATTACTCGGTGATAAATAGTCATGTTATATAATATACCCCTTTTGCGTCTTAAAAATAAATAACATCCTTTCTCAGAGAGAAATCCGAACATAACCTTAAATCTAGTTATAAAATGGAGCATTACACTCTATTTCAATTTCACTGCATAATCAAAACTATGAGATTCTTACCCTTAATATAATGCTATTTATTGTATGTTTTTAATATATTTCATGTACTGCCTCTTATTTATCTACTGAGGCTCTAAAACAGCCACTTAGCTATATTCCAAATGATTCACCTTCCTGAATGAATAGCCAATGGTGTCGCGGGAAATAAAAAGTTTGTGCAATACCTGTGGTGAATCAGTTAGGATATTACTAAGTGGCCATTTTAGACCCTCTGGTATGATTAACCCTTATATATAAACATCTAACACCAGAATGTACCCAAAATAAACATTCAGTCTTTTAAATATGATTCACATGAATTCTTATACTCTGTTTTAGACTCCTAGTAAACCTTACAAACCCGGCCTTACTGCTGTATAGGGAAGAAGTACCAACTGAACGGACGGCCAGACACAATTATCTTCAGATCTTGTCACATCTGCAGTCTTACAAAGAAGAGGCTTTTACAAAAGTTGACACATGGAACATTTTTGCAAAGAAATTGGCTAAAGTTTTAGAAATTGTAAGTACTAACTTACTAATATTATAAATGCGAAAGTTTGTGAGGTGGATGGATAGATGGATGGATGATTGTTACTCTGTCACACAAAAAACCACTGAAAAGGTTTGGATGAAATTTGGTACTAAATAAGAAGAAAGAAAAAACGTTTCATCATCATCATCATCTCAGCCATAGGACATCCACTGCTGAACATAGGCCTCCCCTTTAGATCTCCACACATACTGGTTGGAAACGACCTGCATCCAGCGCCGTCCGGCGACCTTTATAAGGTCGTCTGTCCATCTCATTGGTGGACATCCTATGCTGCGCTTGCTAGTCCGAAAAACATAAAAACGTTTATTGACACAATATGCCATAAGTACACACAACATAAACAAAGTAAGAAAATATTTGAAAGAAAAGTAACAACTTAACATTAAAATATTGTGTGACTCATGGCTGCGCCAAATAGACTAAGATAATTTATAACCTGGATTAACACATAGGGATAGTTTTTATCCTGATGTTATGTTCCTATAGGATAATAGATAGATGAATGCAATAACTTTGTTTGAAAGATTAATGTTGATTTCAGTACTATTATGCTCTTATTTATTGGTATCTATCGCTGAAATACTGCTTATCTGTAGGCCATTTAAGTAAAGTTGTAGTTTTGTTTCTTTTACATAGGACTGGTCAGAAAGAGATGAAGATACAGGACTTATTATTGAAAGGAT
Organism: Agrotis exclamationis; assembly: GCA_950005045.1. NCBI lineage: Eukaryota > Metazoa > Arthropoda > Insecta > Lepidoptera > Noctuidae > Agrotis > Agrotis exclamationis. The sequence goes on along the minus strand of OX465424.1, from coordinate 15,516,110 downwards.
TTTAATTCTAATTAGAAATGTTCTACATGTTCCTGCTGACTTGGATAAAGAAAGGCGACCAGAGAATGATGCCAGTGTGCATGATCAGGTTATTTCCTATATTATTTTAATTTTTACATATTTTGCTGAAAATCACTTTAATTTTGCACAGAAAAACCAATTATTTTACTTAAAGGGATTTTTTTTATTTAACTCTACAATAGAATTGGATCAAGATTTATGAGAGTTAATAAAAAAAATTGATAAAAAGATTTTGCATTGTTTGTCATTTACTTTATTTCGAAATTGCTTGTTTTCACAAATCCTTTATTTAAGGTGCTATGGGCTCTCAATCAATCAGGGATCCTTGATATAATCCTGTACATGTCATCAGAAAATGAAAAGCAATACTTCATGCACATCCTAGAGATTATATCACACTTACTAAGAGAACAGAATCCGAGCAGCCTAGCTGATGCTGCCTTACAGAGGAGCGTTGATGAGAAACTAAGAGATGACCAAGAGCTACTGTCTATCAGATTGTCGGAAAATAGACAAAGGATTAATAAGATTAAACAATTTTCTGGAACTAGGTGAGAATGGAATAGTTAATTTATGTGTTTTATGTCATTTAAAGGCAATGCCGATAAAAAGCTTGATCAAGACAAATGGGTTTCAGTATCCCTTCTTCCTCATACCAAAATATTGACTAGGAAATATTGTAGTAAAGACTTAAAGCACTTGTGAGTTATGACCTTTGTTGGAGCTTTGAAACATACTTTACTTTTATATTCAGTTCAAAGTACTTCAAAGTGTAGCACCCATATATGTAAGTAAATAAGCACCTCCATGTAATATGTTATTGAATACCCAAATTCTATCACATTACATTTTTTGTATGTAACACACACAAAATGATGTCTCAGCTCTTCTGCTGAATAGGGACTCAGGGGTGTATCAGGACAAAACTTTAAAAGGGATTTTAATATTGAATTAATATGATAGGTTAGCAACAGGTACTCAGCAACTAACTATATTTATTGAAAATACTAAGTACATTATTTTGAGACCTTGTTGGCAACATACCATCATATTTTTAGTTAAACCGTATTTTTTTGTTTTTCATATAAAGTTAAAATTCTACAGGCATTCCCGATTTGGAGGCACCTATGTAGTACAAAACATGAAATCATTATCTGACAATGAGATAGTGTGCTTGAAACCTTTAAACAAAATTTCTAATTTAGACTTCAGTGGAGGCAAAAAATCAAAGCTAGTTAAACCTAAGAATCGAAGACCTGTTGAGAGTGGTATCTTAGAGAGGAGGTCAGCTTTTGCTATAAGGTAAGTGATATTTTTGATTATCCAGATAATCTGTTCAATCTTCTAATGGCACAGCACAAAGAGGTGCTAAGGAAGCTTACACCAATACTTTTTGCAAACTTTTTACGATGTGTAACAACAACAACTGTATACTATGATAATTTATTTTAAAACTAGTGCTTAATTTTTGTGGATTATCTGACTGCTACCAATTTCTCCAGATTACAAATTTTTGCCATCATATAGCTAAATCAACATAACTAGAATCACTGTAACTGGCAGAAAAACTTGGTTTCATAGAATTTTATGATTCTGTAACCTCTTCTTCACAGATTATTCTTAAAAGAATTTTGCATAGAATTCTTGAACAGCTCCTACAATCCACTGATGCATTATGTGAAGGATGTGTTAGTAAGAGCTAAGGCTCAACAAAATGATGAGTCTTACTACTTGTGGGCAGTGAAGTTCTTTATGGAGTTCAATAGGGGACACAACTTTCAGGTTGGGTTGGTCAGGTAAGACTAATTTAATTCCTACATCAGCACACATTTTGCAGATACCCATACTGTTACGCATAATTATGCACACACTATGCATACCAATACATAATACAAATCACTCTCTGCTGTACTCTTTATTTGCTGTACTTCGTAATTTGTGTAATGATTAAAATAAGATCTTTTTTTTGCGGTTTATTTGTACTGTCTGACAGTTTGAGTTATTTATGCGGCCTAGCCAAACGTCCTTTCTTTGGTATTGTTCGTCGTATCGTTGAGCCCTTTGTGTTATGAGTTAAGCTACACGATAACTGACACATGCTAGCACTGACTGGACAGGTCCACTCAAATCTGTGTAGTTCTTTCTTCAAAAGACCACCTCAGACACCTGCATGGTCCTCATATAACTTTACCAATACAAAGTTGTCTGCTTTTTAAAAGAGACTGTGACCTCTGATCTTGGTTCGGATGTTTCTTCTCAGAGTAGTCAGGTAAGATACACCAGCCTCATCTAGTTTTAAAAATAGTGTTTTGCCAAAACCAATTTGCTAGCTAAAAATCATTTATCATTTAGTTACGAGTAGCTGTGAAGATGCCTTTATTACATTGATCAAACTTCTATTGCATTTCAGTGAAACAATGTCGGTTCCAATGTTCCATTATGTGCAGCAGCAAATGGAGAAGTACTATGACATGATAAAAGTTGAAAAGAAAAAGTTCACAGCTTGGGTGAGAAGGCTGCATTTAGCTCTAAGAGCTTACAAGGAGTTGCTCAACACTCTCTTAGCTATGGACAAAAGTACCGATCCCACTGTTAAAGAATCTGCGAAAGTTTTAAAGAGCAACATTTTTTATGTATTGGAATATAGGGAATTTATAATCTCGACGTTCCTGAACTATGATGAAAATAAAATGCCGAGGTTTGTTCTGTTAAACAAAAATAACTACTGTCTAATCTAGATTTTATAATAATTTGTTTTTTTTTAATACTTTTAGGTCATACTTAGTGGATTTAATGGAGACAGTGCACTTGTTTCTAAAAATGTTAGAGCATTACTGCAAGAAGACTGGACTAGTTGTTCAGAAAAAAGTAAGGAGGAAGGCTAAATCGAAACCAAAAAGTAAGGAAAAGTGTTTTTAACCACATGTTTAAGACAAAACCGTATTTTTTTGGGTTTACTTATCTATCTTTTTTCTAAACCATCACATATAAGTTGACAAAAAGCTTTATCTTTCTGCAGTGTCAGTTTTTTTATTGACGTCATCAGTCCATCTCGCATTCTAAAATATCGCTACAAATTTCAAATATCCAGATTCCAGACCATTAAATGATAAATTTCTAATGTGTGTAATGCACTGGTAACAACGATAGGTGGCGCCATACATCACGACGAACGGAAACTGCCGACGTAGTGCATAATATCTACGTACATTGTGTTTATGCTTAGGCTACAGATTATTACGGCTTTAGCCGATGAGTAAGGGGCTCACCGCATATTTGCTTTATCAACGTAATATAATGCAATCGACTGTTTTGAGATGAGTGTGTTTGTGAGGGGTGAATGTCACCCCCTATGTCTCTCTGTTCACCTCTATAACCTTCATTTACTTTGATCTAGAAACAGATTCAATTTAGACCATTATTTTGTTATTGTGAAACAGATGCTCTTAACAAGATACTTAACAAAATGTGTTGGCCAAGTATTACAGATCTTATCCCAAATATTACGATGCTTGGTAGTTAGTAGCTATCCTTTTTATTTCACCCCAAACGACAACCAAAACAACTCCTTTACTTATCTGTTAACAACCCAAAAAAAAACACAAATGACCCTCATTTATTTCCGTAGAAAGCTTAAATCGTATAACTACTTTTAAAAGTAATTTACGGTCAGATGTGATAAAAGAAGGGAGAGCTAATTAATATTGTGGTTTAGAACAAAAGGCGGGTGTACAAAAGCCTAAGGTCGCGATGCCGACGGCCGCGTGGGAGGAGGTGCGGGGCCAGTTGGCAGCGGTGTTACGCTCCGGTGTCGACGAACATCCTCCGCCCTTCGACGCCGCCTCAGACGTGCCCATCGACCAACAAAAGTAACAAACACCATTTTTATTATTTAATTTATCATCGTACTTTTTAGCTTTTGTTTTCTTCTGAATTGCTGTCATTATGAGTAACGTATTGTGTATAATGTTATCTAGACAATGAGAGACAATGGAATTTTCTAATAATGTAAATTGCCAACGGAGCTGGAATAAAGAGAAATTGACTGATTTTCGCAATGAAAATAATGTTTTGTTATTCAGTATCTTGCTGCGCGTAATTAACGAGTTTTAGATAGTGCAAAGTTCAAACTTGACTGATCTCTATACAGTAAACATGTTTTTTTTATTTCTCTAGAGAACACTGCATGAAGAATGTACAGAAGTTGATGAAAGAATACAAATTCGAAGATGCTGTCGGCATGTTTAGAGCTGCAAGGTTTGTAAAATGTTTTTCTGACATGCAATTCAATCAACAGAACTAAGAAAAAGAAGTCTGATTTTATTATGATTTTCAATTCGTTAACTTTAATCGAATAACTTTTGAATTTCTTTTCTTTAGGGAAGTTTGGCCTGATGAAGGAATATTCGGTACAAACGGAATTACGGAAGACGAAGAACTAACGATGCTTGAAACTGTGTACAATACCGACTTAGGCGTAGAAGCAACTGGTAAGTGCTTATTTCCATAGATTTTTCTATTCATATAATTTGTTTATTTAATACCAGCGACCCCTTCACACGATTTTACGACCCAACAAAACATCAATATTACAAATAATAAAGAACACAAGGACACCCAATTTATGTTTACACACTAAACCTTTCCGTAATAAATTCGCATCAAAATTCATTGCGGTTACACAAGACGAAACAACAAGTTTAGTTTCATAGAGATGACGAAATAAGAACCGTCTAGACTAACTTAGGTAAACCAAACAAGCCTGTCTCCCTACACCAGTCTATCAAGATAACTTAACATTTTAGAACACTTAAGACTCAACACAAAAAGTACTTAAAGGTGCTCCCTCACCAAGAGCATTTGCGTGTAATGTAACATTACAGATTCGACTTTGAGCGTCACATTACAATTGTACATACCTCCCTGACTGCTGAGCATTCGCGTGTAATGTAAAGTATGCGGCCCGAACATATTTAACGTGTATTTTTACAAATTGCGCATTGTAATTCCGATTTTCCTCCGTAACTTATGTAGGTAATGTTCGAATCTGGGGGTTTACTGTTTTAGTCCGTCAACAAAAATACGGGCTGTACTCGAAACTTGAATGAGCCCTACGCCCTATTAGTTCTGAATTTATAAAGTCTAAGAACGCATCGGGAGTCTGTACAACTTTTGAATCATGTAATTCATCATCATCATCATCATCCACAGCCCGTCTTCACCCACTGCTGGGTATAGGCCTCTCTTTTCTTGTGCCAAGCTCCACGGTCTTGCGCCAGCCTCATCCAGGACACTCCCGCAATGGCAATAATGTCGTCTGCCCATCTCGCCGCCGGACGACCAACACTTCTTTTTCCATTCCTTGGACGCCACTCTGTCACAGCTTTACTCCACCTGCCGTCACCGCGCCTTGCCAGGTGTCCTACCCAACTCCATTTGAATCATGTAATTACTTGTCACAAATTTTAAGTACATACTACTAACTAATCTTAAATAAATAGTTTCATACCACTAACTAGTCTTAGATAAACAGTAGTACCCGTAGCTTCGACAGAAACTCCCGAAGTTTCAGTGCTTTGTTAGTACCCCTGTAACGTTACATTATAGGCAAATGCTCCCGATGTAGCGGCACCTTAACACACGTCAAGAAGTAAGTACAACTTGAGCAGTAACTTGAGCTTCACTTAATACTAAGTACTCATCGTTTCCAGTGACGTATTAACTCAAATTAAGCAATTGCTTAGGGCATTACGTCAGGGGCACCAGAAGAAGCACAAAAATTAAGGTCGGATTTTTTGTGCTTCTTCTGTTCTGGTGCCCCCCATGGGCCGTCTCACTCTCACGTCACCAAAAACTTACTAAAACTGCTTAAATTTTCTAGCTCGCTTCGCTCGCTATTCCATCGTGCGTGGGCTTGGTTACCTTCTTTAGAAAATTGGTGCAAAAAAAAATCGAGTTCGCTTCGCTCGCTCTTGCATTTCCCTTGACTCTGTTTTACCTACTTAACGAAGTACTTCCCTACATAATACCTTCCTTATCACCAATGAATACGTTAAAAAAAATAAAGGCAGACTACCGTGGATAGGTGGGAGACGGTCACGGCAACGGACTTCGCGATTTCCGGCCATGCGCGGGCATGCGGATGGCGAGTAATGTGTGACTCGCCGTCCGATCATGGACCGTTCCCGGGTCGACGGCGCGTTGTGTTCCACGCGCACCTCAAAGAGCTGTCATCAAACTTACTGTGCCCCCCTTTAGAGGGCCAAAGACTGCCATGGTCGCGGGACTATCTCATCAAGTAACCGTAATCCTGGAACGTAAATGGCTATTGAAGGATCACCGTGGATTTTAGTCAGTACAAGTCTGACAGTCCCTCCCGTCCCGCGCTAGGGTCGACCCATTTGATGTATTTAATCTCGAAAAAACTCGTGAATGGGGGGCACCAAAGGCTTCAATTGCTTAGGGCGTCAAGTATTCTTAATCCGTCACTGATCGTTTCTCCTAAGTTACACATCACCTAGCCTTTCTCAAAAAATAAATGAAATATTTGCTTCATTTTCTTTTTTTATAATTTTTGGTCAAGATGTGTCAAAGTAGTTTTTTTTTACAGAAACCGTTGATGACGTAGATGAAACTCAAGAAAATTCGGAAAATGAAGAAGAAGGTAAGTGTCTGTGGCGACCTTAGAATAAAGTTATATACGCAGTTATTCGCTAATCTGCCAGCTAACTTGTTGCGTAGGCCCACGAAACAAACTGTTAAGGTTGTGGAATTAAAGCGTTTTGTCTCTTCGCAATACAAATTGCACCTGATTCACCAGATTAATATTTATTTATAAATAGTTTTTTTTTACACCTGTAGTGTAGTACTCCATAAGCGATATTTTCATGACCCAAAGTTTGTTTTCTATAGTATTACGTATTGTATTTATTAAGAAGAGTTAACAATCAAAAACATTTGTCTTCGAAGTAAATTGTTGCAGAATCTTTCGTAAAATGGTCGCCGCTTTAAAAGCTTTTCTTCGTGTTTAGAACTATATTAAATAGTAAGTATTTTTTTTAGACGAAGAAGAGGAAGAGGAAAGAAGCGTAGCAGTCGTGGAAACTGATTTTGACTTTAAAGACTTTGTAAACAGGTAACGTTAACAAACTTAAATCAAGGATTTTTAAACTTTCCTAGCATCTACTTAGGGCTGACTTCACCATTGAAACTGAACGCGATCAGCACATCTTAACTTCGTTCAAGACCTGTCATTATCATAGTTGCTATAAAATCGTTGGCATGGTTAGCACAGCTAAACGATTGACCGAAAAAAATACGAGTATATTTGTATCGCCTACACATGTAGCTGCTCCGGATCTCGTTGTTTGTGTTTAAATATTGGAAACGCACCCACGATAGAAGACGAATTTCTAGTGCGGAACAACGAAAAACAAAAGAATATTGACAGCTCCTGAACTAGGTTAATTAGGGGATATCTCCACTGATCACGTTGAATCCGCTTTAGCGCTTAAAATAAACACTAAAATAACACTTTTCCTCGTCTAGATTCTGCCACCCTAGAGTCGTGAGCGCCTGTGTATCTCTCCTGGAATGCTACGACAAAAACTTACCCCACACAAACCACAGCATCCTAAAGATGTTACACAGAATTGCCTGGGACTGTAAGCGACCCGCCATGATGTTCCAAGCATCACTTTTCCTCATATTTCAAAGGATACTTGACAATCGAGTGCCGCAATTCAAGGTACGTGTTTATCAACTGATTTCTTTTTTCTTCTATTTCTTTGGGGAAATATTTTTGTGTACATAAAATACTTAGGTCTTTCGCATTTTGGCGGTCGTTTGCCCGGCTGGCGATTAGAGTCACGTAGACACTTGAATCGCGTTGTGCCGATAAATCTATCCTAGAACTATAAAAGAGTAATTGTTTTATACAAAATTTGCGTGATTTGGAAGCGTCTGTAATGATTTGTATCATATTTTTTAGGTAAGATTTTGCTTTTTAGGTATACCTAATATCTATTTAGTTGTTTTTCTTGCAAAAAAGCAATATTAAACAATAAGCCAGCAAACCGCGGTCGCCACTCAAATCTAGCAAGATAAACTCATGAAGCGTTTGCACAGCATAAGTGTAAGTTTGACAAACTCCTAGTGGTGCGGTTCCACTGACTAAACTGACATAATATCTATCCCCAGCCAGAAATTCGGTCCAGTCGCCCTTTAACGCGATTGCCAAATGTCTCTAAAACAGGCTTCCACTAACAAAACAAAAGCAGTTTTTCACAAAAAAAAATATGAATATCGTTTTCCTGTCCCTCCCCATTATGTTAGCTGGCAAATGTCCAAGTCAACATTGCGTCATTTCTACACAAACATAACCCTTTTATTTATCAACCATCATTATACTATGTCACTTTAGTGCTGGGCAACGGTCACTCCTATGTGCCGGAAATAGGGGTGTGCCTATGGTGCACAGAGTGCAGAAATGGTCAGACCAGTGCCACAATTGGCCAGGCAGGGCGCAGCTGAATAAGCTCGGACAGGGCTCATAAAAGGCTAGTAACGGCACTGCTCCAATAAGGAAGAAGTTAAGGGGTGACAATGATCAACAAACTAACTGATCAAACTTACCCCATGGAACCACCATCGCAAAGCATATTTAGCTGTCCCCTACTTTTCAATACTTATTCGACACAAATTATTTAGACACAACAGACATCTGATTTCTTTCGCGATTCCTTTGTTTACCCCATCGAGTAAGCTATTTAGTTTGATGATTTAAATTCCAGTCTATACATCATCCTTGAGTGTCATCATACTTTTGTGACACGTACTGAACTTAAAAACACAAAGGGAACGTCAACCTAACTTGATCCATATTAAAATTAAGGACACACAATGTACGCCCACATAAGTTGTAAAGGTCTTCAAAGGAAAGCGCGGCTGGTTCTTAAGATCGATGAGCCCCTAACTTGTCATTCTATTTTTGAACCATAAACGTCACGTTACTTAGGCCGTATAACAAATGACTACACACGCAAAGGTACTTAAGCCAGAGATAACTTCAAATAGATACGGAAATGCCTACAGAAGCGTGTATGGCATGGGCATTTCAACATCTTTGCAAAGATTTAACACAATAACATGTCTATTTTGCTATTTACTAAATCTGATATTAGGCTTATTTAAAAAAAAGAAGTAAAATGTGGTTAGTCCTAATGCATATTGATTTATTTCATTGGTTTCGGTTGAAAGTCTGACCCACAATCAAAATCAAAATTTATTTCGGTGGCCAAATCATTTGTACCCAAATAATATAGTCACGAACTATACAAATATGGGGCTAGTAATTTATGTAAAAATGATGCAATTTCCCCTGGGATAAGTTCTACTGGTTTTTATAGTCTGATATTTTTCCCATATTACGACACACGTGCTGCCAAATTTACGCATTTTTCTCTGTCGTGCATACGACGTGTGGAGGGGCTGGGGACAGATTTTATCGACGCACGAGGGGTGTCGGTAGTACTACCAAATGTATCGAGAATCTAAATTAACCTGGCGGCAAATTTGATTCCTATCAGCCATTGAGTAATAAAATGTTTGTCTTGATGTTACCCTAGCATCGTCCCTAAATTTAAATGTAAATAAAATGCCGAGGAATTTTAAGTACTGTACAGTAAAACGAAATGGTATCTTGTTATTTATTATCTTGCTCGTACTCGAAGAATAATATCATTTATATACTTTCGTAAGAAAATACATTTTTCCGGGTAATGTTATTTAATAAATTAGTCTGTATTTTTTTTTTTACTATATTTACTTAATTCGAAAACCTCGTAGGAATACAGATATTTTTGTTAACAGGAATTGGAAAAGTTTGCTATATTCATATTGAGGAAGTTTACTGAAGTTGCTTCGAAGAATCCCAAAGTCTTTATTGAGCTTTTGTTCTGGAAAAATTCGAAAGATTCTCTTGATATTGAATATGGATATGATTTATATACTGATAACAGGTGAGTGCATTAAGTAAAACAGCTATTTTGAGAAATAATATGTGAAAACATTTAAAGACAGAATATTATACACCTAAGTACGTAATGATCTCTGCATATTTGAATATCTACTTATAATAAAACAGATTGACCCAATTAGTCAAATTGTTGACCCATCTCATATTGACATTTCCGTGCGTAAGGTGAATAACCTCTTGTAACAGCATTTTCACATTCGCTATCATCAATCTTTGTCCTCAGTTTCTAAACGTTTGAGCGCGTTAATTGGACAAGATAATGTTGATATAGGTCGCGTCTCTAAACTATGATTGATTACCAAAGAGGTCAAATCCGTTTTTAGAACAATTATATATTTATAGGCACACTGTATAATACAGTAAAAGGGGTTAATTGATAACACGGGCCGGTGAATATCAAACATCGAGTTTTAAAGTTGGTTCGGGTTTGTAGGTATACACTACATAACATCACGCCTGTGATCCTACCAAATCGGAATTATTTTTATGTTTGTAATTGTCAGAAATTTTCTTTAAAATCCACTGGGAAAGTCGGAAATTAACTGCCCGGGTGGGTCGCTAGTTATATCATACGTACAGAGTACTGTCCAAAACGAGCTTGAATAAAATTTTAGAATCTTTTTTATACCTCTCTAAACAATGAAAAGAATGTGTTTGTACTCCACATCTCTTTGACGATAAACCATTCTAGTGCTCCAGACAAAAATAAAAGATTTTTTTCCTGGACTATTTTATATTAATGCGGACTAGAATACGGGTTTTAGTTGAAAATACAACGTTGTTTGACCTAATTCTGCAATTTAAAATCTTAGGTAGCATTTTTTTTGTGGTAGGAAGGTTGGTACTGCTGCAAAATACAGGGACACCTGTAACTTTGTTTAATGTATTCAAAGATAGTGCCAGCTGAAATGCTAGCTCGCGCTAACTTTGCAGCTGTCTCGTTTCTTTTTCGTCTTTATTTTAAAACTTGCATAAGTAAGGTCTTGATGAATTTTGTAGGAATCTGGTGTCCTTTTGGACTGGTTTTGAATTCACTTTCTCTTATATATTTTTTTAGGGACAAACCTGGTAAAGGTGCTTGGTCTGAAGAACAAGAAGAAGAACTCCGTAGACTGTACATGGAGAACCAGAGCAATCCTCAGACAGATCAAGGTGAGACAAGGAACCATATTGCATCTTATTATTTGCTATTATGCTTTTTCTTTATTTCTGTTTACGTAACGTAGTCTGTTCCATGGCCATAATCTACGCACTACGAAAAAAGTCGGTAAAATTTCCATATGCCTGCATTATTCTTACGTATATAGTTCCGTACTGCGACGCTGACGTCAGCAACGCGTACTACGTTGCTATTTCTCAATAAAATACGCCACCGATTTTACGTAGCTGACATTAGCGTAACAGGGAATTCAAGCCTGTGTGCCTCGATGACTTACCAGACCGAAGAACTCACTCGAAGAAAACAATTGACGAACGTGGGTTGTCGCTTAACGCAAGTTTTATTGCCTGAGGCAGTGAACGGGGCCTGAGGTTTACAAGAACCCTTTTGAAATCAAAACCTAGTTACGCCCATGTAAAATGTAAATTGGACCTTATATTAACTTGGAACAACAACCAACTGATAATCATACTATTAAAATTAAAATTCACCACAGTCAGGTGTTTTTGAAAGCGTGATTATTATATTAAAGGTTCACTGTTGTTAGCTAGTAGCGATTACACGTGCCAGCTCTGTGAGCTTACCAACCCACAATTATCGGGAGGTAAAATATTTATGTTACGTACACTTACGCCCAAAATTAATATTGTTTCTCAATTATTCTCAATCCAAATGACTGAACCGTGTTTTTTTTATGGTTTAAGACTCTGAAAAGGAACACTCGTATTGTCAAATTCGGCCGTTTATTGGTTACATAAATAGATCGGGATAAAGATTACGACCGAAATACATAATTAATTTCCGTCGAAACGAATGAAAAAGGTTTTGTTAGTTTTAACTTACAAAACACGTTGAGCAAAAAGGTTTTTCTCACTGTTTTTTTACCACAATAATTACTTAGTTGAGTGCTAGTGAAACATTATCATAAAACATGCTAGTTGGTTGTTACCGCACAAGTCATGAGGGGACCTCAAAGCCGGCTTGTTTTGTTAGAAGTCCGACTAATGTGTGCATAAACTGAACATTTGCGGGAACTCGTTTAACATATGCATTAGTACTTCAAACGAGTCCTTGAGGATTCAAGCCGTGGTTACCTCCATACATTAGGATGTTTGTTGAAATATGCCAATATCTTGCATATTACTAAGGTGTATGTACCTTATATTGACTGGGTTGTAGAGGTCAGATGGGCAGCCCGTTAGACTGGATACCGAGCCGTTTAGTTATAAAAAAGATAGGGAAAAAACTATGCGTTTCAAATAAGAATAGGAACATCAATGACCTCCACCTTTTAACTGACATTTAGAACGTACAGGGAGCAAAAGAAAATTGCGCATTTTAATTTTAAATATTTAACTTCTAAAATCAAATTAAATAAAAGTAAATAATGACTACCATATCTACTAGATTACTACTTACAGCGATCATGCAGAAATGAGCGGAAAACTTCAGACTATTTATTTTTCTGGCAATTAAACAATATTTTTTTAACTATCCAAACAACTTTTCTGCTGGCCCTAAATGGCACCAGAGCAATCCTATTCTTAGTTGAAGGTTGAAGTTGTAATGGTATCTACAGAACGCCACCTGTTACTACCCTCACACATCTTTTATTTCGTCTACGTTCAAACGCCTGGTCAGTCACGCACGCCGTCTGCGATTACTACGCACCTGACCTTTCAGAAGAACATAAGCAAAAAGGTCAGTGTATGTCCTTCACAATAAACAAGATTTTCTTTTTTTTTTTCTCAAGACGTGATCGACTGGATTTTGGAGAACTTAATAGACCAGACACGAACTAGACGCAGCGTCATAAAGAAGTTAAAGGAATTAGGTCTGATATTCAATGCACCGACGAAACGTAGCCATAGAGATCCGGCCAGAGAGAAGATTCCTAAGGTGTTCAGTGAAGAAGAAGACCAATTACTCACAGAATTGTGGGAGCAATTCAAAGATGCACCTGGTAAGTGATGTTATGGAACATATCGAGGGTTAAAAGGTATAAGCGACAAAAACGAAATTGTTCAGGGGGTTAAAAAGTATAAGCGACAGAAATCAAATTGTTCAGGGGAGCAGTTTAATGTAGCCTGCATAACCCAAACAGACTCACGGCGAGAAATATCGAGAACACTCGATCCAGAAGGGTGAATGTGAAAGGATTTTCTACGTCTTTTTACTTTTAGACTTATCGGGACGACAGCTCGCAGTGATTCTCGCCGCGAGTCTGTATGAAGTGACAACACCCAAAAAAGCTGAAAATGCGAGGTTTCTCCAATCGCAGAGGCAGACTCACGGCGAGAAATCTAGGGGAGACTTCTCGCCGTGAGTCTGTAAGCTACATACCTACAGATTGAAATTTCAGAACAATTGACGGTCGTAGTTCTTAATTTAAGTGGAAAATGTAATTTTGGAATTCGTAAATCACACGAAAAAATGTCGCTTGTCCTATGTTACCTTTTAAACGTCGATGTGTACTCAATGTTATTATAGACTATATTTAAGAATATTTACGTATTAGTTGTTCCAGTGATTGCAAAGGCGACAGATGAGCATGAGGTTCTGGGTTCGATTCCCATGTCCGGCAAAGTTTTATTGGGTTTTTCCATCAAGAATTTCATAGTAACAGCCACAGAATCTAGAATTGTGCAAGACTTAAAACATAACTGGTGAAATGTGGATTTACAGACGCCAACATATCAACTTACCCCTATCTGTCAAATTTAACCAATCGAACATTAACCTTCCACTACTGTGATAAGGTTTAAAATCTATCAAAGAAAGACAGATTGATGTAGATTGTTGTATTGGCATCTGTAGTATGAGGTAACCCTCTGCCTAACCCTTCGTGGATAATAAGTGCGATGTTATGTAAAAGATATAAATTTTATTGCAAAACAAAGTTTTTTAACATTGTTTTTATGTTACGAAACTAGTTGGCAACAGAATATTACCATGCACCGCCAACTAGTACCTAACTATTTTGTAATATTTTAATTAAGCACAAAAGTGTTGATTTTGGGGTCAACAACAATGTTTCGCGATTGTTTGCTTAACATTTTTTTTTAACGTTAAAATAATACCTAGCAAAAATAACACTTCTTTACGTCCATTGATTTTATATTCCTAAAAATATAAAGGGCAGAGTTCTTTCAGATCCAATGGGCGTAATAATACCTCGTATGCCTCGCAAGCGTCAAAAGCGTAGCTACGTCGACAGATTACTGGAACTAGGTATGATTCAAGACAAAAAGGAATGTCGTAAAAAGAGACAAAAGAAATCTAATGCTAAAAGCGGCGGCACAGATGACGATAAATCGAACAGTAAGTTGCTAAACAAGTTCACTTAGCTTTATTCTTAGCACTGATGTGTTCTCCCCCTCCCCGTCCTTCACCCTCGTGCCTCCATGTCATTACACGCATTCGATATTTTACTTATATGCTTCTTAGAATATCTGGGAGGAATAAAATGAAGTATTCATTGAAGTAGAAGAGAAAATCTGCCGGGGTCGCGGTACTGTCCAAATGGGAAACGTGACCCTGGAATGTAAATGGCTATTGGAGGAACACGGTAGATTTTAGTAGTCAATATGTATCTGAGAGTCCCTTCCCCTCCACATACTGGGCAACAACTAAAGCAAACAAAAAAAAAAACCTCCATTTTTCTGTGTTACCTACAAACTGATACTGAAAACAAAACTGCTTGTTCCTTGCTCACGTCACTTTCTACATAATAATTAAATTATTGTAAACGAGCTGTTGCCAACAGCGGCTTCGCCTGCTTAAAATGTAGCTCGAAAATGACCCCACGGGAACATAATACCAGGGTAAACGGTATTGGAAATCTATAGGGGAGGCCTATGTTCAGTGGACGTCTTACGGCTGATATGATGATGATGATACGGTATCCTACGTAGTATTTCACACTATAATCTATCTTTGAACTAAACATCAAGATCTGTTCAGCCGTTCGACGTGTTGACATGATTGAATAACAAACATCCATCTATCCATCCATCCAAACTTTCACCTTTATAATATTAGTAGCATTCCGTCCGCGACTACGTCCGTGCGAATTTAGTACTTTCCTCTGTGAATTTCTACTCCTGGCCACCCTATTTGTGGGATTCTTTTCTAAAATCTAAATAAATATTCCAAAAATAGAGAATTCTAGCACTTGTAGTAGCAAAGTTTCATACAAACTATCAACCCTAAAAACAATCCCTTAGGGATCGAATTTCGCAAAATCACGTCTTGGTGAGCACATACGTCCTAAAAAGAACCGGATCCGAAACTCTTAGCACTTTGTAGTTTCTGAGATGATGAGTGAGTGAGTGACTTCTCGCTTTATTTATGCGTTGGTTATCACTTACACGTTTTCTTTCGGTTTTCCAAGAAGCTGTATGATTTGCATCGCTTAAATACACGTTTGTAATAAATTTTAAATACACGTTCGGTGATTGGAAGATGAGTGCAAAGCTTTGGAGCGAATATAGTACAGATAATTTAGAACCATTTAAGCCATGATTGTCTTAAACAAAGTCTTACCAATTTTTTTTATCTAATTTTTAAGTTTTATTTCGGAAATTCCCAAAATTTTATCTAAACTGCTTATTTATGGCCAAATTGAATGATAAATGAATTCATTTTTATTTTATTTAATTAAAGTAATGTGTAAGCAATCCAGCAAAACATGTTTCAGGTTTGTGTGTCAGTAGACATTTGTTTTACAGACATTTAATGTTCAGGAAAAATGTAAAAGTTTATCAAAACTTTTTATAAACCGTACTTAAAAAAAACGGAGGGTGCTACTTTTGTTCAAACCTTTTTAAAGACATGCTTGATAATCGCACTTTCTTTTGAGGTATCGTTTACGCGGATATCTTACAAACTATTGAAATTAGGACCTAAAAACCAATTCTAAAGAGAAATTTTAAATTTTAGGCAACCTACCAAAAACAAAATTTTTGTTTAAAAGAATAATTCTCTGTCACCGTATGGGCTGGAATAATTAGCAGAACGTTGATTGGGCCCCACTTCCTACCGGATCCTTTGAATGGTGAAAATTATTTGAAATTTCTGCAAATCGATTTACCACTGCTGATAGAGGAATCAGGTGTCTCGATCTTCGAAAGAGACCGAACAGTATTTTTTCAACAAGACGGCTGCCCAGCGCATTGGACCTTAAATGGTGTTCATTGCTTTCCTGACAACTGGATCGGCAGGGATGAACCCATGAGCGAGCCGGCCAAGGGTGGCCGGCTCGCTCACCAGATCTGACCCCGTTGGACTTTTTCGTGTGGGGCTGGGCCAAAGAACTGGTGTATACGAATGAAGAAATAAATACTAGAGAAGAGAATTGATAGATAAAATTAATTCAGCGTTTGAAACAATGAAGCAGGAGATGATGTTGAAAATAACAACTACAAAAGTTAGAAGACGGAGCCGTGCTTGTATTAGAAATCACGGCCGTCATTTTGAACATGAAAAATAAATAATTTTGATTGTAATGTCTGTTTTGATTAGTCTTCCTAAAATTAAAAAAAAACTCCCTCTAATTGGCTTGTAGGTCCTAATTTCAATAATTGGTATGATAACCGCGTAATTGATACTTCAAAAGAAAGAACAATTATCAAGCATATTTTGAAAAAGTTTGAACAAAAGTAGCACCCTCCGTTTTTTTTATTATTATGGTTTAAAAAACGTATTGCCAAAAATTTTTTTTTTTTTCTTAACTTTAAATGTCTGTAAAAAAAATGTTTAATGACACACAAGCCTAAAACATGTTTTGCTGGATGGCTTACACATTACTGTAATAAAATAAAATAAAAATGAATTCATTTAACATTCAATTTGGCCATAAATAAGCAGTTTACATGAAAAATAACTAAAAAATTATGTTAAAAAAAATTGGTAAGACTTCGTCTAAGGCAATCATGGCTTAAATGGTTCTAAATTGTCTGTACTATCTTCACCTTAAAGCTTTGCACCCATCTTCCACACCCTGTATAATAAACTGTGTAAACCTTTCAAGATACATGTTGAACTAACTTGGGCTATGAAAGTGTGTTACTTTCAAAATGTTATTTCTTGAAATCAAGCTGCATTTGAATCTTTGAATCTGACTGGCCTGTTGGTCTAGTGGTTAGTGACCCTGACTGCTATGCCGGAGGTCGTGGGTTCGATTCCCACCCAGGACAAATGTTTGTGTGATGAGCACGATCATTTGTTCTGTGTCTGGGTGTAATTTATCTATAATATGTATGTATTTAGAAATATATAAGTATGTTTATCAGTTGTCTAGTACCCATAACACAAGCTCTGCTTAGCTTGGGACTAGATGGCGTTGTGTGATAGTTGTGGAATATTATTATTATTTACTTCACCCTCCTGTAGCTCAAAGCTTCCAATTTCATGAAATAAACATACATGTATACTTAGATTATTAGAATGTCTCGATTAGTAGTAAGACACTGAGAATTGAAGAACGAAAAAAGGACGAAAAATTACCCCCTTTGTTCGATCCCGACGTCACATTTTAAATGTAATTCCTTGGCGTGTCTCACACATTTATATTAAAGTGGTTTTACGAAAAACATGACGTTTTGGATTCACGCACAATCTGGTCATTTTATAATCTAGGCATATAATCAAACAATGAAAAACAAATGTCGACGTGGTCAACGAGTAGCTGCGTGTCACAAATTCGGTTCCTGCACGGATCAAATATTTGTGTGGCCTATAAGTTGTTTTTCCGAGTCCGAATATTTGTGTATGTCAATTAAAATATTTGTTTACAAACACAATAAAGGCGTTTTTCTTTAATCTCAAGATATTGAAAGGTTACTATAAAGCATAATATTTTAGGTGAATCATCAGGCTCAGAACATTCAGATAATGATAACTCTGATTCTGAAAGCGATGCAACGCCACAGCCTGTTAAAAATAAACCAGCGAGAAAGAACGTTCCAAAGCCGACAAATAAAAAGCCAGGAAAGCAACAGAAACGTATCGAACTGACTGCTAATGAGATTGCTAAGCTTATGGTGCAAGCCGTCGACAGCGGTAAGTAACACTCACTCTGCCGACATTTACATTCGAAAGTAATATTGTTTTTTTCTTAGAAAGGTGCTTATAATCATGTGATTCTACCAGTGTTTTGAAATCTTATCGTTAGAACTTAAAACAGGATATTTACTTTATTCTTGTTTAGTTTTTAAGATTTTTCTTTTTTTTAATCTTGAATTCTTTTCTGATACTCTGTGCACTTGTGGCGTGTCCCAATAAACTTTTTTCATTTTTTCTCTATCTTTTGCACCGTTGCTGTGATTATCCGAATTATGACACTTGCAATAGTTCCCAAATATAGGAGACTCAAAACGATTAATAAACATGATAAAAATCCCATTTTAAGTTCTAGTCGTAAGATAGTGTTAGTGTGTCTGTCTAAAAAATATATTGTATGTATCAGGAGGATAAAATTTCGCTTAATTACCGCTGTAGAAAATAGAAACACATTTTAAATCCCAAACAAAGACTAAAGTAAACTCCTCTCTGTAGTAAACCAACAATAATAATTCCTCTCCCATTTCAAAAGCAAATGTTATGACTAAATAATTTAACCCACATTAGTAACAAATTACTTTTTAATCACCCAGTTAAAAAAGCTAACAAACAAACGTGAAACTAAAACTTTTAAAGCTCCGCTTTTTAAAGTGTTGCGCGGACTCTTTTACTTTTTAATTTGTTCGCAGCAAATCGGTTTATTAGTTCTTTGGTTTCTAATAATTCTAGTTGGAACGCTATTTCCTCCGTTCGTATATGAAGTCCGAACTAATATCGTAGTTCAATAAAATGGTATTGATATGAACATTTAATGAAAATGATTGCATGGTTGGTCTAGAGTTCATAAGCGACTGCCGAGCATTTTCCTGGGTTCGATTCACAAGCCAGGCAAAGTCCTGCCGGGGTCGCGGTACTGTCTTATCAAGTAACCGTGGCCCGGAACGGGCTATTGAAGGACACCGTGGATTTTAGTAAGTCTGAAAGTCCCTCCCATCCTGCCGTCGGGGTGGGAGGATTCTTTGGATGATTTTACCACATTGGTATTGAGTTTTTTGTCCGGTTGATGGCAATGGGCCTGCCCTCTATTACATATGACTCTATACCTCTATTATCTGTGGCGAAATGTGGGTGTACTATTAGGTACACGGCTGCCTAATCCGCTGGATAATAAGCATTATGTTATGATGAGAACTTAATGAAAATGGTTTTAACAGATTTAACAGAAGCTTTGAAATGGTTGGCGGAGAGTTTGGAGGAGGTGGCTTTAGACCAGGAGGCGGAGGGCTACGACCCTGAGAGTGAGGGAGTGCCGCTTGTGCCGATATCGCAGGAGTCCGTCCAAGCTATGGAGAGTGAACTGTTCAAGAAAGTGTTGCTGGGTGTAGGAGTAGTACCACCTTTTGATGAACAGGTAAAGGGGTATGACAAGAATCGGCCCGATTCATGTTCTGCAACAGAATTTCTAAATTAAAGATAATTCATAACATAAAATAGATAATAATGTGAGAATAATATGCAAAAAAAAATTGTATGTTTTAAAAAGTTTTGTTTTATGTTAACGTTAAAGTTAGAAGTATTGAGTGGTCAACTCCATACAAACATTTTTTTCGATGTACTTTTTATGGAAAACTAATTATACCATTAAATTCTATAATTGTTTTTCTTTTTAATGATATAGTTCATCTTTGTTGGGTTTATGGGTCGAGGCTTCAATGGAAACTTGGCAATTCTTTTTATATGAAGAAAAAGTGATGTAGGGGTTAAAAAACGATAAAAATACCCAATAAGCATGTCAAATAAGTAAACATGACGTATGCTACATTAGCGGTCTCTAAATTGTATATTGTATTTTTCTTTCTATAGAGAACCTTTTAATAGCAAAATACTTGACTAAAATATTTCAAGTATTCACAAAGTACCTTGTCACCGTAGCCACATTAAGAGTCCTCGGAGAATCTCTTGTTCCCTTAGATAATAAATTAATCAAACCGTCGTTACAGGAAAAATACTGGAGAATACCGAGCGCCTTGCACTTCGACACAATCAGGAAACGACGCGAAATAATTATAAAAGCTACGAACAGAGAACTTATAATCGATACAAGCGAGACGGTAGAGGTGACACCCGATGTTGAAATATCACAAAGAGCGGACGAATCGAGCGATGACGATGATTTATTCGATAATTTGAGGAAGATGAGAGAAAATAACGTAGATAACGAAGTCATCAATAAAAGTAGCGGTTCATCCAATGAAATAACACGTAATCCGAAGCGAATACGCAGTGATTCAGACGACGAGGAAGATAGTAGAGGCAAGATGCAGAAAATTGACGAGGGTGACGAAAGTGTGGCCAATTTTGATGACGACGATATTCTGTCTTTTGCTAAGAGAACGCTGCAACATGAAGATTTGCCCGACAGCGAGGATATTATCAGCAATATACCAAAACTTGACAGTGGTAAGTAAAGACAACTTACAAAATTACAATAGATTGATTAGTTAAGTTGTAAACACTGGGTCCGCGTGGTGGATTATGGCCCACTCCCTCTCACAGAGAGGAGGCCTGTGTCCCAGCAGTGGGAACATAGGCTGATGATGATGATTAAAGCGTTGTTGTTCTGCTGATGATGATGATTAAAGCGTTGTTGTAAGTTCTGGCCAACTTCCAATTTGTAAGGAATTTATAAAAGCTTTTTTATTTATTTATTTTTAAGTTCGGGTCGACTACGTATAGATTACGGTTGACACTCGACAGTATAATCAGTTTTTAGTGGTTCCGCTAATGGGTCCCAGAGTGAGTGGAATGTAAGTCCACTAGGGTCAGTGAAGGTTGATCGATGCCACATGTTTGCAAAATTTTGATTCTAGCACAACTGGCATGTCCTAGAACCAAAAAGGTTCGAATTTTCCTGTTTTATTTTTAAATAAAATACATTAACGTAACACCCCTGTATGGGTTCAACTACAACTCGTAAGTAAGGGTTTTCACCACTGCCACCTTTTCTCTGATTGTCCTATTATTATTATTATATTATTATTTTCCCTTTGTTATTAAAAATCCAAACCTTGCTATCAACATTGCCCCTAACGTTTCAGCCCCAACTTAAGGGCATCGTAAGAGATTTAAGCTTTATTTCACCTATGCACCTGCTAAGCTTTGTAATTATGGTATTATCCCTTCAACATCATTCATCTTGTAGTAGAAAAGGTTTATGGCCGAGGTCGGCTTAATGTAGTTGAGTTAATTATTTTTGGTCGTTCGTCCGGCAAAGTATCGGGTCCCTGTTTGGTAAATTGTGGGGAGACAATGTAATTACAAACATTTCCGCTTTGTCGCTAGAATGACGGCGTACCTGCGATGCCTTCACAGTTTAAGTTTCGACCACATTTAATTTTATCGATGGCATATAAACCAGTCAGAAAAAGCTTTCATCATCATCAGTCTATAAATGTTCCCACTGCTGGGACACAGGCCTCCTCTCTGTGAGAGGGAGTGGTCCATAATCCACCACGCGGGCTCAGTGCGGGTTGGTAGATGTCACATGTCTTCGAATTTTTGGTTCTAGGACATGCCGGTTTCCTCACTATGTTTTCCTTCCCCGTTTTTTGAGAGCAGTGGTCATGAGATAAATCACACAGAGTAATGTGCCTGGCTGGGCTGGGTTCGAACCTACGACCTACAACTCGTAAGTTGGGGCCGATACCACTGGGCCACCACTGCTCCAAAAGCTTTATGTCATACGATATCAAGTCGTGTTCTTAGAACCGAATCGAGATTAATATCGTCTTTTTGCTTCATTGTGAAGTTGTCACTCCATTAATGTCTCGGCATCCAAATAATAAGTATAATATATCTTCATAATTATCAAAAGTATTACAATTGTCTGTTCCAAATCCAAGATCTAAGTAAATAAAATATTATGAGAAAATCCCCTGTTAGTTTTAATTGTTCCTTTCAGAACGTTCAATTTATTGATATTTTCACCGTCATTACAGATAACAGCAGCGCCGAAGATAATGACAACGTAATTGTGTCGTCGAGACGAGATAAAAGGAAGCGGAGAATAGTTATCGAAGATGATTCCGATTAAATGTTGATCATAATTCCTTTTGTATTTTATTGTAAGTTGATCTTCAAAATAAAGAGTATTGTTTAGCTACATTTGTATTTTATTTACATTATTCGGTTTTTATTAATAACATGTTATTTTCCAACTTGTCAGTCTGTCTGTCTCGTCTTAATACTGAGGGTCTGAAACGGCCACTTAGCAATATTGCAAATGATTCACCTTCGTGCATGAATAGCCAATGGCGTTGCTGGAATTGCACGAACTGCGTACCCTCTGATCTGAGAAACACAATGCTGTCACAGGTCTTAAACTTAGAAAATGGAATCAACTAAGCCACTAGCCAATGCCGGTAGCGTTTCTATGATGTGATATTGTAGCTCAAGAAACTTTGCTCCAACTACAATCCTTACATCTGTACAAATAAACAGTCTGTTGTGTACTTTTTATGTTATTATTTTACGTTAGGAATTCCAATATCATCCGCCATCGAATCGCAATATAGTCGTATAGAGAGCTCGCTTGCTGGCATTTGCCTTTCATTGCAGGGGATCCCCGCGCATTCGATATTGCTAATATTGTGCAATACAACCGACTCAATTGGAAAAAATGTATTTGTGATACAGCCAATGTTTATCCTAGTAGAAGCAATAGCCTTTACAGCTTACTGTCTGTACGAACAATATCAGTACTGTCTTCTTGCCTCTACAATCTATTTTCTTTATATCTAAACTTTTTCATGAATTCTAAATGAAAAGGTATTTCTTTTTCAACGTGATCATTATATCGGGTCGTAAATGTCCACTGCTTTCCGTTGGCTTTGCGGATTATCCCCAAAGCCGTCTAAATAAACGAGTATTGAATCTGTCTTCGCGAAATAAATTATATCTTGCTAATTATTATCGAAACCCTCGTTCGGAAAGTAATATGGTTTGGAGTAGATATTAGAAGTGGAGTTATAGGTACCGACGTGCTCGTAATGTTGTTATAGATTATACGGAGGGGTGAGCACTAAATCTTTTCACTCGGCTATCAGATTAGCGCCCGACCCTCTCCCCTCTGTATATATCGTTGTTTTTCTAACATTACATTGGGTACAAACACCCATCGCAAGGTGGAAATCTTACTACCTGAAATAACTTAATTTAAATAAATTTTACATTTCGGACGGGCGACACGACACTAGAGGTAGCTAAAATAATTTGGTAAAGAAATCAGATCCTAAGCTACCAATTAAAATAATCGTTAAAATTAAATAACAATCTAATCGTAAATAGATTTATTTCGACTCGACCTTCACAGTTGGAAATTTTAAAAATAAACTCGAGATACAAAAGGCAAGATTCATACATTGATACATTTACGTAAAAGGCAGCCTAACATTACCTACTGAATATCAAAACAAAGTATCATTTCCATATATGAAAAGCGCTTAAACATCGTAATAGCCTCACTCGCGAATTTTCTACATTCACAATTGCGAGCCGAAAAAATACAAACGATCGTTTGATCGCGTAATCCCGCGGGCGATCAAGTATTTCTTATTCAAATGTAGACGGCTATTTTAATGTTCCAACAGCACGCCATCAATCTTTGCCGAGCCCGAACGTGGCCCATTACGACGCCCCCTTGCAATTATCCACTCGAATAAAAACGTTTTAAGTGTTAAATTAACGATATCTCAGAGACGAGAGCTTGTCTGACTAAGTGATTAATTCCAACCCAGAGAAATGATAGTGAACCATGCCGCGCTCTAGAGACTCACAAATCTCATTTATATCTATTACAGAACCATTCGCATGTATCTTTGTGAATACCTAAGTATATTACTTCATAACAACCATGACTCATCTTATGATTACGAGTTATGATTCTGATGAAAATACTCAACTCATTACATTATGTTTCGCTTATCCCGAACTGGGTGGCAACACAAACATTTTTTAAAGTAAGTATCCCTTTGACAGTGCTAATGGTCTGCGCATAAACTTCGCCCTGCGTATTACAAACAGCAAGCGGCAAATCTTTGCTGCAAATGTTACTTATTTCTCGCTACCCAGTCACTTAGCTGCGTAAATATAAACAACCTTCATTCTTCTTCTTTACACGCCTCGAGTGGAGAGAAAAGAATGACAAACGAGTTAAAGAATAATGGAAAGTAAATGAAAACAGCAAAATCGCTTTTGTCAACTGTTTTTCTTCATCCATTGTCGACATTCAGAAATGTTTCTAAAACGTCTTCGTAAAAATACAGTGTTGAAGTTATGGTGGGTGTCTGCCTACCTTACGAATTCAGAAGATGAATTTATAACAGACCTTTACAGGGAAGACGTTTCAAAGGAAAAAATTTTTTTTCTTCAGTAACGTTAAGGTGGTAGGGGGTGATTCTCTTTGTTATAAAACAAGTTATTCTCAAGTAATTATCATTACTGAGTTCTCAAACTCGTTTATAAAATAGGTACCTCGACGTTCGAAGGTAGATATTAAAATTATGAATACTTTTCTTCAAAGAAAAGGTAATATTTATGATCCATTACACTCGGAACGTAAAAAATATAAGCTATTAAAAATGATGACCATGTTTGTCGAAACTTTTAGACATTAGCTGCATTACAATCATCAATCATCGTTAAGACACTGGAACTTTCTAATGTCACCGTAAATCTAGTACCTGGCCAACTGAAATGATTCAACTGAGGTGCCCTGAATAATCAAAACTGAAAGGCAACGACTTTACAACGTCAGCTCAAAGTCTCTCTGACATGACAGTAAAGTTTCCACCAAAATAGCATTTAACTAGGTGGGAGAGGTTAACCCATCTCCTCACTAAGGGCCAATTATTTGATCAGTAGTTAACTAAACTTTTGTTAAATTCCTTTACATTTTTTAAACCATTATTTTTCGTTGTTTCAAACGTCGTTAAAATGATTAACTTTTTAATAAACTGTCAATGGTTTAACCACAGTTTAGGTAAACTAGATCAAACAACGGTCCTTAAGACAAAGTTAAGTTTTGGTTATTAACGTTAATTTCTCGGAATAATCTGATTGCCCCGCACTTGGAATTTCTTCTGTATCGTGGTACAGTAACGCCCAGACCCGGAACCTACTCGTAAATCATACAAATAATTCCCGTGCGGGAAGCGAACCCGCGACACGCAGCTCAGCAGTCCAATCGTTCAGCTACTGCGCCAATCTTGCCGTCGATTATCGGTTAATTACAATTTACATAACGTAACAAACCGACTAGGGCAGATTGCCGAAAGGTTGCAGACACCGGGAGTGGACAGATATTTCAGTACACTATTAGACAGTTTGTAGACCAGTCCTAATAAAGAGTTAAATGTGTAGCTACGACAACGGCATTTTGAGTTACGTATCGTAGCTCGTGGCGCTTCGTAGCATCGTAGCGCTTCGTAGCTCGTAGCGCTTCGTAGTATCTTACTTTATCGGGACAGCTGTTGCTTGATTTTTTACCAAATGAAAATCCAACATATTTTTTCCTTTACCGTATAGGCATCGTTCATTTTAAAATAAATAACCAACATTTTGGCGTGCCGAACATAATCTCAAAAGATATTTGCATAAAATATTTCGTGCATATTCGATGTTATCGTGTCACAGCATCCCAATCACACCAAATATGAAATGTACAATATGCAGTAAAAATATCATGGTTATATTTTCTTACGAAGAATCCAACAACATTAAAGAGAGGATGCGAGGGTTCGCACGGAGCACCCTCAGGTAAAAACCAAATTGAATTTTCCCTCGGCCAAATAGAACGGTATCGCGTAGATAAATCTCGAAGCTGCCTCATCCCGTATCTACAGAAAACAAAGTTTAATAGAAAAGTAAATAGAAAAAGTGGAAGTGAAAACACTGAATGTTGGAAGTTTTAATTTGTGCCAGATATCCCGACGCTCGGATTTGAACTTAGATGTCGTAACTTTTGATTTATTGGCTTACAATCGTAACACTTTGACATTATAATAATGGTAAACCGTTTATAACACCGATATTAAAGTATTTCCATTTCTGCTCGGTCAGGACTGTGTTATGGACTGAAGCTTAACAATTAAGATAATTTAACAGTCGGTATTAAATCTTAAAGCAATAAATCGCACCTGTCGGCTGGTGTACCTAACCTTACTTAGTTGCGTGGATGTTTTAGCTACTAAATACTAACAAATAACGTACGACGGACGACCGTACCGTCAGCGTCGTTCCTAAAATAGATACTTAAACTGAACTACTGTACTTACCAAAAGTCTTAAACCAACTTAAACTACCTGATTTGCGCAGACTTCATTAAACCTATTTAATTCGCTTTTCATTTGTGCGCAACACTAATAGAGTAGACACACCTCTGACGTTCGTCTTTACAGTCGACCTTTCTGTTGAACAGCTGATAATAATAATCTCTTCATAACATAATCTCGTCACGCCTGCCGATAGATAGCAGGTACCTAAGACGGTGGAGTGCATCGTAGTGTAAGCTGCTTAACCTGGGAGACAGCGACGTATCGAGAAATGCATTACAAGTTTCATCAAGCTTGAACACTCTCAGGAAGATTTCCACCTTTCTTTAAACCTTAGAGAATCTATTTTCCATCAAATCTGTAAATCTTTCTAAGTCTCCTTCCGCCACTTCTCGAGCCTGTCCGTCTCTAGTCTAAGGATTTCGCGTGACTAAAATCATTCCCAAACTAAAACTGGAAAAAGGGTGAACTGAAAACTGCTAAACTTCTTTGGTGACCTTGGCGAGATATTCAACGGAACAGTTCGCATTGTGATTGTAACCTCATGACCCTAAACGTGACTATTCTTGGTCAGCATTATTATATTTAATAAAAATTATGTAGGTATCTATCCTTAACAAACAAAGAAAAGCCTACGGGCTCGTGTGGCCAGTACAGATAACGACTTGCTTATTCATTAAGCGCATAAAATTTTATGAAAGCGATACAAAACATTTACACAAGACACCGATATCATACTAATGAGGGCAGAGTGTTATAACCTGGGCCATAATTATCTTTGTATGGGCCCTTTTAATCGAGTGCTGGTTACGCTTTACGGTATTATAAAGTTAATGTAATTTTATAAGGGGTCTTAGGCAAGCGTTTAATTTGAGCGCACCGAGAGGTGCCGCAGCTCTGCGGATTGGCTTGCGGAACCCTTTGGGACGCTTGGCGCTGTGTTTATAAATGTTTAGCTACCTATAACGTTCACAAATTAAATCATTTTCTACCTGTACTTTGAAACTGATGTAGAAAGGACCTATTATAATCTCCTTTACTAAACCCGAGGCATTAATTACAACCAGCCTCTCCCTTCAAATCTATTATTAACATACGAAGGTTTATAACGTAGATATTAATATAACCGGTCAACCCAACTTAGAGAACAAACCTGTAATTTGTATGGTACAAGACATGACGTAATGAGTCCTTTCAAAAGTAAGTAATCTGTCTCAAGGTCCTTAGCAATGTCTACCAATATTCTTGTAATGTGTCCCTAAATCCCTATCGACCAGTGCTTCGTAGACTGAAAATGTGTATGTAAGATAAAGTTGTAATTTCAATGAGCAATACGTATTATAATTAAATAGAATTGGTTATCTGTGCACGCTTTATAAATAAAACTCATCTATTTTATGCTCTTGTGCGTCATTAAGGCAACTGGAGTGTTATAAAGGTGGACGAGCCTGCATGCAACACTATATTTGGCCTGTTGGTCTAGTGGTTAGTGAACCTGACTGCTATGCCGGAGGCCGTGGGTTCGATTCCCAACCAGGACAAATGTTTGTGTGATGAGC
Source organism: Agrotis exclamationis (assembly GCA_950005045.1). Lineage (NCBI taxonomy): Eukaryota > Metazoa > Arthropoda > Insecta > Lepidoptera > Noctuidae > Agrotis > Agrotis exclamationis. The sequence continues at coordinate 15,487,943 of OX465424.1, read as the reverse complement.
ACGATCATTTGTTCTGTGTCTGGGTGTAATTTATGTAAAATATTTATGTATCTGGAAATATAATAAGTATGTTTATCAGTGGTCTAGTACCCATAAAACAAGCTCTGCTTAGCTTGAGACTAGATGGCGTTGTGTGATAGTTGTGGAATATTATTATTATTTCGTGTAAACATATTATTAAATTTTTAAATATTTCTTAAATAAAAACAATAAAAAACATTTAAAAATATAAAAATAGTGATCCGCCGGTGTGGGAGCAAGGTCCAAGCTACCGGTGGTTAGGGCTCCAGAGACAGGAACCTCCTCACAATGCGGGCCGTATCGAAGAGTACTGCCTTCTGAATCAGGCCTTTGATCCAACTACCCAACGGGCCTCGACAGATGTTCGTCGAGGCTCTTGGCTATCAGGCCATTGGCTGTTACAACAATCGGCACAATGATAGCCGAGCTCACATTCCACATGTCGACAACCTCGCGCGCCTAGTCAATATATATTTTTTTGTTTATCTTTCTCGTCTTTCACGAGGTTTTCGATTGATGCGGGATGGTAACATCGATTATCATTACGCGGCGCGCTGATCTGTCTATCACTACTATGTCACTACTACTTTATTATTAGGTATTATTATTATTTACCTAACGTATCTATCTAGTTCACTGATTATAAAAAAAACTAATACACTCTCCGAGGCTTAACTCTTCCACTCACAAAGGACGTCCGTGGACCGAACCAAAAAGAACACGTCCTATAACGGAGCCTTCGGAAAATATGACGTCATCGCTCCTGTATCAGAATACTTATACAAATAACTGGCAGCGTAGCCATAACTGTGTGTATTCTGGACCTAAAATAACAGAGCGTGGGCTTAATAATTGGTTTAATGAACACACGCTAATCGCTGATATAGATAGGCTTTATCCCGATTCCCGTTCGATTTTATAATCTGCGTTGTATCCGATAATCTTTTACATCGGGCAGTATTCATACCTGACGTTACAAACAGGTATGGCCCAGTAAAACAATATCCTAACATGGAAATATTCATCCTTTACCCGTTTAATAACGTTGGAGCGCCTAAAAAATAAAGTGGGCGTTATTCCCGCGCGAGAAAATAAAAACTATTTTTCTTTCGTAAAGCTCCCGTGAAAGTTGAAGTGCTTATTCGCAAGTATAAATTTCTGACACACGTAGCCAGACACTCATGAAAGTTACTGGACACAGATAGCTAGAAAATATAGATAGATAGAAGAAAATTTGTCGGCGATCACACTCTACAAGCCCATAATGTGGATATAGACAAGTATCCCTATATTAAAATATTATTTGTCTAAAACCCTATTGAGTGAAGAGGTAGGGTGAGCAGATCTGATGGCGGCGGTGATGACAAATCTGGGTCTTGTCGCAGCAAATAATTAAAAAGTTTTAAATTCATTTGAGCGGTGTTAGGAGGCCGAAGAGCGACCGCGCCTGTCAGAAAGTTGTGCATTAACTTTTCATTTGCAAGTTTGGAGCGAACCTCGCGAGCTATCGCGCCAACTTTGCAATTTCCACTCATTCACGATATGTAGAACATATGTGATGGGATGGCGGACTACTGGCCTGACTTACACTAGGTACTTAGTGTTCAGTGCATATTACATAACTCCCCTTTAGGTATAACCGCTGATAAAAGAAAATATAACTTGTTTTACTTGATATATGGAACATGATAACTTTGGCGTAGGTTTCACAAGTGTTTGAGAATAACATGTATTGGATGGAGTGTAAGATAAGGACTAGCGAAAGAATAAATGAGCAAATCAAATTACTTACAACCTACGTGTGTCTTCACTGTATTAATTTAAATTGCTATCTTTATCATGTTAGTCCGTAATTGAATACGTAATCCAACGAGCGCCTATACTTACATATTTGTCAGTTTCGATTCAATTGTTATGTTGAACGACATCTTCCCAAGGGTTTTAATAACTTCATTAAACTTTCGTAAATTAATTTTCATTTGATCATTTTATTGGGAGATGAGTTATAATTGAAGGGGCGGCGCAATCGCTCGGGATCCACAAACGGAATAATGTCAAATCAATTAAAAGTTGAATTCGGCGGGCAGCGCGCCAGGCTCCGAAGTTGATTCATTAGTAGTGGTGGGCGCCGAACCTCTTTCTCTGTCGGCGCTCCGGCTGCTACCAAGTATTCCACAATATTACGAGTTATCTGCACCGCGCAGCCCACCACCACTCGCATACATTCAGATAATCATTGACTGAGAATGTATTTTATGAGGGATTCCAAACTTGTACTTCTTAACCAATAAATACTGCAATTACTTCCAGTTAAATAACTTGCGGCCAGACCACCGGTATTATACGGCAATTTATCGCCAACCGGCTAAATTAAAATTGTGTTGGCAAACCATAATTTATTAATAATAATATAAGGAAAATACATCTCATTTTGTGCTTTTTCATTGAGGTTACATTCATATTTCTCAGTAAGCGAAGTCCTCGAGTCATGAGTCGTGTGGCTGTTTCCTTAGCGAACGCAATAACATTTGCATAGGTCCCGTCAACTGCTGGCGTACTCATAAAAGTAATACGAAAGGGATCACACTTGCGCTCCGTAATAGTGAAACTTTTCCGGGGATCAGCGAAAGTAATTCCCTTCTCTGACTTTGCTAAACAGGGGTTATTTACAATACCAACCCGTTACAGGCTCACGTTAAGCGTCTAAGCGAAAGGGCAACAGATGCTGACGGCATAAACTTCACTAAAAATCGCCCCTAGTACACCATAAAATAAAACAACGTATTTTTACGTGAAATTCTGTCTACTTTAAATTGTAATGAAAGACTCGCTCCGTTATTTTGACTTTGCAAACTTTTAATCCGATGCTTATGTAGGTATCTGCCTCAAAAAACTGATTTAAACAGGAACCAAAAATTAGCGCCAGGAAAAGTGAATATAATACAAGTTAAAGGCTTATCCGCCGCGAGCGATTTATTCAAACGACCAATAAATATTCAAGAGTAATTAACCACCGCGCCGCGTCGATACAGAGCAGAATATTTTTAGCTGCCGTCGATTTTACGTTAATCCTCGCAAAGGTAGATTACGAAGTGTTCCTAACTCCATAAAACGCCGCCGGAAAATCCATATTTTATCAAAATGAAAGTAAAAGAATTTTTTGAATTAATTTTTCTATCTTTTCGAGCGCTTCTGTGTACCGCAAAAAATTCAAACAGTTCAGTTAACAACGATTAAAAAGGAATCCTTTTTTAATTATAATAATAAATTGAAATGTTTCAGTGGAAAAATAAACCTCCAAACCCAACCCTGTTTGTGCCTTCCTCGAAATTAGGCACTTGTAAGCACTTGGCACAACAAGTAGAGTTTGCACACGAAACCTCGTGTCTATTCCGTCTGACGGGAGCTCAAAAGATTTCAGCTAACGTTGCCTGTGTGCTCACCGTGCTCGGTTAGCTCCCTACTCCATTGTTCGTACACATCAACCGTCTTCGTAGATTCGTAGCACTGCGCTACGATAACGCTACGAACATGCTACGAAAAAGGAAACCAGCCGAACCTACGTAAATAATGTTTGTTTGTGATAGCCTTTGGCCAGTGTGCCACGGTCTCATTTTATCTCACACGAGCATACTTGTTAAATAAATAGTAGTGAGTTTCCATGGAAATTTTGTTTTCAGCGTAATACACAAAGAGATTACAAACAATTGATGCGTTAAAAATTCACAACCGATGCTGGGTATAAAGTGATATGAAGTACAAAGTAGCCATACATTCCCATCGCCTGTCCCGGGGGATGGTTTTCCGGAAATCAAGCTATCGTGAAAAACATTTTACAATTGCTGTTAGTTTCTCTGTTGTTTGGTATTTTGTAACTGTGCTGGCTTGCTGGTGCGGCAACACTCGTTATAAAATAAATGGCCATCGTTTTTTAAACGTTTTGTTGACATTGTTACTCCCTTGATAACAATGGAATCAATGGTCTTACGCTAGGAAATGCCGATACTAAACTCATTATATGAACTTGGGACGGGCATAATGTATGTCCAGCAGTAAATTACGTCATCATCATCATCAGCCTATAAATGTTCCCACTGCTGGGACACAGGCCTCCTCTCTGTGAAAGGGAGTGGGCCGTAATCTACCACGCGGGCCCAGTGCGGATTAGTAGATGTCACATGTCTTCGAATTTTTGGTTCTAGGACATGCCGGTTTCCTCACGATGTTTTCCTTCACCGTTTTGTGAGCAGTGGTGTTGAAATAAATTACACAAAGTAATGCGCCTGACGGGGTTCGAACCTACGACCTACAACTCGTAAGTCAAGGCCGATACTACCACTGCTCTCCACAGTAGGTAAATTACGTAAAATTATTTAATTACTTGATTAAACCGAAATATAGGTAGTGTTTATATTATGCGAGTACTCTAAATAAAAGTATTTCTGCTGAAATATGGTTACCTATATACGACGTACTCTCAATATACAGGGTGAATTTCTCAACTTAGACTCGATACTCCTTTCAACGTTTTTTGATATTCGTCATAGTTTCTGATATAGCCATCCACGCCCAGTTGAAAAAGTCATCCTGTATATTACGTTATTATGTCACGACTTCAGGAGCAGTGTTGTCTCACGTGCAGCTGAAGTATTTTCTCAGAAATGCCCGCGCTGTTCCACGCTGGTCGCCGCTCCAACAGCAGGACTTCAATTCCCTCGACTTCCACGACTCGACGTCAACTTGGGCTATTTAGTTCAAAACGATCTCCTCGAGAGCTCTTGTGTTTTCAGGGTTTATTTCGCAATCAAGTTGTCCCCAGCGATTTTCCGAGACTAATATATTCTTTAGACATCTGCTTACGCTATCTCTCTGCCGTCCACGTTAAATAAATACTCGTACACTACAATGTTACAGCTCTCTGCTTCCGAAGTCACTGGTACAAATATTGCGGAATAAAACAGCCGAGACTTTGCGAACTTAAAAGTTAAATCCAATATTTTAAAGTAGACGAGAACCCTTATGACATATAGAACACTCACTATTGAGAACCAATGACCGGGAAAATTGGGATATTATCTTAACTAGTCTCTACAGTTTCAATAAAACAAATTCTCGTGTCGAATGTTCATTGCTGGGATGTTTTATGTAGCGTTCAACTTTCTGAATTACGTTATATACGGTTTGATTAAACTTTATGTTACTTTAGGCAGAGATTACCCTCTGGCCACTAGTTAGTAAGTTTAAGCACGAAATAAAACGTAATAGTTCCGTCGCCACGTTGCTCGTCATGTCGCGTAAGAGTCAACTCAGAGAAATAGGTTAATGCCGTGCTTGTGCCGACGTGCTTGCTGCCTACTAGACATAACATCTCTGCTTAGGCATCTTGTCTTAAACACAACACTTTGCCAAAGCTTGGCTTCCAACGAGTTTGCACCTCACGTTAATACAGCTTCAAGTTTGTGTAGAAAAACAAGAACTTAAGGCACCTAAGAGAAAACCTGAACCCATTTCTATTCACAGAACGTCGGTACCTAACAAACAATCGAATAACGTGCAAAACTTGAGTTAAGTTCTAGGCAATGTTTACATGAGGAAAGTAATATTTTCAGAGCGGCTAACACAAACAAACATGTGATAAACAGACGCCCGAAAGCAGTGAATAGATGTAGGTAGCATACGACCACGTCATTCAGGGAAGCAATCACGTTAATAGTGACAGTTCCAACCGCTATCCATAATACGACTTTTATTTTTGTTCGGACTACCAACACTAATGGACCGCGCTAATTATTGTTTTTATTTATTTATTTAACTCAGGCTGCAAGGCCCAAATAAAAATACTGTGATACAATACATTTACAATTAAATGGACGGCTACCGTCTAACAATACAATGTCGACACTAAACGTATACAACGTAGTATTACTCGCTTGCATATTCAGTGATTACCCATTGAATTCTGATTAACGTTATTGTTGGGCTGGCTCTCATGCCATCTCGAGTGATTTTCTGTGTCGTGTGTGTCTCTACGTCTAACTACGTGGCATGTGTTCACAAGTTAAATCCTTACTAATCATGCGCGTATGTAGGTATTATGTATTTAAGTTTAAGGCCTAGCTATCTTTGAGATTAAAGTGGGCTACATTATGAACTTTGGAGTAACTTATAATAAGTTCTTAGTTCAGCAAATTAGTGGGCTAGACTTACTTTATTTTAGATTAATAGTTAAGAGTGAATCAACTTGTTACAGTATCTTAAAGAAAATTAATAGTTCTTTCACAACTGCCATAATGTTAATCAAGAAGTTTGGAACTAGTTCTGTAACAAATGTCATGACAAGTGAACTGTTCGCAAATATCTACAATCTTGTTCGCCACGGTTTGTGCGATATGAAGTGAGGAACGCTAGTAACATTAATCAATGTCAAGAGTTTATGAAACCTGTCCTTTATGTCAGTTGACTAGACTGAAAATAATAGTCAGTCGTAATAAGATAGGTACCTACCATCCAATTGGTTGAACAATTTATTTGATAGAGTACTTTTCCAGAACACGGGACATTTTTATAGCTTGTTGAACACTGAATTGACCAAAACTGTAGATCGATTTAGTTAATTTCCACTCAAATACCTGTAAAATACCTTAAGTTTCTTCAACCGCTTGCAACTTACTCTTTAAATACGGGTGTAAGGAATCGGACGAGTAGTCGGGGCCGGGGTCGCTGCAGAGATCCTTCATTCGTTACGTACGTGATAGGACTGACCGACAAGATGGCCGCTACGGCCAGTGCTGTGGCCTGCAGCTTACGATACACTATCGATCACACGCTAATACGACACTGGTAATCCCGGTAAGAGCCGCCTGAAACGTGTTGCTCCCAACGTTTACTTTATTTGAGTGATCCTTCGCTACCTTGTTTACACTTCACTGCTTCAACACTTTCCAATAGGTTTGGTTTCCATTGGTATATAAAGTAACCAATCAAAACTGCTTTATAATTTGCACCCGTTTGCAGTTTGTAGATATTTTTACGGCTCACTCAGTTAAACTCCAATGAGCTATGGTATTTGAACAACACTAGTCCCGACAGCAGAGCGGCGCACCTAATGGATTTTTATTTTATTTCGTTGCAGTTACGCGAGCCAATTAGTTTTGTGCAGCGCATCAAGAATACTCATTACTCGTCTCTTAAGTGAATTTTAATCGTAAATTCTTGAAAACTGGTCTGAATATTTGACTTCTACGTTCAATTTACCATTTTATTTATCCCGACTTTAACCAATAAAAAGTATTTTGCAACTCAATACCTACTTAAACTCTACTGAATTCCGTCGCCAAAAGAAAAGAGAATTTATCTCCAATTGTGGCGAGAACTAAGGACATTTTTTTTAAAAAGCTGTACATTTTAAAGTTTTTTTTGTGTAGAGTCGTGGACATTCAAGATATACTCTCGTACATACACCGTACCGGGAAATTTAACTCAAAAATTATTCCAGGCACATCTTAAAATTCTAGCTCCGTATTTTCGTGTGTTGCCACTTCATAAAAGTGGTGTTTTACAAAGAAATCGTGTCAGTGGGAAAACACGTATGATGAAAGGCAAGGCACAGAAGCTCGTCCAAAAGCAAAGCATTGCAGTAGGTATGCCTAGTGATATTAGTACGGATTACTTTGGTCATTACTCTCAATGTAGGCTTAGGTTAGTATACGGTTATTAAGTTATTGTCTTATGATTTGCATATATTATTGTCGTATCCATTACAATAATATAATAAGTACGTGCATATTTATGTTGTAGCAGCTGCTATGGTAAAGTCGATATGATTGACGCTGTGCTGTACGATTCACTGCTGCGCGGCGCGTTCGACTTATGGTCTAGGTCAGTGATTCCCAAAGTGGTCCAGGTGGACCCCCAGGGGTCCACGGGAGACTTGCTGGGGGTCTACGTAGGCGTGAACAAAAAATGGGGGTCCATAAGATGTTAATGGGGGTCCACGTAAATTTATCTGCTTTTGATAGTAAAGAGCAAAAATGTAAGCATAGTTTTTATAAGGGTCTACCTACATTGTTTTAAGTACCTAACTAAGCAGATAATATTTTAATAAGGCAAGCGACTGTTACTTGTCCAAACTTGCGTATTCGATATTACCTTCGATCATTAAAATCAACTAGATAGACGGTCAAATATTTAATAGCTTTTCCCTCCTCATACCTTGTCGAAAGGAGTTTTAGTGCCGTTACAAACCTCTTAACAAAAAAAGGAGCTAATTAAAAATCACACAGGATTTGCGGTTATTGCTCACTAAAATAAAGCCAAACATTGATCGTTTGCTGACACTCTATCAAATACTTACATCCTTCCTATTAGGTAATTAAAATTATGACCTGAACCTATATTACCTTATTAATTTTTTCTTGTAATTCTATTCTTTTAATTATTGTTATTGTTATAAAATGTACCATTTTTCGTTTTTATTTTACCTATCGGAATATAGGGACAGAACTCAGAAGCGACACAATTTTTATTTTTTGGCGACTTTATGAATGTGGTAGAAATGTAGCAGCAGGGGGTCCACCGAAACCAGTAAAATTTTGAAAGTGGTCCACGAGAAAAATAAGTTTGGGAACTACTGGTCTAGGTATATGTAGGAAGTTGTTCCGTTTTTGACTGTTTGTATAAGTGAGTTTAAAAAACGTTTGTAAACGCACCCATGATACAGGCCAGAATCTTAGTGTGGTGCAACGTTTTATTAAACCATAAAAAGTCAATAACTATTTTTAATATTAAACTAAGTATTTGCGGTTTATTACTGAATGTTTGTTTGAACTGTCGTTAGACATTGTAAGGAGAAGATAACAAGCCATGTTTCAGTGACACTCAGTGTTATCACTGTTGAATAAAACAAATGAAAGAGAAAATATAATTCCTACTTTGTAAGTTTATGTATCTTCCTAATGGAAATGAAAGAGGTGGAACTTAATGGACCTTTCGTTGGGGGCTTTTGTCTAACTACTTACAAGAAGACAATTTAACGTACACGTAGCTTACAATCACTTTTATATTCAAGCGGTAGGTAACAATGTCTTAGTACAGGCCTCATCAAAAGGTTACAACGTCTTAGTATCTGTGTAGGCCTCATCAACAAAAGCCTGATAATAATATGCTCACGTTAGGTGTTGCCATGCTCGTCGCGACAAACTCGCAGGCGGCTCGTTTGCTGTGTCTACTCGTTTGCGCCTTGTCTACGTGACGGGAAATAGGCCGCGAGCTGCACGTAATTTGTACCAAAACATACAACACTAGCTATAGCACAAACGAGCACTCATTAAGCACTGACGTCGTGGCTTTAGGCTGGTGAGTCACTGAACGTACTAAGTTCTCAAGATTTGTTTTCTTTAACGGCGAAAGTGAAAATAAACTTCAATTTTCAAACAAACCAAGGACTTTTTAAGTCTACATCAACTCAATCCAATAAATTTTATGTACACAAAATTATACAGATGTGTTTTAAAGCCCCAACATTGTTAGCATTGTATTGTTAGTTGAGGATCAACAAGCCAGCTCGTACATTTTTATTTACCTGCTCGCTTGATCTCGCAATCCCACAGACGAGGGATTGATTTGTTCCTTAAGGATTTCGTCCTTGTCTCGTGCTTGCAAGGCAAAGTTATCTGTCGGCTTAGTTGCGGCTACCTTAGGGGTGAATTTTTATCCGTCCCTCTTAGTATTCCAAGGCTGTAGGCTTATAATTCGCTTGAGGGTAAGACCGCAAAGGGTAGGCGACAGAGAGGCGCCCGCACGTCTGAAGGGGCTTCCTCTGGGCTCGCGCTGTCATTCCTTGTAAAATAGTCAACCGTGAGGGGAGACAAAGGAAAACCTATAACTATAATGTAATTGCATTATATGGAGCTTACGTGTTTTCGCGATCGGTTCCCACTCTGACCAAAAATGTAGCCTGTATAACTTTACGTATAAATAGATCTCGTAATACTTTGATTTTAGTATGTACTTACTCGTAGTTACTTTTCTTTTACGTTTGCAGATAAAAATCTTTGGCCATTGTATCGCGGTCATAACTTGACTCCGTAAAAAATGTTAAATCTCCCAGATACGAACGTTTCACAGCGGCGGTAACAAAAATCTGACCGACTGCGATATACAAAACGTCCGTAACTTTAATAAGTACTTTACATAAAAATTGATGATTCAATTTTATTTGTAAAGAAATGTAAAGAATTGTAAAGAAAAAAAGCTTTAAATTCTTCACAAGCTCAATAAGGCTGAGTCAGCGTCGCGAGTGTAGTTTCGGATATAATAAATGTTTTACAAGATAAATTTAACTTGCAACATTAGCACCCTCTGCTTCGACACAGCGATTACACAGCGAGTGCAATTTTTCACTGTTGGCCTCCCCTGCTGGTGCGGCACAATTTATGACGCGAAGAATGATTTTTCAACATCCGTAAGTTAGATTTATATTTAACAGCCGAAAAGAGCCTGAGCTAAATCACCGATAAGGGGAATATAAAAACGCTGAGTCAATTGGGTTTCGCTATGTATGGCACAAGTTTACGAAATGCGACGTCGCGCCCCGGGAAAATATACATTTATCTGTAACTGTTCACTATTTTAATATTGCCTTTTTATTATTGTTGTTTACTGTTATTGGTTAACTTTTTATGATGTGCTCAGCTTTAAGAAGATTCTGAGAGAGCGAAATATTTGTAGTAAATTCGACTGTTAGGAAAAGCCAAGTCAAATGTCGTTAAGATTCAATCGTCACTTAAAGTATATCGAGTTGGTATTGTTTCGAACATAAATATTTGGCAACTTGATAAAATTGTTTCGATACAACTCAACATAATATGTTGATATCCACACGCAACCAATTAATTGAACCGAGAGTGGGATAAATGTAAGGTAATTTATTACAATTCGCTCGAAACGGCCGCCCCATTACATTTAAAATATAGCACGTTCACACTTCCTATAAAATTGTTGTTTCTTATAAAATCGATAGGTAAAATATAAAATCAAGTAGATAATAAAACAAAGAACTTTTTACCTATGAATAAATACGTTATAACTAGACATGGGTACGCGACTATGTGGTACAAATAAGGTGGGTGGACCAAGGAAGGCCACACTAACGAATAAACAGTTATTATTCGTTTATTTACTAGATAAACTAGATAAATAAAACGGAAAAATATTTAAGTTTTTTTTTATTGCGTAACATAAAAACCACTTTTTTGAATTGCAGATTTAATCAATATTGATTGAACTTAAGTTTCATTGAACCCTTCTAAATGGCCTTGCTAGGAATGAGGGCTTCTTAGAAGGCCATTTAATAAATCGGTCATTAAAAGTTACTGAATAGCTATTAAATATACAATAAAAAGAAGTGGTTAATATGTTAGATAATAAAACAAAGTATTTATTAAATATTTGTTAGTTTCATATGCAGAACGAATAATAACTGTTTATTTGTTAGAGTGGCCTTCCATGGTATACCACCTTAGTTTAACGTCGTCGATTCCGGATATCAAAGAAGCGAGGGACCGTACTGCCAAAATAGTAGTGCGAGCGATTCGCCGTCGTGTCTGTGGTTTCCAGTTCGATGGATGTTTGTGTAAATAGAAGGATTTTGTCATCACATGGCAATAACTATGAATTGGCCTTCGAAGGAGCATGGCCTTCCATGGTCCACCCACCTTAGATAGAGACGTTTTTCTTCCATCGATGAATCATTGTTATATAAAACAACTGATATTGCTTAAATTATTTAATGGTGAGAACTGAGATTCAACTAAGCCTAATGAATTTTTTTTTTTTTTATTATTCTACGTCGGACCGAAAACGCCTGGAAGAGCTTTTGGTCCATGAAAGACCTGATGAAGGGAGAACTTCCTTTGTCGCTAAAGCGGAAACTCATGGACGTTTGCATCCTCCCCATCCTCACGTACGGTGCACAAACTTGGTCTTTGACAAATCTTCAGAAGTCCACGCTCGCGGTTTGCCAGCGACGCATGGAACGCAGTATTTTGGGAGTCAAACTTTCAGACCGCATAAGAAACACAGTGCTGCGTTCCTTAACGCATATTGCCGATGTGGGAGAGAAAGCTGCCAAGCTGAAATGGGACTGGGCTGGCCACGTATGTCGAATGCCATACAATCGCTGGGCAAAACATACATCCGATTGGGTGCCAGAAGGGAGAACTCGACGTCGTGGCAGGCCCAAGCGAAGATGGCGAGATGACTTAGACCGCTTCATGAAGGACTGGACCACGGTCGCAGAAAGCCGTGAGAAGTGGAAAGAGTGGAGGGAGGCCTTTGCCCAGCAGTGGGACACTATGGGCTGATATAATAATAAAAATAATAATAATAATAATAAATTATTATTTTATGAAGACCGCAACCGCACAAAATACGATTGTGTAAACACAAAAATTTGCAGACTCTCAACATCTATCTAATCTTCCGACATAATTAAACTTCGTGGAAATGTATTTAACACTGCAGGCGTTTAACATTTCTTTCTATCTTTGAGCAAGTAAAAATTGTTAACATTTTTATGTCGGTAAAAATCCCTTTTGAAATTATAAGAGTTGTTTGTTTGGCGAAGGCAGCATTACAACCAACACATCAAACAAGCAAGGAATTACTTCAGATTTACCCTTTACGTTACCTCTAGTATGTTTTCTCATACCGGGATAGTTCAGCGTATCGACCTAAGTAAACAAATCAATTGTCTATTTAACATATCTGGGGCAAGTCGGGGGTGTGTTGGCGGCAAGTCTGGACCTCTCAAATTGAGGGCATGCAGACGACGCGGGACACTCCAGCACGCCGCTCAACGAGATTTATGATGATGTATTGCTAAATGATAGAGCTATGGTCAGGACAATACGTCCGACTAGAATATGATTAACGGGATCTTTGGGACGATTTAGTCATGAGGTGTTTAAGTTAATAGTCCGGCCGTGTTATGATGGATATTATACTACATCTAACTAATAATAAATGCTACAGTTTAGATGGATGGATGGATGTTTGATAATAACGTCAGAACGATTGTACGGACGTTGATGAGGCTCAGAGATAGGTTATGGGGGCCGTTCAAGTATTACGTAAGCAGATTTATTACAATTATTTACCCCCCCGTCCCCCTTGTCAGCAAAAGTAAGCAAAGCTCTTACCCCCTCCCCCCATGCTTAAGTAAACATTTTTCGGGGGAATCCCCGAAAATGAGTTTCGTTTTCAGGCAAAGACATTGTGAGAGTTGCCATTCGTGTAAAAAAGTAAATACTACCGATGACGTAATCATCATCTAGACTCCCGTACCCCCATGTCATCAAAAATAAGCAAAGCAAAGACCCCCCGACCCCCCCATTGGTCTTACGTAATACTTGAACGGCCCCTCAGTCTAGATACACAAGATATCATTTAACACAGTATTACGTTCTCATTGGATAATTTTCGAGTTACATGTGGGCGAAGCCGCTGAGTACAGCTAGTTGGCCGACAAATTTGTTGTTATTTCTTGAAGAAAGAATTCATATTAAATATACCTAGGATTGTTACACACAGATGATCAATCAATCTTTGAAATTAAATACTTACTGTAATAAAAAACTACAGCACTAATTCATTTGACCTAGATTAACCACAGACCTATCAAGCAATTGCAGCTAATTAAACAGACTACAATCCGCAAGCATGTAAACATTCCTAATTTCACCTAAATCGACACATTTACTTCCAATTGAGAATACTAATAACAAGTCGTGGGTATATTGGTTGTCTCACAGGAACACTAGCGAGCGAACGTAATTAGCAGTAAATCTAAAAGATTTACTTCTACAATAAATTTTCAGGAACGTTACGAGTATGTAATTAGGCGCTTGAGCGTGTAATGAAATCTAGTCCATAATGCGACCATACACGGCTCATGAGTTCGGTCCGTTTTGTGCGAAAGTAGCACATAGCAATGCTATTGATCGGCTGTTGCAGCAACACATGGCGCCTGATATGTGCCGATAATATGGACACTATAGTCCCTCCATAAACTGTTGTTAAACGCCGCTAGGAAATATACGTAGTTAAACCATGCGGCGGTTAATGTTTTACGTACTGAAAAGAGGTGTTTGCAAAAATTGTACCAACATTTTCCATTGTAATGTACATTTTTAAATAAACAAAATTGGGATTTATTCGTTTTAAAACTTGCCCTAACAGGTTCACAGAAAGATTTATAAATTCTTTAATAGTGAGGTGTGGGGGGTTCCGGAGGCAACAAATGATAATACGTGTGTTCAGTGCAACGTTCCATTTATTACTAACTCTCTAATATTACAGTCATCAGTAATACCTTACGTTATAATATATGCTACTAGGTACCACTCCACAATAGTTTTATGAGCAAAAGACATCCTACGCCGTATATCTAAATGGTTCAAAAGTCACTAGTCAGCGTTAATTTGGCACGCTCTGCTCACAAAGTTCCTAGCTCAAATACTACAGTGTAGGCACTAAAAGACAGTAGCAAACCTCCTGTCATATGCTCACAATAGAACCACTAAAACAGTAGATTGCATATTTTAAGCTGATCATAAATGCAATATGATTCGGTTCTTCTAAACTTAGCCGCCGTTCCGTAGTTATTTGCGGCGATAATAGTCTGATCAGCAAGTTTAGCTTCGACTTCGGACGTGAATGTAAACCAGATTCATTCAAAATTAAATATTCTGAGTGCAGCGGTAAACGCTAGACAGCCTACAAAATTAGATCGGTTGGAACTCTAACTTTTATAGACACTGGACAGTCATCGAATTTTGTTGGCGAAGTTGTGACGCGAGGTTTTATTTTTATCGAGATTATTCGAAATAAATTAAAAGTACTATATATAGTGTATGCAATTGTTGGTGAACCAAAAATAAAATGAAATAAAAATAACTACCCAACATAGTTATTTTAATTTTATTTGGTTCACCAACAATTGCAAACACAGTAACTATAAATTGAATTAAAGTGTAACAATCACTTACAGGTAAACTCTGCATGCACACGAAACGTTGTTGTAGTTATGATTACGATTTTAGTAGTCACATAATTATAGCTAACTATTGGTTTTCTATGCTCCTAGAGCTTCAAGCTTCATAAAATCTTTTAGTAAACAAGAAAAAGGTTGAATGTGTAAATAACTTGTAGATACTTCCCTAAACGTAGTTCCCTACTTATCTTATTTAAGGTGTTTGTTGAAACCCGTTTCAACCAGTAAAACATTGCTTCGTAAGTGCTCGTGCCGCTAACTTTACACTCTTCGGGAACTTTCGGGCTTTATGCATGGAAACGCATGTTAGGACTTAGGATAGGTAACTAACAATTTACCACGGCTATGCTCATGAACCTAATAACATGGTTCGATAATTATCACACTATACTTCGAGTATCATATTGCATGTAGCTGCTACGTCAATGATTTTGATTTTGGAGCGCAGTGTCATGTAGCGTAGGTAAGTAATTAAATTATTTATTGTTTTTTTCGACTGCATTCCGTTTCATCACCCCTTAGTTACAGATTTTTCGGAATCGAAAAAAAACTTTTTCAAAAAAAAATGTAACCGACTTCCCACAAAAAAGTTCAAAATAACCTACAAAAAAACTTTTCTTTCGAAAGTCGGTGACTTTCTTTATTGATTTCATTGACTTTTTGTCACCGACTTTCGAAAGAAAAGTTTTTTTGTAGGTTATTTTGAACTTTTTTGTGGGAAGTCGGTTACATTTTTTTTTTTAAAAGTTTTTTATTTTATCCTTTTTAGTTTCAATATTCAACCTTCTTACATGTACACTAAAATATTGTAATCTGTAGCACCGGTAATAACATTCCCCATGTATGTACTCTTACACTATGAGCTACATTTGAAAACTACTGCACCAAAGTAAATGAAAATTTTATGGGACCAAATGGCAAATATATTGTATCGAACAAAAAAATAATCATCGAAATCGGACCAGTAATCTCGGAGTAATCGGTGTAGAAAATGTTAAACTTTTTAGGTTTTTGTTGATTTTTGGTGATTTTTCAAAAAATGCTAGTCCGATTTCGATAAAATTTTAATGGGACCATTCGGGAAGTATACCCTTTCCAACAAAAAAGATTTTTTCTAATCGTTTGGTAAACGACGGAGTTATGCCCGAACAAAAATAAAAAAAATATAATAATAATAATAAAATAATAATATTTCACAACTATCACACAACGCCATCTAGTCCCAAGCTAAGCAGAGCTTGTGTTATGGGTACTAGACAACTGATAAACATACTTATATATTTCTAAATACATACACATTATAGATAAATTACACCCGAATATATATATATAAACATCCGAATTGAGAACCTCCTCCTTTTGGAAGTCGGTTAAAAAGTAATTTTTGCGGTGCGTCTGGCGTTGTGGCTGAGTATTTGAGTAATCGACTGCTGGGCAGCGTGTCGCGGGTTCGATCTCCGGACGGAAAAAATATTTGTATGACCTACAAGTTCTGAGTCTGGGTGTTTGTGTATGTGACTTTGAATATTTTGTAAACGCACCCAAAATACAGGAGAAATTCATAGTGTAAACGAGATAGAGGCAGCGTTTTTTTTTTTGTAAAAATAAAAAGGAACTCAAAGATTTACTCATCCAAGACTAGAATTTTTCCCTGTATCGAGGTTGCGTTTCCAAAATTAAATATTTACACAGTCACAAACACAAACTAAAAGACCCGAAACAACTAAAGGTCACACAAATATAACTGATATTTGTATAACATTTGGCTGTTCCAAGCGGGAATCGAACCCGTGACACGTATTCAATCGCCCAACCACTACGCCAATCGTGAAAAGATAAGAAATAAATGCTGATAGTATTTTAATTAATATTTCTGTATACTACATAACTAGAAAATGTTGAGAACAAAGTCTGCTGAGAGAAACCAGGTGTTTGCTTTCTTCTTCTTTTTTTATTATTATTCGAATGCTATCGCAAAACGATGTCTTTTCTACAAATAAAGCAACACCAAACTAGCTAGGAGTCCAGTTCTCCAATGTTTCTTCGATTCACTGCGTTCGTGTACCGAGCTTTTTATTATCAAAATGAAAATGCAAATAGAATTTCCACCTCAGCGATAATTAGGTAGCGGTAAGCAGTTGTCGATTTTCATTGTCAATTTTCGTTCCGTTGCATTTGCAATTTCGTTGTAAATATGTTGCTGCGGTAATTGAATACAATCGTCAGCTGCGTACTGGTTTATGGAAAGTGCATTGTTGTGTATTGCTAATGATGTGTTTACTGCCATAAAAGCAAGTGGAAAATTGCTAATTTAGCTGGAACAGACCACTTCTTAAAGTAAGATGAAAGAATCTAAGGAATTTTCTTAAGTCTTACTTTTAAATTTCAAGGCGAGGTGAAAATTACTCAACAAAACATCTACTTCATAGATTCGTTTTTCGTTTTACATAAAACTATTACCTATTTACTAAGAAGTTACCACGCATAAGTTTCACAAAACGTTTTCCATTTACATGCATGTGAGTTATCTACCGGATAGATTGACGTATCCAATACGACATTTGCTGAAATTCGATTCCCACCTCACGTAGCCATAACTTTAACAGTTGAAGTCATAAAATAGAAACCGTAGGTAAGAGGATGGAGCCCGGGGAGGAGGCAGGCCTCATAAAATTTTGCATGTTCCGTAGATCGCGCGCCTGCTCAAGTAGAAAATTTCACTCTAACACGCCAGTACGCAACATTTACGACTTTTTCATGACGTTATACAAGACTAGCTGCTTGCACACACAACTATAAAATCTTCCGCTTTCACGACTTTTTCTGTTTTTCAAATAAAAATTACCTGCGAGCGAAAAACTTGTAGTTTGAAAGAGATGCTATCGTGAAATATTTCCCTCTGGTCGCATTAATTTTGCAACGGCTCGGACGCCCGCCGCTTTGCAGCAATATCGGAAAACATTACGAATTTCATTTCTAAATTGAAAGCGCCTGTTTAATTCGTTCTGTTTCTTAACGATTCTGGTATTCAACGACAACGTCGAATTTATCTGTATACATATAGCAGTTAGCGGAGGAAAAAGAAAAATGAAACTCTATCGTCTGTGTTGAAATGAAGTCGAATGGGCCGGGAGCCCCCGGCGGGGCGGGTCTGGAGATAAATCTCGGTCGGCGACATCGACAGCGGTGCGCCTTGCCAACGCACTACCAGCGCAACACCACATTAGGGGCCAAACTAATGTCTGCTGATATAACATCCCACCCCAGGAAGAATAACGCATCACCGCGACGAATGTACCTATTTACTTATAATGTACGTCTTTGCTTAACTGACATCCTTCGTAACTCACAAGATGTCTCGCTGTATGTCATACCGTGACTTTAACGACAAGACCGTTATGAAGATTGATATGAGCCATAAGTTCGGGGATTTTCTCTCAATATTATGCGATATTGTTATGTTAATGTTGAACATGATGAAAGTACTCCTTTTTCGTTAAATTATGCTCCATTACGCTAAACAGACATAATGTACCTATTACAGTCGAAGGAACTAGTTAAATGTTTGATGATTTTTTTAGTTCTGTCTTCTTGTAGCAATGCGTTTGCGCATAACTACGTAACATTTGTCTACGACGTAGCATATTGTCGTAGCAGTCGTAGTATCGATACGCCTACGATGTAGTATACGTAGCAATCGTAGCATATACCTACGACGTAGCAGGAATAGCGTATACGTACGCAGTAAAATATACATTTCATAAAAATGTTGTACTAGAAAATGTTGTCTTAATGTCAATATGTTTAAAACACATTTTCAGCATATTATATTGACATTTTCAAAGCAGATCCACATAATCCGAGTACGGTACGATCAATAAATTCTAAATGATAGTGCACAAAAGTGATATATGTGGGTTAGCAGCAGTAAAGACCAATAGGTACTATTGATCGTCGATTCGGCAACTCTGGCTCGTATTTTAGAGTAAACTGTAGTTGTATAAGCGGTCGTTCGATCAGCATCATGCCATTTATCGTGCCGTTGGTCTGCGGCGCCGTCCTTTACTCGGCTAACACGCTGGATAACGTGACATGACACCACTGTGATACCCACATACATTATCACAATGGCACAGCAATAGTATTAATTGTTGTGACATGTTACGTAGTGTTTGATAAAGGACTTTGGCCCTTATTACAGAACGCACATCAAACTCAAGCATTAAACTAGTTTCAACCAATCAAATGCCTTGAATCTAGTTTTAAGTAATGCTTGAGTATTGAGTGACGTTCTTTAATACGCGCCTTAATGATGTATTGAAGGTCTATACGTACTACATAATTCGTAGGTACTACGTACATTTTTCCAAATATAAGTGAAAATTCTTCCTTAAATTCATAATCATCCTTTTTCTTATAACAGTAATAGTTACATTCTCTAAGGGTCAATTCAGACCGAGACGCGAAGCGACTTGACGATGCGCGCACACTTTTAAGAGCCATTCAAATTACGACTTTATTTTCTACATTAAAGATACACATTTCGTTGTGAGAATTTGTAATACGTTGAGATGCGCAGCGATGCGCCGCGCGACGCCTCGCGGCGCAGCGCGACGCATCTCAAAGCAGCGGTGCTGTGCTGCGCCTCTCAAGGCCTCACGACGTAGCGCGGCGCAGCGCGGCGCCGCTTGACGCCGCTCGCGGCCGCTCCACAATGCGAGGTGAAGACCGGGAGCTATAGGTGACTGAGTATGCATTATTGTGAGTAACGAATTTTGCCAACCGATTTAAGTTAAGAAAAGGTCAAAGAATAACAATGTAGAACTTGCCGGTCAATTATTTGGTTCATTTTTTTCGCTCTCTTCTCTTAATCGTAAACGGAATGTATTGAGTACATGATTTAAAATCATTTTAATGATTACTTCCGTAATAATTTATAGAAAAATCAGATCACAGCTTTTTGCGGGACAGATAAAGCGCATAATAATATTATGTTTATGAATTCGGTCATAGTTGCCGTCACTCGGATTTTGCATACTCAACTACCTCTAGCCCCTGGACTATGTAGCTGAGGTCGCCATTTGCAAATGGGACTGCGGGAGGACGCGGGGCGGGGCGGCAGCACGTGGAAAATCTAGACACGTTCTGCTGCACCGCGCGGCGTCTGGATGCGCCTCGCGACGTTGCGATGCGTCTCGCGGCGCAGCGAGGCGCATCGCGGCGCCGCGAGGCGTAGCGCGACGCAGCGTGAAATGACAGGCCTCTTCACGCATCGTCGCGTCGCTTCGCGTCTCGGTCTGAACTGACCCTAAAACATCAGCTACACTGATGGCTTGCTTCTGATTTCTCGTAGTTCTCACTGTCGACGTCAGCGGTCTACGCGACCTACCTAAAAAAGGAGAATATAATATGGAAAACATACAAATAAAGTTTATTTCTCTTTAATATAAAATTGCGGCCCGTTATGTACTTTTTATTTATTTATTTTAGTACATGGAGGTTACAGCTTAGATACAAAAAGGGACCATTATTTAGTTTTATTTAATTTTTAATGAAAAATGAAAATGTTTATCAAAATTACTAGTTGGCAAAAATTAGCTGATTTTACGGCCTCCAAAAAATGTGGTTACTAGGATGCGCTGTCATCGCATTAAAACTAGTTTCAACCAATCAAATGCCTTGAATCTAGTTTTAAGTAATGCTTGAGTATTGAGTGACGTTCTGTATACGCGCCTTTACGATGTATTGAAGGTGTCTATACGTACTACATAATTCGTAGGTACTACGTACATTTTTCCAAATATTAGTGAAAACTCTTCCTTAAATTCATAATCATCCTTTTTCTTATAACAGTAATAGTTACATTCTCTAAAACATCAGCTACACTGATGGCTAATTGCTTCTGATTTCTAGTAGTTCTCACTGTCGACGTCAGCGGTCTACGCGACCTACCTAAAAAAGGAGAATATAATATGGAAAACATACAAATAAAGTTTATTTCTTTTTAATATAAAATTGCGGCCCGTTATGTACTTTTTATTTAATTATTTTAGTACATGGAGGTTACAGCTTAGATACAAAAAAGGGACCATTATTTAGTTTTATTTAATTTTTAATGAAAAATGAAAATGTTTATCAAAATTACTAGTTGGCAAAAATTTGCTGATTTTACAGCCTCCAAAAAATGTGGTTACTAGGATGCGCTGTCATCGCAATCACAGCGTATACGCACCGTTCTATTCTTAACTAAAATAGATAATTCTGTCTTCGTTCCCAATTTGTTATGTCCATGACAGCTGTCTTTATGAGCAGTTACGGGAGTAAAAGTCATACAACTGCAATAACAACCACCGGGACCCTTTATAATGACTGATGTAATTGGGTTGCACAACCAAGATGACACTCATAAAATTCATAAATCCTGCCGTTATAGGCAGCCTGTGTGATCATAAAAATTGATTTTGTTATCGTGAGCGACGTACATATCTAGAGATTTAAGTTATATATTTATACGCAATAAAGCCTGCGTCTCGTCTTCGCATAGATATTTTGAGGAATTGAGCTTCGAAATTGGTGGTTGCTATGGCCTAATTGGTAAGGCGTCTGGAGTACCTATCCAGAAGACGCAGGTTCAAACCCCGCTCGCAGTAGAATTTTCCTTTCCTCATAGTATCTAGAGATGTTTGCCAGGGGACCTTAATTTCAGCCTTATTTCTTTGTTACTTTATACTCTGGAGTGGACACGGCCCAACGGCTCCCATCTTTTTACGCCCATGTTTGTTATTCGTCATGAGATACAGGTGATGGCTTGATGGCGCAGTGGTGTCGGCAGCGAATTACGAGTCTGGGTCGTGGATTCGAAGTTAGACAGTTATTTTAGTTTTGCATTAAATGTTTCATCACGACTGCTCTCAAATACGTATTTAAATAAATCGTGAGTAAAAGGCTTGTCCTAGAATCAATAAATCGTAGATATGTGACATCGACTAACTGAGACCTTTTGGTAAAGGTCTCATAGAAATGAGATCCGAGTTCATTTAATTAAACGTTAGATTTTTCTGTGCTCCAAGGGATTTTAGACTTGAGTATTTGATATTAACTTCAGCTTGATCGAGTGGAGGTACATAACACGCGTTACTTAAAATAAGGGAGGGTCTCTTAAGTCCACACATTATCTTGTTCACGACTTATAACATCTCTACCACCTGTACAATTTTCTATTTCCATCATTACAGTTGGCTAAGCCTTAGTTAGCAGGATTACATACCTAACTAGTAGCAGGATTTGCCGCTCAGTGCTTGAGGAACTAATCACTATGTGAGCATCAACCACCAATTTGCGTAATTAGGTCACGACGTGCTTCAGCTGCTGATTGAGCCACATTACGAAACAGAAAACCGATTTACAGCGCTTCGGAACCAAGCGCTACACGTTGCTTCTGTGCGGATACAGTTCCGAAGAACTGTATCCACAGAAGCAACGCATACTTAGATGTAAGTTTCAAAATCCTTAATTTTTGTTGATTTTATGAAGAGTTCTTTGATCAGTAGTTAAAAATCATTCAATTATATTTGATTATCTTTTTTTATCCATTCGTTAAGAAAATACATGGGATTTTAACAAAAACTGATTAACTATTGATCAAGCAATTACGACTAAATATAACAAGTTGTTTAGGTAGTAGAAATGGACCTTATTTTAAAAGTTTTTGTTCCATAATTATATTCTAAATTTTTTTTTACATTATTTGGAAACTAAATTGTGGAATGTTTTGTAATAAGAAGAAACAGCCAGGCCCGAAACAGCGAATGAACTGAAATTTTGAGAGTGTAACTGTTATTGCACTTATTATATTTTTTCAATTATGTTGCCATACTTAGATACACAACACTGATACAGTATAAAAATAAACATCGTTGGTAAAAGCACCATACACTGTTTCTAAGATGTTGGTGCTGGTCTATAAAGCAGACCTAACATTTATTTCATAGCACCAGAACAGAATTAGATTTTCTAAAGTGCTATTTTATAACGCTGCCAAGCTTGCTCATATTTTGTCTGAGTATACTGCCCTGTGTATTTACTACGTGATGCACTTATTGCAATAACGTAAGATAAAAGGTGGTCGATCCGCGCCGTACAGGCTCACGCGCCCCATTCATTCAGCCTTCAATAATCGAATGCTGATGGTTTTTTGAAAATGATCGTGGACGTCATTACGTACGGCGCGTTCGGATCATTATAGCTGGCGCAGACGGCGTTCGGAGTGCTGATATAAATGTGCGACCACCTACAGGTCGCCAAACCTTTACAATATTAGTTTTTAGTACCTAAGTTTAGTTGATCAAGGGTCACTTGTTTGTTTTTTTTTTTGTTTGTAAATAGTTAAAATACTGATATAAAAACTCGCCCTTGTTAATAAACAGCTTATAAGACTCCAAATTAACTTCTGGTCTAGTTGCAAGAGCGACTACTGTGCGTGAGGTTATAGGTTGAATTCCCAGGTCGGGTAACATTTTCTTGGGTTTATCAATTACGAATTTCTCAGTAGCAAAGATAGACCAACTGAGACTGGATTTGTCTGGTTGAAGGCAATAGGCTCATCCAATTTTATAAGATTTTTCTCACCAAACAATCTTATCATTAAATATCAAATAGTTGGATTGTTTGATAATTGGGGCGATCGTATTGCTATCAGTGCCCAATGCCAACAAGTGATTCTGATTGTTTATACGTGCACTTAAATATACCTACTTCTTATCGTCTATATCTATGCGTTGATTTAGAGTCAGCATCATAAACAATTTAAGTTGAAGTATAAAAAGTTAGAAAAACTAAGAAGTAGATATATTCTTCATTCAAAATAATAATTTTGGTGAAAACTTATAGCGAAGCTTTTACTCAAAAAAACTTTTCACCTGAGCACTAATGGCGCTGAATTTGTATTCTGTCTCCACATGATGAAAATAGTTGGTAAGTGTATTCCCAATAGACACACAATCGTACCTAGGTACGGCTAGAAAACAAACGTGACGAATTTAGAAGTTATTCCAGGTTTTGGCAGGCGTCACTCAGGTACGTGCGTGTTCACTGTGATTCTTATTATGTTTGTATAGATTCTAGAAAGTTCTTAAAAAAGTTCAAGTCTTCAGAGACTTACATGTAACTGAACTAAGTTTTAGTTCTTTTGAAAATTTTATCTTGATTTTTTTCCACGTGTTACCTTAAGAAGTGTTTACTGATCCCATTTGGTAAAATCACAAAGGCTTTACAAATTACGAAAACTACCAATCTCCACAGAGATCAATCTAACTTCATGCCAACACTTTAAACTCGACACTCTACATTTGCAGCAACTAGCAACTCCCCGACCATTGCGTGCAATTACTAAAAAGAAAAATGTTTGGAGGTAGAAAGTTTAGAATTAGCCTCACGGAAAGCTGGAAAAGTAGTTTTAAGTTAAAGCAAACAAACGTGTTTTGTAAGGATCCCGGACAGGCAGCAGATGGCAAATGAAATAAAATGTCCATACGTCTTCATTTCAATGACCATTCATTTGCGATCGGTGCGGCCGCGCGGGCCTTCACTAGATTAATGGCGATCCGATTTTCTGCTCTCGGCAGAGCCTACGAGAAAGGAAATGTAAAGAGATATAGGGATACATCTATATTGTAAATCTAAATTGTTAATAAATAGCTTAGGTCAGTTACTTAGTCTTTATTTTGGGAACGGAAAAGGGTGTTTGTTTGGATATCGGATCTTCGCAATAGCCATACCTACTTACTATAATATTTAGGTGGGTAGGTAACCCACATAAATATTTCACTAAGTTAAATGTTTACAACCTTTTCTGTAGGTATCTAAAATTTTTATCATCTTCGCTATATGCTTCGGGACCCTTTCTTTTTCAATCACTACAATTCAATTCACCCATTTACGTTATTAAAGATCTCATGTTGGTGATAAGATTGCCACCACCACGTCTGTTTTCTGAATAAAGAATAACTCTTTACCATTGGGTGCATTTCCACGTCTTCTTATAAATCTGTTATTTTTATTTAAAGTCGCAGCTATTTTCTATAAATAACGTAGTATTTCGGTTTCCATCGTATTTATACATACCTATATAACAAAATAAGCAATTCTGCAAAATTTTCACGACACATACAAAACGTCACCAGTTAATCCTCTTGGCGGAAATAGAATTTCTCAGGAGCAGACACATCGTAATATTGAAATGTATTAAATTCTTAAATCATAGAATAGCTAACCTATAACATTATGGATAGATAAGATGTTATTCCTAGACATTTTTATTCGGTAGTTGGGTCTTTATGTTCCTAAGGTAAACAGCGACGTACATAATTATGTAGGTATATTAATAGGACGATATATGACTGTATTGTATACGTTTTGTAGATATTTCTGGGATAGTTTTATTGGAGACTAGCTTCTGCCCGCAACGTCGTCTGCGAGAATGCGTTGAAGAAATAAAGGTTCACTGATCGTTCCCCGTGATATATGTAGGTAGCTGACCCGGTATGTTGGAAGTAAATCCATGCAGTACTTTTTGAGTTTATCCCGGATATATATACAGAAAAACAGGCAAAAATTCTAAAAACTAAATATGTTTTTGGTTTCGGTTCGATTGTAGACATGTAGATCACACCCCAAGTATTCTTTTAAAAAAATATTCAATGTACAGTTTTGACTTTCCTGTTGAGGTATCAATACACAGGTCTCAATCTATTAATTAACAAATAGCCTTTTGACGAAGACCCCGATAACTTACCTATGTCAAAAGGAAAATTGTTTGGAGTAAAGCAATAAAATCAAAAGAGATTTTAAATCTTGAATCGTGCTTTTCAACACAATGCTGCAAGTTAAAGACAGTGTCATCTATGAGACAGGGCGTCAACTACATTTCCTAAAGGAACGGATGGAATGGGAAACATACTCTCGGTTCCCTTTAGATCCCACCATTCACCACAGCGCGAGTGATTAACACTATTGTAAATACTTCATGTAAGCTATAAACCATGCATCGTGTCCAACTTCAGAGTACGAGTTTAGATAGTTTCCTTCCTTTCCTTACATTGCTGCTTGTTTTCCATGTAGATTAATACAAAAAAAACCGGCCAAGAGCGAGTCGGACTCGCCCATAAAGGGTTCCGTAGCAGCAAGTAATAACATACTATAAAAGTTCTTGTAGTTGGTTCCAACTTTGAAAGGTTTACGATTTATGACGTATTAAAAAAAAAAACTTGAGAGGTGTCAAGGCACGTCGAAAATCGCTATGAACCTGTTAAAAAGGTTCAAGCGATTTTCGACCCTCCACCCCACACTACCCCACTCCACTCCGCTCCACTCCGCTCCACTCCGCTCTACTCCGCTCCACTCCGCTCTACTCCACTCCGCTCCGCTCCGCTCCGCTCCGCTCCACTCCCTTCCACTCCACTCCGCTCCGCTCCGCTCCACTCCACTCCACTCCGCTCCACTCCACTCCACTCCGCTCCGCTCCACTCCACTCCACTCCACTCCGCTCCACTCCACTCTACTCCACTCCACTCCACTCCACTGCACTCCACTCCACTGCACTCCACTCCACTCCACTACCTATTATAGCTGTAAAAATGAAGTTGACAAACTTACATTTGCAGTTGTTCTCCGATACATTTTGTTTAGGAAAATGTTATCCCAGTACATTTTATAAGTTGGTCAACTATTACTCGTAAACTTGTAAAGCCCACTTAGTCATGATAATTTTCTTTTAAACTTCGTTATATATACTACTATTGTAAATTTTTTCACACCCCCAAACATAACCGTTTAGCTGGTAGAGGGGGGGACTCGAGTAGGGCAAAAATTAGCACTTTAAAGCTTAATATTTCACAAACGAATCTTTTTATCAAAAAATTGTTGATGGAAACTACCAATATTTTTTAAAGGCCTATTTAATGATACCCCACACTAAGGGGTACGCGAGAAAAAAAAAAACATCCCCGCTTTACGTGTACAGGAGGTACCCTAAAAAAAATATTTTACGAGATTTTATTTTACCACTTTTTTGACGCAACAAATCCGTATATTTACACCAAATTACAGCTTTCTAGTGCTGGGCGTCTCTGAGCTAAGCTGCGGACAGACGGACGGACGGACATGGCGAAACTATAAGGGTTCCTTGTTGACTACGGAACCCTAAAAAACACTTGTAAGTAAAAAGAAAACCAAATCGGTTTTGACTAATCGGGAAACATTCATAAAAAAGTTAGGGGTGCCCTCGATTTCCCTGATTTACCATCATCAGATTCTGACTTTTTTTTTTTTTTTTTTTTTTTTTTTTTTTTTTTTTTTTTTTTTATCGTGGTAAAATCATCAAATGAAGCTGCTAACAACGTTGTAGACACCATTTTGTCTGGCCCCACCCCGCAGTCTGTGTCAGTACCTAGCTAAGTGAGAGCACTCGTGTGTTTTTTGATATTTTCCCTAAGGACACATTTACCCACGTAAATGTAGGAATTTTAATCTTACCCCACTTGATGCATGACTAAAATCGTATTTATGGTCCTAACCATATAGACGATTTTAGTCACTATTTCAATCTTACCCCTTGGGCATTTCGTCTTACCCCTAAATGTTTTTTTTCATAAGACCAATTTTATTTACAGTTTTTTCATAAAATATTGTTTCAAAAAGTTTACTTCCAGCATTATAGAATCAACTTGACCATGCTTTTATACCCAAAACATCATTTTATGCATTTGCCTTGAATCCCTTTGTTTAGCAACAGTTTCAAATCACAACACTGTTCATCTAATCAAATTTTCATTCAGACTTAGAGCCTAAGCACACACTACGTTTTTTCAACGCGCCGTTGTCGCGCGTTTGTAGCGATACAGACGCGATACGCACGCAAGTCAGACGCAGCCTGTAGACCTTTGTACACCTGTTTATATTACAAACGCGCGGCGCCGGCGCGTTTGCCGCGATATAAACGACAACAAACTACTCTGTTTGATAAAATCGCGCCGTCGACGCGCGTTTAAAAAACGCGGTGTGCATAGACCCTTACTCACCCTAAGTAGGTGTTAGGTACACATCGTCACATTTTTTGAAGTCAGTTAAATAGACTAATTCGATAAACACTTTCCGATAATTAGACTAGATACCAACTTCATCTTTTTCAAACATTAAGAGCGCCTTCACATTACGTCGCAAGTAGTGCGGCAGCAGCGCGACTATAGCAGCGCCGCAAGGAGAACCAACAAAAGCAGAAGCAACAGTGATGTTTCCTCTTTAGAGTCCATTGTAGAAATGAACTGGCCGTGGCCACCCTTCGTCGCGCGGCTGTATCTGTAATGACTAATGAGAAGGCATCCGCTGCTATCGCGCGCTGCCGCGCTGCTGCCGCACTGCTTGCGACATAATGTGAAGGCGCCCTTAGTCTGACCTTTCAGATTCTACTTACAAAAGTAAGTAGGTATATGATCGTTTAATAAAAAAGATATGAAGAAAACTAGCCATTCACACAGCAGCGAATCATCAAAAAATGTATAGTTCGCAAGCAAAGAAACGCAATATTATTTTGTAATCCGAACATATTGCAGGCGGCAAGCCTTACTAGCTCGCTTAGCCGCTCATAGAATGTTGTTTGAACTTGTTTATGTGAATTCAGCTAGCATTGAATAGGAGAACCGCCCAACGTGATGTGCAAAATACAAATATGCAGCATGCGGACTGAATGCAACTTTGTATGCTTGGACATACATAACCGTGGAAATACGTAGGGCACTAGATAAGTTTTGAGATTTCATATCTAAATGTTAGAGTTTTTCAAAATAATTTCCGTCGGCTGCAATACACTTCTCCATGCGTCGAAACCAATCATCAAAAATTTTCTTCCACACTTCTTCAGAGACTTCCTCACACGCCAAGTCCCAAGCTTGAATTAGTTGGTTATCATTGGCAAACCGTTGACCTTTCAGTTTATCCTTTATAATTGGGAAGAGTCCGAAGTCGCAGGGTGCGAGATCAGGACTGTAGGCAGGATGCTCAAGCGGAATTAGACCAGTGCGGCTCAAAAAATCTTGAGTGAGTTGAGCGCGATGTGCTGGTGTGTTGTCATGATGGAGCCGCCAAGTGTCAAGGCGTGAGTTTGGTCGCAGATTTTTGAGAGACTCGATCAATTGAGGTAGACAAACGTCTGTGTACCATTTCGCCGTAACAGTCTTCTGTTCATCAAGACATATTCTTTTAATTATACCCCTTCTGCCAAAAAACACAACGACCATTTTCTTTTTCACGGATCGAGACTGTTTAACGACGTTACGACGGTGGGCTGTTCCTCATCTTCAAAAATCCATATCTTATTTTTAGATTTAGATTTAACGTCATAGTAATACAGCCATGATTCGTCACCTGTTACTATAGAATTAACATTAGAAGATTTTCCACCATCGAACATAACAAGCATTTTTTTACACCATTTCTTACGGCATTCCATTTGGGTCGCTGTCAAAAGGTGAGGTACCCACAACGTGCAAATTTTTCTAACTTGAAGATGGTCATGTAAAATAGTGTGAACTGATGGTGCACTAATCTTCAAGAGTTCCTCTATCTGCTTGTATGTTACGTGTCGATCTTGCTCAATTAGTTCCTTAACGGCTGCTACATTTTCTGAAGTCACTGTTTCGACAGGCCTTCCTGAACGAGAATCGTCTGACAGATTAAAATCTCCTCTCTGGAACTGTTTATACCACCGATACACTGAGCTACGGGATGGAGCTTTCTCACGAAACACAAATTTTAATTCACTGATACAGTCATCAGCACTTAAACCCTGCTTGAAATTATAGAGCATAATTGCACGAAAATCACGACGCGTTAACTCTGACATCTTGAAGCAAAGAAAAAATCACAAAATAAAATTGCGGGTAGTTAAAGATATTTTTTTATTTGATACTGACTACTAATTAGATGCACTATTGTCGGTGACAATTTGACGCATACACATTCGATAGTTTAACGATATCTCAAAACTTATCTAGTGCCCTACGTACTTTTTATGTATTCACGCTTAGCATATGCTTCTCTTGTCAGTTTATACTTAGTATGTCGGCAGGTACAGTATCTACACACATACGGACATGATTATAATTGATTAAATAGATACCTATTATACTTGCCCTGCAAACACTTATGTTGTTTGCAGGGCAGCTATGGAACTATTAATTGATTGGTTAGCAGACAGTTCATACATTTATCCCCAAAAAAGACAACAAATAGGTTAATTAAATATAAATAATAAGTTTCCTAGGCTTTGTGATATCCATCCATCATCGATATGACAAAACGGCTAAGTTCATTTTCAAAGAAGATTTCAAAATTTCTTTAACTGAAGTGCTTATTGTGAGATTATGAGTGGTAGCTACAAAAGCATATAAGAGAAGATATAGGTAATTTATCAACAAACTCCTATAACAGCAGTGCACAGCTCTCCAAAGTTTGGATGCGTCAATAAGTCGTGGAAGCTTTAACTGCACGGCCCATAGCGCAACCAGTCCACGAGTAA
Source organism: Agrotis exclamationis (assembly GCA_950005045.1). NCBI lineage: Eukaryota > Metazoa > Arthropoda > Insecta > Lepidoptera > Noctuidae > Agrotis > Agrotis exclamationis. The sequence goes on along the minus strand of OX465424.1, from coordinate 15,457,299 downwards.
TGGCCAAGAAAATGTGTAAACTTGGTAACCGGATTCTGTTGCCTGAACGTAGCTATACTCTTTTATAGGTACTTTTTAGTTTATTTACAAATCATTTTTATCATCAATTCAGTTATCATGGATTTTAGATTTTTGTTGTGTTGGGAGAAATAAATTGCTTCAGAGTAGATTTTTTTTTTTGTTTTTGGTTGATTTCATCTATTTTCCATTTTACCGTAAAAATCAAGAGTCGATTATGCAGACTATCACTTTATGTAGGTATCTTAACTCCTCATCTGCCTACTTACTCGTATCTAGGTATATTAGGTACCTATAATTTGTATTGATGTTTACCTGTCTATTAGCATCACGCGTAGCATGACACCGTAGAAACGGGTTTTGTCGACTAAAGAATAGACAAAATGCCTGTATTTATCATCCTGAGCATGCTGATGCAATGTGAGATTTTTCTATTTTTCAGTCGTCTACGAGGTGGTGTCATTTTTTTTTTATATTTATAATTTAGTTAAATTTTATTTAGTTTATCGTCCTTACTATAGATTTTTTTCTACATTCTATCATTTCGCCTAGTCCTACGTCGTTTAAATCCGTTTCTACGGTGTCGGTCGTGCTATGCGTATTATACAGCGTACTCGCAACGTTTCGCAAGGATGAACGCGTTCACAATAGTAAATAGCGGTAATAAATGGGATTATCCTTTCTGAAAATTATGTGGGTATGCATAGTGGCGTGTTGCGGTGATCCCACTGTTACAGTGCTAATATATCATGCCCTGCGTGCAATCTGCTACGCTGTTTTGTATGGGAACGTGATGTAATGGTGGATATAGGTTTGCCTATATTTCAGTATACAGACGCCTAAGTATTTAATATGTTTGTAAGTAGGTATTAATAATGTAGGTTAAAAGCTCTTTTGGTAGCTCTTTTGCAAGTAAAGATGCAAAATCCACTGCTGTGCGGCACAAATGTTCGCTCTTGATCAACTCACTCAAGCAAACACCAACAAATTGGGTATACAAACACACCTGGGTACTTTTGTGCGCGCACACGTAAGCACTGCACTATATGTGCACGCACATTGCTAAACTTAGTTCAGTGAAAATGTTGCCGGTGGACACAGGCAAAACTCGAGTGAGCTCGTGACTAAATAATTACAACCGCACAGGCCGATCTTCCGGGTTAAGCCGCACTTGCCGAGGTTGGTCTGTGGATGGGTGATCATTTGTCATAGCGAGTTTCCTCCGTGCGTCGGAAAAAGCCGTTGATTCCGGCTGTCATTTGTAGATCTTTGACAGTCTTTACTGTTAGTCAGAAGCTCGTAGTCTGACAACCAGTCCTACCATAGGGTATGAGGTATCGTATTACCCAGTTACTGGGTTGTTTACCCAATATAGTTGGGAAAAGGCTAGGCAAATGATGATGGACACAGAGGCTAAACGCGATACCAGCTTAGTAGATACGCGCAAGTGAGCGAATAAATGTGCCGCACACTATTTTGGTGGAATCGTAGTGTTACGAGCTTACCGAGCAAGTATTGTCATGTTGGGAAGCCCCGCTGATGCCTTAGCTACTTACATATTGTTCAGATGATTGTCACAACTGCTCGATGAGTGACCACGGAATCACGTATACGCACGAGAACTAGATTCCAGTAGAACTGGTAGAACTACTGGGTTCCAGGCTTTTCCTCCTTTTAGAATTTAAAGTGCTGTTAAGTTCCTGCACCCATTGTAGGTATTTTTCTTAAAAAATCCTCAAATTAAATGTTAATTACACTTGATTGACAAACAAAGCTTTCGTCTTATTAGCCTTCTAGAATGAATGGTTTTATTGTAGAGCTGCCGCTCACTCGAGACTTTGTCGCCCAGTGACTTCGTGACTTTCTCACCCGGACTGGTGGAGAATGTATCGGCCGCTGGAAACTATTTTCACCATAATCATTAGCGCACCGCACTCCCATATTCCTTCATAGCACTCGACGGGAAAACTAAATTCTACGCTCCGATCATTAATATGATCGAAGATTCTACGGGACAAAAAGTCACTAGTGAGTGGTGACTGGCCTTAGAATATAACGGTTGATTGCTGATAAGGTAGTTATTTCAACGCAATCAGTAATATAATATACCAAATTTTTTCGATCAACGTTTTCTTGCTGGGGATTTTGTTGTTACCGGTATGTGATACTCGTATTAGCTTCTTGACCCAATGCACAAAGTCCTGGTCGCATCAGGTAAAATGTCTTGTTTTCTTTAGTCAGCGTATTATCAAGTGAACTCCTACAACAAGTAGGTATGTATTAATTAAAAACTTTTTTTTTAAAAAGAACCGACTTCAAATCAAACAAAAAATTTTAAAATAACTTTTCTTTCGGAAGTCGGTGGCTTTGTTTTTTATTATTTCATTGACTATTGCCATGCCACCGACTTCTGAAAGAAGTTATTTTAATATATTTTTTAAATTAAAGTCGGTTCTTTTTTAAAAACATTTAAAAAAAAAGTTTTTATTTTACCCTTTTTAGTTCAGACATTCAACAAAAATCTTCGTATATTCGGCGTCTTTAGAAATCTTTAATCAAAGTCAGCAACAAAAACGGATCTATGCGGTCAACCTCACGAGATATCCATGATTGTTATATACTAAAACCTTCCCTAGAATGTAATAAAAAATACTTTTGTGAAAACCGCATCAAAATCGGTTCAGCCAAACGCGAGGTAATCGCGACCAAACATACAATCGACTTTGAAAATCTACAACTCAAGTAGGCAAAAAACTCCCTATCTCAAAAACTACTGAACCGATTTTGATGAAACTTGCAGTGTACGCTAAGTTGGACAATACCTAGTAAAACAAAAAAAAAGAATTACTTAAATCTCCTTTTTTTTTAATTTGGATTTCCCAACTGAGTGTAGGCCGAGATTTTGGAAAACTAATATCTCGCTCACTTTAACTCTTGGGTGCTAAAGGGCAAAATAAAGAAAACATTTAAATAAAACAGGTACATTTTATTGAAAAAAATATGTACACAGCAAAACAAATAAATAATCTTATGTTGTATATTAGTCTATAAAACATTAATTTCATTGAAATAAAATACTATACATAACTACATTAAGATTATGTACATAATACCATCTCACAGGGAAGTGCTATCAGACTATAATATAATAAACAATATCCATTTAACATTTAAATACTATGTCGATATTTGGAGTCACATTTATTAGTTAGGAAAAATTTAAGTGGAATCCCTAAATTACGATAAAATACGATAGGTATATAAAACAGTAAGCTATGATAATTCTTGATATATTCATCGGACATCCAAAGATCACATAAAGTAATTTTGCACATTGATACATCTAACAATGACTGTCGATAACAAATTACCTATCAAAATGTACTCATGGCATGACCTATTAGTTAACATTACCTACATTTTTTAAACTTTTCTTATCTAAAAATTATTGTGATTAAAAAGCATTTTAGAAATGATTTAAAATAATCTCCCTTGTACCACAAATCAAATTGTTTATCAATTAAGCGACACTTAGAAATATCTTAAAATTTATTTAAATAAAACAGAAAAAATGAGATGATGAGATTAATTTCTATGCGTGAGCTAACATGTGGATGTCGCTGTGATGTCCTACTATCGATGTAACACAAACGTTCAATGCCATTCATTACATGAAAACTATTTTTGTATAATTATGTAGGCCTACAATAATAATCAAAGATTAATTTATTAAAATTGCATACAAAATGTATAAATAGGTCTGCTGTATTTTTTTTCTACGACACAACATAGCAATATTTATGTATAGATAAAATCTGACTGCTTCTTATCAAAATCTTTTCGTATTTCCCATTTAAATAATTGTATCATTTACTATGTCTAAAGTATTAACAAAAGTATAAAATTATTAACGCAAACAAGTAGCACAATGTCGAAACTAATATGTACTGTACTTATTCATTATTCAACCGCAACAATGCCGACGCGACGCGCCGGCACCCGCCAGGCCTGTGTTATTGTCAATTATCTCATCTATAATATCTACATTTTAATATGCTCAATATTTTGACTAGAAATCATGTTATACTTATTATTTTCTAACAAAACACATAAAATTTACAAGATATATAGCATAATTTCTTATCAATTTACAGTTCACTAAAAATTGTACAATACATCGATGACAGGTGTGGAATTTCATTATTTTAATAATTTCTTTAATATCGAGAGAAACCTACTTAAAGTATGACCTTCACTTACTCTAATACATATAATGTGGAACAACAATGATTTTAAATCATGATTGCAACACCTAAACAATGCACATTTATAATTTAATATCAAACTGTGATAAATCACTGCGTATCTCGTCAATAGAATGGAAATATAATAATTTGCATATTATTAGGAACATCTAATGTCTAGAAGGAATTTTGATCCAAAGATGACACGTTTCGAACACAAACTTTACGAACCTTATATACAGTGATCCCAATTAAACGATAGGTAATACGGAATGGTATATAATCACTGAAAGGTATATTAAATATACAAGCTGGAAATAAAACATAAGTCTTTAACATAATGAATCTCAACAGCATTGTTCTAACTAACGTTTATTAATTAAAAATTGTAAAATTAAATGTCGTTGTGATGTTTTGAGAGATGAAAAGTAATTTTGCAATTAAACCACCTTCTTTGTGTGATTTCTGTTACGTCACCCGAAGTAGCCAGTCTCAAACTTTTAGATCTTGCGTTATAATTATATATACTTTATATTTTATAATATTTAAATCTACATAACGTCTGAATAAGGCGGACTCTGTACCACATTCCTACACCAAATGAGTGGCTCACTGAACGATCAACTTGGTACTAACACTCTACATTACCGGCAACAAAAGATACATTTAGTTTGTCAGTAAACGTTGAATATTCTAACCGCCCGATTAATGAGACGGGCGCACTCAGTGTGTGTCTGAGTTCCGGTCCTCACCGCGAGCTGCGCAGCCTGGTGCTGTCTCCCGACGTGTTCGGACTCGGTGCTACATTCGCCGGATTTTTCTTGTGATGCCTGTCTCTACTCCTCGCCTTCTTGGTGCGGCGCGGCGCATCCGTGACGTCATCTTCGTCAGCGGTCGGCTCCGCGCTGTCGTCCCGTTCGCCCGAGCTCCCGCTCTTCTTGTCCAGTTCCGCCATCGCTTCCTGAATCGCGTTCTCGAGTAAGGTGTTCAGTTTTCTACTCCTGTTATGAGTAAACAGTAATTATTTAGTTATCTACCCACGAGAGGGATCCGTATTGTGGATATTAGCAGCCTCACGCGCGACAAAATTAAACAGAAATCTCAGGTTGGGTTAATATTACAAATGTGTCGAACAAAATTAAATCTTTAGACGCACATAAATGATGGCGAGCAGCGCAACTAAACGAAAATCTCATCGTAAATTATAAAGAGACTACGGGGATTTGCATAAACAACAGTCGGTAATAATAATATGGATCCGCTAATCCGTTGCGGTCGCAGGCGGGTGCGCGACTCACTTCCGGTGCTTGGTGCGCGCGGCGTGGTGCAGGTCCAGGCCCTCGGACAGCGTGAGCAGCCTGGCCTGCGGCAGCGCGGCGTCGCCCCTCGCCCCGAACCAGCGCAGCGCCCAGCGGCCGGCCGACAGCCGCGCGCGCAGCTTGCCGGGCCAGCCCGCCTGGCCGCGCAGGGGGCCCCACACCACGTCGCCCACCTCGAACGTGCGGCCCGGCGCCTGCGTCTGCTCCGAGCTCTCTCCTACCGACCAGCACAGCACAGTGTTAGGTGTCCGTGCGCGGACTGCGACCACCTCCACCGACCGTGCGCCGCAGACGACGGCTCGTGATATGAAAGCGCGCCCGCGCGAACGTTTCCAATGAACACAATGCGAACTCGAAACGCTGCGGTTACGCAGAAGTAGTAGCGAGATTCAAAAGCATTCGACAGCGGTAGTGAACACTTCGCAAGTTGATTAGTCGTAAAGTAATTTTAAATAAGGTGTCCATGGAAAAAAATACAGTACAAATTGTTGCATATTAAGGAAATCACTTTTAATCAAAATTACCGCGAATGTATGTATTTTTCCCCCGACACTTGGAAGGAAAGAAGGTACTTTGTTGTAGTAATGTGAATTTGTGCTTTACTTACAATGATGGACAGATGAAATGATGATGGCTTACAATGATGCGTTAGTAATGGAATCCCAATTTTTGTACCAATTTGTTACTTCGAATACGGTGCAATGGAAAGCGACAGAAAGCCGGGTGAGAACGTTTGAACGCTGCACATCGCTGATTCATTCTGATTAGTTTCCAGTACACCCTTTATTAACAGCTGTATCTTGTATTAACCCAACCAAAAGAAAACCAATGACCAAGAGTATCGCATTATGTAGAAGCTGAAATATACCACAATACACATCATTAAGACGTATTCGTTGACAAACACTCTACAAACATATACAATTTAGTAAGTCCGCTTGCAGAGAGTCAATCCAAAACCAATACAAGACACAACATTATGGTAAATTTTGAATTTTGTTAGCTGTGACTAAAGCGTGAAATGGTTCTGGACAAATATTAGTACAGAGGCAGTAAACTTGATGGCCGCACATTGAAATACATGTCAGGAAACGTAAGGAAGATTAACGAGTTTTAAGAACAAAAAAGGGAATTACTAACAAAGAGCTCATTAAAAATGCAAATTTGAAGATTATTTTACTTTTATTGCTGGAAACAAAAAAGGGAAAGTTTAATAAAGTCAGTTGAATTTACTTAGATTTTTACGAATATATTATTTGTACACAACGAGTCACTAAACGTTAAATATGATACACAAAAGCTAGTTTGTAATTTGGATAATTTATCAAGTTGCTGTGAATGAGAAAAATGAGTTTTAGGTGTATTGAGCACACTTAAACGAACAAATAGAATTTCCCGCCAAAGTGCATTATGTTTAACATTTATAGCAAAGAGTCCAAAGCATAGCACAGAGAAGGATGATAAAAAATTCACTTACCATCGCCAGGACCCATATTATGTCTATCAAATACTTTCGGCATAGACGAGTCTGAACTCGTACCCGAAAGAGAGAAATGTCTTGACTGTGATTTATCTGGAGAACTCATACCCATAGATTCATAATCTGTATCCTTTTGTAGTCCATGTACCATATTATAATTAGCTGTCCTCATTATTTTGTCGGGCCTGTATGTGGAGGGGTCGCCAAAGTCATTTTTCCTCTTGTACGTCTGATTCCTTTCATAATAGTTAGAGGTCATCGGCAAGACTTGTTGGTTATTTATTGGAGATGAGCCCATGTTTTGGTTGAAGTGCATGTCGGTAGACTCGACTGGGTTGTGTGAGCGGCTTTGCCGCATCATGGGCGTATTTGAAACCATGCCTGGAATATAGAAAATGACGATTTGTACTTGAAATTACTGCGTCTATTTTAGCCTCGATAGGAAATCTTTATAGACCTGTTAGATTTTATTTTAAACCAGCAAAATCTTGACTCCTAACAAAATAATTTACTTTAAGAAAAGTCTTACTGAATAGGGAAGCATAACATGTTATGATGAATTCTTATCGATATATATGTTTTATGTTATTTTGACAGCACTACTGCGTTTGGTTGTATAGGTATATAACGGAAATTCTCATGGATAACTGTGTCTGTAACTGAAACACGTCTTCATGGTTCAGATTAAAACTTAAAAGGACCATCCAAAAATAAATGAATAGTGGTGTCTTCTCAAGTTTTTTTAAGCCCGCGAGGAGGAGTATCCCAGGGCATCTTCTTGTGTCCGATTTTATTTTACGTTTATAGATGCTAAGGCAGAACAGAATGAATACTGAACATTGAAATAAATTTAAATAGAGATTTGTGAATTAATAGTAAGCGAGAAATAATTAAATTGCTACACAAATTCTGAAGTTAACATTTAAACTAATTTAATTAAATGTATGTTATTAGAAGTACATATTTGTTTATTCCTGAACAAGAAAATTATAAGATTAGTAAAAATGAATGAGGATGTAAAGGTACACATAACTTACTTTGCGTGTCTGTGTCCGAGTTGAAATCGTTACGTGTCACGGGCCAGGCGTGCTCACGCGATTCCGCCATATCTTGCTCACTGCTAGACACGCATTGCACCATAGCCTGGAAACAATTGTCAAAACATCTACAAACGATGCATTTTTTATTGTAAGTCCGGAATCGGTAATTTATCCTATGAACTTGGGGACACTGGGATCACACAGACTGCATTATTATTACAAACTAGATAGGTAGCTAAAGTGTTTTGGTCAGCAAGTTGCGCACCTCTAAAACTTGAAGCATGACTAAGTAATATAAGGTAATTGGTTTCGCTCGCGTTAGTAGATTTAATTTGGTTAATATATTCTAATTGTTTGAATTTTGAAGATTCATCCAAATCCCCCTCTCAATTTCTCCCTTTTCAAGTTTTATGCTAAGAGAAGTTTAGTATAGAGCATACGGTGCAAGACTGCCCCGCTTGGGCAGAGCACCGACGTGTCCTCACGGCGGCGATAGGCGGAGACCTCTCGCGCCCGGCATTGGTCGCGGCCATGCTGCGGAGCGAGACGGAGTGGGAAGCGGTCGCCTCCTTCTGCGAAGCAGTCATGCTCGCGAAGGAGGAGGCGGGCCGCGTGAGAGAGAGGACAGTGTCCTCCCTCCGCCCCACCCGCAGTGGTGGACGCCCACGGCGACGGACGTCGCAAGACGATCTCCGGCCACCGTAGGCGGGGGCATGCGGGCGGCGAGTAAAGGGCAACTCGCTGCCCGACCATGGACCATGCCCGGGTCGACGGCGCGTTATGTTCCACGCGCGCCTCAAAGAGCGTCAGCATAATGACGGGGCCCCCTCTCTAGAGGGCCAAAGCCTGCCGGGGTCGCGTGACTTATCTCATTACCGTGACCCCGGAACATAAAGGGCTATTGAAGGAAACCGTGGATTTTAGTCAGTACAAGTCTGACAGTCCCTCCCGCCCTGCCCGGGGTGGGAGGACTCATTTGATGATTTTACCACGCAAAAAAAGAAAAAAAAAAGAGAAGTTTAGTATCCATAATCTTTTCCACGATCTCATGTACCTTTGTACCAAAATTTGTCTGTGGTACAGTTGTGAAATCGTAAATACACTACTAGTAACATTACTGTATCTTGGTAGATGACATACAGATAGATGCCTATGTAGAGCAAATGTATGACGGATAGCGCAAAGTAATAACAAAAACAAAGAAAAAATTTGTTCTAACTGTTTAGATCGCGACTTCGCCTTCCAGTCCTTTTTTCATCAAGATCGATTCAGTAGTTCAGCTACACTTCTGGACACATCTATTGGCCCACCTTGTATTTTCAGTTTCGTTTGGTCCTAGCTAAAACTTTATATTAGGTCGAGCAAAAAATTTTTATGCAGTTTTGAACCTGGCACATTCACAATTTCATTCAATAGTCTTTTTTTGAATTTCGAACACAGAATTTAAAGAAACAAAAGACAATTTGGAGCCTGTTTGTTGATATCAAACAATCGAATATTAAGAAAACTTGGTTTTATTGGTTTACTTGGATTTAATTCTTGAAAAAGTGATTGATATCTTTGGTTTTGCAACAAACATTACTTATTCTTAACATTAAGGTGAGGTTCTATCAATAATCTATAGATACTTCACCTGAAGTCGCCGCCCAAGCTGTGGCACTTATTCAGGCCGGACACAGCCAAAGAAACGTGAGTGCTGAACTTAATTTAAGTCGATCTGCGGTCCGAAATGTTTATCGGAGGTACCTAGAGACTGGCGGCTTTGTTCGTCGCCAAGGAAGGCCACGATCTCGGGTCACAACTGAAAGGCAGGATCGATTCATCGTGACGACCAGCTTGAGAAATCGTCACCTTACCTCCATTTAGATACAAAACCAACTTCGCGACTTCCACGGAGTATCTGTGAGTGCTCGAACTGTTCGGAGAAGGTTAAAAGAACGCGATATGGTACCACACAAGCCAGCTAATGGGCCCAAACTAACGCGAGCCCACCGAACAGCGCGCCTTCATTTCGCACGCAGTCATTTAAATTGGGCACAGCAAGATTGGAGCCGTGTACTCTTTTCTGATGAGTCTAAAATTGTGTTACATGGCAATGATGGAAGGAAGAAGGTCTACCGACTAAGGGAGAGCGTTTCGCACAATGCTGCTTTGAAGAGAGGGTTGCTTATGGCGGTGGCTCATGGACTGTCTGGGGCGGTATATCCGCGAGCGGCAAAACTCAACTTGAGGTTGTTACAGGACCACGGCTGCCAACATTAAATGCTGAAAGGTACATTCGTGAGTGCTTAGAACCTCACGTGATACCATACGCGGACTATGTGGGCCCAAATTTCCTTTTTATGCATGATAATGCAAGAGCCCATGCGGCCGGCATCGTCAGGGAATATCTTCGGGATGTGAACATCACAGTTATGGACTGGCCAGCCAGAAGCCCAGACATGAACCCCATTGAGCACATGTGGGATGAGCTAAAAAGACGTGTTAGGGCTCGTCAGCCAGTTGCCCAGACGATGCAGGAGTTGAAAACTGCCATAGAAGAGGAATGGGAGATGATCCCTCAAAATTTCATAGAGCGGTTGATAAACTCTATGCCTAATCGTATGAGAGCTGTGGTAGATGCCCATGGAGGCAACACGCGTTATTAAATTAAACCTTTATTTGATAAAACATGTTTTTTATTCAAAAATCAATTGCCTTTAACAAGGCGCATATCCGACTTGTTAGGCGTAGTTCCATGTCGTATGGTATTCTGAATTCAAATTTAAAACAATACGATCGTAAAAGATGGTAAAATGTACAGTTTTTGTTCAATCTAGCAATCATATTTCGGTAGGGGCCATCGAAACCTAAACTCTAAGGTGGGCCAATAGATGTGTCTAGAAGTGTATTTAGGCGTGAAAAAGTAACAAACACTTTCGCATTTAAAATAGTAGTTAGGATTGTTTACCGAGGAGCTAGCATCCGCGGGTTCGGGCGACTTGGTGGTCGTGTCGGCGTAGTTGGCCTGCGTCGACAGACAGCGCGCCGCGTACAGGCGGGGACTGCCGCCCGCCTCCAGGGGGCCCAGCGGACTGACACACACAACAAATACATTATTAAGTTTATAAAATAATTATTATAAATTGAAAAAGATAAAGAGTTTTACTGTACGAATACGTATATTCGTACAGTAAAACTCTTAACAGTAAATTAACAGTAAATTAGAAAAAAAACAGTTTTGATTGACATCCAAATTGGAACTTCTATTTTAACGAGAAATCTTAGAACCTTCTCCTCTCCACCTTCATAATATTAAGAAAGAAAAGAGAAGAACGGTCTCCGTAAATCTTTTATTTTAACGAAAAAATCTTAGAACCTTCTCCTCTCCACCTTCATAATATTAAGAAAGAAGAGAGGAGAATGGTCTCCGTAAGTCTTTAAGACTTCTTTTCTTTCTCTTCAGCGATTAAAATAACTATTTTAAGTGATGTTTTAGAGTACCAAGTCGCTGTTAAAGAAAAGAAATGTCACCTGTGAGTGGTGGTGTCAGGCGGACTACCGACGGCGTGCGCGGACGGCGACTTCCCGCGCTGCTGGTTGACGCGCGTCTGAGTGGACACCGAGTGTCGCACGTGCGGCGCCAGCCCGTACCCTCCGCCCACGAACTTCACGTACCCCTCCTCCCCCGCCCCGCGCGCTCTCTCCACGTGCTCCTCCTGCACGTTCCTGGGAGGAGACTCAGCGACTCCTCTCCCCTTCTGATTCCCCATAGCCTTGTTCCCCAGCAAGATATTTGGATCTATACTCAGTCTCGACGTGTTCCCGCCCTGCAAGTTTGTCGTTATCGATGACATCTGCGTGTTGTGAGAGTTCGAAACGAGAGTAGTTTGCTGTTGCACTATGGTCGTGTTCTGGTGCACGAATGTTGAATTGCCTCGGCTGCTGCTTCCAGACGATAGAGAAACTTGTTTTGGAGATAACGGAACCATCAAGGCTTGTCCCATTTGATTAGTCTGTATGAACTCTTGTGTCTGTAAATTACTAGACCTGACTTGAGGGTTATTAAAAGCAACATTGGTCGGACTCAAATTAGCGAGCAGGGGACTGAGTTGACCGTTGAAGTTCGGACTATTCATCATAACTTGACTATTGGGAGATATGAATTGGGCTCCCGGGCTATGCTGCGACTGTATTATTTTTCCTTGCTGGTTTTGAGCTCGTAAGACGACACCACCGTTCGTGCTCGCCGCGAATACTCCAGGATTTTGTACAGGTGTCAACACATTTTGGCCATTGACAGTTTGTAACTGTAATTGCACTGGCATTCCTGTGGAGTTATCTGGAATGATAGCCGTGCCATCAGCCGTCATCATCATGCCGCCGAGGTTGGGCACGATGAACTGTTGGAACGCGGGGAAGTTGGGGACCACGCCGCTAGCGTTGTTTATAAGGTTCACAGGCTGAAGGAGGTTGATTTGTTGCGACGGAGACGTATTCGTTATTATTTGCTGGGATCCAAAGTTGTTAGTGTTCCCTTGTCCATTCATGACTATATGAGCCGGTGTTCCAGATTTTCCAGGCACTATTGTCAACGCTTGCAACATTGGTGTTGGCGAGATGTTATTATTTGGAGATAATTGAAAACCACGCGGCGAGAATTGGGGACTAGTGTTATGTTGAGGCGAGGTGTGGTGTACCATAATATTGTTGGGATTTTGTTGCGGGGCAGTTATTTGTAATACGTTAGTGATATTTGACTGATTCTTCTTTTTCTTACTTCTCTTTTTCATACTTTCTGGCGATAACATAGCAACGCCTTGCACGAAACTATGTTGATTTTTCATTTCAATTTGTCGAGAATTTTCATTAGGCGAATGACCTGATACAATTCCGCCCGCGACTATTTGTGGCATTACATTATTCTGTTGCATGACTTGTCCGTCCACAGCCATCATGGGTGGCTGTATAACAAAGGGAGCAGGCATCGCGTTCACGACCACAGTGGGCTGGTTGACCACGGGCTGCATACCTCCCACGGCCGGTACTTGTGTCACTGACGTGCTCACACTGGTCATGTTTGCCTGCATCGACGACATACTTGTCGAAGTCTTCGGTGGCGGAGGCGGCATCTGATTATTTGACACCATAATCTGACCAGTAGACGATATCAATATTTGACCAGGAGTAGCTGATCTTCTATTTAATTGCGACAAAGACATTGTATGAGTCCCGCTCGTTTCAAGTTTCGAAGGTAAACTCCCTATTACATTCTGTACCATTTCCAGCGGAGATTTCGAGATCATATTCTGTGCCGTTGTGCCAGCTATATGTAATGGGTAGCTCGTAGGTAAATTAACAGAGTTAATAAATGGATCTGGCTGATTATTTGGAATGGCATATGTTGTAGCGAGATTGACGCTCGGCGGTGGAGGTGGTCGTATGAAATTAGCTTGGGATGCGTTTATGGATGTAGTTGCGGTGTTGGCTTTTCCGGCTAAGACTGAGGTGACTGTATCCCGTGTGACGGAAAATCCACTCGCCATAGTTGTGACGAAAGTCTGCACGTAACATGCTTGTATTAGCGTGTGTGCCGGACCACCACCCAAGTGAGGAGGAGGACAGTAGCCAGGCATAGTATTCTCTATTCTTCTTCTCGGTTCCAACCTATACAATTCTTGAGAGGGTTTTAAACCGGGTTTAACACCAACCATTGATATGTTATCAACTTCCATGAGATTTTTATTGACATTATGATTTGATATGAAATGCATTACCTGGGTGCCTGTCATAGTCTGGTTACTGTTAGGAGGTCCAGGGGAGTTGTAAGGGTATACTTGATTGCTGCCAGGGGTCGAAGGGTTACTAAAATTATCTCTGCCAGAATTTGAGTAAGCTGGACTAGGCATAGGGTAGTTGCAATTAGATTGCATTTGCGAGCTATTGCTGCCATTGCTATGTGGTGTGTCAGTGCTGCGTGAGCTGCTGGACAGTGTTGGCGACGGCGAGGGCGGCTGCAGCGTCTCCGTGAGCGACACGTTGCTGGTGCTCACCGTCGCCGCTTGAATAGGACCACAGTTATCATTCACCATAGGACTCTTTTCGATGAACGTCGACGACGTCACCGGGTTATCCTCAAATGAATGCTTAGGACTAGACGTCGTAGAATTACTCTCCATTTCCATCTTATACATTTGATGTTTCATATATTTAATGCGCATTTGGTTGTCAGAATAATCTGGACTGTTACTTTTCATTGATACGTTACAGCCTTTACAACACTGTTGCATGTTGTTATCTCCAGGTTTGTCTGATAACACACTGCTATCCGGTGTGCTAGTAGGTGAATGTGACGGGTGTGGCACATTGCTCCTGTAAGCATTGGAACTTTCACCTGGTTTAGACATAGCATTCATTTTGTCCATTTGGTGTTGTGGAGGACAACAATTAGCAGCACTAGAACTCTCGTATTGATTAGCTTCGTACGAAGAATTTATTCCTACTTGTTTAGAAATAGTATTATTTAGTAAAACTGTTTGCTGCGCTAGATACCCGCTGGGATCGTCCATGAATGACGGAACACTATTGACTTGTACTTCATCATTCATTGCTTTAGATTCCTGCATCATTCTCATTCCATTGCTGCCGTATGTGAGAACTTTGTTCTCTGAATTATTTTTCTTCTTACTACTCTTATTGCTATTGCCCTTTGCCTTCTTTTTGTTGGTATCCACGACTGGCCACTGTTGGCCCATCATGTTGTAGTGCTGCGGTAGAGGCGGCACGCGAGAACACATGCCTTGGTTCATTTGTTCATTGCTCGAAAAGGAACTATAAGATGAAGAAGACGAGTCCTCAGATATACTGGTATTAGATTCTTCATAATCATTCTCAGATTTGGCAAGTTTCGAAGTCGGACTAGTCATACAGTTGGAGGCGCTAGGTTCGTTTCGTTTCACTTGCCAGGGAGGTGTCTTTGCAGGGTTTGTTTTCATCACAGTTCCATTCTGTATTACTAACTGTCCCTGAGGTACATACTGACCCTGCCCCTGAGACTTATTTTGGTTTATATTTTCTGCTAATTGTGTTCTATATCCTTTCATAGCCATTTCAATCTGCTTTTGATTTTGTTGTATGAATATTTGTTGTTGTTCATTAATTTTCTGCATCACTTCGGGCGTCAGAGCTTGATTTAGGCCGCAGAACGTTTGTGATTCTTCTTCCTTGAAAGGATATTTGCCCTGTATATTTTGTTGCACATTAGACATCTCTTTCCTTTCTTCTTTTGCTTCTGCTTCGAGCGCTAGCTGGGCTAAGTTGGGGTTATTTTTTAAGAAAGTTGATTGTTTATGGCCGGTGTTGACGCCTATAATTTGTCCGTTAGCGCCTCGCACTGGCATCCCTGGAAGCGGTGAGTTGATAGGAGAGTTCACATTATGCCTTTGTTGAATCTGAGCTTCCAGATCTTCTATCTGTTGTGAATGTTGTGATATCCAGCCACTGTTGACAGTTAGATAATGAGAACTTTTTTGTATGTGGGCCTCTTGCTTGACTTCGTTGTCTTGGGGAGCAGTGTTGGTATTCGGTACATTTTGCTGGACTTGCTGATATGAGGGCATACAATGTTGGTTGTTCGCAGCTCGCTGGGGTGCCATTCCTGATGAATTTTCCCTATTGGCTTCTGTTTCTTGTCCCTGTAAAAATATAAATAAACTTTACAAAATTACTACGTTTAGGAACTCAAGTAGTTATAGAGTGAAAGGAAACCAAACTCATAAACTAACTGCCGTTGTCCGTTACGTACACGTCGACAAAACGCGTAATAAAAGTAAGGGATAGCCTCAGATATGTAATGCTGGCAACGGTTCAGCTCTTCTCATGGCTATGAATACTTAATAGCACACGTACCTTGTACTCGTTGAGCGGTCGTTCCTTCTGTACCATCAATTGTGAAACGCTCACGTTTCCTGGGAAGCCAGCTCGCTTCTTCGTCTTCTTCTTCAGTGCGGATACTTCGGAGCCCGTCACTGGAAATTATTGAAACAGAAAATTAGGTAAGTCACCAAAGACTGCAGAATATTTAAAGCTTATTTTTATGAACACTGCGTAGTATATGAAAGTTTATTTCATTAAAATTAAAATAAAATCTATGTTGATATAATATCTTAAATCTGTGATATGATTAGAGCTGAAGGTGCAGCGACGCATAAAAAGCTGCATAAACATGAGCATTATCAAAAGCTCAGTCCATTAAATCAGCACAAAGATATTCACTTGATTATAAGTCAAATAGAAGAATACAACAAACAATGTACGCAAGTCATTGAGTGAGGTGAGGTGTGGGAGACCGACCGGGTGACTTTGAGCTGCTCTCCAGACGACCTAATAATTTAAAACAATATATCTAATAAAAAGTAAGAGTCTCGCAAACGAATTGCTCAGTTTGATCTTATCGTTTTTATTAAAACATGAACAACTCGTTGTATTAAACGAATCTTAAAACAGATGCTTCAAAGTTTTATATTTCTTAAATTATTTAAATAACTTATCTATCAGATAGTTAAACCATCTCTATGATATAGGGCGCCAAGCCAGTCAAGTTATAATTTACAATAAGTCTCAGTTGTGCAAGAAATATTTGATTAAGAGCAACAACAATAACAAGCTAAACTGTCAATCCATAACGTGACAGCGCCTTATTAAAACGGTTTATGACGACGCAATTTAAATATCGACGGTTAAAAGGTAATAGGGCATAAGCGACATTTTTGTCGAAAATGACTTAAGAATGCCACACTACTCAGCAGTTTACGCTTTTTCGAATGCGCTTACTCCCATGGCTCTACAATGACTTTTTTGTCGCTTGTGCCCACGCAAAAAACTGCGTTTAGGTAGTACCATTTTGGTATAATCGACTGACTTTTCGGCGCATTTTACCATAAAGGCGCTTGTACCCCTGTAAAAATGGCACCAGTTTTTGTTTATAGTCGTTAATGTCTTTTTACTTCTTACTGCCGTAGAGATTACGGGCGGTGGTCGCCCTTTACCATAGGCATCTCTTGTGAAAATTGGAACTAATGCCTCTTTACCTTTGTCGTTAAAAACATTAACCGTCGGTTGTACTATACTACCATTTACAAGTTAACAATAAAGTTGTCGCTTATGCATAACTACTGAAGTATATTATGATAATTAACTGTTGGTTATCCCTTACTACCACTTACAGGTTTACAATACAGTTGTTGTTTATCTGCAATTACATAAATCAAATTTGATATTGATATCTCGGTTAATCCCTACTTCAATTCACTTTAAGTCTCTTAACTTATTATTAATCTTCAGGGGATACCTAATAAAGACTGATTTAAGTAATACATAGATTTTTTGACCTGTTAGTTACAGTAAATTTCTTTGAACTGTACCCTGAGCACGAGTTTTCACTCTTTTACTTTACAGCGTTTTTCCAGTATTTACAGCGTTTCTTGTATGGAAAAATGGAACAGCGCCTCTGGTGTGCGAAGTAGGAACTAATTTTTTCCTTGAAAATTGTCAATTTGAAGTTGTCAAAGTTCCAGTTTACTTTACGTCTCAAATACTGAAAACTCGTGCTCAGGGTACTGTTTTAAAGTAAAGGTTTATTGTGTAAAAGACAATTAAGTAGCAATGTTAGTTCCTTTTGATGTGGTACATTTTGTGACTAATTATTGTCTAAGAAACATTGCATTATCTTTACCTAAAAAATGGTCCTAGTGGCTAATTTGATTGTTTTATTTCATTAGGTTAGTAGGTAGGTACTTATTTATTTTTTGTTACTATTACGAGCTGGGTAGGGGATAAATTAATCAACACCAATTAAAACCAAATAATATTTAATGATAATGACACACAAATCACTAAGGGCGAGGGCGCCCGCCTTCACCTGATCGAGACGGCCACCACGTCCTCCACCGTCACGGAGTCATCCAGACTCAATATGCGCACGTCTGCGCGCTTGGTGGGTCTGGAAACTCGGGCCACCTCCGCGTTTTAAGGACGCTCTGAGCCGTTCGGCCAGAGCGTCAGCGGTAGGGCCATTAGCCGCGCCGGGGATCTCCAGCATCCGAGCCCCCGTTGCAGTGACCCGGTAATGGAGGCCCCCGACGATCCTGAGCTCCGTGAGGTCTACAGCCTCCCGCACCTTCTTGACCGCGTCCGGTTGTAGTGTGATCACTACAGCCGCGGTCTTGGGGGCGCGCCATCGCGCTGTGGCGTCGCGCTGCAGCGTCGCGCTCCCTGCGCCGCCGCCGTCTCTCCCTTCGCCTCGAGGATCTGGCCGCCCTGTCAGCCTTCCTCTTCTCCCCAGCCACTTGCCAATCGGCGCGGCTCTCCAATACGGTGAACCGCTGCTGGAAGGCGGCCAGCTCCTGCCGCACCAGGGTGAGAACCGAGTTATCCCCCGTTGCGGGCCGGCCTTTCTACTTATTGCCCCCCGGTGGCGCCTCCCGACGACGGCCAGCTGCTTGAAACCCGGCCAGGTCAGGCGGGTGACCTCCTTCCGCAGTTGGACATTTCGTCCCCTGCAGACGGAGACCCACCGTAGATGCGCGCGGCCACCAGAATGGAGACCGTGACTTCGCTTATCGCTTCGTCACGCGTACTTTTCTTCCGCTTCTGGGTGAAGGAGCGGATGACGGCTGCCAATACCTCTGTTAGTCTGACCTCGCTCGAGGCCAGACTGTTCTTGGGCTATCCGGAGGTAAGTCCTCTCCCGGCAGTCTTGCCTCGGCCCTTACCCCGCACACTAGTCGGGATCTTCCAGGCCGAGACAAGCCCTTCCTCAGAGGACGATAAATCGTCCTTAGATCGGGGGCGCTGGAGGAACTCTTTCCTTTTTTCAGCAGCCCCCAACCCACGCTACCCGCCTGGGGCAGTTTTTCAGGTAAACGATCTTTCAGCTTAGCGCGAAATACGTGCTCCAGGTGCGCGTCGCCATACCTGAACTCTAACGTTTCCAGCAGCAGCGCTCATATGTCACATCCTTGCCAAGAGCCTCAAGTACGGCCAGGGCCTGAGGCCTTACCACGAGCTCTTGATGCGATCCAGTTTAGGCTGTGGGAAAGAGACAGAGCTATACAAGTCGTCTAGCGCCGTCTCGTTCCCTAAGCGTTAATTGGATCGCGTTAAGAGCTCAGACCTAAGATGAGCGCGGTCCATCCATTCGCCTTCATATCGTCGTCAAACTTCATCCTGTAAGCCGATCATGATGATGTACCGTCGAAAGGCGGCACCTTAAACCCTCGTACATAAGAAAGGTCTTCTATAATTGTGTTTTTCTCTCAATAAATTGTAAGAAGACGTAATTTTGTTCTCATTTCATCACATCAAAAATTAAATGATGGCCTTTTTAATGTATCCATTTACTTAAGGCGCGGTGTTATCTCAATATTCCCAAAAATTGGTTTCATAGAACGTCGAGTATGACGTAATGTAATAAAAATAAGCAACGCGAAAAATACAGTGAACAGAGAATGGTATAAAGAAGAATTTAAACCGAACAGAATAATAAATAAGAGTTTGATATTCCCAATAAAAATAGGGAAGTTGTAGCATAAAAATAAACTTTGACGTCGAAGATCTCTGTATTTCCAGCGATAACAACAGTTTTTTTTTAAGAATTTAGTAGGTTTTCCATTTTTTTTAAACTTTAACCAAACCATTATTTAATTTTATGTCTATATTTTAAATAATCTAAAGAAAAGCAGTAAAATAATATATATATAATGCCCATTCGCAGCTTACGTCACATTTCAACACAAATGTCATTTTTTCAATTTTCAATCTTATTGACGCTCCATAGTGGTGACAATAGTTTACGCGGTCATAAGCGATTAAAATTGTAGTCAGTCTTAAGTCATATTTTAAAGGAGAATCATGTTGTGTATTCCGTTTTCCTTTTGGAATACAAAACTTGATGGGTGAAAGTTCCATGTTGCCTTTTTTTCAACCCACTTGCAATGTCACTAATGTCTAACATCTCCACGATGTTTATACTAAGCAAGTTTGCTTGTGCTCCATTACCTCTTGGCATTATTGTGTGTATCAGCGGTTATCATTTTTTAACCGTTTCAGTTATTCTATAGTCATGTGACTTATTTCCCCTTACCTTTTGGTATGAAGATATCAAATGTAACTTAGTCTTCTATACTCTTTGTTTTTATCTGTGTAGATGAGACTTATGCCCAATTACCTCACAAAGAAAATAAGATCAATTGATATAAACGCCATAAAACTACATAAAATAACGTCAAAACAAATACATAAAACAGCCAATTAATGCGTTTACTTTTCTTGATTCTACAGCTATTTCCATTTTTACGGCATGACAATTACATAAAAAGTTATGTCCATTTTTCCACTATTTGAAACTTTAAACTGCTCTCCTGAACAATTTGATTTTTGTCGCTTAAAACCTATTACCTTTTAACCGTCGATATGTATTACATAACAACAGGGCCGCATTATGTGACGTATTATGATAGCTTTTATAATACGATCACGATACAATTTTTCAGATTCAGTCAACGTTGCTCTCTTAATTTTATAGTGTTTCATAATTAGTTAGCAAGCCGAGTATAATACCGTTATCTATTTGCACATTATCTGGCAGATTTGCAATTAAAATACGGGTTGTGTGCGGCTCTCGGCTGTCGAGGGTGGTCTCCTCAGCGAGCGAGGACGGGGCGGGTGGCGCCCGGCGGCCGCAGGGTGGCGCGACTCGTCAGATCAATAGTCGGAGGGGCGCGGGCCCACGCCACCGGCCGTTCTGCACCACCGCCGATTGTTTCAAATTACACCCGCCTTTGTTCCCGCCACTGATCGAGTCGCCCGAGTTTTTGTTTGCTCTAAACGACCGACTTCCTTTACGGCAATTACGCATTCTGCGGCGAGCCGTACAGATTTCCCGATTCACTCCCATTGCAGTTAATGGTGTGATTATGAGAACATTACCGGACTACTGTAATAATATTTAGTAAACAAGCAATTATTTTTTATTTTATTGAGGGGAATGTTGTGCTGCGTTACGTGGTCTATAAATAATTTATTAAGGCTGCCTTTGCCAGGGTCGTCCATACAATAACAAAAGGATCTCGTAGGCTAATATTAGAAACGTTGATGAGTATGATTGAGGTCTATAAATAACTTGAGCACACAATGGGAGTACATCATAAACAGACATAATAAAGCGATACAATTAAAAATATGATAATTGTAATAGTAGAAACACAGGTGGAGATAAGGCTGTGAATTGCGAGGGGTGTCGGGTGTGCTGCAGGTTGTTACTCCCGGACGGACGGCTGACGAAGTGCAGTTACCCGCTATTCATGCCACACTAAATGCACCCCCGCGCCCCTCCCACTTGCTGCCACTTAACAACAAAGAGACCGCTTCTACCCTCTTTGTTACAAGAAACAACTCCGTCCTACGCGAACAACCACTTTTCAGTGTTAGTTTAGTCCTTTGGAGATAGCTGGTGCCGACCTGCCGACGTATAATGACACTGCTTACTTACTTATCTTCCATGCAAAACTTTACTGTTATTTATATGCATGAATTAATGAGTTGTTTATAATTTTATTAGACTATGTATGTAAACAGTAAACATTATAAGTGTAAAGTAGGTAGTTAAATATGCTTATTTTACAGTAAAACAGTAATAAAGCTAAAAAATAACTAGAGAGATATAATAAATTTAAGAGGCATTCAATTAAATTGTAAGTGGTTTTCTGGTGTGTTCTGCGGGATAATTTTGCTAACAAGACAGTGTTTCAGTAATATATTCAAATTAATACACATTGTAATTAATTGATCGTAAAACCTACTTTGAACTGACATCAAAAGCAGAGTTGTGACACTTTTGAGTCTTATGACAATGTAACGTGCGCAGCTTGGTCGTTTATGGCGCAGTTCACGGATCAATGGCTTCCTACAGGTAATCTATGCAAAGTAAGGCGAGTTGTCGTAAACCTAGTTAGTATCAATGTGCCAACTCTTATTAAAGACGCGCCGGTAAGGTGCGGGTCGGCGTTTCCTCGGCTAATCCCGTTCGGTTCACACTCATGTAATTGGATGAAGGAGGACCGAGCACGGAGATTGCGCCCGGAACGCCCGCCCGCTAATCGGATAATAACGCCCCCGATGAACCCACTGTTACACCAAACTGCAAACACATTAACTATAAACTATGTTTAATTTAAAAAACGCTACGCGTTTACACAAACAAAAGCCCATTTTAAAGGTTTAAAGGGTAGTTCATTCAATGCTGAGTTAGTCAACGCGAGTGTTACACAAAAGCTTTTAATTTAGAGGCAAATGCCCCTAGAGGGTGGTGGCACATTTTGCGTTCTAACGATGGAGTAGGAGCCCACATTTCACGCGACACTTAAACACACCTTTTATAAACAGAACGATTACTTGGAATATTACTTTTTTTTATAAGTAAATGCAGTGCAAAATTATAGCGCTACTGTTTTTAAATGTCAATGCGACATTTATGCTGTGCCAAAACCATATTATGTCAATTTATCATGAACTTAACATAGCTATGGGTGGTAGAAGATTTGACTTAATTCAATGTCAACTAAACCATATTTGGAAATACATTTTCAAGTTGCTCTCATCCCTCTTTTTCAGCCAAAATTATATTTATGCTGTTTGTTATTTATTTCAAACCGAATTGAAATGAAAACAGACCCGTTGCATTCATATTTAAAATACTGATTAAGGATTCAGCTTTCGCTGCAGTACCCAGTACCGATGAATAATTACGTGTATGATGTAATCGTTTGCTCAAAGACCTCATTCATTAATATCATAAACGATTTTATTTTAGTAAATGCAATTTAAATTAAGACTTTTGAGTCTTGAGGTCAGGCATTCATAATGAAAGTCTTCGCTCTAGGAATGTTATTATAAAATGAGGATTAGTTACGCTCTTTCCTCCTCAAGTCTAGTTTCCTTAGACGTCATTTACCGCACGTAGCATTTATAATAAATATTTTTATTGTGACGAAGAGTAACCTACTTTGAGCGGGTACACATTGGGTGCTTCCAAACGCGAGCTTTGCTAACGCACGATTTGAGAACCAATGTATGCACATCATGCAAACGCGAGCTCCTGATCAAGCGCGTGATGAATGCTGCATCCTAAGCGCGCCCTGTACGTTGGTTACGCGTGATCAACGCAACGCAGAGCGCCCAATGTGCACCAGCTCTAAGCCTATTTTATTCATTCCAATGATGATGGTCATGCGTCTTTATTTATTTCAGTGCATTCCGTGAATTGTTACTTTTTGCGAACTACATGTCGATAAAAAGTCCATGCCTCGCACTACAACACCACTAGCTAGATCATCTGTCATCAGCATTGTTATTTTGTGTCTTTTTCAATGCTTGTAACTTCTAAGTTTATCTTGGACTTCTCAGATATTGATTAAGGATAACATCATGAAGATATAATTCTAAAGCCATGTCTGAGACTTCGAGTTCCTAGGCTTAATCAACTCAAAGAGTGGTCACATAGTCAAACGAAAAAAAAAATGCTTTATACCTTTTTTCTGTTCCATGTTTTGTGGGGGTGGTGTTGCTGGAGAATGCGCGCGCGCTTGTAGCGTCGTCAGAAGTTTCCGCTTATGATTGCACAATTTGGTCAACTCCGCTCCCGAAGCCGCTTGGTACGGCTTGCTCAACACCTGAAGAAGAGTCAAAGAAACATTTTATTATATTATCCATAAGGAAAAATATTGAAAAATTTACACAAAAGATTTAAAGTGCTGTAAATTTTGCTCATGGCTTTTTATAAGACAAGTCCAGAGTAGGGTTACATTCCCCAGCCTACATTCTTAGGGAATACAGGCGTGAACGTTAGCGAGACATTCGTGATTCGAAGTAATTAAACATACAACAATAGATATTTCGATGTAAACATATACTCGTAGATTAAAATTAATGGTAACCTTATCTAGTAGATTTATAATGGAAATATTTGCATGACGTCCATGTCGTTGAACACGTACAATAAGGGTGACTCATTGAGATGGGTCGTATAAATTTTACTACTACGGGACCTATTCTACCGTCGGGCGTTATCAAATGTTTTCAACTTTAGACGGAGTTCTATCCCTCTACTAAACAACCCGAAAATCAGTGTACCTACAAGAAAATTCCAAGAATGTTGGGATTTCAATCATTTCATGATGTAACAAAGGTTTTGTAATAATTTTGGCGATCTAAAAAGAGTGTCCATGGAGTTTCTTGCCCGTTCTTCTCCATAGAGATCTACTTCTTGGAATAGGCATCTACGGCACTTTCACAGTTTTTATGTCTTGTGACTGGGACTGTAGCACCACAACTTTGTAGTAATAATTATATTTTTTATGTCTTTGACAATTCAAAAGTGCCTGTAATTGGTCTACTTGAAAAAAATGCATGTGATTTGATTCAGTTCAAAATATTTTATGCTTGGTATTTCCTAAGTCAAATTGTTAATTATAAATGGCGTAGTTCCAGATTTCTTCTGATTTCAGAGTCTGATTAAACATATCTTTTTATTCCAATACATAAATTGTGCGATAATTATAATACATGGGTAACTGTATTTTCATAACGCGTTAATAATAACCGGAATCGATTGAAACTAGGCTACTTTCAGCATTACTAGTGAGTGTAACCAATCATAGAGCGTTGCATTTCCTGATTTCACGCCAACCAACCGCTAGTTACGATCTAGATCGCAGATCTAACATAACACCTTAGATTGCTTCATGTAAATAAGTTATTAATTATACTCGTAAATAATCGCGAACAATGCTCCATTACGCCATTGTAGAATTGGAAGACATCCTAACTTCCTTATGGTAAGGAAATAAAATAAGTAATAACTATGGAAACACACAAAGAATTCTAGGTATTAAAACATAAATCTTAAAGCAACAATATTTTAGGAACGTCGATACAATCTTCAGTCCCGTGTCATAGAATAGGATTAGCTAATCTTCATAGAACCTTAAAGTACAGAACGTTATTTTTTTCTTTTTTAATTTATTCATTCAACAATAGTTACACAAATTTTAAACTATATAACTTCTGCCAAACTGCAGGACAGTTTGGCGGCAGAACTTATAGGGTTTGCCTTTAGAATTTATAATTGAAGTTTTAGGAAAATCTAAATTAGATTTACCTTTATAGGCTTGATGTCTCGACGTGCGAGTATCATTAATCTATCGGTATGTTTCGCAATCACGTTTGACTATATGTGGTCATTGTTCAATTTAAGCTGTGTTCACAATGCAACAGAGTCTGCATTGAGTACAGTTAGGTTGCGATAATATTGTGCTCGATCTGCGAACACGTCCGCCATTCATTATGGGCGGACGCCCACTGTGCACGGCTGCACACGCAAATTGCTCCGCGCTCGCCCGCTGACACAGCTGCATACGACTTGTACCCAATGTTTGTACAAAACGAGGAAATTGTCGTTCCCGCAGCTCTAAGTAACTGGTGTGTTAGCGGTGTTAGCACTACTATGGTAATGAGAGGGAGGTTTAAAAGGCTGTAGAAGAAGGTTTGCTACAAAATGTTAATCTACTGCTTATTCTTTCTAAGCTGTGAGGACTGGATCACTAGATAAGGAAGAGGGTAAACAAATTTATTCTAATTTTCTGAATTGATTACATCTATCGAGCATTCAACATGTCATTGTTTGTATAGCATTATGCTTTCTCTTATCAATCTTATACTACCCTTGACAGCAAGACACTTTCTTCGTTTTGTCCAAGTCTCGGAGTTTCGTAACGAATCCATCTGATTTTCACCACCTCCATGGGCTGGCGTGTCACCGCCAACTTTCTCAGGACACTACAGTGTTATTTGGGCCCACGACTGCTTTATCTTCCACTTTCTAACCATGCAATGTATCTCTGAAGTATTTTATGGACGCTTTCTCTTAATTTCGTGGTATCTGTCTTTCTCATTTTAATGAGCCTAAGCATCTCATCAGCAATCGGCCTACTCAAAGCATTTATTTTAATCAAAGACATTATACTATATACGAGCAATAGACGGGACATCACGAAGAAAGTTGTGATCCACAAATTTTGACCACTCGGTAAAAACTCGACCAGTCTAGTTTGAGACGTCCGCCTGACAGGTCGTGTGACCGTACGTCAAAATTCAAACTTCGTTGGACGATATGCCTAGTTACGCTTTGCGTAACTGCAAATCAAGATATAAGAAAACATGTGGACTTGAAATCAATTTATTTTCGTAAATATTTTTTTATTTTTACCTGGTTTTTAAGAGTTTGTCTGATATTATTCTAGAACTCTTGCATTTTTTAAATAAACGCCATCTGTTGCTCAGTAGCTGTACGAAGCATACGACAACTTTGCTAAAGAATTAGAGTTGTCTGTTTATCGATATTTATTAAGTCGAAGAGTAATTAAAATACCAAATGATTAATTTCGTATACTGACTTGTTTATGAATGAAAGAGATACTTACGGAAAAACTTTTTTAGGAGACTAGCTCCCTTTTGAAACATTTTTATTTTGTTCAAGGGCGAGCTGTCCACAAAAATTAATTAAAACATTTATTTTCATGCCGTTTGACACATTTAATGTTAGGATCATTTTATGACATGGGAAAAATAAAATCGAGACGGTGGAAGTTGGTCAAAAGAAAAAAAACGTTTTCATCAAATCATACGAGCGAAAAAAAAACATTTTTTTATGTTGTTCATTGACTAAGTTAATGACGATAGATTAATAACAATACTGTTGAACATAATCGTCAAATTGATAATATAAAGAAAGAAAGAAAGTTTTATTTGCATAAATTGTAGGTACATGACATAAGATATTAAAATAAGTTGTGATCCTTGTACAATTTACCTTAATATAGGATTGTATTAATAACTAATAATTTAATTTCTGTTCTGCCCTTACACACTTTAATTTTTTTCTAATATTTAAATCCTAGTTAACTTTATCGATGTTTATGTATCGATAATTGTGCCATTCTAAAATGTTGCACCCCTATCACAAGATGCTCAGTTCTGCCATCTATTGTGTAATGGCTGAATTATATTCTGATGAATTATTTTAATACGTGGTTTTGCTATACAACGCTAGATAGCGCTACTGACGCCCGACATCAACATTTTTGTATGACAATATTCCCAATGCCCGCTCTATAGTTCTTTTAAATCTCTTTGATTTTAATTAGACCATTAAAGGCATTTTTAAATTGTCAAAAACACAGTACAGTCAAAAGGCATATGACTTGTAAGAGTACTGAGTTGACCTTTCCAAATCGTACATCTCTATGGAGAATAACGGGGAAAAAACTCCATCCATGGAGGGAAACTCTTAAACCAAAATATTATTACACAATTTTGGATAGGTACCTACATCATTCATGTTGCTGTCATATCCATAAATGTGAGAACGATGTGGTAATTTCGCAATAACCGAATTAAGTACTCAAACGTGATGATTACGGAACCATCTGTTACCAAACTAAACGCACACTTGTCCAGTTTTTAATTAACATAAACAAGACAGTACCTTCATGCGGCGCACACAGAAGGTCGTGGCTGACCTTGTACCAGTTAGCGTGCAATCACATTTGCAACTAAACGTCAAATTATGACTTATGGTATAAATAGCTAAATACGCGTGTCAAGCAACCATTCACGTTGGTCATTTAAATTATAATGGTATTTTCTTCTCATGTTGTTAATTTAAGGTTCTGAGGATTTAATGATGGATGAGACTATTGAAGATGTTTATATTATTTTGATCTGCCTATGTGAGACGCGTTCGCAAATACAACGAGTTCACGAAACTACGTACCTATATTTGCGTTTTTCAGCGAAAGTATGTAAATTATTCAATGTCTATTCGGAAGTTTACACAATAATTTTGGGTCAAAAACTACGAGAGAAACGCTAAGGCTACCGTATATTTTATTGGCATTTGTAATTCATACATTTTAGCAATTTATTGAGCTGCACACCAATTCAACATTATCGTAATTAAACAGTTTTTGATAAAGACGTTGCTCCAAAATTAAGACATGACGTCACATGCATGGTAAAAAGTTTATTAAAATTCAAATACTAGGCTATTGGAATGCTAAACGTTAAAATACTTCGTCCCTATTGGTAACAGTATTGCATTGTCTACTGAATTATAGATAGCACGACCAAAACAGACAGTAAGTGTCTGTCGCAATGAGAGCTAATAATAAATCCAGCTTAATGGGATGCTCATATATGGCCTATATAATATGGCTGCATGTGATTCATAAGACGTGCTGTAAGCAAATAAAGACATCATAATGAAGGACTAGGTTTTACTTGCAGCTTCTCCCGAGTGAAGTCGAAATTTATCTCAGGGATGAAATAACCGGCAGACGATCTCCGGCCACCGTAGGCGCGGGCATGCGGGCGGCGAGTAAAGGGCAACTCGCCACCCGACCATGGACCATGCCCGGGTCGACGGCGCGTTGTGTTCCACGCGCGCCTCAAGGAGTGTCAGCATGATGACGGGGCCCCCCTCTAGAGGGCCAAAGCCTGCCGGGGTCGCGGGACTTATCTCATTACCGTGACCCCGGGATATAACGGGCTATTGAAGGACACCGTGGATTTTAGTCAGTACAAGTCTGACAGTCCCTCCCGCCCTGCCCGGGGTGGGAGGACTCATTTGATGATTTTACCACGCTAAAAAAAAAAACAAAAAAGGGATGAAATAACGGGATAAAAGGTCCTAAGTTATGGGTCCCTTTTACGTGACTGAGACAGCCAACCATCCGTCCGTACATCCATTCATCCACACAAACTTAGGCATTTCACACAGTACCTAGTAGGCAAATACTTCAAAATCGCTGGTATTCACACAAGCTGGAAATGATACACATTACAAATTAGGTAGCCATGAGAAAGATGAAGGGAGAAATATTAGTTTCAATTCTAGAATAGCAACTCTGATAGAGATAGATAAGCTTGTACAACACAATGCAGCTGGTCATTACAATATGAAACCAATCAACGTGATGGACGCGGCTACATCGGTGTGACAGACGCGTCCTGAGCCCAGCACGGCGCGGTAACTAATGACTACAGTCTAATTAATAGCTACCTATCGCAACTGAATGCGTTATTTGACTCAATATCCAATAGGGCTGATGGAATGTTACTAATAGCTTGTAACAGTACAGTAATCTGAATATAGCATTCTTAGTGTTCGAAAACGTGTTGCGCCGACCCCAAATAGAATGGGATAAGGGCAGGAAGAAGAAGAAGAAGAGTGTTCGAAAACGTGCGTATCTTTTTGAACATTTTTGAGTTTTTTTTTTTTTGGTACTGGGTTGCATGTTTTTCAAGTGTTAATTAACATTGTTGAGACTAAATTGCTGTGTTAATTAAAAACGAGGCGAGTGCACCCAATTTTCGTCTTATTTGCATGCGGTATCGCAATCCGTCAAGCAATTTGTCGCTGTATCGTCGGGAGCTCGCCACTAATTAAAGGGGACATTTACGGCTGCCAAGTGCCAAACTTGCCTGTATCGGTACAACACGACTCCCCAATTTCCACACCCCCACTGCGGTGGCCGCAGTGCATTCTCTGCAAAGTTAGTGTTGGCGTCAGCCCTGATAAATTACGTTCAAACACCCCACCGGTTATTGTATTGCAAATAGGAAATTTTGTTGATGGTGCCCATTTAAACATCGCTATTACGTGACCGTTTAAAGAACATCGGTGAATAATGAATGCATAAATAAGTTAATAAACAAATTATACCGCATAATGGGTCTGATCTGCATATACGAGTAAGAAGCCAATTCACTACACGGAGCTTTTAGAGTCGTTATCTTGTCGTTGAACGGTAGGTGAGCGGCCGTAAAAGTAAATTAATGGTCCCATTCTGCAGGATTTACCCTTCCGTAATTTGGGTCAAACTCTTGTGAAAACAGATAAATATTCGCATGAGGAAAACCCAATAAAGGTGAACAACATAACCTTTGTGGGCAATAATACGAAAAAATAAAAGATGCATGTGCTACAACTAAAGAAACTTCTAAGGAGTCATGTTTTTCCAAAACTGTGTTTATTCCCACAGTTTGGGAATAAAGAGGGGTTGATAATCATATCAACAAAGGACTTGTTATGTTATTATTACCAGTCACTTGTTTACCTATCAATGTATCCCCTTACAATCAAATCCAATAACAAACCATACTCGTCACTTGGGGTGAGGGAAGTAGACCTATCTTTATGTGTATTGAATATCGATAGCCTTGACCTCGATAACAACACAAGGGGTTGCTGCAGTCCCCTCGACTCATCATTAAACATTTATGCTGTCATGTTACAAAGTTAATTTGTCTATAAGCTAGTGCAATTTTAAAGGCAATTCTCTTTAAATGGTGCCATTCTTATTAAGAACACTGGCAAGATGGACAGCTTCGTGAACTGTCATAGTATATGGCTCCATTCTGCATTGGGAGCTGATCCCGGGGTTTACAATAGTCAATAAACAAAGCTCGTAGACTCAGACAATGCCGGCTTCGGTGGCTAGCTAGCCGTATCTCAACATCGCGATCGGGGCGGCGAAGCGTGTCGCTTACGACTGTCAGTGAATACATTTTATTGTCCCATATGCACGCATGTTAACTCACATTCACATAAAGCCAGCGTGTTGTGTAGATATAAACCCTGCGGACATTATTGCTTACATAAACTTTCATTTACCTACCTTATGGTTATTACACGCAAAACAAATAGTTTTCGCTGTTCACAAACACTTGTACAACTAAACTTACATAACTTTAAATAAGATAATCCCATGAAATACAGTTCGAAAGATGCATACCCATACAAGCACATGTCAGCACTTAAAACTGCATGAGCACTATGTGGGTCAATGTTTGATCAAACTAAAATAGAGAGCCCAACAAACCATTACAGTGAGACTGCTCCAAATAGGAATTGATGTTAACAAAACCATAGAGCCATATTACCAAGCACCAATACAATTTATTTAATGTTCTAGCTCTCGCTTTATTCCAAACGAGGTTCCTATCGGATCGGAATGTTACGTACTGCCCTGCGCGGTCGCCACTTTCACCTCACTGCACTGTTGGAAAGTTGGCAGCGTTTAGAGACCGACTAAACGTTTATTAAAACTTGTTCGCACAATGTGTTACGTAGATTTTCTGATACCTATAATCCTTTGTTTTAAACGATTTTCAGTAATTAAAGACAGAATATCAATTATATATAATCCAATTAATTTATGAAAAGCACGTCTGTTGTTCAAAGAAACTACATAAAAATAAATGAATATGTATATCTACCAAAGTATGATTTACCATTCCAAACCGCCACATTCAATGTACACGATGCAACAAGAAATACCGATTGAAAGTAGTGATTTAAATCGAATAACATTGAGCATAAGGATCACGACCTCGATCGATCGCTTAAATGAGCTTAAATGTCACTTGAAGCGGTTGCTACGCGGAACAGCCGTGATTCTTTGTTCTCAGATGAAGACAAGTCAAAACAATGAGATACTATCGCTACACTTGCGAACCTTTCCGATAAATCGACATTGTTTACCAGCCAATCCAAGGTGACGTTGTTGTGAGTTTTAAGTAGGAAAATGTCGAATGTCATGTCATGGACTTATTTATACAGTTTTAAACTGTTTACCAGATCAGGAATGTATATTTCGAAAGCTATGTAAATATTTATACTGTCAAAAGAAGCTGTTCTCATTAAATTTAATAAAGCTAGAACTCCTACTCGATTTCTAAAAATTTTTACTCCACTTTTGCCATGGAATCCAAAACGATATTTTTGAATTTATGCTTCGAATAGGACGATCATAAATAGGAACATAATGGTCTATAAACGTCTTAGCAACAGCTGAAAGTGTGGTCGCGATAGGATCGTTGTCAGTGCCGGAGGGTCAGCGCTTGGCTCACGACTGGCGAAGACCGCGACACAGCGTCACGATGGAGAGCCGACTACCAGGCAGGTAGTTATCATAAATACTGCTATATCTGGACATACGGAGACGGCCATCACTGAATTGTATGCATCGGTATGGCTATGGACGGCCCGAGAAGGTAAAAACAGGAAGGTTTATCGATGGAATTGAATGAAACTATGGAACAAAAGGCAGCCATTCGCCTTGGAATGATAATACCCCCAAAAAATGGCTAATGCCGGAATAGAGTGGTGCATGGTTCTTCTGAGGCTTTAGATTTTCCAAATAAAATGTTGCCCTTTTTGTTTACCACTTTTCACACACAATTTTACAATGCCCTCCTGGCAATGCCTGCAATACAGCACTATTACTGTAATCAAAAAGAATATCCAGGCCAATATTCCCTGTTAAGCATAAAATAATATGAATTGTCATCAAATTTTGTAATACTACACTTGTTAATTGAATCATGTAAGTGGCGGTCTGCTTCTTAAACTGTATATCAAGTTAATGATTATGTTACATCATGTCAAAGCAATACTAAACAACAGATAAAACTAATAATACACAATCTAAAGAACAAACGTGCCTTGACATATTTCATCACATCTCACTTTTATGGGGCTGCGGCTGACCATCGACGGTGTTTAGAAAATTAATAGAAGCGGCCTCACGGTTACAATAATAATCAGATTGCAAAATTGACTGTCTACTTTAAAATATACGCTGGACTCGTGTTAATAACGCAATCTCAATATAGCGCCTGGGAACATTATGCAAAGATTAGCTATCAAAGTGAAAACGACATCTGAATTTCAAACACGTTATAAAGACAACGTTAATGTCATATTTTATTTCATTTCTTAATTTCATATTAAACATACCGTTTTAATCAGGCACCGTTTCACTTTTTTGCATGCAGAAAGTAAATAGTTTAAATGGTTTCATCTGAAACGGTCTTCCTTTTCTTCCTCGCCTTGCTTTCATTTATTTTCCATTTAAAAAAGACTGATCAGTACCCTTAGCACGAGTTTTCACACTTTTACTTTACAGCGTCTTTTCAGTATTTACAGCGTTTCTTGTATAAAAAATGGAACAACGCCTCTAGTGTGCGAAGAAGAAACTAATTTTTTCCTTGAAAATTGTCAATTTGAAATTGTCAAAGTTCCAGTTTACTTTACGTGTCAAATACTGAAAACCCGTGCTAAGGGTACAGGTCTTAAGATTTTTTGCGCCCTCTTGCTCACTCTTGCTAAAGCAAGATAAATATCAAACCAAGAATATAAAGGGTATTCATCTCAACGAGAGATACAAGATGATCAGTGCTTCAACTGAATGTGAAATCGAGATGTCGCCGAGTGTATCTCAAGACGAATGCATGGAACAAAGAGGAATCGATGAGAGTGCGGGAGTGTGGGGATACAGGCGAGTGCACCGACCTCCCCCCACCCCCACGAGCCGCGGTGCAATTTGTACATTTCAAGTGCATACAAAGGCGATGCGAGGAGGTCGCAGCAAGCTTTGACAGAATTAACTTGTCTGTCGCACAAATACAACTGCAAAGGCTCACCTTTATTGGATCGCCTGTACAAACGAGACGGAATGTTAGAAGCACTTCACAGTCCAACCCGTTACATGCTGAATGACTTTACAATTTGATTTGCCATCTGCCAACCCCTTTGGCAGCAGCTTTGAATGTAGAAATTAATTTAAAGCCTGCTCAAATGTTAACATGCAACGACAATATTAAATGAAAAGAATCTTTCAGAATTCCTTACTCTTATAGAAGGACGAAAATGAGAAGAAGTAATGCAAATGGCCCAAATTGCACAACGAGGCCATTGTAAACAAAGTGGGACAAACTAGAGTAAAGAGTAAAATAACGAGTCACTTGTTAGGCAATGGCAGTGTGCTGTGAATAAATATAATGTGGCCAATCCACTTTGTATATGCTCTTCTTGTTATCGAAAGCACGTGGATCTAGCTCGACGTGTATTCAACCGAATGTAAATTTACATTCAGTGTACACATTATACAAACAGTCGCGAATTCCGAGCAATTATGGTGGAACATGATCATGGTAATTAATTAATGAGGTTTAATTGGAGTTAAATTACACGCACAAAAGAAGATTGAACTCATGTTTTGAATTGAACATACAAGAGTGATTTACACCCAAAACATCAAGCTGTATGGGTATTCCTGACATGTGGGAAATGTCGGGAATTTCAGCTATCTGTCAGGGAAACGGAAATTTTTGAATTGTCTAAAATTTTTATAGAAATAGTAATTAATTTTTTTTTAGACAGGTTACATTCATCTGAATCGTCGTACCTATGTGTTATTGCTCGTTACTGCTTTCAGTAAATGCTGGTCCTTATAATAACTTTATAAAACTATTCACACGATGTGTTCTTCAGATTGAATTGTGTTAACAGTAGATCTTAAACAGAAGCTATGGACAGGTTATTTCCCTCCTTCGTCGGGTACATTGCGCTCCTATTAATGAGAATACTTACTAATCATTCGTATTTTCTGCTTTTTTTTTATCCACCACAAAATATCATTGAAAAAATGTCAGGAATTTTATAGCCAGGGATTTTGTCAGGCTGACGTCATTTTTGGTAACCCTATTAAGTAAATACTAAGTAGAACTAGTACTATTTTGGGGATTGACTCTGCATAGTTCTAATAATGCTAAATTCCATATACCAATATTTAGTTTGTTTAAAAGTCTCTCGAAGAGCAAAAACCGGGTCTTTATCAAACGGGTTTTTAACTCATTATTACTAATAAACAAAAAAAGTCGTCAGTAATTTATTTGGTGACAATTTTATCGATAACAGGTTGTAATTTTGGTGTAGACTCACTAGTGGAGTGCCGTAAGGTTTATACCTCGGAATCCAGGACCAGTCAATGAATCTTCATAATGCATTCTTGAAATGTGTTTTTAACCACATATAGAAAAATGTTAAAAAAGAAAATTTGCCAGATCTCAATTTTTTAAATATTTTTTCATACAAATTGTCTGAACGAAAAAATTGGCAATTCTTGCCTATTTTTTTATGATGTTAAGTATTTGATTTAGTTTGATGTAAGGATCATTTCATTGTATAGGAAGGAAAAGTCTGTGCAACAGAAGTGGGTCAAATCTAATGAAATACCTACTGACCATTACTAATATGACTTTATTTATACTGTAAAATATTTTGGTAATGTTGACTAACTTCCGCCGTCCCGATTTTTTACTTCCGATACAATGAAATGATCCTTGCATGAAACAGAGTCGAATGGCATTAAAAAAACATGGCCAGTTTCACTCATTTTTGTGAACAACTCACACTTGACCGAAAAAATATAAACGCCAAAATTGTCAACACCAAAAAATAGTTAAAGTTTTCCAAGAAAGTTTTCTTGTATCTCTTATGGATCCTGATTTCTCCCTTTTGGCCAATTTAAAAGTCTCTGTATAATAATTATTTATTATAATAATAAAAAAAATTAGATAGGCCAAACATTTTTTTAACATTTTTCTATATGCTGTTAACAACATATTTCAAAACATTATATGAAGATTCATTGACTGGCCTTGGATTCCGAGGTTTTACTATTTTTACGCCTTACGGCACTCCACTACACCTCACCCCTTGGATTTTGCCCCTTACGATTAAAATGCTCGACTTGCCCCCTTGACTTTTAGATAATTATGCCGACTCGCCCCCGATTGTTAATAAGTTATAACTATAAGTACTGTTAGCAACACAAGTTTATAAATATTTAAATAAATGTTGTTTACTTAAGGCGCGGGCATGCGGGCGGCGAGTAATGGGTGTCACGCTGTCCGACCATGGACCATGCGTATTCAGTACAATATAAATTATAAATGTATGCATGTAATTTAAACAAAAACAAGTAGTTTACAACTCATGTGGCCTCCAAACAGCATAAATTAGTCTAGATGCTAATCATCAGTCTGTGTTAAAAAAAATCTAACAAATTATTTATTATTCTAGCCACATCAATTTTACACTGATCGTTTCGCAACCAAGTCAAGCTGTGATACATTAAATAATTTGAAACTGCTGGAACTCGTATTTTATCGTCCTCGCTATATGTCAAGGTGACACTGACATGATAATTGCCCTAATTTATTAATGTCTTGCCTCGACTTCTGTGCAAAGTCGGCCCTTCACTCTATTATACGCAACATTTATCATATTTTATTAATACGATTCCAGCAAGAAATATTTTTTTTAAACTACAGAAACAGTCGAAATCCTTTTATTTTTGAATAGTTCGATAAAGTTTAAAACATCAGTAGGTACTATTTTTCATCAAACATCAAATACTTTATACAATATTGATACAAAATACATCATAACCTTGTGAAGTCACAACGTTATGAAGTATCTGATACAATGTAAAGGAACACAAATTTTCCTGATATTATCTCTAGAATTATTCTTCTTTTTGCTATATTTGAACCATAAACATTCATAAATGGATATAAATGACACATTTTCGCTTGGTAAGATCGTCAAAGAGACGTAAAAAGTTTTAACGCGACTTGGTAACCGGCTGCGATCGAAACATTCCCAGAGCAGAAAAAGTGGAACGGCTCGACAACAGGCATTCCTTTTGCCGATGAATTGCTTTATGGAATGTATCGATGAACCTCATCGGAACTGAAGCCATCATTGCTATAACTGGGTAATTATCACCAGAAAAGCGGTTTTAATGATTATATGTTTTTAAAAAGATATAAAAAATTTAAAATTACCTTTGGATCAAAACTGAAGGCGGTTTCTGGCCTCAATGGACATGGAAGTCCACACTTACAAGTGCCAGTTGTCTGAAGATAATCCCGTAACTGTGGAAGAGTACTCAATGCTGTTCCGCTTGGACTGCAACAAAAAATATTAAAATTAGGTTATTAACAAACATTTTTTTCAGTGGCAGTAATATTTTAGATGATGTGGGAATAGCCTTTAAACTGTCCAACCACTATATCATGTTTACCAAACAAAAAAAAACAATAAAGAGTAAATTACTATCATGTAGCTCGATTGATCTGCGAGGTTAGGTAAAAGTTAATGGTGTTGTAGCCTTGGCTGAGTGCTATTATTTTGAGAGAGGAGTAAGCCCTTAGGCCCTGACTTTCACATGATAGCCTTGATCAAAAGCCCACAAACTCTGCTTAAAACACAAGACTCAAACTGCCGCAGTGCAGGCCCTAAGTTAATAATGACTGCATTAAACTATTGCATATACACCACAAAATTTAATTTTGTATTATTCAGCAAAATCCGATTTCACTTAATAAAGCGTGTTTGAACTAATGGGAGAGGGGAAGCAGTGATTCATGTAAACGATTGAAGGCTAATGAAAGCGCATGATGCAAAAGCTTCTAGTCAAGCGTGATCGCACCCCAACTCCAGCGGGTTAATCAAACGGCTAACTGACTTCAGTGCGGTCAATCGATATTTCATTTCTGAACCTCTTTCGCCTAACATCAATGCTCTCTACATTATGCAGTATTAGAATTCAGACTTCATTGTTTCATTAACCTAGTTTACTAAACGTGCTTTTTTTTCGTGTACTTAACGAATTTTCCATCTTATTTTCTTGTTTGCAACCTAAAAACGTAACTTTGCTGCAAATTGTGTCGCTGAAAGAGACTGCGACCACGCAATAACCCAAAGGGCTATTAAGAACAATTTGCAAACAACACAATCCTTTTACGATGACAGCTCGGAGCATAGCTTGCCGCCATTATTACACCTCGATTCGCTTTACAAACAGCCTCTTTCATAAATGCTCCACATGATAATTCACGCCGATTGTTCACGGTCTGGTACACTTGGTAAAGGTAAACCGCAACCGCAAAAAAGATTTTTGTTTACCAGCTTTTTATTCATGCGCGGAGTCTGCGGCTTTGACCACTATACGGGGTGTTCGCGGTCGGATAGAGAGTAAACGGGGAAATTCGTTTTTTGCGATCGCGTGCATGTTTGGGGTAGCGTGGACGTAGACAGCTGCCGATAATAATTACTCAACACGCGAACCCTTTCGCACCTTGCGACCGCTACTATCCCATTTACTTGTGTTTTAAACCAACGCATCGGTTGAAACCTTAAATGATAATGAAATCACAATAGCATCTTCATTCGATTTTGAAAAAAATGAATTTGAAATAAATTCATCTGCAAAAACCAACAATAACAACCTTTTGGGTGTAGTCTACAAAATATTCTGTATCAAAAATGTACCCGAAGTGCAACAAAAGACGTCTAGACGAATGCTCGCTACAGCATCGTCGCCGTATGTAGTAGACGCCATTCAAAGACATGAGAAGATAAACAGAATGAGAGCAGCCATAAAGACACTGCTTAATTTGGGTTTGACGCATTTGGTGCACTTCTCAACTTGTACACCATGCTCAAATGGTGAACTTAGCAACTGGTGCACTTCTCATATGGTACACTTCGCAACTGGTGCACTTCTCAATTGGTGCACTTCGCAAAAGGAGCACTTTTTAACATGAGTGGAGATTTGGAAAAATTGTCTAAAAATTAAAGAATCTTTGGTTTTGTTGTGTAATTTTCTTAAAAATACAATCAACAAAATAATTTTAAACTACAATATCCTAATAACATTTTTATTAAAAAAAAACAAAAAATAACGTCACTCGGAAATAATAACAATACTTATAATTATGTAAGAAAAAATTAGATTTACAGCAAAAAGTTATCATAATAAAGAGTCATGATATAATGTCATATTATATCCATAACCTTCATGTACTGTGGACATCCATTTTCCATTGTCTATTTAATTGTTGAGGGGACCATTTGGTCCCCTCAACAATTAAAGGGTATTATAATTTAAACTGTACTTCTTTTAGTTATAGTTATTATTATTAATAATGTAGTGGCACGTTGCCTTACCATTACCAACGATTTAGTGCTCACAAGTTACCAGAGAACCACCATATTACCGTACCATTGCCAGTTACCATTACCAAAACCAAGTACCACGTTTTGACGATTTCTGTTAAGGAAACAGTGAAGCAAGACGTTTTCTGTTAAAGGAAATAGTGAAGTTTCGCTTTGGAAGCGATTTGTAAGCGCATGCAGAAGCTCCAGCACCCTCCGTGATCTTCGCTTCAAGTCAACAGAACCTCGCAGACGGAACACGTGGACTCAGGCAGTGACAAGCAGTATGGATCTTCACTCGACGACGGCGCTCGACGGAAAGGACCGCGCTCCGCGCGCCACCCATATTTATAGGCTCGCGAATGCGCGCGACACATTAGTGCCGTGTGCAAAACAGCGCCCCGCACCCCGCACGCGTCTCATCCTACGCACATCGCTATTGGTGGATATTGTAAATATTAGATTTAGTACTAGCTCTAATTGTACCATTATTTTTGTAGATATAAGTAGCGTAATTTTTGACAATAAAAGTGTGGATAATCTGACTTCAATCCTGAGTTTTATTCTACTAAACGACGAAGATCCTGGTTAAGTTAGCTACCCAACGCTAAAGTGGTGACCCCGAGAACCCCGAAAATCCCGAAAAAACAAAAAACCGACGACCGGAAACCGGACTACAACACATCATGAACAAGAACGATACCGAAGATTTCAGCGACGCTCAGGGCAGCACAGCTATGAAGAACGACGTGGCATCAATCTCACTACCTGCAAGACTACCACCATTCTGGCGTCAAAACCCACGACTATGGTTCGCGCAATTTGAAGCCGCCGTCGCTGCCAGCAAGATAAGTGAAGAGCAGAAATTCAACCTCGTTGTTCCACTACTTGGCAACAGCGACCTAGAACAGATCGGCGACATCATCTTACATCCACCGAGCACCGGGAAGTACAGCGCGCTCAAAGATAGACTTATATCAACGTACCAGGAGTCAGATCACCGCCAGTTACAAAAGCTACTCAGCGGACTCGAACTCGGCGACCAGAAGCCAAGCCAGCTGCTGCGTAAAATGCGAGACCTCAGTGGGAAGCTACTATCAGATGAAGCGCTGAAGGTTATGTGGCTCAACCAGCTGCCCACACAGGTCCGCGCCGTACTCTCCGTAAACACAGAGTCGTCGCTCGAAGTGCTAGCTGCGATGGCAGACAAAATGATGGAACATTTTGAACCAGCTACAGTCGCCGCAGTCTCTACGTCAAACCCTCCATCGTCAAGTCCAGCAGTCAACGAGGGGCAGATAAACACGATAACAGCTCTACAAATCAACATGCTTACGAAACAAATAGAAAAATTGTCACTCGAAGTCGCCGAACTCCGCAACCAGCAATATTCGTCGCATCATCGTTCCCGCCAAAACTCCGCGCATCGTGGCCGCTTCCGCTCACGTTCACATTCAAGACAGCGTACTGATAACGCCCGCAAGCCCGGCGATCCCGACTGGTTGTGCCGTTATCACTACCGATTTGGCAATGGAGCACGAAAATGTGAATCGCCGTGTTCCTTCACAAAGCGGGAAAACTAGAACGTACATCGATAGTGGCGGGTGTCGATGTAAACCAAACTAACCGCCGCTTGTGTGTAATCGACACCAAAACAAGAGAAAAATTTTTAGTCGACACGGGAGCCGACATATCAGTGCTAGCCGCGCGAAACCAGAAATATTCAAGACCGGCGGAGAATGCAAGTTACAAACTGTACGCGGCAAACGGAACAGAGATTCGTACCTACGGAGAGCGCACACTCGAGCTCAACCTAGGCTTACGAAGAAGTTTTAAGTGGACTTTCGTCGTCGCCAACGTGAAGACTTCATTACTGGGTGCCGATTTTCTAGTACATCATAAACTGTTAGTCGACTTGCACCAAAGAAAACTAATCGACCGTT
Organism: Agrotis exclamationis; assembly: GCA_950005045.1. Classification (NCBI taxonomy): domain Eukaryota; kingdom Metazoa; phylum Arthropoda; class Insecta; order Lepidoptera; family Noctuidae; genus Agrotis; species Agrotis exclamationis. Next base: position 15,416,309 of record OX465424.1, on the reverse strand, counting down.
TAACGGAGCTCAGCGTGAACGCCATCAAAATAAACAGCAAAGAAGAATCGATCCACGTTATCAACCGCGACCACACTCATCACGACCTGCTGAAGAAATATCCAGATGTTCTGCGACCGATGACACTCAAAACTCCAGTCAAGCATGACGTCACACATCACATCGAGACAACTGGGCCGCCGATCTACTCTCGGCCGCGCCCTCTACCGCCCGACAAGTATAAAGCGGCTAAACTGGAGTTCGAGCGCATGATCGAGAGTGGAATATGCAAGCCGTCAAACAGTCCGTGGGCAAGTCCGCTACACATCGTAAAGAAAAAAGACGGATCACTACGAGTATGTGGCGATTACAGAAGACTCAACGCCGTCACAGTTCCAGACCGATATCCCATTCCACGAATTCAAGATTTCACATACCAACTTCACGGCAAGAAAATATACTCAAAACTTGATCTGAAAATGGCGTACTTTTGGATTCCTATTTCAAAAGAAGACGCTCAGAAGACAGCGATTATAACACCGTTCGGACTCTTCGAATTTACTTGCATGACGTTTGGCCTAAGAAACTCCGGTCAAACTTTTCAACGTTTCATGCACGAGGTACTACGAGGACTAGATGACAACGTATTCTGTTTCGTCGACGATCTGCTTGTCCACTCAAAAAACAAGGAAGAACATCGCCGCCACCTAGAGCAAGTGCTAGAACGACTAAACACCTACGGCGTCAGTCTCAACATCGACAAGTGCGAATTTGAAAAAGAAAAAATCGAGTTCCTCGGATACGAGGTATCAGCAGACGGAATCAAACCCACTCAAGAAAGAATACAAGCCATAGTCAACTATCCGAAACCGCAGACAGTTCAAGAATTAAGAAGATTTCTGGGAATGATAAACTTTTACCGTAGTTGTTTACCACATCAAGCCGAGCAACAACATGAACTAAACAAATACCTAAACAACAGCAAGAAGAATGATAAGACTCCCATTCAATGGTCACAAGTAGCAGATGAAGCCTTTGAGAAATGCCGACAAAGCATCCTCGAGGCAACAACATTGACTCATCCGATACCTAACGCACCGTTATGTTTATTCACTGACGCATCAAATACAAGCATCGGCGCCGTCCTACAACAAAAGGTCAACAACGTGTGGAAACCACTGGCATTCTTCTCTAAAACGATGAGCGAGACGCAGCGACGATACAGCGTGTACGATCGCGAACTATTAGCAATGTACACCGCTGTACAACATCTACGACGACTCATAGAGGGCAGTGACCTTACAATATGCACCGATCACAAACCACTTACTTACGCGCTGACAAGAACGCCAAGTAGCAGCGACACACCACGAAGAGAGAGACAGCTACACTACATCAGTCAGTTCTGCACGAAGATCGAATATGTGCACGGTGATAACAACGAAGCAGCCGACGCCTTATCACGTATCGAAGAAATCAACTTGTCACACTCCACAATCGACTACAACCTACTCGCCCAAGACCAAGAAAATGACGACGAACTGAAGATCTGTATGTCAAACCCGAGTCTACAGTTTGCCCGCATCACATTGCCCGGAGGTCAACGACCCATCACATGTGAAACATCAACTGGCAACATTCGTCCATACCTACCAGCGACTTATCGTATAATAGCATTCAAAGCGCAACACGAATTAAGTCATCCGGGTGTGCGAACAACAAGGAAGATAATGTCAACAAAGTTTTTTTGGCCAAGTATGAACAGAGATGTTGGTTTGTGGGCCAAATCATGCATCGGTTGCCAGCGTGGAAAAGTTCAACGACACGTTATCAGTCCACTCGGCGAGTTTCAAAAATCATCGCGATTCGAACACATTCACATCGACATCGTGGGACCACTGCCGCCCTCTAACGACTACAGATACCTAGTCACGATGATCGATCGCTGCACTAAATGGCCGGAAGCGATTCCTATCCGTGACGTCACCGCCGACACTATAGCTAAGGCATTATACGAGGGGTGGATATCGCGATTTGGCTGTCCACTACGTGTCACGACGGACCAAGGAAGGCAATTCGAATCATCGTTATTCAACGCCCTAATGAAGAAGTTTGGCATCACGAGAATACGAACTACTGCATACCACCCGCAAGCAAATGGTCAAGTCGAGCGCTGGCATCGTACATTGAAGGCCGCGCTCATGGCGAGAGGCGCCGGCACACACTGGAGCGAGGAGTTATCAACCGTATTGCTTGGATTACGTACGGCACTTCGTGAAGACACACAAGTCAGCCCGGCCCTGATGACCTATGGATCAACACTCAAAATACCGTCAGATTTCTTCGCGCCTACACAGCCGAATAATGAAGACGCAGAATTCGTCCGCCAGCTGACCGAAACAATGTCGTCACTTGCACCTAACAGCAAATCACATACCAACAACAGGAGCACGTTTGTACACAAAGACCTCGCAACGTGTACGCATGTTTTCGTGCGAAATGATACCGTGCGAAGTCCATTGACCCCTCCTTACGACGGCCCGTTCAAGGTGATTCAACGTGACAGCAAGCATTTCACCATACAGATGCCACTTCGAACTACAGTTGTCTCAATAGACAGACTCAAGCCAGCACATCTAATCAACGAAGAAGAATGTACCACATCTCCACCAACATGCGCACAACAAGCACCGCGCACCGAGAGCACTCATACCACAAGCGACGCGCTCCGGTCATCAACCCCTAGAGCGCCGCGCGACACATACGTCACCCGATCCGGCCGCGCAGTCAAACACAACGTACGCTTCGCTTAGGGGGGAGTGATGTAGTGGCACGTTGCCTTACCATTACCAACGATTTAGTGCTCACAAGTTACCAGAGAACCACCATATTACCGTACCATTGCCAGTTACCATTACCAAAACCAAGTACCACGTTTTGACGATTTCTGTTAAGGAAACAGTGAAGCAAGACGTTTTCTGTTAAAGGAAATAGTGAAGTTTCGCTTTGGAAGCGATTTGTAAGCGCATGCAGAAGCTCCAGCACCCTCCGTGATCTTCGCTTCAAGTCAACAGAACCTCGCAGACGGAACACGTGGACTCAGGCAGTGACAAGCAGTATGGATCTTCACTCGACGACGGCGCTCGACGGAAAGGACCGCGCTCCGCGCGCCACCCATATTTATAGGCTCGCGAATGCGCGCGACACATTAGTGCCGTGTGCAAAACAGCGCCCCGCACCCCGCACGCGTCTCATCCTACGCACATCGCTATTGGTGGATATTGTAAATATTAGATTTAGTACTAGCTCTAATTGTACCATTATTTTTGTAGATATAAGTAGCGTAATTTTTGACAATAAAAGTGTGGATAATCTGACTTCAATCCTGAGTTTTATTCTACTAAACGACGAAGATCCTGGTTAAGTTAGCTACCCAACGCTAAAATAAGATAAAAGCTTTAAAATACAATATAACCTGTTTCTCAAAAACAGGTTATATTAATATAGAAAAAACCTTTGTTTGTCTGACAGTCCCTCCCGCCCTGCCCTGAGTGGGAGGACTCATTTGGTGATTTTACCACGATAAAAAAACTACCCTCATTTAGTTTTATATCGCATGAAAATTGTATGTTTGTTTTATATAGGTAGCATAATCAGTTTGTTGTTATTATATTTTTTTTGCTGCAGGCAAAAAAGAAAAGATCACGTTTCTCCAATTATTATATTAGTGATTATGTAATTGAATTTAAAGCTTTATTAAATTAATAATAATAACTATAAAACAAGTACAATTTAAATTATAATATTATAAAGGTTATTGATATAATATGATATTATATCCTGTCTTTATTATGATAACTTTTTGCTGTAAATCTATTTTTTTCTTACATAATTATATTGTTATTATTTTCGAGCGACATTATTTTTATTTTTGAAAAAATAAAATTGTTATTAGGATTATGTAGAGTTAGTTTAAAATTATTTTGTTGATTGTATTTTTAAGAAAATTACCCAGCAAAACCAAAGATTCTTTAATTTTTAGACAATTTTTCCCAATCTCCACTCATCTTAAAAAGTGCTCCTTTTGCGAAGTGCACCAATTGAGAAGTGCACCAGTTGCGAAGTGTACCATATGAGAAGTGCACCAGTTGCTAAGTTCACCATTTGAGTATGGTGTACAAGTTGAGAAGTGCACCAAATGCGTCAAACCCCTTAATTTTGCTGTTAATAAAATAAACGAATCGAACATAAATCCTATTAAAGTCAATGTGTCACAGAATGTTCCACGAAAACAAGCCACACAAGTCTGTGTTATTATGCAGACAGTCATCTTTCATAGCCTTGAGAAATACTTATTTATGACTAATCGTAGTCGCTGTACAATTTATCCTCATTGACAACCATAAAAACGGATAATAAAAATAAGATACACGTACAACTTAATTATTTTATTTCATTCTAAAGAGACACAAGCTAGACTTTTTTGCAATGACTCGATAGAACAAACATCTTTGTATTGTGGGTGTCGCGTCGTGACGCGAATGTAAATACAATAATTGTAAATAATAGAAATTACCTGGCAATACTAACCCTATCGAGCGACGTATCACAACGAGGTCTCCATCTACTCTATGATGAAGACAGGATATTTGTCTATGGTAAGTTCGTCTCTGAACTTATAAGCGAATCTTTAGAGAGACGGCCATTTTGTCTGTTGGCGTCTCCTGAGGAAGTCGAGCGGGCCGCGTGTTGGACGGATTGATACAAAGCTAAGTAGAAAGAGCTAAGTAGAATAAAGGCTAAGTAGAAAGAGTAAAAGTAGCTTATAGCCAAATAGCATAAAACTAAGTACTATATCTAGATAGTAGACGTAGCTCTGAGTGTGCCTGAGTAGTTGCTAATTAGAGAAATATTGCACGTGGTTAAAGTTAAGTATCGCTGTAATGATAGAGTCTGTGTCGAGCCGGCCTCATGTGAAGCGCTTGGGGGTGAGGCAAGTCGGTGCCGAGCTGGTCATGCGTGGAGCACGGGGAGGTAAGGCAAGACTAGCTTGCATGCATGTCAGAGAGGTTCCCTAAAGAGTTGGTAAGTTACGGGTGATTATAATCACGGGGTAACGTTACCTATAAGAGATCAGCAGGGCGAAGATTGATCCCGCCTACCTGATATAAGAGTCGGCTAACGTGTTTGCCATAAGACAAGCAGGAGAGTGCGAGGGTTAACCGAGAGAAGGTTTGGACCTGAGCAACTGCTTGAGAAGCAGGAGAGTGTGAGGGTTTGAACCCGAGCAACTGCTTAAAGTTGGGAATGTATGACCTGATCATACTGGCCTCCATGCATGAGTGTGTCGTTAATGCTTGATTATGTTTACAGCCTGGGAGAGGTGGCATGATTACGGGCCAGTCCGCAGCGTCGATCATGCACCTTTCTCCTCGCCCGTGGTACAGAAGTAGTTAGTATCAACGGGCATTAACACCTACAGATGGTGAACGGCAGCGGCTAGCAGCTTGGCTGAAAGGCGAGGCAAGGGCAGGTGAAAGAGCTGTGGAAGGAAGTGAAATAGGGACGAGAACAATTAAGCGAGGTATGATACTCAAATTATTTATTACCCTGATAAGATCAGAAGAGCATTCGTACGCCTGCTTATGTAAGCGAACCCGAGGCACAACTATATAACATACCCCATAGGACTTACATAGTAGAGCAGGGCGTCACGACATGGTGGAGATGCTGGGATATGAGAACATCTAAGAGCTTGATGTACGAACCTACCCACCTATACTATGTAATTATGCATGTTGCTAGAGTGATGAGACCACTTAAGCATACATAATTACCACAGCAACGTGATCTAGAGAATTAGTATGAGAATAATTCAAATACTATAAGAATGATGCTCGTCCATATTTCACCTTCTTGTGCATTCATCTATTTACATGTGTGAACCTTGCCGGGAGCGGTTCCCTAAGTAACCTTCGGCGGTTTGTGTATATAACGAAATTTTAACAATTACTTGTCTAAACTATGATAATTGCAAGCTCAAGATGCAGCTCGCACAGATAATGTTGAAATGTGTGCTTAATATGCCCACTTATATTAAACAGATAATAATGTTATTGTAATCGTTCATTATTATTTGTTTGAAATTGAAACGAAATGAGAATTATTGTCCAGGTAAATTATTTTCAATAAGTAGACAGAAAACGAAATCTTTCAAATCTACTTCTGGAACCGAATAGAGATGGCGTTGGTGTACGAAAATACTGCGTGATTTTATGTGTACAATAATTTACTAAATGTATGATTATTTATTATGTGATGTGTTATAAATTCATAATTTGAAAAGATGAAATGTAAGTTATAGATTATAACATCGATTCCCTAATACGTTCGATGAAAGTCGTTAATATGTGAGAACAGTCACAGTGGTACCAACTTAACAATAATCGAGACTTAACATAATCATTACTTTATTATTGAGTCGGGTATATTTCTCAACATATATACGGATAATAACTAGCATAATTAAATAAAATAATTATTCTAAACTTCGATCGAACCTTATAAGGCTAATTATTGTTTTATAGGACGCGACTCTGAAAGGCAACACATATCTGTCAAAGTGTCAAGTGTCAACTTTACCGCGCATGTCATCCGTGTTGACCTGTCGCCGGTAAAATATTTGGACGGTGTCAAATTATAAACAGATTTTGAAACAAACAGTGAATAATATTCTAATAAAGTGTGAATCTAAAGCCAACAACTAAAATAGTGTTGATTATGCTATTCAGGTGAGTTGTTACGGCTTAATTTCTCATGATTTAGTAATACTTTCAGAGCGTACCTATTACTTGAATTGTTTGTTAACTAAACCGGTAAAGATGTTTAACTTTATGTAAAGATTAGTGAATTGCAAGTACATAGTTGTCTAAATACTCGCGGTACCTATTTTAATCGATGGTATTTTTTGATTAATGTAGGAGATCGACGGAACGATATCGATCTACGAATTTGGGAATCAATAACCACCTACGTTAAGAAGACTAAAGAGAGGTCCTATCCCTCTGAGTAGATAGATAACGTTTGGCAGAAATAACCTTAAGGATATTACCCGTACCTACGTGAATCAGGTGAAATTTATTTCTTTTTATATGATCTTATATACGGTTACATGGAAGATGGTTGTGTGATGACACTAATAAACATGTAATAGTGAGATAAATACAGGAGTTATTTACTTGTTTATTAACACAATGTGTGGAACCATTTTCGCCATATTATATGGTATGTCGTAAGGTTATGCTAATAAATTTTCATTTAATTATTTTAGAATAATATACATTGTGTAAAAGTTATTGTACAATAAAACAGTACCAACCCACTATAATATTATAATTTACAACTTGATCTGCGAATAAGTAACGATTGTTATTTGCGATTGTGTTACTAATGGATAACTAAGAATAATTATAGGTGAAGTCTTATATTATTCAGTATGTGATTTAGTCGAATTACTATCGGATTGTATTTTGCTTTCAGCATTATCATACATTTATTAACGACGCAAAATAAAACCTGGAGCCATGGATACTATTTTACTTAATCGTTTGTCAATGATCATCAACGAAATTAAGAGGAACTCTGACCTATCCGTGACCCTTTCAGTAAGTGATACAGAGGGAAGACGAGAAGCAGAGATTGTTGCAGCTACACTCACCAAATTATTAAACAGATTTAATGAAGATTTAAATAATTATTTTCGTCTGATAGAACATCCTTCTGCCGATGATGTAAGCTCCATGTCACAAATCCAGCTCGAGGCTGAACAGAATCTTATTCAACTTGAAGTGAAGTTACAGTCACAGAATAAGAGTCACTCCAGTCTAGGTAGTGAGATGATGAGCAGCAAATTACCCAAACTCCACTTACCTGAGTTTGATGGCGACATCCTGCAGTGGCACCAGTTCTGGGATCAATTTTGCTCCAATATAGATAGCCGTAACATCGCAGACGTCGATAAATTGCTGTATTTGCAAGCTTCGGTAAAAGGAAAGGCTAAGGAGTCGATCGAAGGATTCGACATTACCGGGAAAAACTATCAGATTGCAGTTAAAACCCTACAGGAAAGGTACGGAAGCTCCGTCCACCTGATCGATGCTCATTATGCTGCGCTGTCCAAGGTGAAGCCTGCTGAAAAGTCAGTGAGCTCTTGTAGAACCACTCTCAACAGTATAGAAAGACATCTACGAGTATTAGAGTCACTTAAAGAGGATATTAATCATAGTCATCTCCGATACTTGATCTTCGAGAAATTACCAGAAGATCTGATATACGAATTAAAATTAAAAACGACTAGCAACTCAATCAAGGATATACGGAGAAATCTCGAATTGATCATATCAGCAAGAGAAGATGCTAGCAGAATTGCAAATGAGGGAAAACTTAAAAACGAGTACACCGTAGAATCCCTGCATGTAACGCAAGAAGATAAGAAATCAGGTGGCGCTAGTGCAGCCAGTAAGCATCAAGTGGATGAAACTAAATATAAACACAAAACTAAAAATGCACGGCACCAGGCTGATAGAGATAACTCATTTCGTAAGAGGGGGCGCAGTAAGTGGGAAGATTACAAGAAAAATAATGAAAAAATGACGAGGGGTCCACAGAAGAAGAGAAGGAAGTTGGCGTGTGTTTTCTGTGGGGAGGATCATTATAATGACCAATGTTCAAAGGTTAAAGATATCAAAGAAAGAAAGCAGAAACTTAAAAACCGTTGTTATGGATGCCTTAGAGAGGGACACGACTTTAGAGTTTGCAAACATCCGAGGAAATGTTTTTACTGCAGCAAAAATGACCACAACAGGGCTTTGTGCCCCACTAAATTCTCGGCATCATCAACGAAAACAGAAGTAACGATGACGACGGTGGGGTCGAGAGGATCCACAGCGTTACAGACTGCTATAGTTTACGTTAAGAAGCTAGGAAGTAGCAACGAAGGCAAATACAGAATTCTATTAGACTCAGGTTCACAACGATCTTATATCACTAAGAGTGCAGCTAGCATGCTGGATTTAAAGACAGAACAAAAAGATAACCTTACAGTATTTACATTTGGATCAAAGGCACCTCGCGAATTCGTCAGCTCTGTAGTCAAGTTGGGATTAAAGACCAGACATGAAGGAACGAAAGAAATCTATGCAAACGTTGTACCAACAATAACTAAAGGAGTCCCATACCCCGGGGAAGAGTTAAGTCTATGGAAAGGTAAAGAACTTCTTGCAGATGATGGATCACTACAAGACCAAGTAGATATCTTAATTGGCAACGATTACTATTTCTCGTTTATGACGACTGAAAGAAAACAACTGAAAGATAATTTATACTTAGTGAAGTCTAAATTCGGTTGGATACTATCTGGGAAATTGGAAACTAAACCAACGGAGACACTATCAGTACTTACTTACTTTCAAAGCTCAATAGAAACAAAATTAGATCCACCAGACTTACCTATTGACCAGGGTAAAATCTCATTCCTATGGGAACTTGAATCCATCGGAATTAACGACTCTCCGAAAACCAATAGAGAAGAAGAAGCTGTCGATAATTTCAATAGAACGACTAGTATTATCGATGGTCGATATACCGTTGCCTGGCCCTGGAATGAATATCCTCCAGCTCTACAATCTAATTATGGCCTAGCCTACGGAAGGCTGGTGAGCTTGATGAAGCGCCTAGATAAAGAAACCCTTAAAACGTATGATAAGACACTTCAGGATCAAGTGAAGAACGGTATTATAGAAATAATACAAACACCCACGATTCCTGAAGATCACCCAGTACATTACTTACCTCACCACTGCGTAGCTCAGAAAGGAAAACCCATTAGGATCGTGTACGATGCCTCTGCGAAGAGCGGCGAAGGCAAAAGCCTTAATCAATGCCTCTACTGTGGTCCGTTAATGTTGGAAGACTTAACAAGCCTGCTGATAAGATTTCGACATCATAGAATTGCGATATCTGCAGACGTGGAGAAGGCTTTCCTACAGATTGCACTACATGAGGCAGACAGAGATGTGACACGATTTTTATGGATTAAAGATATCAATAAACCAGTCACTAAAGAAAACTTACAATGCATGAGATTTTGCAGAGTACCCTTTGGTATAATATCAAGCCCATTCATCTTAAACGCTACTATCAAACACCATCTCAATAGATCGCAACTACAACTAATTAAAGAAATAGCAGATGACATATATGTTGACAATCTCATCACGGGCACCTCAACGATAGAAGAAGCCTTAGAATTGTATAGAGCCACCAAAGACACCTTTCAACAAATTTCGTTAAATATAAGAGACTGGTGTTCCAATTCAAAGGAATTTATGAAACAGATACCGGATACAAATAAAGTTAGTAACCCTAAAATCTTAGGTTTGAAGTGGAATTTAGAACAAGACACACTCAAACTCAAGTTCGATGTCAACACAGAAGCAAACAATAAACGAGGTGTACTAAAGGTCATTGCATCAATCTACGACCCGTGTGGATTTGGCACTCCATACATACTATCAGCAAAGTTATTCCTACAAGATCTGTGGAAACAGAAATATAAATGGGATGAGATACTTTCAGAGCCATTACATGACAAATGGAATGAGATAAGAGAAGAGTTAGAAGAAATACACAAAATATTCATACCCAGATGTTATGTAACGGATACAGGAAAATACCAATTACATTGCTTTACTGATGCTTCTTTGAAAGCATACGCAGCAGCAGTTTACATAGTGAATGGAGAAAATATACATTTCATCATAGGAAAATCCAGATTAGTACCAATAAAGGATCAAGATAACCTCAAGATACCACGCTTAGAACTACTGGGAGTACTCATAGGAAGTAGACTCATTAAATTTGTGATGAAACAACTCAAGATAAAACTAATTAGTCAAACATTGTGGACAGATAGTAAGATCGTAATAGCATGGCATAAGTCAGACAAGCTCTTGCCTCCATTTGTATCCAGACGTATCGAAGAAATAAAGAAAAACAGAGAATTAATCGTAAGATATGTTCCATCTGAATTAAACCCAGCCGACGTAGCAACCAGACCTCCCACATTGAATAAAAACAGAGAGATATGGCAGAAAGGACCAGATTTCCTACTGAAAGAGCCGAAGTGGTGGCCTGCGGACCGCGGCGAAGAGACACTTTCTTTTCCAACTTGTGGGGAGGGTCCGATGAACGGAGAGAGTGCAGAACCCTTTAAGAAACGTGAAGTAAAATCCATCACTAAGCTAAAAGAAATAGACAACAAGGATATACCAAGTAACAGGATCGAACAGATCAAGAGATTACAAAAAGAATACTTTCCATTAGAGGTCCAGGAAACAGAAACAGATTTGAGCCGTAATCTAAGACTGTTCAAAGATATCGATGGGTTACTAAGATGCGAAGGACGCATGAAGAATGCTGACTGGTCATTCGATAAACGATACCCAATACTCATACCTAGAGAATGCGACTTTACCACCGACATTATAAAGAGAACACACGAAGAAAATTACCATGTCGGCGCTAACCATACGTTAAGCCTGATAAGACAAAACTATTGGATTCCACAAGGAAAAGCCAAAGTATTAAAGATCATTAAAAAGTGCCCGAGGTGCGTCAAACACGGAGGAGGACCGTTCAAGTTGCCACCAACCCCAGCCTTACCAGCAGAGAGAGTAAATTATAGCGCGCCTTTCACTTTTACAGGAATAGATTACTTGGGCCCTCTCTTAGTGAACGAGAAGGGTCCCAATAAGAGATGGATTTGCCTTTTCACATGCCAAGCAGTGAGAGCAATCCATTTGGAAGTGGTGAAAGACCTCTCTGCCGAAGAGGGACTACTAGCCTTGCGAAGGTTCATAGCAACAAGAGGGGTACCGACTCTTGTTACCTCCGATAACGCCCTCTACTTTAAACTAATAGCTGAAATATTATCAAAAGAATATTGTGTAAAAGAAAAGATTCGTTGGAAATTTATTCCACAACTAGCACCTTGGTTCGGAGGATTCTACGAAAGACTTGTAGGAATAATCAAGAATTGTATGAAAAGAACACTACAGAAACATCTACTAAATGACTCACAGCTAGCAACAGTAATTAAAGAAATAGAAGCAGTAATAAACACACGTCCACTTACCAGCGTAGACTCAGAATTGGATCAGATTTTAAAACCGGCAGACTTTCTCACGGTGGGAAAATGTATAACGATGGAAACATCTAATACAAATGAAGAAATAATAGGAACAGTAACTAAAACCGAACTAGTGAAAGGATGGAGGAAAGCCATAATAATAAAAGAAGAATTCAAAGAAATGTTTATAAACCGATACCTACCAAGCTTAAGGGAGAGATATCGACATTCTCACAAAGAACCGAGAAAGACGGTTAAAGTAGAACCCAAAATCGGTCAAGTTGTACAGATTAAAGGAGAAACAAAGAATCGAGAAGGATGGAAAGTAGGGAAGATATCATGCCTACTTAGAGGAGCAGATGGTTTGTGTAGAGTAGCTAAAATCAAAATAGGAGACAAGGAATTTACGCGATCCATAGCCCACATCTACCCTCTCGAGATGGATGATAATGACATAATTGAAAACGAGCCTAACAACACATGCGGCGATGCAAACAAGTCTCTAGAGATAGTATGGGAAGAACCCGAAGAACACCCACTATCGAAAGAAGGTCCCAATGAGTCTCCAATAGAAACCCCAATTGAAATTATAAATCATGACAGTATTAATACGAGAGCTGAAGGGTCAGAAGATACACAGATAAACGATAGGTCAGAGAAACAATCCGACAGCAACACTCCAGATGAAATACCTAACTCTAAAGAGGAAACAAAACCGAGAAGAAGCGCAGCCACTAGAGCTTTAGAAAAGATAAGGGAGTGGACGCGCAACCTCGTAACAATGCTCTGACCAGGCCTCCGGGCCGGGAGTGTCGCGTCGTGACGCGAATGTAAATACAATAATTGTAAATAATAGAAATTACCTGGCAATACTAACCCTATCGAGCGACGTATCACAACGAGGTCTCCATCTACTCTATGATGAAGACAGGATATTTGTCTATGGTAAGTTCGTCTCTGAACTTATAAGCGAATCTTTAGAGAGACGGCCATTTTGTCTGTTGGCGTCTCCTGAGGAAGTCGAGCGGGCCGCGTGTTGGACGGATTGATACAAAGCTAAGTAGAAAGAGCTAAGTAGAATAAAGGCTAAGTAGAAAGAGTAAAAGTAGCTTATAGCCAAATAGCATAAAACTAAGTACTATATCTAGATAGTAGACGTAGCTCTGAGTGTGCCTGAGTAGTTGCTAATTAGAGAAATATTGCACGTGGTTAAAGTTAAGTATCGCTGTAATGATAGAGTCTGTGTCGAGCCGGCCTCATGTGAAGCGCTTGGGGGTGAGGCAAGTCGGTGCCGAGCTGGTCATGCGTGGAGCACGGGGAGGTAAGGCAAGACTAGCTTGCATGCATGTCAGAGAGGTTCCCTAAAGAGTTGGTAAGTTACGGGTGATTATAATCACGGGGTAACGTTACCTATAAGAGATCAGCAGGGCGAAGATTGATCCCGCCTACCTGATATAAGAGTCGGCTAACGTGTTTGCCATAAGACAAGCAGGAGAGTGCGAGGGTTAACCGAGAGAAGGTTTGGACCTGAGCAACTGCTTGAGAAGCAGGAGAGTGTGAGGGTTTGAACCCGAGCAACTGCTTAAAGTTGGGAATGTATGACCTGATCATACTGGCCTCCATGCATGAGTGTGTCGTTAATGCTTGATTATGTTTACAGCCTGGGAGAGGTGGCATGATTACGGGCCAGTCCGCAGCGTCGATCATGCACCTTTCTCCTCGCCCGTGGTACAGAAGTAGTTAGTATCAACGGGCATTAACACCTACAGATGGTGAACGGCAGCGGCTAGCAGCTTGGCTGAAAGGCGAGGCAAGGGCAGGTGAAAGAGCTGTGGAAGGAAGTGAAATAGGGACGAGAACAATTAAGCGAGGTATGATACTCAAATTATTTATTACCCTGATAAGATCAGAAGAGCATTCGTACGCCTGCTTATGTAAGCGAACCCGAGGCACAACTATATAACATACCCCATAGGACTTACATAGTAGAGCAGGGCGTCACGACAGTGGGCGTAACAAACATATTCTATGTAGCCCCCAATTAATTGCAATCTGTACCCTGAGCACGAGTTTTCACTCTTTTACTTTACAGCGTCTTTTCAGTATTTACAGCGTTTCTTGTATGAAAAAATGGAACACCGCCTCTGGTGTGCGAAGAAGGAACTAATTTTTTCCTTGAAAATTGTCAATTTGACATTGTCAAAGTTCCAGTTTACTTTACGTCTCAAATACTGAAAACTCGTGCTCAGGGTACTGGTTAGGTACTCCGTCAGTAAAACTATTGGAAAATCATGGACACGTATTTTTCTGTTTTTTTAATCAATGAATATTGACATTCAAATGAAAAGTGTGGATGCTCGCAACGTATTGTGAATTTTAAAAGCGTCAAATATTAGTCAATTTTCGTTTACGTTACAAAAAAAAATACCCGGGTCAAATGTTTTATGATATATCTGACTAAGTATTTAGGTTTTGTCGGTGGACTAGCTTACTGTCTTAAAGTAGACATATTTTTCGTTAATACCAGGAAGTATGAGATTTCACCTTATTCTTGAGTAGAGTACTTGTTCACCTAATTTATATACCGGAGATCAAGATATCGAAAAAGGAGTTGACGGGTAACCCCCGAAATACAGGAATAAGAGTTGGACCTAGTTGAACCATTAATAAATTGTTACAAAGGTATGCAAAATCCTAACAAATTCAGAAGATAAGAGTTCCAGGATTCTTATTATTGAGTGCTGAAAGTTTGTGGTATTCAACAATGGAACATTCAAGAATATAACAAGCTACTCTGCTGCTACTCAGCAGTATTCTTCCATGTGCAAAAGGCTTTGATAGACTTGACAGACAATTTCAAAGGCTTCAGTGAACTCACAACCGCCGCACAGCCTCTGCTGTCTCTTGAAGTCCTTTTTACCCTACTACGGCAAAGCCAAAAGGAGGGTTATGATTTTGACCGGTATGTATGTATGTTTGTCTGTTCCCTCATAATTTCTAAACTAGGTACTTATCATTACTTGACAAATGAGGTGTCGTTAGAAGCGACTCAGTTGTCCGCTGGTTATAGGGTAGGTGAAGTGTCACGCACCAAATCCAATAGGGCGCCCTCTAGGGGATGAAAAGTCGTAATCGTAACCAAAAAAATTTATTTTCGCACAGTATCGACATGGGTCATGGGTATCAAATGAAAAGGCTTAGTGAGTACATTTTAAATTCACTCGCTACTTTGCTTATTATATCAAATAACCCCAAAATAGTGTAAATAAAAAATAAGTTAAAATAACTAAAACCCGACTACGAAAAAATCGCGCACTGAAAAGTATAAACAAGAACAATCCGTGTTACAGAATTTTTTAAGTAATAGCCATGGTCGAATGCCACCTGCGGTTGGTAGTTATTTTAACTTATTTTTTTATATAGATGAGAGACTATCTCGAGTCGAAATTAATGTACATTACTCAGTATTCTTAGGTATTTAAGGAGGGATACCACAAGGCTCTATCCTGGCTCCAACAGTGTGGTAAATATACTTTCGAAAGATATTCAGGCAGCGATTTATTGCCGATTATCATGCGGCATTATTATAATGAAAATGCTCGCAGATCATCAGAAAATGCTGCAACAACTAGACACGATTACTGAATAAATGGCAAAGAAGCGTATCTAAGTAAACTCGTTTAAGCTGTTTGCATGTTGACAAGCTCAGAGACTATTTCTTATTAAACAAGTAAAGCGTACATCGATGGAAACCTTTCCCTACCTATCAGTGTTCATCAGTAATTAAGTCGTTACAAAGTTTACATGTTTAATAAATTGTAAATATTATCTTAAATCTAACATGGCATTTCTCATAGCTTTATTGATGGGTCCTCCTATGATGGACCCATCAATTTTCTTCTACGATATTATGTTTAAGTCATAATAATAATATAATGAACATCTTCACTGTAAGATCGAACGAACTAATACTAACCGGTTTAATAGATCTCCGAAGCTTTATAAATATTGTCTTAGGAGTAGCCAAGTACGACAGTTATGTAATTTTTGCATATTAATCATCGATCTCGCAAAATAACTTACCACGTAAATTCACTATTAAAAAAACTTTAGTTAGAGACTTCATCACGGCAAAAAGAACTCCATAAGGGGGATTCTACCGTCACGGGTGGGACACTTGTACACCTAAATTTTCAGTATGTGTGACTATTTACTTCGCGGGTAGGTGTGAAAATAAGATAGACATAGCTCTAATATTAATTTTATATTTAAAATAGTAATTAATAGTATTTTCGTTTTATTTTAATAAATTATTGGAGTATTACCTCTACACAACGGGTAGTAGCGTTTGCAGCACATTTATGTGACTCAGTCCTTAATTAAACACCACCTGCCAGCTCATCAGTTCACTTCACTGTTTTCACTATCACTGGACACAAGTGGATCAGCAATGTCACAACTGGAAGAGATCAAATCCGCACAGAAATGCTTGGAGGACAGCTTTGTCAGGAAGATGGAAGAATTGGAAGCGCAGATACAGTGTGCTGGACCTGCCAAGGATACCGTCGCGAGGGTCGCCGAGGAGTTCCGTACCTTTAGGGAGCTCATCTTCAGCATGCTGAGTTTGCTACGGAAGCAAATAAGTGAGTGCGCCAGTCAGGTTGACGGGTTGGAGACTAGGCATCGGCGGAAGGCTCTGATTTTCCAAGGTATACCGGAGGTTGAGGGGGAGGTCAGCAGCACAGTCATCATGGAGGTGTTAAATAAAAAGCTCGGCCTTAATACCATCACTGCATCCTCCATTAAGGTCTGCCACAGGCTCGGTACAGCCAATAAGGAACACCATAGGCCAATCCTTGTGAAGTTCTCCACTTATGACGACAAGTCTGCGGTCTGGAAGGCGAAGACACGGCTGAAGGGTACTTCTATCTCAGTCAAGGAGTTCTTGACAAAGGTCCGGCAATCTGTCTTCGGGAAAGCGAGGCTGCACTTCGGCATGAGGTCGTGTTGGACTCAGGACGGTGTGATTTCTATCAAAGCGCCAGATGGAAGCAGACACAAAGTCACATCCTCTGAAGAATTGAGTCCACTTTTGGTGAAGTATCCCAAGTTTGAAGGGTCTGGAGACAGCCTGAAAAACAAGAAGCATTGATATATATCACGTCAAATAACAGCAGTCACACAGTAGGTAATTAGTACAGGTTTCTCTTACCTTGATTTTGCTATCATTCACTGTTTATTATGTGTAACTTTGTTTACATTCACCTCATAACTTATTAGTGTTATATCTCAGTTTATAGTTCTTAATACACCTATAGGTATATTTTAACGTAACGCTGCTCCAAGTTCACAATTTTTAGTAATACAGCTTCATTTACCCTCAATTTAAATATTATTTTTATAAACAGTGTGACTGTCAAAAGTTATTAACCATAGAGCCATAGACATTTTTTTTTTAAACATGCATTCGGATGCGTTCACCAAATCTTAAATTATAATTCTGTAAAGTGCGTTCCGAATACCTCATTTCGATTGTTTTCTTGTTAACATAATTGCCTGTTTTTTTTTTCTCTTTTTGATTTTATTTTACTTAAACTGTGTTTTTCTTCCTTCTTTTGTTTTATGATGTTAGCTGGCGGGTGGTGCAGAGATGTAAGCGTCGTACCAACAGTTTGTGTTATTCTCCATCATATTTATTATACCTAGTATATATTTATTATAGTAATATTTATATATTTATAGTCTTCAAAATTTATGGAAACAATTTCTGATGATGAATCATTTTTTTCTGCCAATGACTCTGCTGCTTCTTCTAGTGGTAACAGTTTTTGTTCGGTTGAAGACACTCTTGGTGCCCTGTTATATCAAACATTCGACCAAGATCTTGGCCGAATGTTTCAAGTTTGTCACATAAATGCCCAAAGTGTTCCAAGCCATTACAATGAACTGTACGAGACTTTCACCAACAGCAATGTTCATGCCGTCCTGATTTCCGAGACCTGGCTCAAACCTGATCTGTTGTCGACCACTTACTCTCTTCCAGGATTCGTTCTTCTTCGGAATGACCGAATCGGTAAGAGAGGGGGTGGGGTTGCAGTATATCTCCGTGCTGATTTTCCCTTTAAAATTCTAGCAACTTCTTCCCCTAACAGTTCAGCTGAATATCTCTTTCTAGAGGTTTGTGTCAGAGGTGCTAAAGTTGTTCTCGGTGTCGTCTATTGTCCTCCTTCCCTAGACTACTTCACCGAATTCGAATCGGTTCTTGAGTCTTTGGGTTCAGAGTACACACATCACATAATCATGGGGGATTTCAACACCAACCTCCTTTCCCATACCTCCCCTCGATCCTGTAAACTCTTACACCTGGTCGAGTCAGTTAATCTGCACGTGTTACCTCTCCAACCTACTCACCACAACACTGCTGGAGACGATACTTGGCTCGACCTAATCCTCACCTCTAATCCTTCACTAGTCTCCTCTCATGGTCAACTTGACGCTCCTGGATTTTCCCGACATGACCTTATTTTCCTATCTTACATCCTGAAACCTCCGAAACCCAAACCTACGTTCCAGTACAGGCGTGCCTTTGCGCGGATGAATGGTGAGAAGCTTGCGGAAGATGCTTCTAATATTGATTGGAGTCCGTTGGAAGAAGCCATTACTGTTGATGACAAAGTTGCAATTTTTAATGATCTTGTACTCAAGCTTTATGATATTCACGCTCCTATCAGGAAAGTGAAGCTGAAGCACCCACCTGCACCATGGATGAATTCGGATATCCGGATGGCAATGCGACGAAGGGACCGGGCGTTTCGGAAGTTTAAAAAGGATAGATCGGAGGATAAGTGGATCCTTTTCAAAACTGCTCGCAATCGCTGCAATCAGATGATACGCAACGCAAAACGCCGACATATTCTTGATAATGTCACCTCTGCTTCTCCTGCTGATATTTGGAAGTTCCTTGGAACTCTAGGTATCGGTTGATCGCGGCATTCAGACCTTCCTAACACAATTGGCTTAGACGATCTAAATCTACACTTCTCCACTGTTGCCACACTTGATAGTTCAGCTAAACTTCAAACCTTGGATTACCTTAATGGTCTGACGCGACCCAATATTAGTCCCTTTACCTTCAACCCAGTCGATCCGGGAGAGATCAAAAAGATCATCCTATCCATAAAATCCAAAGCAGTAGGTTGCGATAACATCAGTCGTCATATGATTGTGACGGCTCTTGATCAGCTCCTACCTGCAATTTCTCATATCGTCAATTACTCCCTTTATTCCGGTGTTTTCCCTTCCCTGTGGCGGAAAGCCCATGTTCGTCCACTTCCGAAAATCCCTAATCCCACTCTTCCCAGTCATTTTCGTCCAATTTCCATTCTCCCCTTTTTATCAAAAGTACTTGAGGCCTGTGTACACAAACAATTCTCTTCCTTTATTTACCAGAACTCCCTCATCAGTCCTCTCCAATCTGGGTTCAGGCCCGGGCACAGTACTGTCACAGCTCTCCTTAAAGTGACTGACGACATTAGGCGGGGTATGGAAGACACTAAGGTTACCGTTTTAGTGCTGATCGATTTTTCCAATGCGTTCAATGCCGTCAGTCACGAAGTCCTTTTGTCCATCCTCTCCTATCTTATGGTCTCTCACGATGTATTAGACTGGTTTTCATCCTATCTTCGGGGGCGTCAGCAGTCAGTTCTCGCTGGTGACACTTCATCCAGCTGGTTTGACCTTGAAGCAGGCGTCCCTCAAGGCGGTATTTTATCTCCACTTCTGTTCTCTATCTTTATAGACCTTATAACTACCGAGCTTCAGTGTGCGTATCATCTTTATGCAGACGACTTGCAGCTTTATTGTCAGGCAAGTGTTGACAACGTATCCGATGTGATTGAGGAGCTGAACAGGAATTTAAAAGCGGTGAAGAACTGGTCTGATCGATTCGGGGTGGCAGTTAACCCAGGCAAGTGTCAGGCTATCATTATAGGGAGCCCCTACAGCTTGCGAAGACTGAGTGGGTTGACTGTGCCTCCGCTTATCTTTGATGGTGCTGTCATCCCGTTCAGCTCTGATGTCAAGGATTTGGGTATGCATGTTGACACTTGCCTTGATTGGCGTAAGCAGGTCGCGACTGTGAGCAAAAAAGTCACTGGAACGCTGCGGTCCCTTTATCGGTTGAAGAATATTCTCCCATCTCACGTAAAGGCAATGCTCGTTCAATCCCTTATCTTCCCCATAATTGATTATGGTGATGTGTGTTACTATGACCTGAATGCAGATTTACTCAATAAACTTGACCGACTTCTGAATAACTGCATTCGATTCGTCTTTAATCTCCGAAAATATGATCACGTCTCCGAACACAGGTCACTTTTAAAGTGGCTGCCCATTCGCCAGCGTAGAGCGTTAAGGGCCTTGACCACCTTGTTTTCTCTTCTTTATAAATCCACTTCTCCGTCCTATCTGACTACTCACTTCCAATATTTATGTTCTGCGCATAGCAAAAATCTTCGATCTTGTAATAATCGTCTTCTACGATGTCCCTCTCACCGTTCTGGCTTTCTTAAATCTTCTTTCCCAATCCAGGCAGTTTTCCTATGGAATGCGCTTCCTCGGAATATCAGGACGGTATCCAGTCAGTTCACTTTCAAGTTGAAAGCTCGTGAGTATATTACTAAGAAGCTGGCAGATTCATCTCAAAGTTAACTGGTTGTTAGTTTCCACTTTATTTCTCTATACTGTTTATGTATGTATGTATGTATTATATGTATATATGTATTGTATGTATATATGTATTGTATGTATGTATGTATTGTATATATGTAGTAATTTATATTCATTTTCTTATTGAGTACTTTTATAGTATGTTGCACCTACTTGTCTTTGTCTCTGCATCACCCTAAGGTAGACTGGAAGATAATGCCCAAGGCATTAAGTCCGCCGCTGTACATGTTTTTTTGTGCAGAAAGCTTAAATAAATAAATAAATAAAATATTTAATGGAAATTGTATCAATAATATCCAATTGGTATGTAGAAAATAACAAATCAATAGTTGTACTTTTATAGGTACCGTAGCGAGACGAGGATAACACCGTGTAAAATTAAATCCCACCAAAAACATTAAATGTAAAAAAATGCCAAGTCTCTCAATGCAGTCTTTCCATCGTAAAAAGTTTTGAGATCTCATAGAAGCCAAGTCCTATTCAAATTATTTTGTAGTTATAAATGAACATTTAGTAATTGTATCAATAGTTTTCTTTATAATATAATTATAGTGACTTGGCAATGAGCACAAATTAAAAGCTGCTTGCTTGTAGAAGTAAATGTTTGCCACGGGTGGGACACAATTTGGACATGCTTGTTACACATGAATCGTATTCAATAAAACTCTGCGAATAATTTTTTTTAATGCAAATTACAATTTTTCCTTAAGACAATGAACTGAACGTAACATTTGGATGGAAAACAATGTCCTAGACATTTTGTTATTAAAATTAAATAAAGTGTGTCACGGGTGGGACTAGCACCGTCACGGGTGGGATATGTACGATTTACGAGGCAAAATGAGCCGCTAATAAGTTTTTTTTTTCTTGATATGGGTGCTAAAGTTTCACAATCAGAGTCAGTCCAGTTGCTTGAGTCTGTATGAAGGGTTTAGGGTACACAACGGTACAAAACCTGGTGCTCCATGACACCATTGCACCAATCTTGACTTGTACCCACTAACCAACGGCCAAATCACACAACATTAACTATAATAATAAAGAAATCGCATTATGGAACCTTAGACTTGGCACGACTTTGTCTAGATTTCATTACTTTTTAAAGATAAATAAGCAGCTCTAACGAGACTTGGGCCAGTTTTTTACAGAATGTTTTTGTGAGATATATATAATAATAATTTTTATAGTAGCGTGAAATTCGAAGTATTTTGTATCGATATTATATACAGGGTGTAAGAGACATCGACGCACAAACGGATACCATGGGTCCAAGACATGATTCTGGACCCCCCCGTGTTGGAATTTTTCGTCGGATTTTTCCAGAATCATGTCCTGGACCCATGATATCAGTTTGTGCGTCGATGTCACTTACACCCTGTATAATAATGGATAGCATAAAAAAAGCTTTAAAAAAGAACTTCAAGGTTTACTTTCCCGTAGAAACCCCCATAAGGAAAACTGTTATTAATAAACATTATGAATTTAGATCAACGAACAATACAGCCTACGGTTTCCCGCTTTTGTTGCCGAGCGAAAATACAGATAAGTAACATCCATGGGTAGCTGTATAACGTCTCCAAGAGACATCGGTATTATTGGCCCCTAGTATTGTGATTGATCTCATTTCCTTTGTGACCGCCGAGGCAATGTATAATGGGTGAAATATTCTGGCGCCAAGCCAATGTTCGCTGCCACACAAAACATGACGTGACGACATTCTGTGCCACTAAAAAATTTAATGATAATATCCGAATTCAGAATTGCTTGGAATGGCGAGCAAAGATTGTTTGTTTACGTAAATACAATCATCTTATTAATTGAAACCGGTCGTAAAGTTTTCATTTTGTTCAAATCTTTGAAAATTACCCGTTTTGGTTTTGGACGTTTAAATTGTGTTAGGACTACTCCTTTTTGTTTATGATTATTGAATTTTTTAAATAAATAAGAAAAAATGTATTTGATATTTCACTTTACCAGGGAAGCTCCATAAAAAGTACGCACATACATCAGTCTGTTTTCAAACAACGCGACGTTTCAATTGTGCCAACAAGGACATTATCAATACAAACAGGGTGAGTGTCGACTCGACTCAATGCCTGTAGTCGGTAACGAGTTGAGTCACGAAAGGGTTTCCCTGAATGACTCATTGCCAACTTACCCGACCCGACCGAATAGTCACATGCAAAAAAAAGCGTTTTAAATTGTTGATTGAGGCTAACTTGATATTAAACGTTAGATAGAATCCATAAAGTGAGCAAGTTTGGTGTCTGATTTGCTTTTTGGTTATATATTATCAATAAAACTTTAGGCAAGCAAACTTTTTCAGACCCATGTTCGTGCTCAACTCGATTAAGCAAATGTGAAGTGATTATTTCAACACGATAGACGTTTATAAAAGCTTAAATACATTACATCACCACCTTCATAATAATAAAGTCTTTATAAATTAAATATCTATTAAAAATCACTGCATTAAAATAGATAAAAGAATTTATCTATAGTATTCGAACAATTTACCACGAATCGTAAAACACATTCACTTCCCGAATAAACAGACAATTTACGAAGCCTTGCGCTGCGGCTACGCACGCAAATCAATAATTTAATCAATACAATAGTCTTTAGACGCCACAAAAACCGCATACGTATGGAGACAAGAACGACCAATCATTAAACCTTACTGACAATATCGACGTTCTGAAGCCTAAAGAACTTTACTTTCTGCCATGTTGAAGTTACAACGGATACCTATTGGAGTTTTCGTAACCATAAGTCACGTTTTGTAGATTCCATAAAGCTAAGCAGCTTTTGACCTAAACTACACAATACTAGTTATTGAAAATCAATGTCTCCGCGTAGAAGATTTACCAATTTCCTTGAAAATATTTGCAAGCAAGATCAAACAGGCATATATCGAAACAGGGACATGTATCGATGAGTTGGTAAACGGGTGAGTTACAAATTGAGCTTTTATTTATTCATGTGAGGGGAACGAGGTTGAAATGGGTCAAGGCCGCTTTATAAAGGACACTCTTAGCTCAGTGCAAGGGTTTATCAATGTCGTTCTAAGGAGAAGTCTTTAAGAGAGTCGTAAAGTGAGTCGAGTGTTGCGTCTACATTGCAGAATTTTATTTCACAGAACCAGTGACCTGACTAACAAGGGGTTAACTTATTTGAAATTTTTAATTATCCTGGAAGTCATTCAGTGGCCGAAATTTGACTACAAAACGTTTTAATTTTAAAATAGAACTTTAACGCTGTTATATTGTCAAAGAACATAACTTCTATAATCAATGTTTGATTTAAGTAAAACGTTTGAAATTAGGTATGTGTCAAACAATGGTAGTGTTTGTTATTTTTTTATTAATTGAATGTTATGCCAAGACATACTACACGTAGGTACACATATAATAATTATAAAAATATAAACTTTCTGCACCCCTTTCTCCACATAAAACTTTAATTGAGTCAGCTCTTATTCGTATTCCGTAACGTAAAGTTTTCGCTTCACGTATTGATAGATGTTTCGATGTCGACGTATCATTGAATCTTTGATCATGCATGAGATATCGTTTATTTTCTAATAGCGATGCATCCGATACCGATACCGATATATCGGCGATACTTCGGGTTAGCCGATACATCGGTATCGGCGATATTTTATGACCGATTCAACGATACTTTTTAATTTAAAAATGTAGTATAAACGAGTGTGTTGTCTCGTCTATTTCGTTGCAAACAAGGTACGAGCTATGCCCGGGGAAACCTTTGATAAACAGACTTGCGAAATCGCCTTTCTCCGAAAAATTTAAGATTAGGTACATACTTGGTTTTTAAACAAAAATCTTATTAATGTTAATTTTAATTACTAAAATGTATAATTATCTAATATCAATCTATGTTACTACTTTTTATAATAATAAAAAATCTGACTTGTGATTTATTTATTTTATTTTAATTTTTTAATTCACAGTAAGCGTATCGGTATCGGTATCGCCGATATTTTTATAAGAGTATCGGTATCGGTATCGTATCGGCGAAAAGCCGTATCGATGCATCCCTATTTTCTAACATATGCCATACTTACGTTGGAGTAGCTTTACTGCTTTAATAATTGGATCAAATATTTTCGATTTCTATGCTAATGCATATTATTCTGAAATGTTACATTTGCATCAAGTGCCAGATGTTGCATCAAAAAACATACATTCAATGTAGCAGACTTTTGCCTATATTAGTTGCAGGAACAGTATTAAAAATATTTTATAACAAGTGACTCAAGGCGATGATCTGCAATATCGTTTTATTAATAGAATAGCAGGTTTTAATTTCTGCTAGTCTATTTGAGATTTGCAACATCGCCTGACACATGTCTGGAATTCTGGATGTAATGTCTCGCGTTTTTTTTTTTTATATGACAGCAATCTCATATTTACATGATCAAGTTTACTTTGGGACATTACTTTTGGATTCTGCATCTAAATTTAAAACAACGATAAACAAAATTAAAAACTTACAAACTACAATAACGGATAATTTGATACTATGTTATGTTCTTCCAACTAACGACTATAAAATTGATAAGGGTGAAAGTATACTATTACGTAGTACCTATTACGTAATGGTTTTAGACTACAGGTGAATGGCCGGACCTTTGCGACAAGTACTCGCTCCACGACTAAGCGATCAGCCAACCCCCACTTATAGATTTACCAACATTACAAGTTTGTGAAATTAAGAACTATTATCAATTTATCACTCATAAATTGTATCAATATTATTAAGTTTTTGTAAAACTATGTGCCATTACAATTTACTGTTTTAGAAAAGAAATAGGAATTTGCTAATTTTATTACCTAAGTGTTTACCAAAATGGAAATCCTAGCTGAAATTGAAGTTTCAAATCCTGAACTATGAAATTCATCATCGTTATTAGTCGAAGGAAGAATATAACTTAGATTTTTAATTTGATTTAAAAATATGCATTTACATATTTTGAAATAATTTATCTTCTAAGTACACGGTATTGACCTCACAAGCCAGTACAGTACACAGGTATCTCGATAAATAATTACCCATTAAAATAAAACGATATCACAGGTGAATAAAATGTTGTCCAGTCAAGTTCAGGTTTGCAGGTAACACCTGCCACATGCCAAGCGAAGCCAAGCGCCGCATCGAAAAGCAAATAAATTCACTTATACTGCAGGACGTGTAACGTCGCCTAGTTTTTGCAAGGCATATTTCAAAGAGTTTTTCTTAGGTTCGCATGGCAACCTTGACTCGATCCCCTCGGCTACGCTTCTGTGGGAACGATTGAGAACACATTTCATTTACTTCGTCCGTCTGGAGCCCATGTGAGCTGACGCATCCGGCGGACTTCACGCAAGGGTCGTATCGTACGCCAGCACTCGACGATCATGTTTATTTATCTAATTTTGTTAGGTATATGTATGGATATGGATATGGATACCATGGGATTATACGATTGAATTATGCTTGCAGCTTGCATGGGAAATACCTAATACCTTTTCGATTTTTGTTACTTTTTATGGTATTGGTGAGACTCAATAAAGATTGCAAATTAACGTTGCTTATTGATGTTATCATTCATATTATTTTAACCCGTTTCTCAGTTTTTGTTAGTAAAGTAATATTCATGGTTCTTTAGAAATCATAATGCAATAAAATTTTGAGTCAGATATTTGATTAATATCATTGTCATTACAACTCAACAATATTCAATTTGAAAACCCAATTGCGGTTAGCGGTTTTCCTCGTATTATAGATCGTCAATAAAAATTTAATTGTCTAAAGTATCTGTAAGTCACATTATAAAAGCAGCACGCTATTAAATTAATCCAGATAATTAGTTATACCGAATGATCGTAAACATTTTGGTCCGTCATCAAGTTAGTAGATACGGAGCTAAAAATAGGCTATAAGTTGTTAGTTACACCAAGTTTGAATAATTACATGTCACGACGTTCAAACAGTCCAGATTTAACTTTAGCAATTAAGAATAGTGAGACTAATGGCCGTATCATGGATGTTAAATTCGTTTATTTGTTGTTGAGACGCTCTCCACCCAGAGTCGGCGGCGTGCCTCATTTAATGGAGCAATAAAAAATGTTCGACTGTGCTTACGTAATCCATATTATTTCCGCGTCGAAGCCAAAGCGGAGGTCAACGCGCGTATGATCTCGCCTCCCAGCCTCATTGTCACTGTTCCATAAATCTTAAACCAGATTACTAGATATTCTTTATAAGGTGCCAGTAATGGTCATGAATTCAAAGCGACGCTGATACGCTTCTGCGCGCTGATTTGATTGCTTAATTGAATTAGCGACCAAATACAGTACAGATATTGTTGTGATTGTGACCTTGTCCAGATATTACAAAACTCGTTTCTTGCTTTTAATTGTTAATAGCAAAAAATATGACTACCTATACTCATGATGTTATTAGTGTTATTACAGTGGAAGTGATTTAGTTTAGATCGTGCGTGTCGAGGTATTAGCGGGCCCGTGGGTAGAGTTCCAGGCGGACCTGGATTCATAGTGGGTTATAATATTATTATAAAAGACAGCGGCAGCAAATTGATATCAATTAAACCTTGGCTTTGTGTGGGGTTCACTGCTCTAAGGTCCACGTGATATTAGATATCTTGCGGGCAATACCTACGTAGGTATTAAACATTTAAAAAAAAATGGTATCACCGCCCGATTGGAATGAAAACATTTCACAAGCCAGGCGTTTACAGTGATATAATTTTACCTTACATGAGTCAAACATTTTAACAATAGATAACGTGTATCAATGCAAGCGTGCAGACTTGCAGAGCCATTGTAAACGATGACTAAAAGAAAGTTGGAACGAATTGTAAATCGGATCAAAGCGCCTGGTGACGCCCATCAAATCCGTCGAAACAATTGAGAGGAGACGTATGAGTTGAAGACGGACAATCCCAACATTGTGCAATATCTCACAAAGAAGGCCAGAGAAATCCATGCGTATACAATGCGACTTTCGAAAAAAAAACCAGACGGTGTTCTTTACCTCGCCTGTGATGGTGGCTATAAATCAGTTGAGCAATAGCTAGTCCCCAACGTCAATAAGCACACTGACAATTGACACAAAGAAAAATGTAAGAATAAGACTTTTATTGTTTCTTGTACCATAATTTACGACTGGCGAACATCTGTTTGAAATGTTGCATAGTCTGAGGAAACAGTCGTTTCCGATTCTAACGTAATCATTGATTTCTGATTAGATTTCGAAAAGGACTGATTAAATTTAAATCTACCTTGTGGTTTCATTAAATTAGCTGATCCACTGGTTTCACCCCGCTGCACGGCTCCTATTTTCCGTAGCGTGATGTTTTATAGCCTATGGCCTTCCTCAATAAATAGACTATCCAACACAAAAATATTTTCAGAAATCGAACCTGTACTTCTTAAGGTTCAACCATACAAACTAGCGATGCTATCGATACCGATATATCGGCGATATTTCGGATTTTTATGACCGATTCAACGATACTTATAAATTTAAAAATGTAGTGTAAACGAGCGTGTTGTGGTGTTGTTAACTATGCCCGGGGAAACCTTTGCCAAACAGACTTGCGAAATCGCCTTTCTCCGAAAAATTTAAGATTACTTTGTTTTTTAAACAAAAATCTTATTAATGTTAACTTTAATTCCTAAAATGTATAATTATATAATACCCATCTATGTCACAACTTTTTATATTAATGAAAAAATAATCTGTGATTTATTTATTTAATTTTTTAATTCACAATAAGCGTATCGGTATCGCCGATATTTTTATAAGAGTATCGGTATCGTATCTGCGAAAAGGCGTATCGATGCATCACTAATACAAACTCTCCAGCTTTATAATTATAAAGTAGCGATGCATCCGATACCGATACCGATATATCGGCGATACATTGGGTTAGCCGATATATCGGTATCGACGATATTTTTACGACCGATTCACCGATACTTTTTAATAAAAAAATGTAGTGTAAACGAGCGTGTTGTCTCGTCTATTTCATTGCAAACGAGGCACGAACTATGCCCGGGCAAACCTTTGCCAAACAGACTTGCGAAATCGCCTTTCTCCGAAAAATTTAAGATTACTTTGTTTTTTAAACAAAAAAAATATTTTAATTACTAAAATTTATAATTATTTAATATCAACCTATGGCATTACTTTTTATTTTAATTAAAAAATAATTAGACTTGTGATTTACACTTA
Organism: Agrotis exclamationis; assembly: GCA_950005045.1. Taxonomy (NCBI): domain Eukaryota; kingdom Metazoa; phylum Arthropoda; class Insecta; order Lepidoptera; family Noctuidae; genus Agrotis; species Agrotis exclamationis. The sequence goes on along the minus strand of OX465424.1, from coordinate 15,387,154 downwards.
TTTTTTTAATTCACCATAAGCGTATCGGTATCGGGATCGGTATCGCCGATATTTTTTTTTAAGAGTATCGGTATCGGTATCGTATCGGTGAAAAGGCGTATCTATTATAAAGTATGATAAAATATTTCGTGTCGACTTATAACTTATTCACTAGGAAGAAAAAGTAGTGCAGTTACAAGGAAGCTTGAACGCATAGCCATAAAATAAAGCTTTATTGTGCTGAGTGCACGCGAAGTGTTTGTTACCGTATTGTTCAGTTCTTGGGCAATGTAACCTACAGCAATGACAGATAAGAATATTATGCGCATAGACGTTACAATGGAATCCGTTGAGCTCTGAGCTCAAACCTCGTAAGTTAGTCCAGTTAGTGAGATACGGCACGTAGCCCCGTAGCGCACGCATCAATAATAAATACGCCGTGTCATAAACCGCAGAATATTAAAATACGAAACGTGAACCTAGTTTTCAAATATTCACCACAATTTACATTTGAATATTGGAACTGTGGAAAGGGGCAATGGAGAGATAGTAACTTATAATACCATGTATTTTGCCAGCATATCAACCTACCTTTCAATCCGTTTTCTTAATTGATTTTCAACTTTATCAAAAAGAAGAAAGTTCATATGCGACTGGAAAAACATGACAGATTGTAGTAGGTTGATTTGCCGGTGTATGTACATTTGGCTTCTAGACTTCAGTAATAAAATTCTTCGTTAGTGTTCTACCTACTCTGTGTACTTAAAATTAATCTATAGTATCTTATTTGTTGTCGTTTTAAAATTTCCCCTCAATCCTGAAAAAAAAACAGTCGAAGTACTTACTCCTAGCGCCTGCTTAACCGGTGTAAATGTGGAGGCGACCAACTGGTCGGCTTTCAATTGTCAAAACAATTGTTAAAAAAATGGCCACAGTTTGAGATTTAACGAGCCTGCAGCATTATTACCCAAATTTTTATTGAAAAATGTCAAAAGATTTTAATACCGCAATTTTACACCAGGCTGATTAAAATTGTAATCAAGAACGAGTTTGATGGCACATGTGCCGTTATTTAGATCCCAATGGTTCTTACATACACAAGTGTCAAAAGTGTGTTTTCTCAACGAATTATGAAAACATCAACATCAATAAAGTATTGCTACCACATGCTCATCATACATTTATGATCACGGCCTATTTTCTGACAATCAACTAATCATGTTTACTAACTATGACAGTTAAAATTATGCAGCTGCCCAGGATGTAATATATGATATTATGATGACTCGAGCGCACTGCGAAAATAGGGCAATGATTTGATCTATTGATTCAGTGCTAGTTCAAAGAAATAGATTTATTTCTCAATCGTAGAAACGATGAGTTTCACGGAACTTTCTGAGGTCATCCCCGACAGGAACAACCACAACATATACCTACGTTAGAAGAAATAAAGAACAACCTAGCCCTCAAGTTTTATATAGAAAAGCAATTTCATGTAATATTGCGATTTTCGCGCTTGGAACAATATAAAAGTTTTTATGGTGTCAAGGATCATTCTTTTGGGTCAGAGCCCATTCGTGCCCTGAGATTCGCACCCTGTGCCCACTCGTCCCCTGGAACTTTTGAGGGGCCCATTCGTCCCCTGAAGAATATTTATTTTTATTCATTCTTCTAATATAAGTACATGTATATGTGTATACTGCAGCTTGGTAGTCCTGGTACAGTCGCGCAGAAAAGGGTAAATAAAAAAATAATGTTAGCAAAACAGAATTAATGTTAGAACGTTCATTATTTTTGGACATTAAAAGGGTGACAACGACTCCACATTGAGCTAAAACGAAACACTTAGAATACAAGAACATAATACCATCCTTTAATATGATAAAATAATACTTGCGGATAAAAAATTGCTATACATATTTAGGAGTAAATAAATAATTTAGTTTTGACTTATTAGTCAAAATATGACTATAGTATTCCACTATAAAGTGAATTACCATCAATAATAATACTAATCATATTCCAGGATTCAAATTAATGAGATAATTCGATTCAATTATGTCAAGAATATTATTATTATAGTATTAACAATAGGTATTGTTTATTTCGTTAGGCGAACTTCATTTAATAAAAACTTAAAAAAAAAAATAACCGCTTTCAAAAACAACCACAAAAAAGGGTAAAATAACCTATACAAAATAACTTGTCTTTTCTTTCGGAAGTCGGTGGCTTTGTTTTTTTTTATTTCGTTGTCTTTTATGCCACCGACTTCCCAAAGAATTTTTTGTAGGTTATTTTACCCTTTTTGTGGTTGTTTTTGAAGGCGGTTAAATTTTTTTTGTAGTTTTTTATTTTACTCTTTTGAGTTTAAATATTCAACCCAAATTCTTGTCAAATACATCATTTTCTTTCATGTGCACTAGAATTTGGTAAGTAAACCTTAGCACCGGTATTAATATCGCTCATGTACATAATAAGATGATAAAATTCTCTATCAAAAACTGCTGAACCGATTTTGATGAAACTTGCAATGTTACCTAAAGTGAACTATTCCTCGTACAACAAAAAAAAATAATGTTGAAAATTGGTCCACAATTTATTGGCGGAGTAATCGCGTAACAAACACTCAAAAAGTAAAGATCATCACATCATCCATCAATAAAAATGCTCACAAAATAAAAAGTACTGAACCAATTGGATTGGGACCAATGGGAAAGTATAGTGCATCGAACAAAAAAAGAATTACACTAATCGGACTAGAAACTTCGGGGTAATCGGTGTACATACATAAAAAAAACCGACCGAATTGAGAACCTTCTTCCTTTTTTTGAAGTCGGTTAAAAACACCAGAGACACATTGAACAGTCTCGTATTCGCAGTCACTTTCAAGACCAATATGTCACCGAGGCAGCCATAACATACAAACAAAACACCTTATCTATTATTTGTAACCCGTTTTTTTAACAAGCCATTCGTAGAGAGACAATTCTACATCGTAAGCCTATCGACAGGTTATATTATTATCATGACGGATTATCATTCATCATAGCTCTTTTTTCAATGATCTGTTGTGATTTATTAAATTAATTCCGTTAATAAACTGTTCACAAGTGTACTATGTTAACCGTTTCTTATGTAAAATGTAGCTAATTTTATCTCAGGGGACCAATAGGCACCTGAATAGGTGCCGAATCTTTAACTTATAATGTATATATTTTAGAGGGGACGAATGGGTACCTTAAAAATAATATTTTTTATTAAAATATTAATTGGTCCCCTACCAGGAGACCAATGGGCACCTATATAGGGGCCGAATCCACAACTTTTATGCTGGGGGACGAATTTCAGGGGACGAATGGGCTCTGACCCATTCTTTTGACGCTCATGTTACGAAATAAAGGAGCATTATAATGCAAATGTTTAGCAGATGCAATTATACGATCTGCAAATAAAAGGTAATGCAGCCGTTTGGTCCAAATGCTCAGTTTTATTGGTGTAAAGTAACTTTCTTCACTTACATCGAGAACGTCCGCACAGCTGCCGGACTGGTTTTTCCACTTGTGCCGGATTGATTTAACGTTAACACACGATCCGCGGTGCTCGCGCCGCTGTATTCCACCAATACTTCATTACCGCTCAGCCATCTCGAACATTGATCGTTAAATAATATTATTTGAGAACGTTAACAATGCTCAACAGCAGACTGCAACTGACTGAGTAGGGTTGGTTTAATAATACTTAATTATTTAACTTGTTGTTTTCTTAAGTTAATATAACGCTATTTCCTTATACGACTCTACGCATTTGTGAATTTTACTGAAAAGGTTTACACTCACAAAAACAGGCAAATCTTTTTGATAAGGACTACTAAAGCTCGACGCTCCGATTAATCGAAGCCGTTGTTTAAGTTATGTTAGTTATCTATCAGAATTATTCAAGGCCCAAATTTCCAATTTCTGTAATGGAGACGAATGCGTGAGTATTGGTTTAATTCGGCTTGTAATTAAATTGGACAATGGATTTTTCGCCTTCTTTACAAAGCTTTTGAAATAGGTAAGAAGGTAGTTAAAGGGATTGCTTATCGACAAAATTTGCTTAAAACGGACTCTAGGCAACTGCGTCTGTCTTTTGATTTTCGATCAAATCCAGAATGAGAGATACCTCTTTCATACTGGATTTGATCGAGAGTAATTAATAATGGCAGCAGAATCGACATCACTGAATGACATGACAAGACACAAAACTTCGATGAAACGTCTTGGGTTTTTAAAAAGGTCGAGTTTTCTCAATAACGGCGTACACGGCTTCTTTATGGCTTCTTAACGAGTGGACCATATTTTGAGTATTGCATTCGATGTACCCAAAAGCTGGCTGGCTAATGTCATTGCCACAACTTTCGACATCATGGTACTCCGTACTCTGGTATCACAGCTTCAGCGAATACGAAAGATGAGAAATGATCGCAATATTGGATGGTAGGTAAACCCCTTGAGAATGTCCAAGAGTAGCCCTTTACAGAATCTTGTTTCTGATAAATTTTGTCAGTGTGGACAGTCTGATATCGCGGTCACACTTTCGTAAGGCGTGTTTCTCTGCGACTATCATCATTAGCCTAGACTAATGATGATAGTCGCAGAGAGAACACGCCACACGCACAGGTTTTCAAAGCGCATTTACCTGGGTAAATGCGCTTTGAAAACCTGTTTCATAACAAAGTATTTTTGAAGTTAACCCAGTTTCGATCTAGTGATGGATTTGAACTTTAGAGACCCCAAATATGGCCAATATTTGGAGTCTTTTGTGAAATGCTAAGGATGAACTTTTTAGAGGGGTTTAGCTGAGTTTATGTTGCTGCCATGGGATCTGCAGGCGAAAACCCTCCTGCACGTGTTCTGCAGGCGAAAACCCTCCTGCACGTGTATGACTGGAATGTGGAGGCACAACACTGTGACGAAACTCCGCTGCCGCGGCGGTAAAGCTATTGGAGGAGTGGCTGGAGAGGTTACACGGCGTCCTCGCCTTCCGCCTAACGCAGGTCTTCACCGTACAGTTATTTCGGGAGGTTGCTGTGTCAGATTCGGCGGGGGAAAACGATTGGGTGTCACCACAGTGGACCGCCCAGGGGATACCTATGGGAGAGGTTTGCTGCGCTTGGGCAGAGCTCCGCCGTGTCCTCAAGGAGGCGACGGCGACCTTTAGTTGCAGAGCGAGGTGGAATGGGAAGCCAGATCACCTTGTGAAGCAGTATTGCTAGCGAAGGAAGGGGGCGAAAAGAAAAGGGAGACAGGGAGAAGACATGCTCTACTTCACGACCCAGCCACCGTGGTAGACACCCAGGGCGTCGGACATCGCGGAGCGTTTCCGGCCACCGATGGCGCGGCCTTGCGGCGAGTTTTAGGTAGCACGCCGTCGTCGGCTGTCAGGGCCAAAGGTTCGGTGACAGCGCGCCTCAAGGTGTCAGCAAACTGACGGGGCCTCCATATGGCCAAACGCCTGCCGGGATCGCGGGACCGTGTAAAAACGCACCGCGACCCTGGAACGCGGACGGTAATCGAAGGAATAAGGTGGACTTTTAGTCAGTAAGTGTCTGAAGGCCGTCTGGTCCATTAATGACCGAAGGACTCATTTGATAACTTTACCACCTCAAAAAGGGGTGTATAATAGATGGTATCTTTATTATTTGGTAATTAAATATTTTAAGAGAGTGATAGAAACAAAATCACTGAACTTTGATTATTGTCTCATTTATTTATTATTTGATTATCAAATTAATAATTATAGTTGATATTTGAACCAGATGACCTCAAGCCAACTAGTAGTTTAATTTTCAGTTGATGCAAATAATCAACTATTAATTAATATGTATTAATGTGTGTAATATTGTGTGGAATCTTAATATCATTTTTATAGTGCCAAATAAGACCAATATTTCTTAAGAATATTAGTTTTTGAAACAGGTTTTACATTTAAAACAGTATGTTACATAGCATTGTTTATTACTATAATGCAATATGAGTAATGTAGTGCAATCATATGCTAGCATCATCTAAAACCAACCAGCAAAGCTACTCACATAACAAAAATATATCATAATATGGCTATGGCACATTATTCTGGCATGGTAATTGCACAGCAGCAGCACGGTGTTGTTGCCTCGAATTAAGGCTACAGCTTGCTGACTGACCGCTGTCTGTGCTCCATTGGCTTTTTTGTATTCACACTATGAAACCTATTATATGAAACACGATTTAATGCTCAAAATTGAATGACAAGTTATTCGATGGGTTTGAGCCGTTCCAGTATAGTGTGCCATGATCTTTATACTTAATTAAATCCACCAGCTTGATCATTACTTACCTAACATAGAGTACTGATGCACTGCTTACTATTCTCTTCCAACCTAGAGGCACTGTTACAGTTTGTTGAGTGTCAGTCTGCACCACTGTCCTGGAGCTTAGCTCTGGATTGTCAGGGGGGTGGGACAGAACTGGCGCTGGAAGCACGGCCAGGACCACACCATCTGCAGTCCTCACCAGTTGCGGCGCACTTCCACTATCACCTTCACTTACTATTCCTCTACTCACACCTACTTGTTGATTTAGTATACTTATACTCTGATTCACTATTGACTGATGAGATACACTTTGTTCTAAGAATTGATAGTTCACAAAACTTTTGCACACAGATAACTCTCTTTCACTACAATTTGATCCCTCACCACTCTGAATTGTTACATTCTCACTATATTGGTTCTGCCCGTGACGCAAAGCACCCGGGTGCATAGAATTCATAGTATTATCTGAACCGACAGGGCCAGAACATCTCGCCTGATATGTTGCCAGATCAACCGATTCTACCGGCACTCTAGTATGAAATGTTTCAACACTGTTAAATTCTGTACCTACTTGCTCTGAACAATCTTGTTTCACACTTATATTACCTGAACGTTCACTCCTACTATCTTCATTCTTTAAACATGTTTCCTTCATATACTGTTGCGAAACTGGATAGAATTCTGTTCTTTGTGAAACATTATCAGGCATACCATAAACATTTACTTTTCCATCATTTTCATTAATCTGTTTGTAGTAAATATTAGCAGGTAAGTTTCTCTGGTCGCTCCTGTCGAATTGTGTTCTATAGACCGTGTTCCTGGGCAAGTTCACTTGGTGATGTATGTTCTCAGGGATGTAGAGGGTATCGTGTGGGGGTTGCGCGGCGGCGGGCGTCGAGTGCGCGGGGCCAGCTGCGGGCGGCGGGTCGGGGCCCGCGGCGCCGGGCTCTAGCTGGCGCGGGTCCGCCACGTACACCAGCACGCGCGGAGTGCCCGGCACGCCCGCTCGCGACGCGCCCACACTCGCGGGCTTGCCTGACATTGCGCACAAACATCACACGCCGCGTAACTTGGCTCCGCACTAGCTGAGCGCGCCGTGACGCGATCTACTGATGTGACTCCACCTGGCATTGCTTACGACCAGCCTTGTATCATCGCTCGGTGGCCTCCTTATCACCTGGAGCTCCTTGACCATCATCGACAGTTGGTTTATGAGGTGCCAGAGTCATCAATCGTATTTTAATTGTTTTATGATAGTATAACAACCGACTAATAATTTTATGGCGGAGCCCCTTTGGGCCCCATTGTAAAAGTTACGGTCCTTGCAATAAAACAGGTAGCTTTAGCTTTACTACTGTTTTTGTCTTTTATTCATTGGTTTATTACACATTTTGACACACTTCGAGGATGCAAAAAGGTCACAGAATAATAAGTCTTCGTTTCATCTTCATGTACACAGTCTTTCGCAATTCCAATCACCAAATTCTTTGGTTATTCCAATAGGTATGTTTGCTTGCACAATGGTGATAAAACCAAAACTAGTATCTCACAATCAAAATCCGATGCTTACAAAGTGAAACACTGCAAATAACGAACGAAAGAAAAGAAGTAAGAACTTGCACACAAACGATACGACATGATAAGTATACTTATAAAATCACAACTCACTTCTTTCTTTCTTTTCTTGTATTACGTTACTATTGGAGGAAAAAGGACGCATGACAAAACAACAGTGACATCTATTAAAAAGTTAAACAAACACTCATCTTAACCGTTTTACCGACACAATCACAATGATATTCTCGTTGGATATATAATCTTTGTCTTTTTCTATTCAAGTTTTTATAATAATATATTTACTTTTGAATAATTTTTAATTTTATCTGACAAATCATTGAAGGCGTAAAAACCATGAAAATAGTAGAAAGAGAAAAATATAGAACGCGGGATAATTCCTTCTCTTTCCCTCAAGAAAGAAAAACAAATCGACAAATCGCATAAGAAGAAAAGGGACAGAGCATAGCTATCGCCATCTCTCAGCGCGTAGCCCGTAGAAAGAGAAAAATATAGAACGCGGGATAATTCCTTCTGTTTCCCTCAAGAAATAAAAACAAATCGACAAATCGCATAAGAAGAAAAGGGACAAAGCATAGCTATCGCCATCTCTCAGCTCATAGCCAGTTTTTTCAAGGCCAGCCACAACATTTCGCGGATTTTAGGGATACCAGATTCGGGCAATTATTTCCCGGACAATTCGGTCTGTACGATAATATATGAAACTTGATAATTATTTTTTAACAAACACTACATGTTATACAGGATACAGGAATTTGAATCCGTAATAAGAGATATAAAAATAAATTGGTAGGAGACTTCAGCTCTTTCTCGATGTGTTTTTTTTTTGTTTTTATTTGTCCGCGAAAATGAGTGAGATAATATATATTGGTGTTTCCCCTATTCATAGTTCATAGGTAATTCCTCGATCGACGGACCCGATAGGAAAGTCCCTATATCGCTCAATATAAAAATCAACATTAGAATGGGGATGGCAACTGGGGAACTAATGGCGCTAGTATAGCTTATTCAAAGCATCGTCATTGACTCAAATCTTAAAGGTACTTCAAAATAGTACAACCTTATAGGTCGGATTAGGACTTAGCTATGGTGGCGCCATCTACAATTAGCTTTGACCGGCCTTCCCCATTACTGATATTACTACAAGAGTATTAATTAGAGTTTACAATGGCCATTTTAAAAAGATCCAGTCTGGAAATGAAATATTAGGTCGAAACAATTTGAAATAATGTAAGGGCATTATTTCAATTTAATTCGAACTAAAAAGAACAAAAAAAAACACTGTTAAAATATTTTTTTTTTTTTTAATGTGTTGCCTGTTGGTCTAGTGGTTAGTGACCCTTACTGCTATGCCAGAGGTCGTGGGTTCGATTCCCACCCAGGACAAATGTTTGTGTGATGAACACGATCATTTTGTTCTGTGTCTGGGTGTAATTTATCTATAATATTTTATGTATTTAGAAATATATAAGTACGTTTATCAGTTGTCTAGTACCCATGACAAAAGCTCTGCTTAGCTTGGGTCTAGATGGTGTTGTGTGATAGTTGTGGAATATTATTATATATTATTATTATATTATAATTTGTGATCTCGAAATTATTACATAGTAAAAATGTTGGTTGAATTTGTATGCCTAGAAACACACTAATCAGTGACAGCATTGCGTATGATAAGTGTGTTTCTAGGCATACAAATTAAACCGTTTAGATTTAATAACGCGTTGCATACGTTGCGTACGTGGGTTCAGTTTGTCCCTACCTTAAATCTAAACGGTTGAATTTGTATGCCCAGAAACACACTTATCAGTTACAGTATTGCGTATGATAAGTGTGTTTCTAGGCATACAAATTCAACCGTTTAGATTTAATAACGCGTTGCATACGTTGCGTACGTGAGTTCAGTTTGTCCCTACCTTTATGCTGACTGTACTATCTGTCAATGCAAGTACAAGCCGCCATTTTAGATTCCTTTCTTCAATGCACCGGCTTAAACCAGCGGACGACCGTGAACGGGGAGGATTAAATTTTATTCAGTTTAATTTTTCACCTCGCGGTGTGCTTGAACGGGGTGTTTGACGTTAAGACAGTATACATTTTAAACAGGATAATGGGGAAGGCAAGTGTCAAAGTGACAAGTGACATTAGTGTCCCAAAAGAACTGTCAAACCAAAGGAATTTTCTGAAAAAAAAAACGCTTTTATTGATGTAAAATGACTAGATGTTGTGTAATAGGCTGTAAAAATGATGGAACATACAAATTTCCGACAATTCACACTATCAAGAAATAATGGGTAGCTACTATGACTGCTGTGAGAACAAAAATTGTATTATCAATAAGGAAAAGATATATAATAAACAAATATCTACCCTTGCGAAGCCGAGACAGGCCGTTAGTTGAATTTATTAATGAAATTCTATGATTATACCATAACTAAACAATCGAATACACCTTTCAAAATAATATCTACTTTTCTATTGATTCGTCTGGTGGAAGAATAATCACCGGGACCGAGATTTGTGATAGTTAGGAAGTTAAAATTCTTATCATATTGCTCCAATCTATAAAATAGATGTAAAATTAGATGAAGAAAACAAACACAAAATTTGATGACATTTTTCTCAATATAGAATGTCAGAAGCAGTATTATATTCTTTGTAGAGGCTAGCACATGTAATACCTACTTAAAATTTACAATTTTAAATCCCAACTACAAGTAAATGTGTGTTTAATGTAGTAGAATCAAATTTCTAGCCTCTCAACCAAATCGCATTTTTTTCCTCTTGTAGATGCACCGCGGTGTCTTAGTTCTGGTTTTAGTATATGCACTTGCATTGACAAATAATTTACCATATTTGTTTTTTAGAATAAACTCAATTTTTATAACAAAATACGTGTATGTTTTTTGTGCAAGCTATACAGTAATCTGACTTGGGACAAACGATCGCAGCGTCATCTACATATGTCTATGCTTGAAACGGACCCCTGACAGTGACAGCGACAGCACCTGTCAAATAATGTCGTTGACTCGTTGAGTGTCATTGTCAATGCGAGTGTTGTGTTATAACCTCAATTTTTTGTAAACGTAGTTAAAGTTTTCGTATTTTACTTACTCAAAATGAAGCGCAAATCTTCTTCGGTACATGATGAGGAAGCCAGGTATGTATGAAAAGCTTATGACACCTTACTACTGTATGCTTCGTAATATTTGCAAAGTAACTCTTTTTATAGATCCCCATATGAATTTAATTATTTGTTACAGAGTATCACAATTATTATTTAATAAAACAAAAAAGTTTGTTGAAAATTTGAACCCGATAACTAATGAAGAAGCGGATTCTGATCTGAAACCAGCATGGGTTGATGAAGACGATGAAAACTTTGGTGCGAACATCATTCCAAACATAAAAAGCACAAGTTTGTATACAGAAAAGCTGAAACAAAAATATGAGACTTTAATGGGTACCCCAAGTTGGGCCAAGCTGAATAAAAAATCTAAAACAGAAGATCAAGATGAGATTTTGAGAACTGTAGGACATTTACACAAAAAGACGTTAAACCACCTTCCCAAAGATTACCTGGAATTAAAGAAATTCCCACAAATAAATGCTGGAACTAAAAATGAAGGGTCAGTTATATCCTGTATAGAGTTTCATCCTAAAATAAGTGCTGCCCTTGTTGCTGGCCATTCTGGCGTTGTATCCTTGTTCTCTATTGGTGGAGATGTAAACAACAAACTACATAGCTTTAAATTAAAGAAATGGCGCATAACTGCAGCTCAATTCACTCCTGATGGGTCAGAGGCTTTTATTGCTTCCAAAATTAACCATACATACTGTGTATACAATCTTGTCAGGGCTGAAACCAAATTGATTCAACTCCCTCGGAATATAAAGAAACCTGTTATTTTCAAAATTTCAAGTGATGGGAAATACATAGCAACAAGTGATGGTTATGAGGAAGTATACCTGATATGTACTGCATCAAAAGAGTTACTAAAATCTTTAAAACACAACTCTACAGTTGCATCTTTAACATTCAACCATGACTGTTCACAGCTATATTGTTATGGTGCTCAAGGAGAAATCACAATATGGGATCTTTCAACATACAGGCCTATAAAAAAGTTCTATGATTATGGATGTGTTACAGCATCTTGCCTGACTACAAGCCCCTGTGGGAAGCTTTTAGCAACAGGAAGTGGGGAAGGTATTGTGAACTTGTACCAAACTGAAAACTTGACTACTTCTGAACCAGTTCCATTTAAAGTGATTTCAAACCTTACAACTAAAATAACTAATCTTAATTTTAATGCAACAACAGAGATACTTTCAGCGTCATCATCATACTATCCTAATGCGGTGAAACTTGTTCATATTCCCTCTTACCATGTGTTTGCTAATTTCCCCAGCCCAACACTGAACCTGCATCAGGTTGACACAGTGAATTTTTCACCAAACAGTGGGTATATGGCTCTGGGGAACAACAAAGGATGTGCTTATTTGTATAGGCTTAAGTATTACAAAAATTATTAATAATAATGAATTTCTAAATGAAATGCTATTTTATTTGTTTCTTTTCTACATGCACATAAGAGCTCTGTTAAGTTTTATTTTCTGCCTACCCCCTTGGGAAGAAGGCGTGAGTTTATGTATGTGTAAGAACTTTTGGTAGACTGTCAAATATTATTTACATTTGGAGTTCAGTTCAAATACTCGTATTTTTCAACTCGAATATTAATGTACCTATTGGGTAATTTTTTACCCAACAACATTGGACTCGAGCAAAAGCAATGCTACTAACCACCCCTAAAGAGATCACACATCTAACAAGTTTTATACCTTGTATTTAAATGCTAGGTACGCCGCTGCGTACGCGTCGTCTGTGAGCTCCTGAGAGTCGAACCTTATCCAACGGCGGGAATGTGTTATGTATCAATACTAATATAAAGTGAAAGGTTTGCTTGGATGAACACGCTAATCTCAGTAACTACTGGTTCGAATTGAAAAGTTCGAATGTGTTGGATAGTCCATTTTTCGAGGAAGGCTATAGGCTATATAACCTCACGCTGCGCCCAAAAGGAGCCGTGCAGTGGTGGTAAAACCGCGGGGAACAGCAAGTGCCATAATAGCTAGAGAATGGACTGAGCATGGTCTGAGTGAAATTGACCACTGTCTAGAAATAGACGAGATAGTGGTCAGGGTCAGACGCGGATCTATCGCTAAGAAAACCATATTGGTCCGACTTTCTTGTAAAGGTATTCATGGTTACGCCATTCATCGTGGCTCCAAACGACTCAGAGGTGGATGGATTTTAGTGCGATTTCGCGTCCGGAGATTTACATCATGCCGAGATCATGCCAATGAATTTTAATACTTATTCACGATCATATACTGCTGTATATCACGCTGCCAACTGTTCCCCGTGGTTTTACTTCTGCTGCTCAGCTCCTACCGATCGTAGCGTGATGTAAAAATATATTTTTAAATATGAATCAGTAGTTCCTGAGATTTGGCGCGTTCAACCTAACAAAAAACTTTTCTTTATAATCTCTATAATATTAAGTATAGATTTTCTTCATTCCTTTTTATATAGGTAAGTACCTATATCTATGCTAGATGCCGAAGTTACGCGACCGTAGTTCGGCACAATTACGCCTGCAATGCTATTTGAATTACTGACGACACACTATGCCGAAATTACGTCGCGTCATAGCGTACAGCGTAACTTCGGTCGGGCGTAAGTTCAGCGGCAACTTATTCTGTGACCAGACATTATACGCGACCGAAGTTCGGCGGCTGATTTCACGTTCCGACGTATTTGGCTGATATGACACACCATAAGTGCCGAACTTACGCGGCAGAAATTCGGCGCGGGCGGCTCCCTGCTGCTCCCCGCCCCCGGATCTTCGTCGGTAATCGAACCGAACTTCGGTCACATATAATGTGTGGTCACAGAATAAGTTGCCGCTGAACTATGTACGTCAGGATTGAGGAGCCACATCAGATTTTTAAAATCTGATTTCACCACTATTTAGCAGCAATGTAGCTGATTTTGCAGCACAAATTCTAGATTTAGCAGCAAAATATATCACTAGTTATACCTAGTAATGCAAAAGTGGCTCCTCAATCTAAACGTTTGAATTGAGGAGCCACCTTGGATCTCGGTAAGTAATATATGCACATTGTTGAAACTTTTGCAGCATTTAGCAGCAATTGTGCATAATCTCGTCTAAAAATTTGGCTACTGTAGCGCTAAAATCAAAGAAAATACAATAGTTTTAGTGTGGCTCCTCAATCTAGCCGCAAGAGCTGAAATTATATTTGATGTGAGCGATCAATTAATATATTCAACTAAAACTATTGTATTTTCTTTGATTTTAGCGCTACAGTAGCCAAATTTTTAGACGATAATATGCACAATTGCTGCTAAATGCTGCAAAAGTTTCAACAATGTGCATCTATTACTTACCGACATCCAAGGTGGCTCCTCAATTCAAACGTTTAGATTGAGGAGCCACTTTTGCATTAATTTAACTAGTTATATATTTTGCTGCTAAATCTAGAATTTGTGCTGCAAAATCAGCTACATTGCTGCTAAATAATGGTGAAATCAGATTTTAAAAATCTGATGTGGCTCCTCAATCCTGACGTACTTACATGCTGAACTTACGCCCGACCAAAGTTACGCTGTACTGTGGCTGTACGCTATGACGCGACGTAATTTCGGCATAGTGTGTCGTCAGTAATTCAAATAGCATTGCAGGCGTAATTGTGCCGAACTTCGGTCGCGTAACTTCGGCATAGGTTTAGACACACTGTTACGTGATCGAGTAACAAACATCACCTTCACTTCGTGGCGTGTACGTCGTAGGTACGTCAGTTTACCAACAGGCAGCTCCTTAACCCCTAACATGGGGGTGAGACAGTGAACGATTTTCTTCGTTCACTGGGGTGAGATCATTGGTAGGTACTAATAAAATAATAAAACAAAATGTTTGAGACAAGAAAGTTTATTTTAAAACTAAACTTTTAACTATTTTTTATGTGAAAAAAAAATCTGAGCACAAGCCATAATACATTTACCCACAAAATCATAAAGAATCACAGACCTACATAATGTAGAAAATGTTCCCTTTAAAACCTTAAATTAGCATACAATTAGCTACAATCATAAAATAAAACATTTTATTTTAAAACATATAAATGAAGCTGCTGCATTATACACCGTGTTCCGGACGATATACATAAACTTCGACCAGATGTTCAAACCACGGAAGTAAGCATTTTTCATTATGGACACATTAATAAATTCTTATTTTTTATTTTTTGTTAATTTTCATACAAACTAAATACCTAGACGTAAATAACCCGATATGCATGCCTCTTTATCCGAATTGGCAACGTCATTCATAACATTTGGCGGGCTGAAACAAATGAAATGCAAATAGTATTTGATAGATTTCAAATTAAGATACTTTCTCACTGCATAGCTCAATTAAATTTCATTAAATGAAATTACAAATATCTTTGTAACGAAGCCTTTTTAAGTACTACTTCCTTTGCTGGATTTGATTTGTAAAAGCCATAGAAGTATTTGCTAAAGTTTATGGATAACGTGAAGAACACGGTGTATAACATTTCCAGTGCCAAAGGTGATTCACAGATAGAATTATTTGAAAACATGATTTTTTTACACAATACTATGAGATATGGATAAGTCATAGCACAGAGTACTAGTCATAGGTACTAAAAGTATACCTACTACCTTAGAGGGATTTAGGTGGATAAGGAAGTTAATTTCGGATGAAGCGTAATTCTGCTAAACTTGAGCTAAGACTAAGTTCCCGGTCGCGGGACTAATGAATTAGGTACCGTGACCCCGGAATGTAAAGGGCTATTGAAGGACACCGTGGATTTTAGTCAGTACAAGTCTGACAGTCCTCTTGCTCTGCTCTGGGTGGAAGCAGTCATTTGATGATTTTACCACAATCAAAAAAATTACTAAGTTCTTGCTGTAGATTTGGAATTAGTATATTATTACTTTTGTATTATTTGCTCAAATCTGACCTGACCTTTGGAACACGTGTCACAATATTATGCTCTTTTTCATTCACAAGAAGTGTGAATTATAAGTTAAAATAAAGATACCTAAATGGCATGTCTATTTATTTGATGTCTACTTATGCCTGTGCTTATACTGGAATTACAAATGCTATACCTACTAGATAAAATATTCTCTACCATAATTATTTTTCCTGGACTATAAGGGCGCCGATATAGCCCACCGGATTAGCAAGCTGAAGTGGCAATGGGCAGGCCATATTGCTCGCAGAGCAGATGGCCGATGGGGTCGAAAAGTGCTAGAGTGGAGACCGCGGACGAGCAAGCGCAGCGTAGGACGTCCACCAACGAGGTGGAGAGACGACCTTGTAAAGGTCGCCGGAAGACGCTGGATGCAGGTCGCTTCCAACCGGTATATGTGGAGATCTAAAGGGGAGGCCTATGTTCAGCAGTGGACGTCCTATGGCTGAGATGATGATGATGATGATAAGGGCGCCGGCCATAGGTACATGAATAGTCTTTGGTGACAGATTTCGACAAATTAGTGACCAAATCTGGGAGAAAACAGATCTTCGCTAGGTGAACAACTTTTTGAGATTCACATGGGGCCAAGCTAAGTAAACTGACTACAGCTCGGCCACCAATACACCTTTATAACTTTAGAACTAACAAATACTGAAATTTTGTGACAAAACTTTTGTGTTTTCAAAATAATGTTTCAAAGGTAACAAACTAATTGAAGTTTATGGATTCATTTACTTTCTATTATAGTAAAAGTAGTAGGTATGTACTTTTGGAAGTGTAAATAAAAAGGAAGTTTAAGGATATGTTATTGGCACTGAATATGTTAAAAATTAATGCAAATTATAACAATTAAATATTAGCAAGGATGCCATGATGAGTATAAACTTAGCTCCCAAAGAGAAAAATTGTGTCTAAAAGAAGTAGGTAAGTAGATAGAAAACGAAATCACAAAACGGATTACGTCTATACACCAATTTATGACAATGGACCTACTTTGTGACTATATCTGACTCTTATCTTACTATTATTTAAGGCAGGCTTCAGCATAGTAGGAAAAATGGATTCAAAAAGATTTTTTCAACTAATTTATATTTATACCTACTTATTGGATTGGATTCCTCTAATTGGTGTGTGTTCAAATGAATTGAAAAACTAATAGCAAGTTATATAAATAATTTAATTAACAAGCTAAAATAGTTTCACAACTGATGAAATATAAATAGCTGCATATCACAAATTAACAGAATATTATGTTGTTTATATAATTGCACATAAGACAAGAATGACGAAATGAATGATCATACTTTAAGTGCCATATAACATAAAAAACGCAACTAAAAATATTGCAGGTCAAATAAACATAGTTATTATTATTATGAGACAAAATTAATCACAAACTATGTTATAATACAGTACCAACTAGTATAAGTCATGTTCATCAATCTCATACATAATTGCTATTAATATTTCGATCAGCGGTAATTTGGTTGGATTAGGTCCATCGCTGGCGCTCGATTGGCGAGTGTGCAGCGACGTCTAGCTAGTGGCGCATTGTACTCTATTCATACCAGGATGCTCATCATCTTCCTCGTAAGCGTTACCGTGGTGTGCGCGTCGCCGGCGCGACTCTTGTTCCGGATCTAGGTCGATTAGCTGACATTCTTCAGCCAATTCGGGAATTTCAATCTGTAATTATTTAATCAATGTTATAAATCCCATTATTAGCAAAATTATTTACTCTTTTATGCATTTACTCAATCAAATTAGATTATAACATCAGCATGCATGAGTTAGCATAATCTACTCACGCACAAATGCAATGACGTGTGCCAACACGCCATCACGTGTGTTTTGCATAACAGAATAACTTAATGACGTAGCATCTACGCCATAGACGAAAATACAGGTTTCCACTCACCCTTGGCCGCGGCGGCAGACAGTTCTCAAGGGCAGGAATGACTTCAGGTGGAATGCGAGCAGGGAAGTTAACTAGGAATTGTATAATAAGCTGGCCCTTTTCAAACGGATTTTTATACATCGGCATACCTGTAAAGTCGTGAGTTTACAATTAAAAATGTATCATGAATAAGAAATTATTGCCAAGACAAAGTCTAGTGCTAAACATGTACAAAAATGATAATTTATACACACCTTCATTCAACACACACTTGATTTCACCATGCTTAGTAACTTCACCGGGAAGAACAGTTATCACAATATCCCTGTCATCTAGGGTCCGAATCACCTTCTGGAAGCCACATAGAGCCTCCACAAGCTCAATATTCAACCGGATTATGAGATCATGGCCCGAACGTTTAAATGTCTGGAATGAGGAAACAGAAGCCAATTATTAATAAATAAATTCTAGATTCAACTTATTCAGTGTAAAGGAATTCAATATTCCTTTACAGTTACACTCATCCTCAGCCTATAAATGTTCCCACTGCTGGGACACAGGCCTCCTCTCTCTGTGAGAGGGAGTGGGCCGTAATCTACCACGCGGGCCCAGTGCGGATTGGTAGATGTCACATGACATGTCTTCAAATTTTTGGTTCTAGGACATGCCGGTTTCCTCACGATGTTTTCCTTCACCGTTTTGAGAGCAGTGGTGTTGAAATAAATTACACAAAGTAATGCGCCTGACGGGGTTCGAACCCACGACCTACAACTCGTAAGTCGAGGCCGATACCACTGGGCCACCACTGCTCTAGTCGAGGCCGATACCACTGGGCCACCACTGCTCTAGTCGAGGCCGATACCACTGGGCCACCACTGCTCTAGTCGTTTACAGTTACACTGAATCGGACTAATACACAGCAAAAGGGCTATTTTTATGCTGAATGGTAGCAAAATAGAAAGGAAATAATACTTACTTCATGCTCCTTCTCATCTAAAACTATAACGAGATCACCAGGCTCCAGCTCCGGTTCCTGGTCACCCTCTCCACTGAAGACAATCTTCTGGCCATCAGTCATGCCCTTGTCTACATGGACTTCCAGTATTTTGCGGTCACGCACTGTCTTGCGTCCCTGTAATATTATATTAGTGATGATATTCAATCTGTTGTACATTTCAAAACAATCGTTTTTGACATTAATTAATATTAACAATGACAGCCTTCCTTTTATTTCTAAGGTTGCATATTAAATATCCACATAGCTGTGTTTAATCTACTGAATTTTTGGTTAATTGTAGCTTTTAATTTGTTGTCTGCATCTATATAGGTACCTATATTTTTTTCTAATAAAAAAGTAATTCACTTAATAAATTGGAAAGAAAAAAAAAATCTTAAATCCATGTTCTGTAGTTCTATACCTGGCAGACTTTGCAACGGTCCTTAGGATCAATAATCTCCCTCTGTCCACGACATTCACTACATACAGTCTGAATTTGGTGGATCATTCCTGGTGCCAACTGCTGAATTTGAACCTGCATACCAGTACCTCGACAAGTGGGACAAGTTTGTACTGCACCCTGTAACAGAGAAACATAATCTTAGATACCAATTCAGGTGACACATTATTTAAAAAATTAAGGAAAAGTCTCAATTGCGTAAAATATTTGTGTAATGTTACCTTTTTGCCACCACGTCCTTCACATTTTTCACAGATAACATTCTTCTGTAAGGCCAGCTTTCTAACAGCACCACGATAAAGCTCTTCTAGTGTCACCGACAGTTGATGAATAACATCCTTGCCCTTCCGTTCACGTCCACGTCTGCGACCACCGCTGAATCCTCCACCAAAGAACATGTCAAACAAGTCCATAGGTGAGGAGAAGCCGCTTGCGCCAACTCCTCCTTCTTTCAACGCTTGTTCTCCACCTACAATGTCATCATAAAAATTACTTACTTGGTGAGTTTTTTATGCATTAGGTATCCCCTCAAACGTCCTTATGATCAACAGGTGGATCATAAGAAAAACACGTGATTACGGTGATCACGCAACATTTGGAACTTTTTTTTAGGACAATTCATGTTTTCAAAGCGACATTGGAGGGGTTATCAGCATGGCATTGCAATTTTTATTATTTGGTTCTTCAAATCCCTGATTGAAGTGGTATTGAAAGGTTATCTTTAACAATTTCAATGCTGCTAAATGAAAGCTATCTGAACTACTAGTGCTGGTACTGTTCACAGATAAGAATTATTGATGCCATCAATATGATGCAGAGTAGACAGCTCAAAGAAATCATGGTTTTGGGTCAGAATATTTGCTGTTGATTTTTGTCATGGTTTTGTTAGAATAAATTCACAAAAATAATTACAAACCCTGGTCATAAATGCGCCTCTTGTCTGGATTGGACAGAACTTCATATGCCTGTGAAATCTGTTTGAATCTCTCTCCTTCATTTGGGTTTTTGTCAGGATGGTATTTCAAGGCAAGCTTCCGATAGGCTTTTTTCAATTCATCATTTGTGCAATTGGGTTTTACACCCAATATGTCATAGTATGTTGTTTCCTTCACCATCTTTGGTACCTAATACGGAAATAAATGAAATTATTACTGTATTCGAATTGTAGTATAATATCTAGAGTGCTATGGAAAATTCTAGTACCTGGACTAGATTAGTTTTCTATTCTTTATTACTTTAATAAAATAAAAGCTTTATTAATTAGTTTTATGTGTGAGATGTAACGTGGTCTGAAATCAATACTAATTAGAAGTAACACCTTGAAATTATAACGCGTGTTTCGAAGACTACGCACTTTTGAACATACAAAGCGTTTGTTTTATGAGAAAAAGCAAATACTATGCGAGACTATGTGACAAATCCAATACATATATTTTTTAGTTTTTAGAGCCATGAGGTTGGCCATAGATCAATCTTAAAAATTGTCAAAAAATGGAAATCTACGCAAACGCCACAAACATTCCCCATGAAGATTAAGACTCTACACATAAAAAAAAAACTCACCTTTGCTTGATTTTCACGTTGAAGAACTTAATCACTGTTCCGAAAACTTCTAGAAACACACAATATTCACGAGCACAATGAAACGAGCACGAACAACCCGTACGAGCTAGGGCACTTCCTCACACAAGATTCGTTCAACTTCAAATGACGTTTGATCGAACGAAGCGAGGAGGTGAGGAGGGTTTTGTTGAGTCGATGGAAAGCACATTCGAGAACCTTCTTTAGTCTGGTGCACACCGACGGAAAGAGAAACATTTTTTTTTACATTTACACTTAAAAAATTAGAAACATAGAATGACGAACTAGGCATTACTGTTGATCGGGATATCTGCCCCGTTGTCTCGTGGTCGCAAGCGCAACTGCCGAACGATTCCCGGATCGGGCAAAAATAATAGGTTTTTCTATTATAATTTCTCAGTAACTATGTCTATTAGCCAGGAGTTTGGAAGTTGGCGGTATGATAACCCCGTGCCTCGGAAAACAGGTTAAGCTGTTGGTCCTGCGCCTGATCTTTATCCGGTCAAGTCGGATTGCCGTCCCATCGGACCTGTGCATCGGACTATGAGAGTTAAGGAACAGAGACTGCACCTGTCGATACCGTCAAACATAAACTTGTGCACTCTATCGTGTCCCGCGCAGATGGCTCATCTCCGTTGAAATTGGCTGCCGTAGCCGAATTCGGTCAGGAGAACTAGTTCTAAACGGGAGCTAATCAAACCGACTTCTACCTATTAGCAATAATCTAGCTCTAAATCTATATTGGCCTCTCTGTGCAGGCAGCCACCATCAAGCAAGACGCGTCTGAGATTTTCAAAATCGCTGTACACCGTAATAATAAGTAATAATACGGTGTACAGCGATTTTGAAAATTTAAATGTGGTCATCAACTTTTGATGCTGACTGTACCTACTATTTTCGATTATACTACTATGTACTTGTAGTAAGCTTCTTGTATGTGAAGTAAAGTTCTGTGTAGTGAAGCCTTCAGGACGCTATGGAACGAGGATTTTTCCGAGTTATGAGCTTTAGATTTTTCATTCATAGACGCTTCAAATTTGGATCAACTTCAAGAGCTCAGCTACACTGTAACATAAATACAGGTATGACGTCTTAGCAAGAGTTGTTCAGCCTGATGAGCACTCTCTGTTGACGTATAGAAATTGAAGATCTGGATCCCTTGATGTGGAACTCCAAAGTCCTGTGACACCATAACAGATATCGGAAAGACGTCTTAGCAAAAGTTGTTTAGTCTTACAAAAATGAAAGATCAGGAACGTTTCGAATCGTCTCGCGCATCCCGTTGTTTTCCCGTCCCGGGGCTCTTAGAATTCGATACTTTGACGACCCTGTTGTCGCTGGCATAAGCAACAGGATCCGCGTACGAAGTCGCGGGCAGAAGCTAGTTGTAACTAAATATACACCAAATAAATTTAATAATCATCAAAATTTATAAAGTATCTTTACATTGATTTATTTATTATGGCGTAACTGTAAATTGTGAAATAATTGTGTGTAAATAATTATTTAAAAAATTGTGCCATGATTTTGAATTCTGAAAATCCAATCAACACGAATCTTTGCGGCCAGACCTCAAATACTGTGCTCCTACATTTACGTTTGTGTATACGCCGCCTAAAAAAGCCAAACAAAACCATGAACAAAACACCACCACAGATAATGTTCTCGTTATGCTGTTAATGCCAAAGGTAATAATTATCATTTAGTCGATTTAAATTCATGCTCAGTGCTCAATCTCAAACGATTTTAGTTGATGAATTGAGTTTCTACTAGGGAGTATCTTCGTTAAAACTTAATACCTTGTTGCTCAAGGTGAATTCCGCACTGGGCCACAGAATACTTAATAGTACTATAGGTACAGAAATCCTACTCCCAAAAAAATCAAACAAATGTAAAATCTATGTAGGTACGAGAATAAAGTACATTTTAACTGGCAGCCGTACCGCCCACCTACTTTTATAATAGCCTAAACTTCCCGTGCGCAAGCAAAAATGTACTGAATGGTTACGCGCGAGAGTTTATTTTGGTTTATCTGACGCCAAAGACATTAAAAGGTTACTATGGGTCAAGCTCAATAGGGCTGCGACTGGTTGCGACTTGCGAGTTTAGGCACAAAGGGGATGGCAACTCAAAGCTATTCGTAGATGTCGCTGCGATCGTTGTTCCATAAGTCAGATTACTGTATAGCTTGTACAAAAATCAAACACGTATTTTGTTATAAAAATTGAGTTTATTTTAAAAAACAAATATGGAAAATTATTCGTCAATGCAAGTGCATACACTAAAACTAGAACTAAGACGCCGCGGTGCATCTACAAGAGGAAAAAAAAGTGATTTAGTTGAGAGGCTAGAAATTTGATTCTACTACATTAAACACACATTTACTTGTAGTTAGGATTTAAAATTGTATTTTTTAAGTAGGTATTACATGTGCTAGCCTCTACAAAGAATATAGTACTGCTTCTGACATTCTACATTGAGAAAAATGTCATCAAGTTTTGTGTATGTCTTCTGCATCTAATTTTACATCTATTTTATAGATTGGAGCAATATGATAAGAATTTTTACTTCCTAACTCCACCACTATCACAAATCTCGGTCCCGGTGATAATTCTTCCACCAGAAGAACCATTTCATGATATAAAGAGCGATGTAATACTTAACCTCCAATAGAAAAGTAGATATTATTTTGAAAGGTGTATTCGATTGTTTAGTTATGGTATAATCATAGAATTTCATTAATGAATTCAACTAACGGCCTGTCCCGGCTTCGTAAGGGTAGATATTTGTTTATTATATTATTATTATTAGCCTGAACTGTCCCACTGCTGGGCAAAGGCCTCCCTCCATTCTTTCCAACTTTCACGACTTTGCGCCACCTCTTTCCAATTCTCAAGGAAGACATCCAGTTCGTCCCGCCATCTCCATCAATCATGAGCTTTGCGTGCCCACATCTCGTTCGGCATGCGGCAGACATGTCCTGCCCAGTCCCATTTAAGTTGGGCAGCCTTTTGAGCCACGTCAATGATTTGTGTTTTGGAGCGCAGTGTAGTGTTTCGAACGTGATCTGTTAATTTAACACCTAAGATACTGCGCTCCATTCCACGTTGGCAAACCTTGAGTTTGGACTTTTGGATGTTTGTCAAAGACCAAGTCTGTGCACCATAGGTCAGGATGGGAAGAATACACATGTCCATTAACTTCTGCTTCAGAGACAAGGGCAGAGTGACCTTGAAAAGCTCCTTCATGGACCAGTAACTCTTCCAGGCATTTTCTGTTCGTCTTGCGATCTCTTTATCTTGTCTTGCCTGGAAAGAGATTACTTGGCCCAAGTAGATATAATCTTCGACATATTGTATATTCTCCCCACCTACATGTATGTTCCTTTTGGAGCTGTTGGTCATGAGCTTGGTCTTCGACATGTTCATCTTGAGTCCAACCTCAAGGCTTGCATTGCTAAGGTCTTGTAGCATTTCTTCGAGTCCTATGGCTGTGGGAGAGAACAGTACAATATTGTCAGCGAAACGTAGATTGGTTAATCTGGTTTCACTGATGATAATTCCCTTATCTTCCCATTTGGCTTTCAGCGTCTGAAAGACTTCTTCCAGGGTACTGGTGAACAGCTTTGGAGATAGCGGGTCGCCCTGTTTGACTCCCTTGTGAATGTCAAACTTTGGACCTAATCTTTCTAGCTTAATGGCAGCTGTACTACTGGTGTATATATTTTGCAGCAGTTTTATATAGGTATGTTCTATTTGTTGTTTTGTGAGAGCATTAAATATTGCGGAGTGCGTGATGCTGTCGAAAGCTTTTGAATAGTCGACAAATGGCAAATACAAAAGGGTCTTATATTCTTGGCATTTCTCGACTATTTGGTTGATGGTGTGTAAGTGGTCGGTGGTAGAAAGTCCCCGACGAAAGCCTGCTTGTTCTGGAGGTTGTTTAAGGTCTAATTGGTTTCCTATGCGTTTTTCAACTACTTTAGTAAAGATTTTGTAGATATGAGATATTAAGCTAATTGGCCGATAATTATTTATATCGGACTTATCGCCTTTTTTGTGGAGTAATATGATGATGGAATGGCAAAAATTCGATGGGAGACTGCCTGTTCGAAGAATGTCGTTAAACAATCTTGTAAGGGGATAGAGAAGTGATGGTTCATCCATTCTTAAGGCTTCAGTGCTGACACCATCTTCACCGCAGGATCGGTTGTACTTCAGTCTGCTTAGTGCATCTCGGACCTCTACTTCTGATATGGGCGGTATGTTTTGGGAACATGTATAAATGGATATCTGTTGTGTATGATTTGAGTCGGAATATAGATTTTTATAGAATGTGGTGCAAATCTCCAGAACTTTTTCTCTGTTAAATTGTTTAATGTCTCTGCAGTCTTTCAGACATGTGATCCATGATTTGTGGTTGGTTATTCCTTGCTTAGCAATTTTCAGTGACTGATTCTTTTGGAGTGCGTTTTGTATTAGTTTCTTATTATGGTCTCTTAAATCTTTTCTGATGCTGCGTTTTACTTCTTTATCTTTTAGCCTATATTGTAAATCTCTGTTTATTATCATTAAAGCCTGTCTCTCCTCTATTAGTTTTTTAGTTTCTCCTGAAAGTTTTTCAGTTCTATGATTATTCTGTTTTACTACTTTACTGGCTTTTGATATGCTATTTAAAATTTCTGTATACTGCTCATCTACACTTTTTTCTTCATTATCTATATTTAGTAGATCAAATCTGTTTCTTAATGCTAGATTGAATTCTTTTTTACAGGTAATTAGCGATTCTTTATTTAATTTTCTGATTTTGGTTTTGAATATTTTTTTGCGTTGGATTTTAATATTTATTTGTATTACTGTGCGCACGGGTCTATGATCGGAACTGAATTTAAATTGGTTTAACACCTCAACATTTTTGATGACTTCTTTATTTGATGATAGAATATAGTCGATCTCATTTTTAGTTATGCTATTTGGTGAGATCCATGTCCAACGCCTTTGTTCTTTTTTATAGTAGAAGGTGTTTCCTATGCATAAACTCTGACCGAAAGCAAACTGGATCAGTTGAGATCCGCGTTCGTTTCGGATTCCCGAGCCATACGAACCTACAATAAGCTCATTGTCAAATTCTTGCCTTTGGCCTATTTTAGCGTTGAAGTCGCCTAAAATAATATTCCAGGTGCTTCGGTGTACATCGCACGCTTTATTTAGTAGGTCGTAAAATTCCTCTACTTCAGCGTCAGTGTGTGATGACGTGGGGGCGTAAACTTGGACTATGGTTAATGTTTTCGAATTTGATATTTGGAACTTTAAAACTGCAATTCTATCTGAATATGAAATAAATTCTAATATATTGTTTTTCCATCTTTTTTCTAGTTGCAAAAAGATGGAAAAAGCCCACTCCGTAGAGTCCGCCTGCTTGTCCAGAATAATAAAATATGCTAGTTTCCCTTTCTATTGTTTCTTCTCCGTTTCTCCTCACTTCTGCTAACCCTACTATATCCCAATTTATATGTTTCAATGCATTCTCTAGTTCAAGAAGCCGATCTTCTGTTTGTAAAGTTCTAGTGTTATAAGTTAAAACGTGAAGCTTCATATCATTATCCTGTTTTTGCTTTGCCTGGGTCTTATAACGGAGATTGATCTCGCCCGGGGATTCTTAGCACCCCATGCTCCAGGGCGAGCCTGCCCACCGTCATCAGCATTCTCGCCACTGGAGACGCCGGGCACTTGGGGCCTTTTGTTGGTCTTCGTCGTCATGCTTCTGGAGGGGATTAGACATATAACCCATCACGCTTGTCTATTGCGGGTTGATGGGTGAACAGTAAACCTGCTAACTCGGTTCGTGGGTGCTGCAGATAACATTAAGGTCAATGTTTTCCGTCACCACCCTAATTGACGTCCTGCTCTAACGCCAATTGTCCAACTTAGGCCATTTGCATACTGAGGCAGTTCGCATGCCCTAAGTTGGTTGTGTTTACTTAAGGATGGTAGAGCAAACGTTTCCCTTAGCTGACTTTTACAACTTGCGTGGGATGATAAGCAGCTGATACATTCTATGTTTTTCTATTGCTTCCAGATCAGCATGGAAGACTTTATTATATAGCTTCAGAGTTTATTATATAGCTTTTCTTTATTGATAATACATTTTTTGATCTCACAGCAGTCATAGCAGCTACCCATTATTTCTTGATAGTGTGAACTGTCGGAAATTTGTATGTTCCATCATTATTACAGCCTTTTACACAACATCTAGTCATTTAACATAAAAAAACGCTTTTTTTTTTCAGAAAATTCCTTTGATTTGACAGTTCTTTTGGGACACAGATGTCACTTTTCACTTTGACACTTGCCTTCCCCATTACCGCGATCGCTGACCTTGAATGCGTAGTGTGGCCATTTTCTGAGTTAGAACGTGCTTAAACAACAACGCAAACATCTTTCTACTTTCTACCGATCTTAATTCTTAGTACTCAAATTAAGGTGAGTGAGAGTGATGTCAGGTTTGATATTCGTCTTTTTATCTTGGTCGTCTAGTAGGCTCACCCCCCCCCCCCCCCCTAGTATCTCCCCTAATTTCCAAACTTGTAACCTGACTAATCATGATCAGTTAAGCCCATACTTCAATACTTCACAAGCAGGTAGATAATTTTGTTGATCATTATTAAATATGTACAAAGAAACTTGTGCTTAAATACATGAAGCGTAACAAGAATAATAAGGACACGGAGCAACGGGTGGCGCGTGGCAGCCGTAGTGAATGGGCCACGACAAAATGGCCCCGCATCTACTTGCAGTTTTATGCCTACACAGCGGAGTGAGCCAGGCCTGACTGGGCGGAACTGTGCGACAAGACGCGTCAAAATATTCTTTATAGGCCGGCTCCACACGTTGGTCCCAACGCTCCCAACGCAACGTTGGACTGCAAATAAGTCGGTGAGGCGTACACACGTTGGCTAATAAACTATTTCTGTCCCGTCAGGGCCAATGTGAAGATGTCCGAAATCTAAAAGCTAAAACAGAAATCGAAACTGCTCGATCGCAGTAATTTGTCCAAATTTGTCACAGTTTGTGATTTTATCTATGTAAATAAATAAAGTAAAAAATAATCAGTGTTTATCTTACCTCTGTGTTAATAGTAACTGTATCTGATTTATCATAAAATGGAGCAAGAATGCTATCCATGAGCTCATAACCGAATATCATCTGTGATGATCCAGATCGAGTAGAGTGGGTGCGTCTCATTTCATATAAAGTTATTTGATATATTTTCATTTCAATAACGTTCACATGATATAATCAACGTGAGATATACCAACGGTTGATATAATTTCTTTACACATAATGTTTGTGTTTTTCTACAACACATTTTATATAATTTTATTTGGTATAACGTTTATTTAATCGAAAATCATTAAGATAACGTTTGAAACACATAATTTAACGTTTAAACTATTTTCTTTGATGACTGGCTTATCCTTTGGACTTTGATTGTTTTCTTTCACGATTGCTATTGTTATTAGAAAAATTTTGTATCCAAGAGCGAGCGAAGCGAGCTCGGGACACCCCGACACGGACAGGTTAGGTTCGAAGGGGATGGCGGGGTCTGAAAGACCCCGCCATCCCCTTCGTGTTAGGTTACTGTAAACCTTGCACGCAGAAATAGGAGCCCCGCGAAGCGGGGCTCCGTTGAGCCAGCACTACAGGTAGTAATCAGTTATTTGACCTAAAATGCAAGAGCGAGCGAAGTGAGCTCGGGACTTGGGGGACCCCCACATATACGATAACAAAGAGGGCCCAGAGATTTTTGTCTCTCTATTTCTGCTCTTTACTCGATAACGGCAACAAGTAGACGCTTTAAATACTTATTCACAGAGTTTTGAGTTATATATTCTCTGTAAAAATAAATAATTAAATGAAAGTAAAGCAAATTTTTAAGGGAGGCTCAAATACAAAAACGTGTTTTTGCGATCTGTGGGTTCTAAACGGGATCCAATGAAAATACTTTAATAAATTCTCCACTTTAAGGTGAATGCTCCAGGGTAGCCCGCGAAATTCAACATTTCTTGGGTTTTTTGCAATTTGCAGGCCAGTGCTAGTAGTGCTAAATCAACATTAGAATGGGGATGACAACCGGGGAACTAATGGCGCTAGTATAGCTTGTTCCAAGCATCGTCATTGGCTCAAATCTTGAGGTACTTGAAAATAGTACTTATTTGAAGTACCAATTACTTCAAAATAGTACTACCTCATTGGTCGGATTAGGACTTAGCTATGGTGGCGCCATCTACAATTAGCTTTGACTGGCCTTCCCCATTACTAATATTACTACAAGAGTATTGATTAGAGTTTACAATGGCCATTTTAAAAAGATCTAGTCTGGAAATGAAATATTAGGTCTAAACAATTTGAAATAATGTGAGGACATTGTTTCAATTTAATTCGAACTAAAAAGAACAAAAAAAAACACTGTTTAAAATAATAAAAAACTGTTTTTTTTTTTCAACCCTGATATATTCCTAACGTTTAAGGGTTTGGGTCACATCATACTCCACCTTGCATAATGTTGACTTAGTATGGCTTAGCAGGTTTCACAAACTTACGCCATTAAATTCTTCTCTGTTCTTAATTAGACAGATTAAGGGAAAAAGTGACATGCAATGATGTTTTCCTTCACCGAAAGGCAATTGGTCTGATAAACAGGTTATCCTTTTGACATATTATTACCCATATCGACCATTACCGATCACGCGTGATAATAATTTACCCGCTAGTCGGATAAAAAGTTAGCAGTATGACAACACTCTCCATTTGTGACGTCAACAACTAATTAATGTTAAGGGGAATGCTCCAACCAGCCCGCGAAATTCAAAATTTCTTGGGTTTTTTGCAATTTGCAGGCAAGTGCTAGGTTGTATGTTGATTAAAATATTGATCGCGCTTGTAAGACGTATGTAGTTACAGAACTATAATCAACAAAATCATCAATATAACGCTCTAAGTTCATAAAGCTTCAGGAATGACTTTTTATGTTATTTTTTTGTTCCTGAAGCTTTATGAACTTGGAGGGTTGTATTGGTGATTTCGATGTCAATAATTCTGTAACTACATACGTCTTACAAGCGCGATCAATATTTTAATCAACATACAACCTAGCACTGGCCTGCAAATTGCAAAAAACCCAAGAAATTTTGAATTTCGCGGGCTACCCTTGAGCATCAACCTTAAGTTCAAAATGTATTCGACTGAAAGACTTGTTTCTGTGGTCATGAATAAATATTCTTAGACTATGGAAAAGAGTAGACATGAAATACCTACGAAAAAAACGTGCATACCTACTAATGTGTCTGGCACAAAGATGGCGGCTTACCGTAGAGCTGCGCGCATTTTATTATCGATAGAATTAAATAAAAAAAAGTTGAATTGCACGGTGTTTTTCGAAAATGAGTTTCTATTAGCTTTCTTCAGTTTTATTTACGTGGTAATGCGGGCTATAATAAAAACGCACTCGCTCAGAGTGTCATTTTATATGGCAGGGCACGTGGATAATAAATAGATTCTATCGCAATTAAATTATCATCCTCTCATCCTCTTTATTTTTACTTGTACAATGACATGTAGGTACTTAAGTTCATAATAAAACTAATTTTACTATGGTATGTTTATCTCATTTATTCCCAATTGCCACCGCCGCGATCACGAATAAAAACTGTGTGCGTTGCTGGCTTTTTCCTGTGGGCGTAGTATGCAACCGAAATTGCGGCCAAAGACACCGTGGAGACCACTGTTGGCAATCTAAAATCACAAAAAGAAATCGAGTTTAAATAAAATTCACCTGTCGATATAATTATTATCGATAAATTGAATATGTCAAACCGAAACTCTATTTATTAGGACCACAGATTAAAAAGCCGTGACAAAACATGGCGACCGGCCACAGCGAGATATTTTGTGACGTCACCAAGATAATGTTGCTAATTTTGGTAGTGATAAAACTACTGTTGTCCTTTTCTATATATGATTACCATCGTAAGTTAAAAAGAGATGCCGATATGTCAGTAACTATGCCGTCGAAATACATCACATTCCTATAACTACTGTTTGTATAGATTGTATAGGCCGAGTCCATTCTTTTTTCCATAGTCTAAGTAAATATTTAAAAAAAAAATAGTGACGTCAACATTCTCTATCTCATGTGGCTACGCCAAACAACAATCTAGGTATTTCTTTATCTAAGATCACGATTCATCCATCATTTGACACTTGACAGCTTCTTGGTGACAGGAAGCGGGCGGTGACAGCTGACAGTGACCGCTTTCCGCTTTGGGAGGTGTGTGATAATAGGGGCAGTGGTAATAATTCCCTGCTGATAACGAATAGATTGTGATAAGTTTGATAACGTCACTCGCTATAGCACGGTGCGGCGCGTGTGCGTTCATAGACGGTGTGCAGTCTGCCAGTGTCGCTACTCGTTGCGAATCGGTCGCAAGTTTCTTGGATCTAGTTGTCTTCTACCTTTAACTTCCGTTTAATATTTACGTATTTTTTTAATACGTTCTAATAATGGCAGAGAAAATACTGAAAAACAGAGTCTGCATTATCGGCTCTGGTAACTGGTAAGACGTTTTATTATTTCGTCGTTTATTATTTATTTATAATATTTCACTTCGCGTGTAATACGATCACTTGTACGGACATAAAACGGGTGCTGTACTGACTGACCTTTTGCAAGATGACATAACATTATAAGCTTTTAACTTTCAAGCCAAAAACATTCATAATCTATATTTTATTCTTTCTTACCAAATTTTTTGTTAGTGAATCATTGGATTCTCATTAGAATGCTTTAAATTTTAATCAGTCTGAAAGCCTTTAGTCCACTGCATAAGTGTTAATTTTATGAACACAGGGGATCTGCAATTGCCAAAATTGTGGGTCGCAATGCTGCCCGACTCCCTAATTTTGAAGACAGAGTTACTATGTGGGTGTATGAAGAGATGATCGAAGGCAAGAAGTTGACAGAGATCATCAATGAGACCCATGAGAATGTCAAATATTTGCCAGGGCACAAACTTCCTGAGAATGTGGTAAGTACTATTTTCACAGCTAGAGTAATAATATTCTTGTGTATAATAAGAATAAAGTTTAAAATCCAAAGATTATTCAGAATAACGTGTAACAACAAAATTGATAACCTTGTTATAGAACTGTTTCATAACATACACTTGTGTACACATTTGTGTTTTACTAGAGACTGTTGGAAGTATTGGAACATTGCATTTTGTTCTTGACAGTACCATGTGAATAACACATGTCTAATCTATTTTTGTCACAGTTGGATATGGAAGCAATTCAATGCCAATGTTAACTAACAACCTCTGTTGTTGACTGCTGACAAAAGCTTTAAATATTGAGTACCTACTATGTTTTTCTGAATTATTGAATTTAATGTTTTATTTTGTAACTTGGAAATGCTAGTTTTTCCTATTAGACAAGAGTCCAGTTAGAATCAAATAAGATTTTTTACTTGTTGGGACAGAGTGATCTTATCAAGCAAAATGTTAGCTAATAGATAAAGAAATATATTTTAAAGCACAATTAATAATAAAAAGCAATCAAAGTACAAATAAAAATTTCAACATTATTTGTATGTAAACATTTACTATCAAATATTGATGATGGTTTTGTCAGATGCATTTTACAAATAATATAAGAGTGCTAGTAACAGTGCAATTGGAAAATAAAGTACAGCCTACTGTTATCTACCTTCATAGTAGTGAAACGGTTTTTACAATTGGTCAGTAGATTTTGAGTTTATCCATTACAAACTGTGCGGGACGAGTGATTATAGTGAACAATCGTAAATAATCGTGTATATAGTGAAGTTGTGTATAGTGCAGTGAAGTGCTAATAGTGCAAACAAACTGATAAAGACAGTGACATCTGATAGTTTGATAAGATAGTTCATAGTGTTTTCTTATAAGAATTTGTGCTTATTCGTTATATTTCTTATTAGAACTTATGTTTATATAATAGATTTTCATTTAGTTTCTTATTAGAATCTTATTTTAATAATAAATTGATAGTTTTATAGATTTGTATAAGGAAATGCTCTGTACATAATTGTTCATTATCGATGTATGTAATGTTCAGTTTTTATGTTGAATTTATGTTTTATAGGTAGAAATAAGATAGTAGAAT
The DNA here is from genome assembly GCA_950005045.1 of Agrotis exclamationis. Classification (NCBI taxonomy): domain Eukaryota; kingdom Metazoa; phylum Arthropoda; class Insecta; order Lepidoptera; family Noctuidae; genus Agrotis; species Agrotis exclamationis. Next base: position 15,354,046 of record OX465424.1, on the reverse strand, counting down.
AAGAAAATACACAATTTTTCATATGTTTTAATAGAATAAGTTAGAGAAAAACGCGAAAATTGTCACGCGGCTCTCTTTACGGTAAAGTTCTGTTGTACTAAAGCTAACTGTGTCGCCCCGCCCCTTTTTTCTGATTGGTTGGCGCCTTTTGTGTTTAATTCTGATTAATTCTGATTGGCTAGAGTTCATGCGCCTTCGTGTATAAATTACGGGTGGTTTTTCGCTAGCGACACAGTCGGCGGGCAGCAGCAGAACAAGAAACAAGAAAGAAGAAATAAACTTCAAGACATCTTCAAGCCATCAGTGTTTTATTCACCAATCCAGCGTTAGTAAATGTGCCCCGCACATTTAGTGGTCCTGTCGAGTCCGGATTTGTGAAGAATACTGCATGAAGATAGTGCTACAGTGAGAAAAATTTGAAGATAGAAGATAGTGCTACAGTGAAGAAAACTTGAAGAACGTACTTCGTGTTAGTGTCTGCGTGCCATCGACCTTAAATATCAGCTGTCATCATGCCCGTTACGCGCTCCGAGGGAAGGGGCCGCAAGCCGTCGAGTGAACAGAAGCCGTCATCGTCCGAGGCCACTCCAGAGACCTCTGCGACCGGTACCAGCACGGAAGTCACATCCGAATCGACACAATCGGGGACGACTGCCACGGAGAGTTCCGAACAGACCTCTACCTCCGCGACGACTGATCCCACCACCGTGACCTCCGCCGCCACCGCTTCGACTGCTGCATCCGTCTCAGCCGCCAGCGCGCGCCCCGCGCCGGCAGCCACCGTCCCCCCCCCCTCAGCCGCCAACGTGCCCTCCGCCCCGCAACCCGCCGGCGTCGCCGCACCTTCCGTTACCCCTTCCGCCGCGACGACGCTCACCGCGGGTGCGAAATCGAAACAGCTGATGAAGCCACCCGCCGCTGTCGCATCGAAAGAAAATCGCCGTGATACTGACGCCTCGACTGTGAAGCAACGAGTTGTCAAGAACATCGCCGCCGGTACGTCGAAACCAACCGGCCCACAGACTCTCCGCCCCCCTAGCAAGAAGGGGGGAGGGGGGGGATCGACTTATAGCAAGACGAAACAACAGAAGATCGCCAAAGCAAAGGAAGATTTGCTTCGTCTCCAAGTTGAACTAGCTGCTGCCCGCCTGGCTGCGCTAGAAACCGAGGACACCGATAGGGAAGATGAAGATGAAGAAGAGGAAGGAGCTGAAGATGAAGTCTCCCTCTACTCAGAAGTCAACGCCCGTGTGGACAACTGGTTGGAGAACCAGGTGACTCGCCCCGTCCTAGCCATCGCCAACGAGCCTCACCGCCCTCCACCAGAGCCGACGATCGTCCACGAAGAACCACCGAAGCAAGAAGAGGTTCATCGAACACCGGCGGGAGGTCAAGGGGACCTCGCCCTCCTAGCTGAAGCCATCACTCGGGCTGTCAGCGCCGCCCAGCGACCCAAATTCATCGAGCTACCCTTCTTCAGCGGGTCGCATCAGGAGTGGCTACCCTTCCGCGCCGCCTACTACGAGTCTGAGCCAACGTTCAGCGCCGTCGAGAACATTAATAGGTTAAGAAGAAATTTGAAAGGGAAGGCCAGAGAAGCAGTCGAAGGGTTACTCATCACGAACGCACACCCTTCAGAAGTAATGAAGACTTTGGAGTCAAGATTTGGAAGACCAGAGTCAATCGCGATGATAGAAATGGAAACGCTTCGAGGTCTACCACGTCTCACCGAGTCGCCGAGGGAAATATGCATATTCGCCACGAAGATCTCCAACGTCGTAGCAACATTGAAGACATTGGGTTGTTTCAACTATATGTACAACCCCGAACTTGCGAAGACATTGGTAGACAAACTGACGCCGACGCTCCGGTACCGCTACTACGACTTCTCATCGACGCAACCCAAAGAAGATCCCTGCCTCATCAAGCTGGAGAGATTCTTCAAGAGGGAAGCAGAACTGTGCGGACCCTACGCACTGCCTGAACAGGTGGCAGCACCATCGACGTCCGCACCTCCAAAGAAGACTCAGCGGGTCACCAACGTCACAGAGAAGAGCAACACACCGAAGTGCTTCGTGTGCGACGAGACAAGCCACACCAACGCGACAGAGTGCGACACATTTAAGAAGATGGAAGCCAATTCAAGATGGGATGCTGCAAAGTCGAAACGCCTCTGCTTCAGATGCCTACGTTATAGGAGCAAGACTCACAACTGTCGACCGAGGCCATGTGGTGTCAACGGGTGCAAGTACACACACCACAAGCTGCTTCACTACGAGAAGAAGATAGAACAGGCTGAGAAGACAGAAAACAACGAGAAAACAGAAGTCATCAATTCGACGTGGACACGAACAGTAAAGAAGCAATCCTATCTGAAGATTCTGCCGGTCCAAGTGAAGGGGCCAAAAGGAACGATCAACACATTCGCATTGATGGACGACGGATCAACGGTCACACTCGTCGACGACGACGTCGCTGCGAGTATCGGAGCTACAGGACCCGTAGATCCACTGAAGATAGAAACCATCAACGAGTTGAAGACTGCGGAATCGGCATCAAGAAGAGTGACCATCGGGTTGAAAGGGGTCAACGAACATGAAGAGCAAATTCAAGCAAGAACAGTGAAGAACTTACAAGTCTCCTCTCAACGGGTTCCACGCGACTTAGTTGAAGGATGTCCACACCTATCGGACATCAAGGCACATCTCACATACTCCAATGCGAAGCCACGCATCCTCATCGGTCAAGACAATTGGCATCTTCTGCTGACTGAAGAAACAAGAAGAGGGGACAGGGACCATCCAGTGGCATCACTCACGCCCCTTGGATGGGTACTCCACGGAAGCCAAACGAACTCCTTCGGTCAGAAGATCGACTTCGTGTCACATATGAAGGAAGCAGAAGATGACCTCGAGGACCTGGTGAAGAGATACTTCGAGATGGACGCCCTCTGCATCAACCCGAAGAGACCGAAAACCGACCCAGAAGAGAAGGCACTTCGAATACTCGAACAGAAGACTGAGAAGATCAGCGAAACGAGATACCAGACCGGCCTCCTCTGGAAGAAAGAAGACATCAAGTTCCCAGACAACTACGAAAACTCACTGAAGAGACTCTTCAATATTGAAAAGAAGATCGATCGCGACCCAGCCCTTAAGAAGAAGTACGTCGAACAAATGGAAGCTCTTATAGAAAAGGGCTACGCCGAGCCCGCGCCGCCGCAGAAGACTCCAGAGAAAACATGGTACCTGCCTCACTTCGCGGTCATCAACCCCATGAAGCCGGACAAGCTGCGTGTTGTGCATGACGCCGCCGCCAAGACCAGAGGGGTGGCTCTCAACGACATGCTCCTCAAAGGTCCGGATTTGCTTCAGTCGCTGCCGGGTGTCGTCATGCGCTTCAGACAGCATTGCATCGGGGTCACAGCGGACATCAAAGAAATGTTCATGCAGGTCAAGCTACGCACAGAAGATAGAGACGCACTGCGGTACTTGTGGCGCGGGGATCGCCGCGACAATCGACCTCCGGAAGAGTATAGAATGACGTCACTTATATTCGGAGCATCAAGTTCGCCGTCTACAGCAATATATATAAAGAACCTGAATGCCAAGCAGCACGAAGACACTCATCCGGAAGCCGCAGCTGCCATCGTGAACAAGCACTACGTGGACGACTACCTCGACAGTTTCAGAAGCCTAGAAGAGGCAGTCAACGTGACAACGAGTGTACGTGAAGTACATAAGAAGGCCAGCTTCGAGTTGAAACAATGGAAATCGAACTCAGCATCACTCCTGGAAGCACTGGGAGAGGAAAATAGAACCGAAGACCTAGAGCTATACAAGAATGAAGAGCAAACCGAACGAGTACTGGGAGTTATATGGAAAATGAAATCGGACGAGCTGACATTCAACCTCAACATGACAAGAATACCTGCAACACTCATCGAAGGAAAACGACCGACGAAGAGAGAAGCCTTGCGCATCGTAATGTCGCTCTTCGACCCGTTGGGATTCGCCTCGCCTGTCACCATCAGGGCGAAACAGCTGCTTCAAGAAGTTTGGCGCCGAGGAACAGCATGGGACGACCACATTGACGAAGACCTGGCGGAGCAGTGGGAGTCGTGGATGGGACGCCTGAAAAGTCTCCACGACATAGCAATTCCGCGGCAGTACCTGCATTACAGTGACGCCGCCTCCCTCGAGCTTCATGTCTTCAGCGACGCCAGCGAGTCGGCCTACTCGGCGGTCTTATTCTGGAGGGCAGTGACACCGGACGGCGAAGTGGGAGTGTCTCTCGTCATGGCCAAGGCAAAGGTTGCTCCACTCAAGCTCACGAGTATACCGAGGTTAGAGCTACAAGCAGCAGTCATGGGTACCAGGCTCTCCGAGGCAGTCATTGAAGAACACGAAAGAAAACCCGATAGAAGAGTGTTCTGGACCGACAGCAGAACAGTACTCACATGGATAAGGACCGGGTCACGTTCATACAAACCGTACGTGGCTCACCGTCTCGCAGCTATAGAAGAAAGCTCAAAGGTCAACGACTGGCGCTGGGTTCCGACAAAACAGAATGTCGCCGACGACGCAACGAGAGATGTACCTACAGCCTTCGACAAAAATCATCGATGGTACAAAGGGCCGGATTTTCTCTACTTGACAGAAGACTCCTGGCCAATAGAACCTGTGAAGACCACAGAAGAAGAGCCCCCCGAAGAAGAGAAGACGCATCATATTATCAGTAAGAGAAGACTGAAGCTAGCAGAGGGCCTGCCTGATCCAGCGAAGTTTTCCAATTGGGACCGCCTCCGGTACGCGACAGCACGCGTCCTACAGTTCATCGACCTCTGCAGAGCCACCGGTCAGAAGGTCAACTACCGACGAACGAAGAAGAATAAAGAAGCGGACCCCACATGGAAGAGAAATAAGCCTACAACAGCGAAACAACGGGCGCCCACACCGAAGAAGAGATCAACGCTCAACCTGCTTCCAGTCACAGCCGAGCTCCTCAAGAAAGCCGAAGAGCTCCTGATGCGATCTTCACAAGAAGAGGCCTTCACAGAAGAAATAGAACTTTTGAACAACGGGAAGCCCGTCACCAAGGAAAGCCGCCTACACCAGCTCAGCGTCGAGTCAGTCAACGGCTCACTCCGACTTCGTAGCCGTATCCAAGCGGCCAAAGACGTTGAACAAAACGTCAAGAGCCCGCTAGTCATCGACGGGGAACATCGAACGGTGAAGCTATGGATACTGGCAGTTCATCGGCAGCTACATCACGCCGGCGTCGAGGCAACCATCAACGAGTGTCGCCAACAGTACTGGGTACTAAGATTGCGCCCCATCACGCGCGCAATCCTTCGACGATGCCTCTTCTGCCGCATGAAGACTCAAGCGCCACCATACCCGAGAACCGGGGACCTGCCAGCGTGTCGCCTAGCTCATCACAAGCGACCCTTCACCTTCACTGGGGTCGATTACTTCGGGCCTCTCTCCGTGACCGTCGGACGCACCAGACAGAAGAGATACGTGGCCATCTTCACGTGTCTCACGACGCGAGCCATTCACCTAGAAATCGCAGGCTCGCTCAGCGCCGATTCAGCGGTGATGGCGGTCAGACGCATGATCGCACGACGTGGCTGCCCGGCTGAAATTTGGTCGGACAACGGCACCAACCTAAAGGCTGCCGACAAAGAACTACGACAAGCAATCGACGCGGCGACAGCGGAAGAAGCTGCGAAGAGGACCATCTCCTGGCGCTACATCCCGCCTGGAGCACCGTTCATGGGCGGCGCCTGGGAGCGCATGGTACGCTCTGTAAAGACCGCGCTCGCAGCAACACTGCACGAGCGCCACCCCACCGAAGAAGTCCTCGCCACTCTACTAGCTGAGGTAGAGTACACCGTCAACAGTCGCCCGCTGACCCACGTCTCCGTCAGCGCAGAAGATCCCGAGGCCCTGACTCCCAATCACTTCCTGCTGGGGGGTCCTGGGCGCGTGCCACAGCCAGGCACATTCGACGAGCAAGACGCCATCTCCCGGTCCAGCTGGCGAGCTGCACAGAGGCTCGCTGACGTCTTCTGGCTCCGCTGGGTGAAGGAGTACCTTCCCGAGCTCCAACACCGGCGGGAGCCCCACGGACGAGGTCAAGAGGTCAAGGTGAATGACCTCGTCCAGATCGTCGACCCGAACCTGCCCCGCAACGTATGGATACGAGGCCGAGTCATCGCGGTGTATCCTGGTCCCGACAGCATCGTGCGGACGGTGGACGTGCAGACCAAGGGAGGTGTCCTGCGCCGGCCAGTGAGGAAGCTGGTGATCCTGCCCCTGCCTACGGACGACGTGCCCGCACCGGAACGAGATGCGACTCAGTCGCACGGCGGGAGTGATGTGCGGGACGAGTGATTATAGTGAACAATCGTAAATAATCGTGTATATAGTGAAGTTGTGTATAGTGCAGTGAAGTGCTAATAGTGCAAACAAACTGATAAAGACAGTGACATCTGATAGTTTGATAAGATAGTTCATAGTGTTTTCTTATAAGAATTTGTGCTTATTCGTTATATTTCTTATTAGAACTTATGTTTATATAATAGATTTTCATTTAGTTTCTTATTAGAATCTTATTTTAATAATAAATTGATAGTTTTATAGATTTGTATAAGGAAATGCTCTGTACATAATTGTTCATTATCGATGTATGTAATGTTCAGTTTTTATGTTGAATTTATGTTTTATAGGTAGAAATAAGATAGTAGAATAAGAAAATACACAATTTTTCATATGTTTTAATAGAATAAGTTAGAGAAAAACGCGAAAATTGTCACGCGGCTCTCTTTACGGTAAAGTTCTGTTGTACTAAAGCTAACTGTGTCGCCCCGCCCCTTTTTTCTGATTGGTTGGCGCCTTTTGTGTTTAATTATGATTAATTCTGATTGGCTAGAGTTCATGCGCCTTCGTGTATAAATTACGGGTGGTTTTTCGCTAGCGACACAGTCGGCGGGCAGCAGCAGAACAAGAAACAAGAAAGAAGAAAGAAGAAATAAACTTCAAGACATCTTCAAGCCATCAGTGTTTTATTCACCAATCCAGCGTTAGTAAATGTGCCCCGCACACAAACAAAAAATCTAATCTTTCATGGTTTTCAATATTATCACAGTATATTATAAAGACTTATTAGTCTACCATGAAATCTGCAGTTAAATAATGTTCAGGTTGACTGTAATTTTCCATTCCAATGTTCCTGATAAAAGAACAGAACAGTATGCCAAATTAATCATAGTTTATATGCCATGAAGTGTTACCTTCATTAAATATTCATTACTAAATAATTGTTAGTTAATTATTTTGTTACAAGAACAGTTATGCTATTTTTATGATTTGATCATAGCTTTGTTGGAACAATCTCTTGATGTACACAATTGAGATCTTGCAGTGTTTCTCCTGACCTTGAAATTGATTAAGTGTGACTGTGTCATAACTATCTACCTACTGCATTATGTAATACTGTGTAGATATAGGTACTACAGTAAACTCTTATATATTTATCAGTTCTACTGACAATAAAAATAAATTATTTTATTCTTAATAGCATACTTATAAATGGTACATATAACAAGTACAATGTAGCTGTAGAACAGAATTTGTAAAATAATAGGTATTTATTTCTTCACAGCAATTTAATATAATCCATGAAAAGAAATGAAATCAAAGTGAAAGCAAAGTATCATAATTATCAATATCCTGAGTGTTAGGTATTCTTTCTATTGTGTCATAAAATATAATTTATTATCTTACAATTAAAAAAATTGTAATAGTTTGTGAGGATTGATGGATGGATGGATGGCTGTTTGTTACTCTTTTTCACGAGGACGTAGCACTTACTGGGATAATTTTATCCTGTATGACATTCTCGTGGGATAACTACGAACTTAACGCGGGGAATCGCTATTTTACAATAATAAGTAGATTCTACAAATATACAGATTGTTTAAAATTATGCTTATTTTCATCAAGATCCAGCGGTTCCTCGCGGTTTCACCCCAGCTGCTCGGCTCCTATTGGTCGTAGCGTGATGTTATATAGTATTCCTCGATAAATGGACTACCCAGCGCATTTTTTTTTAAATTTCGAGAGATAGCACGTTCAAGCAAACAAACAAACTCTCCAGCTTCATAATATTAGTAGTATAGATTACTTACATAGCTAAGTTTTATTTGACTTATACTTGTTGGAAAATTGTTCCATACAGGTTGCCATTCCCGATGTGGGTGACGCGGCGAACGACGCCGACCTCCTAATCTTCGTAGTACCTCATCAGTTCGTCAGAACTATCTGCTCCACACTCTTAGGAAGGATAAAACCGACGGCAGCTGCACTCTCCTTGATAAAGGTACACGTGTTTGAGATTAAATGCGTCTTTATAATATTATAGGTACTAATGTATAATATAGGTATAATTTATAGAGAACTAGCGACCCGCCCTGGCTTCGCTTGGGACCAATTTTTGTGCTAAAACATTCCTTGAAAACCACTCTACCGATTGGGAAAAACAGCATGAAAATCGGTGCAATCGTTTTAGAGTTTATCGCGTACAGATAGACAGACGCGGCTGCGGACTTTGTTTTATAATAATCATGTATTGTTTATTTACTTGTAAATACGTCTTTATTTTTCCTCCAGGGCTTCGATATTGCTGAAGGCGGTGGTATCGACCTAATCTCACACATTATTACAAGGTGTCTCAAAATCCCATGCGCTGTGTTGATGGGAGCCAACATTGCGTCTGAGGTAAGTTTGTTTCTAAAAGCCAGCATATCAATCTCCCACAATCTGTGAACTTTAATAGACTTTCTGCTTTAGTGATAACTAAAGCAGAAAGTTCATGTTCGATTGGGTATATTTGACAGACCTATCCCAAAGTAACAAGGTGTGCTAATCGGCAGCAATAGGTTGGGCCTGGCTATAAAGTCCTTCCATCTATACGATTTTGTAACATATTGCAAAGTGGTTTTCGTCGACGTCTTTCGAAAACTTGTCATGCTGAATGACGGGTTATTTAGAACTCGTTTTGAGATTTATGCGTAACTTCGTATGGGTAATGGGAAGCAGTCAAAACTCGCTTGCTTCAGCAGGAATCGACAAAACGATAAATTTTTTTGCGGTTATCGATAGAGTAATACTGTTATCCGTTCATTACTGGATAGAGGAGTTTTTAATTTCCTGTTGTTCTTCCTACTCTCATAAGTGAACTTATAAAATCGAAATATTGTAGAGAGAATCTAGTGCCTGAGACACCTATCATTGATTCCAAAGGTGTTCAAACTAACAATAAACTATCCACTTAGTACAGTCCTTTAAAAAATAAATCGTATTTTTTATTAAAAAAAAGACAAAGACGATATCAGCGCATAGTATCCGCGAACTATTCGAAACAGGTTTGATAAATATCAATGATTTATAAATTAAACTTGACATTAAATAATCTTGGGTTGTAAATTCATTCTTGCGGATTTATGGCCGATTAACAATCCAAATCGTATAGGTAAAATACCGCTTTCGTTGTTACCTTAATAAAATGATTGGACAAATCGAGTTACATAATCGGTGGGTGTGTTTTTTTGATAAGGTCAGCGTTTCAAATGGATGACGTGCTTTAGTGAAATACATATTATTTTTATACATATAATTATTATGTACACACGGCTACACATCAAGCTATACAAATCCAGTATAAGCTGATCGTTGAATATGTGGAAAGAACATACAAAGCGAGACCATGGTAAACTGGTTTTATATAGCTTAATGCGTAGCCGTGTGTTCTTCTAAATTCTTAACTGAGTACGTTTTTGCGGAATAATTCTTGTGAAAGATAGGTACCACGTACAGTCAACAGCAAAAGTAGCAGAAATGAGCGGCGTCGAAGTGATTCAAAAGTATGTGATTGTAAATGCCCAACATTTACATACTACTAGTTCATCTACACAGTTCTTACGCAAGCTCCGTTCATTAGTATTGACTTTCTGATTTTGTACATCTATTTTGCTGTTGACTGTACGTACTTCAGTTCTTAACACATTAAGTTTGAGAAAATGGTATTGGCGCCCTACAACTAATGGTTGGGCGCCAATAGTGGTGTGAACTCTTTTCTGATAAGTATATGTAGGTACTTCACACGAGGTTGGTCCGTGTCAAGATATTATTCACACTCGAATACTTAGCAACAATTTTCTGGCAAACTGCCTAAGAATTACACGTTAGCGTAAAATGTTTTTTTAACATTCCACTTGAAAATTAAGCCGCAGAAACAATAGTAATTGCTGAACTATCATTATACCAACGACTTCAGTTCAATTTGTAAACACAACATTATTAAAACGTTTTCCACTCAAATTACATACCTCGGTAGGCAGGCAAATAATTGAATAATTTAAATAATCAGTGCCTCTACAATTTTTTATTATTATGCAATACTGAACCTTAAATACATCCAGGCATTTTGCGCAGAATTAAGAGATAGTTGAACTAGAATAGTTACATAAACTTTCATCCGTAGGTTGCCGAAGAGAAATTCTGTGAGACCACAATCGGATGCCGGGACGTTATGCTGGCGCCAATGATGCGTGACATCATTCAGACAGAATACTTCAGAGTAGTCGTTGTTGACGACGAAGACGCCGTCGAAATTTGTGGAGCTTTGAAGGTAAGGAGGGGTTATAGCAATATACGGGTATACAAAAGCGTCGAATCAATGTATAATTGCATGTTAATGAATGAATTTGTATGCGTAGAACATCGTTGCCGTGGGAGCTGGTTTCGTAGACGGCCTTGGCTTCGGCGACAACACAAAGGCAGCTGTGATTCGTCTAGGTCTCATGGAAATGATCAAATTCGTGGATGTGTTCTACCCTGGCAGCAAACTCAGCACTTTCTTCGAATCGTGTGGCGTTGCTGACCTCATTACTACCTGCTACGGTGAGTTTTGTTTCTGCATTAATTACAGTGCCAAACACGGCAATATTCAGTGCCGCATAATGAATGCGGCAAAAATAGCTTACCTGCCTGCGTTTATTAATCGGCGCTACCGTATTATCTGATGGTCAAAGCAGCTTGAAATAGTTCCTGAAAAGGTGGTCTCTCCGCCGAACTTGACTTTGGCACACTGCCGTATGTCTAGACATAAGTATCTACGTACTTACCTCTCAATGTATCTCATCCCGATAAAGTAAGGATCGTTCAATCTCAACTGGACCCTAGGTTGTGACTAATTGAAGGAAATGTAGCTAAATGGCTAGGTCAATTATAGAGTCAGGTGTACTTATACTATGTACCAACGTTATTTATCTAGTTGCTTCTGGTTAACCTTAAAGTGTATTTTACTAGGGGTCAAGGGCCTTTTATAATAAGATTAAAATTAAAACGTATTTTACTTCAACACTTTTATTTGAATTGCACATAGGTTGTTATTGCACTAACACCCACAACTTTTCCGTACGGTATCTACCTACGCAAAGGAAATTGTATCGTTTATCTGATCAAAAGATTTATGTGTTTATCATTGAACGAGTTCAAAGCGGTTATTATTAAGTGCTGCATTGCTGTCATGTGCGCGTCTAGAACCTAATAGCACTTCATCAGAAATAATGTCTTTGAATAGATCGTAACGGAAGCGAGAACCGAGGTATTAGATAGAACAATACATTATAGAATTTCCCAGAAGCCTTGTTGCAAGCTATCGATTTTCCACTTAGTTACAAAAATTATCTATCACAAACACATTTTCGAGTGCTTTGTGCAAAACTTTTGGACGTTGTCGGAATGTGATCGGTGTGCTATCAGTTTCGATACACGAAAATTTTGGCCAGCTTTAGTTCCTCCCTAAAACATGCTGATAAATAATAGTATCTACAAACGATAAACTGTGTTGACTGCTGTTTACTTGTAAACAATCATTTGGCTTACTTTCAATAGGTACATATTTAATATTCATCTTCATCATAAGTCACTTTTCAATCGCGATCCTCACTTCGAAATATGATTGATGATTACCTGACGTGATCTCAATATCTTGCAATATTTATCGATTTGTTCGCGCGTTGTTGCATCTTAAACATCGTAAATTGATAGTAGTGATCCGTCTTCAATAGATTATTGCAGGGCGAACTCCACAAATGAGTTCGATTTCTAGTATAATTTTACAAGTACGAGTACCTACAGTCAGTGCCGTTACATGACCCATCTTAAACAGCAGACTTTAGAGAGGCCTCTGACCGTACCTTAAAAGGCTTTTTGTTTTTGTATTTGATGTTACGAGCACCTATTTTTAATTTCAAATCAAATTGAGATTGTTGGTGATTCAAAAGGACCTATTGAACTTCTAGAATCGTTACAAACATAATTGTTTGCAATGATGAGAACCGCAGACTATGCACTTCGATCGATATATACTCGTAAGTCAATTATTGTGAAGTCTATTATCGAATGGGGACAAAGGCCGCGAACGGTGACCACTTTGTGATATTGGATAGGATAGCTACACGCAAGAAACTTATTATTATTCCTACATTAATTGTTGACTCATGTGAATTGTTGACCCACATTATGAATGACACGCATATTTTATGATGGCATGGCAGTTTTATTAATTAATAGGTAGGTACACCTAAGGAAATAAGTGTTAATTCAATTAAAGGGGAACATAAGGCTTTAATCTGTTTCTTTGTTTATACTGAGGCCCTAATGATAACGTAAATACCCTATTAGCACGTTTATCGACAGGCGGATGGTTCTAAAGAGACTCATAGATATTAACGTTAGTTAATATAATTATTTATTTACACTAAGACCGCACTAACGGGAAATGCCGATAATTATCTCGTTAATGGACGTTTATACGAACATTTATAACGACGATTATCGCAAAAATCAACGGGAAATGCCGTTAGTGTGGCCCTGCTATTAGACACAAAATAAAAGTAAAAGCTATCAAAAATAAACAATATAATTACCTAATCGTAACTATTTTGATAACGTAGACTAGACGGTATATATTATCAAAATAATTTATATGATATAGACCAATGTTAAAAAATAAACAATCTTAGAAACTCCGATATTAAAATTAATATACTTTTGGCAAGATTGACGTAAAATGACGTTTGAGGAAGTATCTACAATTTTAGTCCCAGACCGCACTACGGTTAAACCGCTGTGGTTTTTAATCGCGTTAATTTGTGCCCCTAGAAAACTAATACAAGCGGCCGCATCTGCGGTTTTTTCCCGCGACTGATTTTAAAACTGCGGGCGGTTTTTTGGTCAGTACGGAGTGTCTATGTCAGGAAGAAAAATAAAATAAGTCTATGGTATTCATCTTCAAACTGAGAGTCGTTTCGCGATTAATTGTGGTGTGTGCGTCTCAAGCGGTTTCGCGGTTGTAGCGGTTAACCGCTGGCTGAAAAAATCGTAGTGCGGCCTCAGCCTTATATCGGTAACTTCCGGAAAGCTAAAAAATAACTACCGCATTGGTTAACAATGTAGGTAATACATTGAATAATTCATATTGAAGGACATTGCTTCGCTCGAATAAACGTCACGAATCTGAAAATTCTAACCTATTTGCAACAGAAAGGTGCATTAACTTCGCGCCTTATTTTCTCATGGGGTTAGGCAGAAAACAACAGGAAGCCCACTGCCGCAATCCTTATAGCCTTAGCTTTTTCCTATATTATTTTTATCTGGGATCTAAAAAGGCGGCTAGCAGAAAGCCTTCGTGCTGATCAACCCTATAATATAGACGTACTCTGACTGAGAGTGAGAGTACTACGCACCTGTTCTTTCTGAAGGACCTCACCAATGTAGACCACTTCACTTTCCTTCCTCTTTTTTTATTAGAAAAACTGCCCCACACTAGGAATGTTTTCATACACAAACATATAACAGAAAAAAACTACTAGTAGAGCATACATACTACACAGCAGTCGATCGCTCGGCCACTGCGTCAAATGTGCCGTCAAATTAAATTATTACTCCATTATCATTATAGGTGGTAGGAACAGGAGAGTAGCAGAAGCCTTCGTGAAGACTGGCAGGTCGATCAAGGAGCTAGAAGATGAGATGCTGAACGGACAAAAACTCCAGGGACCAATCACCGCTGAGGAAGTCAACCACATGCTTGCCAACAAAAATATGGAGAACAAGTAAGAACTTAAGATTAATTCTTTAATATTCTTTATGATTTTTATTAGGTACCAAGCATTACTTATGTGATTACTTTTTTTCTTTAATCACGCGCTTTGTTTTCGGTATCTACCCCGTAGAACTACTACATAGAATTCTACCGGAATAACGTTAAACCAAGGACTAGATTTACCAATAAAATCGCTCAAAATCGAAGATGTTCGGCATAAAAGGGACAGACAGATATACTAACTCATAAATTATAATATTACACATGTGCATATTTTACATATTGAGAAACGCAGCACTGTATGTCCAAATGTTTCTTACTTGAACGTTTATTTTAATTCTAACAGCATAACACGATAGCTGATAAAACGTGGCCATAAAAATAAATTTAACGGCACGTTCAACGAATAATAGTGCTTAAATCATCTAGTGTAAATACAGCAATTGCTTGCAGCGTGCAAAACATACGGAAGTGTTACGTTGTTGTTGATCTCAGACCGTAGATAACGACGGGACAATTATAATCAGTCGGTGATATAATCATACCGTAGATTGAACTAAAATAGTTCATCTTGGCTTGCATCCACTTGTCATTTGAGGTCAGTACTGCATTAAATGAAGGATATTGCAGCATTTCTGCGATATTTCGTTGCACCTACTCTCCGACAAATTTTACAATTAGCGGGGAATGTGTTGCCAAGTATTTTATTATCATTCGAATAGTCATTTGCGGTACCGAAATGTTAATAATCATGCTATTGTTATTCATTATTCTAAATTAGATTCTAGCTATAGGCGTCTTGCTACCGTCTTCGAATGTTACTGAACTCAATGTCAAAGTCAACCTGATAATGTATGTTACTCAAACATAAACATTGACAAGTAGCCAACAATCTCAAAATTGAGTACTTGGCGTGTCTTGTGATAACCGTGATAGCTGCATACGATTGTTCAGTTTTAATTTTGTTGGAATGTGATTGTGCCAGTTTTAATACGGAAGGCCAATGCGGCTTAGCGGTCACCAGTGCGGAAAAGACTTATTGGCGACTCTTATTCTATAGGTAATACATTTCCTGATAATAGAAACCAATACTTAAATAGAAACATAGATATACTTATTTTTGTTCTTAGCGCAACGATAGTTAAATGTTTTTTGTTTGGCCTGCAAAATTCCGGAACACGAACTACCCTCATTGACACAGTTATAACAAGATCATCAAGTATGCAGCTGATAGAGTACCTATGCGGTGCAAGATAGGCATGCAATGGCTCACTTCTTGATCTGCGGGACTAAAATCGCAACTTTAGCAACGTTGCTAAAATTGTTCTTTATCAATTATCTACTTATTTACTCTTTTCTATTACTTGAGCAATAGAAAAGAGTATTCCATGTTACGAATTATTATTGCGATAAAAATCCGACCCGACCCGAAATTTCGATCGGTTTCGGGTTCAAAAGAAAGCTCATCAGAGCTTTCCGTGAGAATTGTTTGTCGAACAATAATTGCGAATGAATGTAAAATTGATTCCAGGTTCCCCCTATTCACCGCCGTGTTCCGCATCTGCCGAGGCGAGCTCAAACCTAGCGACTTCATCGACTGCATCCGCAGTCATCCAGAACACATGTAAGACACATCGCTTGCATCCGCTTCCTTCTGTGTAGCTTCAAATAGACTTAGAGCAGAATAATCTACGTAGACTAGAGCCGATTAACTTATTGTGTACATAACTTAATATGTATATGTATGTTTATTTTACAGGGTGCTAGTACTTAGATATGAATATAATTATACGTATCGATGCATTGTTTGGCTGCACTTTGACTTTTAACTAACGTTTGAGCTTGCTTCGCTATTTAAATCGACGATGCGATGAGCGTGCCTGATGAATGATTTCTTTTTTGTTTAGAAAATTAATGCTTTTGAATTCTTAAAGCTATCGACAAGTAGTAGGTAGGTACCTATTATAATGAGTAAGTATAACCACTGTTATCGGTCAATAATTGAACCGATAAAAGAATCTGTTTTAGTCTCATGATAATTTATGAAGATCTGTGATGTGAACAATAATTGAGTGCAGCCACGCAGTTCATCAATTGTTGGTAACAAATAAAGCATGTAGTGAACATAGCTGTACAAACCGACACCCGTTGTTACATTAATATTACATGTTGCTAATAATGAGTAAGCGTAATTACTATTATCTATGCTGATGTATTATCTGTCAAATAAGCTAACAAATATCGTCGGCGCGGATCTGTTATCGACGTTTAGGCTAGTAGCTACACAATAAATGAACATATTTGAGTGGTTGTTGTTCAGATAAACTTTATTGATGTTGTGTAGGCGCTAAGTACAAACAAGTATACTGCGTAACGTTCCCCTATGTACGGAGTATAATGTAATATATCACTAGTTATCTTTTCTATTAACCTATATATTTATATTGCACGTTAGATCTAACATAGTTTATTTGTATCTATAGAGGATTAAAAATCTAAAATTTGTTGAATAAAATATCGTACTTAGAAATGCTAATACTTTCATTATCCTTCTCACGTTGTTTCCTGTCTTTGTACAATTGTTTGTCTTCCACATTTGTATGGGTTTTGTTCCTGTTTGTTTCAAATGAAGTCATCAAATGGGGTAAACGTGTACTCTATTACTTCACGTTTTGTTCATTAATCATGACAATTGAATTTTTCAGATTTGCTCCCAAGAATATTAGTATTTTCTGAATGCCATACCGAAACTTACCTTGTACTAATCCGGTTTGCTGCATTTTGTATATTTTTTTATATGCATGTTGTGTTTGTTATTAAATCATTTTTATTGTTTGTAGCTTATTTGCATGTTATTGTTTTGTTAATAAATCTTCTTTTTGGGATCGGCTGTGTTTGTGTTGCAGTTTTAGTTCATGGACTCATATTTTAAGTTAAGCTTATTAATTTTCATGAAAATTAAACAGTCAGCGAAGGTTTTGCAAGACTGTTTGATTTTTATCATCTAACAAAAATTGTTAATCATCATGATTGGAAGAAAGTAACATGTTTTTACACTAATATTCTAGGAAACAGCCGGGGCCCAAATGCTCTCTGTGACCATGTGAGGCGCCTCCAAAGAGTCTGTCATCTTCTTGAAACTGTTGCATTTGTCGTCCGGCACGCCAACATAATTATGTCACAACACACACTCACACACACAAACGTTTTTCCAATTAGAAATGTGAACGCAGGAAATGTCCACCTTTGAGCCTTTGCGGCATAGATAGATAGCGACGCTGTGTTATCAAAGTGATAATAATTAAAAACACTAAGTACACCTCATGGAAAATTATGAGGCATCTTAGTAACTGCAGTGTCACGACATTCCTATTGTGGCTTTCTCAGATTATTTCTTGTTTTGTTTTCTTTTTTTGTCATATCAAAAATTAAAGCGTAATGTAACCAATTGGAAAAACGTATTTAACATCATTATTGCATGAAAATCATTCTGTGTAACTGATGTTTATGTTACACTTTTATTTTTAATAGTGGTCCGCTTGATTATAAATACTTGCATAACGCAAAATATAAAAGTTCCCCGTACATTTATGTATGGATTAATTGTTTGTTCGTCTTAGGTGTAATCTAGAAAACTGCTGCGTGAATTTTAATGCAATGTTCTGCAGTAAAAAAAATGTTTGAAAGAATTGCATGCGGACTGCTAGTGTAAGTAAATCATTTATCAACTTATTAAGTTAATAAAAATCAATCAGGGACATAGGCTTTTATCGATAACACACTGAAAGTTTAGAATCAAGTGTGTGTATTCCATTCGAGTGATTTAATCTATTGAATTTTAGATAGTATATTGTAATAGCTTTTTACTGTTAGTTATCTTAAAAAGATAGTTCCGTGTGAAGTTTTGAACAATGGGTTGGGATCAAATTTATATTTTTTTAGGTGTGGGCCATATCTATTCGCAAAGGCAAGCCATTATACATCTAGTCTTTTTTTTTATTATATTTTTTTTTAAAACAGGAAATATGGGTATTCTGAAAAGAATATTAATTATGCATATCCTCATGATATACATTATGTAGTGGTACCTAGTTTAATTGTGGTTTAAGGGTCCCTCCACATTTATCGACGCGGAATCGGCTTAAGCCGGTCAAGAAAACCTTTATGTCAACGTAATAAGGGTATTACTAATGCCATTCGCATCGGCTCGGCTCGGACGACGCGATCCGATGCGAATGGCATTAGTAACACCCTTATTACGTTGTCATAAAGGTTTTCTTGACCGGCTTAGCCGATTCCGCGTCGATAAATGTGGGGGACCCTAAATCAACTCAGCCACAATTTCGACGTGTCATTTATCGAGTACAACACAAACTCATTGGAATGTTCAGAAAAACAGAAGCCTTAAATCGGTGTCGCCAAAAACACTGTTGCTTCAGGCATACATCACCTTTATTTTTTTCAGGATACGGATAGTTAGAAAAACACAAAAATCACATTGCTGTATATCTTAAAAATATACAAAGGTAAGGTAGAAGGCTTCTGTTTTTATGATAGTTTAGTTTATCTTACATGTACATAATTATATGTTATATCTAAATACATACATTGCATTTTCTAAATCTGTCTATTATTTTATTATGAAAACCATCTTAATCTGCCTCCATCAAGGAAGTTTGGGGATTAACAAATATTATCAAGTGGTAGTTGTCATTTAGCAACGCTTATATTAACATCATTGGTACCTATGTCTTTTGTTTGCACAGCTCATTTTTTTTTATTTACACAATCTTTTTTTGAGTTATAGTGTGACATTGTGAAAATCGGCTTAGTGTGGAGCTCACTTAGACTAGCATGTACCATCTTTTGATAACTGGTAAGTATTAGGAATCACTGGTAAATAAAACATACATGTATCGATGTTGTAAATATCATATCTACATCTAAATTTAATTAGTGATGTAGCGGTCTAAAATTGGGACACGTTATTTGGTTATTGTAAAATGACGCCAAAAGTCAGCCACAGCCACAAAATTCAGGTTCAGGCAAAGCAGTTTTGTTGCGCAATAAAACATATTTTTAAAACAGACGCCAGCACATCGCCTACCTCAATCTGTCAAATTTCAGCCTTTCCACAGATTTTCAACCTTATCACAATACTGGAAGGTTAATATTCGATTGGTAAAATTTGACAGATTAGGGTAGATTGACCTGCTAGCGTCTGTACATGAGATGATGAACTTATGTTAATATTTAAAATAGAATACAAAAGGCCCATAATAGCTGAAGAATGCGCCAGAATTCTTTCTAAGACAAGTACATTTTTGGTAGTATTTTGCACGTTACATGATTAAAGTTTTTAACACAGAGTACCGAGCCGCGCCAATGTAAAATGAGCCTAAAGAAAAAAAAATACTATACACATTCTGATTGCAGCGAGCGCAGCCTATCTTTTTTACTGGCGGGCCAACACCTGGTGTACCTAACTTTTTTATTGTGACTTGGTTCGATCCCGAGATAAGTTGTCATGAATTTTCAAATATGTACTAACAATAACAAAATAATTTAAATATTTTAGTCACATTTTAGTGACCGTTTTTGAAGTGAATCTAAAATTGGTTAAGACTGCCCACAGCTGTTTCCAGCTCTTTGCAGTTAACTGTTTTTTTTTTCAGCAATCTATAAACGATCTTCTCCTTAAATGGTATATAAATAGAGTCGGCCTAGAACTGGGCTACAAGTTTGGCACGTTCAGAAGTATACATCACTTCCTAATGATGCACATACATATTTGAATGATGCTACTTTTAATCTAATTATAATCCCTTAGCCAAAAGCAGCCTTGTAGCGTCAGCAAAACAGGAACAACGAAGACTGACAGCTTATTCTAAAGCCAAATGACATATCGCCCCTCACTTCACAGCTTTGAAACATAAAACTGATTGTTCTCTTTTTTTTTACAGGGTAAGGGTTTGATGAAGTAACACCATAGTTTTCTGCTAGCAAATGAATTAGTATAACTAATTGATCTACTAAGTAGCTAATAAGCTAGTCCTGGTAGACATCTACTACAATTAAACTGTTAAAGTAGGTTCATAGGTAATCTTCAAAAACCAAAGATTGTTTTCCTGACATTAACACAACTTTCCACTACAGACTATAAACCTAAAAACAAACAAATATTTATGTTATTTGTATTTTATTATATTTATTTATGTGTTGTATATAAAATATTGTAACACTGCACCTCTAGGGTGTGGACTATTTTTTTTATATTTATTTATTTTGTAAAAGTTCTAATATACATTTTAGACTTAACAAATATTTATTTACTTATTTTTCCCAATTCCAATCCTTTGTCTTAATTTTTATTTTAAATTTATTGTTTTATTTTAATAATATTTATATTGTTTTATTATTATATGTATACCTTTTGAGATGTCTCTGTATCCATCCCCAATTTTTTAAAGGAAGCCTGAATGATAACAACAGCATGAAATTATCTATTTATTGATTTCTAGAAACTGTACACTCCCTTTTTTCTACTGAAACATTTTTGATATATCCATTATAGAAATCTAATGCTGATATTTGTCTTTTCCCTACTATTCTAAGTGATTTAAAATAAATATATCTTCGGTCTTTGCATAATATTCTGATAGCATTTCTTTCTTCACTATATTCCAAAGTTCCTACAGGTTTATCACTATGGTCTACGTTATCAGTATCTTGTATGAATGCATCAAAAAGTTTCATTGGTTTATCTTTAAATGTTGTAGTGAGTGGATAAATACCGTATATAGCGCGATATAAGTTGTATACTTCTGTGGCAGTCATCTCAGACCATCTGACTTCACTTATATTTTTGTGTATTTTCTTAGCTGGAAGAAGAAATATGGAGCATGTAAGATTATCAGTAAGTATTCTTATGTGGGTATTTTATATTCAAGAAAAAACTATTAGGTAATAAATAGCAAACACAGCATAGGAAATTAAATTTAACAGCATCTTTGTTTTGATAAGGTAGGTATGAATTAGAATTTAATAGAGGGAGAAGACCACATTTGCAACAATTGACTCAGTTTTCAGCCCGTGTTTTATAGATATACAGGCTGAATTTTTCAATGGATGGCTATATCTGAAACTATGAAAATATCGAAAAACGTTGAAAGGAGTCTCGAGGCCGATTTTGACGAAAACCAAAACTGCATCATTGGATTTAAGAAAATTAATTACCTACTCCCCAGAATTTAATCTTCATAGCAACACTTGAATGGCGTAATACAGGATGTGATTTTTTTACAAAATCAGTTGGATCGATTCCTTGCCAGGATTATTGATTTCTCTAAAATCCAATAATGCAGTTTTAGTTTTCGTCAAAATCGGCTTCAAGACTCCTTTCAATATTTTTCGATATTTCTAAAGTAAAGTATAAAAGATCGGATTTATAAAATAAAAAATATTTAATACATACCATAAGTAACTCCTTCTGAACCTTGTGGTTGTAAATTTTGTAAACTAGTAGGCAAGGTCCTTATGCAGTCTACCAGCATTTCTGCTCCATATTCAGAGAGCTGTTCAGTCAGCTCTGGTAACCTTATGTCTTTCGATACTGGTACCTTCATTTGACTTATGATTTCACCTGGAATGCGAGAATATTACAAATATTGGTCACAAAAGTATTTGTTAATTAATGTAGTAGCCAACAGACTTGGTTTAACAGGTTTTGTTAAAATATTTTGTAACAAGTAATTACATGACATAGTATCATGCCTGTAATCTCCAAGGGGTTTTTGGTAAGGTTTGCCTTATTACTCCCATATTTCACCGTTTACGTTTAAAGGTTTTATGTAATAGGCGGCTAGTTTATTGCCATCAACCGGACATAATCCAGGCTGCTACTGAGATATTCTGTATGGAAAGACCTAATATAAAATAATTTAAGTTTAAGTTTGGTAGGTTTAAATTGTCAATATACTAGTAGTTTAGGAGTCATGAGGCTATTAAAAATATATTCTGTAAATTCAATTTGGTTATAACAATCTAGGTATACTAATATTATAAAGCTGAAGAGTTTGTTTGGTTGAATGTGCTAATCTCAGTAACTACTGGTTCGAATTGTTTTTTTTTTGTGTTGGATAGTCCACTCATTGAGGAAGGCTATATGCTATATTACATCACACTATGACCAATAGGAGCTGAGCAGCGGGGATGTAACCACGGGCAACAGCTAGTAATTAATTAAAATAAATCTTCCTATTGCAAAGCTGATGTCTGGACAGAATACTAGTCTTAACATGTTCACTGTTCAGCCGCAATATCAAAATTATGTCTCACATCCAATTTAGTTTTTCGTTCCCATCTACTGAGATAAATCTCAAACTGTGGCCATTTTTTTTTACAATTGTTTTGACAATTGAAAGCCGACCTATTGGTCGCCTCCACATTACACCGGATAATGGCCTTTGTACCACTTCGGGCCATAAAAGTAGGGGGGGAACCTTTATCCCCAATTTGCAGAGTGATCCACATGTACGTCACTGACATAGAAGCAGCTAATACAGTGTCCCACACGTGTTGCACGGACGTCTTTTTCCAACTTAAAATGACCCACTACTGGTGGGTCATGGACAATGAATGTGTTAAATTATATGGAAAGCTGAAAGCTAACTGCCAGAGACTTGTTCTTCAGAATATGCTTACCCACATCAAATATATCAGCCTTAATTTTCATGAGAGTGACTCCTGTGACCTCGTCTCCATGTAGAAGTGTGTGGATGATGGGGGCAGCACCTCTCCATCGCGGTAACAGGCTGGGATGTACATTCACCATACCACTAGATAAGTATTATTATTTGTTAGTGAAGAATATAAAAAAAATAAGATTTCATAACTCCAGCTTAATTTAGGTTTTCAATATGGCTGTAGTTATCTATTAATTTAACAATTAAAATACACAATAATTAAATATATATAACTTCCAATTCTTTAGTAACATATACTCTAGATCTAGAAAGGTCTTTGTGGTTTGAAAGAGAACATTCCAGTTCTTCTTTTTTTATTAACCGACTTCAAAAAAAGGAGGAGGTTCTCAATTCGTCGGAATCTTTTTTTTTTTTTTTTTTTTTTTTTTTTTTTTATGTATGTTCCCCGATTTCTCGAAGACGCCTGGACCGATTTGGATTTTTTTTCTTTTGTTTGAAAGGGTATACTTTCCGATTGGTCCCATGATCATCAGGTCAGGATCTGATGATGGAATCCCAGGGAAATCGAGGGCAACCTTCAAATTTTATAGGCACATAGTACCATTTTCATATATTTTCTAAAGCTGTTCAAGTATTTGCATCTGATAATCATCATCTCAGGTGGATGAGCTGATGATGGAAGGTACAACTCCTCAACGGCTTGGAGTAGGCATCGACTGATTTAGTTTGTGTTCGCATATCTCTGGAACTACAAGTCCGATTTAAGTAATTCTTTTTGTGTTGTACTAAGTATTGTTTAACTTACGGAATACTGCAAGTTTCATCAAAATCGGTTCAGTAGTTTTTGAGATAGGGAATTTTATTAGCTTATTGTGCACTTGAGAGAGAATGATTTATTTGACAAGAATTTGAGTTGAATGTTTAAACTAAAAAGAGTAAAATAAAAAACTTTTTCAAAAAAAATGTAACCGCCTTCAAAAACAACCACAAAAAAGGGTAAAATAACCTACAAAATAACTTTTCTTTCAGAAGTCGGTGGCAAAAAAACAATGAAATGAAAAAAAAACAAAGGCACCGACTTCTGAAAGAAAAGTTATTTTGTAGGTTATTTTACCCTTTTTTGTGGTTGTTTTTGAAGGCGGTTACATTTTTTTTGAAAAAGTTTTTTTATATTTAGCCACTGTCCCACTCCTAGGCAAAGGTTTCCACACATTCCTTCTACTTCTCTCAACTGTATGAATTATCTATAGACTCTATGCTAATAATATTAAGAGGTAAAGTTTGTATGAAGTTAATCTCTGGAATAGTGAGCACATTTAAAAAAAAATACTTTCAACGCTAGGAAGCTCACATTATTCTCGACTGTCTGAGGCTATATTTTATTTTTAAATTGCACCTGTGCGAAGCAAGGGGGGATTGTTAGTAAATAAGTATAATGGAAAACGATAGCAACTCACAGTGGAAATTTGCTAAGGAGATCTTCTTTAATCAGGTGACCAAACGCGACAATTAATCCCAGGTCGTATTCTGCAGCACGTAACTTGTCTAAGGGCCAAGGTATTGTGTTTATATTTTCCGCCTCAGCATACTTTAGTATTTCTGTTTTATGTTTACTATTTGTTGTGACCAAGTCCAAATGATCAATGAGATGATTTTCTTTTTTTCTGAAAGAAATTATAATTTAACGTTCAATATATGACAGCTCCACATTATAATCAAACTATAAACGTAGAATATTTGTGTATATATGTTTTATAATTTGCCAGTCTTCTGGGCACGTTTCCAGATGACAGCGATGCGGAGGAGTACTTTGACGCCTGAGTGTCTATGCCCTTTTTGTTTTTTTTTTTGTGTAATTAGGTATTTTATTTTAGTTTTAGTTTAAATTTAGTATTTTGTTGTAAATATTTAGTTTTATTTATTTTTAAATTTCTAGATTTAGTTTAATTATCTAAATAAGTAATTAAGTAAGGTACCTACCTATAAATAAAGATAGTCAAAATAGTAATTAATCACAATATTTTGTAAATAAAGATTAAATAAAATATCACTGCAAAAAGGTGCCTACATATAGACTAAACAAAAAGGTAACAAATGACCAAACGATCAGAAACAATTTCCATCAATAAAATAAGAATTTAGATGATTTTTTAAGATACTTTTTACATACCTGAATTCATTTATTTTACGTAAACTGCTGAGTGCGATACCATCTGATCCAAAGAAAAGGAGTTTATATGATCTTGCGGTAGAATATTGCCTTCCAAATAAGCTATTTCTTCTAAATATAAATTGTAATAAATGAGAAGATAGGTTAGGAATCATTTCACCAACACAACAACAACATTGAATGTCAAATTTGACAATAATGACATTGACATTTGTCAAGTTTTGCCAATATAATGAGATTAAAATGCGTTCTCATTGTAAGTAATAATTTTTAATTCCACTTTATTACTCAGATCACATGAATCCATATTATTAGTAAAACATTCACAACTTAAGACTAGTGTTAGTACAATAAATTAATTCACATCCATGTCAGAATAATAATCCTACCAATTCACAATTATCACAATAATCAATAATAATCATTTTCATAATAATTAATCAACAAATAAATAAATCACAATTACAATAAAAATTACTTTATGGCGTGATTTGATGGAAACACCAGCGTCTTGGTCCAGTGTTTTAAAATACTACTGTCCGACCTGCCAGCCACAGTTTTTAAGAGACTGTTGTTACTGCCACGCAACGCTTTCATATGATGGCATAAAAATAAATAAGGTTTATGACAACATTCTAATAAATAACACTAATCGGGAATTAATTTTGTTTTGTATAGAAATAATAGGGACATAAAGGTTTTTTAAGGCAGCATTTGAAAAGTACATCCCACAAAAACCTTTTGTCAAGACAAAACCATAATGGCTGCACATGCTTACTCCATAACTGGACCTTCATTGTTAATGATCATCATTGAGTGGAGAATAGACTATGACTGCCAAACATGGTCATGCTCAGAGGCGGATTTGCAGACCTAGCCGCTCTGGGCCCCACACCATGTGCCGCCTCTTTCTCAGCATCCATCATAAAGAGTTGATTATTACTGAATTTACTGTATTGCCTCCTTTTATTTTAGTGTGGTAAAATCATCAAATGAGTCCTCGTCCTCCCACCCAGGGCAGGGCGGGAGGGATTATCAGACTTGTACTGACTAACATCCACGGTGTCCTTCAATAGCCCTTTACCTTTACTTTTGATAAGTCCCGCGACCCCGGCAGGCTTTGCCTCTCTAAAGGAGGGGCCCCGTCATCTTGCTGACACTCTTTGAGGCGCGCGTAGAACACAACGCGCCGTCGACCCGGGCATGGTCCGGCCGGGTGGGAGAAGTCGACGCCTATCGCTTCCGTGAGGACACGGTTGTGTTCTGCCCGAGCGGGGCAGTCCTGCACTGTATGCTCCACCGTGTTCTCCGGGCAATCCTCGCAGTGGTGACACTCAGGCGTTTCTTCCTTCCCTATCCGACACAGAAACCTCTGTCTTGACAGTCGCTCCCTCCATACTGCCCTGAGATCCCGCCGGAGCTTTCCGATAAGATTCGCACCGGAGCAGCGCGCGGCGTTGCGCCTCCAAACTGAAAGCTGCTAGTCTATACATATAATAAATCTGTAGAAGGGTCAATTATGTACATTGAAAATATTGAAAAAATAAATAGCGGGGGGTGTTGCTGGATCGATACCAAACCCAAATATGTGATTAAAAAAATTTTTGTCTGTCTGTCTGTCTGTATGTGCAGGCATCACGTGAAAACTAACGGTTCGATTTCGATGAAACTTGGTACAATTATACCTTATTATCCTGGGCATAAAATAGGATACTTTTTATCCTGGAAAAAAACGTAGAAAAAAAAATCTGTAACAAACCTTATTATGGAACCACTGGCGACACCTATTATCAAGTAGAACATTACGCCACGCCTGCCTCCATTGATTTCTAAAAAGGTTCCACCACTAGATGGCGTTGTGCCTATGACGCGCATTTCTGAATCGCGGTGTTAAGATTCTCCGAGAGTTAATGACTACCGCGGCTTTATTATTTTTCTGTGTGACTTAACTAGCAGTGCACTTGCGGGCTACGTCCTAATTGGAATAGCTACACAAGACTCTGCTACTAAGTTTTATCATACAGTTAAACAGTAATTCAATTCTGTTATTTTTGGTTTAGAGGACCAAAAACCCCTGCCTTCGTCCTCCCTGGGAAAAGGTGGTCGGGACTTGTCCTATTTTATATAAATAATTTGAACGTTGTGGACAATAAATCTTTGTCAACAAACCGATCTTCTCTTCGTGCCGGCAACGGTGACTAACATCCCTTAAAAATCTTATTATTCAGTTTTATTCATAGACGTTGTTCTGTAGAACCGCGAACGCACGTTGCATTACCCGCAGTGGATTCAGCGCCGTAACCTGTAGCGCCGAAAGTCGGATTTGGCTTGAACCGTTTGCGGCACACGCGGGCCACGCCTCCCCGACTCCTATATAAGGAGCCGCGTTCCGCGCCGCGCGATCCATATAAATTCTGAATTTTGATGCGAGCGGACGTGTCCAGTGTGGCGAGCGGTCGTCCGTGGAATTAATATTGTATTCGTGTAATTTCTGTAGTATACTATCATTTCCGAACGCATTTTTTAAAAGATTATCAAGGAACGTATCCGATTTAGACTGGAACGGCATTGCAAGATGGAGACTTTTTTCTGTAACCTGTTTTGTGAAACATTATTTTTCAATTACATTCTTGTTCATCATTAAACTGTCTTTTTATATTAGTCCTGGAAGGCCCAGGACACAACAATTTCAAACCGTGCTTTTCAGCGCGACCTTTTTGATTACTGTTCCGATCAGTTATTTGTAAATACAAGGTCGGAATTACTATGAAAAAAATACTTACTACAGAACGCGAGCTCAACAGCAGTAGCTCAATAGATCTCCTTAATTATTATAGGCTTAGCCGTATTTGGGTCCAATAGATATTTATAAGATGTCATTGTCAGAGTTACTCAAAATGGAGAAATAAACCATCCACGCGAAGACCGACATCCGCGCGGACGGAGTCGCGGGCGGAAGCTAGTTTTATAATATTTTCTGAGGTTTCAGGGATTATTGGACATTTAAAGAAAACATTTAAAACGGTTTAAGGTTTTGTTTAACTTAAGTTAAACTAAACGTAGGCACGAACTTTTTTATATATGAAATTATTTATAAGCAACTAGTGACCCGTCCCAGCTTCGCACGGGTATATTAAGAACCGCTCGTCCGATTTTGTGCAAAAATAAAGCATCTAGGTACTAAATAGTTCGAACAAAGCCTAAACATGGTGAGCCCGTTCTTGAATTATAACATTACAACGAAAAGTGGCATTGATTTTTATATATAAGAAGATAGTTATAATTATATAATAAGGTACGCAACCGTTAATATATTGACAGGCCTGTTGGTCTAGTGGTTAGTGACCCTGACTGCTATGCCGGAGGTCGTGGGTTCGATTCCCACCCAGCACAAATGTTTGTGTGATGAGCACGATCATTTGTTTTGTGTCTGGGTGTAATTTATCTATAATATTATGTATGTATTTAGAAATATATAAGTATGTTTATCAGTTACACAAGCTCTGCTTAACTTGGGACTAGATGGCGTTGTGTGATAGTTGTGGAATATTAAAAAAAAATATAGATACTTTGCATTTGATTTATTTCTTTTCATAATGTTACCATCAGTGATTTTTTTGACACGACTGGCCGCCCTAGGCCCGCCCGGGCCTACTGGGCCTTTTTTTTTTTTGCTTGGCCGGCCCAAAAAGAGGTGGCAGGACGATCTAGATGCGTACCTTGATGGCTGGTCCGAAGTGGCACTAGAAAAGAGCGCTTGGAAGGATATGGGGGAGGCCTTTGCCCAGCAGTGGGACATAAATGGCTAATAAAAAAAAAAAAAAAACATCAAATGAGTCTTCCCGCCCAGGATGGGGCGGGAGGGACTGTCAGACTTTTACTGACTAAAATCCACCCGTGTTCCTTCGGATGCCCCTTACGTTCCGGGGCCACGGTATCCTGGATTAAGAAAAATCCGCGACCCCAGCAGGCATTTGGCCCCATAAGGGACCCCGTCGGCGACGCGTGAAACACGACGCGCCACCGACCCGGGCTTGGTCCTTGGTCGGACGGCGAGCATACCCATTACTCACAGTCCGCAAGCCCGCTCCGCCGCTGTGCCCTCTTCTATTCAGAGGGACACGCGTTGGAGCGTCCACCCGACAGGCTATTGGCATACGGGCAAAGAGACCCCTTAGGCACAGTGCCTAAGGAACATTTTTGCCCGCATCCCAGGGTGCACCGGCCCGAAAAACTGGTCTTCCCCCCGGACGTATCCGAGAGTGAACTCCAGTTGAGTGAGGGGGCGCACGTGGAGGTTTCCTGTCTTAGCACCCCATCCTACTGAGCTTAGGGAAGCTCAGTAGGATTGAGTTGTTGTATAAGAAAGTACTCATGGTTACCTTTCAGCTCTATCATCAGACCATGGACATCATCCAGCATCAATGTCTATGTAATAAAGACTACTCTAACGAGCCGAGACTCGACGGAAAAAAAAACTCAGTAGGATTGAGCCCATGTAAAGACGAATCAAATGACCCTTCATTTGATTCGTTGATTTTTGATGTTTTCCAGGCTCTTATGATGGAGCTGGAAGGTAGCCATGGGATCTTTGTAATACAAAAACGCAAACCCATCGAGTTTGGGCTCATTTGATTCGTCTTTACATAGACTTTGGTGCTGGATATTATTCTAGGTTTTGATGATGGAGCTGGAAGGTGGCCATGGGATCTTTGTAATACAATAACACAATCCCTTCGAGTTTAGGGTCATTTGATTTTTCTTTGCATGGACTTTGGCACTCGATGTTTTCCTGGCTCTAATGATAGAGCCAGAAGGTGGCCATGGGATCTTTATAGTACAACAATGCAACCCCATCGAGTTTGGGCTCGTTTGGTTCGTCTTTACATAGACTTTGGTGCTGGATATTTTCCAGGTTCTGATGATGGAGCTGGAAAGTGGCCATGGAAACTCCTAAGCTAAACCGGATAAACCCATTTAACTTAGGGTCATTTGTTTTGTCTTGATGGGCAACTACGGAACCCTACACTGTGCGTGGCCCGACACGCACTTGGCCGGTTTTTTATCGTAGTAAAATCATCAAATGAGTCCTCGCACCCAGGGCAGGGTGGGAGGGACTGTCACACTTGTACCTTGTACTGACTTAAATCCACGGTGTCCTTCAATAGCCCTTTACGTTCCGGGGTATCAGTAGCTCGTTAGTCCCCCGTCATTTTGAACACGACGCGCCGTCGACCCGGGCATGGTCCATGACTGACGACGGGTCTTCGGTCGGCGAGTCACCCATTACTCGCCGTCCGCATGCCCGCACCTACGGTGGCAAGAAATTTCTTCGCGAAGTCCGTTGCCGTTGGTGTCTCCCGCGGCGGCTGGGTCGTGAGGTCGACGCTGTCCTCTCCTTCACGCGTCTCGCTTCCTCCTTCGCTAGCATGACTGCTTCGCAGAAGGAGGCGATAGCTTATCATTCCGTCTCGCCCCGATTATGTTTTTAGAAAAAAAATTTGTCCCACACTAGGAATTTCTCCTGTATCTATCGTAGGAGCGTTTACAACTTCGATCATGTATACAAACATTTAAACTCGTTGGTAAATACCACAGAACAAATAGGTACTTCTTATTCATACTATCCTACAAAATTTTGTTCCGTGCGGGAATCGAACTCGCGAATGAGGTGATTACGTGGATAAAAAAATATAGACAGAATAAGTTTTTTATTTACAACATTCATCATTGATATTTTATTAAAATAATTCCACGATTATCTACAGGTAAACATAGAGTTGGATTTTGGGACGGGTATACTAGGTACCTAATAATATTACATCAACATTTTTTTTACAGAAAATACTTACTGATTTAATCTTTGATTAGTACAGTCCACAGCAAAATCAGAAATTCAATAGAACGGAGTTCGCGTCAGAACTGTGTAGATGAACTACTTAGTAGTAAATGTTTGGTAAATTACAATCGACATACTTTTGAATCACTTCGACGACGCCACACAGTTCTGACGCGAATTCCGTTCATTAGTATTGAATTTCTGATTTTAATCATCTACTTTTACTGTTGACTGTACATCTTTTAACATAGACCTAGCTATAACTCTCTGAAGACAGCAAACTCTTCAGTCCATCCTTTCCTTTTTCTCTGATCCTCCAATTTAAAGCTGCTCAGCCGGAGCATTAATTAAATTCCTTTTTTTTATATGATTCATTACTATGTTTCAACAATATGTCACTAAACTAATAAATTAATTAATACTTAATTCTTTTTTTCAATGGTGGGATCCGGGTCACTAGTTTGTGACAAATCAGTGCGTGTGGAACGTCGGTGAAAACTCCTCTTTTTAGAAAACTGAGGTTTCATATACCAGGAAGGGGGGCTGACGATACTCCCTTCCAAACTTTTGATGGTCTGCATGCTTGTCTGTGAGTCTTGACGCACCGCAACCCTAGACGATATAGTTTTCACTTCATGTTTTTCTTCGTTTTGATATGGTATATCTTTCATTTCAACTATCTCAACATCTGTATCACTCAAATCCCTACTCGGTCTGTGCATTCTGGTCGTATCAGTTGTGTAACCTATTGTTCTGAGAGTTCCACTGCTCATGCGTTTAGACTTATCTCTGAATAACAATTTCTTGAACTCTTTACGAAATTTTGGGTGCGTTATTATGTAAATAAATGGATTGATACATGCAGCTGTCTTGCAGAATAATGCGGGAATCATTGAAGTTATCGGAGTTATGAGATCCTTCCGTCCAGTTATACCCAGTAAAGCTACGACGGCATAAGGTGTCCATGATATAAAAAATAGAGCGATGACTGCCATGACCAGAAAGGCTAATTTTATTTCTGCTTTCCTCTTTGTGCGTTCTTTTACGTGTCTTGAAGATAGTCTTCCTGATGAGAGATCCTGATTACCATAGGACATACTTGTATTAAAAACAACTACACGAAATATACTAATGTAACAAAATGTAATGGTGCAAAATGGTGCGAGCCATGCTGCGCAGAAGAAGACGAAGATAAAACATCGAGGTGAAAAGTCTTCAGTGAGGTAATCAAAACTACAGCTGGTTAAGTAGCCTTCTGGAACATAGTTGCCATAGCCGATGTTTAGTGCTGGGATTATTGCGAAGATACAGGCATATATCCATGCACCGATTGCTAGTAGACGAGCCCGTATAGCCGTCAGCGCACGGAGAGGTTCCAGGGGTCGCACCACTGCCCAGTAGCGGTCCAGCGCGATGGCTGACAGCGTGGCAATTGATGTGGTACCAGTCAATCCGCCCACGAAGCCGTATATCACGCACCCTGCAACAATATTATATGCCGTTCAGATTTTACGAAGGTCGCAGTTCTGCTCAACTCTGTTTTCCCATTGTACAAAAAACTGATTTTTATGAAAAATCACGGACATAAATCAGAGATTTTCTCCCCCATTACTACGGTTCGTTTATTGGAGAGTCAAGGCGTGGCAGACGGTGATAATATTGCTGAAAAATGACAAAGCCATTGGTTCGATTCGCTTTCTTGGGTTTCAACACATAAAGCAACAAAGACTGAAAATTGATATTCAAATCTGTAACTTAAAGGTACCTTTTACTTTGGTCTTATCGAACAATATTAAAGTGCCTACCTATTTATTTGGACTAAATAATATAGCGTTACCTATGACTTATAGATGTGTTCTACATATTTATGTTAATAATTGATTATCTCCAATCTAAAAGCTTGAACAATTAAAAACCATTCTTCTATAATCTCGCCTTCTACCCTTTACGACAGGAAATGTTAGGTTTATAAATGGCAAAAATAAGAAAAAACAAATTACCTGTTTTCCCCAGTGCAGGGCCGAGATTAAACGAATTGAAAATGAAGATTGGTGTTTTGGCAAGCATCAGGAAGTCGCTGAGAGCCAGGTTCGCCACGAGGATATTTCCCGGAGTACGCAGCGTGCGGCATCTGAAACGCATTAATAAAATCATTAATCATATCACTTTGATCTTTTGTCAACCACTAGCTACATGGAAAGTTAATTAAAATAAGAACGTGCGCCAATTTCGCAACCAGCTGTGTAGAACGATAGCTGATTTAACAGTCAAGTGTTCATTTAGGTAGGCAAGAATTTGTCTGTACAACAGTTTTTTTAACCATGGTGTTCGTAAACATAATATAATATTTACATAATATTCGATACAGAGAAAAATGAAAGTTATCCGGAAATAAGAAATATTCGAAATATTCAAGGCCTGAGTACCTATAAACTACAGTCACCTTTTCGAACAAATACTTAGAATACTCATTAATTACTCATCCAAAACATATACACAACTGTTTGTACGTAATAAATACGGAAAAAAATTGTATTTGTAAGTTTTTATCAAATAAGTTTTTGAATACGTAGACGTTGTTGAAAACATGAAGTGTTACAATTTGTTAATATTATTTATGATTGCTTTGAAGTGTGCAGCTGGTGAGGAATGAACTAATAATATACAAAAAATCGTAGTTGAGAATATTACAAATAGTGAAATACTAAGTGCAACTACTAAAGACGGTAAACTCGACAAAACCAGTTCAAGTGAACCTAGTACGTCTGAAAATACTCTCATAAATGAGTCAGACATCATCGTCTGACTGATGAGGTTATCAAAAAAGAGTTTGGTTTACCGATATCGGATCTCAGCGGATTCTAAAGGATATGGTGGAATATTTTATTGAAGAGCTGTCTCAACCAAAAGAGGGATTCCAAGGAAGATATGTGTAAGAGCAGGTGATAAATATTAAAATTCTGTCATTCATACAAACTCAAATGCAACAGATGATAATGCTTTTGAGTTTTTCTCATTCTCTACTTTTATTTCTCTGCAGTTGAGAATGTTATGTATTTTTAGAAAGTAACAAAACCTAGTTATTTTCCTTTGCACTGTAAAGCAGTAGATTTTTTATAGTCTTCGGAAAAAAAAGTGTAAGAGTAAAACAGTTTCATTTCAATATTTAGAGGTGATTTTCTTAATAAATGATACCTAACGTTAGAAAATGAAGGGATTTTTTTTTTCAGATAATTTATTTGTAAGTACCGACGAAAAATTGCTTCACCTGCACCCTTTTTTGCCTTTTTTCAGCACCCGATAATGCTGTTTATAAGTTGACACCACTCCTAATAATCAAGAGTACAAGTGAAGGTCCTGTAATTGGCAATAGTCTCATCAAAGCGACAGACGTTAATGCTGCTACTCTTTTTACGAACAAAGAGATCGGTAAATTGCCGATACCGACAAAATTGCTGCGACACAGAACTCGGACTGCTTTGAACATTATAGGTAGTTTGATGGAAGGGCTGGCACGCAATGCGCCGTTTTCGGAGGATAATAAAGTGGAATCAACTACTGAAAATTACTTAATAGTACCGAATGTGACCAATAATGAAGACTTCATTTCAAGCACTACAGAAGGTGAATTGATTTATATATTAATAAAATTAATAATAAGTAAGGTCCGTTTTCTTTCACGTCAGAGGATGACGATCAGAAATGTACCCAACTCCAAAATATCAATAGTTCAAGTGCTTCACTTGAACTCCTGTAATTGAAAATGCTCTTATCAAAGCGGTAGCCATTAAATTCTATTAGCCCTTTTACGAACAAAGAGTTTAGTAAATTACTGCCGATTCTGACAAAGCCCCTACTACAGAGAACTCGAATAGTGGTAAGGATTATAAGCAATTTGATGGAAGTGTTGCCATGACTAAATGAATCAGATTCAGAGGAAAATGCAGTAGATTATGAAGACAAAACTACCGTTAACAGTTCAACAAGTGAGACTGTAACTAGTAAAAGAAGATTTTAATAAGAGTGAGATAGGAAGTAATTTTACGTTTTTGTATTAACCAGGGCTGCATTGTGTTTAATTTAACAAAATCTGATAGGTATAAATAATAAAAGTATCTTTGCATTGTTTCAGAACCTGAAAATATCGTTTACAAATGGACACTCCCTAATCTTGATACTTCAAGTGAAGCTCCTCTAACTGAAGATACTCTCATTAAAACAACAGTCGTTAATGCTATTAGCCCGTTTATGAATAAAGAGTTCGGTAAATTGCCGATACCGACAAAGTCACAACGAGAAAAAACTCGTAAAGTGGTAAAGATTATCAGCAGTTTGATGGAAGGGTTGGCACTGCTAAATGAACCTGATTCGGAGGAAGATGCAAGTGTAGATGATGAGAATGAAACTAGTGACAATTGTTCCATAATCGAAAATGTTACGAAAAGTGAAATCTTTAATGGTGCCGTAACTGAAGGTATATTTGTTTTGGTTTTTATGTATTTTATATTTTAGTTTTAGAAGGTAACATAATAACATATATAATATCTTCATACTCTTTCAGTCTCCGAGAATACCAATAGTATATCTCCAGGGAATGAAAATACTCTTATCAAGGTGTCAGGTGCTAATTTTGTTAGTCCTTTTACAAAGAAAGAGTTCGGGAAATTACTGATGCAGACAGAACTGCTACGACAAAGACTACGGACAATGGTGAACGTTGTAGCATCCGCGCGGACGGAGTCGCGGGCGGAAGCTAGTATATAATATCTTCATACTCTTTCAGTCTCCGAGAATACCAATAGTATATCTCCAGGGAATGAAAATACTCTTATCAAGGCGTCAGGTGCTAATTTTGTTAGTCCTTTTACAAAGAAAGAGTTCGGGAAATTACTGATGCAGACAGAACTGCTACGACAAAGAATACGGACAATGGTGAACGTTGTAGGCAGCTTGATGGAAGGGTTAGCACGGCTGGATGAGCCGGATTTGAAGGAATATGTGAGCTAGGGATAAAAATGACGAGGAGATAACTACTGTCGTACGTTCATACGTGGTGCATTAATACATAATTACAAAGTCGAATTATTTAATAATCTGCTCTATTGGGACATTAATAATAACAGATATGCATATTCTTTCGATAGTAATCGCACCTTATCATTTGAAATGTTTTCCAACAATACTGGGAAGATAAACAAACACGGATGGAAAAACATCTTTGAACAAATAAGGTCCAACATTTTCTATGACTACGAAGTTTTCAGCTCCAACGAAGTGGTGGCAAGTGAAGACCAACTACCTAAAACAAATAACATGGTGACTTTAACTGATCCGAATGAATTGAGTGCAACGCAACAAACTTGTGACTTTTTTCGTAACTAACAGTGTAAAGGATTGTAGTGTAAATGACTTTATTAGTAGTCGTCGAAGTAATTTTAGCCTACCTAATTTAACGAATATCAACACAGATAAAAACTCTGTTTTATATACTATCTATCATCAAAATTTATGTGGACTTAATAACAAAAAAGAAGACCTAGAAATTTATTTGAATGACTCAAAATCAAAAGTAAATTGTATTTGTATAAGTGAACACTTTTTAAATGAAATCCAAATATCACAATTACAGATTACTAGTTACAAACTTGGTTCTTATAATACAAGAGTAAACAAAAAAAGAGGTGGTACATTAGTGCTAATAAGCGATGACAGACAAATAGAGGACATAGAAATTTGTAAAAAGCTCTATAAACAGGATTATTTTGAGGTATGTGGACTAAAAGATTTAGAATTTAATATTAATATTGTTTGTTGTTATAGAACTCCTCAGAATAATAATTTTGATAGTTTTCTTGAAAGGCTGGAACAACTATTGAAGCACTTCTTCAAAAAACAGTGTTTGATTTGCGGCGATTTCAACATTAATCTGATGAAAGATGACAAATACCGCAAATCATTTTTATCATTGCTCACATGCTACAATTTTAGATGTTTGTTTGACACTACAACATTCATGCGTAATGGCACAGAGTCATGTATTGACAACATATTGACAAATCTAATAGATACTAATATTAACGATATCCATATTGACCACAACGGATTATCAGATGGACATGCTGGTCTTTTTTGCACAATAAATGTAAAAAAAGCAAAAGAAGACATAAAAAAAAGTAATTTTAAGTATATTAAAAAAAGAATATATAATAAAAAAAATAAGGCGGAATTCAGGAAAAAGTTGGCAGAGATAGATTGGAATCTCGGTATAAATACATTTATAAGAAAATTTAATGAAGTTCATGACAATTCATTTAAAAAAAAACAAATTTCAATTGATCCCAATAAGTCTGGAAAAAGCTATTGGTTAAGCAAAGGCGTTAAAGTATCCAGTAAAGTTAAGAGCATTCTGTGCCTTATTGATAAAAAAAATTATGATGAATCAATTTTAAAATATCGCGAAAACTACTTAAGGATATTTAGAAAGGTAGTAAGATGTACAAAAAAGCTCGACACTAGGAAAAAGATTGATCAGGCACCTCAATCTAGTAAAGCCATGTGGAAAATAGTGAATAATAGACGAAATTCTAATAAAAAAAAAATACTGATAGTATAATACTTAAACAAGAAAATAAGATATATGACAGCCCTAAAGACGTAGCTAACTTCTTATCTGACCAATTTGACAACAAAATTACACTAAAGTCTTCTGATCATAACTTAGCTAAAAAATACTTAATTGAAAATAAGCCTAGAGTAGACGATAACATGTTATTTGATCTAGTAACCCCGGTAGAAATATTTAAAATGGTTAAAAATATGTGCAATAAAACTTCTCATGGTCATGACGAGATACCCATAAGCGTCATCAAGGATAACATTGACATATTAGCTGAGCCAATAGCTGACTTTTTAAACAGATGTATTGAGCAATGTGTTTTCCCTGAGCAATATAAAATTGCTCGTGTTTTGCCCATATTCAAAAAAGGCTCTAAATTGGATGCAAAAAATTATAGACCTATTTCACTACTACCGGTATTCTCTAAAATATTTGAAAAGGTAATAAAAGATAGGCTTGTCAAACATTTGATTAAACACAATATCATTAGCTGTCAACAGTTCGGGTATCAAAGAAGCATAGGAACCATTGATGCAATAGACTCATTAGTGGATGACGTGCTCAGTAAACTAAATAATAAGAGAAAAGTGGCAGGACTATTTCTGGATCTTAGCTCTGCCTTTGATACTGTTGAACATAAAATCCTTTTAGACAAATTAGAACACTATGGGATAAGAGATAATGTTTTAAAGCTTTTCAAATCTTATTTACAGAACAGATCACAGTACGTCGAAATTAAGTCAGTTGAAAGCGGACATGAAAAAATTATCAAATCTAAGCTTGTTAGAGTACAAAAGGGGATCCCACAGGGCTCAGTCTTAGGTCCAATATTTTTTATAATATTTCTTAACGACTTACCAAACTATATGTATAAGATAGTACCAGATATCAAAATGGTTATTTTTGCTGATGACACAAGTGCCGTTATGGACGATATATCTTTAAGGGACTTAGAAAATAAAGTGAATCATGCTCTGTCTGCTTTTGAACATTGGTTTTCCACTAACAATTTAAAACTCAATGTGGAGAAAACTAAATGTATGCTATTCAAATCAACCGTGAGGAATAAAGATAGTATTAATATAACTTCATTGGGAAAGAAAGTCGAAATTGTACAAAACTTAAGATTTTTAGGAATACAAATTGATGAGCTCTTAAGCTGGAAACAAGAACTGGAAGCAATCACAAATACTCTCAGCAGTGCATGCTATGCCTTGAGAAGTTTAAGGGACGAACTAACCATTGCTCAATTACGAAATGTTTATTTCGCCTTAGTTGAGTCCAAGCTGAGGTACAGTATTAAACTATGGGGTAACAGTTATAAATACAATATGGATGCAGCCTTTGTTATGCAAAAAAGAGCCCTCAGAACTATTCTTCGCATAGACCAGACTCAATCATGTAGAGAGCATTTTGTGAAATTAAAAATTCTACCTGTACCTTGTCTATATATTTTGGTTCTACTAAGTAGCTTTCTAAAAGACCTAAATAAATACGAAACAAAGGAAGAAAGGGAAACTAGGGTGAAAACGCGCAGGAAAGATCTGCCTAATTATTTGCAGCCAAAATTAAATGTTGTCAAACATAGCTCTAAAGTACAGTCTGTACAAATTTACAATAAATTGCCATTAGAACTAAAAATGATTAATAGTCCAAGAATATTTAAATTCAAATTAAAGTCATTCCTATTGACGAAGTGCTACTATAGTATAGAGGAGTTTTTTAGCGACAAAAATAATGCCACAGTGTAAGTTTGTTATTTGTTTAGGTCTAATTCGAGATAATTATGATGTTATTTTTTGATTAATTTGAATGTTTGTTTTTTCTTATTCTGACTAGGCAAGCTGTTTTTTTTTTTGAAATTACCTACTTACCTTAATTCTTGATTATTACTTAAATTTTGACATTGTATCCATATTATTGATTGTAACTTTTTTTTTTCTTCTGACTAGGCTAGCTGTTTTTTTTTAATATTAATTTTAACTAAATTCTTCATTAATACTAATTTTTAATTTTGACATTTTTTCCATTGTAACTTTTGATTATTATTATTATGATTTATGTGTGATTATTATTAATCCTGTATTCGACACAAATGTATTTTTGTTGAGAATAAATAAATACTGAATAAAAAAAAAATACTGTCAATTCTTTCTCAGCTGAGGTTGTTTAGAACAGAAGGTAAATAAAATTTTTACGTGGGTAGAAATGATGAAAGATGAATGAAGAACACACACACACATCAAAAAAAGTTTATAATCACTAGCATAAGCTGGTAATTCTTTTTTTAAATTGTACTTTATCAAGTAAAAAAAAAAAGTCTTTATTTTGTGTTTTCTTTAGATAGAAATACCCTATTTTAAAAGGATTACGAATTTCAAAGCAATCGCAATTTTTTTATGTGCGTACGTGAGATGGGTATCTACAGCTATATATAGCTATATTGGCAAACGTTAAGAGTGCTACAGAAGGCTAATCGTTTATGTGTACAAATTATATCATACAAGAAATCAGCTAAATGTCGCAACGGTTTATCTGTATACTGGTCGAATTTTTTGGAGTGACTGTGAAGTGTGATATGTATCATATTGGTGCACTCAACCTTAAGTAGATACATAATTTTGATAAATCCAGTATCCTCAATTTAGACGAATGGAATAAGGTGCCTAATTTACAAAGTTCAATGTAACTTGTCACTTGCGATTAACCCAGAGTTGCCTTGTGAGTCATTGTGTGGGACTTTAAAGGTTATACCCAACTTTTCAAATGAGTCCCTGTGATAATTTGATTACCTTATCAAACATAAGTTATTAATTTTCTCTTTCTTCTGTCAATCTATTAAAGGTCTTTAGATAGACTTTAACAGATGAATAACGACTTTAAATGGTTTATGCATGGTTTATTGTGCTTAATTGTGTGATAATTCTATCTTTTCAGCATCCAAAAATCTCGTTGACAATAAGACACTTCTCCCAAATACCAGTTCAAATTAACCAAATGTGTCTAATGATAGTACTCTCTTAAAAGCAAACACTAAAGTGGGTTACCCTTTTAAAAAAGAGATCGGGAAATTACCGATCGCGATAAGGCTACCGCTACAGGGAAGCCAGCTGATGAAGAACATTATCGGGAATTTGGCGAAAGGGTTGGGTCAGGGGTAAGATTCGAACAAAGATCCGGAATAGACGCTTGAATATTGAGAAGATATGAAATGAAATGATATCTGCCATGAATGAAATGAGACTTGAATCTATTATTACTACCTATTCTCATCAGGAAATATCAAATTTATTTCTTCTCAAATAAATAAAAATATGAATTATTTTTTGCACGCAGTAATAAGTTTTCAAAAGGTTCGA
Organism: Agrotis exclamationis; assembly: GCA_950005045.1. Classification (NCBI taxonomy): domain Eukaryota; kingdom Metazoa; phylum Arthropoda; class Insecta; order Lepidoptera; family Noctuidae; genus Agrotis; species Agrotis exclamationis. Next base: position 15,313,179 of record OX465424.1, on the reverse strand, counting down.
AATCAATTTCCATTTATTTAATAAATGTTTGAAACTTCTTGCGTTCTATTTAATAAACATTTGGAACATCCGGCATAGTAACATCTGCGGAGGTTAAAATAATGAATACTAATTGAATTAATTTGATCTCGCATTTGGTTATTTTGAAGTTGTGTAGATAGCATTGAAACAGCCTTTATTTCCCGGCGCGGCCTTTTCTCGGGTGAAAGATTGTGTAGTACTTTGTCACAAATATTGATTTACTTTCACGAGATAGGTACGAACGACAATTAAGAACCTTTGCCCCGTTATTATCTCACAGTTTATTTAGAGTCTGACTGTGTTTTGAAGAGGGTCTCTTGGGAAAGCGCAGGGAAATCCTAATGAGGGCCTTTAAATCTTTTTGCTTTTCCATGATGAACAGCTCTGGCGCTTTGAGCTCCAGGAACACTTTTTTAAAGAAAGGAATCTATGGTAAGATAATTTTGACACGACATCGTTTATCTAATAGAGTTGCTGTGAAATCCGTTGACTATGCTAACAAATGGCGCTTAGGTACTGCCTTTCCATACCTGCCAATTCACTTGCTCAGACGCCTCCGTTGTCAGCGCGGACTAGTGATTTCTAAACATCAGCGATAGCACGTCTAACTTGTTTCGTTTTTCCAGTCGCATCGCAAATCGCTAAAGGTGCGTACAGACTATACACCGTGTTCCGGACGATATACATAAACTTCGACCAGATGTTCAAACCACGGAAGTAAGCATTTTTCATTATGGACACATTAATAAATTCTTATTTTTTATTTTTTGTTAATTTTCATACAAACTAAATACCTAGAAGTAAATAACCCGATATGCATGCCTCTTTATCCGAATTGGCAACGTCGTATTTTCATTCATAACATTTGGCGGGCTGAAACAAATGAAATGCAAATAGTATTTGATAGATTTATCATTTTAATTGCACTAAGCGGCAACATAGGCCAAATTAAGATACTTTCTCACTGCATAGCTCAATTAAATTTCATTAAATGAAATTACAAATATCTTTGTAACGAAGCCTTTTTAAGTACTACTTCCTTTGTTGGATTTGATTTGTAAAAGCCATAGAAGTATTTGCTAAAGTTTATGGATAACGTGAAGAACACGGTGTATAACATAACATGTTATACAACATTGCCGTTAAACATGTTTCATATAATGTGGACGCTGAATGTTATAAAACATATCATAATAACGTGTTATTGATATGTAAAACAATGTGATATAACTTACTCACGGTTAGCACTGAAGAACGACAAGCGACAATGGTTAAATAACATTAATTGTAATCTTATTCTAATGTGTACACACGGCTACGCATCAAGCTATACAAAACCAGTTTGTCGTGGTCTCGCTTTGTATGGTCTTTCCGCATTTTCAACGATCAGTTTATACTGGTTTTATGTACCTATCTTGATGTGTAGCCGTGTGTACACTGTACAGTATTGTTTTATGTTGCAATTTTGAATAACAAGGTTACATAATGTGGGCGTGTTATAAAACATAAGTTATATAACATGTTACATAGTCTGTACGCAGCGTAATGTTGCGTCAGCTTTACTGCATTCACCTAAACCCTAACTAACCTCGTCGGACACGACGTGTTAGGAGTCTCGTAATCACAAAGATCTTGTTTAACTAGGTTAGGTACCTACTAATTAATGTAATGTGTAGGTCTTCTTGTAGATTAATATCGTAACTTTAGGGAACAGCAATATACTAAAATCACGTGCCCGGGTAATATCCCAGTACTTACTCGGGTTTCAAGTTTGATAAGTTAATTCATATGTTAATAGAGATATCGCTAGGTGGGGAAAAGTTGGAACATAAATGAAGTCTGCATGGTATTATTTAATAAAATGTAACAATAATGTGAACATTTGGGTAAAATAAAAATTCGAGTGCGGACTTAGTTGGTAAAGTGTCCGGTGTACTGAATCGGAAGGTTCAACTCCTGTCCGCGCTTGAATTTTTTTTCTTTTACCAAAAATCTTTACGATTCGCGAATAAAAAAAATATGATTACCACATTGCTTTATGTTGAATTATAATTTGTCTTCAGTAATAAACACATAATGTGCTTGTATATAATTCAATCATATAGTAGTTTATGAAACTGGTACATAATGAGGGGTATTATACACGAGTGTGAGTTTAAAAAACGAGCGAAGCGAGTTTTTTAAAAGTATCACACGAGTGTATAATACCTAGTTATGTACAGTTTCATACACTACTTTATCTACTTTCATTGAACACGAATTTATCAAATAAAAGATAAAGATTGACACAGTATTATGGCGCCAAAATTCCCGTTATCACCGCGCATGGGCCACAGCGCGCGCAGTCACAGATAAAAAATCAAATGGATGTATCTATGATCTGTAATCTGTATCGTAATGAAAAAAAAAAATTATTATAACATTATTTTGTTAGAGAAATAGTGTCATAATTTAATTTTTTAATTTCATTTCGATATACTGTGTGTAAAGTACGTCATTATAAACTCGTTTTGAGTTTTGTATTTTGAATTTAACGATATGAGAGTAGATAAAAATCATAAAGATATATAATAGACACGAGTATCTAACTCATTCGAATAATGTAGGTAACCAAAATGAAAGTGTAATGAGATGAAAAGATACCTACCCTTTATTTTTATACTGAAAATTGAAGCAAAGATAAGGAATTTGTACGAATACCCGAAGTAAAAGAAACGTGCCTCCATTATTCTTAAGTCTTAAAACCTTTTAAGGTTGCGGTGGTTCCGCATATACATATATCATATAGGTATAAAATTTACAGTATCCTTCAAACTTCACAAAGTTCAGCACATTGTTCCTCCGTACTTCCTATGAGTATTCTCTAACACGGTAAAGAAAGATTTATAGCCCGCACAAGTTTGGATTAATAAAATTAATTAATTTGTGAGCAGATACCATTTCCATTTAATTAAAGATATAATCTTGAACACGTATGACAGTTGGCACTGGATTTCTAGTTCACATGTGCGACAATAAACATGGTAAGATATCGTCGACCTCATGAATAACAGTTGGACAGTACGTATGAATACTGCAAGCTGGCATAAGTAAATATCTCACTTATAGTTATCGTCTACTTTTACGGCCCGTCCACGATATCGGTAGCGGTGAGCGATGCGACCGACGGACGGCTCGAATACGACATTAATTACTTTGTAAGTACGCGAATTAGTCACTGGCGGCGCCTCGTGGCAAGTTTCAAACATTTGATTTTACCGCTTGCCACCCTCACCGCTCACAACGGTCAAGCCGTGAACGGGCCGTTTCATTGAACTTCCAAGCGGAACCAAACCAATATTTTGGGGTTATTATAGCAACGTAAGTCGGCTTTTTTATGCTTTTAGGCTTTTTTATATTAATTTAACCTTTAACTCGACTCGGCTAGCAATATTGCAGTGACCACCCACGCCCGAACTAACATTCGTAGAGGGTTCTAATCAATGGGAGAAAGTCCCCAAGATGTAAATAGAGATTTCCCTAAAACGTCTTCACAATAAAATTTCTTGATTAGGGTAGATGTATGTATACATATATTGTCGTCTATATTGGTATAGTAGGGGAAGGTAACTTAGTAGTTACTTCTGCTTAATTCAATTTTATTTGTCCGTTCCGGAGTGGAATTCCGTTCATTAACTAATTAAGGCATCTAGGTCTAAGTTCTGAGGGTGAAATACTTTCTGTGTTTAAGAAAAGTTTTACGTTCGAGTTAGGTTTATGTCTTGATTAATTATGGATAAGGAATGTCAGATCTACTAAGATTATGACCGAACATGCTTTACTGTTTAGTTTGGAACGAAACGGAAACAGTGATAAATGGTAAAATGAAGGGTTAAATAAGGTCTGGATAGCAAGCACGTACAGAATGACTGACAAAAACAAAGTTCAAATTGTCCAAATCATTTAGTTGACAAGGGTTTAGACATTCTTTTGGAATCTACATCTATAAATAAAAATAGATCACTGACTACCTACCTACCTATGTACGCGCATAACTATTCCGTACGATTGCACCAAATTCGATCATTCTTTTTTGTTGTTTTGTCGCACTGAAATGAGCCAACGGGATCGTCTAAAATACCCGTGCGAAGCCGGGGTAGTTTGGAATAAAATAATTGTACTATTGTTCTTGATTTTGTCATTTACTTTTAAATTGATTTTAGAAGAAGTAAAGTGTGTTGCTCTACTCCTTATTCATCAAACGTTAAGGTATAGGCAGAGGTGCAACTATAAATAACTATAGCCACACTTCGCCGGATTCAAAAAACGTTGCCTATACTAGGCACTTCTTCCAGTATCGTGAGTACGTTTACAAACAGTTTCTTACGCCACAAACACCCAGACCGACACGCTGCGCAGTAGTCGATAGCTCAGTTACTGCGCCTAAAGCGCCGTCCCATATAATAGATGTCGAGTCAAAAAACGGATCTATGCGGGCAACTTCACGAGATATCCATTATCGTTATATACTAAAACCTTCTCCAAAATGTAATGAACACTTTTCTGAAAATCGCATCAAAATTCGTCCAGTCAAACGCGAGATAATCGCGGACAAACATACATACATACAAAAATACATACAGGTCGAACTGAGAACCTACTTTTTTTAAGTCGGTTAAAAAGCATACGAGTAATATTATTTTCTCCGTCCTTTCTCTTGTCAGAATTCGTGATCATTAGGACAATAAGACAGTCCTTATAATTATTTTAATGAAGGCAATTAGTAAACTTACCTAAATAACTGTTTATCCAGTTCATGAAACAGTGTTCTTTGATGTTTTAGAAGTAATTATCTTGTATTTTATCATTAATTATCATGTTGCTATAGTGAGGTTACGTAATTTAATTAATAAATTACACTATTTAACGACAAAACATGGCGACAAGCTGGATTGTTTCCTAAAATTATTTAGGATATATCACGGATAAACTAGAGACGGATATGTCACGTAAGATCAAATGACTGCATGCGTGCCAAATTACACTATTGCCATTTATACCTCACACACAAATCCCAGCTTAGTCACTGCGCCAATAGAGTCGAAAAAGCTTTCTTTGTTATCTTTCGTAATGCAATTTATTATTGTTTTATTACTGGGAAGTTTTCTGCAATTTCTTCTTTCTCCGCAGTTGAAACATTATAAAGTGGCGAAGTGCGGGCCTTTTAGGGGACTGTTCTAAGTAATTATGTCGTTTGAAAAGTGCTGATTCTCATTATCAGTTGGAATTCATCAAAACAAGTGTCTTAGTAAAATTTGATATAGTATAAGAGAACCATCCTACTAATATTATAAACGTGAAAGTTTGTTAGGATGGATGGATGTTTGTTACTCTTTCACGCAAAAACCTCTGAACGGATTTGGATGAAATTTGGTACACAGATAGTTTATAACCTGGATTAACATATAGGATTGTTTTTATCCCGATTGTATGTTCCCGTGGGTTAATTTTCGAGTTGTAACGGGTGAAGCCGCTGGCAACAGCTAGTAAGAAATAATCCGTCACTGGTGCAGGCAGATGTTATCAAGTGTCACGATTTCAATATAAAAGGACGTCGTTATAAAATTACGCTCCCGAAAAGCTGAAACACCAAGTGCCCTCGTGTTGGCGGCGACAGCTTAATTTCGGAGCCCCAAGGGTAGGTATTATAAATGTATACGTAGTAAGCCCCGTTGAGAAAAAACAACAGAAAAACACGTGTGAAAACGCTGTAATTCTGTTAAGTTTCAGCAGATTATTTCAAAGGTGACGTGAATGCAAATGGACTTATATAAATCTTAGATAACAAATTCTGTACAGTCACGAGCAATAACATGTATACACTTAACAAAATTCAAACGCAATTTACTCGTGAAATACTGGTTTATACTTTGAAATAAGACCTATTTCGTAATAGTATCCAAAACAGAAGTCTAGTGAAAGGCAAAAGTTTAATAAATATGGTAGCAGAACATCGCTTTTGATTGAATACTGCTTAGTGTATATACATACTATTGCTCGTGACTGTACACAGACTGTGAGCATCGCCGTTCTTGGTTATAAGACCTCACAAGTCACATAGGTACGGGTTTATGTTGTTAATATTGCATCAGTTTAATAATTCTATTAGGTAAAAAGCTTATCTAGAAAATACCTATCTATTTACGACCGTTCGTAGCGAAAGTGAAAACATGTAAGGTTTTACGATTCCTAATCCCTTGAAGGAGCAAACAGATAAAGATTCAAGGATTTGTGGCACGCCTCAACTTGTACAATCACGACACGAACCCAGGAACCCACGCCTATTTGATATTCAGATGACCTTTCCGCTTCATTAGCGCTTTTCTCGCTTTATGCACGAAAGAGCTTATGACACCGTCAGATTAGGAAAAAAAAAAATTGTTTAAACGTCGTTTAGGGGCGCTCGGGGATTATCTTTAACTATTCATACACGAGTTCGTGGTGGGCTAAACGGTTGGAGAATTAACGTTGGTCGTCATGTTTAATTAATTGCTAAATATTGGTTAAAGTACGAGAACGAGACAAGAAATAGACTGCAAGTTTGAAACGTAAAGAATAGTTGCATTATTTCAACCAAAGTTGATCTATCAAACGCATTATGTTTAGAATGACAATGGAGCTGGTTACAAAGCGAATAATTTTAATCAGAGTTGAAGAGGATTCTACCGAGCATCTTTTAATTTACCCTTTAAGACTCGTGAACGAAGGGGAGGGCTATTCTTCGTTGGGATCTAAAGGCTTAGACCATTATCTACCTGAACAAAGGGTAATGACTGATTAATAGCAAGCAATGATTGGATATGAAAGTCATCGTCCTGGATACCTAGTAATTTTAGACCTGAATTTATAACATAAAATCTAAACTGAAATTATAAAGAAAAAGGATTTGGTTTTTTATATGTTTGGTTACAATAATTATGAGGTAATTACTCGAAGCGTCGCACAGCTAAAGAGTGGAATTCGGAGGATTGTCGGGGTCTGTGATTCCTGACAGCTATAACCAATGGGGTCTTAAAGTCACGAGTCAATTGGTTACTTCTAAGCTTAGTGCTGTTTAGTGCTTCACCGTCTTCACGTCATCTTCGCTACCATCAGGCGAGATAGTGGTCGAACGGAAACCTATAGTTAAATAAAATAAAAAACTTAAATAAAAAAAAATGTAACCGACTTCCCACAAAAAAGTTCAAAATAACCTACAAAAAAACTTTTCTTTCGAAAGTCGGTGACGTTCTTTTTTATTTCATTGACTTTTTGTCACCGACTTTCGAAAGAAAAGTTTTTTTGTAGGTTATTTTGAACTTTTTTGTGGGAAGTAGGTTACATTTTTTTTTGAAAAAGTTTTTTATTTTATCCTTTTTAGTTTCAATATTCAACCCAAATTATTGTCAAATACATAATTTTCTTACATGTACACTAAAATATTGTAATGCGTAGCACCGGTAATAACATCGCCCATTTATATTGTACTCTTACACAATGTGCTATAAATGAAAACTACTGCACTAAACTAAATGAAAATTTTATGGGACCAAATGGCAGATATACTGTATCGAACAAAAAAAGAATCATCGAAATCGGACCAGAAACCTCGGAGTAATCGGTGTAGACAATTTTGAAAACTTTTTAGGTTTTTGTTGATTTTTCAAAAAGTGCTAGTCCGATTTCGATAAAATTTTAATGGGACCATTCTTGACCATTCGGGAAGTATACCCTTTCCAACAAAAAAGAATTTTTGAAATCGGTTGGTAAACGACGGAGTTATGCCCGAAAAAACATAAAACAACCGAATTGAGAACCTCCTCCTTTTGGAAGTCGGTTAAAAAGTAACATAACTTAATTTTACTCCTAAACTGCTACCATTACGATGCCTAGGCTAGGAGCTATTGTAAAATAGAACTTAGAAATTATTCAACATGACAATGACTTATGCAAGGTACGTTACAGAAAATTAGAATTGCTTGAAATCCCATCTTGTATTATATTAGCAAGGCGCCCCTGCTTCGCACGCAAGCCATAAATCCTTGATTTCCATTGAAGATTTATTTTCAAATCCATTCATCATTGATCTTCAATACAAGCCTTCTCTAGGCAATTACGAAACAAAGAGAAAAAATCAGTCACGCCATTTTTAAGGTATTTTTCACTAAGCCTGATAGTTTCGGGCGGTGAGTAAAGGGCAACTCGCTGCCCGACCATGGACCATGCCCGGGTCGACGGCGCGTTGTGTTCCATACGCGCGCCTCAAAGAGCGTCAGCATAATGACGGGGCCCCCTCGCTAGAGAGCCAAAGCCTGCCGGGGTCGCGGGACTTATCTCATTACCGTGACCCCGGAACATAAAGGGCTACTGAAGGACACCGTGGATTTTAGTGAGTACAAGTCTGACAGTCCCTCCTGCCCTGCCCGGGGTGGGAGGGCTCATTTGATGACTTTACCACGCAAAAATAAAACTTGATAGTTTTGCATATTGCTATCTACATTCACATGAAAATTCACTTCGTACTTACATAAATAGATAGGTGGATATACGTATATATCGTTCCCTTATAAACTATTACCAAAGTTCACCTTTGAACTTAGTTTTCCAATGTTTGAGCATCAAATAGTTCTCTTCAAACTTTCTAATCACTGTAATGATAGATCTGAGGCGATTTGAAACTAAAGTTGGAATTGTTAGTACACAATTAATAACTGCCAACTAAGTTTGAGCACTTTTGCGTTTAATAAATCAACAAAAACTACTTAATATGCGAAAGTAAGTTTTTTCAGGCCAGCGGAACAGTTTTGCAACTAATTTGAATAATAATTAAATAAACTGCCAACCGACGGATACCCAAACGAAGTTAGGTATTAAAGAAAGGACAGAGGGTAGCTTATGTGCCAAGGTACTTTTGTTTTAGAACGAAAATGTCGTTAAAAAATTTCAGAACGTCCGCGTGACATCGAACGGATCCCAAGACCAGAATTTAGAAATTATATTGACTTGACGTTATTAAAAGTAATAAATACATAACCAATCTTTTATACAAGGGCCTAAAAAATAAATAACCTTCAAGATAGAGGCTGGCGATAGCTTGATTGATGTCTTACCGATCAGACCCAATTCTTTTGTCAACTAGAGGCGGCGCCGTTTCAGTCTATATAAATACTCAGCTATTTACATATATTTTTTAAAGATCAACTCTAAGGTATAAAAAGTCTGGCTATAGTAGTGATAGTCAGAAGTTCGCAAATTCTGACAACAAATCAACAAACGACTCTTCCCATCCTGAGTGTAGAGTAGGACTGTGAGACTTGCCCTTTGCGTTCTAGATCCACGGTAACCTGCTATGACTTAATGTGTGACCAGTTCTTGAGGTGCACGTGAAACAAATCACATCGTCTCAATCAATCTCGGTCCTTGAATAACATTACATTAGAGGAATACAGTGGTGTATGAATACAAACATAATTGGGTAAACGTGTGGAAGATTATATGAAAGAAAAATATTAAAATCAAATTAATTCGAGTAATGTACAGCAGGAAATTTTATTTCTATAGATCTTGAATCCTTAGAGCTAAGTTTAATATTTCTAAGATTATTTAATTAAATTCAGCTACTTTTTACCACTTACAATGAAAAGTTCTCATTAATATGTGGGTGTAAAAGCCTCAAAGGTAGGGCGTATTAATAGGATGTCAATTAACGTTCAACTTGTATGTAACGTTCGGAGATACTTCGTCCTTAATTGATATTCACACACCCACACAAGTTTATCATTGTTTTGCTAATTTCTTGTGGTCTCCCTTTGTATTGTGGGTAGGTATAGGTCAGGATCAGGTTTCCAACTGAACGTGACCAGTTAACAAATTGGAATGTGTTATCGTCTTTATTATAAAATAGAATTAGTTATCTATTTACTTTTGAAGCAAAAGGAGATTTGTGAGTCATTTGTAAATCATTAACAACCTTTCATTGGCTGAAAGTACTTTAAACAACTTTTAATATGAAACCTTGTCGACGAAAAAAATATTCCATTTTAGAAATACCTCATTATTAATCTTAAAACGTTGGTTTCATAGTTAAAAGTTGTTTAACCGTAAGTACTTTCAGCCCATGAAAGGTTGTTCATTTTTTACAAAGTTGAAACCTTGTAGAGAGGCTATAAGCTAACGGATTTGCAGGAGTGACATAAGAGGTGACTGAGGCCCTGGAATGCAAAAGGGGACTTGACGGAGCAGGGTGGGCTTTAGTCAGCATGTCCTCTCTGGTCCATCTAGATAGCGCAATAAAAAATGGCCACTGACCAACTTTTAGACGAGTAATGGCCAGAATGCAGATTTTTCCTGAGCCGTATTTCTGAAGTGTCATGTGTCCATCCATATCATTAAAATGAAATGCCTTATGTATCCTGCCTGACCAAATTGGTTGACAAGGTTTGTGTGAAAAAAGGAATTTTAATGATGATTTTTATTTTCAGTTAAACGCTCTTATTTTATTTCTAGATTCTATAAAAAAATGTCGGGTGGGTCAATATTTTAATTTAAAAGTCATTTTAAAAAAAGAATATTTAAAAACTCAGAAGACCTATATTGAAAAATACATAATACAACAGATTTCTAAGCTTGCGGTCTATCTAATACATTTTATAATATTTATCTACCTAATGCGAGTGGTATCAGAGAGCCATTTTTATTCTATCTCAGATACCTAAATTATATTAACATAAACCAACTCATCTTTTTAGATTGGAAAAGCAATATGCGGTAGGTAGGTACTCTAAAACAGACTGTGTAAAATTGATCCCACCAAAAACATTAAATGTAAAAAATGCCAAGTCTCTCGATGCAGTCTTTCCATCGTAAAAAGTTTGGAGATCTCATAGAAGCCAAGTCCTATTCAAATTATTTTGTAGTTATAAATCAACATTTAGTAACTGTATCAATAGTTTTCTTTATATTATAATTATAGTGACTTGGCAATGAGCACAAGAAGAAACAAATAAAACGGCATATTTGGAGGAGTTGAAAGTCACACACCGAAGTCGGTTAAATTTTTTTTGGCCAGATTAGATACATGTTTAGAAGAAAATCCTATACAAAGACAAATAGGTATGTAAAAAAAGAAAACACATGCAATGTTATCTCATCGTCATGACTTTATCCCCTGTTACTTTGCGGGTAATATGTGGACGGCGAGTAAAGGGTGACTCGCCGTACGTTCATGGACCATGCCCGGGCCGACAGCGCTTCGTTTTCCACGTGCACTTCATAAAGCTGTCAGCAATCTGACGGGGCTCCTCTGAGGGCCAAAGCCTACAGACTCTGGAACGTAATAGCTACGAGTATTAAAGGATCACTGTGGATTTTAGTCTGTACAATGAGGACTAATCTGAGCATTTTTGGAACTGCTTAGATTAGTCCTCATGATAGTTTGACAGGTCTCCAGAGGCAGTGGCGCTGCCCAAACGGACATTTTTGGAACTGCTCAGTTTAGTCCTCATTCTGACAGTCTCTCCCGTCCTGCCCTGTGGAGGAAGACTCATTTGCTCATTTGATGATTTAAACAACCATAAAAAAAAACTGCCCTGTTATTTGGACATAAAAAGAAAAGAGACAGACACGTACTCAGACAAGCTTTGATACTATAGAAATGTTAACGGAAATGTATGTAATAAAATCAGTCGCGGCATTTTCACTAATTTTAAAACGTAAGTGACGAAAAACTATTTACATACATTGACTACGTAAATATTTATTTTTACAGTATGTAAGATATCTTGTCCCGTTTGAGATTAGTAATAAGGTCACCTATTCTTAAACTTCTTCGTTTAGAGTATTAGTTTGTTTCTTCAGAGCAGAAGTACAAAAGAAATAGCTATAAATATTGACTTTACAACTGTTAAACTATGTACCTATTATTTTATCTATGAGACTATGAGAAAAGCTATACTATTCTTATGTTACTTTTAAAGAAATGATTTCTTGGAAGAACTTTTAATCCAGAAAATTTCAACAATGTAACGAGACCTCTTTGGATATTAAGGCCAGGTATTCCCAATTTTACATCACTTTGATTTAACAATAAATAAAGAAATCGTGATTTTTTAAATCCAAAAAAAGAACTTGTTCTAGTTTACTCTATGTACTTTGACAATTTGTGGTTCAAAACACGATATCGAAAACTTCACTCGATAAAAAAAAAATCCGAAAAACAGGCTAAATCGATATTTTTTTCATGTTTTTCTTGTTTTTCTCAAAGCTTATAAATGTTTTACTACTAAAAACCATATCTTAAAAAAGGTAATAACGTAGAGAAAAGTAATTTGTGGTTACATTTTGCAAAATAGCTTGTTTTTTTTAATAATAAATTATTATATAACACAGCGGCTCGCGTTCGTCACTTCAGTCGCCCGCTAGGCCTTGTCGAGGTGAGACCTGTGTCCCTTTTTCTAGCGCGCGGCTATCACATAGTGTAAAGAAGGCAGTTACTCTTTATTTGTTTTTATTAGTGCACAGAAGTATGGGAAATAAAAATAAAAACAAGAAAGTAGCCAGGTGCAAAGTCCGGAAGGTTAGACGAGAAATCAGGTAAGTTTGTTTACAATTTTATTTTTTCACATACTAATATTATCTAAATACTTATTCGTCTTTTGATTTTTAAATCTAATCTTCGGTCTATCTTTACCTTTACTTTCGAAACCTGTCCATCATTTCTAAGAAATAGCAATAAGAGTGCGCTTCTTATCTCTATTTAGGTACCTAGGTAGGTAATATTATAATAACAATAGAAGTGCAGCGCGCGCCGCCGCCGCGTTGCCGGCCGCACCTGTGTGTGTTTATTACCTACTAGCTGTTGGCCCCGGCCTCGCTCGCCAGCCAACCCCTCTCCTATATAGCCTATTACCGGCTCTAGTGTCCCACCAGTCTCTGTACCAAAATTTATCAAAAACAGCCGTTTTGACATGAAAACGGAACATACATACATACTTACATACATAGGTAGATGCAAAGGTATAATATGAGTAGGAAATTAGGGATCTCTGTTCCTTTCTGCGGATATATGTAGGTAGGTACCTACCGGCACCGACATTGAAGTCTCAAGGACGGATACCAACATAATACATAGTAAAATCATAACAGTAGAATAACTTGATAACGTTTTCATGAACATTTTTTTATTGTTGCAGTGCATCAAAACCACGATGCGGGCATGCGGGCGGCGAGTAAAGGGCAACTCGCCGCCCGACCATGGACCATGCCCGGGTCGACGGCGCGTTGTGTTCCACGCGCGCCTCAAAGAGCGTCAGCACGATGACGGGGCCCCGCCCAAGAGGGCCAAAGCCTGCCGGGGTCGCGGGACTTATCTCATTACCGTGACCCCGGAACACAAAGGGCTATTGAAGGACACCGTGGATTTTAGTCAGTACAAGTCTGACAGTCCCTCCCGCCCTGCCCGGGGTGGGAGGACTCATTTGATGATTTTACCACGCAAAAAAAAAAAAAAGTATATTTTAATGATTTTGAAAAATGTGGCAGAATATAATTTAATTTATTTAAGCATTATGGACGACATACAGCTAAAACAGACAGTAATAAGTTTCGTTAGAAAATTAACCAAGCTAAAATTGAAACCTCTGTATTCATGTTAGAGTTGCTAGTCTAAAGTCAACCCGTGAGTTTGTATTTGTATATCTTATAAAAGCCTAATTGTTTTTCATTCATTGTTTCAGTGGAATGGAAGATATTCGTAATACATTTATTGTTGAAGAAGAGGCTAGAAATCAAGATGATTTTCATCCTGTTACAGGACGTCGAATCGTTGATATAAATTTCCTTCTTAAAGAACTGCAAGAAAAAGGGCGACATAATAATTTATTCGATTGCAAGATGAGTAATTTTCGTTTAATCAGCGAAAGAAGTCTAGGGCTTATCTCTGTTTTTAAATTCCAGTGCAACATGTGCCAAGAAACTTGTCTGGTCCATTCTGAAGATTACAAGGATCCGCAGCAAGTAAATTTAAATATAGCTGCAACCACGGGAATCATAGCTTCAGGCATTGGATACTCTACATTTGAGGAATTATGTTCTTCCATGAATATACCGACATTTTCTTCAAAATATTATTTAAAATTGCAAAATGATGTTTATGCAAAATGGGAGAAAACAGCTAGTGAGTCTTTGGCGGCTGCTGCAGCAAAAGAAAAAGAAATAGCGCTCGCAGAAGGAAGAACAAATAACGGTTACCCCGTCATTGACGTATATGTTGATGGCTCATGGTGTACTAGGTCTTACGGAACAAATTATAAATCTTCATCGGGTACGGCATCAATAATAATACTTGGCAGAAAGACTGGCCAAGTTCTATATCTTGGAGTAAAAAATAAATATTGCTTGGTGTGTGCCAGAGCCGCTAACAGAAAGGTCGATCCGAAACAGCATGTCTGTTTCAAAAACTACACAGGTTCTTCAAGCTCAATGGAAACTCAAATTATAGTCGAAGGATTTAAATCCTCGATTCCAATGTATGGACTTATATACGGCAGAATGATAGGAGATGGTAATGCGTCAACCTACGCTAAAATTCTCAACGCCAAACCGTACGAAAATCAAAATCTGACGGTTGAAAAAATCGAGTGCCGGAATCATATCTTGCGTAATTTCTGCAAAAAGTTACGTGGACTTACCACAGAAACTAAATATATGTTGGCACATCGGAAAACGCTGACCAATGTAAAAATAATGTTAATGCGAAAAGCAATTGTGAATTCCATAACACATAATAAAGTTTCTCAGAATCATAGGTTTCACCTTTAGGGGTGTTCTGGCTAGCACGTGTGTCCGAATCTTTTTGCGGATTCTGTGTGATTCTTGATACTCTTTTGTTCTTGTGTTTGTAAAAAGGTTTGTATCGTGATACACTTGCATACAGCATAAAAACAGATATGCAACATGCAAACAAGCATGCAAGCAAGCATGCAGCATGCAAGCAAGCATGCAACATGCAGCAAGCACGCAGCATGCAACATTCAGCAAACACGCAGCATTCAAGCAAGCATGCAACATGCAACAAGCATTGTTTCTGTCATGGCTCCGGCGCTGCGGGGTTTTGGGTGGCCCCACGCGAGCTTATCGTCGCAGATGATTTGAACGCTCACCACCGCAGCTTCGGTTTACTGGCCGGCTTCGCCGGCCAGCCTCAGCCGCGGCGGCGGCCGTTCCAACCACCTACTCCTCAGCTCGCGGGCCACCCCACCCCTCCGCGCCTACGCGATTTTAAATTACACTCTAGGGGTAGGGCAGACAAGACTACGTATAGTCGGTTTTGCAGCATTTCGTTTCCGCCACAAAGTTTTGTAGCAGAATATATTGAATTTTTATGACAGTAATTTAATTTTTGGTAAAATTTTATTTCGGTATGGTGAAAATATGGCAAATAAATCATTTGGCAATTGAAAAAAGTTTAAAAGAGGCTTCGGTCAATAGTAAAAAGTTATTTTGTTAATCGGCGGAACATACTTCGGTAAAATAATACTTATGGCTAATGATACTTCGATGAACTGAAAATATGTCAAATAATGCATATAGCAAAAGAGATGTCGGTCAATAGTTTTCGGTGTAATGAAATTCGAACAAACAAAATTCGGTAAATTGATCGGTTCCCTGTAGAAATGCATTAAAAATAACTATTCAGCCATATTGAATGGTTTGCCATATTGGATTTAGAATGACGTCACGTGTTACTAATCAGTAAAAGTACTAGGCTAGTATAAGATCAAGGTGGTATCTTTTGCGCTCTCGTGCCACGTGACATGCAGCGCGGGGGTAAGGTAACTCTAAATGACCTGCCAAAATACTGGGCTAGCATAAGCTCAATGGTAAGTTTTTCAACGGGGTCAACGAAGTTCATTTGAAAAGCGCTGTGGTGCCACGTGATAGGGGGGAGGCAAATGCTGTTAGAATACTATTTAGCTTAGATTGTGGCAAGCGAAAATTCAAGGTTTACGTAAATGTGATTTCATGCGTTTTTTACGGCATTATCGTCCTTGCGTTACCTATTGCATTTGGAACACCCGATCTAGAAACTAAAACATCAATTAATTTAATAAGTATAGTTCAGAGTTTATTCCATTTAAAATATCTACTCAAATTAATTTATTACAAAAAAAAGAAAGACTTCGCTATTACTACAAAATATTATAATAAAACAAGTTTTTAATGAATCAAATCTCTTATTTTATATTTAAAATAAATCAATAAGACAAGTTGACCTACTGCCTGCTTATCTGTAATGTGACACTCCCCGTGAGTCCCCGCGACGTAAGCGCACGGCTCGCTTTGCGGCAATCGCGGGCAACTCTTGGTAGCGTTAAATGCCTATTTCGCTTGGATTACCTGCCCTTAAAAGATACGATTGCTCAGGTAGATAGCCAAATGTAGACGTCAGTCCATTGTCTCCGGCTATTATCTAAGCAATCCATTTCCTCAACTTGTTCACCAGCCAGTTTTGTGTGCAATAAAAGATCTGCTATAGAAAAGGAAGAAAGCCACATAGATCAGCCATTCGTGTTTGCTGAAAAGGAAATCTAAGGGAGAATGGCTTATAGATATAAGTATGTCAACGATATTAAAATTTTACTTTTCAATTATTTTCCAAAAAAAATGTTTTTAGCGTTTTTAGCATTGACAAACTAAGTACTTTGGTATATGTCTTTGTCTTAAGTTCATAACATTAGCTATTATACATACATTATACCTACGTAATCTAGTAGGTAGTGTAGTATCGTTATAGATTCAATAAATATCTTTTCACTTCAGTAGCTCAAACATGTAGGTTTTGCTGCCTGAAATCAGTGAGCAAAATGCGATTTTGCTCACTGAGTGAGACAAAGTAACTTTTTAATTTTTGTTTTCAGAAAGCCGCGAATATCTTATTCAGCCTTGGGTTAATCATACAATTCGAAACATTTACACTCCATCTCTTTCCCGCTATTAGAAAGAGAGAGGGACAAAGACCAGCCCTTTCGAAATTCCGATTTTGAATTCGTCCTCAAAGACAAAGACGCTCGGTTTGTACTAGATATGGGCGCCGCGCCGGCGCGGCGCCGCCGTGTGCACTCCGCACGCCGCCGCCGCCGCCGACATTCACCGCGCGGCGTGAGTGGCGTAAAGACGTGTATTTGCTTTCGTGATTGACTCATCCAAAATGACTGACTTAATATTCCAACAATCATTGGTGAATAGTTTCGGGGATATAACATCCCCCTGTCTCACCCCCCTGCGCAGCAGCATGTTTAGACTGCTGGTTCTGTACTTGGACACTCATAGTCGCGGCGTCATAGAGACATTTCAGCACTTCGATTTACCGCCAGTCCACTTGACATCGCTGCAGTGATTGCAGAACAGCCCAGGTTTCAACGGAGTCAAAGGCCTTTTCATAATCCACAAATGCTAAGTACAGGGGCTGGTTATGCTCTTCGGACTTCTGTATAACCTGCCTCATTGTGTGGTGCTAAATCCTCCGCGAAACCCAGACTGCTCCGGATGCTGAAACTCGTCAAGTCTTCTTGCGAGACGATTTGTGATGACCCTCGAAAACAGTTTAAAGACGTGGCTCAGGAGTGATATGGGACGATTTTTTTTTAATGTGCAATGGGTTTGCTCTTGACCTCAGTCTAGGTCAGGAGTGACTAAGACAAAGTCGACAATGGAGTGAGCTTACCCAGAAGAAGCCTGTTCACTCTATCTTTGAAGAGATTAGGGTTAATGTATGTGTCCGGAAACACAGAGCAGGCAGAGAGTTCCACTCCTTCGCTGTCCGCTTTATAAAAGACGCTTGGAAACGCTTAGTGCGAATTGGTGGTATAGCAATAAGGTAGGAATGGTAATTTGCCGTGCGTCTAGATGAGCAATGATAGAAGGGGCCTGTTAGGATGAGATCGTGGAGTTTTTGGGTACACTCTCCGAAGTATAATCTGTAGAAGACCAACAGGCAGGCAACCTTGCGGCGATGAGTCAAGCTATGGAGCTTGGCTCTCACCAATTTTACGTTGCCAATGAGCCTCTTAGCTCTGCATTCCACTAAGTCAAGAGCGGCAAGTTGGTATTTAGCTGAGCCATCCCAAAGGTGGCTATAATATTCCATGCAGGATCGGACTTGTGCTTTGTAAAAAGTTAAAAGCTGTCCAGGCGTGAAGTAACGCTTTTTTTAGCGTGGTAAAATCATCAAATGAGGAGGAGGGACTGTCAGCCTTGTACTGACTAAAATCTACGGTGTCCTTCAATAGCCCTTTATGTTCCAGGGTCACGGTAATTTGATAAGTCCCGCGACGTGAAGTACCGCTTCACTCTATTTAGGATGTCCAGCTTTTTGGCCGCAAGTCGGGCTTTGAACACAATGGTGGCTCCAAAGTTGAGACTAGAAGTCAACTCGATGCCTAGGAGCTCGAGTAGGTCATTCAGAGGTACAAAGCACCCTGAAAAGTAGGAGTTTGGTCCAAACGATTTTGCGGTAATAAGACAAGCCTGTTTTGGTTTCGTTAAAAGAGACCAAATCACATGGTTAAGGCATAATTTGTCCGCTCAACCACGGCCTCTCACAAGGAACAAACTTCATCCCCGATGGTATTTTCGCTGGACACGTATCTCTCTGAAACTGTACTGTCATCTGCGTACCCAACAATACCAGATTGAAGTAGGTCATTGATGTGCAGCAGGAAAAGAGTTGCGATACTATAAGTATGATAGTTTTCAATAGGGATTTGTCGTTCTTCTTGAAAAAGAGGATCACAACAATCCTGTTCCATGCCTTTGGAGTTCTCCCGTTGTCTAAAACAGAGTTGAATAGCTTTTGGAGCTCCCGAGTACGGGCTTTCCGAAGCTCCGAAGTGACTCCGTCTTCACCCAGGGCTTTTCCATGTTTAAGCTGCATGACGGCCAATCCAACCTCATCTAGGCTTATTTCCGGCAGTTCATCGGTGTAGTGGCGGGTCATAGTGGCTCGGCTATCCTCTGAAAAGGTGGCTTGTGGACGACGACTGTCGAACAACCGGCCATAAAAGTCTTCTATCTCAGCTAGGATCTCCAGCTTTGAGGTTATGGTTTGGCCAATAGGTGATCTAAGCTTCGTCAGATACGAGCGTTTCAGCTGTTGGGCGAACACTTTAATTTAACACCCCGCTTTTCTTCTATTGCCTTTTCAATTCGGCTTGTATGGGTAGTTTCGAGGTCACGTCGTACCAACTTGCTTATTTTATTATTGAGTTCTCGCTTCTCTGACGGTGTAACTTGAATTAATCTATGTTGAAAAAAATTTTTACGATGTTGTTAAAGTGTCCCTTTGGAAAAACCTTTTTTTTTGTACCTGACGACATTTTCCTGTCGTCCCGGCTTAAAGAAGATAGGGAGTAGATTTTGAGTTTTAGTTGAAGGTAGTAAAAACATACGCCGCCGGCGCCACGCCGCCGCCGATTGAAATTGGTCAGCGCGCCGCCGCCGAGAATTTTTAAGGCGGCGCCCATGTCTAGTTTGTACTAAGAAATTTTGCAAAAAGATAATTTTTATTTTAGTGTAATTTATTGAATTTTTAACTTATATGTATACGAAGTATTTAAACGAAAATAAGTATTCACTGCAAATAAAACTGATATTTAACCTGTAAATATTTATTTCCAGTTTCAATAAAATGTTACGTAAATATTTTGAATAATAAAATATCATGGGTGCTATAATTTCCGAACACGCCTTAATTTAAATAAAAGAGCGGGAATAAAATTTCGCGGCTGGCGTAAAGAGTTGAATAAGTTAATAGTTATTTCAATCTATTCCTGTTTATTATTTTATCTCCTAAAGTGTTCTCGCTGCTGAAGTGAAAAGTTTTGTGTGTTACACGAGAGCAAAGTTTTTTGCATCTCGTGCCTTTGAATCCCTCGTCGCACTCAGGATTCAACTTAAGAATCACTCGCTACGCTCGTGATTCAATCGTTGAATCCTTCGCTTGCTCAGGATTCAAAATCAGCACTCGCAGCAAAAAACGACTTTGCTCTCTTGTTGCACAAATAACTATTTCTTCTTTGTAAAAATCTGCTATGATAATAAACTACCTAATAATATAGGTATTGCTGGAGATAAGGTGAATCATTGCAAAATCATCAAAACAATTCGAAGAAAGGGTTTTACGCTCTACTAAAACTTGCCAATACTTGGCGAATTGCGATTTAAATAATAACCAACTTTTAGTTGCCCTGTCATACCTATACCTAGTAACGACGTCTTCAGTATGATTAATGTCTGCTTTTCTTTTTTTTATACCTACTCGACCTTGCGACGGTTTAATAAATAAATCCCGTCGGTCGTTTCAAAAGATATATGTTTTCCCTCTATTTCTCTTTCTATATCTTTGTACATATTACGTATATTTTAATAAATTTTACTCAATAAATCGATAAAAAAAGGGATTTTGTTTGTAAAGCTTTCGCCTAAATGGCTTTTCTCGCTTCCGCCTGTAATAGGTAATAGGCGGAAGCGAGAAAAGCCATTCAACATTATAAAGAAGTAAGGTGAATTTGGTTATGGTTCGTTATCTTCAGTAACACTGAGCGGGTTCCGAAAGTTCTTTGAAATAATTAGAAGCTACATTAACGTTTCTGTGGGATAAGTTCCAATCATGACGCTGTAGTGAAACCACAGGTAAAAGAGCTCACATACAAAATGGTGGAAACTGTAAAAGTATAGTACTTCAATAAGTTACTGGACAAGGTAATAAACGCTTTCCGTCGTACCACAAAAACTTTTGAACGTCTGTCTGTTGAACACTTGTCTTAAAAAATGTCAGATTATGTCGTTGAAATAAGGTCCGTTTTGCAGTCACACTTTTTTTAGACATGTGTTCAACAGATGTTTAAGTTTTTGTATAGGCTGTTTGAGTTTTAATTTGAAATATTAAAAGCTTTTTTATCTCTAGTCATCATAACAGTCAAATGTTACACAAGGATTTTCAACTCAAAGAAACTACGATAAAACCCGCATAGTCTATTCGAGAACATAAAAGACGTATATATATACATTTCTATGTAAATTCATGCGAGTTATGAATCTAGTAAGTAATACTTAAGCCATTGAAGTGACTATAGATTTTTTAACCCTACGAAGTCTAAAACTTGATTATGCATGTTTTTCTAAGAAAGGTAATTTTAACCAGATTTTATCATTTTGATTTGATATCGCGGCATTTAGTTTCTAATCATTGTTTAAAGGAAGAACTTCGTTTAAATTATTTGAGATTACTTTGTCGAATAAATAGGTAAAAGTCTTCATCGCCAACACCAACATATCAGCAGACAATTTATAAAATTAAAAACGTTTTCCCACACTAAGTCGGAATATAATTCTCCTGTATCTTTGGTGCGTTTACAAACATAGAAATTCACATACACAAACACCCAGACCCGGAACAACTACTTGTAGATCATACAAATATTTGTTCCGTGCGGGAATCGAACTCGCGATACGCAGCGCAGTCGATCGCTCAGCCACTGCGCTATTAATAATGTCCAATGCCCGACGATACAATACTAGACATAGCCAAGCGACGAAACCCATAAATTTTATTCAATATACAACATTCTTTTTAGTATATGCGAAACCTGAATTTAGTTTGTTCAGAATCAGTAACTGATTCGATTCCAACAATTTTTACACCATGTTATATTTTTTTCAAAAATATTTTTAACCGACTTCCAAAAGGGGGAGGTTCTCAATTCGGATGTTTATATATTTTTTTTTTTATGTTTCATCGGGCATAACTCCGTCGTTTACCAACCGATTTGAAAAATTCTTTTTTTGTTGTAAAGGATATACTTCTCGAATGGTCCCATTAAAATTTTATCGAAATCGGACTAGCACATTTTGAAAAAACAACAAAAACCTAAAAAGTTTTCAACATTGTCTACACCGATTACTCCGAGGTTTCTGGTCCGATTTCGATGATTCTTTTTTTGTTCGATACAGTATAACTGCCATTTGGTCCCATAAAATTTTCATTTAGTTTGGTGCAGTAGTTTTCATTCTTAGCTCATTGTGTAAGAGTACATACATGGGTGATGTTATTACCGGTGCTACGGATTACAATATTTTAGTGTAGGTACATGTAAGAAAATTATGTATTTGACAATAATTTGGGTTGAATTTTGAAACCAAAAAGGATAAAATAAAAACTTTTTCAAAAAAAAATGTAACCGACTTCCCACAAAAAAGTTTAAAATAACCTACAAAAATCTTTTCTTTCGAAAGTCGGTGACTTTCTTTTTTATTTCACTGACTTTTTGACTTTCGAAAGAAAAGTTTTTTTGTAGGTTATTTTGAACTCAAAAAGTCAGCGAAATAAAAAAGAAAGTCACCGACTTTCGAAAGAAAAGTTTTTTTGTAGCTTATTTTGAACTTTTTTGTGGGAAGTCGGTTACAATTTTTTTGAAAAAGTTTTTTTACTACCAGTTAATTACAATACCATCACAGTTCGGTTAGGTACCTATTGCCAAACTATTATCACGAGTGTATAACACAGGAGACGCGGTTTACGCGGGTGTACCGCGAAATGAGCATGTTTTTGAACGGACAACCAGGTAATATACAAGCTTTTAACTTTGTGATTTTTTATGATACGGTTTTAAAATTTTGTATATAGGTTCTTTACACAAAAATACTAGACGGTTTCGCATAAACAAAAAATAATGTTGTATTAAGCCCGTAGGACAAAACACACAAACGATGTTTGTGCCTTAAAACATTTAATGTTATTTTACTTCATGCTTAAATCGTGTAGTTACGTAATAATTCAGTTTTAAGTATAATATTGTAGAACAGTTGAAAAAAATAAGCTTATCATTTTTCCGTGCCTTCAGGGCATATCAAAAGCTAAAAGCAATCTTTCATCATGTTTCAGAAATAATTAAATACGTATCTCTTGATCAAGAACCAATATAAAGAAGGTTTAATGCCTTTCGTATTTATATTATGGGCATATTTTTGTTACGTACCTATTATAAACAAAGGTATTTAAAATTGTTCCCCGTGGTATTATATTATTTATGTATTCGGAACATCGACTTAATTATTACTATCAGGTATTCTCTATAAAATGCTTTCATCTAATTCAGCTGAAATACGTATCTATTTCTGCTGAATTTGGCGCGGAATTCATGGAAATAAATCCCCATACATTTTTCAAACAATATTTATGAATAGAAAATGAATTTGTATCGGTTGGATGACACTTCCTTATTGATATTTATCCATTCTGAAATTGATAGGTATGTAAAATAAAGAGTCTACTATGTAAGATAGTTTGTACACAAAATCTTCGAGTTTTGTGGAGTAGCGTACATCGTAGAGCAGTGGTGGTCCAGTGGTAACGGCCCCGACTTACGAGTTGTAGGTCGTGGGTTCGAACCCAGCCTGGCGCATTACTTTGTGTAATTTATTTCATCACCACTGCTCTCAAAACGGAGAAGGAAAATATCGTGAGGAAATTCGAAATTCAAATTCAAAGACATGTGACATCTACCAACCTGCACTGGGCCCGCGTGGTGGATTATGGCCCACTCCCTCTCTCAGAGAGGAGGCCTGTATCCCAGCAGTGGGAACATTATGGGTAGGGACACGATATCGCAACCATAAGTAGCGATATCGATATAGTATCGGTATCGAAACAAAAGTATCAAATTAGTAATAGCATCGAAACGAAAGTATCGATATGAGTAAGTATCGAATGAATTTGGAGTTTCCCTACTACTTTTTTTTAGCTTTGTAATGGTAGTCATCAAATGAGTCCTTCCACCCAGGGCAGGACGGGAGGGACTGTCAGACTTGTACTGACTAAAATCCACGGTGTCCTTCAATAGTCCTTTACGTTCCAGGGTCATGATAATTTGATATGTCCCGCGACCGCAGCAGGCTTTGGCCCTCTAAAGGGGGGCCCCGTCATCATGCTGACGCTCCTTGAGGCACGCGTGGAATACAACGCGCCGTCGACTCGGGCATGGTCCATGGTCGGACAGCGAGTCGCCCATTACTCGCCGCACGCATGCCCGCGCCATAGTTTCTCTACTACTTTAAATTAATTCACAGCCACATGATCCACAACAGAGATGCGCAGATCATGAATGTGACTTGTTGTGATTTATCAATGGACCACAAATAAAATAAAATAACAAACAATTTAGATAGGTACAAAAAAAGGTTTGATAGGTACAAAAATAAAAGCTATGTACAGCTATCTTACTCATATCTGACAGTACACTGAACACGAGAGTGAGTGAAACAAAAACACCGCACAGTTCTTATTATTTTCGAATGAGTCAAGAGTTAAAATGTCAAGTGGCTTTGTTCTTTTTTACCGACTTCAAAAAAAAGGAGGTTATCAATTCGACCCGTATGTACCTATGTAATATAATAGTCGGTGGCAAAAAAGACAATGAAATTATAAAAAACAAAGGCACCGACTTCTGAAAGAAAAGTTATTTTGTAGGTTATTTTACCCTTTTTTGTGGTTGTTTTTTTGAAAAAGTTTTTTTGAAAAAGTTTTTTATTATGGAATCGATACTTGATGCTAAGTACTGATATTAGTACTAGTATCGAAAGAAAGTATCGAGTATCTGAATACTAGTATCGAATCAAATAGCGATATGAGTAAAGTATCGGAATCGATATCGTGTCCCTAATTATAATCATCATCAGCCCATAATTATGGGCTGATGATGATGTACATCGCAGGCCCTATCACGTTTTTTCACGTTTTGTGACGTATAAAGTGAACGGGAACTTTGACATTAAGATGGAAATGATAGTTCTTCATTCGGACACTGGAGACGCTTTTACATTTTCCGATAGGTGCGTACAATAAACGCTGTACATATAAAAATTCGCTGTACATATAAGTGCTCGGAGGAGATCTTTACTAGTTTTTTTCTCAAAGAGTTCGCTTGTCGTCGTTCCCAATAAATGTGTTCCTTGGGTATCCAAGGAATACATTGTAAGTATTTACAATGTGAAGGGTTTGGGTATTAAACCCATATAAATACTGATATCGTGCTTCTAATCAAGTCTTGCCCTCTGGAAGGTATCCATATCTCGGATATCAAATACGCCCAGACAGCATAATATATGTATTATAATGCCTTAAATCCAAACTGTCCAACTGTAAATTGAGGTATTTAAATATGATTACTCATTCACAACTCTCTCAAGTTTATTTAGCTGAATGTAATCTAAGCTTAGCGTACTTAATTGCTTATTGATCCATTCATTTGCAGATGGGGGGACCACGTAATTAACATCAGGACTTCGATCAATATTGATCGAAGCATCAGGATTAATCCAAATATCTTTTATATGAAGTAAGCAGTTCTCTTATAGTTGTACGCAATAAACTTTATAAGTTATGGTACTAGGTTCGCTTGCTTAATAAAATCAATGTTTATTTGCCCAGTTTTGCATCATTTATTAAGTGGGTCAGTAGATCACATACGAAATGTCAAAAACTGTGCAGTAATAATTTTGATCAACGATATAAATATAATATCATTGAGAATGTCGTTAAAATAAAAACATAAGTAAATGCGTTTCGGTTTGAAATATTTATGTTTTAAATATATTACGCTTTTTGCTTGACACATTCGAAAGTACTTAATTTTTACGTTCTGGATGTCTGCCAGAGTTTGCTGACCCTACCTGAACGGAGTTTACGAGGAGCAATTATCTGTTTTATGATGATTTGGTTACAAAGAGCTCATGCGCTGACTTCCTATCTCAGAAAATCTTCTTTAAAATTGGTATAATGTAGTCATCTAGCGCTCTTAGGTAGGTTACAGCATATATTCCTTACGCAGATGCCTTTTATGATACTCTCAAGAGAAGCCACTTGGCATGAAACTGTAGACTCGTAAAAGATATGTGTCATTGTGTCACGAGCAGTGTTTGCGTAATTATCTACGTGATACACAGGATACTGTAAGTAAATATGTCACTATTTTTTTTATATTTTCACATTTCTTTCATAATGATATATAACACATAAGCTATTTAAAACAGTTGACGTTGACCTGTTATCACTGTTATTACAGGGTATATCTACTGACCTCATATACATGAGCAGTACAAGAATGTTGCCAAAAGCTCCAGTGCCCGCCAGCAGAATATAAGTGCTGCCAAAAGTGTACTGTATCCAAGAGTCAGGAGGAGGAAACTCCAGCCAGTGGTTGTTGATATCCAGCAGGTAGTCATCAGTAAACATACCAAGCGAGCGCCACCTCTCTACCGGCCACCTCTGAATGAACTTCGCCACCAAAGCTAACTTGTCATCAGCGAAACTCAGTGCGGTTGTCTTTACAATATCAAAACTATTTTGATTAGAGGCCAAGTCATTGACCGCGAAATCTGTCACTTTCAACCGATTCCCCTCTTCATTCAATTCCTTTTCAAAGTGATCAGAACTTCTTCTTCGTCTTTTCCACTGCTTCAGATCGTCCAAACACCGCCACAAAAAATCATTATGACACTTAAACGCTTTTAATGACACTATTTTTGTTATTTTACAATAAATGCACTTGTTTTTAACACTTTGCAACTGAACTATAAAACTTTTGTCCGCCACTCGTGTCGTTGTATCAACATTCATACAGTAAACTATGTTTGACGCCGCCACCAATGCAATAATTAATACACTCAACATACTATTTACGTTTTATTACGAAGAAGTCAGCGTGTGTCCATAAATTAATAGGACACAACCGTTCACGATGGTTTCCGAGACAAAATGTTGCCGGTGCGTCACGGAGAGGCGAAACGTGTCCCGGTAAGGATGCGGTACTATTCTCTGAACCCGACTAATCTCTCAACTGTACTAGAGCGGAATTTTTTGAAGACTGAGAATATTGCAAAAATAGAAAACGTCGCAGGTTAGCTATTTTTAGACGAAAGAAACTGGCAAACAAACATATTAATAAAATTTAAACCAAGTACTCGCTTCATTTATCACTTCTTGTAGCGTTCAGAGCAAACGAGTTGGAACCTATGTTCCTCCGGAGGTTTTATCGGGCCATGAATAATTTAAAATGTACCTTGGTAATGAGATGTATTCCAGCCCTTCAGTTGCTGCATTGTTATTCACTATGTTATATTACACTGATTTTATCTACTTTAATAGTAGATAAATAAATCAACTAATAGTAATACGTAGCTATTTATTAATACATCTGGGAGACATTATATCAACGTGTTGCGCCGACCCCAAGTAGAATGGGATAAGGGCAGGAAGAAGAAGAAGACATTATATCAATATTTTATACAAAATCTATTAAAACTTCTTGCTACTTTAATCTTTATAACATATAGGTACGTATACTGTCACTGTTCCCTATTTTTATCTTTGTCACAAATTTGTTTAGATATACCTACCTATAGTCCTATAGCCTACACATAAAAAAATACACTGTAATTTGCCTTATAAAAGATGTGGTTCTTTTGATCAAGCAATTTACCAATTCAATGTAAGAAAATAACAATATGGCCTCTGGGTTTATAAAAAGAACAGGTACCTACAGAAATAATTATGAAGAGGAAAAATATTAAGGATTTTCATGTTTTACCGACGTAACAATTTTGATATTAACCTACCTTATAAGTAATTTTCTTATTAACTTATTTTGACAAACATGAAGAAAATTATGAATAAAATTGTTTACGAAGGAACAACAGGAAAAATATACAGTATTTCCAATAATGTATGATGTAATGTAATGATTTACTCACCTGAGATACATAAACAATACGATTATGTTCCCCCAGCAGCCAATCGTAGAAAACAAAACATAGAACCCGCCTAAAAACTGCTGCAACGATTCACTAGGAGGTGAAAATTGTAGCCAGTGTTCGTTGATCAAACCCAGATAGTCTTCAGAGAAAAAACCATACTGTTCCCATCGCGATACGGGCCAATTTTGCTTGAAATTCGCAAGTAATAAAGCGTGCTTGTTCACAGTCGAAGTGTTGGCTGAATCGGAAAGGTTTCTCG
Organism: Agrotis exclamationis; assembly: GCA_950005045.1. Lineage (NCBI taxonomy): Eukaryota > Metazoa > Arthropoda > Insecta > Lepidoptera > Noctuidae > Agrotis > Agrotis exclamationis. The sequence goes on along the minus strand of OX465424.1, from coordinate 15,285,074 downwards.
ATTCGGGCGAGCTCGCTATTCTATATGCCGTTTCGACGCCCGATTGGTTTGTGGACCGCTTTTTTCTACCTAATTGCATTTCCTGAAATTTTGTTCTGCTTTCATAATTCCAAAACTCGCGACCTTTTCCTATGTAACTTTTATCGACTTCGTTTTTTAATAGAATTGAATTTGGGAATTGGTTCGTTAGTTCACAGTAGTATATTATAACAACGGAAATAAGAGCCACTAAGAAACTTAATTTCATTTTAGTAAGTTGATATTGTTCGCGACGTGTCGTTCGTATGAAATTCAGCGATGTTTTACAAGGAGCAATCAGGTCTATTTGTGTCGTCGTCGGTGGCCTGAAGACACTGGATGCTCAGCTGCCGTTCCCCGGGGACCGCTGTGAATTTATGCTTAAGTGGATTAAAGTGGCTAGCTTTTAGTAAAATCTGAATAGAATTGCCGGCTAATAGAACGTTATTAGGTTGATCGACGATCCTCTTCGTTCGTAGTCGTGAGTATATTATTCGAGAAGGAAATGTTATATTGTAAAAGAAGGTTATACATATACACCCACTTACTGTTTGTTGTGACGTGAAAGGCGTACCTACGAAATATGACAAAGTTGTTATTTACTCCAGGATTTATGAGATTCTTATATTTTTATTCAATAAAAAGAATAATTTGATGAAGTCAGATGTATTGCTTCATACAAATTGTTACGTATACAATGTTTGACTACCTAATATCAACTTAACAACCATCAAAGTATTCAATCGGAAAAAGTTTGGAATCACTACGATGTTGACCGAACGATCGGATCTAAAATAACTATTTTGAATATAAGTATTTTTTTTTAGGTTGATCCACTGTATTCCAGAAAATAATCCTAACACGTGTCGACATGATGTTACACGACAAATTGATTTGCGAGAAGACGGATATCTTTGATTTTAGTCTCATAATCAACGACCATTTATATCTAGACGCCTCATGCACGATCTGACTAACGAAAATTATTCTGTCAAGTCGCTGAGGTACGACGTAAGCGAGGGGGACGGGGTACTGCGTTCTGATTGGCTAATACTGCGTTCTGATTGGCTAACTCAAGGTCAGTGCGACGAGGGGACTCACAGGAGTGGTCGAGTCACGACGGTTTTAAGACTTTTTTACCTAATGTGTTGACAGACATCGGTCGCCTGTGATTAGGAGTCTAGATATAAATGGTCGTTGCTCATAATGGAGACCACCTGTGATGACAGATCATTTAATCTTTTGGAACGGTCGAATAGATAATTATGAATTGTGTGTTTGTTTAGGAAACCAAACAAACAAACATGGATATAATACGCGAAGGAGGAGGCGGGCGCTGTGAGGGACAGGACAGCGTCCACCCCACAACCCAGCAGCCGCGGGAGACGCAACAGATGTCGCGAGGTGATTTCCGGCCACCGTAGGCCCGAGCATGCGGATGGCGAGTAATAGGTGACTAACAGTCCGATCATGGACCATGCCCGAATGGACGGCCCTTAGAGGGTTAAAGCCTGCCAGGGTCAAGAGACTGTCTTATCTAGTAACCGTAACCCTGTAACGTAAAGGGTTATTAAAGGACACAGTGGATTTTAGTCAGTCCGAGTCTGAAAGTCCCTTCCGCCCGCCCTGGGTGAGAGGACTCATTTGATAATTTTAACTCGTAAAAAAAGGGATATAATACAACATTGCCAAGAACTCGCCGAAAATACTTATATTCGTGAATTTACGTAGTCGGTGCCCCAAAGTTCATCCTTCGCTTTAGTCGACTAAGCTCAGTTTCCATAGTCTGCATACATTAAGCTGCTAATTGCCAGCGATATCTCCCCATTCCTTGACCCGCCACTTACTGGATGTTTACACTTTCCTCTGACCCCGTTCGTGTTGATGAATTCAGCTTCAATCTCTGTTTACCCAGCTCTGGAAGATAGCGACTAGAATACCTAATAACTACTGCAAGTTATTTTTTTAACACACTTATTTGAACATTTTGATGGTAACCAGGTTTTTCTTCTTCATATTGTTCAAGCATTCCTGGTACTGTCAGTTTCTGGGTGTCTACTTTTAAGTCCTTGAACGAAGACACGGGTACAGAGACGGATGTACGAACGTAACTAACGCAAAAATCAAATTTTCTGACGGATAATACCGCCACGACTGAAGTCCTTTGGACGCGGCGATGGTGTCTATGTCATTTCATCAAATTGCATTAAAAATGTGTGAAAAGTTGTGGCTCGGACTCAAAGGAGCTACCTCATTCTTAGTTCAGGCTCGTTGTCAAAACGCCCGCAACTAAGGTCGAAATAACGCGTTTCGTGCTTAGAGATTAGACCCCCTGTTACCAACAATCGACAGGACAGGATATTAAGTTCCCCGTCGTTTATAGAGCACCACTAAACAACCGAGCGAGATTTTATGGTATGACTGACAAAGACGAAGTTCTACTATGTCGAATATTTTCTACATTTTGGCCGCGACTGTACAATATGTGTGCTTATAAGAATGTAGGTTTTCCTGTTTACTCTTTTATAGAACAAACAACTTGGATGTAAACAAATCTATAATATATAAATAAATCAGAAAAGCGAACGAATAAAAGTCTCCACGGCGACTAAAATAATATAGTCACGTAAGTGTGTCAAACTGATATAAGTTTATATGAAAACGATTGAATGGATTCATATTATTATTGTGTTTACTAATAACGATTTTGTTTGTTTGAAACCTGGTTATTGAAACGGCTTCGCTATAGAGTCAATTCACACCGAGACGCGACGCGAAAAGATGTACACATTCAACTATCGTCGCATCACGTCGCGTTGCGTCTCTGTGTACTGACCCTTACCCTATACTATAACCGTTTCTGGGGTCCTCTCTATCTTTGTAAGTATCAATATTCATTAAAATCAGTCCAGTGGTTCAGGCGTGGAAGCGTAAAAAAAGGAAAAACTCACTTTCGCAATATTGCCATATTGCTTGCGATATGCCCCGGTTTCGGATGTGGGCAATTTATTAACAATGAGGAATATGAAAAGTGTAGAAAGAATACAAACAAACCTTTGCATGATAATCATATAATAAGTTATAAGTAATGGAAGTGTAATTATTTAAATGTGAGGGCTTGTAATTAGCAATTTAGTTTTTAATCCTGTTATTATAATAGTTATTCGTCTGTAAGCCTTCCGAATAAAATAAAAATAAAATAAAATAAATAAAATAATTATAAAAAGCAACAAAAAAAAGGATTAGCTATGTAAATAGGTGCAGCCGTTCTAAAATGGTGCCCTTACAAATACAAACATTCGGTAATTGATTTTATTATACACAAGTACTTATATAAAAAGTTGGGATAAAAGCCTCTTTGATAATAAAAAGTTTGTCAGAGTAAAAGAAAGTTATAATGATGTCTAAAGGAAAATAAGTTGTAAATATTTATTTAAAGACTCAATTTACATCTTAGAAAACTAGTTAACTATTTGAATATCAGGTAGGTATTCAAATATCTTTTGATCCAGTTCATGGAACTTTGGAGACATCAGTGGGGAAAGTTGGAGGTTTTCGATTCGTGTTCAATTTCAAAGCTCAATAATTTTACAGAATTTCATGATTAAACGATTCTGGACGATATTGATATCTCGGTATAATTATTCCTCTCGCTCTACGTCTTATTATTTTGAAAGGTTTCAACCTTGTAGGTACCTACCTTTTTTAGCGTGGTATAATCATCAAATGAGTCGACAGCGGTAGGGACTGTCATTCGTTTCGTATTGACTAAAATTGACGGCGTATCCTCAATAGCCCTTTACGTTCCAGGGTCCCGGTTACCTGACGAGACAGTCCCGCGACCCCATCTTGTTGGTTAAGTACCTTAAGTGAGTTTCTAATTATACCATTCGCATTACTGTGAGACCTAAAGGTCACACCCTTGTAATCCGAGTCCGTTTGCAACCTTAGCCGGAGATCAGTCGCCAATCGGCCGGATTACAATCCTTAATTTCTATTAATTAATTCTCCGAATGTTCCAAATGTCGACTTCGCAACAATCTTAAATTAGCTTCTTCAATTGGTTACCACTTAATCCTATTATGCCAATATTCCCAATTTGAGCCTAATGAGCGCATCAGTAATCTTGTGATTAATTATTTCATTGCAGTCTGGGACTGAAATACCGACACAACGTTTCGTATATTTTGTAAAAACAACTGTTACATTTCAAGTTAGCATAAGCGTTATGCTATTAAACTTTTAAATATGAAACTAAACTTTGCGGCTATGTTTGTTGTTTTCAACAAAATTCTGTGTGTGACGAGTTGTTTTGATTGTTTTTAGTTTGCATAAGTTCAAGTAATATGTAATGCGAAATTACAGAGGGTTTACCACAACACTTGTGTATTTTACGTATATTTATAGCGAACTTGTAGTATTCACTTCATTTATTGTAGGGTAAATAGGGTAATATTTGATTTTGATTGAGATTATAAAAAAATATGTTACAGTGCATCCACACCGCCGGTAACATTTGCGGAGCAACAAAAGGCAACACGGCAACATTCGGTAACTTTTGTGGCTCCTTGTTACTATTTGTTGATTGTTACTTACCCGTGCATCCACACCGCAGTAACATCCGACAACAAAAAGTTACTAAGTGTTGCCGTGCTACTGTAAATCGAGTAAAGTTGCTCGACAAGCGGTAACATTGTTAGATGATAGGGGTAACATTGTTACCGAATGTTGAGCAACTTTACTTGACTTACAGTAACACGTTAACACTTAGTAACATTAAATAACATTTTGTTGGCGGATGTTACCGAATGTTGAGCAACGTTACTCGACTTACAGTAACACGTCAACACTTAGAACACTTTTAAAATTGGCAAATCGACACAAGCAAGTACCTTTTTTACTTGCGACGACGTCTTGAACCCCCACTCTCGAATTTTGATGCATTATAGCTTTGTAAATATGCGTTGGTTGAACGAAATAAAAAATACGTGTACTTTTTTTTAACTCTTGCTGACGGACTTATTGATGCTGCCAAATTCAGTATTAAAAAAGCGCTTCTAGTGTACGAAAGGGAAACTATTTTTTTCCATGAAACAAAAGTTGAAGTTCCCGTTAACTCGCATAAACGTGAAGAAAAAAGTCATGCTAGGGCTCCTGAAACAAATGATATCGCGATTACCGTGGCCACCAGCTGGCCTCAAACAAAATGACAAGACATAAAGCATATCCCATTAGTACGAAAAAATAAGTAAGGGTGCTGACCAACAACTCGGTTTTACCCGTGATTTCACACGCCAAACTTTGCTATATAATTTTCCTGTAAACGACTACGAGGTATCAAAATCAATCACCATCATCAGCCTATAAATGTTCCCACTGCTGGGACACAGGCCTCCTCTCTGAGAGAGGGAGTGGGCCGTAATCTACCACGCGGGCCCAGTGCGGATTGGTAGTTGTCACATGACTTCGAATTTTTGGTTCTAGGACATACCGGTTTCCTTAAGATGTTTTCCTTCACCGTTTTGAGAGCAGTGGTGTTGAAATAAATTACACAAAGTAATGCGCCTGACGGGGTTCGAACCCACGACCTACAACTCGTAAGTCGAGGCCGATACCACTGGGCCACCACTGCTCTCAAAATCAAAATTAATGCCTGTATCCAAATTCACAAAAATCTGTTCAGTGGTTTCGGAGTGACAGCGAAACAAGTAAACTAACTTTCATTTCATTTGCACGTGTAAAATTAAGTTAGACGGTGAATTTAAGCGAGCATTTACAAACGTTTCCAAAACTGACATCGTACTAGATGCACAGTTGCACACTGTGCTTGACATTGAATGGCGGCCCGCGGCGTAGTTCGTACCACGCCACGTTGAGAACATTATAACACTAACTTTCTGGTAACGACGGCAAGATAGAGAATACAATAAACAGATAAGTACATACATTTAGGTAAAATATTCAAAGCAAATTTATAAACCAAGTTGGTCAAAGAGGGTCGCGGGTATGTCTAAACAGTAGGTAACGGTGACCCTGGAACGTAAAGGGCTATTGAGAGAACAACGTGGATTTTAGTCAGCACGAATTTGACATCTTTCCCGCTTCACCCTGGCATGGAGGATTGATTTGAAGATTTACCATAATAACAATAAAATGTGTTGAAAATTCTCTGTGTCTGTACATAGTTATTATTCTTATAATCACGAATTCACGAGCAAAGTTAATGTATTTCTTTTAAGTTGACCAGAATGAAGTATGTTTAACTAATAGTGACCCGTCCCAGCTTCGCACGGGCATATTAAGAACCGCTCGTCCGATTTTGTGCAAACTTCACATAAAGCATCTACTAAATAGTTCGCAAAAAGCCTCAACATTTGGTTTGGATAGGTGAGCCCGTTCTTGAGTTATAACATTACAACGAAAAGTGGCATTGATTTTTATTTATTAGACTAGCAGCCCGCCCCGTGCTTCGCTACGTGTTAAGTACAAAAAATGTGATAAATGCATGATAAATGAAGAACCGCTCGACCGATTTTGTGCAAACTGTTACAATGCAAACTGACGGTTTGGATAGGTGAGCCCGTTCTCAAGTTAGAAAGTTACAACGAAAAGTGGCATTGATTTTTATACATACAGATTAGATTAATAGAAAACAATTCTCTTGACCGTAATTCTATTGTTTTTTTTTCCGTTTTTCTCTTCCTTCACTCTCATTGTTCGATGGTACAGATGAAGATGGTAGAGATGATGTGCGAGACCAGCGAGTCAACGTGTTTTCCATGTGGTATCTGAGGAAACTGGAATTCCTAATGGAAAACTCCATAATACGAGTAGGTAATACTTGTTGCCCGACCAGCGAATCGAACCCAAGACCACACGCTCAGCAATCAAGCTTGCAATAAGCGATAAAAGAGCTTATTGTACGCTAATTTTATCCTTTTTAACATCAATTCAGCATTCATTTATCAGTTTGAACACTTTACAGCTGAAATTCTAAATTGGCACTGCATCACATTCGTTAATATTTCCATAACGAACACCATTTTCAACAGAACTGTTCTTACGTGCATATAATTGGCTACGGCGCGGCGCATGTGACGGTAGAAAGTAATCTAATGTTACCGTTTTTTAAAGTCAAATAGCATAGAACGCTTTTAATTCTCGAGATAAAAAGATGCGGGCTTTTGAGTATGTTTTCAACTTATGTGTTTTGATCTGTCAATGTGTCGATTTGAAGTATTGTAAAGCTATCTTCTTTTTTTCTGGGTTCGTTTTCTTTTTAAACATATCTTAATCAAACAATTTCACCTGAAAGCAGATTTAAGTAAGCATTTCCAGCCTCATTTATCACATATTATGCAAAGACAAAGTGCACGAATATAAGTTAGACCATTACTCATTTTCTTTATAGGCCCTTAACTTGAAATGGCACAAACAAGAACCGATTTGTCGCACTTTATAGCCGCATTGAGTTATAAAGGGTGTAATAGCGCATAAGGAGAGTCAGGTACCGGGTTCATTGTATACAAGTGCCGTCATACAAGCAAAGGCAATTGCTGGAAACACTGCCAGTTGTCGTTTACGACGTTTATACCCATTGTAACAGTTAGTTGTCCCCGGTATGATTTTAGTATTCAGTTCGCTGCTCCAACTTGCCTGTAGTGTTTGAACAGGGAAAACATGAGTTCGTGACTTTTGATAACGTTATACATTTCGCGGAATTTTGGTACAGTTTTTTAACGCCTTTGTAAATGTTCTGACGTGCTTGCTCGTCAACCAAGTTTTTACACAATTCGTACTTTCTCAATTTGCTTGTGAAGCTACTTTGACTTAAAAAGCTATATAAGTACTAGAATAATAGTAACTGGCAATGGGTCGTAACTTAAATTGATTCTTAGAGCACAGAAGTTGAAGCTGCAAGATAATATAAATGAAAATGCAAAGCAAGTTTTGGCAGACAGCAAGAAAACCTATTAGATGAAACTGCAAGGCAGATAGATAAGGCAAACTTCCGTGAAACTATTTGTTTAACAGTCTCGAAACTATGAACTCAATATTGAAAAGTCATTTTCTTGGGAATGTAATTTAAGCGCTCGCTGTGATGGCAAGAACAATTTAAAATGCATCATCGTAAATGTAAAATTCCCCTTAAAAGTCGAGCTTGCAATTTCGTGTAGTAATGCGGGAATACTCTTCTGTTTCATTGCGCATATTACAGAGTAGCTAATGTAGATATCTGGGTTTGTGGCGAGATAAAATACGCTTTGGTATTATACAGGGAATAACTTAAAACTGTGAAACATATGTTTTGATGACATTTATGGCCAGAGAGGGTAAAATGTGGTTGAATTATTCAAATCTATACTTATAATAAATCTGTAGAAGGGTCAATTCTGTACATTGAAAATATTGAAAAAATAAATAGCGGGGGGTGTTGCTGGATCGATACCAAACCCAAATATGTGATTAAAAAAAATTTTGTCTGTCTGTATGTGCAGGCATCACGTGAAAACTAACGGTTCGATTTCGATGAAACTTGGTATAATTATACCTTATTATCCTGGGCATAAAATAGGATACTTTTTATCCTGGAAAAATACGTAGAAAAAAAATCTTATTTTTCAGTTTTATTCATAGACGTTGTTCTGTAGAACCGCGAACACACGTTGCATTACCCGCAGTGGATTCAGCGCCGTAACTTGTAGCGCCGAAAGTCGGATTTGGTTTGAACCGTTTGCGGCACACGCGGGCCACGCCTCCCCGACTCCTATATTATAAGGAGCCGCGTTCCGCGCCGCGCGATTCATATAAATTCTGAGTTTTGATGCGAGCGGACGTGTCCAGTGTGGCGAGCGGTCGTCCGTGGAATTAATATTGTATGCGTGTCATTTTAAACCGTGCTTTTCAGCGCGACCTTTTTGATTACTGTTCCGATCAGTTATTTGTAAATACAAGGTCGGAATTACTATGAAAAAAATACTGACTACAGAACGCGAGCTCAACAGCAGTAGCTCAATAAAGGGATCTCCTTAATTATTATAGGCTTAGCCGTATTTGGGTCCAATAGATATTTATAAGATGTCATTGTCAGAGTTACTCAAAATGGAGAAATAAACCATCCACGCGAAGACCGACATCCGCGCGGACGGAGTCGCGGGCGGAAGCTAGTTAATAAAATAAATCCGTAGATTCTTTTTTCTTATCGAAACCAAGACAATAATGAAAGATCCTGCAAATGACAAAGGTGTGTAAAAGGGTTTATTTCAAGCAATTTTTAGCCGGTTTAGGCCTGTCTGACACTTTCATTTTGTTTACGTAATACTGTACACAAAAACCCTTTGTGAAACCTAAAAGCTTTTGTGTAACCAAACTAACGTAACAATCGCGAAACTTTTCACATTCAGTGTGATTTATCTGTTCAAACAGTTCTGCAACATAATGTAATATTATTAACTTACTTAATACTTTATGCCATAAATAGATAATGTTGTTTACTCTACAAGGAAACGCGTGTAATTTTAGGTTCCGATAATGGGGTTTGGGGCTTACCAAGGAATCTAAAAAATATTTTTTGCTTAACTTTTTACTTAGGTGGATATTCTTCCAAGTAAAAAGTTGCCGAAAGAATGTTTTGTTAATTTAAAAGCTTCTGTAAGGGTCGTATTTTTTATTTGGAATTTTGGAGATATTATTAAATTACTGAGAACCTTCGCTGAGATGTGGGCCTATTTCTATATTACGTATTTGTTTGTAAAAACATAATTATTTTTATCCTAGATATTGCTGGCTAAGTTTTTTTTTATAAAAGAAAGTCTATCCTAATAATTTACACACACAAAGGAGAATGCACGAACCTCTCTTGCATAAATAACGTCGGGACCACTATCCGTTTTTCATGTGATAATCAGGACTATCAAGGCAATATTATGTGGCCCCACATTGTTTAGTACTACGTTACCGATAGAGAATTGAGGGTTGGGAAACATCTCGGGCCCATATCTATAAATAGTATTAAGCAAAGTGTTAGTCGTAGCTGTGTTTGTCTTTAGATTTGGACAATAGAATTTGATGCAGTTTTAATTGTAGTTTAGGGAATTTATTCCTGAAGATTGGTGGGAAAGTAGATCAAGCAATTTTTGGCCAGATAAGAATGCACTTGAGTTCAGTAGGGACCCGTAAAGAAAGATAATAATGGCCAATCTAGAATGAAATTGCATTCATCGTTACCCCACGTGTTTTCGCATTAAAAGAACCTACGGATCACTTGAACATTAGTCGGAACAAAGAAGCCTCTAGGCGACATTAAATCCGTGCACCCCGTCGTGATGCCCGGGGGACCCGACCAAGTTGCTTCCATAATCTTTATAATATTTCTATTACTTTGCAGCGTCGACGGAAATTGGGGAATTCTTGTGAACATAAAACCGGGTATTTCTTTTAAATTGGGTTGACTTACTGCTTTCTATGATACGGAAGCTTAAAGAAATGAGATGTCACATTTATCTTATACACAATGCTCACTCTTATATTTGAATAAATTGTTGTTTCTGTTTTTTGTTTGTACCGTAAAACATGGCAACTTTGCCCTCGACATATGACTTTGCCCAGTTGTGTATTTTTTAAAAAACTTAATACATACCAAATTTGTCTGTAGTTAGTAAGAACATTTTGTCTATGGTAAAAAATTCATCATTTTTCTGGCAACACTGTGTGACGCACTGTCACAGATGTTGCTTCAGTTGTCTGTCAGACGTCGTTGAAGTTAGAGTGTTTTTTTGCGGGCAAAAACTTTTGAAAAAACTTTTTCGAGAAGTGCTACTTGGAGTTATCGCAGGTAAGTAATTTTTATACATCCGTTATTACATTGGAAATGAATAATATAGACTAGCTTTCTTCGCTAAATGCGTCATATAATCGTAAAATATAACGGTGGGCAAAGTCGCAAGCATATTTTTTTGATGTCGTTGACAACATTGCCCAACGTTTCTTTTTCACTAGGGTTGTCACCTGAGAGACATTTTTTAACCGAGTAAAAAAAGGAAGGTTCGGATTTGATGAACAGTTAGTAATGTTGGTAAACATATAAAGTTTAAAAACACAGTCGGGATTTAGAAGATACGAGGGCTCGTTTCTTCCAAATCCTGACTGTGTTTTAAAGTTTCTTGTTGATGGGTTTTAGGTTCTTAAAAACTATATGTATTTACATCGAAATCAAACTACCTAGGTACTCTTTTTTTACCGCTACCGCGATAAAATTCATAAAACTTTTTTTTAAAATAGTTTTCATTTTACCCTTTTTAGTTCAGATACTCAACAAAAATCTTTGTATAATCGGCGTCTTTAGAAATATTTAATCCAAGACAGCAACAAAAACGGATCTATGCAGTCAACGTCACGAGATATTCATGATTGTTATATACTAAAACCTTCCATAGAATACAATGTAACAAATACTTTTGTGAAAACCGCATCAAAATCGGTTGAGCCAAACGCGTGATAATCGCGACCAAACATACAATCGACTTTGAAAATATACAACCCAAGTAGGCAAAAAACTCCCTATCTCAAAAACTACTAAACCGATTTTGATGAAATTTGCAGTGTACCCTAAGTTGGACAATATCTAGTGTAACAAAAAACGAATTACTTAAATCGGACTTCTAGTTCCGGAGATATGCGAACACAAACATAATAACAAACATACATACATTTTGAAATTTGGCACATTTGTTCAGACGCTGTTAAAGACTAACATATATGAAAACTGGGTAGTTCTGGAAATATTACATACATACGGGTCGCATTGTTAACCTACTTTTTTTTGAAGTCAGTAAAAGCGAGATATGTACATACTTTTTAGTTTTTTTTTTAAAGTTTTTGAACACTTTACAAATAAAGCATATTATGTAAAAAATGATGTTATGTTATTTCCCTTTTTAATTTATTTATCATTATATATAAAAAATAATATATATGACAATACTTAACTATTTAATATTTTTAGTGTGGAACTAAAAATATTAAATAGTTAAGTATTGTCAATGGTGACAACCCTTGAACAATCGCCATTTTGTACGAAAAATGTTCTAGAAGGCTTTTTGACTTTGCCCACTCATTTTTAAGGGTCAAGGAATGTGAATATTTGGCGTATAATTTAATACATTATTGCATTGCTCAGTATTTTTCATTCAGTCCTTTTCGAATAGTGATAAAGTTCATAGTAACGGAGATCTGTAATGTGGGCAAAGTTACCAATTGTATAAGATTTTTTGCCCAGCACCTATAATTGTTATTTTCACTAATAAATATGCTTTCTTTTTACTATTTTTAGTTTTGTGTATCGAGACATGAGTATATAGTATTATGTGGCACCGAAACAATAATCAATTTATTAAAATTTTCCAAAATATCATCAATTAAGCATTTATTTTTTAAATTTATGGGCAAAGTTGCATGGTTTTACGGTACTGAGTAAATGTTTGTATGAAGTTTGGTTAAAGAAAAACAACAAAAAATCACATTATTTGCTCGAGTAACTTTTTTTAACCGACTTCAAAAAGGAGGAGGTTATCAATTCGTCGGTATGTTTTTTTTTTTTTGTTTTTTTTTTTTTTTTGTATATTTGTTACGCGATTACTCCGCCAATTGTGGACCGATTTTTTAAATTATTTTTTTGTTCGAAAGGAGGTACTTCTGAGGTGGTCCCATAGTCACCAAGTTGGGATCTGATGATTGGATCCTGGAGAAATCGAGGGCAACCCTCGAATTTTATAGGCCGACACACCGTTTTTCGCAAATTTTATGAAGTAATTTAAGTACTTGCGTATGGTAATCATAATTTCATGTAGCTGAGCTGATGATGGAAGGTAGAACTCCTTAATAGTAAGGAGTAGGCATCGACTGATTTAGTTTGAGTTCGCATATCTCTGGAACTACAAGTCCGATTTAAGTAATTCTTTTTGTGTTGTACTGGACGAGTTGTCACCGCAACCATTTAACTTAGGGAATATTGTAAGTTTCATCAAAATCGGTTCGGTAGTTTTTGAGATAGGGAATTTTATTAGCTTATTGTGTACATGAGCGATGTTATTACCGGTGTTATGGATTACAAAATTCTAGTGCACATGTTGTATTTGACAAGAATTCGGGTTGAATATTTAATCTAAAAAGAGTAAAATAAAAACTTTTTAAAAAAAAAATGTAACCGCCTTCAAAAACAACCATAAAAAACGGTAAAAAAACCTACAAAATAACTTTTCTTTCGGAAGTCGGTGGCAAAAAAAAGACAATGAAATAAAGAAAACAAAGACACCGACTTCCGAAAGAAAAGTTATTTTGTAGGTTTTTTTACCGTTTTTTATGGTTGTTTTTGAAGGCGGTTACATTTTTTTTTGAAAAAGTTTTGTTCAGGCGATTTCTCAAACGCAATTCACACAGTTATGTCAATGTATCAAAATGACAGCACATTTCTATTTCAGAATTTGTCATATATGTATATCCATGGATTCCGACAGTGGCCTATTGATTTATTAGGTCTACCATTCATATAAATCACAATACACACACGTTGTGCACCTTTGTAGTTAATCAAATAGTGACTAGATACTAGGCTTTCATGTAAATGATCTATTGCTTTGGTAAACTAAGATGTCTTTGATCTGCATCTGCGTCGTACCGCCATACGACCCTGTTGATGGATGATGTCCGGTGCTACAAGGAGATAACGAGAACTGAATGCACCAGTTACTGTCTACCAACATTTATGAATCAACCTATGATATTTTTGTTTATTTTAGTCGCATTGCGCAGTGGTTGAGCAATTCGACTGCCGCGCTGTGTCGTGTCGTATATATTCTATTCCCTATCAGTTTTGCGGATTAAAAACAGAAAAAATTTCATTATTTCAGTCAGCGCAAATATCTCCATAATCTTAAGTATCTGGTTTTTAACCGACTTCAAATAAGAGGAGGATCTCAATTCGGACAGTATTTTTTATTTAAGTATTATTTCGAGGGAGGGTTTAGTTAGTTATTAAAAAAAAATATTACATACTAGCTGTGCCCGCGACTTCGTTCGCGTGGAGGTCGGAACTCAACAATGTATTTTTTTAGTGCTTCTTTATTAACAACATTAGCTGTAAACCATCATTCTGGAGCATACATAAATATGCGTACGTAAATCATCAAATGAGTCCTCCTACCCAGGGCAGGGTAAGAGGGACTGTCAGACTTGTACTGATTAAAATCCTCGGTGTCCTATAAATCCTATAATAGGCCTTTACGTTCCGGGGTCAAGGTAATTCGATAGTTCCGCGACCCCGACAGGCTTTGGCCTTCTAAGGGGGGCCCGTCATTGTGATGACACATTTAGGCGCGTGTTGAAAACAACGCGCCGTCGACCCAGGCATACTCGCCGCCCGCATGCTCGTGCATGAGAAAAATCTACGTTTAAACGCCTCTGGGACCTGAGTAGTATAGGCGGACTCCGGAGCCTGTCCGTTCCTGCCTTTACCGGCGCTGGCAGCCCCAGGACGTAACAGCAGCAGACATGGGCGAAAGTCATTCTTTCAAGGAAGCAGATCGTACCTATGCGTGACCCATCGTATCCCATCGTGTCCCATTGTATCCCATCGTGTCCCATCGTGTCCCATCGTGTCCCATCGTGTCCCATCGTATCCCATCGTATCCCATCGTATCCCATCGTATCCCATCGTGTCCCATCGTATACCATCCTATCCCATCGTGTCCCATCTTATCCCATCGTATCCCATCATATCCCATTGTATCGAATCGTATCCCATCCTATCACATGGTATCCCATCGTATTCCATCGTATCCCATCGTATCCCATCATATCCCATCGTATCCCATCCTATCCAATCGTATCCCATCGTATCCCATCCTATCACATTGTATCCCATCGTACCTATCCCATCGTGTCCCATCGTATCCCATCGTATCCCATCCTATCCCATCCTATAATAATAAAATATAATAATATAAAAAAAAACAAAAAGGCAGAGACACTCAGGCGTCAAAGTACTCCTCCGCATCGCTGTCATCCGGAAACGTGCCGAGACTGGTAGCATTGCCACGTTGGATGGCAATGCTTATTGTGGTATTATTTTGAAACTATGATATCTCCTAAGATATTCATTGAAACCAAACGATGTCAAGGGCAATTTTGTTCAAAATTAAATGCTTGTGATGATTAACGTATTTATTTGGATAAGGATCAATATTGTGTTAATGAAAATACCTTCGCAAGTAATGCATTTCTTTAAATTCAAATTTGATTTCCATAAAAAAGGTTATAATGACTTCACCTTAAAAGATAAATGTATGCTCTCGGGGACTTTATTTTAGAACTTTTTATCAGGAATAATTCCGTAGTACATTATTTTTGCGTATCTTTAACCGTTTACGCAGCGCACGCAACGGAAGCTCTCGAAATGAAATCCATTTTCCCGATTTTGAAACATTTCTCTTTACTGCTCCGCTCCTATTGGTGATAGCGTGATGTTATATAGCCTATAGCCTTCCTCGATAAATGGTCTATTCAACACAAAAAGAATTTTTCAATCCGAATCCGAACCAATAGTTCCTGAGATTAGCGCGTTCAAACAAACAAACAAACTCTTCAGCTTTATAATATTAGTATAGATTTGACAGTGTCAAATCTCGAAGGTCGTTCTTTCAAGGAAAATCGTAACACCGCGATTTAAAAAATTACGTCACAGCACAACGCCATCTATCGAAGTGCTATTAATATTCAATACTGCACGCAGTTGATCTCCAGATGTAGTCCAAATTATAATTTTCAAAATTTCATTTTTTAGGTGTGAACTGATTACGATGAAACAAAAAACTCAATGTTACTTCAATTTATAATTTTTAACGCAAATATTGTTGTGTATAAACGTGAAGTTGCGAGTCCAAGTGCACATTAACATACATTAACTAATTGCCATAGATGGCGCTGTTTTAATATTTATTTCCGAAACACATAATTTTCTAATTTACATTTTTTAGGTGTGAACTGATTACGATGAAACAAAAAACTCAATGTTACTTCAATTTATAATTTTTAACGCAAATATTGTTGTGTATAAACGTGAAGTTGTGAGACCAAGTGCACATTAACTAAAATTCTGGATCAATTTAAATTCAAATAACTTTTGATAGACTGAACCGATTGCAATGAAACAAAAACTAAATGTTACTTCAAGGTACGCTAAATCGTTGTGTATAAAAGTTATCTACATTGATTTCGTACATTTTACGTGATGCTCGGATAACCAAACATACAAACAGACAAAAATTCTAAAAATGCTGGAAATAGGTTCTATTGGTTGTCCTTTAACACCCTGGCTATATTTTTTGAGTTTTTATTTAATGTACAAAAATTACTTTTCTACAGTTTTATTATATGTATAGATTCTGTGTATCAGTATATCTGCAAAAGGAAAAATGAAAAGGAAGTGTTGACAAGTGAAGGTACAGAGATATTTTTTGTGTGTTCCGTACCCTTTTTTGATGTGTATAGTCATAACAATATAAAATACGAGTACTTTCTGTTTGAATATTTTTACCCGACTGCGCGAGAGAGCGAGTAAAGGTCAGTTCACGCTAGGACACGACGCGACGTGACGATACTGGAAATGTGTATCTTGTCGTGTAGTAAATAAAGTTAGATTTTGAATAGCTCTATTTCAACGTGCGCGAATCTTGCGTCTCGTTGTGTATTGGCCCTTAGGTTGTTTAAACTTGTGTTTATGAGTAAAATCTGAATTGTTTTGTTAAGATACTTAACGACGTAATAGAAGCAAACTATAATAATAATAATAATATTCCACAATAATATTCCACAACTATCACACAGCGCCATCTAGTCCCAAGCTAAGCAGAGCTTGTGTTATGGGTACTAGACAACTGATAAACATACTTATATATTTCTAAATAAATACATATTATAGATAAATTACACCCAGACACAGAACAAATGATCGTGCTCATCACACAAACATTTGTCCTGGGTGGGAATCGAACCCACGACCTCCGGCATAGCAGTCAGGGTCACTAACCACTAGACCAACAGGCCAGTACAGTAGTAGTAAACTGCTATAAAACCAAAAACCTGACCTCCAAACATTAATCGGGCGTAGAAACAAAGTGGCATACACTTTGTTTCTACGCCCGATTAATGTTTGGACTAATTGTTTTCAATTTTCCTATCATCCACTCCAGTTGATTATGTACCTGTAGACAAAGGATCATTTCATTTAAGGGTACAGTGGTCGCGTGACGGAGATCGCGTGCCGCCCGAACTATACTCTCTCAGGAGAAATGAAAGGCACTCGTGTTTGCACTGTCTTTTAATATTACTTCAATCAAGTGTTTTCGATTTATTAATCAGTTGAGTTTAGGGCCGCAATATTGAGCAACAGGGTATTTGACTTAAATTCTAATAAGTCCGTCAGTTAGATTATCAAAAAAATATTAAAAGTATTTTTAACCGACTTCAAAAAATGTGCGTTTTAAAAGTGTATGTATGTATGTTTTTATGTTTATGTTCGCATATCTCCGTAACTACAAGTCCGATTTAAGTAATTCTTTTTTGTTGTACTAGGTATTGTTCATACGTAAGCAAACAATATATATCCATAGTCAATGAAATAAAAAACTAAGCCACAGACTTCCGAAAGAAAAGTTATTTTACACTTTTTTGTGTTTGGTTTTGAAGTCGGTTGTTTTTTTTTTCAAAAAGTTTATTAAACTTCTTTTGTTACGTAAACCAAAATTGACGAAGATACAACACTTTAAAAATTGCCATTAAGTCACAAGCAAGTACAGTTTTTACTTGCTTCAATTTTTAATGCGTTGTATCTTTGTAAATATGTATCCCGCACTGAACCAATTTTATGATCTACAAGTTGTTCCGGGTCTGGGTGTTTGTATATGTTAGTTTCTATGTTTTCAAAAACATAGAAACTAACATACACAAACACCCACACGCACCCACGTTGTGGAAGAAAATCCCAGTGTGGGGCAACGTTTAAAAAAATATGTAACACCAAATGCGCAAGACCTCTCGTGTAACTCAGCCCATGTTACTGAATAATTTTTGTTCTAAGACTTTGGGAAATTCGAAAAAATTAAAATTAAAAAAGATCATCATCATCATCATCTCAGCCATAAGACGTCCACTGCTGAACATAGGCCTCCCCTTTAGATCTCCACATATACCGGTTGGAAGCGACCTGCATCCAGCGTCTTCCGGCGACCTTTATAAGGTCGTCTGTCCATCTCGTTGGTGGACGTCGAGATGGGCCCGATCAATTTCTCATTTTGTATGAAAAACCAGGAAATTTTGAGAATTTCCAAAAGTCTTAGAACGAAAATTGTTCAGTAACATGGGCTGAGTTACTCCACGAGAGGTCTTGTGCATTTGGTGTTACACGTTGTATATAAAAATTGCAACCGGTAACACTGGAAACAACCCCCCCATAAATAGCAAAAGGCCGGAAGATGATGTGTGGGGATATGTGGGGGAATTAATACTCTACGTACTTAATCTTGAAGTTCACAGTCGAATAAGCAATTCAGCTCCCAGTCTATACTAAGTTCGCTCAATCATAACGTTCGATTATTATAGCCATAATAAGAAACAATAATTACTGAATGTGTTAGCTCATTTAGAGAGGAGCATCCGCAAATCCTCGGATCAAATGTATCTGATACGCGGATATGGATACGGAATAATACGGATATTGCAATTTATCCAACGGGTGAATGCGGTGGTAAATCCGCTTACACAAGTACATGGAAATGGGTTTTTATGGCTCTTTTTGTGTTGAATTTGGCACGGTATTGTTTTTGGTAAAACGTTTGGTTCGTTTTTCATATCGATATTGATGTTTTTAACCGACATCCAAAAGGAGGAGGTTCTCAATTCGGATGTTTATATATTTTTTATGTTTGTCGGGCATAACTCCGTCGTTTACCAACCGATTTGAAAAATTATTTTTTTGTTGGAAAGTGTATACTTCCCGAATGGTCCCATTAAAATTTTATCGAAATCGGACTTGCGCTTTTTGAAAAATCAACAAAAAAGTGTGTGTATATATAGTTGGTAAGTAGAATAATTTTATGTTCAGCGCCGGATGTAGCGATGCCGGTTTGGGTGGTGTCAGTCAACCTGCCACATCACTGGATGTGCATCTGGTAAAATGTCCACATTGCTCCCAGCCTCGTTACTTTAAAGGCGAGCGGGGCCTAAGGATACACTATGGCAAGGTCCACAAACCCCATAGTGTACCTTTGGACCCCCCAGCCACAACCCCGACATCAACACCTTCTGATCAACTATTGTGGAAAACCTTATCAAAATTCAAAAATTCCACTCCTATTATAAAGAGAGTTCCGCGAGGCGCGAGACGGTCTGTTGCGCTGAGTTTAGCGCAATGTGTCCGTTTCGCGACCCAAGAGAACTCAGAACATGCCTGGGAGCAATTACTCACCTTCCCTTACAGGATTCTGCATGTGCAAAAAAATTTGGCAACAAAAAAGTCTCTGACTAACCAAATTAAAGAAAACTGCAACAATTCGGCCTATGTTTTAGATTCTAAATTACCTACATTCAATAATTTTATACAGAAAGGCATTTGTGCACATGTGGAATCTAAATTAGGTGAGGGTGATATTAGGGGGGCTGCCAGACTACTGTTCAGCAGTGATGTGGTGGCGCCATATTCTCCAGAGACTCTTTCAGCCCTGGAGAGTAAACATCCAGCGCCTGCGGATGGCCTCACCTTCCCAGACCCGCCTGTTAACCCGGATCCCCTTGTTCAGGACAACCGAATCAAAATTACAGCCCCACAGTTGATCGCAGCCGTGAGCTCTTTCCGAAGTGGTTCCGCCGGCGGCCTCGACGGCCTGACTCCACAACATCTGAAAGATTTGTTGAGTTCAGGCGCCGGGGATGCTGGCGAATCGCTTCTGAAGGAGCTTGCGGCTCTGGTCAACCTAATGCTCTCCGGCGGCGTGAACGATGCCGTCGTCGATGTCTTGTACGGGGCCAACTTATGTGCCCTACGCAAGAAAGACGGCGGTATTCGTCCCATCGCCGTCGGGTGCACCTACAGGCGTATGGCAGCCAAAATATGCTGCAAGCTTTACAGCGATCCGCTTGCAAAAAAGTTCCAGCCCCTACAACTTGGCTTTGGCTCCAGAGGGGGCTGTGAGGCTGCCGTACATGCCCTATCCTCTTTTTTAAATTCTGGTAAAGGTGATGTCATCCTCAAGGTTGACGTTAAGAACGCATTTAACTCTGTTAACAGGGACACTTTGTTGGCTGAGGCAAAAAAGGAATTACCTGAGATTTTCGGTTTTTTGTGGCAGTGCTACCGGCACCCTTCTAAATTATTATATAAAAATAATGTTTTGGAGTCAGCAGTTGGATGCCAACAAGGTGACCCTCTCGGGCCTGTCATTTTCAGTCTAGCCATACATCCCATCATCCAAAAACTAAATTCTAAATTTAATGTTTGGTATTTAGATGACGGAACTCTAGGAGGTGATGTAGACACCGTTATCAATGATCTCATATTTCTCAAACAAGAATTTAAATCCGTCGGTCTAGATCTTAACCCTTCCAAATGTGAAATTTTTCTTTCTGACACGACTGACAGACAATCTACTCTTGATAAATTTAATGCAATAGCTCCCCAGATCAAAATTTTAGACAAAAATTCTCTTCACCTCCTAGGTTCCCCTATTTTTGAAGATAGTTTTTCATCATTCATCGACGAAAAAATTAATCATTTTAACGACATTTCAGATCGACTTTCACAAATTAATTTACATTCGGCTTTCACCATTATTAGGTATTGTTGTTTTGGTCCAAATTTTATGTACTTTCTCCGGTGTTCTCCTCTGTGGAAGCACACACATATTTTGGACAAAATTGACCAAATTGTTCGTGAAACTTTAACATCCATTCTAAATGTGGCCCTGGACGACCGAGCGTGGCTGCAAGCCACCCTCCCTATCCGATTTGGGGGACTCGGCGTCCGCAAAATTTCTAGTGTGAGTTTACCGGCGTTCCTGTCCTCTGTCCACAGCACTGAAACCTTAACCAGGAAGATTTTAAGTCTCTCCCTGGTTGACTCCGAAGTGCCGTGCTTGTCAGATGCGGAGAACGCCTGGAAAATGACTTGCCCGGATTCAGATCGACCCGTGAACCCATCTTGCCAGAGGCAGTGGGATGAGCCGCTCTGCAGGTTGGTACGGTATAATCTTATTAATACGTCAACCAATTCTGTAGAGCGTGCCCGCCTGCTGGCTGTGGGCGAGTGGGAGTCGGGTCTATGGCTTCAGGCACTACCGTCACCCAACATAGGTACCATGTTGGGTGACGAAACCTTCCGGATCGCTACATGCCTGCGTCTGGGCGCTCCTTGCGGGGCTCCACATCGTTGTCAGTGTGGCGAAGGCGTCGACTGCCTCGGGCACCATGGCCTTTCCTGCAGCAAGAGTGCAGGTCGGCTAGCACGGCACGCTAGTATAAATGACATTATCCGTCGTGCTCTTGTCACCGCCGGGGTGCCAGCCGTTTTAGAACCCAGTGGCTTGGCACGCGACGATGGGAAGAGACCAGATGGGATGACTATAATGCCTTGGAAGTTGGGTAGACCTTTGGTGTGGGATGCAACATGTGTCGACACCCTTGCGCCATCCCATCTTCCCGGTACTACATGCTGTGCTGGTGCGGCTGCTGCAAGTGCCGAAAACCTCAAACGGCGCAAATACAATGGCTTGACTTCTAGCTATGTGTTTGAGCCGTTTGGGGTTGAAACACTAGGGCCATGGGGTCCGAGTGCCCACCGAGTCTTCAAAGACATCGCCAAGCGTATAGTCGACGCCTCTCGTGACCAGAGGGCTGGCCTATTTCTCGGTCAAAGGATCAGCATTGCCATTCAACGTGGCAATGCTGCCAGCGTTCTGGGCACTTTCCCCATTGACAGCGATGTGGATGAATTTTTTGACGCCATGTAAATTTTTAATTTTAGTTTTAACTTAGTTATTTTTGTAAATATTTTAGTTGTAAATATTTAGGTTTAATTAACATATTTTAGTCTTAATTTAATATCCTGTGAATATATTTACATCTTAGCTTTAAACTCATTAAACGGTAAGGTGTGTTTACACTAATTACCGAATACAACAAAAACCTAAAAAGTTTTCAACATTGTCTACACCGATTACTCCGAGGTTTCTGATCCGATTTTCAATGATTCTTTTTTTGTTCGATAGAGTATATCTGCTATTTGGTCCCATAAAATTTTCATTTAGGCGTACTGTCCACGGCGGCGTCATTTGACGAATGCGTGCAACCTACAAATGACGGCAGGCGTATTTTGCATATTTGTTATGTCCACGCTAGTTTGGTGCAGTAGTTTTCATTTTTAGCTCATTGTGTAAGAGTACATACATGGACGATGTTATTACCGGTGCTACGTATTACAATATTTTAGTGTACATGTTAGAAAATTATGTATTTGACAATAATTTGGGTTGAATATTGAAACTAAAAAGTATAAAATAAAAAACTTTTCAAAAAAAAAATGTAACCGACTTCCTACAAAAAAGTTCAAAATAACCTACAAAAAACTTTTCTTTCGAAAGTCGGTGACAAAAAGTCAATGAAATAAAAAAGAAAGTCACCGACTTTCGAAACAAAAGTTTTTTTGTAGGTTATTTGGAACTTTTTTGTGGGAAGTCGGTTACATTTTTTTTGAAAAAGTTTTTTTTTTACTTTAAGTCAAACCAGTTTTTAAAACAAAACAAATTATACAGTTTAGATTTGCGAACAAAGGGCTTTTGAAGGATTTTAGTCAGCACTTGACTGACAGTCCTTTTCGCTCCACACTGAGCGAGAGGACTATTAATGATTTTACCAAAAAAAGGGCATTCACAATAATATTTTGAATATTTTTTAATGATAGGGAAACTGCTTCAAATCTTTACGAGATTTACAAGAACAAAACACTAACACAGTCAAATACGAAAGTAATTTTACTTCAGCTGGCCTACCATGACTGACGTCTTAAAGCGAAAGTTGATATTTTTTTGTATAAAACATTTTAATTGCAGTAAGTCGGAACACAGTCTCCTAACACAGGCTTATTTGCCTAAAAGGAGGCTTCTACCCCTAGTTGTTAAGGTTTACTTGTTAAAACTAATAAATCATTTTCATTTTCAATTTTACTTCAGCTGGCTCATGACGTCTTAAAGCGTGAGTTGTTCCACTGTGGGAACAAGATGGCGCTAGACGACTTGTATAACTGGGAAAGGGACAGCTTTTTCCCACAGTGAAACTACTAACGCTTTAAGGGCTCATGTACACGACACCGCCGCCGCGCCGCCGCCGAAAATCAAACAGTATCTGAATGGCGGTGAGGCGGCGCGGCGGCAGCGCGGTGGCGGCGCCGTATACACATAAAAGCGGCGCGGCGGCGGCGCGGCGGCGGCGGCGTCATGTACATGAGCACTAAGATGTCATCGTCATGGTAGGCCACCAGTACTGTAAAGTCATTGTCACGGTTTATATAGTATCCGCGTATGTTCCTAATCGGACAAATACCAGTGTGGTACATAGTTCAAGCGAATTGAGTCACTTCATAACTGGCAGCGTGTTTGTAACTTCATTGGAACAGTTCAACACGTCATTGTGCACGATGTTTTGATTGGAAGTTTGGTTAGCATCAAAATTATGTTACAATAACTTATGTAGCTTTCGGTGAATTTACACTTAAATTATGCCACATACTCGTAATATACAGTAAATAATTTTAAATAGCACTAAAACTAACTAACCTATCGCTTCTAAGCGATAATAATAATAGGTTCAGAGTAGGTACTCTTTGTACCTACTAAAGTAAAAGAATAATTACAAAAAAAAAACCTTTTAATTATACAGCCATAAACATCAAAACATTTAGCAACCTCATATTATTTTTAAGACCTGCACAAATGTTTTACAAAATTAAAATCTTGTATTTGTTTTCGGATATCCGCAGATTGAAAAAGACATAGATACATCCCTAAAATCAATGAACGAAAACCGACAATAATGAGAGACGGATCCTATCCGATACATTATATAATCCAAAATAATGATGTCTTTGTTTCTGTAGTTATTGTGAATAAGCCATTTCGGCTTTCGCAGATTGTTTGTTGACAAAAATTCAGATTATCATTGGATTTCCTTTTTTCTTTGATATTGTTATCCAGTCTATTGTTAGGGACCGCTTTGCATAACGGACCCCTGTCACTTTCGTGAAATATGGGAAAACAAAGCGCCATTGCATGATTTAGGTACGATTTTGTTCTGACCTGCAATCTTTTGGAAAAAAAATAATGGTTATTTACTTATATGTATGTATTTATTGAGTTAAGGACGTTGTTGATACAAAGGTTTGTCACATCGCGTTTGAGTGATGGTGTTCACTACCAGAATATGGTGTTCTTTAACACGATAAAACACTCACACAAAAAACTATACGATTCTCTCTTTCCTAAAATGTTGATACATTTTCGTAGTTAAAAATGTTGATGACTGTTTTTAACATTATTGGATATCTACCAGTTTTTATTTTCATCAAAAATCCATCTCTGAACAGCCAGATCTACAAATTACTTACTTCAGAAGAATATCAAATTAAAGTGAAAGCAATGACTTTATTAGGTTATAATTAGTTTAGTTAATTACATAATTTAAATGACCTGCTTAGGCTACACTCAGCACCACTTAAATGAAAAATGGCCTAACTTTAAGCGATAAAGTAATAAATAAGTCTTATCTGACAGGTAATTTCGTAACAGTGTGATGTAAATGCCTTTAACCAAGGATAAAAAACCGTTCGATATTTAAACCCTCTTCGCTAACCCGAATCCCCTTGCTAGCTTTATGTTAATTTATTTCGTAATACGACTGAGGGACCCACATTCATGCAACCACAAATGGATGCGTGCTTACATTTAATCACGTTAAACATAAATTAAACAAATAAACAAAGAAATACTGAAGGAAAAACGTTCCTTTTTATTAGCCTTTTCATAATTAAGTAGCTATTTCATTAAAACGTGATAATGGGCCGATTCGACACCGTTTAAATCGTCAGTAAGAACCTTATTTAAAATTTCTTTCAATAAATTCGCAAACCCTCATAGAAATAAATCGTGTGTCAGGATAGAATTAGCCTCAGTTTTATTCAAGAACTTACTGATTGATATATTTAATGATATTCAGCTTTTTATAAGATTTAAATACTAAGTAAGATGATGTAAGATTTGCACGTCAGATTGCAGACAGCTCTTTGCGGCGGCGGCGGTGACTCGAGCATGGTCCATGATCAGACGGCAAGTCACCCATTAGTCGCTGTCCGCAAGCCTAAAGATTTGCACTTACGAGTCAGTTACGAGGTTATTAAGCTTTACCTAAAACAGATACTTAATCATTCAAGTAATTGCCTAAGCTGATAATGGTTTAAGCACAACAAAGATTTCCACTGTTTCATCTTTTCAGAATCGTTCGAAAAGCTTCTAAAATATTTGCATCTTATGAATAAATTACGGTTAAATCGTGAAGTGGTTTATTCCAGCTTTCTTATAATTCTCTTAAGTATTTATCCGTCTATTTATTTTATGAGTAGGTAACTATCACAGAGTTTTTTTTTTTTTTTAATAAAAAAAGCCTTGCACACACACTAGGAATTTCTCCTTCCTCCTTCTCATTGTGGGTACATTTACAAACATAGAAATTCACAAACACCCAGAATAATGTTAATTTCTCTCCTTTCCAACTCAAATAGCAATTATTCACTATTTTCAATAGGTACAATGTGCACATTATTTTAAAATTATTGGTCACCTGTGTTGCCATACGTTTTTTTATGCTATGGTTGCTTAAACTTTTTCAGACGACGACTCACAGTCGGGGCCCATTCAAATTTTACCAATCAACTCTTCCCAAGGGGCCCCGACTGTGAGTCGTTCTGTTCTGCTTCTTCCTGCAGTTCTGTTGGGCTTGTTTCTTTCTTTTTAGTTTTTATTTAAGTTAACTTTCACGTATTTTTCAAAATTAGTTTTTACGCAGTCGGGTTTTTTGTTTTTCTTTAAACTATTTTTTTTTTTAAAAACCGTTTATTAGCAGTGTTACTATTTACTGCTCATCTATTAGCTCGGTTAATCTAGATTATTTTAACAATAAAAAACCGATGGAATTCATGAATTTGTGGTCGTGGTGTGCAAGAATGTAAGTTAGGGCACAGATTACAGATGTTGCACTCCATGTACTTACACGCGCTAACTACCTACTGGCCGCCGGTCTATCGAGGGACCTTAGCCACAGTTAGGGTTTTTTTTTTTTTTTTTTTTTTTTTTTTTTTTTTTTTTTTAGCGTGGTAAAATCATCAAATGAGTCCTCCCACCCCGGGCAGGGCGGGAGGGACTGTCAGACTTGTACTGACTAAAATCCACGGTGTCCTTCAATAGCCCTTTATGTTCCGGGGTCACGGTAATGGTATAAGTCCCGCGACCCCGGCAGGCTTTGGCCCTCTAGAGAGGGGGCCCCGTCATTATGCTGACACTCTTTGAGGCGCGCGTGGAACACAACGCGCCGTCGACCCGGGCATGGTCCATGGTCGGGCGGCGAGTTGCCCTTTACTCGCCGCCCGCATGCCCGCGCCTACGGTGGCCGGAGATCGTCTTGCGACGTCCGACGCCGTGGGCGTCTACCATTGCGGGTGGGGCGGAGGGAGGACGCTGTCCTCTCTCTCTCACGGCCCGCCTCCTCCTTAACGAGCATTACTGCCTCGCAGAAGGAGGCGACCGCTTCCCACTCCATCTCGCCCCGCAGCATGGCCTCGACCAATGCCGGGCGCGAGAGGTCTCCACCTATCGCTGCCGTGAGGACACGGCGGTGCTCTGCCCAAGCGGGGCAGTCTTGCACCGTATGCTCTACTGTGTCCTCCGGGCGATCTTCGCAATGGTGACACCCCGGCGTTTCTTCCTTCCCCATCCGACACAGGTACCTCCCGAAACATCCGTGTCCGGTGAGGACCTGCGTCATCCGATAGGTCAGGACGCCGTGACGCCTTTCCAGCCACTCCTCAAAGAGGGGTCTTACCGCCGCGATTGCGGCGTGCCCGAACCTCGGTTGCGACAGTCGTTCCCTCCATACTGCCCTGAGATCGCGCCGGACCTCTTCCCGCCGCGCCTCGACTTGTCGGGGCAGCGGGAATTCTCCCCGGCGCCGCGCCTCCACGTGCCACTCATAGACGCGCTGGAGGGCGGTCGCCTCCAGATCCCAGGGCAGTAATCCGGCAAGGAGGTTGGCCGATTCGCCGGCGATCGTGCGGTATCCTCGGATCATCCGGATAGCCATGACCCTCTGGCATGCGACCAGCCTCGCTGGTCGCGTCCGCATGCTCAGGGCCCACACGGGGGCCCCGTAGAGGGCCATGGACCGCACGATACCGGCGTACAGCCTCCGGCAGGAGGCGTTTGGCCCGCTGAGGTTGGGCAGGAGTCGCCTGAGGGCGCCTGCTGCCCGGTTCAGCCTTGGGGCCAAACGCAGGAAGTGCTCCTTGAAGTTCCACCGGCCGTCGAGGACGAGTCCCAGGTACTTCATCGTCCTCCCGACGCCGATGCGAACCCCTCCCACCGTTATGTGGGACTCTGACCGTGGCGCGTTCAGACGGCCATGAAAACACATGGCCTCTGTTTTGTGGAGCGCCACGTCGAGTCCCAACTGCCGGATCCTTCCAACGACTGTCGCGACCGCTTGCGTCGCCAGGTCGGCCGCCGCCTGGTGCGACTCTCCCTCCGCCAGGACGAGCGTGTCGTCAGCGTAACATATTACGCTGACGCCGTCAGGGAGGTCGCCGCGCAGCACCCAGTCGTATCCGATGTCCCACAGGTGCGGCCCCAAGACCGAACCCTGTGGAACACCGCACGACATCTCTCGCCGGTTCCACTCTCCCCGGTGACCGGGGTAGATGACGGCTCTGTCCGTCAGATAAGCCTCGACTATGCGACGGAGGTAGGTCGGCACCCGGTGATACCGGAGTGCCTCCCTGATGCAACTCCAGGGCAGGGTGTTAAAGGCATTGGTGATGTCCAAAGACACCGCCAAGACGACCCTGCCCCGGGCCACCGCATCCCCCGTCGTGAGGGCTCTCACGCGCATGATTGCGTCCACAGCCACAGTTAGGGTACCAAAAATTATGAATATTATTAAAAGTGACATAATTATCTTAGGAACTACTCGGTATTTTTAACCGACTTCAAAAAGGAGGAGGTTATCAATTCGACGGTATGTTTTTTTTTTTTGTATATTTGTTACGCGATTACTCCGCCAATTGTGGACCGATTTTTAAAATTCTTTTTTTGTTCGAAAGGAGGAACTTCTGAGGTGGTCCCATAGTCACCAAGTTGGGATCTGATGATTGGATTCTGGAGAAATCGAGGGCAACCCTCGAATTTTATAGGCCGACACACCGATTTTCGCAAATTTTATGAAGTAATTTAAGTACTTGCGTATGGTAATTATAATTTCATGTAGCTGAGCTGATGATGGAAGGTAGAACTCCTTAATAGTAAGGAGTAGGCATCGACTGATTTAGTTTGAGTTCGCATATCTCTGGAACTACAAGTCCGATTTAAGTAATTCTTTTTTTGTTGTACTAGGTATCATTTACCTTAGGGAATATTGCAAGTTTTATCAAAATCGGTTCAGTAGTTTTTGATATTGGGAATGTTATTAGCTTATTGTGTACATGGGCGATGTTATTACCGGTGTTATGGATTACAAAATTCTAGTGCACATGTTGTATATGACAAGAATTCGGGATGAATATTTAAACGAAAAAGAGTAAAATAGAAACTTTTTCAAAAAAAAATGTAACCGCCTTCAAAAACATCCATAAAAAAATGGTAAAAAAACCTACAAAATAACTTTTCTTTCGGAAGACGGTGGCAAAAAAAAGACAATGAAATAAAGAAAACAAAGACACCGACTTCCGAAAGAAAAGTTATTTTGTAGGTTTTTTTACCGTTTTTTATGGTTGTTTTTGAAGGCGGTTGGTTACGCTGCGCAGAAAGAACGGTTAGGTCTTTTATCTATAACTTCATGTCATTGAACGACTAATCTGATTGGCTGTGAAAGGTCCTATCTCCATCCTTTCCCCGCACATATCCTCTCGCTTTAGTACGAGAGAGATCGCTTATAAGCGGCCGCAGTTGACACTCGTGGCCAATCGGTTACTCACAACGCGCACCTCACGTCAGAGCGCTCCAGTTGCCTGCTGTCGACAGCCGCCCCTCACCCGCGAGGACGTCTCCGGAGAATTAAGGTATTGTGCATCCTTCCTATATTTCGATCTGCATTCTGTCTTGTGTTCCCGGCAGAACGTAATTTCCATGTTTTATTCACAGCCAATTAGCAATTAGAAAAATTTAGCATAACCCGCGCTTCCATTTGGTCCTAACGAGCCTGGATAGTTATTGAAATCAGTGATAACCATTCGCCATTCGTAGTCGGAAAAAATACTCGTATTCTAATTAGTTTTGTACCAAACACTTGTCTCGCCGACAGGTGTGGGTATATCGTTAAATTCTCGGTAAAACCGTTGTAGATTTGTAACACCAGCTAGTAATCGTTGCTATAACTGGTTATTTCGCTTAATCCCGCATTATTTTAAAATATTACCGTTGAATTACCGCTTCGCGCTCAATCACCGACGCATTATTGTAAAAATAAATACCCACTTAGGTAAATTATTCGCTCACATCGCTTTCACAACGTATTTCGCGTGTTACATATTTATTTAATTATCGTTATTAGAAGGTTGCTAGATGGCGCCTACAGATATTACTCTTAAACGATTGTTAGGAAAAAGAGATCGAATATTTTCTCGTATGCAACGTATTTGCGATAAATTGAAAAATATTGATTCGGAGGAATTCGATAAAGAATCGTTCTTGTGTGACTGTGAAACAATAGATTCGTTGCGTACTGATTTTGAATGTGCGCTGGACGATATAATCGCTCATGAACTTAAATTAAATCCTGATTATGTCGTCGACTATCAGGCACTTTCTTCATTCGAAGACTTACTGGGTAGGGTGAAGCGGGCAGAGAAGAAATTGCAGGTTCAGGCACCTAGTGAATGTAAGAAATCTCCTCGCTTGCCCCCGATTGAAATACCCGAATTTAATGGGGATATTAAAAATTGGCCGCTGTTCATCGCCAGTTTTCGAAATGCCGTGCATAATAATAGTTCGCTAACAGCATGCGAGAAATTATATTATTTAATTGGAAAATTAACAGGCAAAGCTCGTTCGATATGTGCAGGAATTACTCCGTCAGCTGATAATTACCCTCTTATATTCGATTCACTTTGTGAAAGGTATGAAGATAAACGGCAATCGGCAACTTCATATCTAGACCAATTATTTGAATTTAAATCTATTTCGTCAGGTTCGCCGGCTACTTTAGAATCATTTCTCGATAAATTCGCAACGTCGGTAGCCGGGTTTAAAAACATAAAGGTCCATGACCACGCTGATTTTATTTTATTGCATATCGCTCTTAAAAAACTCGACATAGACACTGTACGGGCATTCGAATCTAATCATCAATTAAAATCAAGTAGTTCCGAAATTCCATCTTTTAGTGAATTAGTTGAGTTTGTTCGTGAGCATATAAAGGTGTTAGAACGAACTTCGTCAACGGTCTCTAACAATAAATCACCTGCAAATCGCAAACATACTAATGCATACACCTGTATAGCTGATAACGAACCTACCGCGTGTGTTTTGTGTAAGGAGAAACATGATCACGTATATAAGTGTAAAGTATTTAATAGTTATAAACCCGATCAGAGATTTAAGTTTGTGAAATCAAACAATTTATGCATTAATTGCTTAAGTCCAAAACATCGTGTGTCCGCTTGTGGGTCAAAGTCCACTTGTAAAAAATGTAGCTCTAAACACCATAGTTTGTTGTGCTTCGGCAATAAATTGAGCGACGCGCACGGTTCAAGGTCGACCGGCGCTCGCACGCCCTCTGCTGAGAGACTTACGAAGCAGACTGATATATCGTTGTGCGCGACTGATGAGAACCGTATTAATTCTTATCGAGGCCCAACCACCATATTGATTGCTACCGCGCAAGTTATTGTAGTAGATTCTTTTGGCAAAGAACATATTGTTCGCGCAATATTAGACAGCGCTTCTCAAAGTAACTTTATCACGCGGGATTGTTGTCAACTTTTGGGTTTGAACATAAATAATAAACCTGCCTGTGCAACCGTCAGGGGCATAGGAGGTGCTAGTAAACAAATACAGGGTTCCGTACAAATTAAATTTTATTCTCGTTTCAATCGTAATATAAACTATAATATTGAGTCATTCGTAATAGATAAAATTACTGAACGTTTGCCAACTGCCACGGTTGACGTTTCGCTTTTGCATAATTTTAAAAACTTACAGTTAGCAGACGATACATATTTTTCTTCAAATCCGATTCAATTATTGATCGGTGCTTCGACTTTCCCGCACTTACTCTTATCTAACAGAGTTCAAGGTCAGCCTACACATGCGTCTCCAATCGCCTTGCAAACTGTACTCGGCTATGTAATTGTCGGTAAGGCGCCGGTTCTCATCGATGACAATTCGACCGTTTCGTATTGTTGCACCGCGGAGCCGTTAGACTTAGCGATACGGAAATTCTGGGAATTGGAAGAAGTAAATGTTCCCCCGGTACTCAGCCTAGATGACAAATTATGTGAGGAGTTTTATGCCCGCACTACCACTCGAAATAGTGACGGACGATACGTAGTCGCTTTGCCTTTCAAGGGTGATGTCGAATCCCTGGGCAACTCACGTCAAGCAAGTGAACCCCGGTTTCTCTGCTTGGAAAGGAAGATGCAAGCTTCTCCTAATTTAAAGGCCGCGTACGACAACGTCATCCTAGAATATTTAGAGAAGGGCTATATTTCACCTACAATTCCTGATCCTTCGGAACCTTCGTACTACATTCCGCATCATGGTGTGATCCGAGATGATAAGGTCACAACCAAACTTCGTGTCGTTCTCGATGGTAGTTGTAAAACTACTACCCGCGTTTCGCTTAATGATCTCTTGTATGGTGGACAGAACCTACAAGGGAATTTGTTTAACATTATAGTTAATTTTCGTTTGTTTTCGATCGCGCTTTCATCAGAAATTCGTCAGATGTTTCCCAGCATTGGAGTCCGAGAACCTGATCGGCGTTTCCAACGCATCTTGTATCGTTTTTCGCCGCAGGAACCTTTGCAAGTTTATGAGTTCAATCGTGTCGTTTTTGGACTCAAATCTAGCCCCTTTCACGCGCTGCGAACTATTAAGCAGCTGGCGGAGGATGAGGGTGACTCGTACCCTCAGGCTAAAGCCATTGTCGCCACGGGATTGTACATGGACGATTTTGTCCATTCCGTCCTCACGGAAACCCAGGGCATTTCTACCGCTTCAGAGATGATTGGTCTCATGAAGGCGGGTCAATTCGAGTTGGTCAAGTGGACCAGTAATTCGCAAGTAGTATTGAATTCTATCCCGCTTTCGCATCGTCTGCCAGCTGACATGGAGTTCGACGGGTCCGACCAACATAAAGTACTTGGTTTGTGTTGGTCGCCCACGTCAGATCACTTCGCCATGAGAGTAAACACTCCCACTCAGACTTGTACTAAGCGTACAATATTATCGTGCATCGCTAAAACATGGGACGTCATGGGATTTGTCGCGCCTGTCGTCTTGCATGCCAAGCTTCTTATTTATAAGAAGCTTTGGCTATGCAACTGTGACTGGGATGAGACACCACCTGAAGATATAGTCAGGCTGTGGACTCGCTTTAGGGAAGAGCTTCCTTTGCTCTGCAACATAAGAATCCCACGCCACGTTGGTATTGTCGCTGATAGTGTGGTCACACTCTTAGCTTTCGCGGACGCTAGCGAGAAAGCATACGGGGGAGTGATTTATTTCCACGTCCACAATAGCGATGGCAATACAGTCAATTTGATAACAGCTAAGTCTAAGGTCTCTCCCAAAAATGTAGTTTCTCTCGCTCGTCTTGAGCTCTGTGCTATTCTTGTGTTATCCCAGCTAATAAGAAATGTCGTGGTCGCTTGTCAAAACCGAATAGTTTTCCGTGACATATTCGCATTTTCGGATTCGACGGTCGCGCTCTGTTGGGTACATTCGTCGCCCCATCGTTGGAATACCTTTGTAGCCAACAGAGTTTCGAAAATACAAAGCGATTTGTCACCGCAAAATTTATATCACGTGTCCGGTGCGGACAATCCAGCAGATTGTCTTTCACGCGGACTCACACCCTCACAAATTATAGACCATCCGCTTTGGTTCAGGGGACCCCCGTGGGCTCACTTGGACATTTCACAATGGCCTGTCGCTCCTTTCAATCCCTCCTCAGTGTCTGAAGCACCTGAAGAGAAGAAAAATTCGTTGTTAGTCGCTGCACCTAACGAAAGATCTTCTATTCTTTGTTTAGTCGATCGTATCTCGTCTTGGAGTAAATTACTTAGAGTGGTAATTTACGTTTGTCGTTTTGCTAAGTTGTTACCGGTTAATAACCGCATGTCAGCATCGGATTACGATTTCGCTGAACTACTCATTCTACGTGAAATTCAACGCTTCTATTTCTCAAAGGAAATTGCCAGACTCAGAGAAGGCAAGGATTGTAGTCATTCTCTTCGGCACTTGAAACCTTTCCTCAAAGACGGACTCATTAGAGTCGGAGGCCGTTTAAGAAATTCAGATTTGGGTTATGAAGCGAAATATCCAATTCTACTCCCAAGAAAAGATCCTATTCTGAATTTGCTTGTCGAATACCATCATAAATTGAATTGCCACGCGGGTCCCGACCTGCTGATGTCACTGTTACGTCAAAGATATTGGATACTTTCTGCACGCAATTTAATTAGGAATAGGATTCATAAGTGTCTTCCCTGCTTTCGTCTCCGTCCCAAGTCAAGTTTCCCTGAGATGGCAGATCATCGGTCTTGTCGTGTAGTTCAAGCAACTAAACCGTTCGTTCACACGGGCACGGACTACGCTGGTCCCTTCAAGGTTACCATGTCTCGCGGCCGAGGCATTCGTTCTACCAAGGCATACGTGTGTCTGTTCGTCTGCATGACTACACGCGCGGTACATATCGAACTAGCCGGTGATCTTAGTACAGTCAGTTTTATGAGTGCTTTCAAACGATTCCTATCAAGGCGCGGCCCGGTTAGTAGGATTTACTCGGACAACGGGACAAATTACATTGGCGCTAAGCGTAAACTTTCGGAACTTCACGACTTCCTTTGTTCGAAATATCACAACACCGAATTTGGTCACATGTTAGCTGAAAATCGCATAAATTGGTCACTTAATGTCCCGACTGCTAGTCATTTCGGCGGTAATTGGGAGGCTAATATTAGAAGTTTAAAGATTCACTTATACCGTGTAATAGGTGATACCATCCTTTCGTTTGAAGAGTTAAATACCGTTCTTACTCAAGTCGAATCAGTAATGAATACTAGACCTCTTTGTAGGACACTCTCTAGTGATCCTTCAGAACCACTAGCTTTGACTCCAGCGCACTTTCTGAATCTCACCCCTTTAAAATACTTGCCTGCCGAGGAGATAGACGAGAGAACAATTGTTTCGAGACATAAATTGTTAGACCAATTAGTACAATCGTTTTGGAAGCGCTGGAGAAGCGGATATCTTCACACTTTACAATCGCGTCGTAAATGGAACACGCCGATCGATCCAGTCACTGTCGGTACGGTTGTGATTCTCATAGTAGATAATTCGCCCCCACTTCACTGGCCTTTGGGTGTCGTGGAAGAAGTTTTTCCTGACTCCACAGGAGTCACTCGCATCGCCCGAGTTAAGACATTGACTGGATCCTACTTGCGTCCCGTCGTTCGTCTTTGCCCATTGCCTAACCAATAAATTCGGCTCTCGTCATCCAAGGTTAGGTTAGCATTAGTAATTAATTATTTGATTTCATTGATATTTACGTATAGATAATAGTTTAAATTGTAGTTTAATTTCACGAATTTCGCCTTCAACTCTTGAAGGCATCCCTTCAAGCCCGGGGGGAATGGTTACGCTGCGCAGAAAGAACGGTTAGGTCTTTTATCTATAACTTCATGTCATTGAACGACTAATCTGATTGGCTGTGAAAGGTCCTATCTCCATCCTTTCCCCGCACATATCTTCTCGCTTTAGTACGAGAGAGATCGCTTATAAGCGGCCGCAGTTGACACTCGTGGCCAATCGGTTACTCACAACGCGCACCTCACGTCAGAGCGCTCCAGTTGCCTGCTGTCGACAGCCGCCCCTCACCCGCGAGGACGTCTCCGGAGAATTAAGGTATTGTGCATCCTTCCTATATTTCGATCTGCATTCTGTCTTGTGTTCCCGGCAGAACGTAATTTCCATGTTTTATTCACAGCCAATTAGCAATTAGAAAAATTTAGCATAACCCGCGCTTCCAGCGGTTACATTTTTTTTTTTGAAAAAGTTTTTTTCTGTATTTTTTACTGAATCGCCTTTAGTTCTACTATGACCCATTCCAAGGTTATCCATTCATTACTGGACACTCTGTATATCTGAGGAAGCCG
This sequence comes from Agrotis exclamationis, assembly GCA_950005045.1. Lineage (NCBI taxonomy): Eukaryota > Metazoa > Arthropoda > Insecta > Lepidoptera > Noctuidae > Agrotis > Agrotis exclamationis. The sequence goes on along the minus strand of OX465424.1, from coordinate 15,249,322 downwards.
GAAAATGTTCCTTAGAAGCGAGTGAGTTTTTGAAATCATAAATTCACGTGCAGATAAAGACCGACTCATTGTTCGCAACGCGATATTTTAGAAGGAAAAAGGGTTTATTTTCTTTTTATTCTTTGCTTAATTAAGAGGATTTCATCGAGGCAAAATAACTTTTCTCACCACACTCTACGTAACGTATTTAATAATGCAACCTGTTTTCGTCGCTCCGTTTTTATGTAACGATCTCATTCAACCCGGGGATAAGTCTCCGTTAAGCCTCACCGGATCTCATATTTCGCCTACATTTGTCGAAGTTTGTCACTGCACTGACGCAAACTTGACATAAGCAAAAAAACCTGCTGATATAAACGGCAACAGCAATAATTTATTTTGTACCAAAAAGCTAATCCAATACAGTACCATAATTTTGTCTACACTACATTAACAACCAATTAACCCAAATTAAAGCAGATTTCAAATCAACATTGTTCGTAAATTAGCAAAATATCTCATGAGTGAAACGCTGAGGCCACGTTCGCATGAATTTCCCGATAACTCCCACAAAGCCAATCTGCCAATGTGTTAGCTTTTCCAGGAAATGTTTGGTGTTCATTGCTATTTTATTTATCACTGATTTCTCCCACGTTTAAGCTAAGAATGGATATTAGCTAATTGCGGTATTTTGAGTTTGATCTCTTTTTTAACCGACTTCAAAAAGGAGGAGGTTCTCAATTCGGTAGGTATGTTTTTTTTATGTATGTACATCGATTACTCCGAGGTTTATGGTCCGATTAGTGTAATTCTTTTTTCGTTCGATGCAGTATACTTGCAATTATCCATTTTGGTTCAGTACTTTTTATTTTGTGAGCATTTTTATTGATGGATGATGTGATGATTTTTACTTTTTTGAGTGTTTGTTACGCGATTACTCCGCTAATTATGGACCGATTTTCAAAATTCTTTTTTTGTTGTACGAGGAATAGTTCACTTTACGGAACACTGTAAGTTTCATCAAAATCGGTTGAGCAGTTTTTGATATGGAATTTTATTAGCTTATTGTGTACATACATGAGCGATGTTAATACCGGTGCTAAGGATTACCAAATTCTAGTGCACATATAAGAAAATGATGTATTTGACAAGAATTTGGGTTGATTATTTAAACTAAAAAGAGTAAAATAAAAAACTTAAAAAAAAAAATTAACCGCCTTCAAAAACAACCACAAAAAAAGGGTAAAATAACCTACAAAATAACTTTTCTTTCGGAAGTCGGTGGCTTCGTTTTTTTATTTCGTTGTCTTTTATGCCAACGACTTCCGAAAGAAAAGTTATTTTGTAGGTTATTTTTTACCTTCTACACACCACTTTTATGTTCACATCAACATCCGGGACCGATTGCCTTGTATAGAGGTCAGAAAAAAAATACAGTCACAGTTGCAAAAGAATTGAAAAAATCGTAAAGCAGTTTTTGAGTCTATCCATAAAAAACTTTTTCTCTATTATAGAATAATTATTATTCATTAATTTTTGAAGAATACTTAGCCACTCTATGTAAAGAGAAAATAAAACTGAATTGCAATTTATTGTTTTCAAAACATAATTATGTTTAAAGGCGCTCCCTCACCGGGAGCATTCGCGTGTAATGTAACATTATAGATTCGACTTTGAGCATTACGTTACAGTACTACCTCGCTGACTAACGAGAATTTGTGTACTTTAGTATAGATTTGGTACAAGGTGCGCATTTTGATTCACGCATTTGCTCCCTCACTGATGAAATGCTCGAATCTGTAATGTTACATTACAGGTGAATGCTCGCGGTGAGGGAGCGCCATATGGTTCAATTTTCCCAATTCCCCAGATGTAACAAATGCGGTTTGAAATATTTCCACGGCTTTATTCAAAGCTTCAGCTTAAATATTTACAGGGAAAATAATCAAGTAATTATTTCATTCATCGCATCGTCGCGGTTGTTGTGGCAAACAATTTCCCCCAATCAGTAGGGTCAATCAGTGCTTAAGTATTGGATTAAATTACGACGATAATATTCAATTAATTTGTTTAGAATCCCTCAGTTTTTGTTTTGGTTTCTTTGTGAAATAATGTTATTTACACGGAGCCAAAATACAAAACAATAGATTTTTTCATGTTTTGTTTTGGTTGAACCAAAAAATGCCCCAAAAGTTTTTATAAAAGGTTGACTGTCTCAGATATGATAAATCTACGAAAACTAAACGTTTTTTCATTAACAATACCCTATGGCTTAACTAATTTGTTCTATGAGCTCTATCACGTGAAGGATTATAGGTACAAAAAGTTGTTATAAGAGCCAAAGCCTCCATCCATTAGCAAACACAATATTAATCCCATCTGTACCCGTTCTGAAATTGATAAAGCACATACGGTTTTGCCTTTTTTAATTGAATGTGCTAAAAAACATGGATTTAATCTCCACAACGCAATAGTCCGACTAATTGGCACTTGTGGTGGATACAACATAGCAAGAAACTGACTGGAAGACGTTGCCCATCGTGTATTCATGATCCCTTAGTAGCCACTCTAATGGCTATTACATACTCGAAAGCTATTTAATTTGCTCCACAACACAACAGAGAGATTTGCCGTTATATTAAACCTCGACCAAGTTCTTGTGAGGTTTCATTCACAAGTCGAGTGCGATTGTTTTGCGCTTTCAACCGGATTATTGTGGCTTTACAATTGTTTGGTTTTGTTGAATGTATCTTTGCAATCTTCATATACATGTGAAATAAATGTAGGTAGATACAATGGGGAAGAGAATATAGAAAGACGAAAAAAACGAGATTTAGAAAATTTACGAAATAAAAAATGTTGCAAATTGTAATTTCTGCTTTATTGTTAAGCTTTGTTTGTTTTAAAAAAACTCTTTTATTTGATTTTAGACACTATGTTTTATTGTAAAAAAGTACAATTTACACGTAATATTTTCAAAATTCGTCTCACCCGTAGTCACTCCTAATTATAACAAGTACTTGTGTTTATTACTTTCATCTTTTATGGGCGGTATAACTTTGCCGTAAAACAAACGAAGAAACAACCGATGTTTACCAAAGAAAAATGAAATCGTTACACAAACAACCTTGATTAATTAACTTGTGAATAAGATAAAAGAAATGAAAGAGAGGAACATATAACAATACGAGGACTACTTATTAAATATCTCCTCGTTGATTGATCGAGGTAAGTGTACAAATACCTAGTATTAGGTACCTGAGTTCCTCACAAAGTACCTCCTTTGAAGCCATGAGTCGACGAAAGAGTGTAAACGCTACGTTTGTAGTGACTTTCAGTTTCCTTTGTCTTCAACTTGACACTTTTCCAGGCTATTGGTGACATCTGTTCGTTGAATACGTGCTAAGTTCAGTGTCAATGATGGGTTCCTTCCAGTCTTAATATTGCTAAACACATAAATAGGTTGTTAGCACAGACAGGTAAGTGAGGATCGGTACTGATCGTTCTTGAAAAACCAGTTTAAAAAAATCGGAAAATCTGCCTAGAGTTACCATTATGACTTTCTATTCGTCCAACAATGATTTTTTACTTCTCAAGAGAAGTGGTATGAGATGTATGTTAAGTAATATATTGACCGAAGTCGCCGCACTATCTTAAAAGAGACACCACGGCACTGAAACGCAAACGGTAACAGAAAAAACAGTTTCAATTTTGAGTCGGTCAAGTCCCTTCCATTCCACCCACTACGGGAGGACACATTTAATGATTTGCTAAAAAAAACCCCAAAAATAAAGTTCTTTATGGAAATGTGTTCTATTACCAACTGACATAGAACCTTGTGATTGATGGGTGTTTCTTACCCTTCTTATAAATAAAAACGTCTGAACAGATTTAGAGTTTTGGTAAACAAAAAAATTATAGCCTGGGTTAAAACTTAGGATAATCCCAGTATGTCCCTAAAGGGACAATTAATGAACTTCAAGTGGGAGCGGACTTAAGCTAGTTATCCACCATTATGGTACACATATATTTCACCAGAGTTTATTGTCAATTTGAATTAGTGTGTGTGACTTTCTGATATTTACAGATGTTATCAAGATCTGCTTAAACGAAAACAAAAACAGTCCATAACAATGAAATCCGATAATATTAATTTGTTTATTACTGACAACAATACGGTTCAACCGAATTCATTAATTCCAATTGAAAGTGGCAGAAATAAAAGGCATGGCCAATATTGAATGATTCATTTTATGTTTACTGCCGTTTATTTGATTACTTTATCCAATTGTCAGGGCATAGATCATACTAGCAACTGGCGCATGCTTTGTATGGTTTTTATGACTATAATAGATTCCTATCAAAATTTTACATTTTTAAATAAACGTACATGTGTGACCATGATGTTGAAAATCGCTTTGAAGTCGAACATCTAGTTTGTAATGTTTCATTCTGAGGTTTACGTAGCACAAAAAAGTCTACCACATTCACACAGAGGGACACAAAAAGAGGCTTCGTTTCATGAGATATATAGTACTCTTTACTTGGCACCAAAGCCACCCACGGGATCCAAAACAATCTTATCTTTTGAACTGGAACCAACACACATGCACAAAAAGTCATTGAGTGACTCATAATTACAAGAATTACCAATTTACATTTCAAACAAATATTTAAAGAAAAAACACATCGTGAACGATCATAGTTATAGAGTGATTTTCACTCACTCACTCACACAGATACGAATATATTATTCATTCTGTCGAAGCTATACAAAAAAAAAATACCGACCGAATTGAGAACCTCCTCCTTTTTTTGAAGACGGTTAAAGAATAGAAAGGTAAAATGTAATCAGTAGTGATTATGTCTGATGATCATAAGGTAGCACACTCGCCCTGACATCGAATCTGATTATAATAAGGTTGGCGCAGTGGGCAAGCGATCGACTGCTGCGCAGGGTGTCGCGGTTTCGATCCACAGAAAAAATATTTTTATGACTTACAAGTAGTTGTTCCGGGTCTGGGTGTTTGTATATGTGAGTTTATATGTTTGTAAACGCGCCCACAACACAGGAGAAATTTCTAGCCTGACGTTTGAAGGAAAAAATAAATAAAATGCATATGCAAGAAAGAAAGAAAGAAAAAATATTTTACTTGACACAGACATGCACACACATTCAACAAAGACATAAACAAAAAATATGCAATAGATTGCAGCTAAAATGGTAACAAAAAAATAAAATACAGTGCAGCAGTGCCCAAATTGAATCGAGTTTTGGGCATTAGTAGAATCTGCCGTCGTCAGTTAGTTTAGACAGGTGCCATAAACATTTCCAGGTTGCCGTTCTGACAACCTGTTGTTTAATTTATTCGGAGATTCGGCGCCTAAACTTTCACGAGCTATTTCAGCTGTGTAGTGGATCCAAATTGACCAAATATAACGGGTCCAATTATGTTGTTAGAACCGACTATTAGGGTAATACGAAGTGGAAGGAATTATTACTTACACGCATATGTGGTTACTCGGTATAAATTGTAAATACAAACATTTCAACTTCACTTTGTTAGACTTTGAGTAAGTGAGATATCCATATACAGGATTATTCGTAAAACATTAATAACAAAAATACAGGTGGTTAAAAATTCACGCAAAATGGAATATTTTTCAGTTGACAATGTATGAAACACTTGAATATTTTTATTGATAGTTCAGTTTTAGTTTCATAGTTTGTTATAACCATTTATTGTTTACCGTTTTTAGGGTTCCGTAGCCAAATGGCAAAAACGGAACCCTTATAGATTCGTCATGTCTGTCTGTCTTTCTGTCTGTCCGTCCGTATGTCACAGCCACTTTTCTTCGAAAGTATGAGAGCTATCCTGTTGAAACTTGGTAAGAAGATGTATTATGTGAACCGCATTAGGATTTTCATACAAAAATAAAATCAAAACAAATTTTGGGGGTGCCCCCCATACTTAGAATAGAAACTCAAAATTTTTTTTTTCACCAAACCCGTACGTGTGGGGTATCTATGGATAGGTATTTAAAAATTATATTGAGGTTACTCATATCATTTTTTTCTAAACTGAACAGTTTGCGCGAGAGACACCTCCAAAGTGGTAAAATGTGTGTCCCTCCCCCTGTAACTTCTAAAATAAGAGTATGACAAAACTAAAAAAAATATGTAATGTAGACCTCAACAAAAACTTCCAACGAAAATTGGTTTGGATGAGATATAGTTAGCAGTTTTTGAGATATAGTACATTTTCAAAAACCGCAATATAACTTTGACGTTCATACAAACACTATGAAAAACAAAGTTATTTTTATTGTTTGTTACTAATCTCAATATAATTATATCCCTAACCTATGCTTGCTACTACGGAACCCTTCATGGGCGAGTCCAACTCTCACTTGGCCGGTTTTTTTTTTATATTTGTTTATAACCATAAGTAATTTCAGCGTGTGAAAGGTTATTAATGTTTTGCAGATAAACCTGAATAGAATTTAAAAGAACTCGGTTAAAAATAAAATAGTATACAAAAAATAACTACAAAAACGTATTGAACTGCACAATACTTTCTTCCTGCAAGTGATCTACGACTGCTACGCCGTAGCACATTATTCGTAGCACATTATTGTACAGCAAGTTTTCGTAGCGCGTAGCGGGAGGTTTCGGTGTCATTAGGGTAGTATTGTAAGTTATTACTCCCTGAGTTCACATAAGTTTAATTTGTCAACTAATTGGTTTAATCTGTATGGTTTATGCTTTAGTTATTTAAATTGATTCGTGAACTATTTAATTTGTCGACGTTACAAATCTACATACAATTATATTTTGTATATTGTACAATAACAATGAAATAGCCAGCTGTGTATAACGAAATGTAGATCGAGCCATTGACTTTAATGTTGTTTACTCAAATTGTTCCAAAGGTTATAAGTCATACTTCAGATCCGTCCACTCAAATACCTCAACATTAAAAGTAAATAAAACTCTTTGAATACGTAAATAAAACAATTTTACCAAATCCTTAACGGAACGAGTGAATAAAACATGGGGTTGATACCCCTCATGATGTTGTACT